>CM054059.1:217337999-218655027 GCA_028641055.1 Alopecurus myosuroides | reverse complement strand
AGCGAGAATTGCCCTCCGAGTGAAGCAACTCTCAGTGTGGTCATCAGTCAGTTGTGTCAAGAAGGATTGTACCAGCAGGTTATTCGGCTTCTCGAGAAAATGTCAAAGCATGAATGCAGTGCAAATGTTGCTACTTACAATGCCGTCATCGGTGGTCTTTGTGCGCAAGGCCAGGGGGCTAATGCCGTAGAGTTACTAAGAAGATGCAATCTTATGGTTGTGAACCTAATACTGTTACCTTTGATACTCTAGTGAAGGGTTTGTGCAGGGTTGATCGACGGGACGATGTTGATGAGTTGATGGCTAACATGAACCAAACTGATCGCCTCCCGGATATTTCACCGTTCAGTACACTTATTGGTTTATTGTGTCAGAAAGGGTTGACGGCGCAGGCAATTGAAGTATTTACGAAAATGTCCGAGAAAGGCTGCGCTCCTGATTCAATCACTTACAGTACACTAATAGACGGGCTTGCCAAAAGTGGCAAGATGGTCCAGTCCCTTGAGCTGTTGAATGAAATGGGCAACAAAGGATTCAACTCAGAGATAAATTGTAACCTGTTAGCTGAGTGTCTGCATGAAGAGGCTAAAATTGAGGAGGCAATTCAGACGGTTCATAGACTGCAAGATAAGGCATATCATGCCACTGTTGCTCTCTACAATACAATACTCTTAGGGCTTTGTAGAAATGGCAAAACAGATCATGGTATTGATATTTTTGCAAATATGGTGTCTGATGGTTGCATGCCTGATGAGTCGACTTACATTATACTCATTGAAGGTTTGGCACATGAGGGCCATATGAAGGAGGCGAGAGAATTGTTAAGCAAGTTGAGTTCTAAAGATGTTCTTATTGACAGTTTGATCAAGAACGATGGTTTGTTGTTAGATCAAAATATTCACATTTCTTGAGTGATGATGACGTCAAGGCTAGCTTGTGCTATTAACTGTGTTATGTCATAGCAATGGGGTAGGATAGTGCTTACACACTGCTTCAGTTTTGTTGATAAGTAAGTTCTCTTTGCTTCAGCCGTATCGTAGCTTAGAGCTTAGTTCTCCATGTTCTTCAGATTGTTGTGTAACAGTGTACTCCAGTATCTTGCACTTTTGGCTAGTCGTAATTGCAATCTTCATGGACTTATAACAAAATATCAGTGTGCACTGGAATGCAACTATGATACAGTAAACTATCTAACCACAGAATAGGATATTTCAGACTCATACTACGAAACATATGCTTGAATGGCTGGTAATTTAGTTGCTAGTATTGGGTTATTTTTCTTTGAGTTGTTTTGATAGCTAACTGTGTGGGACTAAATCTAGGGATCAAGTAGCTGGAATATTGCGTCTCTGATGATGAACGTAGTGGATCCTGTGGATTAGAACCTGCAAAAAATATGTCAAAAGATATGTCAGATTGTCTTCTCTACAAAAAAGACAAGATGAATGTGTTTATCTCTTGCCATTTTTCACATGACACAAAGTCAGTGGAGGTCCTGGCTGAGCTGGCTAATGGTTGGAGCTTGGTAAAATGTAGGCGCAGCCAAGCTAAACAGCTTTTGCCCAAGCAAACTCCTACTTGAACGGTTGAACTAGCTTTCTCTACTAAAGCTTGAAGGAGATGCACCTTGGGAGCCGGGTGCTGGCTCCGGCACTGCTCAAAGTAATCATATTTTGTTATGAAATGTGGATGTTAGATAATCTTTCCATATTTCATACTTTTTGGAAAACCTCGAAATGCAAAACTACTATCTAATACCTGGCTAGAGTTCAATTTAAACGGTTTTAGAAAGCTCAAGGTTTAATATGGACGAGATGGACTTTTATTGTTTAACATGCAAATTTCTTTTATCATAGGGAATCCGTACAATCAAGAGGGGGGGGTTCAATATAAGTTTTGGGAAAATCATTCACGCACACAAAAACCATATTTGCACCCCCCCCCCCCCCCCCGAGCCTTCCTGGCGTATAAACCAAAAAATCTTCAAAGGATTATCCTAAAAATCTTGCTAATTGGACATTTTTCGAGTGAGTTGGAATTGATTCGGAATATTCCGGGTGTCCGGAATTTTCGGACTGATTCTGAACCAAGGCCAAAACCTTTTGTTCAGCTTTCGGAATCAATCCGGAATTCGGAAAATTACGAGTGCTCGGATTTTTCGGACCGGTTTCGAACTCATTTTGAGCGTGTGCCAAAACTTTCAGAACGGTTTCAGAATATTCCAAACTGATTGCGGATCTATTTCATACGCCAGAAAACGGCCATAAACGGCTACTTTTTGGTGGACCTATTTAAGGGCACTGATCGGAATATTTCGGATGTCCAGAAATTTTCAAACTGATTCAGAACAAGGGCCAAAACCTTTTGTTCGGCTTTTGGAATCGATTCGGAAAATTATGAGTGCCCGGATTTCCAAACCGTATCCAAGCACCTTTTGACTGTGACAAAACTTTCGGAATGGATCCGAAATATTTAGGGCTGATTCTGGATCTATTCCATATGGCAGAAAACGACTACTTTTTGGTGGACGTATTTAAGGGCGCCTCTTCTTCCCCGAAGAGGTACCACGACTTGAGCTCAAAATTCACTATTGTTGCAAAGCTTCATTTCGCTAGATCTCTCTCCATGGACTTAAACACCTTTTACTTCTTGGATTTTTTAGAGAGGTGACCTAGATCTATACTTTCATCAAACCATGCACTCAAACTTCTTTTACTTCTAGGATTTTAGAGAGGTGACCTAGATCTACACTTTCATCAAAGGAATTTGATATTTCCTTGATTCCATTAAGTAACTTGTTACTCTCCGATCTGTTGTAACCGTAGACAGAAGTGGTCATCTCTGGAGGATTAGTTGCCTTCAACTGAGTTATGTAGTGTGCCCCAATCTTGAAAATTCTCGGAGTTTTTGCTAGACCTGTAAGTGGGCAACCCGTGGGCTTTCCACTTAATTACCCTCAGTTCAGTTAGGAAGTCAATTCATCCACGTTTGTTATTTTGTAGCACAATTTATCCATCTTCATGGTTAGGTGGGGTAAGTGGGATTACCCACTTACAGTCCTAGTTTTTGTGGCTCGCGGTATTTACTCTGGTTGTAAACCTCAAGAGTGCCTCTCCGCATTGGTGGGGATACGAAGGAGATATGGTGTGCCATTGACGGTTATTCGAGGATCACTTTCTGGCTCTGCACGGCTCCAAGAGAGACTAGTTTCCTTTGAAAAGTGAACTTCGGGATAAATCTCCACGTCATTGTGTGGTTATCTCTTAACCTCCCTTTACTACTTGTTGTTAGAATTACTTGTCTAGTTGTCTATTTCTAGCTTGTATCATCATATGGGTTGATCACCTAGTTTCATAATTCAGAGAACTTATATTTGAGAAATCTCTAAATTAAGAAAATAAAGTAAAATTTGCAGTTGCATATTCACCCCCTCTAGTCAATCTCTTCGATCCTTTCACCGGGCACTTTTGCGTCCCCACTCCGATGAACTCAACAGTGAGACGAGTGATAGACTTGCAATGCCTATGTGGAATAGACACATATAAGGTGGAGCGACGCCACAAAGCTTCTAGGTTTACTGTGGCGTCGTCATGGGACCGGAGGTGGCTTGCACCATGGATGCAGCACCACAAATGTGGTTTTTCTTCCACTCACTTGCCTACCCCTTCGGTGTGGCGCTCCTTATATATGGAGTGAGTGAGGCGACAACTCCTTGTCCCTCTACCCTAAAACCCTAACCCTGGTTGCGGCGGGTCCCACCTACCAACCACGGCCCCGTTGCCGGCTTAAGGTCTCACCCCTGGAACTCTCACATGGGGTGTGAGCGCTCCTGCAACGGGGCGACACAATTGTCGATGAATTGCGCTATCTTGTGTTCTCCCGTCTAGAAGGATTGAGAGGGTTGCTCGGGGGAGGGGGGGGGGGTTGAATAGGCAGCTACAAATTTTACTTCTTTTCAATTTAGGGATTTCTCAAATATAAGTTATCTAGATTATGCAACTAGGTGAGCAATCCTATATGATGCATCTACTACTGCAATTCATACGAAGGCAAGTAAGCTAGTAGCAATAAGTAAAGGTAAGTTGAGAGATAGCCAATAAAGTGACGAAGAGCTGGTACGACAACAGTATTGCGTGAAGGAACCACATCATCGGCAACACCAGCCCCGCCAGCAGGAAGCACACGAAGAAACATCTGTCGAGCAGGGTCAACTCGCTCGCTGGGGCATTGACATGCCGAAGAACGGTGGCACCGTGCTTGTTGTTCTTGGAGCTAATAGCGCTTGCGTATCCTTCACCTCCTTCCGGCGGCTGCCGGGATCGAAGAACAGCTATGCAACCCTCCGCTCCTCCCACCGGAGGTCGTTCAGAGACACGTTGGTGACGTTCTTGTCATTGCCCTTCTTCTCCTTGGGCGCCATGGTGGCCTCGGCGGAGAATGGTGCAGGGGGAGGAACAGGTGAACCGCATGCGCGAGAGGAAGAAGACGGAGATGTAGAGGAGGATTGAGGCGTGAAACGGAAGGTGTCGAGTCTTCTTAGTCAGGTTCATGGCCGGGGGTGCCATAAGCTTGCTGGTAGAACCGTGGGTGGAAACGTGGAAGTACTGGAAACGAGGACACAATTTACCCAGGTTCGGTACGTCGCAACTATGACGACGTTCCTACTCATGCAATCTCACTAAATTAGGGCTGAAGCCTGAAGTATACAAAGTACAATTGTGAGTATGGTTCGCTAACACAGCGAGGACGAACTTCCCGGCGAGTTGGCTTCTAGCTATTCGAACCTCTGTTCTCTTGTTCTTTTTGGATTGCTCCCGTACGACTTTATATAGATAGCCGGATTAGGGCTGACAGGAAGGAAACCTAGAAGACTAGAGAAAGTATTCCTATTCTTGGAAAGTAAGGCATCCGACTTCTCCTACAAGCCGTACCACGTAGTGGGCCGTGGTCCGGGTTCTTCTAGGATCCGGCTTCCTGCGTGTCAGTTTACTGGGCCGCCCAATGGACTTTGCTCCATTGCCTGCGGCACCACCCTGATAACCTGGCCTTTAGCTAATGCCAGATACACCCCTAATTGGCATATATCCGACAGTAGCCCCCAAGGAGAGTTAAAACTTCATCTTGCCGTCCTTCACCAATTTGTGTTACTTTTCGAAAAACTCGGCATTCGAGTCTTGAATCTTCTTTCATTTGAAATTTCTAATTCCAAACTCGGATTCCTGTAATCCGGCATTTCTTCCATGAATCTTCGCAGAGAAGGGAACTATGACGTAAGCGATAAAATCATGCTTACGTCATTGGCATTTGGTTTTAGTCAAAAGGCAGAAAACGTATCTCTGACAGATTCTGCGCGAGAAACGAGGAGATAGACATTATTACCCCTTCTCCACGTATCTCGGATTTTACTGCGCGACACGCGTCAGTCATCCAACGGCTAAATTAGCCGTTGGGACTAATCTCGGGGAAATGGCTATGAATAGCCTGCCTCGGCCCCTCCATTCCCTTCTTCCTCCTCCACGCGATTCATCCGAGCACTCCACAGAGCACCTGCACACTTTTCGTTTCAGAGAGAAGAGAGAGCAAGAACCTCACCGGAGATCCCAAACATCGGCGGTCGAATTCTATCCTGCGGTTGTGCCGCCAGGAAATGGCCATCGGAAGCCCCTCGCACACGCCCGAGGCCACCATCGACCTCGAACCCGCGGTTGAAACCATCTCCACCTCTGCTCTGACAGCTCCCCCAAGCGCCTCCACGAGCACGCCGGAGGTTCCCGAGGGCGCATCGGCGGGCGGAGATCTAAGCTCTGGAGCCGGTGCTATGCCACCTCCCTTCTCTGTTCCTACGCCCCCTCCCGTCTCCGAATCGAGAGACGGGGAATCTTCTGCCCGTGCCGGCGAAAACGCGGGGGTCGTCGCCACCGCCGGACGCGAAGAAGATGACAGAGAGGATTCCGACAATTGGAGCCAGTGCAACACCGTACTGGCTCTAATGATGAGCCTAGAAAAGACGACTTCATCACCAAAGACAAATGGCGGGTGGACAAAGACGACAACGAGCCACAACCAAAGGACGGGGAACGGGTCGTCATTGCCTCTCACGTTCTGAAAGGTATGGGCTTTTCCGCCATCTTCCTTCTTCCTCTAGGTTCTACAACATTACGGGGTTCAACCCCATAAACTGCCTCCAAACTCTATTCTTTACATTGCCGGCTTCCAGGCTTTGTTCGAAGGATATTTAGGCATAGAACCTAGGCTAGAATTTTTTCAATACTGCTTCAACGTGAAGCGAAACACCTTAGATGGTGTTCTTCTGACTCGTGGGACCATATCGTTCAACCTGCACAGATACAAGGAGATATGGTTCCCAAAATTCAAGACCTCGGAATCCGTCAAATTCTGTACGGGTTCTTTTTCTACCACCCAAACGTCTCGTTTCCTGGAAAGGAAACGAGCATTCCGGCTTTTGAAAACTCTTCCGCTAGTCCCAGAGACAACTGGGCTTTCGACGCAGTCCAGGTTCTTCCTTCGGACCTGCAGCAGATCAAAAGGCGAATTGCCAAACTGGTCGTTTCCTCTCCGCCTCTTACCGGCATGGACACTGTCTTTGCTGGCTCGGAAGGTGGATTCAGCCTCTCGCCTTCCATGGCGGCCGCCTTCTCTGCGTGTACACGGGCCGGATGATGCGATGAGGGTGACCAAGAAGGCTATGTCCGAGAAGGACTTCAAGAAGTGCGTCAATCACTTGGTGGCCACTCGTGATCAATACGAGGAAAGCCTACCAATGTTTAACGCCTGAAAATCCTCCTCCCAAGGTATGCTTTTTTCTTCTATCTTTCGGGAAGGTTTTCATACTTTGCCTTTCACGAATGTATGCTAATAACTTATCTGTGTTTTTGGCAGCTTGAGACTCTCACAAAGGATCAACTTGTTTTTGCTGAGGAGGAGGCGGAACTAAAAGCCCGCTTTTTAGCAGCCGGTGGACGCAAACGCAAGAAAATTTCTGCGTACATCGAAGTCATTGATCTTGACGGGGTTCCTATCGCTACTTCCAGGTATACTTGGAATATTTTTGCATACTCTCCTCTTTTCTTGCACAAGGTTTTTCTCTGTGATCTTTATTCTCGACTTTTCCTCTTTGCAACCTTTCTCCTGTCCGTTTGAAGGGAAAAGGCCTGAAGAAGCTAAAGGCTGCTGCACGTAGGGGAGCAAAACCTTCCCCTGCCACTACCCCGGACACACCAATGGCAGGTGGAGCAGGGGACCATTATGCTCCTTTGGAGGATTTCGACCTCCCCCCTCAAAGCCAGTCCAGCTAGCCTGATGCGCCCACTCCGGACGCGCGGGAAAGGGCGGCAAATTTTGAAGGAGGCCCTTCTCTCGTCAAAATTGATGAGGAAATTCCCTCTTTTGACTAGAAGTTCAAGGTAAAGCAAGAAGCTTGCTTCGATGAAAATGGCTTTATGCATCCATGGGAAAAAAATCAATTGCCCGAGACCCCTTGATTCGTCCTTGGCTAAAAGGTGGCTTAATTGTGCGGAATAATTACACTTTCTCGCCTCGGCAGGTCGTTCAAGACGGAATCCACCATATGGGATTTCCTTCTCGGAATACTCCAAGGAGTTCACCGAGATGCTCTCTGGGATACAAAGGATGAGCCAGGTATAACTCCAGCCCCCAAGTATTAAGACATAAACAATCTTTTCATTTTAATACTTTTCAACATTCCCTACTTATCTTTTGTCTTTCTGAAAAGTCTGTTCCTTTGTATGCTTTTAGCAAACTGCCGAGAGCATCAATGTGGAAGTTTTCGACAAACTCACGGTGAAGAACAAAGAGGTGAAAGCCCTCCTTGCTATCACTAATGAGAAGGAGTCAGAAATTGCCAAGCTTCAAAACCAGTTCAAGGAGAATGTCGGTAAATGTCTTATTCCTTCCTTGTTTTTGATTTTGATCTTGCGAGTTTTTTCCTTTAAGTACTTTTCGTGTTAAAACCTTTGCCTTCTTTTCATTTCAGCCTTATTGGCTGAAGCTCGGCAAGCAGCTGCAAATGCTGGGAATGCCCAACATCTCCGCAACGAGAACTTGGAGCTTCACAAGATTAATGTGAAGCTACAAAAGGACTTGGAAGAAAGCCAGTTGGCACTGGGTTTGTCCGCGTCTCGGCTTTCGTCGCAGGCCGAGAAAGACAAAAGGAGCATCCAGGACCTGGAAGCTGCTCTTCATCTCCGGCTTGAGGAGGTCGCCAAGATGGACAAAATCCTTGGTAAGTTTTGAAGTTTTACCAGTTTATCATTCATTTGCCCAAATCCATACTTTTTCACCTGATCATTTCGCTTATACGTTCTCTTTATTATTTTGCAGTAGAAGGCGACCCTTCACCTGCTCGGATCAATCACATCCGAGTCTTCGGGGCTTTCGTCACTGATGCGCGTGTAACACACGTTCGTTGGGAGACCCCAAGAGGAAGGCATGAAGAGCACAGTAGCAAGTTTCCCTCAGAAAGAAACCAAGTTGAATCGACCAGTAGGAGGAAGGAGTAACTTCATAAGGTTGATGCAGCTGCGATGGCAGCAACACATCCTCCATCCGTCACGTTTCTGTCACTCGAGCACATATGCAAAGGAGGCATGAACCCACTATCGAGCATAAATACTCCCTCTTGGAGTTACTAGCATCTACTTGGCCAGAGCATCTACTAATAACGGAGAGCATGCAAGATCATAAATAACATATGCATGAAGATAACATGATAGAATGATAATCAGAAGTCATAGCATTCAACATTCATCGGATCCCAGCAAACACAACATGTAGCATTACATAAAGATGATCTCGATCATGTAGGGCAGCTCACGAGATCTAAACATGAGGCACAAAGTGGAGAAGACAACCATCTAGCTACTGCTATGGACCCGTAGTCCAGGATTAACTACTCACGCATCACTTTGGAGGCGGGCATGGTGGTGTAGACCCCTTGATACGTCTCCAACGTATCTATCATTTCTGATGCTCCATGATGATATTATGCCAATTGCTACATGTTTTCACCCTTCTTTATGTCATTTTTATCGATTTTCTGGACTAACCTATTGACAATATGCCAAGTTCCCTGTTTTCTGCTGTTTTTAGTTTTAGAAAAGTTGTTCTGGAAATATTCTCGGAATTGGAAAATTCAAAGCCCGGAAGTCTTAGAATTCCCGAAGGTTCCATGGAGTCCCGAAGAGACCCGGAGAGGGGCCATAGCGGGTCCACACCATGGGGTGGAACCCTCCCTTGGCCGTGCCGGGGGGTGGTGTGGGGCCCCCAGGGCTCCACCGCCTTTGCCGTTTCGCCTATTTATTCCCCTCTGAAGGAAAACACTAGGGACCTGATCAAATATCCCGAAAAGTTCCGCAGCTACTGTCGTCGTCAATCCTAGATCAGGGGGGTTCTGAAGCTGACTCCTGGCACCCTGCCGGAGAGGATATCATCACCGGAGGCCTCTTCATCACCATGCCTTCCTCCGGAGTGATGCGTGAGTAGTTCATCCTTGGACTACGGGTCCATAGCAGTAGCTAGATGGTTGTCCTCTCCTCCTATGCCTCAATGTTTAGATCTCGTGAGCCGCCTCACATGATCGAGATTGTTCTTATGTAATTCTATGTGCTGTGTTTGCTGGGATCCGATGAATACTGAACTTATGCCAAGTTGATTATAGTCTTTATTGCATATGTTATTTGTGATCTAGCATGCTTTCCGTTGCTAGTGGTTTCTCTGACCAAGTAGTTGCTAGTGACTCCAAGAGGGAGTATTTATGCTCGATAGTGGGTTCATGCCTCCTTTTCGCATGTGCTCGAGTGACAGAAACGTGACGGGGGAGGATGTGATGTTTCCACTAGGGAGGAAACAACGGTGTGAGTGCCCGCGTGTACAATCATTGCTTACATTACACACATTGCTTAATGCGATTATCTGTTGCTTGCAACTTAATACCTAAGGGGGTTCGGATGATAACCTGAGGGTGGATTATTAGTCATAGATGCAGTTGGATTATGGTCTATGTATATTGTTGTAATGCCCGCACTAAATATCATAGTAGTCATCATGTCATGAATGTGCACTACGGTGCAACCTCTATTTGTCAATTGCCTTGCTGTTATTTGTTCACCCAACATGCTAACTTTTATGGAGAGACACCACTAGTGAACCTATGAACCCCGGTCCATTTTCCTACACTGTTAAACAAATCTCTACAATTTCCTGCTTTTCTTTACTTACCGCAAGCATACACCATTTTCCACACTATAGTCTAATCTTTGTTTTCAGCAAGACCGGTGAGATTGACAACCTCACTGTACCGTTGGGACAAAGTATTTTTGTTGTGCTGTGTGCAGGTTCCGCATTGTTGCTGACACCGATGAGGCGCCATCACCACCGTCAGTGCCATCAACCTTCGAAGATCCTCTTTCTCCTACTGGATTGATAACCTTGGTTCTTAACTGAGGGGAAATTCCTACCGCTGTGCTCACAACACCCTCCTCTTGGGGTTCCCAACACACATTGCTAGCATCAAGGAATTTTTCTGGCGCCGTTGCCGGGGAGAAAGAAGTCTTCTGGCAAGGGGAGTCTCTCACTCTCAACCTCTTTATTTTGTTTATCGTGTTGTTTTTATTTTTTGTCTTGTTTTGCTTCTTTATATAAAAAACACAAAAAATTTAGTTTACTTCGTAGCTGTTATTTTTGCTTTTCTGCTCTTAGTTTAATCTCTAATCATGATTCTACCCAAGTTTACCTTGAAATACATGCCAATAGGTAGCGGTGATATAATTGGGAAAGATAATATTGGAGATTTCTTTAATTATGTTAGTAAGCACAAAGAATTTGAGGATAGATCCTTAGCTGAACTTGCTCCAGATTATGAAACCGCCGCAGCATCTCTAGTTCGTATGCTGGAAGCTAGGTTTGTCAACCTTAATCCCATAATACAACAAATGTTCCTCAACCTTGATAACATTAAGGATAGCGAAAAAAGAGAGTTTATTCTAGAAACTTTATTTGAAGAATTTGGTGATGTTGCCATTGAGGCTAGAAAGGGTTTTAACCGATTTGAGATGTCAGGCTCATGTGTAGATGTTAATAGCACACTGGGTAAAGCCAATGATAAGTAAATTAAAATACCAATACCCTTTAAATTAATAGGAATGCATGAAGCTTTAGAAAAGAATTTTGATTGGATTGTTCCTGCAAACCCATTTGATGAAAGTAGTGTGCCTAAAAGTGCCGATAAAGGGACATCTAAAACTTATATAGATGAAATACAATTCATTGTTGAGGAGATTTATAAACTTAATTTTGATGCTTCTTCACTTGAAAATATGCCTAGCTGAAAGGCGTTAGAGAAAAGCGCTACTAGGAGACAACCCGTTTTATTTCTCCGTTTTCAACCCGTTTTCCGTCGTTTTCTTTTGTTTTATTTGCACCTGGGTGTTGTCTATTTCCTTAGCAACCCTGCTGTATCTTTTCTTTTGTGTCTTTGTTGAGCCAATTAAAGCCTCTAGTGGAAAGTTGAAACTATATTTCGGATTTCTGCGCAGGAAACAGATTTCTGCTGTCCATTGTTAAATTCGTATAAAATCGCAGAAAATTCAAAATAACCTGAGTTTTTTTGTGCCTAATCCTGGGCTATATGCGCAACTTTTCTTAGTTGAACACTTTTTTATTTGAGCAACAGATGATTTTCGAAAAAAAATCATTTTTACCTACTGTCCTGTTTTGACAGATTTCTGCCAATAATTGCATTTGCATCTTAATCTCTTTCTTTTGGTGTTCTTTTGAGAAAAAGAGTTTTAAAAGAAGTTGTGACAGTATCTAATGTGTTTATAAGTGTTAGGATTGTGTTGAAAATGAACCATGTGAATTTATTATTTCGATTGCACTAATGTTGCTAATGAAGATTGTGAGAAGTTTGGTGTGAAGGAAGTTTTCAAGGGCCAAAAGAAGAGGATGATATGACGTGATCAAGAAGAGTGAAAAGCCTAAGCTTGGGGATGACCCGGAGGTACATCCCAGAAAATTCCAAGAAGACTCAAGCATCTAAGCTTGGGGATGCCCAAGGCATCCCCTTCTTCATCGACAAATTACAGGTCACTTCTAGTGAAACTATATTTTTATTCGGTCACATCTTATGTGCTTTACTTGGAGCGTCTTATATTTTTGCTTTCAGTTTATTTTTATTTTTGCAATAAGCTTGGTTGGACCCCAGCATTCTTTTATTGGAGAGTGACACGCTCCACTTTTTCATGGGAATACTTTGTATTCTTAATCTTTGTCTGGTTGCTGCATTTATTTAGCTCCTGTTTTGCATGCATCTCTTATCTAAGAGCTGTATGTTTTAGTAGTGTTATGTGAGTACTCTCATTTTTACTTATTGTATCATGAAGAGCATTTTTGTTAAAACAAATCTTGTATGGTGCTTGATGGGAAACAAACTGCTTCTTGAGGTAGAATTGATAACGGTGCACGTAGAAGCTTGTATAGACTGTGGCTAGAACTTTTTTATGCCATGCTAGATGTAATTTTAGTTTTAAAGACTTGTGGTTATTGAGTAGAATTATTAGCCTCAAATAGCTGAGAGTGTTTATTGTGCCATTGAAAGATTCAGGAGTTGTTCTTTTCATAGTGAAGCATAAATTTATGGTATTCTCTTTTGAATGTTTTATTTGGTTGACTTGGCGCATGCTCACACCATGTTTATGACTATGAACCAGTCACTAATAGCCTCTATGATCATTTAGTTTTTGAACTTGTGATACCGCTTATGATTTAATTAACGATGTTTATGTCGCTATGCATGATTATGGCTCTTATGCTCTCTTGATTTGTCGCTCCCAGTCTTTTGCTAGCCTCCACCTGTACTGAGTATGAGCTATAATCGTGCATCCAACTCCCTAAAACCAAAGTTTTACCATTGTGTCCACCATACCTACCTACATGTAGTATTTAACTGTCACTCCCAGTACATTGCTCATGTGTCACCTTTAAAACCTGCAAAATTACTCCTGCTTTATGTTCCTGTTTTTGCTCATGAGGACGTAAACAAAGAATCTTTATCTCACTTGTTGATTGGATTTCACACCCTGGACTAGTGGCTTCATCCGCTTATCCAAATGATAGAAGAGCTGGCAGCGGAGTGCCCAACCCCAAATTAATACACACAAAATCTCTTCACTATTTTTGCCCCTGATTTACCAGTCAAAGCATAATTGTGTAAACAAAAGAGAAAGAGGGATGACCTTCTATACCAGTTGCGTCCTTCATATGGGAGCCGCTCTTGTGAAATCTACTTGGCTTGTGACGTACTGTATTTTCTGTTTACCATTCGCTGACATTAGCATACATATCCGAAAATATAGACACTTAGTGTCAAATTTTTAATACCTCTGTTTAATAAAATAAAAAGCTCTAGCACAAGAGTGATCCCTGCTTCCCTCTGCGAAGGGCCTTTCTTTACTTTTATGTTGAGTCTCCATCTTCTAACTTTATGCACAGTTGAGAGAGCATTTTTTCCATTCTGAGTTTTATGTGCATTTGTCCCAGAAACATTATTAATTGATTCATGATGTGTTATTGCTTGTTCTCAAATTATTTTCTCTAGTATTCCTCATGAACTTTGAAGGTGTCCTGGCATTTATGTTTTGCCCCACTCTTAAGGACTAGAGAAATACCACTTTTCGATGCTTTCTCTATACTTGAAACAAACATATATTTTTCTTTGCATTGTTATTCATGATCTTTTATTTGAGATACTTCTCATGATGCAAAGTGATTTCTATGCTTTATTATTAAAGTTCTATTTATCATGTTTGTGTTTAAAGTTCTATGATCTCAGCTTACATATTCTCTTACATTTTTATGATCAAATTTATGTTAGTAGCATGTCACCTCAGAAATTATTGTGTTTTATCGTTTACCTACTCGGGGACGAGTAGGAACTAAGCTTGGGGATGCTTGATACGTCTCCAACGTATCTATAATTTCTGATGCTCCATGATGATATTATGCCAATTGCTACATGTTTTCTCCATTCTTTATGTAATTTTTTTATCGATTTTCCGGACTAACCTATTAAGAAGATGCCACAGAGCCAGTTCCCTGTTTTCTGCTGTTTTTAGTTTCAGAAAAGTTGTTATGGAAATATTCTCAGAATTGGAAAATTCGAAGCCTGGAAGTCTTATAATCCCCTAAGAGACCCGGAGAGGGTCCACAGGGGGCCCACACCATTGGGTGGCGCGCGATACATCATAAACATATCCCTAGTTTCTGATGCTCCATGATGATATTATACCAATTGCTACATGTTTTCTCCCTTCTTTATGTCATTTTTATCGATTTTCCGGACTAACCTATTAACAAGATGCCACAGAGCCAGTTCCCTGTTTTCTGCTGTTTTTTAGTTTCAGAAAAGTTGTTCTAGAAATATTCTCGGAATTGGAAAATTCGAAGTCCGGAAGTCCTATTTTCCCCGGAAGCATCCAAAAGACCGAAGAAGAGCCGAAGAGGGGCAGCAGGGGGGCCAAACCATAGGGTGGCGTGCCCCTGGCCGCGCCAGCTATGGGTGTGGGCCCCCGTGCCTCCACCGCCTAGACCAGGGGGTTCTGAAGCTATTTCCGGCACCATGCCGGAGAGGAGATCATCACCGGAGGCTTCTACATCACCATGCCTGCCTCCGAAGTGATGCATGAGTAGTGCATCCTTGGACTACGGGTTCGTAGCTGTAGCTAGATGGTTGTCTTCTCCTCATATGCCTCCATGTTTAGATCTCGTGAGTTGCCTATCATGATCGAGATTGATCTTATGTAATTCTTTGTGCTGTGTTTGATGGGATCCGATGAATATTGACCTTATGCCAAGTTGATTATAGTCTTTATTTGCATATGTTATTTGTGATCTCGCATGCTCCCCGTTGCTAGTGGTTATTCTGGCCAAGTAGTTGCTAGTGACTCCAAGAGGGAGTATTTATGCTCGATAGTTGGTTCATGCCTCCTTGTTGCCTTGCTCGAGTGACAGAAACGTGAAGGGGGGAGGATGTGTTGTTGCCATTAGGGAGAAAACAGCAGTGAGAGTGCCCGCGTGCATAATCATTTCTTACATTACACACTTTTTTTAATGCAATTATCTGTTGCTTGCAACTTAATACCTAAGGGGGTTCGGATGGTAACATGAGGGTGGATTATTAGTCATAGATGCAGATGGATGCCGGTCTATGTATCTTGTTGTAATGCCCGCACTAAATACCATAGTAATCTTCATGTCATATTGTGCACTACGGTGCAACCTCTATTTGTCAATTGCCCAGCTGTAATTTGTTCACCCAACATGCTATCTTTTATGGAGAGACACCACTAGTGAAACTATGAACCCCGGTCCATTTTTTCCACACTGTTAAACAAACCACAACAATTTCCTGTTTTCTTTACTTATTGAAAGCATACAATGTTTTCCACACTATACGTCTAATCTTTGTTTTCAGCAAGACCGGTGAGATTGATAACCTCACTCTACCGTTGGGGAAAAGTATTTTGGTTGTGTTGTGTGCAGGTTCCACGTTGTTGCTGACACCGGTGAAGCGCCAGCACCACCGTTAGTGGCATCAACCTTCCGAAGATTCTCTTTCTCCTACTGGATTGATAACCCTGGTTCTTAACTAAGGGGAAAACTCCTACCGTTGTGCTCATCACACTTTGCTCTTGGGGTTCCCAACAACACAGAGGAAGGATTCAACTCTGCCAACAATACAGATTTTTCTGGCGCTGTTGCCGGGGAGGAAGAACTCTTCTGGCAAGGGGAGTCTCTCACTCTCAACCTCTTTATTTTGTTTACTGTCTTGTTTTTATTTCTTGTCTTGTTTTACTTCTTTATATCAAAAACACAAAAAATTAGTTCTTATTCTAGTTGTTATTTTTTGCTTTATCATGCTTGCTATCAATGTTTGATGTCTTTGAAACTAGATATCTTAGGAAAGGTGGGTTCACGGATGAACAACAAAAACATTATAAGGAACACCTCTTTTCACAAAAAGGGATACACTTATGGGAGCAAATTAATAAATTGCATGACTATGCTAAAAACTTGTGCTTTACTTATAATGTTACTTATTGCTTTGATAAATCTTGTTGCCGTAGGAGGCATAAACACCTCCCTTTTCAATGTGATTTTTATGATAATGTTACCATATTTTCTTATGTTAAGGGAAATTATGAATTATATGATGTGAAACAAATTGAAGAATTTATTGCTTGGAAGGGTGCATTCAAAATTGCCTATTTGCTTGAAAGTATTGATGATGCACCTTATAAATATGAGATTTATGATATACTTGAATATTTCTTTGATAATTACAAGGATTGTAATTACTACATAATGGAATATCTTAATAAATTGTCTCAACCTAAGGAAGGAACTGATGCCTTGCAGGAGCCTATGGAAGAAGAAATTGCTGAATCTGGAAGCTCATTAGCTAAAAAAGAGGAGGAGAGTGATGATAAAGAGGAGGAAGAATGGAACCCATGTCTACCTTCCAATGATAGTAACTCTTTAACTCATACATTATTTGATGAAATTGATACTTGCTATACTTGTGACCTTGATACTACTATGAATGAAACTTGTGAGAATGATATTGCTACTGTTATGTATGATAATCCATGCTACTTGGATAAATCTTATGATAATGATCTTGATGATGGTCCTATGTTACTTGATGTTATAAATTATAATGCTACTGAAAATATGATTGTTATAATGTGTCCTATACATTTTAAGAGTGACCAATCATATTGTTTTTCTATAGCTAAAAGTGGGAAAGAAGAGGTCTTTACTTTTAATTTTGATCCCACTGTTTTTGAGCTTGATATGAATTGTGTGCTTTTAGACCATGACAAATATGTTTTATGTGATAATTATGTTCTTGAGTTTGTTCGTGATGCTACTGAAAATTATTATGAGAGAGGAAAGTATGGTTGTAGGAATTTTCATGTTACTAATACACCTCTCTTTTTGTTGAAAGTTCTGAAGTTGCTCTTGTTCTACCTTCCCATGATTTCTAGTTTGAGATTCTTTAATTTATTTCTTTACAAGATTCCTATGCATAGGAAGTGGGTTAGACTTAAATTTATTTTAATATTGCTTCTTGATGCTCTCTTTTTCTTCAATTCATACTTCTTATGTGAGCATCTACTTGATTCCACTTTTCTATGCCTAGCTGAAAGGCATTAAAGAAAAGCGCTACCGGGAGACAGCCCGTTTTATTTCGCCGTTTTCAACCCGTTTTCTTTCGTTTTCTTTGGTGTGCTTTGCGCCTGGGTGTTTTCTATTTGCTTATAAAACCCTCTGTATCTTTTCTTTTGAGTTTTTGTTGAGCCAAGTAAAGCCACTAGTGGAAAGTTGAGCCTATATTTCGGACTTCTGCGCAGGAAACAGATTTCTGCTGTCCACTGTTAATTCCGTTAAAAATCACAGAAATTCAAAATGACCTGAGATTTTTTGTGCTTAATACTGATTTATATACGCAACTTTTCTTAGAAGAGCACTTTTTGATTTGAGCAACATAATAGTTTTTAAAAAATCGATCTTTACCTGTTGTTCTGTTTTGACAGATTTCTGCCATTTATCGCATTTGCATCTTAATCTCTTTCTTTTGGTGTTCATTTGAGAAAAAGAGTTTTGAAAGAAGTTGCGACAGTAGCTAATGTGTTTTTGAGTGTTATACTTGTGTTTAAACTGAACCATGTGAATTTATTATTTCAATTTCTCTAACGTTGCTAATGAAGATTGTGAGAATTTTGATGCGAAGGAAGTTTTCAAGGGTCAAGAGAAGAGGATGATATGATGTGATCAAGAAGAGTGAAAAGACTAAGCTTGGGGATGCCCCGGTGGTACATCCAAGCAAATACTAAGAAGACTCAAGCGTCTAATCTTGGGGATGCCCAAGGCATCCCCTTCTTTATCAACAAATTATCAGGCCATTTCTAGTGAAACTATATTTTTATTCGGTCGCATCTTATTTGCTTTACTTGGAGAGTCTTTTATTTTTGTTTTCAGTTTGCTTTTGCTTTTGATTTCAGTTTGTTTTTTTACTTTCATAATAAGCTTGGTTGAACCCCGGCATTCTTTTATTGGAGAGTGACACACTCCGCTTTTTCTTGAGAATACGTTGTATTCTTAGTCTCTGTTTGGCTGCTGCATTTATTCAGCTCCTGTTTTGCATGCATCTCTTATTAGAGATGTTAGTTTTAGTAGTATTATTTGAGTACTCTCATGTTTGCTTTATGTATCATAAATAGTATTTTTTAAAGCATTTTTTGTATGGTGCTTGTTGGGATAAAAAAAACTGCTGATTGAAGTAGAATTTATAACAGTACTAGTAGAAGCTTGTATAGACTGTGGCTAGAAATTTTTAATGCCATGCTAAATGGTATTTTAGCTTTAAAGCCTTGTGGTTATTGAGTAGCATGATTAGCCTCAAATATCTAAGAGTGTTTAATATGTCTTGAAAGATTCATGAGTTGTTCTTGTCATAGTAAAGCATCAATATATGGTATTCTCTTTCGAATGTTTTATTTGGTTGACTTGGCGCATGCTCACACTATGTTTATGAATACAAACCAGTCACGAATAGCCTCCATGACCACTTAGTTTTTGAACTTGTGATACTGCTGATGTTTTAATTAATGATGCTTATGTCGCTATGCATGATTATGGCTCTTATGCTCTCTTGATTTGTCGCTCCCAGTCTTTTGCTAGCCTCCACCTGTACTGAGTATGAGCTCTACTCGTGCATCCAAACTCCTTTAAACCAAAGTTTTTCCCGTTGTGTACACCATACCTACCTATATGTGGTATTTAACTTCCATTCCAAAGTAAATTGCTCATGTGTTACCTTTAAAACCTTCAAAATTTATCCTGCTTTATGTTCCTGTTTTTGCTCATGAGGACGTAAATAGAGAATCTTTATATCACCTGTTGATTGGATTTCACACCCTGGACTAGTGGCTTCATCTGGTTATCCAAATGATAGAAGAGCTGTAAGCGGGGTGTCCAGTCCCAAATTAATACAAACAAACTCTCTTCACTATTTTTGCCCTTGATTTATCAGTCAAAGCATAATTGTGTAAACAAAAGAGAAATAGGGATGAACTTCTACACTAGTTGCGTCCTTGACCATGGGAGCCGCTCTTGTGAATCCAGTTGACTTGTGACGTACTGTATTTTCTATTTACCATTCGTTGACATTAGCATACATCCCCCAAAATATAGACACTCCTCCACGGTATGTGATTGTTGGCAGGAACCCGAGGATTCGGTTAGCCATGGTTTGTGAAAGATGGATGGGAGGAGTGTCAAACTTTTAATACCTCTGTTTAATAAAATAAAAAGCTCTAGAACATGAGTGATCCATGCTTCCCTCTGCGAAGGGCCTTTCTTTTACTTTTATGTTGAGTCTCCATCTTCTAACTTTATGCACGGTTGAGAGAGCATTTTTGCCATTATGAGTTCTATGTGCATTTGTCCCATAAGCATCAATAATTACTTCATGATGTGATATTAATTGTTTTTAAATTATTTGTTCTAGTCTTCCTCATGAACTTTGAAGGTTTCCTGGCATTTATGTTTTGCCCTACTCTTAAGGACTATCAAAATATCACTTTGCGATGCTTTCTCTATACCTGAAACAAACGTTTATCTTTCTTTGCATTATTATTCATGATCCTTTATTTGAGTTACTCTTCGTGATGCAAAGTAATTGCTATGCTTTATTATTAAAGTTTTATTTATCATGCCTGTGTTTAAAGTTTTATGATCTTAGCGTGCATATGCTTTTACATTAGATTGATCAAGTTTATGTTAGTAGCATGTCACCTCAGAAATTATTGTTTTATCGTTTACCTACTCGAGGACGTGTAGGAACTAAGCTTGGGGATGCTTGATACATCATAAACGTATCCCTAATTTCTGATGCTCCATGATGATATTATGCCAATTGCTACATGTTTTCTCCCTTCTTTATGTCATTTTATCGATTTTTCGGACTAACCTATTAACAAGATGCCATAGAGCCAGTTCCCTGTTTTCTGCTGTTTTTTATTTCAGAAAAGTTGTTCTGGAAATATTCTCGGAATTGGAAAATTTGAAGCCCGAAAGTCCTATTTTCCCCGGAAGCATCCAGAAGACCGAAGAGGAGCCGGAGAGGGGCAGCAGGGGGACCACACCATAGGGTGGTGCGCCCCCTGACCGCGCCAGCTATGGGTGTGGGCCCCCGGCCTCCACCGCCTTTGCCCTCTCGCCTATTTAAGCCCCCCGGATGGAAAACCCTAGGCACCTCATCAAAATCCCCGAAAAAGTTCCGCAGCCGCTGTCACTGTCAACCCCAGACTAGGGGGGTTCTGAAGCTATTTCCGGCACCCTGCCGGAGAGGAGATCATCACCTGAGGCTTCTACATCACCATGCCTGCCTCCAGAGTGATGCGTGAGTAGTTAATACTTGGACTACGGGTTCGTAGCTGTAGCTAGATGGTTGTCTTCTCCTCATATGCCTCCATGTTTAGATCTCGTGAGCTGCCTATCATGATCGAGATTGATCTTATGTAATTCTTCGTGCTGTGTTTGCTGGGATCCGATGAATATTGACCTTATGCCAAGTTGATTATAGTCTTTATTTTCATATGTTATTTGTGATCTTGCATGCTCTCCGTTGCTAGTGGTTATTCTGGCCAAGTAGTTGCTAGTGACTCCAAGAGGGAGTATTTATGCTCGATAGTTGGTTCATGCCTCCTTGTTGCCTTGCTCGAGTGAAAGAAACGTGAAGGGGAAGGATGTGTTTTTGCCATTAGGGAGAAAACATCGGTGAGAGTGCCCGCGTGCATAATCATTGCTTACATTACACACTTTGTTTAATGCAATTATCTGTTGCTTGCAACTTAATACCTAAGGGGGTTCAGATGATAACCTCAGGGTGGATTATTAGTCATAGATGCAGATGGATGTCGGTCTATGTATCTTGTTGTAATGCCCGCACTAAATAGAATAGTAATCTTCATGTCATATTGTGCACTACGGTGCAACTCTATTTGTCAATTGCCAAGATGTAATTTGTTCACCCAACATGCTATCTTTTATGGAGAGACACCACTTGTGAAACTATGAACCCCGGTCCATTTTTTCCACACTGTTAAACAAACCACAACAATTTCCTGCTTTCTTTACTTACTGCAAGCATACACTATTTTCCACACTATACGTCTAATCTTTGTTTTCAGCAAGACTGGTGAGATTGACAACCTCACTGTACCGTTGGGGCAAAGTATTTTGGTTGTGTTGTATGCAGGTTCCACGCTGTTGCTGACACCGATGAAGCGCCAGCACCACCGTCAGTGCCATCAACCTTCCTAAGATTCTCTTTCTCCTACTGGATTGATAACCCTGGTTCTTAACTAAGGGGAAAACTCCTACCGCCGTGCTCATCACACCTTCCTCTTGGGGTTCCCAACAACACAGAGCAAGGATTCAACTCTGCCACCAACAACGCGCCCCCTTGGCCGCGCCAGGGGGTGGTGTGGGCCCCCCAGGGCTCCACTGCCTTTGCCCTTTCGCCTATTTATTCCCCTACGAAGGAAAACCCTAGGCACTTGATCAAATATCCCCGAAAAATTTCGCAGCTGCCGTCGTCGTCAACCCTAGATCAGGGAGGTTCTGAAGCTATCTCCCGGCACCCTGCCGGAGAGGAGATCATCACCGGAGGCCTCTTCATCACCATGCCTGCCTCCGGAGTGATGCGTGAGTAGTTCATCCTTGGACTACGGGTCCATAGCAGTATCTAGATGGTTGTCTTCTCCTCCTATGCCTCAATGTTTAGATCTCGTGAGCTGCCTAACAAGATTGAGATTGTTCTTATGTAATTCTATGTGCTGTGTTTGCTGAGATACGATGAATATTGAACTTATGCCAAGTTGATTATAGTCTTTATTGCATATGTTATTTGTGACCATGCATGCTTTCCGTTGCTAGTGGTTGCTCTGGCCAAGTAGTTGCTAGTGACTCCAAGAGGGAGTATTTATGCTCGATAGTGGGTTCAGGCCTCCTTTTCGCCTGTGCTTGAGTGACAAAAACATGACGGGGGAGGATGTGTTTTTGCCACTAGGGAGAAAACAGAGGTGTGAGTGCCCGCGTGTACAATCATTGCTTACAATACACACATTGCTTAATGTTATTATCTGTTGCTTGCAACTTAATACCTAAGGGGGTTCAGATGATAACCTGAGGGTGGATTATTAGTCATAGATGCAGTTGGATTACGGTCTATGTATATTGTTGTAATGCCCACACTAAATATCATAGTAGTCATCATGTCATGAATGTGCACTACGGTGCAACCTCTATTTGTCAATTGCCTAGCTGTAATTTGTTCACCCAGCATGCTATCATTTATGGAGAGACACCACTAGTGAACCTATGAACCCCGGTCCATTTTCCTACACTGTTAAACAAACCTCTACAATTTCCTGGTTTTCTTTACTTACTGCAAGCATGCACCATTTTCCACACTATACGTCTAATCTTTGTTTTCAGCAAGACCGGTGAGATTGACAACCTCACTGTACCATTGGGATAAAGTATTTTGGTTCTGTTGTGTGCAGGTTCCGTAGTGTTGCTGACACCGGTGAGGCGCTATCACCACCGTCAGTGGCATCAACCTTCCGAAGATCCTGTTTCTCCTACTGGATTGCTAACATTGGTTCTTAACCGAGGGGAAATTCCTACCGCTGTGCTCATCACACCCTCCTCTTGGGGTTCCCAACACGCATTGCCAGCATCACCCCTCCGGTGATGAATTCCCCTCCCGGCAGGGTGCCGAGGAGATCTCTAGAACCCTCCCGATCTCTGGATGACGATGACGGCGGCCTCGGGTGTTTTTGGGGAAAAAGTGGTATATTTTTAGGGTTGACGTATCGGAGGGTATAAATAGGCGAAAGGGCGAAGGCGGTGGAGGCCCGAGGGTCCCACACCACCCCATGGCGCGGCCAGGGGGACATGTCGCCCTATGGTGTGCCCCCTGTGGCCCCCTCCAAGCCTCTTCGGGACTCCGTGGAACCTTCGGGAATCCTAGGACTTCCGGACTTCGAATTTTCCATTTCCGAGAATATTTCCAGAAAAACTTTTATGAAACTAAAAACAACAGAAAACATGGAACTGGCTCTATGGCATCTTGTCAATAGGTTAGTCCAGAAAATCGATAAAAAGGCATAAAGTGTAAAGCAAATATGTAGAAAACAACATGGAACATAAGAAATTAAGGACACGTTTGTGATGTATCAACATACCCAAGCTTAGTTCCTACTCTTCCTCGAGTAGGTAAACGATAAAAACACATAATTTCTGAGGTGACATGCTACCAACATAAACTTGATCATCAATAATGTAAAAGCATATGTAAGCTGAGATCATAGAACTTCAACACAAGAATGATAAATAAATTTTTAATAATAAAGCATAGCAATCACCTTGCATCATGAGAAGTAACACAAATAAAAGATCATGAATAACAATGCATCGAAAGATATATGTTTGTTTCAAGCATAGAGAAAACATGGCAAACCGATATATATCTAGTCCTTTAGAGTGGGACAAAACATAAATGCCAGGACACCTTCAAAGTTCATGAGGAAGACTAGAACAAATAATTAGAGAACAAACAATAACACATCATGAATCAATTAATTATGTTTCTAGGACAAATGCACATTAAACTCAGAATGGCAACTATGCTCTCTCAACTGTGCATAAAGTTAGAAGATGGAGACTCAACATAAAAGTAAAAGAAAGGCCCTTTGCAGAGGGAAGCAGGGATCAACTCATGTGCTAGAGATTTTATTTTATTAAATAGAGGTATAAAAGGTTTGACACTCCTCCCGGCCATCTTACACAAACCATGGATAACCGAATCCACGGGTGCCCGCCAACAATCACATATCGTGGAGGAGTGTCTATGTTTTAGATATGTGTATGCTTATGACAACGAATGGTAAACAGAAAATACAGTACGCAGAAGCCAACTAGACTTCACAAGAGCGGCTCCCATAGAAGGATGCATATGGGTAGAAGGTCATCCCTCTTTCTCTTTTGTTTACTGATGCATGTAAAATGCATAGATGAATTTTGCATATTTTCACATGGTTTTCTATTACATATTGCATCATATAAGGGTATAATTCAATGTTTTATAGTATTTTGGGGTTAAATTACAAAGTCCACCAACTTTTATGGAATTAACCCTGCCTGTCAGAAACCCCGTTTTCTATATTTTTGACGTTTCAGGGGGCAAACTTCCGCGAAATCACATAAAAATCTGCGGGGGTCATTTTCTTGGAAGGAGAAGACTTGCGGGCGAAGGATCCACGAGAATTGGGCAAGGAGGACCAAAAGAGGACCCTCCATGCGACCAGATTCCTTGGCCGCGTGAGAGGCCCCCTTTTCGCCCATGTGGCCCCAATTCCTTCCATCTTCGACTTACCGACTCCGTCTTGACTTAAAACCGACTATAAAAAGGGTCCCCCGTACCCTTACGGAGAGGAGCGCCGCCGAAACACCGAAACAACAAAACAGAGACCAGAAGTTCCAGATTGGAGGGGGAAAACTCCGATGTGATCTCCTACCCCTCCAACATCATCACCATCGACATCTCCATGAAGAGGGAGTAGTCCACCCAGGGCTATGGGTTTGTGGAAGTAGCACTTGTATCTCTCTCTCTCTATGTGCTTCACTAATTAGATCCGTATGAGCTGCCTCACATGATTACGGGCATCGTTGTAATTCCTATGTGGTGGATCTTTTCTATGAGTTATTGAATCTGAGATTGCAATTGTTTCTCTTGAGTTATTTGAGTAGATGTATCTTATGTACCCCGTTCTTATTTGCTAGCTTTGATCAATCTAGTTCTTGAGAGCGTGTGTGGGGTGATGGGTGAATTAGTTGGAGTAACGGGGGGTGGCTAGTGCTGTGAAAGTGACAGAAGTTCAGCGATCCACTTAGGTTTTGTTTAACCTTTCTTAGTTACCTCACTAGGGATAAAAAGGAGTACCTTGTTACCGGGGATTTGAAGTGACACTAATCAATCTCCATGACTAGATCTAGCAAGTTCTTACTTCAACTTCATGTCACATTGCTTAAAGCTATACTCTGGTTTTTCCTTAATTATCGAGGTGTTATGATTTATTTCGCATCTTGGTGGAGTATAAGAGGGATCAATATGACCGTAGAGATCTCTATGCTAGGACGTGATGCCCATATGAAAGTACTCAATGTTAAACATGTTATTGTAATCTCACATGTAATTCTTTATGTCCACCGTCTACCACTTTATTTGAGAGAATGCAAGTGTGAAACCATGAACCCCGGTCCTATTTTAAATATAAGAAAACACTCTAGTTACTTTGCTGCAATTTACTTTACTTGCACTTTACTTTACTTGCATCTCCAATTCGAATTTACATTATCTCCATCACCACTTGCATCACAAAAATACAAAAACAATCCATTGCATATTTATTTTCTCATTTGCATTTAGTAGTAGATTTAATTATTGCACATTTACTTTCAGTTTTGCATTGCAATTTAGAAGTCTCACACCTTGTGCTTGACAACCACTTGGTGAGGTTGAGGGCACAAAATTCTCTACTTGTTTGCAGGATCCTGGAGGAAGCTTGGAAGACAATTGCTGAAATACTGGCTCCCCAAGAGTTCGATATAAACCCTCGAGTCACCCTCGTGGGCAAGAAGGCTTGCCACTAGCTACACACTCTGCACTTGGAGTCTCAACCTAGCCATCATTTACACAATTATCCTTTGACTGATAAATCAGGGGGAAAAATAGTGAAGAGAATTTGTTGTTATTAATTTGGGGCTGGGCACCCCACTGCCAGCTCTTCTATCAATTGGATAAGAGTATGAAGCCACTAGTCCAGGGTGTGAAAGTCCAATCAATAAGTGAGATACAAATTCTCTATTTACGTCCTCATGAGCTAAAACATGAGCACAAAACATGAGTAATTTTGAAAGTTTTAAAGGTAACACATGAGCAATTTACTTTGGAGTGGCGGTTAAATACCACATGTAGGTAGGTATGGTGGACACATTTGGCAAACTTTGGTTTTTGAGAGTTGGATGCATGAGTAGAGCTCATACTCAGTACAGGTGGAGGCTAGCAAAAGACTAGGAGCGACAAATCAAGAGATCATAAGAGCCATAATCATGCATAGCGACATACATCATTAATCAAAGCATAAGTGGTACCAAAAGTTCAAAAACTAAATGATCATAGAGGCTATAAGTGACTGGTTCATAGTCATAAACATGGTGTGAGCATGCGCCAAGTCAACCAAATAAAACATTCAAAGGAGAGCACCACAAATTTATGATTCAATCTGACAAGAACAACTCATGATTCTTTAAATGGCACATTAAACACTCTCATCTATTTAAAACTAATCATGCTACTAAATAACCACTAGGATTTATACTTAAAATAACATCTAGCATGATATGAAAAAAGTCTAGCCACAGTCTATACAAGCTTCTACTTCCACCGTTATAAATTCTACTTCAAGCAGCAATTTCTTTTCCCAACAAGCACCATACAATATATGTTTTAACAAAAAATCTATAAATGATACAGAAAGCAGACATGAGAGTACTCACACAATAATACTAAAACTAACATATCTGAATAAGAGATGCAAAGAAAACGAGAGCTAAACAAGAATTTTGCAGCAGCTAGAAGAAAAAACTAAGAATACGAGCATAACGAGTATTCAAATGAAAAAGCAGAGCGTGTCTTTCTCCCAAAAAAAAATGCTAGGGTCCAACTATATTATTGCATCAAGGAAAAAAAAGAAAACAAGAGAAAACAAAATAAAAACAAACATACGCTCCAAGTAAACTTCATACGATGTGACCGAATAAAAATATAGTTTCACTAGAAGTGACCTGATAGATTGTTGATGAAGAAGGGGATGCCTTGGGAATCCCCAAGATTAGATGCTTGAGTATTCTTATAATTTTTTGGGATGAACCACGGGGGCATCCCCAAGCTTTTACCTTGCACTCTTCTTCATCACATATATCACCCTCTTCTCTTGACCCTTGAAAACTTCCTTCACACCACACTCAAAGAAACTTTACTTGGCACAACTAAAACATGAAAATAAAGATACAAATGAGTTCATACATAAGTATAAAACCCCTTGACTCAAAGAAAATAGAGAAAAACAAAGAAAAAATAAAACCATGGGTTATCTCCCAAGAAGTGCTTTTCTTTAACGCCTTTTAGCTAGGCCCGGAAAAGTGGATTCACGTGTTTTCAAGTGAAGAAGATGCTCACATAAGAAATATGAATTAAGCAAAAGAGAGAATCAAGAAGTAAGTATAAAACAAATTTAAGTCTAACCCACTTCCTATGCATAGGAATCTCGTAAAGAAACAAATTAGAGAAGCTCAAACTAGAAATCACGGGAAGGTAGAACAAGAGCAATCTTAAAACTTTCAACAAAAATAGAGGTGTTTTAGTAACATGAAAATTCCTACAACCATATTTTCCTCTCTCATAGTAATTTTCAGTAGCATCATGAACACACTCAACAACATAATTATCACATAAAGCATGTTTATCATGGTCTAAAAGCACACAATTCATATCAAGCTCCAAAACAGTGGGATCATAATTTAAAACCAGCTCCTCTTTTTTCCCACTTTTAGCAATAGCAAAACAAGAGAATTGGTCACTCTTAAAAGGTATAGGACACATTATAGCAATCCTATTTTCAGTAGCATTATAATTTATAATATCAAGTAACATAGGACCATCATCATGAGCATTATGATATAAATTTTCTAAACAAACTTCCTCATTATCATGCATATCAATAGTTGGAATAAATAGAGGATTATCATAGGATTTATCAAAGTAGCAAGGATTGTCATAAATAACGGTAGCAGTATCATTATCACAAGTTTCATTCATATTAGTATCAATATCAAAAGTATAGCAAGTACCAATTTCATCAAAAAGGGACATTTCAAAAGAATCGATGGGATCATCACTTTCATCAAATAATGTATGAGTTAAAGAGTTACTCTCATTGGGAAGTAGACATGGGTAGCTCCATTCTTCCTCCTATTCATCATCACTCTCCTCCTCTTTTTCATCCAATGAGCTTCTAGATTCAACAGTTTCTTCTTCCATAGGTTCCTTCAAGGCATTAGTCTCTCCCTTTGGGGGAGAGAATTGATTAAGATATTGAAGTATGTAGTAATTACAATCCTTGTAATTAACAAAGCAATATTCAAGTATATGATAAATCTCATATTTATAAGGTGCATCATCAATACTTTCAAGCAAATAGGTAATTTCGAATGCACCCTTCCAAGCAATAAATTCCTCAATTTGTTCCACATCATCAAAGTCATAATTTCCCTTAACATAAGAAGATATGGTAACATTATCATTAAGCTCACATTGAAAAGGGAGGTGTTTATACCTCCTACAGCAACAATATTTATCAAAGCAATAAGTAACATTATAAGTAGAGCACAAGTTTTTAGCATAGTCATGCAATTTATTAATTTGCTCCAGTAAGTGTATCCCTTTTTGTGACAAGCGGTGCTCCTTATAATATTTTTGTTGTTCATCCGTGAACCCACCTTGCCAATGAGATCTAGTTTCAAAGGAATTAAACATTGATAGAAAGCATAATAAAGAAAGTAACAATCAAAACAATAACAAAGTAAAGAGATTGGAAGTGAGAGACCCCCCTTGCAGAAATTCTCTTCCTCCCCGGCAACGGCGCCAAAAAATATGCTTGATGCGCGTGTAACACACATTCGTTGGGAGACCCCAAGAGGAAGGTATGAAGAGCGCAGTAGCAAGTTTCCCTCAGAAATAAACTAAGGTTGAATCGACCAGTAGGAGTAACTTCAGAAGGTCGATGCAGCTGAGATGGCAGGGCGCACTACCGGTTCAGCAACAACGTGGAACCTACACAACACAATCAAAACACTTTGCCCCAATGAAGCAGTGAGGTTGTCAATCTCACCGGTTTTGATGAACACAAAGAGGTTAAACGTATGGTGTGGAAAACAGTATGAGGACAGTATGAAAATAGTAGCAGCAGTGTGAAAGTAATGGAAGAAAATGGACCGGGGTCCATAGTTCACTAGTGGTGTCTCTCCATAGAAGATATATAACATGTGTGGTGAACAAATTATAGCTGGGCAATTGACAAAAATGAAGGATGCACCGTAGTGCATATGCAAGACATAAAGATTACTATGTGGTTCATGCGGGCATTACAACAAGATACATAGACCGTCATCCAACTGCATCTATGACTAATAATCCACCCTCCGAATATCATCCGAACAAACGTTGGGTATTAAGTTGCAAGCAACAGATAATCGTAGTAAGCAAATTGTGTAATGTAAACAATGGAAACTAAGTAAACACCGTTGTTTTCTCCCTAATGGCAACAACACATTCTCCATCCGTCACGTTTCTGTCACTCGAGCACAGATGCAAAGGAGGCATGAACCCACTATCGAGCATAAATACTCCCTCTTGGAGTTACTAGCATCTACTTGGCCAGAGCATCTACTAATAACGGAGAGCATGCAATATCATAAATAACATATGCATGAAGATAACATGATAGATTGATAATCAGAAGACATAGAATTCAACATTCATCGGATCCCGGCAAACACAACATGTAGCATTACATAAACATGATCTCGATCATGTAGGGCAACTCACGAGATCTAAACATGAGGCACAAAGTGGAGAAGACAACCATCTAGCTACTTCTATGGACCCGTAGTCCAAGGATGAACTACTCACGCATCACTTTGGAGGCGGGCATGGTGGTGTAGACCCCTCCGGTGATGAATTCCCCTCCCGGCAGGGTGCCGGGGAGAGCTCCAGAACTCTCCCGATCTCGGAATGACGATGACGGCGGCCTCGGGTGTTTTTGGGGAATCGTGGTATATTTTTAGGGTTGACATATCGGGGGGGGGGGGGGTATAAATAGGCGAAAGGGCGAAGGCGGTGGAGGCCCGAGGGCCCCACACCACCCCATGGCGCGGCTAGGGGGGCGCGCCGCCTTATGGTGTGGCCCCCCCTCCGGGCCTCTTCGGGACTCCATGGAACCTTCGGGAATTCTAGGACTTCCGGAATTCGAATTTCCAATTCCGAGAATATTTCCAGAACAAATTTTCTGAAACTAAAAACAGCAGAAAACAACGAACTGGCGCTATGGCATCTTGTCAATATGTTAGTCCAGAAAATCGATAACAAAGTCATAAAGTGTATAGAAAACATGTAGGAAACAATATGGAACATCAGAAATTAAGGATACATTTATGACGTATCAGTCACCGAAATGGAGAAAAACGGAATGCTACTTATCAATAAGTGCCTTCCAGATAAAAGGACGAATTCTCGGATGTGAGCAAGGTGCTAGAAGGTTTCGCACAGGTTATCAACCAATGCGAAAGCGGGCTGCTGCATGATCACTGTCGGCTGCTGCATGTCGGGGAGCAAAAACGTTAGCCGATCCGATGGGAAGGACCCAGACAATTACCAGGTGATTCCGTGCCGGCATATAGGATCGATTGTTGAGGAAGCGTCCGACGTTCGGGTCGAATTCCAGGCTTCCCACATCGATCGTGCTGCCGATTCCGCCGAGTATCCCCGCTTGAAACGTGACTCCCGACGCAGCTGGCCCCACGGTGGGCACCAACTATCGAGTCTTCTTAGTCAGGTTCATGTCCGGGGGTGTCATAAGCCTGCTGGTAGAACCGTTGGTGGAAACGTGGAAGTACTAGAAACGAGGACAGAATTTACCCAGGTTCGGTACGTCGCAACTATGGCGACGTTCCTACTCCTGCAATCTCAGTAAATCAGGGCTGAAGTCTGAAGTATACAAAGTACAATTGTGAGTATGGTTTCGCTAACACGATGAGGATGAACTTCCCGACGAGTTGGCTTCTAGCTATTCGAACCTCCGTTCTCTTGTTATTTTTGGATTTCTCACGTACGACGTTATATAGATAGTCGGATTAGGGCTTAGAGGAAGGAAACCTAGAAGACTACGGAAAGTATTCCTATTCTTGGAAAGTAAGGCATCCGACTTCTCCTCCAAGTCATACCACATAGTGGGCCGTGGTCCGGGTTCTTCTAGGATCCGGCTTCCTGCGCGTCGGGCCGCCCAATGGACTTTGCTCCATTGCCTGCGGGCCACCCTGATAATCTGTCCTTTAGACAATGCCGGATACACCCCTAATTGGCATATATCCGACAGAAGGGGCCGCATGCCTGTCTAATGTAAGCATGATGGGGCAAATCGCCCATGCCAGATCCCCCCTCGCGCATTAACTACCGTGCGTTACTTAAGTGTCTATGTGGGGACACCTCGTTAGCCACTTCATGTCTCTGCCTCAGTGGGATTAAAGGTGCAGGCAGACCTGCCGCGCCAGTCCACGCGCATCGCCTCGTTGCTGCGACCACTCAAGTGCCTGCCCCACGACCAGTCAATTCCTTGCAAGCGGCATCATTAATTCCATCGGTTGTCCCACCTAGAGACCCACACGTCCTCAGGCGTGACCCGACAACCAAAAATCATTCATTACCTGGGGTGCCAATGGGCCACTCCGTCAAGGCCTGACAAACATGAACTATTGCGAAGCCACTCCCGAGGGCTAATGTCGGCACCACGTCCCTCGGGGTGCCATGACGACAGGACGCATGGGTCATCGTCGGGCCTTGCGTCACGATAAGGCATGGGCGCGCATGTTGCCTTGTCGGGGGAGGAAGATAACCGCGTTTCCCATCGGGAAAAGGAAAATCAACATAACGACGCCAGGCGTGGGGACTTTCAAGATCTGCACCTTCAAGGTGTTCTAAACAAAGATTGTCTTCACCCCGGCGGTTAGCTCTAGTTTGGGAAGCCAATACGGCAGAGCTTCTAGAAGATGTCTCTGCAGGACACGCCCCAAGGCATCTTCAAGGAGCTCGCCCCATAGTCCTTCCCAGGACGCACGAGAACGTGATAGGAGATCCGCATGTGATCAAAGGTATGTATGTCCCGACAAGGTCTTGTCAGGGTCCAACTTGTGTGCTCCACCTGTGGTCAGCGCGGTCAGATCTTAGGAAGCGGTCTTCCCGGCAGTATACCAGATCTTAGGAAGCGGCCTTCCCGGGCGTACTGCCCCGGAAGCGCGTTGCATACACTTGGCGAAACTCTCGTGCGAGGCAGAAGGCGCGTTTACTTCCCCGATAAGCGCTGCAGGCTTGACAAGACGAGACACCCCGTCCTATCGGCGCCAGGCAGAGGGCACAACATGCGAGATAGGTAGGTGGCGAGCTGGCACCACCACCTTCACCGCCCATTTCCGCATACGCACTACACCGACACACGCCCTGCGTAGGTGGTGCACATGCACAATGAACCATGTGATTTCCCCTTGACCTTTAAAAGGAGGACCAAGTCCATATGTGTAAAGGAGAGGGATACAAGACAACCAAATGCCAACCACTACTTGAATACTAGCTTAGGTAACAAGTGAGCTGAGAGTTTCCCAAAACCCTTCCCGCCAAGGAAAACCATACTTGTACTTTGGGTCTTCACCGAACAATACAAATCATCTAAGTAGGACGTAGGATTTTACATCTCCGAACGATCCAAATGCGGATAAAAAACCGTTTCTGTGTGTGCTTGTGTTTCGTGTGCATAGGTATCGTATGTAGCCGTAGAAACTCCCCGCGGCCCTATGGCGAATATGTGTCCCACGCTCGACAACAACTTTCAGTGTTCGACATCGCTAGAACTCCATATTATCTAACGGACTGTGTAGCACCATCGTTTTAACCGCCCTGTATAATACTCCCTCAGGATGGTCACAATGGGAAGTAACATAGGATAGTAACATATATATTTTTCTAGACTATGTTATTACCTCCACAATAGGCAGTAACATACAAGCAGTGTCATGTAAAGCTGTATTTATTAGCTTATAGACTTATATTGCATTGAAATGTGTGATATTAGGATAACTAGCTATGTTACCATAACCCTCTCTCACCTCATAAAATACTTGCCATGTCATATTTTTTTTGCCCAGGTGCCATCTATTTTACTACTATTACTGCGACTGTGACCAGCCTCACGGTATACACAAAGAGCGCGTTTGGTATCCTGCATCCATTTTGGGGCCGGCTGGGGGCAGGTCGGATATGGCCTGCCCCAGAGCAACCCCTAAGACATGGAGAGCAGGTTGTTTGGTGGTCTACACCAGAGAACGAGCCCTAATTGGAAATGCCGTTTGGTTGTGTATTTTGCATGCTCTAATGCAAGTGGCTGGTGTTTGGTTATATGGGGCACCACCATTACGACTATCTCTTCTCCATTGTGGTGAGCTTACCCAATATGAAATACACACACAAGGCAAACTAAATCATAGAGCAAACTGAATCATACAACAAACTTAGGAGCAAACCGAATCAAATAGCATAATAGGTTCAACAAGATCATAGTAGTAGTAGTAGTAGGTAGCAGGTAGCAGCACTGAAGCACCACGAGGTAACGAACAACCTCTCGTGGTGCATAGAAGTTCATCAACGAAGGGGTTAATATATACCACCTCCCTAGTCTACTTCATCTGAACATGGGAGAAACAAAGTATAGACCAAGGTAGTTCCTAAGCCAGCCGATCCTCTCTCGAGTTGTCATGTTCGCATACTTGATCTGTTGTTGAGGATGGTCTGCAAGGAAATTGATTGCCTGGATCAACAAGTGAGGATTGTACAGATTCGGAGGTGGAACATTGACTCTGGTGTAGATGATCTTCATCTGAGCATAGTTCATGATGGGCTTGTTCAGAAGGTCGTCATCCTTGGGGAACTTCTACAAAAAATACATGACAGTGTGTTAGCTCGTTGAACTAATGAAGTGGCAACAAGAGAGCACAATTGTCTATTCTTACCATGTGCGTGCAATCACTCTGGCATCATCCATCAAGATGATTGTGCTCTGTTCATGCCAGACAGCTCTTGGAAGTTCCTTGAGATGACACAACCTTACCTACCTTGATCTCCATTTTCTCATATGGTTGTAAATCTGAGTAGTGCTCACAGAAAGACCAGTGAAGTCAAAAACATCATTGCTAACACTTTGAATGTACCGCGTGCAGAAGCATTCAAATCAAACAGTGCATTACCATTGATCAACTGGAAAGGGACTCTATTTTTAGATTGGACATATGAAGCATGCAGGTCAGAGGACGTTGGTGCACAATCGTCCTAACAGTTATCATGAGCAGGCTATAAGCAACATTGTGGTAAGCAGGTTGACAAACAAGATTCATGAGCAGACATAGATAAACACATGTAAGCATCAATCTAGATCAACCGGAGAAGCATTAATCTAGCTGTTATACGCACATATAAAGCATCAATCTAGCTAGCACAAAGAACAAAACGCACCATATCCACTAAAATTAGATCAGATTTAAGATATGCTCACGGATTTAGCCGGGAAGAAACAAGTTCGGAGGGCCCAGCGAGCAGGCCTGCCGCCGACCATCTCCGCCGCCGTGGTGGCTATCGGTCTCTTCCCAAGCACAGTGAAGGAGGAAGCTCCAACCATGGTTCCTGCCGTGCAAGCTCGAAAGTGCGAAATGGTGGAAACTGATTTGGGAGGGGAGGAGGTGGCTCTAAGTACCGGGGGGAGTTAGACGCGTGGTGACCGAATTTCTCCCGCCGGAAATTTCGCCCTCGCGCCATCTCCGGTGGTGCAGCCCTCGACCACACTCGCAAGCCGCGAACCCCCTTCGCACGCGCAGGGCCTAGCTCCACGGAAACGACCGATTCGGCAGTTTCCAGCGGGCCAGGTTGAGCACTACTTTGAGCAGCGTGCGGGCCAAAATTTTGTCGCAAGGAACCAAACGGATTGACTGCCTCTGCACCCCATGGGTCTGGTTTGGCCTCAGCCAGGCTAGCAAACGCGCCCAAAGGGCACAAACCTCCGGGCTCACGCAGCTAGATCTTCGCAGCAATATCCGTCTTCCCAAGGTTATTTACCTTTTCTATTTTTGCCAATAAATGATGAGCAAAGAACATCAGTAGATGCTATTCGTACAGTAGGTTAAGTTATGGTAAAGGGCGCTGGTAGAGGAAGAGATGCCGTTTTTTCAGCTATTTGTAATTCACGATTTAATCACGAATCCCTCCTCCTACAGAACTAAGGCAGAGGCCAGAGTTTGAATCCGAGCGAATATTTGACATCTCACCGGGTGGGCTTCTTCTACAAATATGCCGCCAAGAGTAGTCGTGGCTGGTCTCGTCTTTTTTTACCCCCTCCTCCATGGCGGATGCTATGGCTGCGTCCCATGTTGCCGGCCCTGATTCGCAGCGAGACCCTCGCCTCCTCCCTCCCGCTGCGCCCTCCGACCTCCAGGGATATACCGACCACTCTGCCGGCCCTGTTCAGCTGCGGGCCCCCTGCGTCCTATCTGCCGCTGCCCCCGATGATCTCCGCCGCCGTCTCTTTGGTGGCCGCAAACGCCACCGACGCGCTGGTCTCCCGCTGCCAATCGATCGCAGCACCACGCTGCCCGACCGGTGAGAAACGGCTTCTCGAACAACCGTGCAACCACTTATTACCTTGCTTGCGCTATTGCCGGCTTCGGTCAGAACAATACAATTTGTGCAGATTTTGGCTAACAAGTTACGTGGTGGCAACTTACCACCTGCTTGAGCTAATATATTACAGATATTGTTTTGCGACCATTGTTCCGTGGTGATGCACATTTACTTATTTAGACTACGTTATTTGCAGGAATACTCGTGCCGTGTCAACTGTACATGTTATCTTGGAAGATATTGTGCATTACACTCTGTCTAATTTGCATAATATTCAGAAAAGCTTGCTCTATTGGAAGTCCAGAGCCGAGGTATTTAGTCAATTCCTTAAGGTCTTTTTACACTGCTACAGAGAAGTGTATCTTTTATTTATGCTACTTACCTGTTTTTGTTTCTGGTCTTTTTTAGGGAACAAATGTACAGCGAATGTATTTCATGATCTTTGAAAGAGGTCCAAGAGCCTTCCTTGAAACAACATGGCAAACACTTACTGGACTGCGCAGCAAAAGTCCATCGCAGTACCTCTTAAACTCCGCTGCTAAAATTGTCTACACAAAAATTGATTTCTTGACGAGTATGCAAGATTGCCTGGCTGCTTTTCTTGCAGAGGTTTGTCAGTCTAATGTGTTAATCATGACAAAGTAGTGCTTATGTCAACTAGAGCAAAAGTTTCTCGATAACATGAACTCTTTTGCTTATACTGCGCTTATACTAACTTGGTAGTTGCACTCTTCCGAACAGGCTACTGTAGTCAGATTTCATGCACGCCGTTGTTGTCTGGATAACATTGATTTTTTCTACTTGATGATGGGTCCTTTAAATGAACTTAACTCTAATTTGCCTTTTCTATAGGTTTACTCAGAAGCTGATAAATTCAAAGGGAGATTAACTGAAAGCTCTGATGAATCGCTGCGTGCATTATCAATTGCTTTGAACAGAGTCTTCCTCAATTTGGAGGTATCACTTAAAAATCTCCTTGAGGTATGCAAATCTTTACTTTTCATATAATTGGATAGTAGCTGTAAGATGTTAATTGTTTGATGTAATATAATTAACTAATTACATGTTTTCAGCCACGAATTCCAGACTTGAGTACACGTTTCTTTCAAAGATTACCAGAAGTTGATGTTGAGAGCACAACTGCAGCAAGTTTGATCTATACAAACCTTTTGAGGCTAGATTTTCTTATCTCCAACAAGGTAAGCAACTCTAATTTCATTAAGGATGTATGTGACATCCTCCACTTATCTTTTCACTACAATTATCTTTGATCATTATGGGTAAACACCTTTTAGAGGTTTGTTAGGCAGCGACAATTCCCATCTTTGATACTATAAGGTTTGAATGGCTGGCTTCATTTTATACTATAAGGTTGATTGATTATGCTTCTCATAGAAAATATTTTAATGTATACCCAAGCCCACAAGTATGCTTCCATGCTGAAAGCTTTCTTGCATTGGACAAAAGGCTCTGTTGTTTTTGCTGTTGCGGACAAGCTCTCTTGCTATGAATTAGTGCTAGGATTGTGATGGTACCGCTAGATCCATAACTTAGTAATTACATCATGTTGCTTATGGTTCCACTATATCAAGCTGATAGTTGCTTAATTTATCTGAAGCAATTTTTTTCTACAATGGTAGCTTGCAGTCCATAAAAAACCAAGAAATAAGACGATATACTGGCTACCCTATACCTGCGGAGCAATTGGCCTCTCTGCATGCTCTCTGTGGCTTTTACGCCATAGTAGCTTCATGGGCAGTTCTGACATGGAAGGCTCGATCCGAGATGCTAAGGAGTCGGTGACTGGATATTGGGACCAGCATGCTGTGAAATTAGTAAGATACTTCCTGCATATGTTGTTTCTGTTGGATGATGCTAGAGTGAGTTAACTGAAAGTAAAGCTATTCTCTGGAAGTAGGAACTTCTGTATCTACATTTTTTACACTACTTTGTGAGGTTCCAAATACTTATATGCGAAAAAGGAAATTATATATCTTTCATGCTGCCTTGTTCATTACTAGATGTACTCTGGTTACCGTTAGCATATCATACAGGAGCTAATTATGTATATTAAACTAAAGTGCTTGCACTTATTACCGTTAAACTGTCCATGAAGGCATGAAGCTATTGGTGTGCTCCCGCAGACTCAATGTAATGGTTTAGATAGTTCCTTTCTCATGGAATGCCATTTCTACAAGCACCTCTATTTTTCTATAGATCTGTAGATCTGTATTAATAATATGCTTATGTCATGACAGTTTGTTCTATTTTTGCCATCACTAGATCATTTCTATTAGAGATGGGCTCTACCAGACATTCAAGCGAACAAATAAAATCGTATCGACAAAACAAGACGTCCATCAGATTGAAGCATCGTTGCACAGGTTATTCTCTAAGGCTATCTCTTGAATATTTGTTTACCCATGGTTCTTTCTGTAATTATCCGGGCTTCAGATTTACATCCTCATACATATATTTTTTGCATATTTTTCCAAATATCCCAGACTTCATATCTTTCATTTTAAAGTTGGCTGCTGGTTAGTTACACATGCTTTTGCACTGGTTTGAAGATTTCTTAAATGTCCTTCTATATGATTCACTAATGCACTAGGCGGTCGATCCTATGTCATTCAATGACTGTTGGTTACATTTTAGATTACCAGTGCAAGTCTGGCTGGGCACTTGTATATGTTGCATGGGGTGTTTGGAAAGAATATGCCTCGGTTTCAAAAATGGACTTGTTGGTTCAATAGAATGTTGGCTTCCACAATGCAGATTAGTGGTCCCCCTTTAGTGACTAGTGCCTATGTTTTTTGCATTCATGCTTACTTCTAAGATGATTACGTGGTGCTCCTTTCCTTGAACTAGGATTTCACCATTTCATAGATTGCAATAGCAAAAGGATGAGGGCAGCAATGTATTGAGCCTGCTCTACATCCACCTTACATGTGTTATTGATATCTTCATTGCTGGTTTTACAGCTGATTATAGAATTATTAGTTGGTGCCTAACTTTGTCTGCCGGTGAACTAATTTTGGTGGTGCATCTTTCATTTAAAGCTGATTTGACATTTGCCCCTTTTAACCATCCAATATGATTGGTCAATGGATTTCACTAAACACACATAAATATACCTTTCCTTAACTAGTATTCCTGAGCAGAAATAATTGGATTGTTCTTATACAGGAAATTACTGGAACTGGATCATTCGCTGAAGGAAAAACAGTTGGGTCAACAGGAGTAAGTTATACTATTTTTGATCTGCCTAGATTTAGGGGTGTGCACATCAACAGAAAACCAAACCCGAACAACTTCGAGTTTGCCGAATTGTTGGGTATTTTGGTTTTCAAGTTTGGCCCTGAATTTACTCTTTGGGGCGCGAGGTATTAATTTGGTCCGTCTCTGTCTCGGTCCTATTAGACTGGAGAACCTGATATTTTGCGTATAATCCGTGATGTGAAGTTCCATGAGGCTCAACCCAATTCCCACCACCCCCCTAATATGCCCCCCCCCCCCTCCTTTGTGGGTCTGGAATTTTGGTTTATATGGTTTTTTCGGCCATTAGGCTTTGTAAGGGTGATTACTTCATATGTATATAAATATATTTACATATATGATAATATTCTCAACCTGAGATAATTTGGTTATTGTTGCACAGGGCAATGCAGGAGCTGACTCAGATTCTCGAGGGAAACGAGATAAAGTTTGCCCTTTGTGCAGCCTGGCCTGCATTTGGCCTTTGTCTTCTGCTACTCGTTCTAGCGCGAGCATTGGTTTTCCATGTATGTATTTCTACTTCTTCCATTATTTTGTTGACTGCAATATCACATCTGGGTCATTTTGAACAATTTGTTCTAGGTCTATGGGACCTGGACATGTTGATCTGTAATATATTTGTGCCAGACATCTTGCAATATTCACCGTACACAAGTGTGAAAAACTTAATAAATATTTCTAACTATCACTGGAGTTATAACTAGGACCAAGATGAAGAGGGAAGAGGCAAGATGCCACGGCTTCCGCAAAGGCTGCTTCTTCGTGATGCAGAGTTAAGGCTTATGGAGTTCCAGAAATGCATGACTATTGGAATGGTAATTTATCTAGATCTTTCTAGTTTGGCATGTTTGCTTAGATGTTGACAGATAGCTCCTTTCAAAGTGTTAAGGCTTCATTCTGTCATCCTGTTGGTGGCCATTTTTTAGTATCCTTTCACCTAGTATGAGATGGCCACAACTGCCCTTTTCAAGATTAACTCTGAATACCTGAAACTAAATCTCATTGATTAGAGAAGTACTTTGTCAGAAACTTTCAGAATACTTGGATTACAAGCCCAAATAGTGATTTCTTAATTTTCCTACTTTACAGGAGAAAAAGGCAGAGTCCAAGTTTGGGTTGATGTTGTGTGACCTTGATAGATTATACAAAACTGTTGAGTTCCATGCGAAAAAAACAGGCGAGTGGTCAAGGTTAGTCATCTCAAAATCTTTGACTCGTTTTCTTGATATAATTATATGTGTGGTCTTTGTACTAAATTAGTTTGTTTTGTTTCAGCGTGAGAGAAGACATTGTTGACCTTGCGAAGCCTCATATGCAAATGGCAGACAGGCTGGTTGTTCTCTCACGTCTTAAGGAGATGTATTACTGCTTACTCCCATCGCCGTCGCCATTGCCATCAAAATGTTATCCTCCATCGTCGTGAATTAACTGCATTATTGTAGAGATAATGTAGAGATACAAACTGAGTTTCGTATTTTTCATATTTAGTGATAATAGTTGTGTTTATTTTGTGAGCAACTGCTGGTCAGCCTTTTGACTGTATACTTCTGGCTTGTTGCACGAGAGTTCACCAGAGCTGGTGGTTGTTGCCTGAGGTTGAATAGAATTTTGACTTATGTAGTCTACCTGATATATTTCTGATAGATTAGTTAACCTGTGTTAACTCCCAGATTTTCTTGTATGAAGTCATCTATTCATCTCCTCTTCCTACTGTTGTTTCCAACTTCTTTGTTGATATTTTCATGTGACCAATGAGTAGTGCTAGAAAGCGAGAAAGGAATGGTGACAAGTAGAAAAGCGCCCGTCTTTGATGCAAAGCCCCCTTCTTTTATTTTCGAGAACATGGTTAGGAGGGTGGTTGTACCCCCAGCATGCCAGAGTGCAAACCCGAGTTTAAGCACACATAAATGCAGACTAATTTTTCAGTGGGAAACGGCGTTCCTGTGTACAGCGAGACGACTGTGGGGACTTCGTCGATTTCAAGACCAATCAGATCAACCTGCTGGCTCAGGCTTTTAGAAGTGCTTATAGGGGTAGGTTGTGCGTTGTAAGGTCCCCCAGAACCACTGTTCAAGGACACCTCCGATATGCATATATTCACGATCCCAAATCACACCAGTCGTGAACAACATATCAAGTTGGCACACAGGTACAATATCCATTACACGATTGCACAAAACACTTACAAAAGAGACATGGTCACATGACCAAGTCTAACACAACTGCCACGCAGGGCAAACACACAACACACACAGCAGAAGACTAAACACACACAAATGTAGTAGAACCCAAGTCACGCCTTAACCTACAGGCTGCTGACCGGGAGACGATCCTAGTTCGCAAGTCCATCAGCGCGGTACTCCTCCTCGTAGATCTCCTCCTGAGATTCCTTCTCGATGTCTGGCAAGTAAATACCAGGGACGAAACCAATATGAGTACATTTGAATGTACTCAGCAAGACATCCATCATGTAGCTTATCAAAATGCAAGTATGGTTATATGGTGTAATAGGTAGGCTATACATAGGGTTCACTATCCATGATATATGAAAGATATATCATAGTTGATTTAAAAAAAAATCTATGTATCTTTGTTGAAGAAGATACTTCAAAAGAAAATAATATAGTTTTGTTTCTCTCGTAGATATCACATGTACAAGAGGTTTTGTAAAACTTTGTTAAAAGAAAGTTTTTCTCTTTGCAAAACTTCTTGGAATCAACTTCCCGTTTTTGTTTAGAAAAGAAAGATTTTCTTTGCAATTTTTTTTGTAAAACAACTTCTGCCTTTTCATCAACGTTACCTCCACGGTACAAGATTTCCTCCTTTCAGTACTTCATGAATCCAACACCTTTTTGAAAACATTGACACAGTGCTAGCTACATGGCCTTTCAACTGTCCATATCCGAGGACGCGGCTATTCAGAATAGTTTGACTCTACAGAGGTGTACACAATCCACCAGATCCAGTACATCCGCCGTGAACAACCACGGACTGTAACAACAGTATGTAAACATCAGATAACCGATCCTAACCATCCACTATGTTCAAGCTAGAATATGTCTATCTCTTCAGTTGAGTGTAATCTCCCTCGCAGCAGGTCCCACCCCGCCAAGACCGGAGACTCAACCATTGCGACCGGGGGGTAACTTAATCCCTCAGTTTGTATGCCCCGTATATACCACCTAGCGACAATCGGTTCGAGGGCTCGACGACCCTTATAGCAAGTTGAGATAGAACACACACTAACAAGAACAAACTTCAAGTTAAGCCCCGTGCCCATGTTGGGGTAAAGTGGCAGTACTGTAAAGGTTGTCCGGCGAAGACTAGGTTATGTGTCATTTTTGTAAAAAACACCTTTTTCTAAAAAAATGACCACTTCAACAATCCTCCGGTGAATAAGGCTCAGCCTTTTCCCTAGGTTTTCCCATAAAGACTTTGTTTTGCAAAAACATATTTTTAGGGTGTCCACTTAGGGACTAATACTTTTGGTGGTAATAAATACCATATGGTGGCTATGGGCTTGGTAACACCAAGTATCAACTACTGACATAATATATATAATAGTAGTAGTAGTCACTCAAAAATAGTTTTTGGTAATGGAAGTTTTTGTAAAACTCTCAGAATTAAAACATGCATGATAGATAATCATAAGTGTAGTAACAGCAAGCATCAGGATGGCTTGCCTTAAAACTCTTAGTGTCCCTGGCCTTGAAGTAGTTTGAACTTGACGCACAGCTCCACAACTGCTTCTTCTTCTTCTTCTTCTTCTTCGTTTTCTAGCGTCGTAAACGAATAAAAGACACACACTCAGAACTAAAAGACAAACAACTAAACTAAACAGCACATACAACAAGCAAACCTATACTAGCGCAATCACTCAAAAGGTTATCGCGAAAACTATCTCACAAACTCTCAGGGTACAAAATTATCGTCAGACAACTATATGGTTGAGAACCATATCCCACATCTTACATACCATATATGGAGTGGGTGTGCCACTCTCATAATAAGGTATTCAAGAAGCTAAAAACATAGCTTGTGGGCACAAAAGGTGAAGGCTACTAAAATACTAACAATCAAAGAAATACCCATGGCAGTGGGTATTAGCAACACACAAGCAATCATCACCAAACAAGATCACTAGCACAACAACAACACTTAGCACAACAATAGCATAAGTATAATACTCATGCTAAGGCAATCACTCAGACAGTTTCCAAACAACAAGCAATCACAACACAGATGCATAGGCTAGTTATAGAATATGCTTATGTCTACTCAAAGTTATGGAATCCATCAATCATGTAAATTAAAAAAACCAGTAGCTAAAATCAATGGTAACAAGTCATAAAATATAATCTAAAACACAATCATCACTCAGGATAATACTCCTATCCTATAACATAAAAAAACATGACTGCATTTATAGCATACTAGTATGGAATTCTACACACGCATGCTATAAGAAAAATGGTATTTTACAACTAATATCAATAAGCAACTCAAGAAGTCAGGGCATAATAACAGAAGTAATAACTTCCTAAACATGCTAGAATAAAGCATACACTCATAAAATAAAAGACAACAATACTAGAGCAAAGCCATAATTTCTAGTGGTGACACTAGTCCAACACTAGAGAAGCAAACAATGCTACAAGGATGTTTAACTCTAAACAAGCAAGTCATGATATAAATATACCTACTAATAGCACACAACCTTACACATACTAGTAAGCAATACCATAAAATAATTCTATGAGAATATCTACTAAGCAAGCATAAACTAATTCTAATAATACATGCTTTTCTACTCAATTAACTAGCAAGCAATCAAAGTATAAACTATACCATCAGTAGCAATGCAATCAAAAAAAGACTTACTAAACACTTTAAAAAATCCAAACACTCAATAAAAATCATTCGCCAATAATCTATCAATCACAAGGGATTATTCTATTGGCAAACAATTAAATTTAAGCAACAATAGTGAAGCATTTCTTAACATGATACCCCTAAGGAATATTATGCTAACAAATGAATCACACCCAAACATACTAGTATTCACTAAGAAGAAATAAATTTTTCACTTTCATAAGTGAAAACAAACAATCTATTTTCCTTGGTGGAAAATAAAACTCAAACATATAGTACTACATGCTATTCTCACACAAGTGTAAAGTTCGGGATTTGCATCCCTAACCTAATTGCAATAGGACCAGTGGGTTATGGGTCCACTAACACCAAGGAAAAAGAGGTAAAAAGCCTCTGGTTACTCATGAAAAACTTAGTATGACAAAATAAATAACACAAGGCTATTCATTCTAGTGAAAACAATGCTAGTGAAAATAATTAACAAATGTTACACATGCATCTCTATAATATAAAGTGTAAGCTAACAGATGTGATAACAACAAAATAAAAGTACCAAAATGGTACTGGACTCACAACAAACATAGCACAAGCTTAGTCAATCAAGCACACAAAGATTTTTGATCACACAAATATTCGAAATAATAAAACTAGAAAATAACTAATGCTATTCCTACTCTTGTCCGACTTTCCAAACATGCACACACTTTCTAAGGTAGATATACTGCAAGGAAACGACCTAATAAAAAGTGATAACAACTCTATACATGCTAGGAAACAAGATTCAAACAATCACACACTTTCATTCAAACAAATACACAAATATTAGTGAAAACAGAATAGTGTTGTTTTCTAGATCTGCTCACCAAAATTAATATATGGCTAAAAAAATTAATCCAAGCTAGGATTACATAGATCTAGTCATAAGAAAACTCATCCAATTGGATTTTCCTCAAAAAGCATTTTTGAAACTCACTCTAAAAATCCTAGAAAAGTCTACTGGCCTTTTACCAAAATGGATGGTATTTCCATTTGGTAACTCACCTTTATGTGAGGAAAGGTCCTACTGATAGATCTATTCAATATCTATCCAATTTTTTTTGGTTTGACCAAAATGGTTACATATTCAAAAAGTTATGATAAAAACAATCTCACAGACACTTGGTGGAAAAACTAGTCTTGTGATTAAAAATACCAGTCCAAACTTAGATCTACAAATTTTATGTGGTTAGGAAAACATAATACTAGTGTCAAGATTTTTGGTCGATTTTAATTTGTACTTTAGGTATTTTTCATAGACCAAAAGCAAACAAGCAAATCGGCACAGATTTTTAAAAGGAAAAACAAACAGGGGCAGGCTGGGTTTTCCTCGCGGGCGCGGCCCAACTGCGCAGCGCGCGCGGCGAGCGCAGGAAATACGACCGTTGAAGCGCGGCCGTCGATCTTCGATCGAGCGGCTCTCTCTCTCTTCCTCCTCTCCACTCTCCTCTCTCTCTCTCGACGGGGCCGGCGGCGGATCCGCACGGTGGCTCACCTAGGGGGCTCGGGAAGTAGTGGCGCGGCTCGGGGGAGGTAGCTGGGGTCGAGGGGCGTTGATGGTGGCGTCGGGCGCGGCTCCAGGCGGCGACGCGCGGCCGGTGCCCGTGGCGGCGTTCATGGATGGCGGCGGCGATCCCTGCGGGCAGAGGGCAAGGGTAGGTGTCAGAGCGTGTCAGGGGAGTAAGGGGAAGCCATCCAGGGCAGTGGAGGGAGTGGGGAAGGTACGGGAGAGGGGGATGCTGAAAGCAAAGTATGGGCACCTAGAGGGGGGGGGGGTGAATAGGTGCTACGACCAATTTTAATTTTTCTTAAAGTTTAGGCTTGACAAGAAGGTAAATTCTCTAGATAGTGCAACTAGTGGTGAATTTACCTATATGACAAGACAAGCAATTAATGCGACAAGTACAAGTAAGTAAAGAGAGGGAGGAACAAGGTAACCGATGGAAGCACACGGAGACACGATGTATTTCCGAGTTCCTCCTTTTTAGGGGAGTACGTCTCGTTGGAGGGGTGTGAGCTCGCCACAAAGGCCTACTCAACGCCACTAAGGCTTCACCCTATTCTCCGATGAACTTCGCCACAAAGGCCTAGTTCACCTTCCACTATAGAACCCCTTTGAGGCGGGGATCAAATCCTTTACAAACAACTTGGGGCACACACCCACAACTTAATTGGGGGCTCCCAACTCTTCTTGAATCACCAACAAGAAACAAGATGCCTAGGTTCTCCACAAGATGAAACCCTAGGCAAGATCCCTCGAGCTAGAGAGGGGGAAATGAAGAACGGGTTGGTGAAGATGTAGATCCGGTGGTCCTCCTTCAATCCTCAAAGAATCAACGAGTTTGGGTGGAGGAGGAGGGATATCTTGCTAGTGGGTGAGCTCCATTAATGGTGTCTTCAATGCTGGGGAGAGCTAACCCTTGGAGAGAGAAGTGATGCTCTATTTATAGCCTCCAAGAAAACTAGCCGTTTTTGGGCCAGATTCCGACCAGCCCGGAATGGTCCGGAATTTTCCGGACCCCCGGAATATTCCGGAGCAATCCGGATGCCAACCGAACATTTCTCCGTTGTGGCCGGAATGGCCCCCGGAATATTCCGGATGCCAACAGAACATTTTTCCGTTGCGGCCGGAATGGCCCCGGAAAATTCCGGCTGCCGGAATCTTCCGGAATATTCCGGATAGCAACAGAGCCTTTTCCCATAGTGGCCGGAATAATCCGGAAGCATTCCGGATCCCCGGAATTTTCCGGCCTTTCCTTTGAAACTCTGTTAAAGGCCAGAAAAGTTCCATTTGATCTTCGAATTCTTCACCATTTCTTTGACACCGTATACGTGCTGATTTAAGACCAATCCTTTGACAAAATAGCACATACGGTTAGCAACTTCTTCATGTTGTTAACAAACACACAAAACAGTGAGATATCGAGAATGCACTTTCAATCTCCCCCTTTTTGGTGTTTGATGACAACATAAAGATTTCACGGGGATAAAGCAATATGAACTAAAGAAATGGTGTCCAAAAAATAGACATAGTTCTTCCTCGATGTGTGTCGTGAGACACACACTTCATAGGCTTTGCTCCCCCTACGTTTTAAACACCAAGCCGACTAAACAAGTTCATACAACATGCATAGATAATGATAGACAATAATGGTACGCATGATAATAGTAACATAACCACGGGAGGGGTGACACGAATACGTCACGAGGTTCCACACACATAGAACGAAGTTTTAAAACGAGGAGACGAAATAAAGATACCGGAGCACAAGCCTATAAGATCGAAATCAAAGGCAAAAGACTTGTGCCCCAACCCTTGCAAAACCCGTGGAAACCTAATATGGGGGACTCCTTCTCCCCCTTTGGCATCAAGACGCCAAAAAGGGACAAAGAGTCCACTAGCGCCCCAAGAGATCACTCCATGTCGTCATCTTCTCCATGTCCTTCCTCATCATCGCCTTCTTCCTCATCATCACGTCCTCCAAGCCCAGCAGGATCAAAGTCATCGTCATCATTGGAAAGCTCCTCCTCATCAACATCTTCCGGTGGGACCCCGAAGTAGAAGTCATCATCATGGATCTCGGGCATCTCAATGGGGACAAGATCGGCAACAGCAAGTGAAGTGGGATCAGCAGGCACATCAAAACCAGCAAGCCTACGGTCGGCGTTCTGAATACGCCTAGTCTCCTTGGCCAACTCACGCGCCTCATGGGCAATGGCCCTAGTGTCCTTGCACATGTTGAACATAGACTTGAAAAACTTTGCAATTCCACTAGAGGGACGCTCAGGAATGCCACTAGAAGAAGCAGAAGGAGTGGCCGAGGGGGACTTGGACTTCCCTTTAGCAAACTCCGGAATCTCATCACCATTGATCAACCGAGGAGCCATCTTCTTGCACTTGATCACCTCATAGTTTTCCATGATCTCAACCCCTACCTTGGAATTGATGAACTTCTGAATGAGTGGGCCATAAGCGGGCTTCCTCTTCTCCATGACCCCTAGAAAAATCTCCCGGTAGATGAAATCCATCACGTCAATCTTCCTTTCGTTCTTAGGCCTTGTGAGGAACATGAGGTTCACCATGAAGGCCCTGATAGCGGAGAAGTCACCGGCCTTGATCACAATGGAGGCACGGAAGATCTTGGAGAGCAAGTTGTAGTAGGGGTACATGTTGGAGTTGAAAGGCTTAGTCTTGCCTTTAGCATTGGGAGGATAGCAGAAATCCAGACTCGAGATATCATACTCAGGGGCATCATGAATTCTGTAACCGTGATCAGCATAGGTGGCAGTCCAGGTGTAGCCCAAGGCCTCAGCAAACTCAGTCAAATTGCTGGTGATCTTCTCCTCTCCACACATCCAAGTCATGGAGCGTGTGGCATCACCCTTAGCATGGAGTGTGCAGTAGAACTGAGCAACCAACTCCGGGCAGTACTCACTCTCAGTGTTGTCAAACAGAGGCATCATGCCAAGCTTCTCCAAACAGGCATGCACATGGCGGAGCTCAGAGTTTTTGTACCTATTGTAGACGTCCATGTCCACTTGGGCTTGCACACAAGTAAGAGGCTGCTGGGTAGAATAGAACTCATCCCAACACTTGAGCTGCAGATTTGTCCAGAACCGAGGATCCTCACAGGTGGAATCAGGGAAGCGGTAAGGGTTCTTCCGCTTGATATACTTCCACTGAGGGATGGAGCAACCTTTCATATCAATCTCAGGAACCGATTCAGTGTTAGCATCCTCATGAGTCTCATGAAAGGAGGAGGAACGTCCAGCCCGTCCTCTAACCGGACGAGCACCCCTTGAAACAGATTGCTTTCTTTTCAGACCAGTACGAGCTCCAGGACCTGCGAATAGAGGATAAAGGAGTAGAAAAGATAAGTGCATATGCCATACGGGTCAAAAGGAACTCCAAAAGGTTTGGTGTAGTGCAAAAACTCGAATTCCTGGCAGCATCCGGAAAATTCCGGAGAGATCCGGATTATTCCGGCTGGGCCGGAATGGTCCGGAATATTCCGGCTGAGCCGGAAATTTCCGGAGCAATTCCGGGCTCCTCGATTTGATTCGAGGAACTGCCCAAAACTTCGAATTTTTGTCTCACAACTACACCAAACATCTAGGAATACCAGAGAGGATGCGCCTAGAATAGATCTACGTGCTGGAAAAAGTGGGAAGGTCACCAACTAAGATTTGGATCTAAGTCTAGATTTATCGAGTGGTTAGACTAGATCAAGAGAAAGCATGGCATCTAGGTAGTGATTGGCAAGATGAACACATTGATAGAACTTGGAACTAGATCAAACCCTAGTGAGATTGCATCTAGAGCCAAAATCAACCAATCAAAACGAAAAATAAGAGATGCCAAACAACATACCGTCCATGGGGATGTCCTTGTCCAAGGGAAGGATCCAACAATCCTCCCTAGGGGCAACGGGGACGAAAACGACGAAAGGAGGCGGCTAGGGCACGGGAGGAGAGAAAGAAGTGGAGGAAAAAACGTCCTCGCGTGCGTGCGGGGTATTTATAGAAGAAAACTGCCCATCCGGAATGGCCCGGAAAATTCCGGAGGTCCGGAATATTCCGGGGTAATCCGGCTATCCGGAATGGTCCGGAAAATTCCGGATGGCCGGAATTTTCCGGCAGGAGCAACAATCAGCTCCAAAAATTTCGGGGGGCAAGTTTTTGAAAGGGAAGGAATGATGTGTGGAGTATGGCATATGCATAGATGAACATGAGGGAGGATAAATAGAGCAAAAACACAAGGGTTAGGTTTCCTAGTCTTACTTCTCGGAAAAGAAGCAAATAAGATCGAAATAGCAACGAGAAGTAGTATTCGGAGAAGAAAAACACCATAACCATAAGATATTCAACTAAGAACCAACTCTTCACGTGGGAAGAGGTTGGTGGCCTAAGTCACCATGTAAGAGTTCATGGTATGCAGCCGCGAAGATATATCTTGGGGGCATTGCCAATACTCAACATTGAAGCTCACAATTCAACATTAGAAAAAGAGAGATCACAATGAATTTTTGCTATGGGCATAATGGGGGGAGGGAGAACCCAATGTGTTAGGATAACACTCCCCCTATGTCCATGCCTACATCTACACTCGAACACGTTTCATCTATAGGGGTGTGTGCAAGATCCTCAAGTCAAACTCCTAGAATCAATCACATTTAGTTCATTCCTCAAGAATAAGAATCTTGCATCATCAAGTGGCTTCGTGAAAATGTCCGCAAGATTGTCCTTGGTGGTCACATACGATAGTGCAATGTCTCCTCTTGCCACGTGATCACGGATGAAGTGGTGGCGGATCTCAATGTGTTTGGTCCTTGTATGTTGCACCGGATTGTATGCAATTTTGATGGCACTTTCATTGTCACATAAAAGAGGCACCTTATCCAAATGAACTCCATACTCCTTGAGAGTTTGCCTCATCCATAACAATTGAGTGCATGCACTTGCGGCGGCAACATACTCGGCCTCGGCGGTGGAGAGAGAGATGCAATTTTTCTTCTTCGAGGACCAACTTACAAGGGACCTACCAAGAAATTGGCAAGCCCCGGAAGTTGACTTCCTATCATCTTGATCACCCGCCCAATCGGAATCCGTATATCCATTGAGAGAAAATTGTGCCCCCTTTGGGTACCACAAACCAAATCTTGAGGTATGAACCAAATAACGAAAGATCCTATGAACCGCCATTAAATGGCAATCCTTAGGAGCCGCTTGATACCTTGCACACACACCTACACTCAAAACGATATCGGGCCTAGATGCACAAAGATAGAGCAAAGAACCAATCATAGAACGATAAAGCTTTTGGTCCACATCCTTACTCCCTTTTGGATTACGAGAGAGATGACACTTGACTTGCATAGGAGATGTCTTGATCTTAGCATCTTGGAAGTTAAACCTCTTGATCATATCTTGGGTATACTTGGCTTGAGAAATGAAAGTCCCACGAGCCAATTGCTTGATCTCAAAGCCAAGGAAGAATTTAAGCTCACCCATCATAGACATCTCGAACCTGTCAGTCATAAGCTTAGAGAACTCATTATTGAAAGCTTGGTTAGTTGAGCCAAAGATGATATCGTCCACATAGAGTTGGCATATGAAAAGCTCTCCCTTTACTCTCTTGGTGAAGAGAGTGGGGTCAATCTTCCCAACTTCGAAACCACGATCATCTAACAACTCCCTAAGGTGCTCATACCAAGCACGAGGTGCTTGTTTGAGACCATAGAGAGCCTTGTCAAGTTTGTAAACGTGGTTAGGAAAGTTGAGATTCTCGAACCCCGGAGGTTGCTTGACATATACCTCCTCTTTTAGTGGACCATTCAAGAAAGCACTTTTCACATGCATTTGTTGCAATTTGAAATTATGTGAGGATGCATAAGCAAGGAGGATACGGATGGACTCAAGGCGAGCCACGGGCGCGTAGGTTTCATCAAAGTCAATGCCTTCAACTTGGGTGTAACCTTGAGCGACCAATCTTGCCTTGTTCCTAATGACAATGCCATTCTCATCTTGCTTGTTCTTGAAAATCCACTTGGTGCCAATAAAATTGTGGCAATCCTTGGGTTTCTCAACCAATCTCCAAACTTTGTTGCGCTCAAAGTTATTGAGCTCATCATGCATAGCTTCAACCCAATCGGAGTCCTCAAGAGCTTCATACACTTTCTTAGGCTCCACCATAGAGATATGAGCTTGATGCTCACAAAAATGAGCCAATTGCCTTCTAGTGGATCTTCTAGTTTGAACATCCTCCAAGACCTTGTCATCTTGGGCATCAATTTGCTTCAAAGCTCTTCTTATCCTTTTGATGTGACGGGCTTCGATCTCCTCATTATTGCGAGGAGGAATCACTTGATCATCTTGATCATTCGGGTCCCCATCTTGACCATCATGGCCTTGATCATCAACATCGTCATCAACAATATCTTCAATACTAGCTTCAACTTGAGAAGAGGATGAAGAAGATGATTGATCTTGGCCTTGATCTTGACTCACATTAGTGAGAGGAGTGGGTACGACTTGCGGAGTCGCTTGATCAACAAGAGGAGGGTCTTGAATATGTTCTTGGTTAGGTGTAGTAGTTGTCTCCTTGGCTTGATCTTCTAATGTAGAGGAGGGCTCCACTTGGGTAGAGCATAGTCCTTCTCGAGTCGCCATAAGGTGTCCCTCGATGGGGCGGAAGAATCCCACACCCATCCTTCCTATGGCTTCTTGAGGCATTTCAACATCTACATTTGAAACATGAAATTGCGCCACTTGGGAGCCGTCATTTTCCTCGAAAACCACACTACAAGATTCTATGACAATCCGTGAGGCTTTGTCATAGACTCTATAAGTGTGGGATTCGGCACCGTAACCAACAAAAATACCCTCAAAAGTTTTGGATTGAAATTTCGACAACCTAATACCCTTGATCAAATAGAAGCACTTACAACCGAATACACGGAAGTAGGATACGTTGGGCTTGTTGCCGGTGAGGATCTCATATGGGGTCTTGCTCAAGCCTTTGCGGATGTAGAGGCGGTTGGAGGAGTGGCATGCGGTGGATATGGCCTCGGCCCATAAATATTGGGGAGAAGAGTACTCCGCCAACATGGTCCTTGCCATATCCAAGAGAGTGCGATTCTTCCTTTCGGCAACACCATTTTGTTGAGGAGTGTAAGTGGCGGAGTATTGGTGACGAATGCCTTCTTCACTAAGAAATTATTCAATGTATAGTTCTTGAACTCCGAGCCATTATCACTCCTAATAGCCATGATTTGCACATTGTGTTGACGTTGCACTTCGTTGGAGAAGTCGATGATGGTTTGTTGGGTCTCACTTTTGCACTTGAAGAAATAAACCCAAGTGTATCTTGAATAATCATCGACAATCACCAAGCAATACTTCTTGCCGCCAAGACTTGCCTCGGGCACGGCACCAAAGAGATCAACATGGAGTACCTCCAAGATCCTCTTTGATGAAATAATAGTCTTGGCCTTGTGCACAATGTCATGCATCTTACCTTCAACACACGACCTACAAACGCGATCCTTTGCAAAGGAAACATTTTCTTTTAGTCCAACAATAAGGCCACTTTTGTGAAGACTTTGCAAAGTTCTCATGTTGACATGGGATAGGCGGCGATGCCATAACCATCCCAAGTCCGCCTTCCCGAAAAGACACATTGCTTGAGTGTTGGTTGACTTCGAAAAGTCTACCACATACAACTCATTTTCAACATGTCCCACGTGAGCGACGTCAAGAGTCTTGCTCCTCAAAAGGACCACAATATCACCATCAAAGAAGACGGAGAACCCCATCTTACTAAGAGAGCGGACGGAAAGTAAATTGTAACCAAGGGATTCGACAAGCATGACGTTCACGATAGTTATATCGGGAGCCACCACAACCTTGCCGAATCCGGATACCTTAGACTTGGATGAGTCCCCATAATTGACGGTTGCTTGGATGTCATTTGGTTGCAACTCCGTCACAAGTTCTTTGCTTCCGGTCATATGATTAGTGCATCCACTATCAAGAATCCATTTAGTCCCACCGGAAGCATAGTCCTGCAAGAGATCATTGACTAGAGTTAGGACCCGAGTTGGGTCCCTTCATGTTAGCAACAAGGGTCTTGGGAACCCAAATAGTGTAGTCAATGAAACCCTCAATAGGACCAACATATTTAGCTTGCACAACACCATAATAATCAACATATAAGAAATGGTGTGGATTGTTAGTTCCCGCGGAGGTGCTACGAGTAGTGGTGTCCCTCATGACATTACTACTTGAGGCAACATTTTTTGCTCGAGAGGGTGTGCTACGAGTAGTGTTGTCCCTCATGACAATGCTACCAGAAGCACTATGTTGGTTCTTCTTCTTGTTCTTCTTCTTCTTGTTCTTTCTCTTGGCTACATAGCCAAGACCTTGCTTACCCACTTGTTGCCTTGGAGCACTCAAATGTGGTCTAGTGACGACCGCGTTTGAGCTTGGAGCAACCACTTGTGGGGTGGCTAACATCACCTTCTCAACTTGAGTGCTTTTGCCCTTGAGCCTTGCTACCTCATCCTTCAACCTAGCATTTTCCTCAATAATATTTGCATAATCACAAGAAGAAGTAGAAATGCTAGGATGGTTAGATTGAGTAAGTTGGGTTTGGAGTTGTTCATGCAACTCTTTGAGGGATGAGTGTTGACTTTCCAAAGCTTTGTGAGCATTGGTTAGCTTTTCAAACTCCTCGGTTAGTTTACCATGACCAACCCCAAACTCGACTTTATCCTTTTAGCCTTTTTATATTTAGCAATAGAAAGATCACGTTCCTTAATGACTTTAGAGACAAGTTCATTATGAGTTGTTTCAATAGATTCAAGTTCATCCTCTATAGAAACTCTACCATCATGCTCTTCCTCAAGAGTCATAGAGAGAGATGCAATTTCATTCGCATCCCTTCTCTCAATTTCACCTTTCTTCTCAAGGGCCTCTTGGGCCTCTCCCAATTGCCTCATGAGATACTCAAAGTATTTCTTGGTCTCCCCTTGCATGTTAGTCATAAAATGGTCCAAAGAGGCCCTTTCTTCTTCTTCTCTAAGGCTAGCAATATGTTCTAGTTCACTAGGGGTCTTAGAGATAGGAGAAGATGATACCTCCGTGGCCTTAGCCATTAATCACTTGGCATTGCGTTGAGGGAGATTTTCATTGGGGGATTCAAAGAGGGATGACGAAGATGGAGTGGATGCAATAGCTAGAGCGGCCACTTCACTTGTTGTTTCTTCTTCTTCATCACTCCCGGAATCATACTCCTCTTGAGTCAAGAGCACAAACTTGGTGGGGGTTTTCTTGTTGAATGGTTTCCTCTTGAAGTGAGGTTTCTTGTATTCAACCTTGGACTTGTCCTTAAGAATGAGCTTGCCACTATGGTTTTCTCTATTCTTGTAGGGGCACTCCGCAATGAAGTGATACTTGTCTTGGCAATTGAAGCAAGTTCACACTTTTTGAGCCCCATCATCTCCATAACGAGACTTGGTCTTCTCCTCAACATATTTATTGCCCTTGGGGGGATTGTTCCAAAACTTTTGCACGGTAAGAGCAATGAGATCCTTTAGAACGGGATCATAGTCTTGTTCCTTCAATGGAGGCAATGCTTCATCACCATCTTCATAATTCTCAACTTCTCTTGACAAAGCCTTGGCCTTCAAAGCAACGGAAGCTCCTTGATGCATTCCAATGGCCCTAGCACGGTTGTCAAGAGCATTCTTGGTTTGCACTTTGTAGGAGCTCAATTCTTGCATGACTTGGGTTGAGGTCATGGTGGAGAAATCATGTCTCCCTTGAATGCTCTTCATATCCGTGCCCTCAAAAGGCATCACGGCAATTATGAACTTCCTCTTGATCCAAGCATCATCAATATGTGTTGCACCCGCATTAGAGAAAGCGGTGGCAAGAGATTTGAGTCTTCGATACATGTCAACGTGATCTTCTCCATCACGCATGAAAAATCCTTCGGCCTCATTGGTCAAGGTGTCATAGCGATTTCTTTGCATGCTCTTATTCCCAACAAACATGATGACAAGTGCATCCCATGTTTCTTTGGCGGTGGAGAAGTGTTGAAGATGCGGCATGTGATTGGGGCCCACGGCTTGATGAAGGATGGATAAAGCGGTGTAATTGAGTTGGCAATCTACAACCTCTCTTCTTGTGAGATTCTTGGGATCATATAGCTTGTATCCATCACGAGTGATTCTCCAAAGATCTATACAAGAAGAGTTCAAGTGAGTCTCCATGTAGTATTGCCATTCACGAAAAGAATATGCATCAATTTTAGGTGGATCTCCTCTAGGAATTATATGAGGAAAAGGGATGGGAGGATCGGGAGAATATTGGCCTTCAACGGCATGATATCCTTCCTTTCCACTCGCACCCTTCTTAGCGGATTGTTCGGCGGAAGCAGTTTTAAGTGGTTCACCATCAACCCCTTTCTTGGCACCCTCCGTTTCCGGAGGGGATGAGTCGACCACCTCCGGTTCTTTGGCTTTGAGGAGTGTTGTCATGAGTTGACGCAACTCCTCAAATTTAGTGTCTATGGATGAGGTCAATGATTCTCTCAAAGCATTGAGATCATTCATGGACACATTTCCATCGGACGGAGCGTCATCCATCTCATCTCCCATACTTAAACTCTTAGGCGGTTAAGCCCGATAGAAGAGCCGAGGCTCTGATACCAATTGAAAGCAAAGTATGGGCACCTAGAGGGGGGGTGAATAGTTGCTACGACCAATTTTAACTTTTCTTAAAGTTTAGGCTTGACAAGAAGGTAAATTCTCTAGATAGTGCAACTAGTGGTGAATTTACCTATATGACAAGACAAGCAATTAATGCGACAAGTACAAGTAAGTAAAGAGAGGGAGGAACGAGGTAACCGATGGAAGCACACAGAGACACGATGTATTTCCGAGTTCCTCCTTTTTAGGGGAGTACGTCTCGTTGGAGGGGTGTGAGATCGCCACAAAGGCCTACTCAACGCCACTAAGGCTTCACCCTATTCTCCGATGAACTTCGCCACAAAGGCCTAGTTCACCTTCCACTATAGAACCCCTTTGAGGCGGGGATCAAATCCTTTACAAACAACTTGGGGCACACACCCACAACTTAATTGGGGGCTCCCAACTCTTCTTGAATCACCAACAAGAAACAAGATGCCTAGGTTCTCCACAAGAGGAAACCCTAGGCAAGATCCCTCGAGCTAGAGAGGGGGAAATGAAGAACGGGTTGGTGAAGATGTAGATCCGGTGGTCCTCCTTCAATCCTCAAAGAATCAACGAGTTTGGGTGGAGGAGGAGGGAGATCTTGCTAGTGGGTGAGCTCCATTAATGGTGTATTCAATGCTGGGGAGAGCTAACCCTTGGAGAGAGAAGTGATGCTCTATTTATAGCCTCCAAGAAAACTAGCCGTTTTTGGGCCAGATTCCGACCAGCCCGGAATGGTCCGGAATTTTCCGGACCCCCGGAATATTCCGGAGCAATCCGGATGCCAACCGAACATTTCTCCGTTGTGGCCGGAATGGCCCCCGGAATATTCCGGATGCCAACAGAACATTTTTCCGTTGCGGCCGGAATGGCCCCGGAAAATTCCGGCTGCCGGAATCTTCCGGAATATTCCGGATAGCAACAGAGCCTTTTCCCATAGTGGCCGGAATAATCCGGAAGCATTCCGGATCCCCGGAATTTTCCGGCCTTTCCTTTGAAACTCTGTTAAAGGCCAGAAAAGTTCCATTTGATCTTCGAATTCTTCACCATTTCTTTGACACCGTATACGTGCTGATTTAAGACCAATCCTTTGACAAAATAGCACATACGGTTAGCAACTTCTTCATGTTGTTAACAAACACACAAAACAGTGAGATATCGAGAATGCACTTTCAGATGCTACCTCGAGCTCCCGGCGGTGATCGTCGAGTTCACAAGCACGGGCAAGCTCCAAGGGGCCAGGGCAGGGCTAGATTTTGACTTGGGGGAGGTGTGTGAGAGTGAGAGAGTGTAGTGGCGCGGGGGATAGGGCTCAGGAGACTTGTACTCGTGGGCAAGGGCAAAGCTAGGGCTCGGGTCCATGCCAAGCATTGGCATTGAGGCGCCCAGGGGTGGTTTTGGTCATTTCTACACAAGGCAAGGCTGGCCAAGGGCAAGACCACGGAAGGGCAAGTCAATGCCTGGCCTTTGGAGGCAAAGTGAGCCAAGGCCAAGTCAAATAGGTCAAAGTATGGAGTCCCATACTTGCCACATCACCCTTGTCTCCTCTCTCTTCTCTCACCTATTTTCTTCTCTCTCAAGGCTTCTAGATGCAAAAGAATGCATCCTGGTTCGAGTCAATAAGTTAGTCAACATAATAGACAAGGTTACACTTCACAACATGCGAAGAAAAGCAAAGAAAACATCTGTCCAAAAGTGTATCTCACACTGTTAAAAAAAAATCAGAAAATTCAGCCTTAAGGACTTAGAGAAAATTTCTAAGTGTTGAAACAGATGGAATGAGCAAAAAGTTGGGTCTGTTTTCAAGGGTCAAATGGTTTCCAAAATTTGTTTTAAAGTGGAAAATTGTTAACCATATTATAAACTTTCAGAAACCTCTTTTGAAAACAAATTTGAAATAGTTTAAGGCCATGAAAACAATGTGGGAAAAGGTGTACTCTCTGTTTTTCTCTGTTTTCCAAAAATGCCTTTTTCTGCCTTATTTTTATACCACAAAAACAACAAGTAAAAGATAATTTTTATTAATCCAAAAATAAAACCAAGCTTAAGTATTTGTAGTAAATATACCAAGGAACAAATAAAAGTCAAGAAAACATAAAATAACATTTTATAGCCTAGTGAAAACAAAGGTGGAAAGCAGGCTCTTGGCTATATTTTCAGGGATTGTTTTCTATAGAATCTTAAAAGAAAACTTCCATAAATCATTTTGAAAACTTGTTTTCTTGGATCCAATAAAGTTAAAAGTTTGTTTTAAGATGCAACTAACAATAATCCAAGTCTTGGAATAAAAACCACTCACACAACATCAGTGAAAAATATCAGAATTGTTTTCAGGAAAAAATTGGTATTGGTTTTATCAAGAACCCAAACTTGTGTTGAAAATATGAGTAAGATCATAAACACATGTTAGTTCAAACAATCAGGTTTTTAGAAAAAAAATTGTTGGCCCTAATTTTTGTCTTCTTGAACACAATACAAGATTCCAAAAACTAGGGTGTGACAGACCTTCCCCCCTTAAAAGAATCTCGTCCCGAGATTCGCAGGCAAGCGAAAGAGGGTGTGGTAAAAACAACAATTTTAGATCATTTATTTACAAAAACAAGTGCTGATGATTGGTAACATCAAACACAGGTTCTTCCCCCCTTTGATTAATCTTATCAAAATCCACTGGCAAGTTAGCTTTTCCAAAGGTCTGGGTGCCATAAGCTAAACCTCGAACTTATTGTTCCTCAAAACCATAATGTCAATCCATGGGTTATCCTTTATACAAGGATCTACTTGTTTCCAATCTCATATGATTATCATACCACTATACCTCCGTTGGGGCATAAACTCTCTCATCACTAAATAGATCAATTAAACGGATATCCACCAATCCTTATTAAGCATGAGCTTCCGACTGCTCATCTCCTAAAATCCAGGAAATCAACTATCTCCTCTTAACCTAATATAATCAAGTCTCAAATCATTTGTTTCCCTCAAAGGTATTCCATCAAGATCATATTTCTAAAGCTAAACCATCAATTCAGCAAGCATATACCAACATTGTACTACTTCTATAAATCCTTTCAAATCTTCCAAACTCCTATCTCATGATCAAAGCTAAATAATTTTCCTAAAACAATCTCAATAGAGCCTTACAAGCTCCGAGAATATATCACCAAGAATAACCACCTACTAAATCCAAGTCATAATGATTTTTCCTAAAATCCAAAATCATATTTTTATATCCACAAATCTCTTCCTATATCAGATCCAATATTCCTCCAATCCATCTTTAATCGAAATCATATATCTATCCCAATCTAACATATTCTACTCCTAATCAATCCAATCCACTTATAAATCAAGAGCTTCCTAAAAATCCATTAGTTTCCACCAATCTTTCTAAACCTCAAATGAGTTCTATACTACCTCATATTCCAAAAATCTATTTCTTCCAAAAGATACACGAGAGATTTCTATTGTATAGTAACAATCATAGTTCCTCCATCCAATATTTTTTCCAACCTTCCACGCTTCCTTTAACAGCTATAGAACTTCCTAAGGCACCTTTCTCTTTGGTTTTGGAAAAGTTGGTTAGAAATTTTCAAACTGGTGTTAGGTGTTAAGCTACCAACGCTGTAAGGTATTAAACTAAAATCAGATGAAGTTACGTTAGTATTGTTAAATTTTAAAGATACTTTTTCTAGTCCGAAGTGACACTTCTAGTGTTCCATTTACGTCGGATTTCTTATGGCACGGAGTCAAAATAAAACTATGGGGGTCACAGGTTTGGTTCGAGAACGTACCATTGGCTATGGAATGAGTCGCAAGTGCTTCTGCAACATAATCTTGGTCTCGAGGTCCACTCATCAAACTCTTGCGTTTCTTCTAGGATGGACCCTGGGTTTCATGGTTTTCATCAGGACAAGCTAGATCATAATTCTTCTTGGAACAATCGCGAGCGAAATGTCCTTCCTGTCCATAGGTAAAGCAACCCGTGGTTCTAGGCTTGACATTCACATGCTTCCTTGAAGATTGTGGCATCGCATGTAAGGAACTGCGAGTCACAATTGGACTAGGTTCTCCTGGCGTCACTATCTTCCTTTTGCGGCTCTCTCCAGCAAGCAGGTGCTGGTACTCTCTCATAAGGATAGCAGTATTCTCAGGGATAGCAGTATTTCTATTGTATAGTAACAATCATAGTTCCTCCATCCAATATTTTTTCCAACCTTCCACGCTTCCTTTAACAGCTATAGAACTTCCTAAGGCACCTTTCTCTTTGGTTTTGGAAAAGTTGGTTAGAAATTTTCAAACTGGTGTTAGGTGTTAAGCTACCAACGCTGTAAGGTATTAAACTAAAATCAGATGAAGTTACGTTAGTATTGTTAAATTTTAAAGATACTTTTTCTAGTCCAAAGTGACACTTCTAGTGTTCCATTTACGTCGGATTTCTTATGGTACGGAGTCAAAATAAAACTATGGGGGTCACAGGTTTGGTTCGAGAACGTACCATTGGCTATGGAATGAGTCGCAAGTGCTTCTGCAACATAATCTTGGTCTCGAGGTCCACTCATCAAACTCTTGTGTTTCTTCTAGGATGGACCCTGGGTTTCGTGGTTTTCATCAGGACAAGCTAGATCATAATTCTTCTTGGAACAATCGCGAGCGAAATGTCCTTCCTGTCCATAGGTAAAGCAACCCGTGGTTCTAGGCTTGACATTCACATGCTTCCTTGAAGATTGTGGCATCGCATGTAAGGAACTGCGAGTCACAATTGGACTAGGTTCTCCTGGCGTCACTATCTTCCTTTTGCGGCTCTCTTCAGCAAGCAGGTGCTGGTACTCTCTCATAAGGATAGCAGTATTCTCAGCGTTGGTGGTGACAAGCTGAGTCAACTGTTCCAGGGAAGCATGTGTGGCAACATGTTCAGCATGAGCGGCTTCACGCTCTTCCATGATCAAAGCAAACAGTTGGGCAACTGTCGGCTCCGGCGGTGGAGGTAAATCGCTAGCCATGCTGAAGAAAAAGGACGGTATAAGACAAGAGCAAACTAAAAAGGGTGTTTTGTTTTGAAAACTTGTGATACAAACCGAATCATAACGAATATGAGAACGGTAGGTAACACTACAACAAACAAGTATCTGAGAAACAACCACGACCACAAACAAGGACTAACCATACACAAGCAACAGAGTCTTAACAAGAATAACCTAAACTTTTAGGGTTCACATGGATAATAGCATAAGGCTTATAACACAACTAGCACACACAAAGCTCTTTAGAAGAGTTCACAACACAACACAAACAAGCGTCTGGGCGGAAATAACACAAACTCCTAATATCCTGCGGCAATCCTAAGTGCTCGAGGAAGCGCGTAGCTGTTCCTCCAACTCTTCAACTCTAGCTTGACTAGTTGCAAGCTGGTATTGAAGGCTTCTCACTTGTGCACAGAGGTGGGAGTCAACATACTTCATGGTCTTCCTTTGTGCCACGAGACAACGCTCGGTAGCAGAGGAAACTCTCAGGTCTTTGGTCAGCTGGAAGATCGCTCTTCCCTGGTTATCGAACTCTCCTCTGAGCCTATCAAGGGAACTGAGTGTTGTACAGCTGTCCCTCCAAGTGCTGGAAGTAACGAGCAAACACAAAGTCTTCGGTGACATCTATGGGCTTGTCAAGTGATCTCTGGGTCGACGGTGCTAGCAACGGTGCACGGATGGTACAGACCACCAACGAGGACAATTCTTGTCCATCATGGTGAATCTGGGCTCCCTTCAACTCGGGTAGGGGACGACCGATAAGACGAGTCATGTTGATCAAATCCTCCTCAAAGCGGTGGTAGCAAGGTGCATGCGATCCCAGCCGGAAGGACTTGGGGAAGATAACTGCCATCTATACCAAATGTTTAGGTATAGTTTAAGTTGGGTAATAGTGTGCATAGTTTTAAGATGCTCAAAGGTAACTTAGTATAAGTAGAGTTTTTCAAAAACACAGAGGGGATGGAATATAGAATATTTTGCTAAATAGTCATCTTAGTGAACTGGTTTTATTAACTTTTATTGTTAGAGTGCTAGCTAACGTCCATGCTAACTAAGGTCTCCTAAGGCTCTGATACCAACTCTGAAAGGTTCCCCAGAACCACTGTTCAAGGACACCTCCGATATGCATACATTCACGATCCTAGATCACACCAGTCGTGAATAACATATCAAGTTGGCACACAGATACAATATCCATTATGCCCTGTTTGGTTGCACGGAATTGGGGCTCGGAATTGGAATTGAGGACCAAATAGGCAAATTCCGCTGTTTGATTGCGCTCAGAATTGAGTCGTGGAATTTGGGCTCAATTCCGAGCCCCCCACTCGCGCGTGTAATTTTTTGCCCAAAAGATTCCAAGGTCTGGACCTCTGAATCGCTCGGAATTGAGCCCGTGCCTTCCTCCCCGTCCTCCAGCCTCACGCCCTCTCCTTTCTCTGTTCCCCTCACAACCGCCACCGCGATTTGTTGCCGCCGGCGATTGGAGCCTCGCCCCGCCTCGTTGAGCTCCCAAGGAGTCCCGCCGTCCTCCTCTCCCCCTCCTCGCCGAACCTCGCTTGCCGGGATGGCCCGAATGCCACGAATTGACCGTCTTCCTCAACCCCGTCCAGAGCTCCGTCGATCTCGTTTCCGCCGTCGTCACTGCTTCTCCGGCCTCCCCGACCCTCTCTCTGCACTCGCCGTGAGTGTAGCTCCCTCCCCATGCCCTCCTCCCTTTTTCCCGTGCACGGAATCGTCCCCGCCGCCATTGCCTTGCGTCGACCGCCGCAAAACTACACGGCGGCGAGTCTCTGGTGGTGATTTCGGGACGGCGCCTGATGGGGGAGTAGTAACCCGGTATACCAGCTCCCAGGTGTGATCCGGCCCAGACGGTGGCTGGACCAAATCCGGCTAAGGACAAAGAAACTCCTGGAAGGCCCAGGGCGTGTAAGGTTCGTAACCCGGATTGTGGGTTATGGTAAGAAAAGTTAGGGTTCGTATGTAGAGTTCAAGTAGGACTCGAGGAGCGCTTTGTAGGGCAAGCCCAGAGGGGTATGAGTACTATATAAACCAACCCCTGGGCTTCGCCTAAGAGAGATTCAAGTCATAGTTGTAATACCTATTATCGAGTATCCAGTATCATTGATATCGAGATCCGGCGAGTTATTCTCCGGTTCTCAGATCGCTTTTGCCATGTCTTCCTTTGAGCTAAACCCTCTCCCGAATACCTGTGTCGACTTGCCCCAAGATCAGTTACCTCAGGTAACATCTGCCGTGATTATCCCACGACAGTTGGCGCCCACCGTGGGGCCTGCGTCCAAAGGTGTTTACATCACGGGAGAAGCTCGGAAGAGCATGGAGAACTTCGTCGTCGGCGAGATCTACTCCAATGGCGAAGGAGAAAGAATAGTGGACAATTCCGGATGGGAGTTGGAGCCGGATTACTTCGAATCCGGATCCATGGTGTCAATCGGCCAAATCAGTATCTTCATCGGCATGGTACGTACACTTAATTTGAAAGGACAATATCATGTGCACGTTACAGGAACTTCCAGCAGGGACAAAAGGGCGTTAAAACAAACAGCGAATCTGTCCTCCTCGGCCACTCCGGGGTACTTGAGGTGGGCAGAGCAAGAGGTAACGTGGAGCAGGAGAGATCATCCAGAAGGAATAGAGCGCCCCGGGACCTTGGCGTTAGTAGTTTCGCCACAGGTCAATGGTTACGAACTGAAAAAGGTGTTGATGGACGGAGGAAGCAGCATCAACATCCTATATTGGGAAACTTTCTTGCGCATGAACCTCAAGGAGTCCCAGCTACAAAAAAGTTCGACGGTGTTCCACGGGATCGTGCCGGGTCATTCGGCACGCCCCGAAGGGAAAATTGCATTGGAAGTAGCCTTTGGAGAATCGGTAGATAACTATCGGGTGGAGTGGCTCACGTTTGAAGTAGTCAAGCTGCATAGCCCCTACCACGCTCTGTTCGGAAGGCCGGCTTACGCTAAATTCATGGCCAGGCCGTGTTACGTATATTTGCAGTTAAAAATTCCAGGCCCCAAGCGGACCATCACTATCCATGGGAACCGGGATATAGCAGCAGAGTGTGATGAGGGAGATTCGGTGATGGCCGAGCAAGCCTGCAGAAAGGAAGAGCTTAAATATTACCGGTCTCAGGTGGACCCTGAAGATGGCACGGCATTGAGAAGACCAGATTCTGAAGACGAAAGAGTGAAATTTAAGGCTGCTCAAGACACCAAGAAAGTAGATTTTGTGGAAGGGGACCCCACCAAGCAGTTCACTATAGGGTCCAATTTGGAAGACGCGCAAGAAAAGGCCCTAGTGGAATTTATACGCTCAAATGCGGATGTGTTCGCCTGGACACCCAGCGACATGCCGGGTATCCCTACCGAGTTGGCAGAGCACAGTTTGCATGTAGATCCCAGGGCCAGGCCTGTAAAGCAAGGTTTGAGAAAAATGAACGAGGAAAGGAGAAGAGCCATAGGTGAGGAAATCGCACGACTATTAACCGCAGGCTTTATCATGGAAGTATTTCACCCGGACTGGTTAGCGAATCCGGTTCTAGTGATGAAAAAGACAAATGAATGGAGGATGTGCATCGATTTCACGAGCCTCAACAAGCATTGCCCAAAGGATCCATTCGCGCTGCCAAGGATAGACCAAATCATAGACGCGGTAGCCGGAAGCGACTTGCTATGTTTCTTGGACGCATATTCGGGATACCATCAGATTAAACTCAAAAGGGAGGATTGGGAAAAAACCTCATTTATAACCCCTTTTGGGGCCTTCTGCTACAAGACCATGACGTTTGGATTGAAAAATGCGGGCGCAACTTATCAGCGGTGTATCCAGAAATGCTTCGAGGATCAAATTGGGCGTAACGTGCACGCATATGTGGATGATGTGGTTATTAAGACCCGGAAGGCAGAAACGTTTATTGATGATTTAAAGGAAACGTTTAAAAACTTGAGGAGGTATCAGATGAAGCTCAACCCAACGAAGTGTGTGTTCGGAGTCCCGGCCGGGAAGTTACTTGGCTTTATAGTCTCCGAGAGAGGAATTGAGGCAAACCCGGATAAAATCAAGGCCATACAGAATTTGAAGAAACCGGAAAATCTGAAGCACGTTCAAAAACTCACGGGCTGCGTGGCAGCCCTGAGCCGGTTCATATCCAGGCTTGGAGAAAAGGCAATACCCTTGTACCGGCTTTTGCGGAAATCAGATAAGTTCGTATGGGACCAGGAGGCAGATGAGGCGTTTGAAGCACTAAAGAAGCAGTTATCTGAAGCGCCAGTACTAGCGGCGCCGGGTCCTAAAGAGCCTATGTTATTGTATGTGGCAGCCGGTCCCCGAGCAGTTAGCGCAGTGGTTGTCGTGGAACGCAAGGAAGATGGGAAGAGCTACCCGGTCCAGAGGCCAGTTTACTACGTCAGTGAAGTGTTATCGGAAGCGAAGCAGCGTTACCCGCATTGGCAAAAATTGGTGTTTGGGGTCTTTATGGCCAGCCGGAAGTTGAAGCCATATTTCCAAGAACATCCCATAACAGTGGTTAGTTCAATACCAATGTCGGATATCATCAGAAACTCGGATGCAACGGGCAGAATAGCCAAATGGGCAATAGAGATGGGAGATTATCATATCAGCTACGAGCCTAGATCGGCGATCAAGTCCCAGGCCTTGGTTGATTTCGTTAACGACTGGACGCATACTGGGGTGGTTACCGCAGTTCCAAGTTCCGAGTCATGGACCATGCACTTCGATGGATCAAAGCAGTACGAGGGGTCAGGAGCCGGAGTGGTGCTGACATCGCCAAAAGGGGATAAACTAAGTTACGTGCTACAGATTCATTTTGATTGCTCAAACAACGTGGCCGAGTATGAGGCCCTGTTGCATGGCTTGAAGGTAGCCAAGGAGATGAACATTAGAAGGATACGATGCTTTGGAGACTCCGATCTCGTGGTGCAGCAGGTGTCAGGAACCTGGGACAGGAAGGACGCCACTATGGCAGCGTATCGCAGGGAGGTGGATAGGGTTGCCGGGTGTTTCTCCGGGTATGAAGTGGAGCACATAGACAGAAGAAAGAACGAGGCGGCGGACGCACTCGCCAGACTCGGCTCGCGCAGGGAGCCGGTTCCACCTAATGTTTTCGTGGACGAGCTATGGCGGCCGTCAGTTAAATCCGAGTCTGAAGAAGAATTAGCAAATCGAGACCCGGACGTGGAGCTCGTGGCTACGATACGCGGCGTCCCCGAATGGACGGAGCCATATCTGGCATACCTATCACGGGGCAAACTACCAGAACAGGAGGTACTAGCAAGACAAATCGTAAGGCGGGCAAAAGGATACGTTATTATCAATGGAGAGTTGTACAAGAGAAGTGCGGCAGGAGTCTTTTTGCGCTGTGTGACACCAGAGGAAGGCCGACAGATTCTTAAGGAGATCCATGAAGGTGATTGCGGGCATCATGCGTCCACAAGGTCTCTTGTGGCCAAGGCCTACCGACATGGGTTCTTCTGGCTCACAGCTCTAGCAGACGCGGAACGGATAGTGGCAAGGTGCGACGGATGTCAAAGGTACGCTCGTCAAACTCATGTGCCGGCTATGGAGTTACGGACCATTCCATTAACTTGGCCATTCGCTGTTTGGGGTATGGACATGGTTGGCCCCTTCCATATGTCACCTTGCAAGAAGACGCACCTTTTAGTTGCTGTTGATAAGTTTACCAAATGGGTGGAGGTTATGCCGGTCACCAATTGCGAAGCGGCCACAGCAGTCAAATTCCTGAAAAGAATTATATACCGGTTCGGGTACCCCCACAGCATAATTACCGACAATGGAACCAACATGTCCCTTGGAGAGATGGAAAAATTTTGTGGCAGCAATGGAATCAGGCTTGATGTAGCATCAGTAGCACATCCGCAAGCCAACGGGCAAGTGGAGAGGGCGAACCAAGAACTACTTCGTGGATTGAAGCCAAGACTGAGGGTTCCCTGTATCAGGGCTGCTGGGGCATGGGTTGAAGAGCTCCCTTCCGTGGTCTGGGGTATTAACACTACACCCAACCGATCCACCCAGATGACGCCTTTCTTCATGGTCTACGGCGCAGAAGCGGTATTACCAAGCGACATCATTCATGATTCACCAAGAGTGACAGCTTATGTGGAAGTAGAGAACGAGAAAACCCGGCAAGACGCCGTGGATATGTTAGAAGAACAGAGGGAGCAAGCCTTGGAAAGATCAGCCATATATCAGCAGGACTTGCGAAGATATCATAGTCGGCGGGTGAAAAGCCGGGTCTTTCAGGAGGGAGACTTGGTCTTGCGCTTGGTTCAGACAAACGAGGGAAGGCACAAACTATCGCCACCATGGGAAGGACCCTTCATCGTAAGCCGGAGCCTGCATAATGGGTCATATTACTTGATAGATGCAAGAGAAGAATCGACCACACTCAACGATACTGCTCACACAACTGCACCTATGCAAGAAAGAGATAGACCGTGGAACGTGGCTCAGCTACGTCCGTACTATACTTAGCAGAAAAAGATGTAACAGGCAGCAGGTTTCAGACGCACTCTTTTCCTGTCCAGGGCACCCTTGGGGACTGGATGGGTTTTTAATGAGGCGGCTTGCTGGCCTAATTTTTTCATATCAAATAAAAAGGGATTATCAAGAAAAGAAGCAAGTGTTATTTATACGATGTGAACATTCAGGTCTTGAGGGCTGGTTGCTCATACAGGCACAGCTGTAAACTCAAAAAAGACCCGGCCTTGATGCCAATGAGTTATAGGGGCCGTCACTCGAAAAAACGAGTGCGGCTACAATCTTATAACCGGACAAAGAAGTCCAAATTTCTCGGCTATTCTTACTTAAGCTCGATGTGACTCGCAACGAAGTGGCATGATTCGTTCGCTTACGACTAATGTCGGTCATGAGACCCAAACGGGACTTGCTTGACCCCGTTTTCGTATTGATGTAACAACATGGTATCCACGCGAAAGCCGGCTTATAGTACAAGATAGTCGAAAGGGTCATCTAAACCACAAGTTATGCAGAGTATAAGGCCGATAGCCGGAAACTCAACGATTATCAAGCATAACTTCAAACCTCATAAAAAGCTGTCCTGAAGTCTTGGGCATTCAGCAACAGGCGATTCGTTTACTTGAAAGAAAACAATCATGTGTCCTAGACGCGGAAACCCGGACTGGGGACTTATGAGCTCTAAGGAAGAAACAGCATCATCCAGCCGTTAAAATTAAAACGAGCCACGCATCCGGGTCTCAGGAGCTTAGGGATTCAGGTGTAAAACCGATCCCTAGACGCCAACGACACCCGGAGGGCGGGTCTTGCTAAGGAAAGTATAAAAAAAAAAGTATAAGGTATCGAGAATAAAGCAAGTGGATATCAAGAACAAGCAAATGCAAAGACACATTCATCAAAAGCCCAAAGGGGCGCAAAGTGCATCGGGAGTTTAAATAAAAGTGTTACAAAAACCATAAAGTATCAAAAGAGCACAGGCGCTCTGCTTAAATGAATAGTAAAGCTGTTTTAACGATGCTTTGCCGGCTGACGTATGTGGAATGATAGGCATTACTTCAAGCTGCAGGGTCCATCTTGGCCTTGCCCTTGTCGCCACCTGTAGTTGCGGCGCCACTCGGGTCAGCAGCAGTTCCGGGTTGTGCAGCAGAGGTTGCAGGAGCAGAGTCGGCCTCGGTCTTCCTGGCGGTTTCTTCCTTCATCTTGATCGCCTGCTCCTTCCAACGGGCAAGCATATCGAACGGCTGGGGGCGGTTCGCCTTGACAACCTTGTCATTAGCATCATAAGCAGGGAGAATCTCATCAATCTCTAAGCTGTCAGCAATAACGCTAGCCGGATGGCGGACTTCTTTCTGAATAGCCTTGAAGTCCTTTGGCAAAAACTTGGACCCATCCAAGTTGAACTCTGGAAATCCACTCATAAGTTTAGCAAGTTGTAGCTTGGGGGCGTAGGCTTTAGCCAGTGCGAGCCCCCGGGTTACCCCAAATCGGCAGGAGGACCGTTTCCAGTGCCAAATCCACTCGGGGATCGTGGAGCAGAATTCCAGTAATCTCTTCATATTATCTGGCTTGACATCCGGCAGTCGCAACTCATCGAGTATCCAGCTAACTCCGCCGCAAAGTTGGCGAAGAGTATTCTTGATGGTTTTAAGCTTGGCAGCATCATCTTCTTCGGGGGCAGCATCACGTGGGCCTGCTAAAGAAAGGCAAAAGGAGCAAAGATAGTAGGCAAGCAAGCGCGGTTGTTCAAATCAAAGCAATCCGAGTCATAAAAAGGTGAAATTCAAAAATCTTACCAGTCGCAGTACGGTGAACATCAGCAATTTGAGCAGAAAGAGTTGTAAGTTTTTCCTTAGCCCTGTGAGCTCTCTTCCTGTATTTTTTCGTCATCTTTTGGCACCTGCGAGCCTCAGTCTCAGCAGCTTCACGAAGGGCCGTTTCTTTTCCAATACGCTTGGTGGACTTGGCCAGCTTCTTCTCCAACTGTGAAACATAGTCCTGTAAAGAAGCATGAAGAGGGATCAGCCGGAAACATTATGCAAAGTTCCAAGCAAGTTACCTAGTAATTTACTCGGAACTTGGGGACTAGGCATGGAAACAATTGATGATTAGTCGGGATTACCTCGTGCTTGGTTATTAAGGCATCTAGTATGTTTTCTTCGTCGCCCTTCAAGGTATGGAGGGCATCTAGCATTTGAGCAAAGGTCATGTCTTCAGGGCGAAGTTGAGAAGGGCCGGAGGATTGGCCCTCTTGTGGAGGAGTTGTTCCGGGTTTGGGGGTCGAAACCCGGATTGTTTGAACGTCCGGGTTAGGAGAGTCCGGCTTGGTCTCCAAAATGATGTCTTCGTCCACTTCTTCAGAGGGCTGGGGTGATGCAGTCTGTGGTGGAATTGGGTCCTTAAAAGGATCTTCTCCATTTCCGTCCTCGGCCTCGTCCTCAACCTCAACGTCCATGTCATCACTCGGCTTCTCTTCTCCCTGCTCTTCTGATTCAGGGATATCCGGGTCGCTTAGCGTAACTGTGGCGCTGAAGAAAAGAAGGGAGACATTGATCAAGGGAATATACGGAAAAAAGAAAGGTAACCAGTACGAGAAAATGTAAGTAAAGGTAGTTTACCCGGTGTTCACGGCATAGTCCGGGGGAAGCTCGCCGCTGGAGGCGGATGACGTCGGCAAGAGCACTGGCTGCGGCACGCGAAATTGCCCGGCAAGTGGATGATTAGGAGACGGATGACGCTGAGGAGATTGGGAAGGTTGAGCTGGAGGGGTACTGGCTCGATGAGTGGGTGAAGTGGAGGTACCCGGGTTAAGGGGATCATCCCCCGGAGAATTCCGGGTCACCCTACGCTTAGTCGGGAGAGGGTCCTTCAAGAAGGATGAATGTGATAATTGCTCGTTAAGTTCATGCATAGCAGCAAAGGAGTAAGGCGCACGAGACATAGAAGAGAAGGGAACCTTTTCAACTACCCCTCTAGCCTTCCTTTTGTTCCCAACTGGGGGCTCCTGGTCAGACTCGGTGGCTTCCGGGTCATTTTCTTCTTCCTCCTCTTCATCCCCCGACCCTGAAAGCCGAGTAAGTATCAGATAAGAGAAATAACACAGATGAAGGGCAGGTGTAAAGGGTATGGGAGAGTACCCTCATCATCATCAACAGACTCGTTTTCCTCTTCAGGGTCTTGAGAAGGGGGAGGGTTTTCAACTTTCCAGAAGGGATCGTCATCCTGTGAATAAATAAACACAAGTGGTGGTTAGAGACTATAACGGATGAAAGTACTGAAATGAGAAAAAGGAGCCAGGTCTTACCGCTGGGGCGGGGTTTTCCCGAGTAAACGGGGGTAACCCGGCAGTGTTCTTTATAACATCTAGTCTCTCCATCAGGAAGCCCTTAATGGCCTTGTTGGTGTTACCGGCAGGGAAGTTTTTGGTGGAATAGCGGAGGGAATCTGTGATGTGACCCGAGTATTCGTGCAGCAACTTTGAGCGAATGGAGTTGGGCTGGACCCGGAACTCCACCCAAGTCCTTACCAAGTTAAGCCCGAGAAGGCCATGGGCTGAGAGGGCCGCTAGTTTGGCCAAAAGGGGCTGAATCGCTTCCCTATCAGGGTCAGGTGCAAAAGCACTGAAAGACTCGGAGGGCTCGAGAAGGCTCTCCGAATAACCCGGTAGCTTCCTCTCACCATCCGGAGAAGTGTCGTGGCAATAAAAGAAGGATAATTGCCAGTTTTTGGCGTTGAAGTTCAGGTTGAGAGGTGGCATCAGTGAGTGTTTGCGGCGCTGGATGGATACCCCGCCGCAGGTAAGAAGCGTTCCGTCACCGCTCTCACGGCATGGTTCGCATTGGAATAATTCGGTAAAAAGAGCAAGGTTTGGTGGAGTGCATAAGTACGACTCGGACAAAACTATGAAGTGGGTGATGCTCAGCATAGAGTTAGGCCCTATGTCGAACACCCGGAGGCCGTAGTGGCTCAAGACTTCCCGGAAAAAAGAGTGACCCGGAGGACGGAATCCCCGGGTCACATGCTCGGTAAAACAAATTACCTCGTTCCCGATAGGAGTGGGACAGGTCTCATCGCCAGGAGCCCTCCAGTGTATTTCCTTTTGAGAAGGAAGGATTCCTAGCTCGGCCATCCCATCCAGTTTGGCCTTCGTCGTTGAAGACCGGCCCCAATCGGCAGAAGTGGTTTGGGAGGTCTTTGCAGGAGCCGGGTGTTTTCCCTGTCTTTTAGGAGCCATGGAGTTGACCTGCAAGGGACAAGGAATATATGGAGTAAGATTCGAAACATCAGATCATTCGAATCTGGAGACATTAAGGCGCTAAGGCTAAAATAAGACCCGGATAATGCGCTACGATGCTAAATGCTGAAGATTTACCGGGTATCAGATGAAGTTGAGTAAATTGTTAATTACTTACGTATTGAGGTGGGTTGGGTGAACATGGATGGTTGCCCATACCTTTATTGTGGAGGAATTAACTGGAAAAGGAGGATTATCCGGGTGTTAATGCGACAGGCGGAAAAAACAAGGCGGAACGGATCTAGATCGAAGAACTTGCAAGTAATCTTATATGAAGTTTGATGGTTAATAAGGGTGCGGGGGTGAATTGCGACTGCGCATCAGGTGCTTGAAGGAGCTAAGGACTATCGAAGCGGATTAATTTGATGATACCCGAAAGTTATTTACGGGTTGACCCAGATCCAATCCTGGTCAAATTGAGGAAATTGCGAGTTTCAGTTGGATGATTGAGAGAGGCTTACCAAAGAAACTAGGGTCCAAAATGAGGCTGGTGCGCGGCACGGCTTGAGTGTCTCACCACGACCCTTGATGAGAGAAATGAAGGCGTGACGGCGATGCTTGATGGCGGCGTTGGGAAGCTCGGGGTCGATTGCGGCCGGAGATGGCCTTATCTTTCGCAGTGCGCGCGAGCCTGGAGGCAGGGACTGCGAGGGAGCGAGGAGAGAAAGGATGTTGGGGCAAAGTGAAAGGTTTAGGGTTACTTTCGGTTGATATTTATAAGGGAAGTGGTGAGCTCACCCGCGGCTGGAGAGCCGGAAGTTACGGAGCAATAATTATCCGCACAGGTTTGGCGTTGCGGGCGTTCGGAGCGAGGTGAAATGTTCCGTTGACAGGGGGAACGCAATTTATCCCGAGATATCAGGGATCCTTATCGAGAGTAGGGCCTTAATATCTTAGGGTTCAAATCTGGAAAGGTCCGTTAAGCACTCGAGGAGGGATCGAGCTGTCGAATGACCGTCACGGAGCTGTGTCTAGTCATCTGTTAAAGTAACTTGACCCGGTTCATGTAAGCTTGGGCGTTTCATATCTTTTTTAGGGAATAGCGAGCGCTTCAAGAATGAATCTGTGAAACCCGCGCTATCCTGGGGACTACTGATGGGGGAGTAGTAACCCGGTATACCAGCTCCCAGGTGTGATCCGGCCCAGACGGTGGCTGGACCAAATCCGGCTAAGGACAAAGAAACTCCTGGAAGGCCCAGGGCGTGTAAGGTTCGTAACCCGGATTGTGGGTTATGGTAAGAAAAGTTAGGGTTCGTATGTAGAGTTCAAGTAGGACTCGAGGAGCGCTTTGTAGGGCAAGCCCAGAGGGGTATGAGTACTATATAAACCAACCCCTGGGCTTCGCCTAAGAGAGATTCAAGTCATAGTTGTAATACCTATTATCGAGTATCCAGTATCATTGATATCGAGATCCGGCGAGTTATTCTCCGGTTCTCAGATCGCTTTTGCCATGTCTTCCTTTGAGCTAAACCCTCTCCCGAATACCTGTGTCGACTTGCCCCAAGATCAGTTACCTCAGGTAACATCTGCCGTGATTATCCCACGACAGCGCCACCACCTTCCTGCTCGTCTCGACGAGGGCCTTCCAACCAGCCCATCCACGCTTACTGGGGTGACTAGAATCGTGCGCCGGCGACGAGCTCCGGCTCTCTATCGTCTTGCTCTGGTTCCTGATGTGAAAAAAGGAGAAAAGAAAAAAAGGAAAGAGAAAAAAACATTCAATTCCACACAATGTGCATCCAAACATGATTTAGAATTCCATTGCTTTTTCGATTCTGTAGATGAATACCACGCGCATCCAAACAACAATTGTGGTATTCCATTGAAATCGTTGATTTGGTATTGTATTGCCAATTCAATTCAGAGATGAATTCTGTGCAACCAAACACAGCATTACACGATTGCACAAAACACTTACAAAAGAGACATGGTCACATGACCAAGTCTAACACAACTGCCACGCAGGGCAAACACACAACACACACATCGGAAGACTAAACACACACAAACGTAGTAGAGCCCAAGTCACGCCTTAACCTACAGGCTGCTGACCGGGAGACGATCCTAGTTCGCAAGTCCATCAGCGCGGTACTCCTCCTCGTAGATCTCCTCCTGAGATTCCTTCTCGATGTCTGGCAAGTAAATACCAGGGACGAAACCAATATGAGTACATTTGAATGTACTCATCAAGACACCCATCATGTAGCTTACCAAAATGCAAGTATGCTTATATGGTGTAATAGGTAGGCTATACATAGGGTTCACTATCCATGATATATGAAAGATATATCATAGTAGATTTTAAAAAAACTATGTATCTTTGTTGAAGAAGATACTTCAAAATAAAATAATATAGTTTTCTTTCTCTTGTAGATATCACATGTACAAGAGGTTTTGTAAAACTTTGTTAAAGGAAAGTTTTTCTCTTTGCAAAACTTCTTGGAATCAACTTCTCGTTTTTGTTTAGAAAAGAAAGATTTTCTTTGCAATTTTTTTTGTAAAACAACTTCTGGCTTTTCATCAACGGTACCTCCACGGTACAAGATTTCCTCCTTTCAGTACTTCATGAATCCAAAACCTTTTTGAAAACTCCTTTTTGAAAACATTGACACAATGCTAGCTACATGGCCTTTCAACTGTCCATATTCGAGGACGCGGCTATTCAGAATAGTTTGACTCTGCAGAGTTGTACACAATCCACCAGATCCAATACATCCGCCGTGAACAACCACAGACTGTAACAACAATATGTAAACATTAGATAACCGATCCTAACCATCCACTATGTTCAAGCTAGAATATGTCTATCTCTTAAGTTGAGTGTAATCTCCCCGGCAGCAGGTCCCACCCCGCGAAGACAGGAGACTCAACCATTGCGACCGGGGGGTAACTTAATCCCTCACTTTGTATGCCCCGTATATACCACCTAGTGACAATCGGTTCGAGGGCTCGACGACCCTTATAGCAAGTTGAGATAGAACACACACTAACAAGAACAAACTTCAAGTTAAGCTCCGTGCCTATGTTGGGGTAAAGTGGCAGTACGGTAAAAGTTGTCCGGCGAAGACTAGGTTATGTGTCATTTTTGTAAAAACACCTTTTTCTCAGAAATGACCACTTCAACAATCCTCCGGTGAATAAGGCTCAGCCTGTTCCCCAGGTTTTTCCCTAAAGCCTTTGTTTTGCAAAAACATATTTTTAGGGTGTCCACTTAGGGACTAATACTTTTGGTGGTAATAAATACCATATGGTGGCTATGGGCTTGGTAACACCAAGTATCAACTACTGGCATAATATATATAATAGTAGTAGTAGTCACTCAAAAATAGTTTTTGGTAATCAAAGTTTTTGTAAAACTATCAAAATTAAAACATGCATGATAGATAATGATAAGTGTAGTAACAGCAAGCATCAGGATGGCTTGCCTTAAAACTCTTAGTGTCCCTGGCCTTGAAGTAGTTTGAACTTGACGCACAGCTCCACAACTGCTTCTTCTTCTTCTTCTTCTTCGTTTTATAGCGTTGTAAACGAATAAAAGACACACACTCAGAACTAAAAGACAAACAACTAAACTAAACAACACATACAACAAGCAAACTTATACTAGCGCAATCACTCAAAAGGTTATCGCGAAAACTATCTCACAAACTCTCAGGGTACAAAACTATCGTCAAACAACTATATGGTTGAGAACCATATCCCACATCTTACATACCATATATGGAGTGGGTGTGCCACTCTCATAATAAGGTATTCAAGAAGCTAAAAACATATCTTGTGGGCACAAAAGGTGAAGGCTACTAAAATACTAACAATCAAAGAAATACCCATGGCAGTGGGTATTAGCAACACACAAGCAATCATCACCAAACAAGTTCACTACTAAACTAATGCCTAGATAACAAGATACTACCTAAGAACAACAACAAAACTTAGCACAACAATAGCATAAGTATAATACTCATGCTAAGGCAATCACTCAGACAGTTTCCTAACAGCAAGCAAGCACATCACAGATGCATAGGCTAGTTATAGAATATGCTTATGTCTACTCAAAGTTATGGAATCCATCAATCATGAAAATTAAACAAACAAACCAGTAGCTAAAATCAATGGTAACAAGTCATAAAATATAATCTAAAACACAATCATCACTCAAGATAATATTCCTATCCTATAACATAAAAAAACATGACTGCATTTATAGCATACGAGTATGGAATTCTACACACGCATGCTATAAGAAAAATGGTATTTTACAACTAATAGCAACAAGCAACTCAAGAAGTAAGGGCATAATAACAGAAGTAATAACTTCCTAAACATTCTAGAATAAAGCATACACTCATAAAATAAAAGACAACAATACTAGAGCAAAGCCATAATTTCTAGTGGTGACACTAGTCCAATACTAGAGAAGCAAACAATGCTACAAGGATGCTTAACTCTAAACAAGAAAGTCATGAATATAAATATACTTACTAATAGAACACAACCTTACACATGCTAGTAAGAAATACCATAAAATAATTCTATGAGAATATCTACTAAGCAAGCATAAACCAATTCTAATAATACATGTTTTTCTACTCAATTAACTAGCAAGCAATCAAAGTATAAACTATACCATCAGTAGCTATGAAATCAACAAAATACTAACTAAACACATAAAAAATCCAAACACTCAATAAAAATCATTCGCCAATAATCTATCAATCACAAGGAATTATTCTGTTAGCAAACAATTAAATTTAAGCAACAATAGTGAAGCATTTCTTAACATGATACCCCTAAGGAATATTATGCTAACAAATGAATCACACCCAAACATACTAGTATTCACTATTAAGAAATAAACTTTTCACTTTCATAAGTGAAAACAAACAATCTATTTTCCTTGGTGGAAAATAAAACTCAAACATATAGTACTACATGTTATTTTCACACAAGTGTAAAGTTGGGGATTTGCATCCATAACCTAATTGCAATGGGACCAGTTGGTTATGGGCCCACTAACACCAAGGAAAAAGAGGTACAAAGCCTCTGTTTACTCATGAAAAAACTTAGTATGACAAAATAAATAACACAAGGCTATTCATTCTAGTGAAAACAATGCTAGTGAGAATAATTAACAAATGTTACACATGCATCTCTATAATATAAAGTAAGCTAACAGATGTGATAACAACAAAATAACAGTACCAAAATGGTACTGGACTCACAAAAAACATAGCAAAATCTTAGTCAATGAAGCACACAAAGATTTTTGCTCACACAAATATTCCAAATAATAAAACTAGAAAATAACTAATGCTATTCCTACTCTTGTCTGACTTTCCAAACATGCACACACTTTCTAACGTAGATATACTGCAAGGAAACAACCTAATAACAAGTGATAACAACTCTATATATGATAGGAAACAAGATTCAAACAATCACACACTTTCATTCAAACAAATACACAAATATTAGTGAAAACAGAATAGTGTTGTTTTCTAGATCTGCTCACCAAAATTAATCTATGGCTAAACAAATTAATCCAAGCTAGGATTACATAGATCTAGTCATAAGCAAACTCATCCAATTGGATTTTCCTCAAAAAGCATTTTTAAACTCACTCTAAAAATCCTAGAAAAAAATACTGGCCTTTTACCAAAATGGATGGCATTTCCATTTGGTAACTAACCTTGATGTGAGGCAAGGTCCTAGTGATACATCTATTCAATATATATCCAAAACAATTTGTTGTGAACAAAATGGTTACATATTCAAAAAGTTATGCTCAAAACAATCTCACAGACACTTGGTGGCAAAACTAGTCTTGTGATTAAAAATACCAGTCCAAACTTAGATCTACAAATTTATGTGTTTAGGAAAACATAATAGTAGTGTCAAGATTTTTGGTCGATTTTAATTTGTACTTTAGGTATTTTTCATAGACCAAAAGCAAACAAGCAAATCTGCACAGATTTTTAAAAGGAAAAACAAACAGGGGCAGGCTGGGTTTTCTTCGCGGGCGCGACCCATCTGGCCAGCGGCATGGCCTAACTGCGCAGCGCACGCGTGGCCAGCGCGGGAAATACGACCGTTCAAGCGCGAACATCGATCTTTGATCGGGCGGCTCTCTCTCTCTCTCTCTCTCTCTCTCTCTCTCTCTCTCTCTCTTCCTCCTCTCCGCTCTCCTCTCTCTCTCGACGGGACCGACGGCGGATCCGCACGGTGGCTCACCTAGGGGGCTCGGGAAGCAGTGGCGCGGCTCGGGGGAGGTAGCTAGGGTCGAGGGGCCTTGATGGTGGCGTCAGGCGCGGCTCCAGGCGGCGACGCGCGGCCGGTGCCCGTGGCGGCGTTCACGGATGGCGGCGGCGATCCCTGCGGGCAGAGGGCAAGGGGAGGTGTCAGAGCGTGTCAGGGGAGTAAGGGGAAGCCATCCAGGGCAGTGGAGGGAGTGGGGAAGGTACGGGAGAGGGGGATGCTACCTCGAGCTCCCGGCGGTGATCGTCGAGTTCACAAGCATGGGCAAGCTCCAAGGGGCCATGGCAGGGCTAGATCTTGACCTTGGGGAGGTGTGTGAGAGTGAGAGAGTGTAGTGGCGCGGGGGATAGGGCTCTGCAGACTTGTACTCATGGGAAAGGGCAAAGCTAGGGCTCGGGTCCATGCCAAGCATTGGCATTGAGGCGCCCAGGGGTGGTTTTGGTCATTTCTACACAAGGCAAGGCTGGCCAAGGGCAAGACCACGAAAGGGCAAGTCAATGCCTTGCCTTTGGAGGCAAAGTGAGCCAAGGCCAAGTCAAATGGGTCAAAGTATGGAGTCCCATACTTGCCACATCACCCTTGTCTCCTCTCTCTTCTCTCACCTCATTCCTTCTCTCTCAAGGCTTCTAGATGCAAAAGAATGCATCCTTGTTCGAGTCAATAAGTTAGTCAACATAATAGACAAGGTTACACTTCACAACATGCAAAGAAAAGCAAAGAAAACATCTGTCCAAAAGTGTATCTCACACTGTTCAAAAAACTTCAGAAAATTCAGTCTTAAGGACTTAGAGAAAATTTCTAAGTGTTGAAAACAGATGGAATGAGCAAAAAGTTGGGTTTGTTTTCAAGGGTCAAATGGTTTCCAATTTTTTTTTCAAAGTGGGAACTTGTTAAACATATTATAAAATTTCAGAAACCTCTCTTAGAAACAAATTTGAATTAGTTTAAAGCCATGAAAACAATGTGGGAAAAGGTGTACTCTCTGTTTTTCTCTGTTTTCCAAAAATGCCTTTTTCTGCCTTATTTTTATACCACAAAAACAACAAGCCAAAGATAATTTTTATTAATCGAAAAATAAAACCAAGCTTATGTATTTGTAGTACATATACCAAGGAACAAATAAAAGTCAAGAAAACATAAAATAACATTTTATAGCCTAGTGAAAACAAAGGTGGAAAGCAGGCACTTGGCTATATTTTCAGGGATTGTTTTCTATAGAAATCTTAAAAGAAAACTTCCATAAATCATTTAGAAAACTTGTTTTCTTGGATCCAACGAAGTTAAAAGTTTGTTTTAAGATGCAACCAACAATAATCCAAGTCTTGGAATAAAAACCACTCACACAACACCAGGGAAAAATATCAGGAAAAATAATAGAATTGTTTTCAGGAAAAAATTGGTATTGGTTTTATCAAGTACCCAAACTTGTGTTGCAAATATGAGTAAGATCATAAATGCATGTTAGTTCAAACAATCAGGTTGTTATAAAAAAAATTGTTGGCCCTAATTCTTGTCTTCTTGAACACTGTACAAGATTCCAAAAACTGGGGTGTGACATGCGTGTGTGTTCATAGGAGTGAGTGTATGTGCATTCATAGAGGTGTGTGTATTTTTAAAAGACACTTATCTTTTTTTTTTATCTTTTACATACTTGGTTACTAGCTATGTACCGCATTTTTAGGGGAAAACAACAGGAGTGGACTTTATTAACTTTAAATCACACTTACTCCCTCCGTCCCATTAGGTGTCGTGGATTTGTCAAAATTTGGATGTATCTACTAGAGGGGTGCCAAGCGCCCCCTAGGCCGCTCCTGGGGGCACCTCGTGGCCCTGTCCACCGCCTCCCGTCGGCTCTTCGGCTATAAATTTACTTTAACCCTAAAAACGCCAGGGACGGAGAAATTTTCCACAAAACAGATACGGAGGCGTCGTCACCTCGAAAGTCCAATCTAAGATTTCTGGAGTCCTGCTCCGGCACCTTGCCAGAGAGGGGGATCGTCACCCAAGGCCTCTACATCGCCATGATTCCCTTCGGACAGATGCGTGAGTAGTTCATGAAGGGTTTCGTAGCAGAAAACATTTTTTTTTCTAACAACGAGAATCGAAAAATAGCTAGGATCTATCACTATGCAGATATAGAGTAACAGAGAAGGAACAGTGATCATACCCTTCAAGACCGAAAGCGGGGATTACCCTCTCACACAAAGGGTTGTTGATGAAGACAATGAAGCCGATCTCAAGGTCGAGGAGTGGTTCCACGACTAGTGCCCAAGTGTTGCACCTTGTGGGATTACACACATACGATTTAGACTATGACTCCCGGTCTTCGGCCTAGAGAAGGTTGCGGAAGTAGAGCGATGGACCAAAGACTAATAACATGGCGGTGTGCTTATAGTGGAGAATTCTCAACTCCTAACACAGCTTCAAAGGGAACCACGTTCAGAGAAGAGAGACAAAAGAGAGATGAATTGATTGATTGATGGGAGAAAAGGGGAGGGAAGTACAACTATATAAAGTGGGGAAGGGAGGAACCTTCCCCCTTGGCCAAGCCATGTGGGACTAATCCCACAAGGCATGGTGCGGCCAGGGGGGGGGGGGCAGCCGCACCCCCACATGGTCCCCATTAGGCCCATATGGGCTCTCCTCCTTATTCCCTTTTCTTTCTACCACTTTTCCCCTGATGGGTCTCTTTTACCCGGAAGGCCCATTAGTGGAATATAAATGCATTTAAAAATAAATAAAATAATATTTACTTATTAATTACACTAATTAATAACAAATATACATATCTTATTTATTTTGAGTCCCGGAACCCTCCGATCACCATCGGACATTTCTCGCTTAATTTCGATACCCCTTCGGAACTCTCCGATCTCTATCGGATAAATACCAGAACGGTTCTGGCTCTCTCTATTATTCTCTTCGGTACTAAGATCACTCTTAAACATAGTCTACCCTTAAGTGTGACACCCTACGATTTGGGCTACTCTAGACATGGCCGAGACACCTCTCCGACCAATGACTAATAGCGGGATCTAGACATCCATAATGGCCCCGTGTATCCATCGAAGTTTCACGTCGCTTTGTGTTGGAACGCGTAGAGATAAACGAAAAACTTTTCTACACGGTACTTCCAAGATCTAGCGTAGGTAGAAAGCCACGAGGATTACCACTAGACGCGCAGGTGCGGATTAACGATGCAGCGCGTCGATGCAGTGCTGTCCCACGATCCGATCCAGCCGATCCAATCCCGCGAACGTCGAAGTGCTGATCATACAACACCTCTACCGGTATCCACACGTGCGAGGAGGAGCTTCGACGGCGGACTGCTAGGTCCGGTGAGACGGTTGGACTGAGTGGGGCTAGGGTTCCCAACGCATGGGAGTGGAAATAACGTGCCCGCTGGGCAACCTGCGCCCCTCTTTATATAGCGAGTGGGAGTGGGCTTCACAACGCTTGTGGCCCATTCCCTCTGTGAGTCCAACTCACTAACTCAGTCCATTTCTGGTTCGGGTCCAACCCGACTTGCTCCCGCTCTTAAGTGTGCGACCCTATAGGCTCATGGCGACTTGGACACGACTGGAGTCCGACTCCCAATCGATCAATCGGTAGCGGCTCCTAGCAGAACGTGCCGACTCCCAAGTGCCATAGAGTCATGAAGACGTACCTTTCAATGTGACTTTCATCTGAGTCCCTTTTGCCTCACGATATACCTTCTCGAACTATACGCGATTTATCGTCATCCCTTAATAGCTGAACTCTCTTCTCGGTCCGTGATATATGATTCATCTGACTCACTCTTAGTCAACAGACTCAGATAACACTTAACCGGGTCGCACATGTGTAGCATCCCAACTTTTAATAAAGATGGAATACCTGTGTTATTGTGCTAGTCCCTAGATCATTTGTAGCACCACAGTACAAGATGAAATATCATGCAAATGCATCAAATTCTATTGCATCGCATGATCCAGTCTTTACAAAAATAGTATTACAAGTTGCATAGTCTTAGAAGACTAGCAGAAAACAAGGACATACAGCGGAAAACATGAATAACATTGATCCCATCTTCTTCATGTGCCACAGGCAAAACATGTTGGCGATAGTCTCGAGATCCTAAACGAAATCCTCACTTGCCTTGAAAATCATCTGCAATATGGAATATGCAGCCACAAGGGAGTCAATACAATTTAATGTATTGTCAAGTAACACTATGGTGGATATAAATGGCAAGACTAATACTACATGCTTATTTGGCTGAGTGGATTTTTGGCTAAGTTTTGCATAAAGCCAGTTTTCTCCTATCACTTTTGTAAAACCAACTTTTCTTTTCAAAAGGGTGGCAACATTGGATTAAGATCCAAGCACCACAATACTGTTCACTTGGTCAAAATTTTACTTATTGAAATTGATGATGAGATTCTTCCGTCAATCCTTGTCCAGCTGCTCATAGTTGTCCATAACCGGGGACCGACTAAGCTCTTAGTTTGTTGACTCTGCAGAGTTTGTGCACTTTCACCTTCAGACTCAAATCAGCCCAAACATCCTATACACCCTGAGTGCATTAAGGAAAGGAGAAGATTGAGACGAGATCTTTCAGAAGAAGAAGTACAAACCCACCGGCAAGACCGTTCCACCTATAATTTTGCTACATCTGCTAGTCAAGCCTGGGCTGAACCCTCACAACTTAGTTGATCAAGACAGAGCCCATATGTCAAAAGGCTGCACGGGAAGCTACTAAACTTAGAAGGACATAGTAATCTCTTTGTTCCTGGGTGGCCATCCTCAAGTGACAACCTCAAGTGGAATAACCCTTAGACAAGGGCCCTGAGGAAACACTCAACATAAACCAATCACATCCAAAATCCACCCAGGAGTTTCATTGAATGTTATACTTAGAATTTTTCCTCAACATCTAATAAAACAATTTGTAACATTGCATAGTATCCACTAAGTTCAAAGGCTATCAAATGACAAGGTATAAGGTATGGCTACACACTACTAGGATAATAGCATAGAATAATATAACTTAGTAAAATCAACTAATGCATATAGAAAATAATGGGTAGTTGAATGATGTGTTACTTGCCTTGTTGAAGTTGGTGAAGAAATCACACTCTCTTCACAAAAGATCGTTGCTCTCCGTACAATCTATTCATTGGAAACACAATAACAAAATAAACAAACATTCTAGCAATCATACAAACAAATGAAGAAAACATACAAAGTAGCAACCATAGAAAAAAGGTTTATGGTTATCTACTATGGCCAGGGTTGGTTAAAGCTGGAGTTTGAAAATATTCATACTATGATGGATTCATAAGTAAGTTTCTAGAAAACACTTGGGTTGTACTAGGTTGGGTTTGAAGAGATCAAACTTTATTAATACCATACTTGTCGAGGAAGTTCTAAGAGTTCACCAAGGTGATCTCACTATTTCAACTAAAGTATCACATCATAAAGTGTAACACTTAGTTGTTTTCATCAAAACATTTGAGTACTCTAAGTTAGTATTTCCATTTTGGTTCAGGGTAGGTCTAGGTTCAATTAACTTCATAACAAAGGAGATAACAAGTTAAAGTCTTGTGATGTTCCATTTGGGTCAATGGTTGGACAAAACAACTTGTTATTCTTCAACTTGTATGGATGGCACCAAGTCTTCACATGCTTGTTTTCTTGAAGTTCATCTTCATGCTTCTATGGTAGTTTCTTCCTTATTGTGAAGCTTCTCTTGAACTTGTTAAATCTTCATGATCTTCACTTCACTACTTGTTTTAGGTATGGGATGGGCTCAAATACCACTAAGTCAATTTGGAAAGAAATAAGAAGAAAGATAGAAAGAGAGAGGGAAATGTTTTCTTCTGAATTTCTTCACACTTGTACTTCTTGAGTTTCTTCTAGGTGTGGAGTCCAAGTCTTTTCTTCAAAACTTCTTCATTGATCTTCCTTGTAGCTCTTCATGTTGCTACTAAGTTGAAGATGAAGTTTTCTTCTCGTGCTTGAGTCTTGATCTCCAATTTGCAAACTTGATGATTTCTTGAAGCATGAAACGGGAGTGGAGAAGTATATATAAAACTAAAGTTCACTACTTGGTACTACATGTGATTGACACATTCTAAGGACTTGGCTTGGCTCCAAATAGACATAACATCAAGGAATAACAGTTGAAAACAATTCCAAAGACATGGTGAAAATGGATGTATCACTATGTTGGGTTTTTAGTCAAATACTCATGGCCATGGTCCAAGGATGTCCAAAATGGTTGGGCAAGGTTGTTTCTGGCTCAAGGTTATCAAATGGAGCAATTTTGCAAAAGGAACTATACTGAAATTATTTATAGAATTAAATCTATGTAAAAAAATACTCAAATGTAACAATAAATTCTAAATTCAATTTGAATTTGTTCAAATATTATTTTGGGACAGAGGATATGAAAGCAAACATCCTAAGGTTTTAAAATATATTTTATTTACAGTTTTTGGATTTGTAGAATTTGAATTATGCCAAAATTCTTCAAACAAGCATATTTAAATTTGAACTAATTTAAATTTGTCAAATTTGAATTTGGCCAGTGTCAAAAGTTCCTAAATGTCAAGGGGTTTTCAAAAAGTCCAAGATTGCAAAATTTGGTCTTATGGATCAAAAGATATGATAGATCTAAGATTCAGGGACTTTTCTGCAAAACTGCTAATTCATTTCAGCGGGAGAAAATTCAATTTAAGCTGGGCCACGTGGCTGATCCTGATTGGGTGCTGCTGCTGACTGTGCTGTTACGTGGCGTGCTGACTGGGCTGCTGACGTGGATAAGTCAACAGATCTGGGCCGTCCGATCCAGATCTGAGGGTTGCATACCCCTTCGAATAAGTGATCTAATCACCGCCGTTGGGTCATGATCTAACGGTGCTGGGGGGCTAGGGTTCTCACCTGAGATCTCCCGCCGGAGAATGGCGACGGCGGCGGCGCTGCTCTCGGGAGTTCGACGGCGGCGCGTTCCGGTGGGCCTCCGGGCTCGGGGAGTGGTCCAGGAGGGCCAGGTCGACGTGACAAACTCGATGGAGTACCAGGCGTTGGCCAGAGTGGCCTCCCATGGTGGCGCGGTGCAGACCAGAGGCAGAGGACTCCGGCGAGCACGGTACGGCTCTCCCCCTGCGAGAAAAAGGAAATGGATGGGTCAGGCGTGTGCGCAGATCCAAGGGGAAGAAAAAGAGGCACAGAGGGGTGGCGGAGACGGGATACAGTGGGCGGGATCGACGATGCACGACGGCGGGCAGATGGTCTCCGACGAGGAATTTCCTTGGCATGAGGGCATGAAATTGAGAAGGAGGAGGGGAAAACAAGGAGGGCATCGGGGTCTATAAGTAGGGCCGAAGAGGGGAGGGGAACACGGCCTTAATGGCCTTGAATCGATGGCGGGATTTTCGGCCATGACAGAGGGATTTCCAAAACGGAGGAAGAAGAAGATGACGACAGGGTGACGTCATCCATTTTTTTTTTCTGTTTATTTAATTAAATCATAACTTCTGTTTTAATTATCCAAATGACATGAAACAAAATTCTAAATTCTTGAAATTTCAAATACTTTCTAACAGTACCAATTTTGAAAACAATTCAACATATTTTATTTTTGAATTTTGGAAATTTGAATAGTTCCTTAAATAGTTACTTAATGTGATTTTTAATTTAAAAAAATATAAAACATAGTTATTGGTCAATTAAATTTTAGTGAAATTATAAATGTTGAAAACATATTTTTGAAAGTCATTTCCATACCTTCTCATATTTTATAATTTTAAAATAAGGTTGCAACCCTAGTAGCAACTTTATGCCATTTTCAAAATAGAAAATAATAAATTGAATATTTGGTAAAATAAAACCATAGGCATATCATATTTGAAAATATGTTTTCTCTAAGTCACTTTTACCCAAATAGTTTGGTGGAAGAGATTTTGTTACTTAGTACTTAACAGAGTAATTAATAAGTGGTATAGTTGATTTTGGTTTTGAAATTATTTTTAATAAATCATATAATTTGATAGATGAAATATTATTAATAGATGGGAGTTGAAAACAACCATTTTGAGAACATATTGTTAACAAAACCATTTAATACTCTTAAAGTTGGATAAAACATTGTGTAGTCACATAACTGTTTTCAAGTTCATATAATATTTGTTAATGGTGAAATTATTCTTGAGGTTTGTAATTCTCAAGTTTTTAAAGCCATGAAAACATTTTCAATATAGTATTTTTATTTGTAAAATTCTATAGTATAAGGCTTGCTAGATAGAAGCAATTAGTTTGAAATAAGAAAACTTAGTTGAAAGAGGTTTAGGGGTTATGGAAAACAGAGGCATAATGGATTTTAAATTTCTATAACATTGGAATAATAAAACTATTTCCTTTGTGTTTGGGTTTTAGTTGTTTTTGGTGGATTGCTTTAATAGAAAACAAAAAGTTTCAAATTTTGTGATTTTTGCACTTTCCAAAAATCAGGGATGTTACAGACTACCACCCTTAAAAGAAATCTTGTCCCGAGATTTGGGAAGGCTAGAAAGAAAGATCAGGTTTTGGATAACTGGGTTGTAGAACAACTGGGTGGGCTACCACCCTTAAAAGAAACTTTTGTGGGTAGTCTAAAAACTCTTGTCTAACTGGTTGATGGTTTTACTATATTTTAAGCTGGAGTCATACTTCATTATCCATAGTATTCTTGCATGGCAAATATCAACTCCTTGTTGGTATTGGGGTCTTGAATCCAAGTATTCAACCTTTAGGATTCCATGGGTTAATATTCTCTTCCAATAGGATGTGTCCATTCACATAGCTTGTAGTGTGGTTTCACTTAAGATGGCTTGAGTAGAACTTTCCTTCATGGTAGAATTACAAACCAACAGAATTCTATTGAACTACCTTTGACACTGAGGGGTCACCCTTTGGGTCAATCAAAAGTCTTTTGGGTCCCTCTCAACTTAGTCTTTTGATATACTTGGCAATCTTCCATCTTGTTGTTGTCATCCTTGAAGGCAAACACCATGCTATTTCTAAAGAAACTCTCATGGTCGGCAAAATCTTCCACTGCTTGATAGCTCCAAGGTTGGCTTGATCCTCTCGGAAAAATAGTACGTTTTCAGTAACACTAACATAGGGTCATTATTGTATTCTACCATTCTATGGTTCAGGTTTAACATCGTCGTCTCTCTAATAGGTATGTCACTCAAATTTAACATTCCTCATAGCAAAAGTGAATAATGTGAGTAGTCACAATGGGGGCCAATCCATGTTGCACTCAATCATTACCTTGTACTTGGATTGATGAATCTTGTTTAATAACACTAGGTCACCTCACTTGTCTAACAGAAAGTTTCCATTCTGTAAGACAAACTTGAGCTAAACTATCATTTCTCAACTAGTGGGTTGCGTAAAACTCTTATGTAACACAAACTTGATAGTTGTGTTTCTTCATTATTTCTTCTCTTGGTGTAGATGGATCTGAAATCTTCATATCTCATGCAACTTGGGGTTCACTTGTCTTTCTTCACTTGTTGATTGGCTTGCTGCTCCTTATGATGTAGTTGGCATTGATCATGGGGATGTGATTGTTCCTTCACACAAAATATCAACATCTAGAAATCTATGATATGCTTTAATTGGATGGCTTGTGTCTTGGTAGGATACCGGTTGTAGGATTTCTGGGGTACTCTCATAGTTTGTTGCATACCAAATATCCCCTCACTATGGTTGGTGATTGGGTATAGGATTTGATTTGGCTTAGCATGGATGAGTAGAGATTAGAAAGAAGGCTACGGAAATTCCTACCCAAACACATTAGATCAAGGAAACTCATCTTGCAAACAACACATAACAAACATATAGCAACACATTCACCACACCAAACAACATGGTTTTTAGAAAATACTAATATTGTCATACCACACTCATTGGAATGATCAATACACTAACACGTTAATGTTGTTCTATCAAAGTAACTAGAGTGGTGGTATCATCTATACCTTCTTTAGTTTTCTTCAAATTCTTCTATCCATGACTTGAGGTGTTGTTGAATGTTATGAAGTCTATGGTTTTCTTCAAATTTCTTCAAAAATCTTGAGTGTAGGTCTTCATGTGGTAAAAATACTTCTTGCACTTATTGGTATGATCATCAACATTCCTGCCTTGATGGTATTGAAGAGGTAGGTCATCTAGAAAATTTTAAAGGTGAATAATAGATGAGATGATATGAGAAGAATTAAGATGATTGTTTTGTTTCTAGAAATTTTGAACATAGTAAAATTTTCAATCCTAGGGTATTTTCCAAACTTAGGGTCTCGAGTTCTATAGGCAACACAATGCTCTGATACCATTTTGTAGCATCCCAACTTTTAATAAAGATGGAATACCTGTGTTATTGTGCTAGTCCCTGGATCATTTGCTAGCACCACAGTACAAGATGAAATATCATGCAAATGCATCAAATTCTATTACATCGCATGATCCAGTCTTTTAAAAAATAGTATTACAACTTGCATAGTCTTAGAAGACTAGCAGAAAACAAGGACATATAGCGGAAAACATGAATAACATTGAGCCCATCTTGTTCATGTGCCACATGCAAAACATGTTGGCGATAGTCTCGAGATCCTAAACGAAATGCTCACTCGCCTTGAAAATCATCTGCAATATGGAATATGCAGCCACAAGGGAGTCAATACAATTTAATGTATTGGCAAGTAACACCATGGTGGATATAACAAGACTAATACTACATGCTTATTTGGCTGAGTGGATTTTTGGCTAAGTTTTGCATAAAGCCAATTTTCTCCTATCACTTTTGTAAAACCAACTTTTCTTTTCAAAAGGGTGGCAACATTGGATTAAGATCCAAGCACCACAATACTGTTCACTTGGTCAAAATTTTAGTTATTGAAATTGATGATGAGATTCTTCCGTCAATCCTTGTCCAGCTACTCATAGTTGTCCATAACCGGGGACACGGCTAAGATCTTAGTTTGTTGACTCTGCAGAGTTTGTGCACTTTCACCTTCAGACTCAAATCATCCCAAACATCCTATACACCCTGAGTGCATTAAGGAAAGGAGAAGATTGAGACGAGATCTTTCAGAAGAAGAAGTCCAAACCCACCGGCAAGACCGTTCCACCTATAATTTTGCTACATCTGCTAGTCAACCTGGGCTAAACCCTCACAACTTAGTTGATCAAGACAGAGCCCATATGTCAAAAGGCTGCATGGGAAGCTACTAAACTTAGAAGGACATAGTAATCTCTTTGTTCCTGGGTGGTGATGACTCCCAAGTGCAGGAGATCAATTGTAGTATCTATTCTCTAAAGCCCTATAACCCTCTTATATGGCTGTTTATGCAAAGCAATAATTTTGACTAAAAGGAACTAACTAATTAAAAGCAAGTGACGTGGAGTGTGGTTTGTCTAGTAACTAGTGAAGCAAGTTTAAAATGCAAGTAATCCTAGAGCAAGTTTCTAAGCAAGTTTCACAAGTAGCAAGCAGCAAATATCTCAAGTATCTCAAGGGAGCAAGTGTTCTAGCAATAGGTGTTTTGTTCGTGTGGTTGTCACAATTAGTGAAGCACATGTTTTAGTCTTAGTTGTTTCTTCTAGGAAGGAGCCATGAATAGGTATAGTCAAGTAAATGATCTACAACCCCTTATGATGGATCATGTGGCCAAGTAAATGACTGCACAAGATTGATTAAGACATAAAGTCCCACCATAGCCTTATGTTCTAAGGTCCCCTATATATATCCCCCAATAACTTAACTTTGTGGCTCGGTCTCAGGTTACTGTCACTCCCAAGTCACCACCACTCCATTATGTACCGGTGATCACCTTACATGCATTCCCCAACATATGCGTGCACTCATATATTCTACATAAATACAATCATAGAAGATAACAAACTTGTATGCAACCAATCAACGAACTATTTCACCATTGCCAAGAACAATTCACTACTCAAACATAGACGGGGAGACACAATACATCAAGGGAATATAGTATTGCATCATACATCGTGTTTTCCAAGAGATTACAGTGGAGAGATGGAGCTGATCTTGCTGTATATGTTGATGATGAACACGCCGGAGGGGGGTGGAGCCCTTCGGGGGTGATCCCGGCGGCGTTTCCCCCCTCCGATCTTCTCCGGCGGTAGCCTTCTGTCTCTCTGTTTTGTGGTTTCGTCTCTCGGCGCCGCCCCCTCTCGAAAAGGCCAGGGGACCATTTATATAGTCGTTTTTAGGTCACGAGACACTCGGGAGAAGGAAGATCGATGGCATCGGAGCCACGGGGGCAAAAAGGGGGCCCCACACGCGGCCAAGGAATCTGGCCGCGTGGAGGGTCCTCTTTTCCACCTGGTTGGCCTTTTGGCCCTCTACTTTGGCCCATGGTCTTCGTCTCGAAAATTCTGAACCGTGCTCTTTGGCCTTGCCCTTTTTGGAGTCCCGAAGCTCCCGGAAAGTCTGAAACACTAAAAAGTACGTTTTCTGGAAAAACAGGGTTAGAACCAAAAGAAGGGGGATTGTTCAGAAAATCCCCCAAATCATTATAAAACATGAATATAAGTTGCTAATATGTAGGAAAAACAAGTAATAACATGCAAAGTTCATCTATGCATTTTACATGCATCAACATCCCCAAGCTTAACCCATACTCGTCCTCGAGTATGAAGGTGATAAAACTAACATGGACTTTGCATTTTAAAACAATCATGGAATATCAAATAAGATTATTCATGCTACATATAATCAAATGATTCATAATGTAGATGAGTAGCAACATACAATTTATGTTATAAGAAATATCAAATATGCAAGCAAAGATGCTTCATGAAAGTTCACAAAGTGTATAATGAAATAAAAGCACTATGGACCAAATGCATACACAAAATGAAAAATAAAATCCTATATTGGTCAAAGAATAGCATAATGGAAAATAGAAAATATGGTGGACCCTTTGGAGAAAATTGAGTAGAGTTAAAACATGATCAAGTCTTATTTAGCCTCTAAATTATTCAACTAAAATTACTACTTGAAATGTGGTATCCATTGATCTAGGACTCTCATTGCCCCTTTATCACTAGCATCTTAAAATTGTGAGTATTGAAGTAATGAGAATGACAAGGTGGTTGAAAGCCTCATGCCCCGTGAGTGTGAAAACCTACTTCATGATTACTCAACTTAAGATTCCTAATAAGCTTTGTACAATCATAATAAGTATTAGTGACATCATAGAGAACCGCACAGAGCTACCTCTTGCCCCATGACATGGAAACAAGCCCATGTTACAATGACAAGATGAACAAACGGAGTAGACTCATCATCCTTTTTATTTTCATTCACTATTATGCATAGCTTCTTATTTTATTATAGGATGTGTTGTAGAGTCACTCAAGCTGTAAGTAAATTTCCACCATGATAAAGCATGGCTTGGGTTAGCGGCCCAATGCGTTTCTCTAGTCATATAGATACTTACTCATCAAAACTTACTATTCCTCTATTTCATTTCGGCATGGCAGGAGTCCAAAAACAAAAGTACATGATATCAACCAAATATAAATTTTTTGTGCAATGTTGAAAGCTTTCCGGTGATACACGTTTATAGCTAGCTCCCAACCACACACTTGACAAACGCAAAACTTGTGGCTCCCATTATTGGGTCATGTTTATTAGATGCATAAAAAGTAAAGTGTGCCTTCAAAAGTTCGTGAGAGTCCTATCCCAAGTTCAACCCATGACAATTAATAAAGTGAATATCTTAATTTAGAACATAAATAACACAATAACATGGTGAACATACTCGGAGTAGCAATGAAGCTAATGGGAAGATATGGTGGACTCACTGGAAATACTTGGCTAATGAGTGTTGGAAACAAGTTTTTACTTGTTGGAATTTTTAAATTTTTGGGCTAGCAAGAGGGAGATAGTTGACCAGCTACTATGCATGCATATGTCCATAGAACTACTCATTTCATGACAAACTAAATAAACCAGCAATTAACATCAAGGACATGAATAAGAGATAGCTCAAGACAACATTATTGCAAATTTCTACACATAAAAAGCCTATAAATCATGCAAACATATGTAGCTCTTCAAATCAACCATGGCATACCTATTCCAAATCATAATACTAGCATAAAATACATTCCAACCCCAAACTCCAGTAGCTCAATCTCATATAAAATGATGGTGGTGGTCTTATCAAAACAAAAATAAAAACAAAAACTAGACGCTTCAAGTCTCTACGAAAAATGCTTTGCTTAGAAAAACAGAAAGTAGACGTGTGCTAACCAAAAGAGTGTAGCTCCAGTGGGGTGTTCATCACATCCCCAAGCTTATGGCTTTCACCATTATTGGATGTATTGAGGCGCAGCTCCTCTATTCCCTGTGAAAAAAACTTCACAAAACATGTTTCTCCCATTCTTTTTCTGTGGGGTGAGATTAGCAAGGACAAACAAATCACATGCTTGCTGCGCAAAATTCCAAAAAAAAATGCTCCATAAGATATAAAATAAGGTTCATAATGTTGTATGTTCACTCTTTAGATGAAAAAGATCAAGGAAATTCAAGTCCCAAACCCAAAGAGTGCATCCAACAAAAGAAGGCAAAATCTGTCCAGAAAAGCAATAGCAGCAAAACGAACGTGTTCCCTAAGCTATACTCATCAAAAAATTAATCCAATTTTTGTGCTTACAGAGTACGAAAAGTTGCAGAACATACTAAAAAAATTAGCTCAATCCGACTGACACATAAAAAATGAAAAATCATACGGTGAGCAGAATCGTGCTAAAACAGAAATTCCAAGCACTAGGATAGCAACTTTTAAATCCAAATGGGTGAAACTTGACACTTCATTGAAAACTCCAGAAACTAAACTAAAGACTAAGTCTCTTGTTACATCAAGAGGACACTAGGAAAAACCAACTAAGAACAATCGGGTTGCCTCCCGTAAAGCGCTTTATTGATATCCGTATAGCTAGTCTTTTCTTACTTAACATCATGATGGTTGGAGTGAGGTGGCTCGGCATCCCCAAGCTTGGATTCTTGTAATTATTTGATACATGTAGGGTGAGACCAGGGGTACATCCCCAAGATTGATTGGTTGTCCCTCTTGATCTTTGTTCATCTCACTCAACTCTTCCTCCTAAAAAAATCTTCTTACACAAATCTCAACATAAAACTTGATTAGAGGGGTTAGTGCCTCCATAAATAAAATCCACATAGGTACAGTAAAGACACATCATGAGTTGATTCTAAATATTAACTACTGTTACTACAGTTGTGCATTGCTCCTTTATCAAAAGAACCACACAAAACACAAGTAATGAGCGCGATGCAAAATAAAGACATAATCTGCCAAAAACTGAACAACCCGTAAAGAGTGAATTTTTAGAGGCACTTAAGTTGATCAAATCAGAAAACTTAAAAATAATGAAATATGTAGTGATAACTAAATATTGCTGTTGTAAATTACCATGTCAAAATTCCACTTCTGTGATTTTAAACATTTTTCGCAGTGAAGTTCAGGAATCTGTTTTCTGGACAGCTAATTACTATTGTTTAATCCTATCTCTCATATAAGATTATTCTTGCCATTTATGATGAGAAATAAGACAGAAATGTGATGTTACAGTAGTGAACTAATATTTTTATTGTTTTTAGCTTTGGAAAATGTTTTAATGATAGAGACTTTGCAATGGTTTCATTGGCATGAACAACACATGTTCAAGGTCGACCCCAACTTCTCCATTACTCATCCTTCTCATTTACTTTCCCAAATTTTTTATAAAATGAAAATCTTAAACTAAATGATACATAACTGTAGGTAAAGACATTTTACATGTTGTAAAGACATAAATGTGTGCTCAAACCGAATAGGAAATTAAAGCATAAGGAACACACCAAAAAATATTAAACAATTTATTTTTAAGTCTAACCCATTTCCTATGCATTGGCATTTTGTAATGAAACAAATAAAAGAAGCACATAACAGCAAGCATAGAAAGGTAGATCAAGTGCAACTTCAATACTTTCAGCATAAAGAGGGGAAACTTAATATTGTTGAAATATGTGTAACCATGTTTCCCTCTCTCATAATAATTTTCAGTAGCATCATGAATAGATTCAACAATATGAATATCACATAAAACATTCTTATCATGAGCCACATGCATAAAAGAATCACTACTCTCCACATAAGTAAAATCCTCATTAGTGATAGTGGGAGTTAAACATTCATAATTTTCATTGCAATCATCATATATAGGAGGCATAGTATCATCAAAGTGAATTTTCTCCTCCAAGCTTGGGGAACTAGAAATACCATGCTCATCAAAACTAACTTCCCCAAGCTTAAAACTTTCCATAGAATCAGCAAGTATATCATTTTTATCCTCAATAGTAGGGGGACTAAAAATATCATATTCATCAAGACAAACTTACCCAAGCTCAAGGTTTTCCATAGAAATAAAGGTGTTCAAAGAATTAGTACTACCACAAATATGATTGTTGTGCAAATAATTTTTCAATTTCCCCTCAAACACTTCATGTCATAATTCAAGGTAGATATTATACAGTTCTAAAATTGTTTGGTTGTTTTCCATTTTATAATTTTTTTTTGTGTTTTAGGTTTATATGTTAGTATGCAATGCAAACAAGAATAAAAGCTTAGCACAACGCTCCCCGGCAACGGCGCCAGAGAAGTGCTTGATGACTCCCAAGTGCAGGAGATCAATTGTAGTACCTTTCAATAAGTATTTGAGTGTAGAACCCACAAGGAGCTGAAGGTAAGCTATCTATTCTCTAAAGCCCTATAACCCTCTTATATGGCTGTTTATGCAAAGCAATAAGTTTGACTAAAAGTAACTAACTAATTAAAAGCAAGTGACGTGGAGTGTGGTTTGTCTAGTAACTAGTGAAGCAAGTTTAAAATGCAAGTAATCCTACAGCAAGTTTCTAAAGCAAGTTTCTAAGCAAGTTTCACAAGTAGCAAGCAGCAAATATCTCAAGTACCTCAAGGGAGCAAGTGTTCTAGCAATAGGTGTTTCGTTCGTGTGGTTTTCACAATTAGTGAAGCACATGTTTTAGTCTTAGTTGTTTCTTCTAGGAAGGAGCCATGAATAGGTATAGTCAAGTAAATGATCTACAACCCCTTATGATGGATCATGTGGCCAAGTAAATGACTGCACAAGATTGATTAAGACATAAAGTCCCACCATAGCCTTACGTTCTAAGGCCCCCTATATATATCCCCCAATAACTTAACTTTGTGGCTCGGTCTCATGTTACTGTCACTCCCAAGTCACCACCACTCCATTATGCTACCGGTGATCACCTTACATGCATTCCCCAACATATGCGTGCACTCATATATTGTACATAAAGACAATCATAGAAGATAACAAACTTGTATGCAACCAATCAACGAACTATTTCACCATTGCCAAGAACAATTCACTACTCAAACATAGACGGGGAGACACAATACATCAAGGGAATATAGTATTGCATCATACATCGTGTTTGCCAAGAGATTACAGTGGAGAGATGGAGCTGATCTTGCTGTAGATGTTGATGATGAACACGCCGGAGGGGGTGGAGCCCTCCGGGGGTGATCCCGGCGGTGTTTCCCCCCTCCGATCTTCTCCGGCGGCAGCCTTCTGTCTCTCTGTTTTGTGGTTTCGTATCTCGGCACTGCCCCCCTCTCGAAAAGGCCAGGGGACCCTTTATATAGTCGTTTTTAGGTCACGTGACACTCGGGAGAAGAAAGATCGACGGCATCGGAGCCACGGGGGCAAAAAGGGGGCCCCACACGCGGCCAAGGAATCTGGCCGCGTGGAGGGTCCTATTTTCCACATGGTTGGCCTTTTGTCCCTCTACTTTGGCCCATGGTCTTCGTCTCGAAAATTCTGAACCGTGCTCTTTGGCCTTGCCCTTTTTGGAGTCTCGAAGCTCCCGTAAAGTCTGAAACACTAAAAAGTACGTTTTCTGGAAAAACAGGGTTAGAACCAAAAGAAGGGGGATTGTTCAGAAAATCCCCCAAAGCATTATAAAACATGAATATAAGTTGCTAATATGTAGGAAAAACAAGTATTAACATGCAAAGTTCATCTATGCATTTTACATGCATCAGGTGGCCATCCTCAAGTGACAACCTCAAGTGGAATAACCCTTAGACAAGGGCCCTGAGGAAACACTCAACATAAACCAATCACATCCAAAATCCACCCAGGTGTTTCATTGAATGTTATACTTAGAATTTTTCCTCAACATCTAATAATTTTTTTTGTAACATTGCATAGCATCCACTAAGTTCAAAGGCTATCAAATGACAAGGTATAAGGGATGGCTACACACTACTAGGATAATAGCATAGCATAATATAACTTAGTAAAATTTCCTATCATGCATACTACTCAAAATCAACTAATGCATATAGAAAATAATGGGTAGTTGAATGATGTGTTACTTGCCTTTTTGAAGTTGGTGAAGAAGTCACACTCTCTTCACAAAAGATCGTTGCTCTCCGTACAATCTATTCATTGGAAACACAATAACAAAATAAAAAAACATTCTAGCAATCATACAAACAAATGAAGAAAACATACAAAGTAGCAACCATAGAAAAAAGGTTTATGGTTATCTACTATGGCCAGGGTTGGTTAAAGCTGGAGTTTGAAAATATTCATACTATGATGGATTCATAAGTAAGTTCATAGAAAACACTTGGGTTGTACTAGGTTGGGTTTGAAGAGATCAAACTTTATTAATACCATACTTGTCGAGGAAGTTCCAAGAGTTCACCAAGGTGATCTCACTATTTCAACTAGAGTATCACATCATAAAGTGTAACACTTAGCTGTTTTCATCAAAACATTTGAGTACTCTAAGTTAGTCTTTCCATTTTGGTTTAGGGTAGGTCTAGGTTCAACTAACTTCACAACAAAGGAGATAAAAAGTTAAAGTCTTGGGATGTTCCATTTGGGTCAATGGTTGGACAAAACAACTTGTTATTCTTCAACTTGTGTGGATGGCTCCAAGTCTTCACATGCTTGTTTTCTTGAAGTTCATCTTCATGCTTCTATGGTAGTTTCTTCTTTGTTGTGAAGCTTCTCTTGAACTTGTTAAATCTTCATGATCTTCACTTCACTACTTGTTTTAGGTATGGGATGGGCTCAAATACCACTAAGTCAATTTGGAAAGAAATAAGAAGAAAGATAGAAAGAGAGAGGGAAATGTTTTCTTCTGAATTTCTTCACACTTGTACTTCTTGAGTTTCTTCTAGGTTTGTATTCCAAGTCTTTTCTTCAAAACTTCTTCATTGACCTTCCTTGTAGCTCTTCATGTTGCCACTAAGTTGAAGATGCAGTTTTCTTCTCGTGCTTGAGTCTTGATCTCCAATTTGCAAACTTGATGATTTCTTGAAGCATGAAAGGGGAGTGGAGAAGTATATAGAAAACTAAAGTTCACTACTTGGTACTACATGTGATTGACACATTCTAAGTACTTGGCTTGGCTCCAAATAGACATAACATCAAGGAATAACAGTTGAAAACAATTCCTAAGACATGGTGAAAATGGATGTATCACTATGTTGGGTTTTTGGTCAAATACTCATGTACATGGTCCAAGGATTTCCAAAATGGTTGGGCAAGGTTGTTTCTGGCTCAAGGTTATCAAATGGAGCAATTTTGCAAAAGGAACTATATTGAAATTATTTATAGAATGAAATATATGTCAAAAATACTCAAATGTACCAATAAATTCTAAATTCAATTTTAATTTGTTCAAATATTATTTTGGGACAGAGGATATGAAAGTAAACATCCTAAGGTTTTCAAATATATTTTATTTACAATTTTTGGATTTTTAGAATTTGAATTATGCCAAAATTCTTCAAACAAGCATATTTAAATTTGAACCAATTTAAATTTGTCAGATTTGAATTTGGCCAGTGTCAAAAGTTCCTAAATGTGAAAGGGTTTTCAAAAAGTCCAAGATTGCTAAATTTGGTCTTATGGATCAAAAGATATGATAGATCTAAGATTCATGGACTTTTCTGTAAAACTGCTAATTCATTTCAGCGGGAGAAAATTCAATTTAAGCTAGGCCACGTGGCTGATCCTGATTGGGTGCTGTTGCTGACTGTGCTGTTACGTGGCGTGCTGACTGGGCTGCTGACGTGGATAAGTCAACAGATCTGGGCCGTCCGATCCAGATCTGAGGGTTGCATACCCCTTCGAATAAGTGATCTAATCACCGCCGTTGGGTCATGATCTAACGGTGCTGGGGGGGGGGGGCTAGGGTTCTCACTTGAGATCTCCCGCCGGAGAATGGAGACGGCGGCGGCGCTGCTCTCGGGAGTTCGACGGCGGCGCGTTCCGGTGGGCCTCCGGGCTCGTGGAGTGGTCCAGGAGGGTCAGGTCGACGTGACAAACTCGATGGAGTACCAGGCATCGGCCGGAGTGGCCTCCCGTGGTGGCGTGGTGCAGACCAGAGGCGGAGGACTCCGGCGAGCACGGTACGGCTCTCCCCCTGCGAGAAAATTAAATGGATGGGTCAGGCGTGTGCGCAGATCCAAGGGGAAGAAAAAGAGGCACATAGGGGTGGCGGAGACGGGATACGGTGCCCGGGATCGACGAGTCACGACGGCGGGCAGATGGTCTCCGACGAGGAATTTCCTTGGCATGAGGGCATGAAATTGAGAAGGAGAAGGGGGAAAACGAGGAGGGCATCGGGGCCTATAAGTAGGGCCGAAGAGGGGAGGGGAACACGGCCTTAATGGCCTTGAATCGATAGCGGGATTCTCGGCCATGACAGAGGGATTTCCAAAACGGAGGAAGAAGAAGATGACGTGAGGGTGACGTCATCCATTTTATTCTGTTTATTTAATTAAATCATAACTTCTGTTTTAATTATCCAAATGACATGAAACAAAATTCTAAATTCTTGAAATTTCAAATACTTTCTAACAGTACCAATTTTTAAAACAATTCAACATATTTTATTTTTGAATTTTGGAAATTTGAATAATTCCTTAATAGTTACTTAATGTGATTTTTAATTTAAAAAATATAAAACATAGTTATTGGTCAATTAAATTTTAGTGAAATTATAAATGTTGAAAACATATTTTTGAAAGTCATTTCCATACCTTCTCATATTTTATAATTTTAAAATAAGGTTGCAACCCTAGTAGCAACTTTATGCCATTTTCAAAATAGAAAATAATAAATTGAATATTTGGTAAAATAAAACAATAGGCATATCATATTTGAAAATATGTTTTCTCTAAGTCACTTTTACCCAAATAGTTTGGTGGAAGAGATTTTGTTACTTAATACTTAACAGAGTAATTAATAAGTGGTATAGTTGATTTTGGTTTTGAAATTATTTTTAATAAATCATATAATTTGATAGATGATATATTATTAATAGATGGGAGTTTGAAAACAACCATTTGGAGAACATATTGTTAACAAAACCATTTAATACTCTTAAAGTTGGATAAAACATTGTGTAGTCACATAACTGTTTTCAAGTTCATATAATATTTGTTAATGGTGAAATTATTCTTGAGGTTTGTAATTCTCAAGTTTTTAAAGCCATGAAAACATTTTCAATATAGTATTTTTATTTGTAAAAAATCTATAGTATAAGGCCTGCTAGATAGAAGCAATTAGTTTGAAATAAGAAAACTTAGTTGAAAGAGGTTTAGGGGTTATGGAAAACAGAGGCATAATGGATTTTAAATTTCTATAACATTGGAATAAAAAAATTATTTCCTTTGTGTTTGGGTTTTAGTTTTTTTTTGTGGATTGCTTTAATAGAAAACAAAAAGTTTCAATTTTTGTGATTTTTGCACTTTCCAAAAATCAGGGATGTTACAACATGGCCATGCTTCCGGAATCATATCACTCGAGAGGGCCTAGAGAATATCTCTCCATTCGGAGGGGCAAAATCCCATCTTGATTATCCACACGCAGCTTGCTTCTCATTCGACGCGAACTCTACCTTTATAACTGCCTTGTCACAGAACAACGTTTGACAGAACCTAAGTCGGTGATCCACAACTCGGATTGTGTGACAACCTCATGTCTAAGGATTACATTGATTGAGACATGCAAATGACGAGTTACTCGTTGCATCTCAATATGGGTCAGTCTGACTTGCTAAACTCTTTCGCCAAGTCTGTGAACGTTGGAATGGCATCGCCATGCCCATGACAAGTGGAACCGAGTCATCAGCCAACACTCACATTAGTCTAGGGTGTGTGTCCAGCACAACCTTGATGACCAAGGACAATTTAGCATGAACAACAATAATATATAGTTCCACAATTGAATCACATATTCAATGACATATATCAGATGTTCAAAACAAGGACGACTTAATAACTTTATGAATACATTGGGAATTACATCATACATGATTGCCTCTAGGGCATATTCCCAACACTTTGAACCTTAAACGTAAGTCCCCATACCTCTTGCCTTAGTGATACTCTATTAGTCCGAGACTTGATCTTCCGGTATCTTATACCCCGTTCAGTCTCGTTACCGACATTGCTATTCTACTTGTTTCTGTGTCGTTGCATATCCCTGACCTACTCACATGCTTGCAAGCTAATTGATGCAACACCACCAAGTGGGCCCAGGAGTATCTATCTGTCATTAGGATTGACAAGTCCCTCTCTTGATGGCTCGCCTCAACATATCCCTTTAATTACCCAAGAGACACCTTTATAATCATGTAACATCCCTGATTTTTTGAAAGTGCAAAAATCACTAAAAAATTGAAACTTTTGTTTTCATGTTATGCAAGTCACCAAAAATCAATGAGATGCAAGAAATAAAAAGGAAACAATACATAACTCAATGAAAATTGAAAATCAAGAACCCATTATACCTCTATTCCATAAACCCTAAAAGCCTATTCAAAATAAATATTCTTTATTCAAAGAAATTGTTTTCTCTTAGAAAACCTTATTTTATAACATGTTTTCCAATCAACTAATACTTTGAAAATGTTTTATAGCTTTTGAAACCAGAGAATTATTATCTCTAATAATTTTTATGCCTCAAAATTATTTTATGAGAATGACAACTATTTATATTGATATGCAAATGTTATTCCAAGTTTTAAGCATAAAGTGCTATTCATAAAATGTTTTTCTTAGAAAAATAACATAAAAGAGGACTCAGAAAACAATATTATGACTTGTGGTTTTTTTTTCCAAATTTTACTAAGCCACTTTCATATTTATTTAATTTTCTATTTTAATATTGGAATTAAGTTACTATTAGTAAATCACTGAAATCTTAAATTTATAAAATATGAAAGTGAGGTAAAATGACCTTGAAAAATAGTGTTTGACATGTTTATTGTCTCTGAAATTTTATTTAATCAAAACCTCATTTTATTATTTTTCTAATTAAAAAAATATACATTAAGTAATATTAGTAATTATTTATATTTTCAAAAATATAAAAAGTGAAAGGTATTCAAAAGTTTGTAAAAAATTTCTAAACAGTAAGATATTATTTTTACAAATTTTTAGAAATTAATTTGAAGTCAATTGGATTTTTAAAACTAAAGATATTAAAAACAGGAAGAAACAAAAAAAGAATGATGACGTCATGATGACGTCATCGTCATCAAGCCACAGCCGTTGCTGTTTCTTCCGTTTCTACTCCGATTAAAAACTCACGATCACTCGCAAATGAAGGCACCAATTGATGCCCCGTTTCCACCCCCTTAAGGCCCCCTATACCCTCTCCATTTCCCCTCCCTTTCCCCCTCGTTTCATGCCTCTATTCGGGAGAAATTGCTCGCCGGAGTCCGCGGGATCCGCCGCCGTGTTTTGCCGTTTCCGGCCGCCTGAGTGAGTCTCCGCCGCCCCTCTGTGGTTCTCTTGCTTTCGCGTGTCCTTGCGCCGGTTTTCATTCCCATGTCGTACCATTTCGTGTAGCATAGCAACGAGGACGAGATCGTCGGAGCACGGCGCCTCGGGACCACCTCGCCGCCGTGGTTGCAGAGCCCCAGGAGCCTCCCCGTGGTCATCATCACCTCCACCGTGTCGCGTTGCATCTCCCAGTGGTCTCCATCGAGCTCGAACACCACCGGAGAAGCACTTCAGTCCGAGCCTGAGCGAGCGCCGCCGTCCTCGCCATTGCCGGCGACAAATTCCGGCGGGATTCACAGCGGTGAGTTCCTCTCTCTCCCTTAGCCGTCGGATCTATCAGGAACGCCCGAGATTAGATCCCCCTCGAAGCGGTACGGGCCAGTTAGAGAGCGCCGCGTCAGCTCGCGCATTACGATCTTATATGTCGCCCAACTCAGCGCACAGCCGGCCCAAGCCCACCCCTTATCCGTTGCGCCGTGCGGAAAATAGCCATTTTCGGCCCAGCCTCTCTCTGGATTTATTTCCGAAAAAAATAGAATTGTAAATTTGCAGATTAGTCCCTAGAACTTAGAAACATCATATCTTTTTAACCATAAGGCCAAATTTAGCAAACTTGGACTTTTTTAAATCCCCTGGACCTGTAGAATCTTTTAGAACTGTTAAAATTCAAATTTGACAAATTTAAATTGGTTCAAATTTAAATATGCTTGTCTGATGATTTTTGGCATAATTCAAATTCGACAAATCCAAAAATTTCAAATAAAATATATTTGGAAACCTTAGGATGTGTATTTTCATACCCTCTGTCCCAAAATAATTTATGATCAAATTAAAACAGAATTTAGAATTAAGTTGTCTATTTGAGTATTTTTGACATAGATTTAATTCTATAAATAATTAGAATATGTTCCCTTAAGCAAAATTGCTCCATTTGGTAACCTTGAACCAGAGAAATCAGTACCTAAGACTTTTGGACAACCTTGAACCATTTCCTTGTAAGTTGGACCAAAAAATCCATCTTAGTGAACCACTAGTTGATCATGCCTTAGATTTCGTTTCTATTCTTTCTACCATTGTTTGTTGTGCCTATTCTGAATCCAATACCAAGTACCTAGTATGTAAACCATATAAGAGACCAAGTGGTGAACCTCAAACACTATTACTATAGTTTTCTATCTACTCATCCATCCCCTATTCTTGCATCAAGAATCCATCAAAGTTAGCAAATGGAAAACAAGACTCAAGAACAAGAAGGCACTACACTTTCAACTTGGTTGCAACAGGAAGAGCTACAAGGAAGATCAATGAAGAAATTTTGAAGAAAAGACTCCACCACTAGAAGAAACTCAAGGAAGTACAATTGTGAAGAAATCCAGAAGAAAACATCTCCCTCTCTTTCTATCTTTCTTCCTATTTTCTTTCTCTTGACTTAGTGGTATTTTGTGCCCATCCCTTACCCAAACCGAATCAGTGAAGTTAAATCCATGAAGAAATCTATCAAGATCAAGAGAAGAATCCATCCAAGGAAAAGACTACAATAGAAGCATGAAGATAATCTTCAAGAAGACAAGCATGTGAAGACTTGGAGCCATCCATACAAGTTGAAGATTTAGAAAATTGTTTCTGTCCAACCATTGGCCCAAATGGAAAATCCCAATACTTTATCTTGTTATCTATATGGATATCAAGTTAGTTGAACCTAGATCTACCCTAAACCAAAATGGAAAGACTAACTTAGATCACTCAAATGTCTAGATGAAGATGACTAAGTGTTACACATTGTTATGTGTTTAGTTGAAACAATGAGATCACCTTAGTGAACTCTTGGAACTTCCTCGACAAGTATGGTTATAATAAAGTTAGTTTTCTACAAAACTCAACCTAGTCGATCCCAAGTAAAACCTTGGAAAGTCCTTAGAATGTATTAAACCATTAGAGAATAAATTATTTCAAAATCAAACCTTGACCTTGTCCTAGCCAACTTGGTTAAACCTCTTTTGCTATGTTAGTTGCTTTGCATGTTTTCTTCACTTATTTGTTTGCTTGCTAGTATGTTTGTTTATTTTTGTGTTTGTGTTTTCAATGAATAGATTGTACGGAGAGCAACAATCTTTTGTGAAGAGAGTGTGATATCTTCACCAACTTCAACAAGGCAAGTAAGACACCATCAACTACCCATTATTTTCTATATGCATTAGTTGATTTTGAGTAGCATGCATGATAGGAAATTTTACTAAGTTATATTATGCTATGCTATTATCCTAGTAGTGTGTAGCCATCTCTTTTACCCTTGTTATTTTGATATCCTTAGAACTTAGTAGATGCTATGCAATATTACAAATTGTTTTACTAGATGTTGAGGAAAAAATCTAAGTATAACTAATAAATGAACCACCTGGGTGGAAGTGGTAAGACTGGATTATGTTGAGTGTTTCCTCAGGGCCCTTATCTAAGGGTTATTCCACTTGAGGTTTTCACTTGCGGATGGCCACCCAGGAACAAAGAGATTACTATGTCCTTCTAGGTTTAGTAGCTTCCCGTGCAGCCTTTTGACATATGGGCTCTGTCTTGATCAACTAAGTTGTGAGGGTTCAGCCCAGGCTTGACAAGCAGATGTAGCATAATTATAGGTGGAACAGGTCTTGCCGGTGGGTTGAACTCCTTCTTCTGAAAGATCTCGTCTCAATTCTCTCCTTTCCATGATGCAGTCCCGGTGTATAGGATGTTTGGGCTAATTGAATACAAAGGGTGAAAGTGCACAACCACTGCAGAGTCAACAAACTAAGATCTTAGCCGTGTCCCCGGTTATGGACAACTATGAGCAGCTAGACAAGGATTGACGGAAGAATCTCATCACCAATTTCAATAAGTAAAATTTTGACCAAGTGAAGTGTATTGTGGTGCTTGGATCTTAATCCAATGTTGCCACCCCTTTGAAAACAAAAGTTTCTTTTACAAAAGAGATAGGACAAAACTGGCTTTATGCAAACTTAACCTAAACTCCACTCAGCCAAATAAGCATGTAGTATTAGTCTTGCCATTTATATCCACCATAGTGTTACTTGCCAATACATTAAATTGTATTGACTCCCTTGTGGCTGCATATTCCATATTGCAGATGTTTCTGAAGACGAGTGAGGATTTCGGTTAGGATCTCGAGACTATCGCCAACATGTTTTGCCTGTGGCACATGAAGAAGATGGGCTCAATGTTGTACTATGTTTTCCGCTGTATATCTTTGTTTTCTGCTAGTCTTCTAAGACTATGCAAGTTTTAATACTATTTTGTAAAGACTGGATCATGCGATGAAATAGAATTTGATGCATTTGCATGATATTTCATTTTGTACTGTGGTGCTAGCAATTGATCCAGGGACTAGCACAATAACATAGGTGTCCTTACATTATTTAAATGTGGGAACGCTACAAAATGGTATCAGAGCAAAGTGTTGCCTGTAGGTTCGAGCCCTTAGGTTTGGAAAACCCTTTTGATCAAATTTATTAACTCCTTTGAGTATTTTTGGATCCTAGCGGCATAGTGAGATGAAGCGGCCCGGACCAACATTACATGTCCACGTACATGAGACCGGTTCCCTGATTGGCTAGCGGGTGCTAGTATCTCTCACTATAGTGAATATCCAATTTGCAACAAGTGTTAATAACCCATTGATCATCCTAGGATTGAAAATTTTCTATGTTCAAACTTTCTATAAACAAAACAATCATCTTAATACTTTCTCATATCCTCTCACCTATTATTCATCTTCAAAATTTTCTAAGTGACCTCCCTCTTCAATACCATCAAGATAAGAATGTTGATGACCATACCAAGAAGTGCAAGAAGTGTTTCACCACATGAAGACCTACATTCAAGATTATTGAAGAACTTGAAGAAAAACTTAGACTTCACAACAATCAAGAACACCTCAGGAAATGGAGAGAAGAATTTGAAGAACTCAAGAATATATAGATCAGACCACCAATATAGTTACTTTGTTAGAACAACGTTAACGTGTTAGTGTATTGATCATGCCAATGAGTGTGGTATGACAATATTAGTTGTTTTCTAAAAACCTTGATGTTTGGTGTGATGAAAGTGTTACTATATGTTTGTTATGTGTTGTATGCAAGATGAGTTTCCTTGATCGGATGTGTTGGGGTAGAAATTTCTTTAGCCTCTTTCTAATCTCTACTCTTTCCTGCTAAGCCAAACCAAAACACATACCCATTTACCAACCATATTGGGCTACCATATGAAGTGCAACAACAAACCTTTCACCCAAGAATGTCATGACTAGTTCTTTATAGAGACACTAGCCATACAATTGAGGAATGTCACATATTTCAAGATCCTTTTGTGTGAAGGAACAATCACGTCCATGATCAATGCCAACTACATCATAAGGAGCAGCAAGAATATCAACAAGTGAACCCCAAGTTTCATGAGCTATGAAGATTTCAGAGCCAACTGCACCAAGAGAAGAAATAATGAAGAAACACAACTATCTAGTTTGTGTTACATAGGAGTTTTACGCAACCCACTAGTTGAGAAATGATAGTTAGCTCAAGTTTGTCCTACAGATTGGAAACTTTCTGTTAGACAAGTAAGGTGACCTAGTGTTATTAAACAAGATTCATCAATCCAAGTACAAGGTAATAATTGAGTGCAACATGGATTGGCCCCATGGTGACTACTCACATTATTTACTTTTGCTATGAGGAATGTTAAATCTGAGTGACATACCTATTAGAGAGACGACAATATTAAACCAGAACCATAGAATGGTAGAAACAATCATGACCCTATGTTAGTGTTTCTGAAAACGTACTATTTTCGGTGAGGATCAGGCCAACCTTGGAGGTATCAAACAAATGGAAGATATTTGCCTACCATGAGAGTTTCTTTAGAAATAGCATGGTGTTTTCCTTCAAGGATGACAAAAACAAGATGGAAGATTTCCCAAGAACATCAAAAGACCAAGTTGAGAGGAACCCAAAGACTTCTGTTTGACCCAAAGAGTGACCCCTCAGTGTAAAAGGTAGTTCAACAGACCTATGTTGGTCTACAATTCCACCGTGAAGGAAATTTATACTCAAGCCAACCTCAAATCAATCCACACCCCAATCTAATGAAAATAGACTACCCACAAAGTTTCTTTTAAGGGTAGTAGCCCACCCAGTTGTTCTGGAACCCAGTTGTCCAAACCTATTCTTTCTTTCTATTCCTTCCCAAATCTCGGGACGAGATTTCTTTTAAGGGTGGTAGTCTGTAACATCCCTGATTTTTGGAAAGTGCAAAAATCACTAAAAATTGAAACTTTTGTTTTCATGTTATGCAAGTCACCAAAAATCAATGAGATGCAAGAAATAAAAAGGAAACAATACATAACTCAATGAAAATTGAAAATTAAGAACCCATTATACCTCTATTCCATGAACCCTAAAAGCCTATTCAAAATAAATATTCTTTATTCAAAGAAATTGTTTTCTCTTAGAAAACCTTATTTTATAACTTGTTTTCCAATCAACTAATACTTTGAAAATGTTTTATAGCTTTTGAAACCAGAGAATTATTATCTCTAATAATTTTTATGCCTCAAAATTATTTTATGAGAATGACAACTATTTATATTTATATGCAAATGTTATTCCAAGTTTTAAGCATAAAGTGCTATTCATAAAATGTTTTTCTTAGAAAAATAACATAAAAAAGGACTCAGAAAACAATATTATGACTTGTGTTTTATTTTTCCAAATTTTACTAAGCCACTTTCATATTTATTTAATTTTCTATTTTAATGTTGGAATTAAGATACTATTAGTAAATCACTGAAATCTTAAATTTATAAAATATGAAAGTGAGGTAAAATGACTTTCAAAAATAGTGTTTGACATGTTTATTGTCTCTGAAATTTTATTTAATCAAAACCTCATTTTATTATTTTTCTAATTTAAAAATATACATTAAGTACTATTAGTAATTATTTATATTTTCAAAAATATAAAAAGTGAAAGGTATTCAAAAGTTTGTAAAAATGTTCTAAACAGAAAGATATTATTTTTACAAATTTTTAGAAGTTAATTTGAGGTCAACTGGATTTTTAAAACTAAAGATATTAAAAACAGGAAAAAAAAGAATGATGACGTCATGATGACGTCATCGTCATGAAGCCACATCCGTTGCTGTTTCTTCCGTTTCTACTCCGGTTAAAAACTCGCGATTACTCGCAAATGAAGGCAGCAATTGATGCCCCGTTTCCACCCCCTTAAGGCCCCCTCTCCCCTCTCCATTTCCCCTCCCTTTCCCCCTCGTTTCATATCTCTATTCGGGAGAAATTGTTCGCCGGAGTCCACGGGATCCGCCGTCGTGTTTTGCCGTTTCCGGCCGCCTGAGTGAGTCTCCGCCGACCCTCTGTGGTTCTCTTTCTTTCGCGTGTCCTTGCGCACGTTTTTATTCCCGTGTCGTACCATTTGGTGCAGCGTAGCAACGAGGACGAGATCGTTGGAGCACGGCTGCCTCGGGACCACCTCGCCGCCGTGGTTGCAGAGCCCCAGGAGCCTCCCCGTGGTCATCATCACCTCCACCGTGTCGCGTTGCATCTCCCAGTGGTCTCCATCGAGCTCGAACACCACCGGAGAAGCACTGCAGTCCGAGCCCGAGCGAGCGCCGCCGTCCTCGCCATTGCCGGCGACAAATTCCGGCGGGATTCACAGCGGTGAGTTCCTCTCTCTCCCTTAGCCGTCGGATCTATCAGGAACGCCCGAGATTAGATCCCCCCTCGAAGCGGTACGGGCCAGTCAGAGAGCGCCGCGTCAGCCCGTGCGTTACGATCTTATATGTCGCCCAGCACAGCGCACAGCCGGCCCAAGCCCACCCCTTATCCGTTGCGCCGCGCGGCAAATAGCCATTTTCGGCCCAGCGTCTCTCTGGATTTATTTCCAAATAAAAATAGAATTGTAAATTTGCAGATTAGTCCCTAGAACATAGAAACATCATATCTTTTTAACCATAAGGCCAAATTTAGCAAACTTGGACTTTTTGAAATCCCCTGGATATGTAGAATATTTTAGAACTGTTAAAATTAAAATTTGACAAATTTAAATTGGTTCAAATTTAAATATTCTTGTTTGATGATTTTTGGCATAATTCAAATTCGACAAATCCAAAAATTTCAAATAAAATATATTTGCAAACCTTAGGATTTGTATTTTCATACCCTCTGTCCCAAAATAATTTATGATCAAATTAAAACAAAATTTAGAATTAAGTTGTCTATTTGAGTATTTTTGACATAGATTTAATTCTATAAATAATTAGAATATGTTCCCTTAAGCAAAATTGCTCCATTTGGTAACCTTGAACCAGAGAAATCAGTACCTAAGACTTTTGGACAACCTTGAACCATTTCCTTGTAAGTTGGACCAAAAAATCCATCTTAGTGAACCACTAGTTGATCATGCCTTAGATTTCGTTTCTATTCTTTCTACCATTGTTTGTTGTGGCCATTTTGAATCCAAGACCAATTACCTAGTATGTAAACCATATAAGAGACCAAGTGGTGAACCTCAAACACTATTACTATAGTTTTCTATCTACTCCTCCATCCCCCTATTCTTGCTTCAAGAATCCATCAAAGTTAGCAAATGGAAAACAAGACTCAAGAACAAGAAGGCACTACACTTTCAACTTGGTGGCAACATGAAGAGATACAAGGAAGATCAACGAAGAAATTTTGAAGAAAAGACTCCACCACTAGAAGCAACTCAAGGAAGTAAAATTGTGATGAAATCCAGAAGAAAACATCTCCCTCTCTTTTTATCTTTCTTCCTATTTTCTTTCTCTTGACTTAGTGGTATTTTGTGCCCATCCCTTACCCAAACCGAATTAGTGAAGTGAAATCCATGAAGAAATATATCAAGATCAAGAGAAGAATCCATCCAAGGAAAAGACTACAATAGAAGCATGAAGATAATCTTCAACAAGACAAGCATGTGAAGACTTAGAGCCATCCATACAAGTTGAAGATTTAGAAAGTTGTTTTTGTCCAACCATTGGCCCAAATGGAAAATACCAATACTTTATCTTGTTATCTATATGGATATGAAGTTAGTTGAACCTAGACATACCCTAAACCAAAATGGAAATATTAACTTAGATCACTCAAATGTCTTGATGAAGATGACTAAGTGTTACACATTGTTACGTGTTTAGTTGAAACAATGAGATCACCTTAGTGAACTCTTGGAACTTCCTCGACAAGAATGGTTATAATAAAGTTAGTTTTCTACAAAACTCAACCTAGTCCATCCCAAGTAAAACCTTGGAAAGTCCTTAGAATGTATTAAACCATTAGAGAATAAATTATTTCAAAATCAAAGCTTGACCTTGTGCTAGCCAACTTGGTTAAACCTGTTTTGCTATGTTAGTTGCTTTGCATGTTTTCTTCACTTATTTGTTTGCTTGCTAGTATGTTTGTTTATTTTTGTGTTTGTGTTTTCAATGAATAGATTGTACGGAGAGAAACGATCTTTTGTGAAGAGAGTGTGATATCTTCACCAACTTCAACAAGGCAAGTAACACACCATCAACTACCCATTATTTTCTATATGCATTAGTTGATTTTGAGTAGCATGCATGATAGGAAATTTTACTAAGTTATATTATGCTATGCTATTATCCTAGTAGTGTGTAGCCATCTCTTTTACCCTTGCTATTTTGATAGCCTTAGAACTTAGTAGATGCTATGCAATATTACAAATTGTTTTACTAGATGTTGAGGAAAAATTCTAAGTATACCTAATAAATGAACCACCTGGGTGGAAGTGGTAAGACTGGATTATGTTGAGTGTTTCCTCAGGGCCCTTATCTAAAGGTTATTCCACTTGAGGTTGTCACTTGCGGATGGCCACCCAGGAACAAAGAGATTACTATGTCCTTCTAAGTTTAGTAGCTTCCGGTGCAGCCTTTTGACATATGGGCTCTGTATTGATCAACTAAGTTGTGAGGGTTCAGCCCAGGCTTGACAAGCAGATGTAGCATAATTATAGGTGGAACGGGTCTTGCCGGTGGGTTGAACTCCTTCTTCTGAAAGATCTCGTCTCAATTCTCTCCTTTCCATGATGCACTCCGGGTGTATAGGATGTTTGGGCTAATTGAAGACAAAGGGTGAAAGTGCACAACCTCTACAGAGTCAACAAACTAAGATCTTAGCCGTGTCCCCGATTATGGACAACTATGAGCAGCTGGACAAGGATTGACGGAAGAATCTCATCACCAATTTCAATAAGTAAAATTTTGACCAAGTGAAGTGTATTGTGGTGCTTGGATCTTAATCCAATGTTGCCACCCCTTTGAAAACAAAAGTTTCTTTTACAAAAGAGAAAGGACAAAACTGGCTTTATGCAAACTTAACCTAAACTCCACTCAGCCAAATAAGCATGTAGTATTAGTCTTGCCATTTATATCCACCGTAGTGTTACTTGCCAATACATTAAATTGTATTGACTCCCTTGTGGCTGCATATTCCATATTGCAGATGTTTCTGAAGACGAGTGAGGATTTCGTTTAGGATCTCGAGACTATCGCCAACATGTTTTGCCTATGGCACATGAAGAAGATGGGCTCAATGTTGTACTATGTTTTCCGCTGTATATCTTTGTTTTCTGCTAGTCTTCTAAGACTATGCAAGCTGTGATACTATTTTGTAAAGACTGGATCATGCGATGAAATAGAATTTGATGCATTTGCATGATATTTCATTTTGTACTGTGGTGCTAGCAATTGATCCAGGGACTAGCACAATAACACAAGTGTCCTTACATTATTTAAATGTGGGAACGCTACAAATCACCCCTGTCACAGTGTGATGTTTGATGCAATCAAAGTAACTTCCAGGATAGCAATTCAAATACCATCTCACGGTCAATGGTCATGGTACGAAGTTTTTGTTATCATAACATTGAACTTAATGACTTGATCTCGTTATTATAAACATAATGGGTGTGAGTCCATCATATCATTCACCAATGACATGACTCTGTTGTCAATGACATAAATGCCCATGATTAGGAAACCTTGATCATTTATTGCCCAATGAACTAGTATAACTAAAGGCTACTAGGGACCTGGTTTGTTTACATATCACACGTGTATCAATGTTCCCTCTCAATGTTTTCGCTTAATACAGTTATAGCATGGTATAAAACATTATGAACATAAGAGTTATGGTAATAAAATCTCCTTTATTATTTGCCTTTAGGGCATATATTAGTTAGGAATGACACCTAGCTCCCACTTAAAGTGCCACCCACATATAAGAATAGGAAATTCGTTTTACCTCCCACTCAAATATGCCATTCACATATAAGGTTAAGAAGAGCTACTTAACTCCCACTCACTTTCCTTCAAATGCAGGCCTCTTCACCTATTCTGGACAACTCCAAAATCCTTTGATTACATTATCAAAGTGAAGATTCCAGCTTCAATATACTTGCTTCAGACCATGAATGGACAATTGAAGTTTTCATACGTGTTTAGCATCCTTAGGATCAACAAAACCTTCTTGTTGTATAATTACAACTTTTCCTTAATGTTGCCATTAGGGAACACAGTCTCTTTGTTCTTCTAAAAATTTCTCAAATTGTATTAACCGCTAAAAAAATCATAAATAGGCTTAAGCTTCACCACCTAAGATTAAATCTCGTCGTGGTCAACTCTTTGAATTTGTCAAAACCATTTTGTGACAAATCAAACTTCACAGACAGTTGTTATTCTGTCAGTGTCTATCTTTTCATAAAACTCCATTTGCTGACAACGACCTGGAGGCCATTGAGAAGACCTACCCAAGTCACCACTTGGTAGTCATACATAGATTTTATCTAGGATTATATATATGGCTCATATCCATTTATTGGACTTAGGCCCACCATCCCTTCTTCGTAGTGTGTAGGTTTTATCATGTTTCACAGACATGACGGTCATCACAAGATTGCAATACCACACACACTTTGGAATGCATTCTCGTACGCCTACGATCTTAGTAAGAGCTTTAGATCAGAGTCATGATTATAACTACTAAATTCCTTCCAAAGGACGGTTACGGAACGACTTCCGCTACGCCACTCGATGCCCAGAGAGAAATTTCATGAACTCCGTCTTACTCTACTTTTTCTCTCAATTATACCCTTGGCAAGATACGACTTCTTGAGCAAGGTATGTTCCAACAACAAAATGCTTTCATTATGAAAGATGTATCCAGATAATTTTTTGGATGTTCTACAAAGATGAATTTATCCGCTTCAGGTTCAAACACATCGAAACCCGAATTATGTAAACGAAAATCTAGGCTAAAATGCCATGCCATAACTCGTATGATATTGTCTCCGCGGATTTAGATGATTTCCCTATTATCTAAAGTGAATGTTTTGATTCTTACATATAACTCAAATAATAATAATAATTCAATAAGAGATATTTACCGACCACACATTATCCAATGTATTATGGTCACAACATGCAAACACACCATAGCAATGTGGTGTACTATGCAACATAATTTGTGAAACTCTTTCTACAAGTCTTCTGATGATAAACCAAAACTCATAACTCAAATCATTGTCTCCCCGATCAGCATCGTAGGAAATTTATTTTATTGTTAAGTCCACTTCACTCTGAACTTGTTTGAACTCGTCGAACTCTTCAGACCAGCGTTTCATTAAGTGGATATAACATATCAACCCAAATCATCGTTGAAGTTTTATTTCATTCTGAATTTGTTTGAACTCGTCAAACTCTTCTGACCAGCGTTTCATTAAGTGGGTATATACATATCTACTCAAATCATCGTTGAAGTTTACGAAATAATGATTTCCACTACTCGGTTGAAGTACTCATCGATCTTACACAAATCAACATGTATGTTTCTCAATAAGTTAAAATCCCGTTTCCCAAACAGAGTCTTTAGTTATCTTTGTCCATGAAGAACAATTTGCATGTGTCAAAATATTAAATCTAATGACTCAAAGGTCCAACAGGGTGGAGCCTCTTCACGCATATAACATTGACTTGACTTCAAACAACAGTGCCACATGAAAAGTGGTGTCATTACTAAGTTTATGTATTTGGCATTAATGTTATGAATGGAGGAACTACTACCAAAAATAAGAACAACCCATTCATAACTTGTGTATGATCATTAATAGATATCACTCATAAATATAGGACAACGACTTGTCACTAACACACATGAATAATTGTCTCTCTTGTGGCAAGACACACTTATAATGATCATGCTAACATGTGATTATGAAATATCTCATTTTAAATGGTAGATGTAGAGGGAGTGTGTTGCAGGTCATTACAACATCTTGCTTGCCATCATCGACACACATCGTCTCCTTGTTTCTCCAAGCTACTCAAGCAGAAAAACTTGTTTTCATAAAACATGACTAATATCAAAACTCAATCATTGCAATGATCATTTAAGTAAAGCATTCATAACGCATATATCATATATACCATCATCATTGATGAATTCCCGGTAATCTATTTCATCTTCTTGATTTTTCAACATAACCAAGAATTCATGAAAATGAACAATTTACCTTGCATGATATAGTCCATGACAAATTATCTTGCAACTAGGGTGGGCGGCAATCGCAGCACCCCATCATAAGAAAAAATGTATGGCATCCAGTAATTAGACTCAACGTGGCGTTTCAGTGTCATCAACCATGACTACCACGTGTTATGAGTATTCTCCTCATTTTGCTTGAGAAGAAAACCTGACTCATGGTGCATACAGAACTTTAAGCTCAGTGATCATTCCAAATGTTCAAAATGCACCTGCAGTTCACCCTCTATGGTAGAGATCATAACATATTGTACTATGATGAAATTATTCGCACAAAGTTGATAATCATATTATCTCCTTGTTAGCAGAATTTCCGAGTTTAACTTCCAAATTATCCGCATGACTTGATAATCAAATTATCTCATGGTTAATGGAACTTCCAGACTTATCTCCTACGTGTTGTGTATTGATGACCCACAAGTATAGGGGGTGTATCGTGGTACTTTCGATAAATAAGAGTCTCGAACCCAACAAGGAGCAGAAGGTGTTGACAAGGAGGTTGGATGGAGAATTCACTGCAAACACTAGCAAACAGGTTTTGGTGGTTTTTGATGTAGCAGATAAATAAAGCGCGAGTAAATAAAAGACAGTAGATAATATTGCAGCGAGTGGCCCAATACTTTTGAGAGCAAAGGACAAGTCAGATGTTCTACTTATCATTACCAAACGTTCTCAAGGACACATGTGAATTTCGTCAAGTTCTTTCGCTTCATTACGGTTGATTAATATTTATTGGTTCGTGAAGTGTTGTGTGGGTGAACCTATGGTAATGCACCACCCAACTAGGACTAATACATACTTGTGATTATAACCCCCATCAACATCCGCAAATATAAGAAAGTAATTAAGATAAATCTAACCACAACCTGAAAACTCCGGGATCCTACACTCCCTCGTGCATTGGTTTCCTAACAGGGGTTTAGGTTTCTGTCACTCCGGCAACCCCACAATTAGTAGAAAAATACACAATGCATCCTCCTAGGCCCATAAAGGTGAAGTATCATGTAGTCGATGTTCAAATGACACCACTAGAAGAATATCACCACAACTTAAATACCGAACCATGAGATATTACTTCAACATAATTCAACTACTAACATCATGACTTCTCCCATGTACTCAAGAACTAAACGAAGTAATCACAATACATCATATGGATTATAATCAGAGGTGATATAATGGATAATAACAATCTGGTCATAAAGTGTAAACACCGATAAATATCACAAGCATCAACTACTAACAAGTAATCCACACCGGGAGAGAGATCTAGTGAAGAGAAATGATAAAGACCCCTAATTGTTACAGCGGGATGAAGGTGGATGATGAGGGTGATGGTGCTGGTGGTGATGATGATGACGATGGCGATCTTGATGATGCCCGGAGCAATGACGGTGACGATGGCGATGATTTCCCCTCTCAGGGGAGGAATTTCCCCGGATAATTTCTCCCTGTCGGAGAGCTTTTCTCTCTCTGTTGTTTTCCGCCCCTAGGCAGCGACGGAATAATTCTTTGATGATGTTCTGGGGCTTAGGGTTCCCTAGGGTCAATTACGCGAAAGGTGGTACCCAGGAGTGGGCCAGGGGGGCCAGACCACCCCAGGCGTGGCCAGAGGGGGGCGCCGCCTGGTGGTGTGGGCCCCAGGTGGCCCCCCTCCGGGTGCCCTTCTGGCTGGCTTCCTCCTCGAGACTTCTAAGACTGCTCCGGTATCCACCCTCTTCTTCTGATCATCTGAAATAGGGTATCTCGACGGTGCTTTTTCCATCAGATTTTTGGTCCCGGTGTTTATTCTCCAAAAATTATAAAACATGCAAAATAAGATAAAATGACATAAATGATGCATCATAACATGAAATATATCGATGAATAATAGAAAATAACAATATAAAATAGTGATGCAAAATGGACGTATCAACTCCCCCAAGCGAAATTGAACTCAGTAAACATGACCACAGGTTTATGGAGTGAGGTGTCGATAAATAAAGTACGGACAAGAGGCATCACATCTAACAAAGAAGAAGTCATTTTAGACAACAACTTCCTCTTATATAATCAAACTTGAAACAAGTAGAGGAAATCACAATCAAGGTGGAAAAGGAAATCATAATTGGTAAAGGCAAACTTTGTTCTTGGTCAGAGAACAATTAACAATGTACTTATCTTTCGATCAGAGTCTTTATACCAGAGCTTATATTGAAGAGTTTATCATGCTCAATTATAACAGTCTCTCTGCAGACATTGGTAACTTTCAAAGTGGTATTCAAACAGGTAAAAGAATTCATACAAACAAGGAAGAATAAAGAACATGATTTAGTAAATCAACATATAGATGAAGGGATCACAACAATTCAAACGCTTGCTTAAGACAGAAAGAAGTAGGTTTACTGACTCAACATAAAGGTAAAAGATAGGCCCTTCGCAGAGGGAAGCATGGATAACTCATGTGCTAGAGCTTTTATTTTGTTAAACAAAGGTACAAAATGGTCGACATTCCTCCCAACCTTTCTTACACAAACCATGGCTAACCGAATCCTCGGGTGCCTGCCAACAATCACATACCATGGAGGAGTGTCTAATTTTAGAGAGGTGTATGCTTATGTCAACGAATGGAAAACATAAAATCCACTACGTCACAAGCTAACTAGACTTCACAAGAGCGGATCCCATTGAAGGACGCAACTGGTATAGAAGGTCATCCCTCTTTCTCTTTTGTTTACAAAATTATGCTTTGACTGATAAATCAGGGGAAAAAAATAGTGAAGAGAATTTGCATTATTATTTGGGGCTGCGAAACCTGCTGCCACTCTTCTGGCATTTGGATTAGAGTATGAAGCCACTAGTCCAGGGTGTGAAATCAAATCAACAAGTGAGATAAAGATTCTCTATTTGCATCCTCGTGAGCTAAAACAGGGGCACAAAACAGGTGTAATTTTGAAGGTTTTAAAGGTAGCACACAAGCAATTTACTTGGAGTGGCGGTTAATTACCACATATAGGTAGGTATGGTGGACACAAATGGCAAGGTTTTGTGGCTCAAGATTTAGATGCACGAGAAGCATTCCCTCTCAGTACAGGTTTTTGGCTAGCAAGGTTGGGTACAAAGCATAAGAGTTGATGGTAAACAAACAAATACATATATGATTAAACCAATCATGCAATCTTCCTTGAAGGTACAAACAATCTTACTTGAGAATACCAAGCTTATGAGCTAACAAGAAAGAAAGATCATGGAATAATATATCTACATGCAACTCCCTCTTTTCTACTTAAGTCTCAACGTATTGAAGCTACTGACCAATTCTAAGTTTGCCAAAACCAACTAGATTAACTTGAAGCTCCAAAATTGACACCAATACTAATAACAAGATCAACCATATAACAAAAATTGCAAACTAAAATAAAGTGTATAAAGTAAATTATGAAACTTATCATTAATATTCCATTATGTCAACTCAAACCAAGGGATACAACGATAACCAACTAAAGAGTGATACTTCCATACTGCAAACCATCCTATATGATATTTTCTCTACTCATGATATGACTCTACTAAAAGGTAAAAAGGTGAAAATAAAGGTGTGATACCACCGCACTCCCCCAAGCTTGGAACAAGCCAAGGGGATGACAATAACAATGACAAATCAATTCTTTGGTGGTGGTGGTGAATCCTTCTCATCATCAAACTTCCAAGGTAAAGGCTCTCCATCCACAAATGATGTCTTGGTCTCCAATATCCTAAAACTAGCAGAGCTTATGCGTTTAAACCCGTTCTCATACTCACAATTCTGATTATGCACATCATAGAGCTATGCTTGCAATTTGTTTGTGGTCTCGGTGAGTGAGAAGATCTCCTCCCAAAGCTTTAAAGTCTCCTTCTTGAACTTGGCGATCAGTTCTGTCTTTATCTTGTGGATGATGTCAACTTCACGCTCCGCCATCTTCTTGTACCTAACGACTTCTTGCTCCATCTCTTCCATCCTAGCTTCCATACTGCCTTCTCCTTTAGGGCCCCAAACATCTTCAATTTTCACCTCCCCATCCTTGATCGACAACTCTTTGGGATGAATCTTCAACTCGTTCATGTATGGGTTGACGATGTTCGCAAAAAACTGTCTTTGGGAGGTCCGGAAGAGGACATCGTGACTCTAGATCTGAAGATGTAACCTGGCAGATACAGGTTGAAACAGAAACACGATGAGAAAACGATATACGGACCTCGGGGGGTCCGGGGGGTTAAATATCAGACACATACGTAACGAAAGGAAAGTCCAGGTCGAAAACGATTTGGAGAGGGGCTCCTAAGGGCGCCCACACCAAAGCCAGGCGCGGCCAAGGGTGGGCCCACGCCCATACATGGTATGGTTCCCCCGGGCACCTCCTCCTACTCTTCTTCGGCTCAGTATTTTTCATATTTTCCAAAAACAGACAATTTCTAACTTGGAAGATAATTCGCAAACTTTTTCTTAACAAAACTATTACCTATTTGAAAACGGACTCTGCAGATTCTGGAATCTTCCCTCTAATGAACTTCTCCGGAGTCATTACTTGAATAACATCAACATCTTCATCATAAGAATCCCCGGAAATATAATGTTTGAGTCTTTGCCCATTTACCACTTTTGTAGTGTTATCTTTAAGTGAAGCAATTTTGATTGATCCCGAGCGATACAGTTCTTCAATAACATAAGGGCCTTCCCATCTCGAGAGTAATTTTCCTGCAAAAAATCTGAGATGAGACCGATACAATAGAACTTCCTCACCAACATGAAATTATCTTTTAAGAATTATCCTATCATGCCATTGTTTAACTTTTTCTTTAAATAGCCTAGCATTTTCATAAGCTTCACATCTCCATTCATATAGATGATTCAAATCAAGCATTCTTTTCTTACTAGCAAGTTTAAAATCTTTATTAAGTTCTTTCACTGCCCAATAAGCTTTATGTTCTAATTCTAAAGGCAAGTGACAAGCTTTTCTAGAAACCATTTTATAAGGAGACATACTCATAGGATTTTTATAAGATGTTCTATAAGCCCATAAAGCATCATTCAACTTATCAGACCAATTCTTCCTAGATTTATTAACAATATTTTGCAAGATAGATTTAATTTCTCTATTTGATAATTCTACTTGCCCACTGGTTTGAGGATGATAATCTGAGGCAATTCTATGATTAGAATCATATTTAGCAAGGGTTTTCCTAAAACCACCATGAATAAAGTGAGAACCTCCATTGGTCATAATATATCTAGGCACACCAAACCTAGGGAAAATAACATCTTTAAGCATTTTTAAAGAGCTCTCACCATCAACACTTTTTGTAGGTATAGCTTCTACCCACTTAGTAACATAATCAACATCAACAAGAATGTGAGTGTAACCATTCGAAGGAGGAAAAGGACCCATAAAGTCAAATCCCCAACAATCAAAAGGTTCAATAACAAGAGAATAACTCATAGGCATTTCATTACGTCTAGAAATATTACCAACTCTTTGACATTCATCACAAGATAAAATGAATTTACGTGCATTTTTAAAGAGAGTAGGCCAATAGAAACCTGATTGTAGAACCTTCTGTGCGGTTCTATCTCCAGCGTGGTGTCCTCCATAAGCACTACCATGGCACTTTTTCAATATTTCACGTTCATGATCTGGAACACATCTTCTCATAATACCATCTACTCCTTCTTTATATAAGTGTGGGTCATCCCAAAAATAATGTCTCAAATCATAGAAGAATTTTCTTCTTTGTTGAGATGTAAATGTTGGAGGCAAATACTTTGAAACAATAAAGTTAGCATAATCAGCATACCATAGACTATCTTGGGATTTTACCTTTATTGCAGCCAACTGTTCATTTGGAAAACCATCATTAACAAGAATAGGGTCAAAAGCAATGTTTTCCAATCTACACAAGTTATCAGCAACAGGATTTTCATCACCCTTCCTATCCACAATATGCAAATCAAACGCTTGTAAAAGCAACACCCATCTAATAAGCCTAGGCTTAGCATCTTTCTTTTCCATAAGGTATCTAATAGCAGCATGATCAGTATGATTAGTAACCTTTGAATCAACAATATAAGGTCTATACTTATCACATGCAAAGACTACAACTAAGAACTCTTTTTCAGTAGTAGCATAATTCGTTTGAGCAGCATCAAGAGTCTTACTAGCATAATGAATAACATTCAACTTCTTATCTACGTGTTGTCCAAGAACAACACCTACAACAAAATCACTAGCATCACACATAATTTCAAAAGGTAATTCCAATCAGGTGGTTGAACAATAGGAGCAGTAGTTAAAGCCTTCTTTGAAGTTTCAAAAGCTTCCTTACAATCATCATGAAAAACAAAAGGTACATATTTTTGAAGAAGATTAGTAAGAGGCTTTGATATTTTAGAGAAATCTTTAATAAACCTCCTATAAAAACCAGCATGACAAAGAACACAACGAATACCTTTAACATCCCTGGGACATGGCATTTTCTCTATTGCTTCCACTTTAGCTCTATCAACTTCAATACCTCTTTCAGAAATTTTATGTCCAAGAACAATTCCTTCATTCACCATAAAGTGGCATTTCTCCCAATTAAGAACAAGGTTAGTTTCCTCACATCTCTACAAAAATTTATCAAGGTTGTGCAAGCAATTATCAAAAGAAGTTCCATAGACATAGAAATCGTACATGAATACCTCCACAATATCTTCACAAAAACCATGAAAAATAGCAGACATGCATCTTTGAAAAGTAGCAGGAGCATTACACAATCCAAAAGGCATACGTCTATAAGCATAAGTACCATAAGGACAAGTAAAGGTTGTTTTCTCTTGATCTTGCTTCGTGACAGCAATTTGAGAAAACCCAGAATAGCCATCAAGAAAGCAAAAATGAGTTTTCTTAGACAAACTCTCTAACGTTTGATCAATAAAAGGCAAAGGATAATGATCTTTCTTAGTAACCTTGTTAACTTTCCTAAAATCAATTCACATTCTATAACCAACTACCACTCTTTAAGGAATAAGCTCATTATTTTCATTAGGCACAATAGTCATTCCTCTCTTCTTAGGGACACAATGCACATGGATCAATCATCTACTATCGGCAATAGGAAAAATAATACCAGCATCAATAGGTTTTAATACCTCATTTCTTACCAGTTCCTTCATCTTAGGAATTAAACGGTGTTGATGTTCAAGTACTAGCTATGCATCAGGTTCAATATTAATAACATGCTGACATATAGGGGAGAAATCCCTTTCAAATCGTCAAGAGTATATCCAATAGCTCCACGGTGTTTCTTCAATATTCCTAATAATATTTCCTCTTCTTCACCTGAAAGTTTAGCACTACTAATATATATGATATATTTCCTTATCATGAATATAAGAATATTTAAGATCATTAGGAAACGGTTTTTAATCAAAAACGTGATCCTACTTGGGTGGTAATGTGGTACCCAAATCTTCCACAAGTAAATTATGTTTTAGTATCACCGGTTGACGAAGAAGAATATCGTCAATCTCATTTATCTCTTCCATAAAGACTTCACTTTCATGGTCCTCCATATATTGCTACAAAGCATTGTTAGGATCAAGAGCAATAGAGGCAAGCTGTTCAACTTTAAAATTCTCATTAGGCAATTCAGATTCATAAGGTGCTTTAGCAAATTTGGAGAAATTGAAGTCATAATATTTTCCATCAAATTTAGTCAAAATCTTCTCCCTCTTACAATCTATAATAGCACCACAAGTGTTCAAGAAAGGCCTACCAAAAATAATAGGACAAGTTTTACTAGTAGCCTTACCAAGTAATAGAAATCAGTGGGAGATTTAGTTTTACCGCATAAAACTTCCACATCTCTAACAATGCCAATCGGAAAGACAGTTTTTCTATTAGCAAGCTGAATAACCACATAAATATCTTCAAGCTCACAAGAACCAATTTCATGCATAATTTATTTATAAAGCTCATAAGGAATAGCACTAGGACTTGCACCAATGTCACACAAACCATAATACCAATGATCACCAATCTTAACAGAAAGCACAAGAACACTAGTTTTCTTAGGTCTATTTGGATGTGAGACAATATTAGAAGCATCCTCACAAAAGACAATATGTTCATCTTCTACGTTTCCACAAATAAGATCTTTCACTATTGCTACGGCATGTTCAACAGTTATTTGTTCATCGGGTTCCATAGATTTCTTAATGCTCTTATTAACCACACTAGCTACAATAGAAAGTTCTTTCACCTTAGCAGGGAAATACATTTTTTAATATAAGGCTCAGGAACGGCAGGATTAACAACATGCGCTTCTACATTACTAGCAAGAAAAATATCTTTATAAGGTGCATGGTACTTGCTGAATTCCTTTTTAGGAATATCAAGATAGGAAGCAAAAGCTTTAGGACAGTTTGCAAAGATTTGAGAATCAAGACCACAAACAACACTAACATTATGGAAGTCACCAGTTCCCATAAAGGATTTCATGCATTCATAATCATAATTTATACCCTACTTTCTACCTTTGTCATTCTCCCATCCTTCAGTGTTTTCTTGAATATGGTTAAGAAGATCACATTTAGCTTCCTCCTTCATACGTGTGAATTATCCAGAACAAGAAGCATCCAATAAATCGTTATCATGAAGAGAAAGCCTTGCATAAAAATTATTGTTTTTTAGATAAAGAATGTATATTGATATCGAGGAGATACAATTTAAACCCAGCCTATGAAACAACTCAATAGCCAGAGCCATTACGTATGCACACAGCCGAAAGACAATAAGAAGAAGAAATAAAAAAGAAAAGTCACGCTACAGAGTTACAGTCCTTGCAGCAACCGCACAACCACCACCATAACAACACATGATGTCCAATTCTTCAAAAGAAACGTCTTCAAGAATAACATTGCCACGCACAACCAATTAAGGCCAGACCTTGGGTTTTCACCTTGAAGATAATCCTCACTCTCAAATCAATGACTCCAACAAGATCACTGTCAGGCACAACCAAGCCCTGAAAGGTAGGACTTCGAACTTCAGCTGTGTTATCGCCCCTCCCCCTTACTTACTGCTGCCATGATTCCTGGAACTCCAAGCTAATTCCTCATCGATGCAAAGTCTCCAATCACCCTTGCTATTCCTCCAATCTCAGCTTCTATGTCATTTTCCGCCTCTGACTTCACCATGGATTTTCCCATGATGGCAACAGAAGCAGAGCTTCGCGCCGCTCCTTGCATTGCGACCGAATCCCAGCCGATCCAGCAATCTCCAGGCATTAGCGCCCATGGGAGATCGCCGGCGGAGCCTTCTGGAACCCAACACTTTGGCTAGATCAAAGAGGACAAGCGTGAGTTAGTTCTTCGTCTTGGCGCCGGAGGAATACTAGAACCACCACCATTATTTTACCACCTCGCAGGCCTCGATGCCGCGAGGACACTACCAGCAGTACCGACAAAGGGAGGAGGGGGTAAACCATCTCAGCACCTGGTCGACACCGACATGGAAATACCACAACCAGCCACCATTAGCACCATGGCCGGACCCTATCGCCCAATCGGAGACCAAAGGACTAGATCGGGGACTGAGGGCCCAGAACACCGTGCGTTTCCACTCAAGGACGTAGTTATCCAAAGATGTGGAGTACAACCAGCACCCCACCCGCTCCTCCATGCCGCACCAACGGGAGGCCCTCCTCAGCCAATCCCCATCGCCACCGCAACCGGCCAGAGGCCTCTAGCCGCTCCAGACATCAGCACCGCTGCCACCCCGCCTCCAAGGCCACCGCACCCTGATACGTCGAAAACGTATCTCCTTTTCCGAACACTTTTCTTATTGTTTTCCTCTAAACTTGTGAGTTTTGGATACCACTTACTCGGACTAACGCTGTTTTCAGCAGAATTACTTTGGTGTCTCGTTTTTGTGCAGAAAAATCAACTTTCGGGAAAATGCCTAGAAAAGACCCCATTGGTCTTGAAACACCGGAAGACCCCGGGAACCAGAAGGGGGCCACACCACCCCTAGCGACCCCCTAGGCTGCGCCACCTTGTGGTGTGGGCCACTCCCAGACCCCATCGGACTCCCCTTTCGACTACATATTGCCTTCAACCCTAAAATGCGAGGGGGGTCGTAATATTCCACAGAAACACAACAGAGCGCCGCCGCCATCCCAAACCTTGATTCGGGGATCAGAAGTTCCTGTTCTGGCGCCCTTCCGGGATGGGGATTCAAAGGAGATCATCGCCATCGACACTGCTACTCCTTCTCCATCAACCATCCATGTTTCCCACATCCATGTGTGAGTAAACACCATTATAGGCTGAGAGGGATGGACGGGATTGGATGAGATTGATCATGTAATAATGCCAGATTGTTAGGGCATAGTGCATAGTATCCATTGTTAGTGTTTTTGACCGTTGTTGCAACTTTTTATGCTTAATGCTTGTCACTAGGGCCCGATTTCCATGATTTCAGATATGAACATGTTATTGTTTCATGAGTATAATATTGTTTCTTGATCATACCTGCAAGTTTTTTTACACATATCATTGTCCAGAACCCGAGGCCCCAAAGTGACATAAATTGGGACAACCGGAGGGGATGGCTGTGATGTGAGGATCACATGTGTTCATGGAGTGTTAATGCTTTGCTCCGGTGCTTTATTAAAAGGAGCACCTTAATTACCAGTAGTTTCCCTAGAGGCCCCGCTGCCACGGGCTGGTAGGACAAAAGATGTTGTGCAAGTTTCTCATTGCGAGCACGTATGACTATATTGGAACACATGCCTATGGTTTGCCTACATGTTTGATGCTTTATATTATTATCTGCAATGCCTGTGTTTAGATTATTACATGACCTATGTTATCCATGCAACGCTCGTCCATCCATTCCCTCTATGCCTACCATACTGCTGTTTTCCGTGATTGCTACTGCTGTTACTATTTTACTAGTGCTGTTATTTTATTTCTACTGCTGCTATAAAACTATTACCACTAATAAATTGTTGCGAGCAAGTCTACTTTCAGGTGCAGCTGAATTGACAACTCAGTTGTTAAGGCATATAAATATTCTTTGGCCCCCCTTGTGTCAAATCAATAAATTTGGGTTTTACTTCCCTCGAAGACTGTTGCGATCCCCTATACTTGTTGGTCATCAAGACTATTTTCTAGCGCCGTTGGTGGGGAGCATAGATTTATTTATTTTATCACTTGATCGTGATATTTTTTGCTGCAAGCCATTCATCATGGGCAAGACTCGTGATGGAAAAGTTTCTATATTACCATCCACTACAAGAAGAGGTACAACTCTGAAAACTCTGCTGCTCTTGATTCACCGACTGTTGTCAGTAAGCTTCTTACTCCACCACATGTTACACGTAATGTTACTTCTGCTGAGTCTGAGAATGAATCTGATACTTTTGATGATGCTTCTACTATGCTTGATGATACTGGTTCTCTAGGTCCTTTCCTAGATGCTAATATTGCTAGATCCAAACATATGAAAAATGTTCAAATTTCTGTTGAAAATATTGGTACACGTGTTAATTCAACTGAGCTTATTGATGATCTTCATGAAACCTATATTGAACTGAGTGATGATTTTATTGAAGAAGCTCGTGCTACCACTGGTGCAAGTGCTCTTAAGAGTCTTCTTGCAAGACATGCTGTGAAATATAACTCTTCTCTTGATGCTAAGTTTGCCACATCTCCCACACATATTATAGATAAGGATTATGATTTATCTTTAGATTTATCTTATACATCTATTGTTGAGAAGGAACCTTTTTGTGGAACTGAAAGTAAAAGTGCTATGGAACACATGAATGAGATTTCATCTTTGAGTAGTTTATTTTCTGATGATACTAAGCTGCATACTTATTTTTTTACCAAGATCTTCCCTTTCTCATTGAAATATGAAGCTAAAATTTGGTTTAACAATCTGTCACCTAGGTGTATTACTGATCCTATGGATTTGGTTAATGCTTTCTTTCAAACATATTTTCCTGCTCGTGCCCAACATGCTGCTGTGAAGGACATCTTTAACTTTAAGCAAATTGAAGGAGAAAAATTGTCTGACTCTTGGAGAAGGTTTTGTTCTTTGATAAGAACTAGCCCTGGATACCCATTACCTAAAAATGAGCTCCTAGATATATTTTATAATGGACTAACTGTTGAATCTAGGACATACCTGGATAGTTGTGCTGGTTGTGTTTTCAGGAAAAGAACTCCAGAAGAAGCTGAGGAATTAATGGCTAAAATAGCCAATAATAATGATGATTGGAATATACCCGAGCCTACACCTACACCATAACCAAAACCAATACCAACACCCAAGAAGAGAGGGATGATGGTGAAGTGATGAAGGAAGCCAAGAAATCTCTTAAAGAGAGGGGTATTAAATCTGAAGATGTGAAGAATTTACCTCCTATAGAAGAATTATGTAAGCCTATTCCTCATCCATCAACTGTTGAGGTACACTCTCTCAAATACTTTGATAATAGAGATATTCCCTATTCTAAACCACCTGATCAGTGCTTAGATGAATTTGATAATTATGTTGTTAAGCAAGACAACTTTAATAGGAGAGTGCAAAATCACCTTTTGGAAAACTCTAGAGCTATTGATAATTTGCATGGTATTATTGAGAGAACCTCTAATGATGTTAAAATGCTTGTTAAACATTTTCAAATGGTTCAAACCCAAATTGATCAACTTACTAAAGTGCAAAAAGACATGCTAGCTAATGCTTCTAGAGATAAACATGTTTGTGAAATAATTACTAGAAGTGGTGTTTCTACTCAGGACCCCTAGTATCCTGAAGGACATCCTAAAAGAATTGAAGAAGATTCTTAGCAACCTAAAAACAATAGTTCTACTTCTAAGAAAAGAAGAAGAGACATAAAAATGTTGTAGAATCTCCTAAACCTGCTAAAGATCCTAATAGTATATCTATTTCTGATGATGAAACTGAAAGTGGTAATGATAAAACTGATGCTTTTGATAAATAAGAACCTATAGGTGAACCTGAAAAGCAAACTAAAACTACAAAGTATACTAAGGAGGATATCATTGCCACGAAACATGGCAAAGAAAGAGAGCCTTGGGTACAAAAAGAAATGCCTTTTCCTAATAAGAAACAGAAATCTAAGGAAGAAGAACATTATAACAAGTTTTGTGAGTGGACGAAACCTCTGTTTTTTGCAAATTCCTTTGACTGATGCTATTAAACTACCTCCTTAATCTAAATATATGAAAGATATTGTATCCAACGAAAGGAAAATCCCTAATGAGGAAATTTCTACTATGCTTGCTAATTACTATTTCAATGGCAAGGTTCCAAAGAATCTTGGAGATCTTGGTATTCCTACTACCCCTTGCTCTATTAAAAATAATTATGTTAGAACTGCCTTATGTGACTTGGGAGCTGGAGTCAGTGTTATGCCTTTCTCTCTTTATAAGAGACTCTCTCTTGAAAAATTGATACACACTGATATATCTTTCAAATGGTTGATAAATCCACTGTTATTCTTGTTGGTATATGTGAGAATGTTCCTGTGCAAGTTGCTACTAATTGTTTGATATTAACTGACTTTGTTGTGTTGGAAATGCCTGAAGATGATAATATGTCTATTATTCTTGGGAGACCTTTTCTTAATACTGCAGGGGCTATTATTTATTGCAATCAAGGAAAAGTAACTTTTAATGTTAATGATAAAAAAGCATACTGTTTATTTTCCCAACAAGATTGATAGAATATATGGTTTAGATTCAATTGAAAATATTGAGACCATAAAGATTGGAGAATTTTATTGTCCCATTCTAGTACCACCAAAAGAATATGAAATCGTTATGATAGGGACTATGTCTATCAAGTTTGAGGTAACATAATTGTGTAGTGATTAGCAAAGGTTTGCTTCATATGAAAATTGTTCTGGTAACAAGACTTGATCACCCTTGTTAACAAAATGAATTTTGAATGAAGAGGACAATGTTTTCACTATGTTTTCACCTTCCCCATTATGTTTTCACCATGTTTACTTCTGTTATCACATGGCTATTTGAGTACAATCATGTTTTCCACCATCCTTATGCATGTTTTCCTGATGTTTTCACCCTGATTACTGAAGTTATGCATGTTTTCACCATCCATACTTTTGTTTTCACCACTACCACCTTTGTACTCCTTGATTATTTTTCCATTAGAGTGTCATAGAACCTCTGTAGTGTTGGTTTTGGTTTTGTTTTCCACCTTTTCACTTTTGTTTTTCTGTTTTTTATTAATTATTAATTATTAAAATTCTGGAAATACCTCAAAAATAAAGTTTCTCGAAAAATTTCAGAAAAAATATAATAAAATTTTACGTCAAAAATGAGGCAGAGAGCCACCTGGGAGACCCTAGGGGGACCCACCAGTCAGGCCTGCCCCCTGGTGGCGCCAGCACATGGTGTGGGGCCCCTTGGCCCTCCACTTATTCTCTCCACTGCCAAAGTCTTCTCTCTCACCTCCCAAACTGAAAACATTTCCTGGAACCCGTGTTCTTGCTGTTCTTCCTCTGGATTTTTGATCTCCTTCTTCAGCCAATCATTTGTGCTGATATTTTGTGCATTTGCTCTCCGGTATGTGACTCCTCCGATGATCCAAGTAGAATTTTATTTGGTGAAGTAGTTTTTGAGTATTTTGGTACAGTAGGTGACAGCTTATGTGAGTTTGCATGCTTGATTTTAGTATAAATAATGTAGTATTGATGTATGTTTAGATCTCATATAAGTCCCTATGGTAGTTTCCACCTTATAGTAGCTTGAAATTAATTTTTGTGATGATTGTTGGAAAATTTCAGAGATGGAGCACAATGTTCATCAACTAAACCAGCATGAGCTGGAGTTGCATGAGGTCATGCCCGTGCATCGCGAAAAGAGAGTGTTTCCATCAATTTATCCATGTCAAGAATTCATGAGGATCACAGGAATTTTGGAGGATTGCAACACTCTTGTGCATAATGCAGGCTTGGACCGTTTCATTGAGGATAATCCTATCCAACATGTGAAACTAACTATGTCTGTGGTGCAGGATTTTCGTTACAAATGGTCCTCAACTAACCCGTTGGTCCACTATAAAATTTACAATAAAGCTGTGAGCCTTCCTTTCAGTGATTTTTGTAAGCTATCAAGGTACCGGAGTGGGGATCTGTGAGAAGATAAGAGGGCAACCTAAACCACTGCTGGAATTGTATGAGGAGATTTGCCAAGGCAGAAGATTCACTGAGGAGAGTGGTAAAATTCGAGAAATTCAACTCCCTAGCATTCGATACTTTGCCTATTTTATTTCTAAATGTGTGTTAGCTAGAAAAACTGCCAACAAGCTATCTGCCTATGATTTGGCGTTTATTGCAGCTGCCTTAAGATGTGATAGGTCTTATAACTTTGGCACTTTGATTGCTTACAGTCTCTCACATAACCGTGAAAAGGGCGGAGTTTGTGGAGGTCTTTATGCCTCACGCTTGCTAGCTTTGCATGGTTTGGAGCCACACCCTCTTGACCTGTAGTTACCTATAGAGAGGGTTGATCTTGTTTCCATGGTTCAACATAAGTTTCTTTCTATCCATGCTCACTTACATAATTTATCTTTTGAATTAACCTTCTCCAAACAGTCCGGTGGAGAGTTGTTATAACTGTTAGGGAAGTACTTTGGCCTGCACCACTTTTGTTTAATCTTAATAGCAGGCAAGGATGGATGCTTTCTGAGAGTGAGCTGGACACATACCTTGAGCATCACCCCCAGCAAGGGGAGGATGTCGGAGAGGGGGACGATGGTGATTTCGTCCAGCCCTACGATGCCACAGGGATCCCATACCCGCGCCCCGGTTATGACTATGCGCCCGCTGCTTCATCTTCCTCTTGGGCGCCCGAGTACGACCACGCGAGGGATGACCCACCACAGTGGGGTTATTTCCCGCGCTATGATTGATCTCCACTTAGGCCAAAAGCCTAATCTTGGGGGGAGGTATAACGACATCACACTCATTTATATATTATGTTCGGTCGGTTCTTTATATATCCATGTTTTTGTTTCTTTCTTTTGTTTTCGCTTCTTTCGTTTATCTTTGTCTTATTGTTTTGTTCCTGTTTTCCAAAACACAAAAAGACCAAAAAATATTTTTGTTGTTTCTCTTTGTTTGCTTCTTTAGTTTCTTTTTGTTGGTTTACTTTCTTTTATCGTTTCAGTTTAGTATTCAAAAATCCAAAAATATTTTGCTTTATTTGCTTGCTTCTTTCTGTTCTTGTTTTAAATCGAAAACCCAAAAATATTTGTTGTTCTTCGTTGGTTTTGCAAAGTTTGTTGCAGACTTCACCGGACTTACGTGTCTCCATTGGAGCTTGATTATCATTCTATATTATTCAATCCACAAGTGAAGAGCAGTAATGATGATTTATGACAATCCGAGTTGTGATGAGAGGCTGGTATGAACTCTGTTTGTTTTATTTTTGTACATATACTCGTTGTGTGAACATGCTTAGTCCATTCATGTAAGGTGTATGTTATTTAATTGATGCTTGGTAGTTCATGCTCTCACGTGTTAGTTCCAACTTATTAATATAAGATAGCATGTCGTATGAATGTTTTCTTGCATTGTTTTATTCATAGAAGGGTATGACATTGTGGTATCTCCATCTGATTGTTTCGCTTGAATTGACTTGGCACATGGTCACACATGCTATGACTGAAAACAAAAAGTCGGTTAAGCCTCGATGATTTATTTTGCCTCAGAATATTTGTATCATTTTTTATGCCCTGTTAATTTTTTTTGTCGCAAACATGATTATGACAGTTGTTGCTCTCTTGATTGTCGCTCCCCGTCTATTGCTAGGCTCCACCTGTACTGAGTATGATCTCTACTCGTGCATCCAACTCCCAAAAAATCAAAGTTTATCAAATTTGTCCACCACACTTACCTAAATATGTGGTATTTAACTGCCACTCCAAGTAAATTTCTCATGTGCTACCTTTAAAACTTGCTAAAAATTATTCCTGTTTTGTGCCCCTGTTTTAGCTCATGAGGACGTAAATAGAGAATCTTTATCTCACTTGTTGATTTAATTTCACACCCTAGACTAGTGGCTTCATCCGCTTATCCAATGATAGAAGAGCCGGCAACGGGGTGCCCAGCCCCAAATTAATACATCAAATTCTCTTCACTCTTTTTGCCCCTGATTTATCAGTCAAAGCATAATTGTGTAAACAAAAGAGAAAGGTGGATGACCTTCTACCTAGATGCGTCCTTCTATGGGAGCCGCTCTTGTGAAGTCTAGTTGTCTTATGACATACTGTATTGTTTGTTTACCATTCGTTGACATAAGCATACACCTCTCTCAAAAATGTTTTCAATACATCTATTTAATAAAATAAAAACTCTAGCACATTAGTTAATCCCTGCTTCCCTCTGTGAAGGGCCTTTCTTTTATTTTTATGTTGAGTCTTCACCTTCTCGCTTTATGCACTTTCTTGAGAGCATGGCTGTTATTTTTAGTGTAATGTGCTTGTCCCAAAACACGGTTGATAGTGGTATAACTTTGATGCTTGTATCTTTGATATCTTTATTTCTAGTCTTCATTTGAACTTTAGAGGTGCCCTGGCATTTATGTTTTGCTCCACTATTAAGGGCAAGAGAGTACACTTTATCATACCCTATTATGAGCATTGCAATCCTGTAGATTGAAGTACTTCATGTTGTCTATTATTAGTTTGTTGGCATCTCTTCATGGTTTGCATAACTGCTGGGTGACTTTTATTTTCCATACATTTTATTATGAATTGCCTCAACACTTGTTTATCTAGTGAGTATATTTACATCATATGAAATAAATGTGTTCGTAAAAGTCTTTTATCGCACTCAGTTGTCACTGAATTGCTTGTGGACAAGCAATAAGCTAAGCTTGGGGGGAGTTGATACGTCGAAAATGAAGGGAATATGCCCGAGAGGCAATAATAAAGTGTTTATTATGTTATTCCTTGTTTATGATAGATGTTTATTTCTCATGCTAGAATTGTATTAACCGGAAACGTTGATACATGTGTGATTAATAAACAAACCAACGTTCCTAGTGAAGCCTCTCTTTTAACTAGCCCGTTGATTAAACAGATGATCAAGGTTTCCTGATCATGAACATTGGATGTTGTTGATAACGGGGTCATGTCATTAGGAGAATGACATGATGAACTTAAACCCTAAACTAAGTATAACAATACGATCAAGTCATTTAGTTTTGTTGTTATGTCTTACATTCGGAGTAACATTATTCCTTAGACCATGAGATCATGTTAATCACTAATACCGAAAGAATACTTTGATGACATCAAACATCACACCGTAAAAGGGTGACTATAAAGGTGGCATTGGATATTCGGAAAGTATTGGTTGAAGCTCATGGATCGAGAATGGGATTTGTCCATCCAATATGACGGATAGATATACTCAGGGCCCTCTCGGTGATATCACATCAACACCGCTTGCAAGCAAGTGATTTGATCACTAGGATGTTATATCACGGGAACGAGAAAAGAGTACTTGTCGGATAACGAGATCGAACAAAGTATAGTGGATACCGATGATCGGATCTCGGACAAGTAATATATCGCGAGACAAAGGGAAATCGTTACGACGTTGAAAGGTTCACACGATCACGAGAGTCATCGTTGAATATATAGGAGTCATCACGGTTTTCCAGACCCCGCTGTTGATTATTGATCGGAGAGGAGTCTCGATCATGTCTATAATATTCACGAACCGTAGGGAGACACACTTAAGGTTCGATGAAGCGTTTAGAGAAGATACGGAATACCGAAGAATATTTTGGGCAGCTCCGGAATAGTTTCGGGGAAAATTGAAATAGTTCAAGGGGTTTTTCGTCGAACGGTTGTTAATAGAATTAACAAATGGTTCGAGGTGCTGCATGCAAATGTTTGTTAATGGAATTAACAAATATAAATAAAGAAATAAAAATGTTTTATTTATTTATTAAAGAAAAACCTTTGGATTTTCCAAGTGGGAAATTAAGGGAAATTTGAGTGGGTTTGAGTGGAGCTTCCACTCACATGAAGAGAGGAAGGGGTGGGGGCACCCATGGCTGGCCGCACCCCCCCTTGGGCTGCCTCCCCCTCCCCTATAAAAGGAGGGTGAGGGCTCTCTCTTCCCCACACACTTGCTCACACATTTTCCCTTCCATCCGCTGCTCCATTCCATGGTCTCCGGCTTGGCGAAGCCCTGACCGTGGGATTCTTCACCACCACCACGCCGTCGTGCTGCTGGAATTCCGGAGGGATCTTCCACTTCCGCAACCCGCTGGAACGAGGGAACGGAAGTCTTCATCGAGCTGAACGTGTGACCGATTACGGAGGTGCCGCCGGATTGCGGTGCTCTTCTTCTCGCTCGGGATCGGCGTGAGAACGACTACGCCAACCACGAGATCTTTTCTCGTACCACTTTGAGTCTTCGAGGGTATGTTATCTCAAGACTCTCTTTCTCCCCGTTGCCTTTCATCTCATAGATTAGATCTTGGCCATTTGGGTTTATCGCGTGTAGGAAATTTTTTTGTTTTCTATGCTACGTTCCCCTTCAGTGGTATCAGAGCCGGATCTATGCGTAGATGAATTGTACGGGTAGAACACATAGGAGTATGTGGGCGTTGATGATCATGTTTTTGTCTCTTTGAGTATTTTATGATCTTAGTGGCATAGTAGGATGAAGCGGCCCGGACTAACTTTACATGTCCACGTACATGAGACTTGTTCCACAACTGACATGCAACTTGAATTGCATAAGTGGCTTGCGGGTGTCGGTTTCTCCTACTATAGTTAAGATCTAATCTACAAAGGGTTGTTCAAAAATATATTTTATCAACGTTGTGGTTTTTTGTACGTAGATATGAACGGTTCTATTCTCGTAAGCCCAAAGCCACGTAAAATATGCAAAAATAAATTAGAGGCGTCTAACTTGTTTTTGCAGGGCATGTGATGTGATATGGTCAATGTTGCAAACGTTATGTATGAGATGATATCTTTTGTAAATTATTGACATACCGGCTGGAGCCATATGGTTGTCTTATTTTATGGCCTGCGTGCTGTATGTCATATCCATGTGATATGTTGTAATGGACAATCAAGATGGAGGTGCCACGGACCTTGGTGCCACGCCGGTAGGATGATGGAGATCATACCATGATGCACAAGATGGAGATCAAGTGCAAGAAGGACCATATCATATCACATTATCCATGCATGTGATGTTTATCCTTTTATGCATCTTTTTTTGCTTAGATCGCGACGGTAGCATTATAAGATGATCCCTCTCACTTAATATCAAGATAATAATGTGTTCTTCCTTAAGTATGCACCGTTAAGAAAGTTCGTCGTTTCGAGACACCACGTGATGATCGGGTGTGATAGACTCAACGTTCGCATACAACGGGTGTTTTCAAGCCTAGCATGTACAGACATGGCCTTGAAACACATGCAATACAATGGTTCTACTTGGCGAGCCTAGCATGTACAGACATGGCCTCGGAACACGTAACCGAAAGGTAAAGCATGAGTCATATGAATGATATGATGAACATGTTGATGTTCGCCTTTGCAACTACACCGTCTCACGTGATGATCGGTTTCGGTGTAGTGAATTTGGTTCGTGTAATCGCTAAAGACAACTAAGAGGGATGTTGTTTTTGAGTGGGAGTTCATGGGATAATTTTAGAATTAACTTGAACTTAATTTATCATAAACATAGTCTAAATAGTCTTTGCAAATATGTTGTAGATCATGGCACCACCTACCTTCAATTTCAATATGTTCATGGAGAAAGAGAAATTAGCGAACAATGGTAGCAACTTTACCAACTGGGCACTTAACCTGAGGATTCTCCTCACCGCTTGCAAGAAGCTCTATGTGCTTGATGCACCTCTAGGTGACCAACCCGCTGATGATGCTTCTGATGAGGATAAAAATGTTTATCTGACTCAACAAGAAGACCACAGTATAGTTCACTGCGGCATCCTCTATGGATTAGAGCCAGAGCTGCGAAAACGTTTCGAGAACAGCACTGCTTATGCCACAATGGGAGAATTGAAAATGATTTTCGATACCCATACCGCAGTTGAGAGTTATGACGCTTCAGAAAAGTTCTTTAGCTGCATGATGGAAGAGAACAGCTCCGTTAGTGAGCACGTACTCAAAATGTCTGCGTACGCTGATAAGCTCATAGCCTTGGGAATATCGATTCCCATTGAGCTAGGGATACATCGTGTTCTCCAATCTCTGCCACCTAGTTACAAGAACTTCGTGATGAACTATAATATGCAGAGCATGAAGAAGTCTCTCCCTGAGCTTCTCTCGATGCTTAAAACTGCTGAAGTGGAGATCAAGAAAGAACATCAAGTGTTGATGATCAATAAGACCACTAGTTTCAAGAAAGGCAAGAAAGGCAAGCCAAGGGTAAACTTCAAGAAGGGTGGCAAATCTGTTGCTACTGCTGAGAAGAGAAACAGGCATGGCCCTAAGTCTGAGACTGAGTGTTTCTATTGCAAGGGTACTGGCCACTGGAAGCGCAATTGCCCCAAGTATCTGGCAGATAAGAAGGCCGGCAAAGTGAACAAAGGTATATATGATATACTTGTTATTGATGTGTACCTTACTAGTACTCGCAGTAGCACCTGGGTATTTGATACTGGTTCGGTTGCTCACATATGTAACTCGAAACAGGAGCTGCAGAACAAGCGACCACTAGCAAAGGATGAGGTGACGATGCGCGTCGGCAATGGATCAAGAGTTGATGTGATCGCCGTCGGGACGCTACCTCTACGTCTACCATCGGGATTAGTTATAAACCTAAATAAATGTTATTTGGTGCCCGCATTAAGCATGAATATCGTTTCTGGATCTTGCTTAATGCGGGACGGTTATTCCTTTAAGTCCGAGAACAATGGTTGTTCGATTTATATGAATAATATCTTTTATGGTCATGCACCTGAGAAGAATGGTTTATTTCTTTTGAATCTTGATAATGTTGATACACATATTCATAATGTGAATGCCAAAAGAATTAAGTTAAATGATGATATTGCTACTTATTTGTGGCATTGCCGCTTAGGTCATATTGGTGTTAAACGCATGAAGAAGCTCCATTCTGATGGACTCTTAGAATCACTTGATTATGAATCATTTGAAACATGTGAACCATGCCTTATGGGCAAGATGACTAGAACCCCGTTTTCTGGATCTATGGAACGGGCGACAGACTTACTGGAAATCATACATACTGATGTATGTGGAACAATGAGTGTATCGGCGCGCGGTGGATATCGTTATTTTGTCACTTTCACAGATGATTTGAGTAGATATGGGTATATTTACTTAATGAAACACAAATCTGAAACGTTTGAAAAGTTCAAAGAATTTCAGTGTGAAGTTGAAAATCATCGTAACAAAAAGATTAAATTTCTACGATCTGATCGTGGAGGTGAATATCTAAGTTACGAGTTTGGCATGCATATGAAACAATGTGGAATAGTTTCACAACTCACACCTGCCGGAACACCACAGCGAAATGGTGTTTCCGAACGTCGTAATCGTACTTTATTAGATATGGTTCGGTCTATGATGTCTCTTACAGATTTGCCACTGTCGTTTTGGGGTTATGCACTAGAGACCGCTGCATTCACTTTAAATAGGGCACCATCTAAATCCGTTGAAACGACACCGTATGAATTATGGTTTGGAAACAAACCTAAGCTGTCATTTCTAAAAGTTTGGGGATGCGATGTTTATGTGAAGAAGCTTCAACCTGATAAACTCGAACCCAAAGCGGAAAAATGCGTCTTCATAGGATACCCTAAAGAAACAATAGGGTACACCTTCTATCACAGATCCGAAGGCAAGATTTTTGTTGCCAAGAATGGATCCTTTTTGGAGAAGGAGTTTCTCTCGAAAGGTGTGAATAGTAGGAAGGTAGAACTCGACGAGGTTATTGAACCTTCTCTTCTTGGAATGGCGAGTAGCGCAGCACCGGAAGTTGTTCCGGGGCCGACCCCGTCAGATGAAGAGAGAGTTAATGATCAAGATCATGAAACTCCAATAGAGGAAACTACCGCACCTCGCAGGTCAACTAGGGAGCGTGCAGCTCCTGAACTATACGGAGATCCCGTATTAAACTTCATGGTAGATGGAGGTGATGACCCTGCGACATATGAGGAAGCGATGATGAGCCCAGATTCCAACAAATGGCTTGAAGCCATGAAATCCGAAATAGGATCCATGTACGAAAACCAAGTTTGGACTTTGGTGGATTTACCCAATGACCGCAAGGCCGTTGAGAACAAATGGATCTTTAAAAAGAAAACTGATGCTGATGGTAATGTGACCGTCTATAAAGCTCGACTTGTCGCAAAAGGTTTCCGACAAATTCAAGGAGTTGACTATGATGAGACTTTCTCACCAGTAGCGATGCTTAAGTCAGTTAGGATTATGTTAGCAGTTGCTGCATTTTTCGATTATGAAATATGGCAGATGGATGTCAAAACGGCGTTCCTTAATGGTGACATTGAGGAAGAGTTGTATATGATGCAACCCAAAGGTTTTGTTGATCCTAAGGATGCTGACAAGGTGTGTAAGCTTCAACGTTCCATTTATGGACTGAAGCAAGCATCCCGAAGTTGGAACCTCCGTTTTGATAAGGTGATCAAAGGTTTTGGATTTGTCCAAACATACGGAGAAGCTTGTATTTACAAGAAAGTGAGTGGGAGCTCTGTAGCATTTCTGGTACTATATGTGGATGACATATTGTTGATTGGAAATGATATAGAACTTTTAGAAAGCGTAAAAGGTTATTTGAACAATAGTTTTTCGATGAAAGACCTCGGTGAAGCAGCTTATATATTGGGCATCAAAATCTACAGGGATAGATCAAGACGCTTAATTGGACTTTCGCAAAGTACATACCTTGACAAGATTTTGAAGAAGTTCAGAATGGAAGATAGTAGGAAAGGGTTCCTACCTATGTTGCAAGGCAAGACGTTGAGTAAGACTCAATGTCCAGCTACAACAGAAGATAGAGAAAAGATGGATAAGACTCCCTATGCTTCAGCCATAGGGTCTATCATGTATGCTATGCTATGTACAAGACCGGATGTGGCACATGCTATTAGTTTGACTAGTAGGTACCAATCCAATCCAGGTTTGGAACACTGGACTGCGGTCAAGAATATCCTAAAGTACTTAAGAAGAACTAAGGACATGTTTCTCGTATATGGCGGTGAAGAAGAGCTCGTCGCAAGATGTTACGTCGATGCTAGCTTCGACACTGATCCGGATGACTCTAAGTCTCAGTCCGGGTACGTATTTATTATGAATGGAGGAGCTGTAAGCTGGAGGAGTTCCAAGCAATCCGTGGTGGCGGGATCATCAACAGAAGCGGAATATGTTGCTGCCTCGGAGGCAACACAGGAAGCAGTTTGGATGAAGGAGTTCATATCCGAACTAGGCGTGGTTCCAAGTGCGTTGGATCCAATGGTTGTCTATTGTGACAACAATGGTGCCATAGCCAATGCTAAGGAACCAAGGTCTCACAAGAATTCCAAGCATATCAAGCGTCGTTTTCACTCCATCCGTGAGCATGTCGCAGATGGTGATGTGAAGATTTGCAAAGTACATACGGATCTGAATGTGGCAGATCCGTTGACTAAAACTCTCTCAAGGACAAAACATGATCAACACCAGAACTCCATGGGTGTTAGATTCATCACTATGTAATATAGATTATTGCCCCTAGTGCAAGTGGGAGACTGAAGGGAATATGCCCGAGAGGCAATAATAAAGTGTTTATTATGTTATTCCTTGTTTATGATAGATGTTTATTTCTCATGCTAGAATTGTATTAACCGGAAACGTTGATACATGTGTGATTAATAAACAAACCAACGTTCCTAGTGAAGCCTCTCTTTTAACTAGCCCGTTGATTAAACAGATGATCAAGGTTTCCTGATCATGAACATTGGATGTTGTTGATAACGGGGTCATGTCATTAGGAGAATGACATGATGAACTTAAACCCTAAACTAAGTATAACAATACGATCAAGTCATTTAGTTTTGTTGTTATGTCTTACATTCGGAGTAACATTATTCCTTAGACCATGAGATCATGTTAATCACTAATACCGAAAGAATACTTTGATGACATCAAACATCACACCGTAAAAGGGTGACTATAAAGGTGGCATTGGATATTCGGAAAGTATTGGTTGAAGCTCATGGATCGAGAATGGGATTTGTCCATCCAATATGACGGATAGATATACTCAGGGCCCTCTCGGTGATATCACATCAACACCGCTTGCAAGCAAGTGATTTGATCACTAGGATGTTATATCACGGGAACGAGAAAAGAGTACTTGTCGGATAACGAGATCGAACAAAGTATAGTGGATACCGATGATCGGATCTCGGACAAGTAATATATCGCGAGACAAAGGGAAATCGTTACGACGTTGAAAGGTTCACACGATCACGAGAGTCATCGTTGAATATATAGGAGTCATCACGGTTTTCCAGACCCCGCTGTTGATTATTGATCGGAGAGGAGTCTCGATCATGTCTATAATATTCACGAACCGTAGGGAGACACACTTAAGGTTCGATGAAGCGTTTAGAGAAGATACGGAATACCGAAGAATATTTTGGGCAGCTCCGGAATAGTTTCGGGGAAAATTGAAATAGTTCAAGGGGTTTTTCGTCGAACGGTTGTTAATAGAATTAACAAATGGTTCGAGGTGCTGCATGCAAATGTTTGTTAATGGAATTAACAAATATAAATAAAGAAATAAAAATGTTTTATTTATTTATTAAAGAAAAACCTTTGGATTTTCCAAGTGGGAAATTAAGGGAAATTTGAGTGGGTTTGAGTGGAGCTTCCACTCACATGAAGAGAGGAAGGGGTGGGGGCACCCATGGCTGGCCGCACCCCCCCCTTGGGCTGCCTCCCCCTCCCCTATAAAAGGAGGGTGAGGGCTCTCTCTTCCCCACACACTTGCTCACACATTTTCCCTTCCATCCGCTGCTCCATTCCATGGTCTCCGGCTTGGCGAAGCCCTGACCGTGGGATTCTTCACCACCACCACGCCGTCGTGCTGCTGGAATTCCGGAGGGATCTTCCACTTCCGCAACCCGCTGGAACGAGGGAACGGAAGTCTTCATCGAGCTGAACGTGTGACCGATTACGGAGGTGCCGCCGGATTGCGGTGCTCTTCTTCTCGCTCGGGATCGGCGTGAGAACGACTACGCCAACCACGAGATCTTTTCTCGTACCACTTTGAGTCTTCGAGGGTATGTTATCTCAAGACTCTCTTTCTCCCCGTTGCCTTTCATCTCATAGATTAGATCTTGGCCATTTGGGTTTATCGCGTGTAGGAAAATTTTTTGTTTTCTATGCTACGTTCCCCTTCAGAAAACGTATCTCCTTTTTCGAACACTTTTCTTATTGTTTTCCTCTAAACTTGTGAGTTTTGGATACCACTAACACAGACTAACGCTGTTTTCAGCAGAATTACTTTGGTGTCTCGTTTTTGTGCAGAAAAATCAACTTTCAGGAAAATGCCGAGAAAAGACCCCATTGGTCTTAAAACACCGGAAAACCCCGGGAGCCAGGAGAGGGGCCAGAGGGGGGCCACACCGCCCCCTTCCCCCCCCCCCGAGGCCATGCCACCTGGTGGTGTGGGCCACTCCCACACCCCCTCGGACTCCCCTTTCGACTACATAATGCCTTCAAGCCTAAAACGCGAGGGGGTTCATCATATTCCATAGAAACACAACAGAGCGCCGCCGCCATCCCAAACCTCGATTCGGGGATCAGAAGTTCCTGTTCTGGCGCCCTGCCGGGATGTGGATTCAAAGGAGATCATCGCCATCGACAACGCCCCTCCTTCTCCATCAACCATCCATGTTTCCCCCATCCATGTGTGAGTAAACACCGTTATAGGCTGAGAGGGATGGAAGGGATTGGATGAGATTGATCATGTAATAATGCCAGATTGTTAGGGTATAGTGCGTAGTATCCATTGTTAGTGTTTTCGACTGTTGTTGCAACTTGTTATGATTAATGCTTGTCACTAGGGCCCGATTGCCATGATTTCAGATCTGAACATGTTATTGTTTCATGAGTATAATATTGTTTCTTGATCATACCTGCAAGTTGTTTTACACATATCATTGTTCAGAACCCGAGGCCCCAAAGTGACATAAATTGGAACAACCGGAGGGGATGGCTGTGATGTGAGGATCACATGTGTTCATGGAGTGTTAATGCTTTGCTCCGGTGCTTTATTAAAAGGAGCACCTTAATTACCAGTAGTTTCCCTAGAGGCCCCGCTGCCACGGACTGGTAGGACAAAAAATGTTGTGCAAGTTTCTCATTGCGAGCACGTATGACTATATTGGAACACATGCCTATGGTTTGCCTACATGTTTCATACTTTATATTATTATCTGCAATGCCCGTGTTTAGATTATTATATGACTTTTGTTGTCCATGCAACGCCCGTCTACCCATCCCCTCTATGCCTACGGTACTTCCCATACTGCTGTTTTCTGCGATTTCTACTGCTCTTACTATTTTACTACTGCTGTTATTTTATTTCTACTGCTGCTATAAAACTGTTACCACTGATAAATTGTTGCGAGCAAGTCTACTTTCAGGTGCAGCTGAATTGACAACTTAGTTGTTAAGGCATATAAATATTCTTTGGCTCCCCTTGTGTAGAATGAATAAATTTGGGGTTTACTTCCCTCGAAGACTGTTGCGATCCCCTATACTTGTGGGTCATCACACCCCGATCCAGGTCCTCCGCCCCGCTCGTAGAAGATATTGCCGAAGCGCCCACCATACCTCCGTTGATCGAAGGGCGCCGCCAGCGACGACATTAGCCGGAGGGGAGCGGCCCGAGAGGTGGTTTTTTCTAAGGTTTGGGGGAGACTTCTGGAGCCGCCCGAGGGGGAGCGGCCCGAGAGGTTCTTTCCGCTCACAATATTACGCGGGAGCTCATGAATGGGACATTTGAGCATTAATAACTTCATTCCCCCCCACGCTTGGGCAATACTCTCTCCATCACGAGGCCATAAATTATATATTTGATTCCGGTCTTTATGAATCTCCCTAGGAGGATAGAATTTAGAATAAAAGAGAGGAACAATTTCCTCCCATCCAATAGATTCACCATTCTTCAGCAATTTGAACCATTCAGTGGCTCTTCCTTTCAGCGGTAAAGAAAATAATTTCCTTTTAACTTGATCCATTGTAATACCTGCACACCTGAATAACTCGCATAATTCATGTATAAAGAGCAAATGATCACCGGGATGGACAACTCCATCACCATAATAGCAGTTATCCATAACACGTCCAACAATTTTCATAGTTATTTTATAAGGATCTAATTCAGAAGATAATGGGTCACCTAGTACCCTAGTAATGGTAGAAGTACCCCTAAAGAGAGAACCAAAAGTATTCTCCATAATGAAATAAAACAACAGACATAAATAAAAACAGCACTCACAATAAAAGTTTCTCTTACCAATTCCACTTACCAATAGAACACTCCCCGACAACGGCGCCAGAAAATAGTCAAATAAGAGTGTCAAACTCAACGAGGAGCAGAAGGTGTTGACAAGTAGGTTGGATGGAGAATTCACTTCAAACACTAGCAAACGGGTTTTTGGTGGTTTTTACATAGCAGATAAATAAAGTGCAAGTACATAGAAGACAATAAATAATATTGCAGCGAGTGGCCCAATCCTTTTGACAGCAAAGGACAAGCCGGATGTTCTACTTATGATTACCAAACGTTCTCGAGGACACATGGGAATTTCGTCAAGTGCTTTCGCTTCATTACGGTTGATTAATATTTATTGGTTCGTGCAGTGTTGTGTGGGTGAACCTATGCTAATGCACCGCCAAACTAGGACTAATACATACTTGTAATTATACCCCTCGTAAGCATCCGCAAATACAAGAAAGTAATTAAGATAAATCAAACCACAACCTTAAAACTCCAGGATCCTACACTCCCCTGTGCATTGGTTTCCTAACGGGGGTTTAGGTTTCTGTCACTTCGGCAACACCACAATTAGTAGCCAAATACACAATGCATCCTCCTAGGCCCATAAAGGTGAAGTATAATGTAGTCTACGTTCACATGACACCACTAGAAGAATAGCACCACAACTTAAATACCGAACCACGAGATATTACTTCAACATAATTCAACTACTAACATCATGACTTCTCCCATGTCCTCAAGAAGTAAAAGAACTACTCACAAGACATCATATGGATCATAATCAGAGGTGATATAATGGATACTAACAATCTGGTCATAAAGTGTAAACACCGATAAATCTCACAAGCATCAACTACTAACAAGTAATCCACACCGGGAGAGAGATCTAGTGAAGAGAAACGATAAAGACCCCTAATTGTTACAGTGGGATGAACGTGGATGATGAGGGTGATGGTGCTGGTGGTGATGATGATGACGATCTTGATGATGCCCGGAGCAATGACGGTGACAATGGCGATGATTTCCCCTCTCCGGGGAGGAATTTCTCTGGCAGATTTCTCCTTGCCGGAGAGATTTTCTCTCTCTGTTGTTCTCCGCCCCCAGGCGGCGGAATAGTTCTTCGATGATGTTCTGAGGCTTAGGGTTACCTCGGGGTCAAGTACGCGAAAGAGGGCACCCATGAGTGGGCCAGGGGGCCATACCACCCCAAGGAACTTCCAGAGGGGTGCGCCGCCTGGTGGTGTGGGCCCCAGGTGCCCCCCCCCTCCGGGTGCCCTTCTGGCTGGCTTCCTCCTAAGGACTTCTAAGACTCCTCCGGTATCCCCCCTCTTCTTCTGATCTTATGAAATAGGGTATCTCGATGCTGCCTTTTCCGTCAGATTTCTGGTCCTGGTGTTTATTCTCCAAAAATTATAAAACATGCAAAATAAGATAAAATAACATAAGTGATGCATCATAACATGAAATATATCGATGAATAACAGAAAATAACAATATAAAATAGTGATGCAAAATGGATGTATCATGTATCATATAGAGATAAAATATTGAATCATGGAGTATCCTCAAGCTATGGTATGAAACAATGAAGTTGGACCCACCTTTTAAGTTTCTCAATTGCAGGAATTTGTCTAAGTTCAAGAGGGCTACAGAACAAGGTTTTTCTACAAAGGTTTTGCAAAGACATTTAAGACTATGTTCATAATACTGGGTTCATGTTTTCAAATATATGACATGCATATATAACAAAACTCCCACTCAAATGAACATCCCTCACTCTGTTTAGTGATCAAACGACCCCATCCACCACACCTCGCCCGATCGTCATGGCCATTGGTGTAGCTTCAGATTTAGACAAAACATGTCAGTTGCATCATCCATGTAGCTCATGCTGGGACTTTTGGTCTTCTGTGTTATGAGGCCATGTATGTACATGCTAGGATCGCCAACTTAACCTTAGTGTATATGGTTGTGCATAACATGGCTTGCACCCGCCGTATGTGAACGCAGAATTAAGTACCCGATCGTCACGATCCACTTTCCGACTGCAGACTTTCTTGTCGGTGCCACACTAAGAGAGAACACTTACATTGGAATTAAAAGAGGGGTCATCCTATATAGCTACCGCCGAATATATCATAATATACTATTAGCTATAAAGATGCATATAATATCCCCACAATAACATCAAATGAAATAGTGTAAATTGATATGATATGGTCATCGCGCCTTGATCTCCATCATGCGCTCCAAAACGACACCAGGTCCTCGATGCCTCCGCATGAAAACGGTTAGTCCGAACAATTCATAAGCTCACCTTTATCATATCATATCCTTTTCACCTGCAACATAAAGGTATACGCCTCCAGTTTATCTTTATGCAAGTTTTACGTGGCTCATGGGGCTGTCGTAAAAAGAACTGTTTCTTACCTATGAACCTAAAACGACACCGCCGATCAACTAGTTGTTTGTTACATATCCCTTTTAGGTCTCCCATTGTAAATGCCATGATATCTATTGTAAGAGAAACTGACACCCTCATAGCTGCTTTATGTGGTACAAGCCACATGTCAGTCGCAATCTCGCGTACGGAGTACACGTAAGGTTGAGTTCGGGCCTCTATCATCAAACAATGCCAACATCATAACCAAGTACACACGAGGAGGTAAAAACTACAAGATCTATGCCCTCATCCAACATGCGTCCTAACCGTACTTCTATATCTACGCATAGATTGGCTCTGATACCACTGAAGGGTTTTATAGCAGAAACCAAAATATTTTCTAAGAACGATAACAAAAAAACAGCCAGGAACTATTACTATGTAGATATAGAGTAATGGAGAAGGAACGTTGATCATACTCTTTAATACCGAAAGAAGGGATTACCCTCCCGCACAAGGGTTGTCGATGAAGACAACGAAACATACCTCAAGGTCGAGGAGTGGTTCCACGACTAGTACCCCAAGTGTTGCACCTTGTGGGATTAAACACATACGGTGTAGACTATGACTTCCGGTCTCCGGCCCAGCGAAGGTTGCGGAAGTAGAGCGATGGACCGAAGACTAATAGCATGGCAGTGTGCTTATAGTGGAGAATTCTCAACTCCTAACACAGCTCCAAATTGAACCAAGTTCAGAGAAGAGAGAAAAGAGAGAGAAGCATTGATTGATTGATGGCAGAAAAGGGGAGGGGAGTCCAACTATATAAATGGAGGAAGGGGGAGACCTTCCCCTTGGCCAAGCCATGTGGGACTAATCCCACAAGGTATGGTGCGGCCAAGGGGGGGCAGCTGATGCGCGTGTAACACACGTTCGCTGGGAGACCCCAAGAGGAAGGTATTAAGAGCACAGTAGCAAGTTTCCCTCAGGAAGAAACCAAGGTTGAATCGACTAGTAGGAGGAAGGAATAATTTCAGAAGGTTGAAGCAGTTGAGATGGCAGGGCGCACTACCGGTTCAGCAGCAACGTGGAACCTACACAACACAATCAAATCACTTTGGCCCAATGAAGCAGTGAGGTTGTCAATTTCACCGGTTTTGCTGAACACAGAGAGGTTAAACGTATGGTGTGGAAAACAATATGAAAACAGTAGCAGAAGCCAGTTTGTGTATTATGAGTATGAGAAAATGGACCGGGGTCCACAGTTCACTAGTGGTGTCTCTCCAAATAAGATAAATAACATGTGTGGTGAACAAAGTACAGTTGGAAAATTGAAAAAAATGAAGGTTGCACCGTAGTGCATATGCAAGACATAAAGATTACTATGTGATTAATGCGGGCATTGCAACAAGATACATATACCGTATTCGAAATGCAGCTATGACTAATAATCCACAATCCGAATATCATCCGAACAAACATTGGGTATTAAGTTGCAATCAACAGATAATCGTAGTAATCAGAGTGTGTAATGTAAACAATGTAAACGAAGTAAACACCATTGTTTTCTCCCTAATGGAAACAACACATCCTCCATCCGTCATGTTTCTGTCACTCGAGCACAGATGCAAAGGAGGCATGAACCCACTATCGAGCATAAATACTCCCTCTTGGAGTTACTAGCATCTACTTAGCCAGAGGATCTACTAATAACGGAGAGCATGCAAGATCATAAATAACATATGCATGAAGATAACATGATAGATTGATAATCAGAAGACATAGCATTCAACATTCATCAGATCCCAGCATAAAGTGGAGAAGACAACCATCTAGCTACTGCTATGGACCCGTAGTCCAGGGATGAACTACTCATGCATCACTTCGGAGGAGGGCATGGTGGTGTAGACCCCTCCGGTGATGAATTTCCCTCCCGGCAGGGTGCCGGGGAGAGCTCCAGAACCCTCCCAATCTCGGGATGACAATGACGGCGACCTGGATGTTTCTCGGGAAAAGTGGTATATCCTCACGTATCAGGGGGATTATATAGGCGAAAGGGCGATGGAGGTGGACGCCCGAGGCGTGGCAAGAAGGGCGCGCCACCCTATGGTGTGGCCCCTCTCCGGGCCTATTTGGGACTCCGTGGAACCTTCGGGAATTCTAAGACTTTCGGGATTCGAATTTTCTAATTCCGTGAATATTTCCAGAACAACTTTTATGAAACTAAAAACAGCAGAAAACAGGGAACTCGCTCTGTGGCATCTTGTCAATAGGTAAATCCCGGAAATCGATAAAATGACATAAAGTGTATAGCAAACATGTAGGAAATAACATAAAAACAACATGGAACATAAAAAGTTAAGGATACTTTGATGACGAATCAACATTCCCAAGCTTAGTTCCTACTCGTCCTCGAGTAGGTAAACGATAAAAACACATAATTTCTGAGGTGACATGCTACCAACATAAACTTGATCCTCAATATTGTAAAAGCATATGTAAGCGGAGATCATAGTACTTTAAACACAAGCATGATAGTTATAATTGTCGTGGTGGTGTCACGGCAGATGCCATGGGATGGCTAAAGATGTGGGGACGAAGGACGCTGGAGGTGCTCGGGGAGAGATCACGCGACCAGTAGCCGCGTGAGGTACGAAGTAAACGCTGCAAACAACACGATCTACCCAGGTTCAGGGCCCTCGTGAGGAGGTAAAACCCCTACTCCTGCCTTTCTCTATGTATTCTGGTGTCTCACCGAGTAGCCACAGTACAATGTTCTTGCTACCGAGTAGCCACTATCCTCTCTAGGTGATGAACTAGGTCAAGAATTAGGTCACCAAGTGTTCGATCCTCACGCAGGAGGCGGCGGGGCACCTTATATACACGGTACCCAGCCGGATACGTCCAAACATGGACAAGTGTCGACATAGTGTGCACATCGTCCTTCTTCCGGGTTCCCGCTGACAGCTTTGGTTCCCAATCTTGGCTGCATCTGGAAAGTCGTTGGGCAAAACAAGGGGACAGACTGGTATCACTGTGCCAAACACAGAGTAGGCCCCCCTTATCCTGCGACGGCCTGCTTCCATGCTGTCACTGCCAGGCAGGCCGGTCCCAGATGAGCAGTAGTTTGAATAGTGCCAAGTACGGACCCAGGATACGCGGGATCCTGTGTCAGAACGGCTCCTTTGACTTTCTGGCCCGAGTAAGTTCCCGCCAATTGTACTCGGGCCAACTCTTCTACTCGAATGGACAGAACTTGATTGATATCTCCTTCTGGTCATCTTGAGGTGAGACCGAGTAGCAGTCGACCGGGTAGCAAATACCGGGTAGTCGGCTACTCGACCAAACCTCTCTTCTGTAAGTCGCCTTTACCACTTGCCTTTACCCTACTCGGGGGTAACCCCCCGACAGCAGTCCCCGAAGCCGGTTGAGTCTTGCGAATTCGTTCACTAGGCTCTGCCAGCTTAAAACCAATTTTTGCAACATAGCCCTTGAACCTCAAGATGCCGAGTAAAAGGCCTCCGAGTAGTACTTTAGAAAGTACCTTGAGTTTCCTGTCTTCCGAGTAGCACCAGCTTTCTACTCTGTAACCGAGTAAAAAGACTTAGAGAATTTCTCCTCTGGCGTCTCTGCAACGCAGAGCACAATCCAGCCTTCCGTGCCGCAACTGGACGCGTGTCAAGCATCCGTGACCCAGTCGTTTCGCTGCCCACGACACGACGTGCCACGCGCCCAGTTTTCACGGGGCGGGCCCACCGGCTCGTTATGTCCCATCAAGCGCAGTAATTGGCCACGATCTGGTAGTGGGATCTGCTGCGGCCGTTACGCGCGCGCCTCGCGCGTGCATGCGTTTCGAACCGGCCACAAACCCCACCACACGAAGATCCTGGCCACGATCGATCCCACTACCCCGATGGTAACGGTAATCTGCGGAGAGGGTATAAATACCTCCGCTGGTAACTTCCTCTTCTCCTCCCTTCGCACTTTTCCCCTTTCGTCTCTCTGTTCTTCTCCGCCGCCGAGCTCTCCGCCGCCGCGCAACCTTTCGCGCCACCGCGGACTCACCCCATCCACTCACCACCTTCCGACTCTTCCCATCTTTCCTGCTCGTGGCCATGTCTCGCGCCGGCTGGGCTGGTTCGCACGTCATCGCCGAGGACTGCGCCTGGCTCATGAACACCCGGAGGGTTCCTCCTGGTGTTCAGTGCCGGCCGTCTGAGGGCGAGATCGTGCCAACCCCGCGGGAGGGCGAGCATGTTGTCTTCCTGTCGCATTTCGAGCGCGGATTTGGCCTACCGGCCTCCGACTTTCTCCGCCGCTTCCTGGACCACTTCGGCATCCAGATGCATCACTTGCCACCAAACGCCGTCGTCTTCCTCGCTTACCACGCCGTGGTGTGCGAGGCCTTTCTCGGTATCCATCCCACGACGGATACCTGGCTGAAGTATTTCCATCTCCGCCAGCAAACCACCGGGAAGAAGGATGGCGCGGCCGCCAGCAGCCGCGCAACCGATACTGGCTGTGCCATGATGGTGCAGCGGTCGGGGACCAATCACCCTCGCATCAAGGGTTTGGAATCCGTCCGGATGTGGCAGAAGACCTTCCTCTATCTCAAGAACATCCCCGCCACGGAAGGAGGCCAGGTAACCGACAGAATTAATCTTCCCGCTTGGAGTAATCGCGCTCCATCCGGGAAGAATTGGAAGGCGAAGCCCTCCAATGACCTCAACTCGATGGAGATAGATGAGCGGCTCGGTGTTCTAATCGACGAGGGCCTCAAGAGTGATGATCCTGTGGCTTGCTGGATCAAGAATCGCGTGCTGCCTCTGCAGGAGCGCAGCCATCTGATGTGCTATATGGGAGGCCCCCGCGACTGCACTAGGACGACCACCATCGAGCTCGACAACGCGGATGTTCCCGTGCACGCCAGGGCCATCCTGACAACAAGCCTTGGTGACCACTGGCAGTATGGGTTCATCCCATTCAGTCACACGAAACCGATTCCCCGGGTACGTTCTCCTTATTCTGCTTTCGATATTTGCCATCCGATTAGAAAATCTTCTCTCTTGGCTGCAACTAGCAATTGCATTCTGTACCGAGTAGAGTACTTAGTAGAATTGTATAGGCTTAGTGTGCTTTGTGCCTGCACGCCTTGTCGGGTAACCTACTCGAAAATAATTCTTAGGTTTAATAAGCTTGATACCTGCACGCCTTTCCGAGTAGAACATTTGGTAAAATTGCTTAGGCTTAGTGTGCTTTGTGTTTGCACGCCTATCCGAGTAGGACATTCGGTAAAATTGCTTAGGCTTAGTGTGCTTTGTGTTTGCACGCCTATCCGAGTAGGATACCTTCCTGCTACTCGGCTAACTTGTGACACTTCTCCGCTCTTCAGGTCCTCAATCGCCAGCTTATGGAGAGCTGTGAGCGCTTTGAAGGCAATTGGTTTGCTGACCGAGAGGAGGACCACAAGGCCTCTTTTGAGACTGCAGACCAGATCAACCTTCCTCACTCCCCTACGACAGAGAAGCAGCCTGCCGAAACATCTCTTCGCGACTGGTCTGATGACGAGTTCGAAGGTAACTGAATTCGCGCTCTCCCTCTGCGAAAAGCACAAGCCCTTTGCCTGCTGTTTCTGAAGTGTTTTTCTTTCCTCCCTATTTCACAGACGCTGCAAATGCTGAGGATGATGACGAGGACGAGGAGGAGAGAGCCCTTGAGGTCAATCCTCTTTCAGTTGCTGCACCAGCTACCCGCAAGCGGACCGGCAGCGGCGCCCTAGAGCCCCCCGCCAAGAAGAAGAAACCCGCCGAGAAGACGACCAAGAAGGCGGTCGTGAAGAGAACGAGACGAACGATCCCCTCCACCAAAGCGTAAGCTTTCTTCTCGGTTAACTCCCGATTTCGTACTTTGCTGTTTCTCTCATTCTTCCTCTGCTTCCCTCTAATTTCTGATTTTTCCTTTCTCACCAGAGCTCCCTTGGATGCGAACGCTGCTTTCGCGCCTGACCAGGCCAAGAAACAAGCTGCCATTGACGTCGACAAGGTTGTCGACCTTGAGGGCGACGAGGCCGACACCACCCACACGCAAACGGGGCCTGAGCAACAGTCTCGCGCCGATCCAGATGCGCAGGACGCCGCTCACCAGGACAGGCCCCCTTCTCCTCCGGCTAGCACCGCCGAGGAGCACCAAGAGGAAGACCAGGAGATGCGTGATGATGACGCCGCCGTCGAGCGGCAAGAATCTGAACCTGAGCAGCCAGCCACAGGCGCTGCCGGACTAGAGGATCCCGCTGCCGAGCAGCGGGTAGAAGACACAGTCATGACTGAGGAGTATCCCCTGAGCAGCGCGCAACCAGGCGCTGCACAGAGTAGCGCCCAACCAGATGCTGCACAAGGTGACGGATCCGTGGCGCCACCCATTGATCAAGGCAGTGCACCGCCAGATTCCTCCTTAGTACCGTAGACGAAGGACGCAGCCAGCCCTCCTGCAGGGCGAGTAACCAGGAAACAAGCCCTAGATGCTCTGAAGGAGGCAGTCGAGAAGAAGGCAGCCGAGGAAGGGAAAACCGAGAAGAAGGAAACCGAGACACAGAAGATCGAGAAGCCAACTGCTCAGAAAGAAAAGGCTCTGAAGCGAGCTACCGAGTTGATGCCACCGCCCACATCATCTGGCCCGTCCCGTCAGGTGGCTATCCGCAATCCCAGTGCGGTTCCTGCCGCTGCTACTGTAGCTGATCAGCCCCTCTACCCGGATTACATGGTGAAGGTCAGCCAACAGCACCAGATCGGCCTTTCCGTCGAGGACCGAAAGCTTGCTCTTACAAGAGGAAGGAAAGCCTTGGCGGTAAACTCTAGGACTCCAGCTCCCAATCAAGACAGGTCCGCCTCCATCGCTTCCCGTGGACCCCAGACTCAGGCGATATCCTCTGAGAGCCTCGAGCAGGTACTCGACTTGGTCGGTTTCATTGATGCCAAGTGGGATAGCAGTGTCCTCGGCAATACCAACTGGAATGGCATCACGCTGGGCGACATCGATCATATGCGGGTCGACCGGAACAAGGTGGACTTGGGCTACAAACCCATGACCGTCTCCTCCAACACCGCTACTCTTGCTGCCAAGATGTTCGTGCACCGCAAGAATGCAGAAGATCTCGAGCAGTCTTACGCGGTAAGTCTTAACTTGTCCTCTCCGAGTAGCATTTTTCTTCTCTCCTATCCGTCTTCATTTTCCTTTACCATCACCCAGTCCCCGAGATTCTGGCCGAGTAGGCGGATGCTCTCCCGAGTAGCCGCCTTTTCGGGTTGAATCTTCACTTCTTCGCCTAACTTGTTTTCCTTTCGCTTCTCAGGATAGCGTTCTGAAGCGGACCAATCTGCATCGCCAGCTTCTCTGGAACCATGCTATCGCCAGGAGGCGCATTGCTGCACTGGAAAGAGAGAAGGCAGCTGCGGAGGCAGCCGGTAAGAATGCGAAGGATAGTACTCTGAAGTTGTCTGAAGTGGAAGGTACGTTTTTAGCTGCGCGGTTCTTGCGTTTTTTGTTTACGCCCGCTTCTGCTTTCTTGCGCTAACCATTTCTACTCTGCAGGGAAACTGAAAGCCCTAGCTGACGAACACGAGAATTGCCGCGTCTTTGTTGCGAATGCCGAGACCACCATCAAGAAGCTTGAAGGTAAACCTCCGTCTACTCGGTTTGCCCTTGTGTCTGTTTCCTTTGCTTCTCTGCTAACCGTGCTTTGCTCTTTTCAGAAGATCATAAGAAGTTTGTTGTCGAGCATCAGGATTGCCTCAAACCTGCTGAGGTTCAGTAGCAGTTGTCCAGCCAGGCCGTTGAGCTGGTTAAGGAGCACACAACAGAGATGGAGCAGCTGCAACTCCAGCTGCAGAAGGCACTCCAGGATGCTCTCGACCTTGGCGCCGAGAGGGACCGAGTTATCGCCGAGAAGGCCAAGGCTGAGACAACATTTAATGCCAAGATAAAGGCCCTCGAGCAGGAGTGCGAAGTGCTGAAAGAAGCCAATGCTGGGCTCTTCACTCAATTGGATGGACTTCGCTTGCTCGAGGAGAGGCATGTTTCCAATGAGGAGGAATGGAAAATCCAGTTGCAGCAGCTGCGCCACGAGCTTCACAGTAAGTTTCCTCCTTTCTGCACCTCTTCTTCTCGGTTCTGCCTCTTCTCGGATCCTGTGACTGACTTCCTCACTTGCTTTTGTGCAGAAATCTTCCCTGACCTCGTGTCCGCTTGCGCGCCAGCTTTGGCCAAGGCCCAAGCAGCTCGCATTGAGAAGGGCGAGGCCGCGGACACCAGAGCCGAGATCGAGGATAGCCTGCTGGTGATGCGAGGGCTTTTTGAACGCCTGGCCGGCGTGGGCACCGACTTGGTGCGCGTCGGCTTCGAGCTCCACAAGCTATTCTGGCCTGAAGATCCCGCGCCGACAACCATTGGTGGCCTTGCTCTGAAGCTGCGCAATGTGAAGACCGAATTGAAGAAGTGGCGCGCCTCGGGAGCTCGGGCGGGTGCTGACTTGATGCTACTCTGCGTCGCCTCCTGGTATGAGAACCTTAACATGGAGATCATCCGCGGGAAGCGCGACAACTCCAGGTGGGAGACGGACCCCAGCTGTGTGACCACGCGCAAGCTAATTGCGCATGAGGTTGCGGAGTACGCTGACACGGCCACCTTCATCGACGGCCCCACCGAACCCGACACCGAGGTGGAGGAGGACGAGGACGCAGATGAAGAGACAGACTCCGAGCTGGAATCGGGCTTCTTCGATTCACCCAGGAGCAAGGCCGGGAAAGGGAAAGCCAAGGTCGTCGCGAGTAGCGATGAAGAGATCGAGGAGATCGACACGGCTGCCCTCGAGTTCGGCACTTCATCAGGAGCCGCTCTCGATGACACGGTACGCTCCCAAGGCCAAGCTTCTGATTCTTCCCTGGCCACAGGGCCTGTCTCGGTGGCCACGGCCACCTCAGACCCGGTAGCCACCGAGCACGATGTCGAGATGGAGCAGTCCGCCACCGTCCACCCGGAAGCGGATGCGACCAACACAAGCGCCGAGGAGGAAGCAGCAAAGACAGCTGCTGCCAGCTCGGAGGCGGAGGCGAACAAGACCGCCACCGAAAATGAAGCAGCCCAGGCCAGCACCGACAACACCGCCTCTTCAACATGATCTTATCCTGCAAGCTTTTTTACTCAAACATTTATCAGATCCCCGGGATGCCGGGTGCAGATGTATCAGACTCATTTACATTTTCTCTTGCTACTCAATTTTATTTCCACTTGTTATCTTTAATTTAATCATTTTGAGCAGCCCTGGCTCAATGCCGGGTTGCGTTTCCATGCGAGTCCCCGAGTTGCGTTTCTTATTCACCCTCTCTTTTCATCTCTGCTCTACCCGCAACTTGTTGCTTTTTTGGTATTCGAGTCACAAGAGTCAAAGAGAAGAGCTGCAAATACTTAGCCGCTTAGAAACAGACATAGTAATGTAGCCCACCACTTAGCTGAAAAGATAAGACAGAGAACAAAAGTAACAAACACTCTACTCGGATCCTGCACTTTTTCTTCCTTAGCGATTTTCTTGTGCTCATTGACCTTTTGCTTGTTCTCTTGCTTGCCATGAAGCCGGGTTTCGGACAGCAGCAGAGTCGAAGAGTTGGCATATAGGTTTAGACACAGTACTCAATACGCTTATGAGTTTTGAAGTGGAGCAACCGAATAGGCAAACAGTATAGCCGAGTAATAACACTTAGAGCAATTTTGGACGAGGGCAGTCCCCGAGAACAATTTCAGATTGCAGAGTAGAATTTCAACTCGGATAAGAGGGTACATACACATTTTTGCTCATGAATGGAAACGACGGAGTAGAGCTACATTCCAGGGACGCTTTGATTCCTCTCCAGCTTTATCTGCCCTGTTCGCCTGTGACGGGCGCACATCTACAAGGTAGTACGCATCGTTGTGCAGCGCTTTGCTCACAATGAAAGGCCCTTCCCATGGAGGAGACAACTTGTGCATCCTGGCTGTGCGCTGCACAAGCCTAAGGACCATGTCTCCTTCTCGGAAAACCCTTGGGTTCACCTTTCGGCTATGATAACGCCGCAGGTTTTGCTGGTAGATAGCCGAACGTGACAGAGTCAGCTCTCTTGCTTCTTCAAGCAGGTCAACGTCGTCTTCTCGAGCTTCTCTCACCTCCACCTCAGTGTAGAGGGCTACTCGGGGGGAGTCATGCTCTAAGTCTATTGGCAACACGGCCTCAGCCCCGTATACCAAGAAGAATGGTGTGTAGCCGGTTGATCGGTTAGGGGTAGTCCTCAGACTCCACAACACCGCTGGCATCTCGTCTAGCCAACACCCAGGTGTTTTCAGCAGTGGCTCAATTAGCCTTGGCTTTATGCCTGCCAGTACCATACCATTTGCTCTTTCAACCTGCCCATTGGAGGCAGGGTGCGCGACTGACGCAACGTCTAGTCGGATATGCTTATCTCTGCAGAACCGCACCATCGCCCCCTCTGCGAAATTAGTGCCGTTGTCAGTGATGATGCTATGCGGGTAGCCATATCTCATGATCACATCCTTCACGAATTTCACAGCTGTGACCCCATCGCACTTCCGAATAGGCTTCACTTGAATCCACTTGGTGAACTTGTCCACCATGACCAAGATATGTGTCATGTTGCCCTTAGCCGGCTGGAAAGGCCCAACCATGTCCAAACACCAAACAGCAAATGGCCAGGTGATAGGAATTGTTTTCAACTCGGAAGCAGGCATGTGGATCTTACTTGCGAACATCTGGCAGCCATTGCACTTCCTCACGATGTCCTCAGCTTGCTGCAGTGCTGTGAGCCAGTAGAAGCCATGCAGGAAAGCTTTCTGGACTAGCGCCCGAGAAGAGGCATGGTGCCCGCATTCTCCTTGGTGTATCTCTACCAGGATCTCTTCTCCTTCTGCTGGGTCCACACAACGTTGCAGCACGCCAGTGGCACTTCTCTTGTGCAGCACATCTCGGACTATAGTGTAGCCCTTGGATCTTCTCTGAATCTGTCTTGCAGCCACCTCATCTTCTGGTAGAGTACCGTCCCTTAGAAAGGATAATATGGGCATAGCCCAACTCGGTGTCTCCCGTGTGGGAAACACTGGTTCGTCCACTTCCATTGGGACGGGTACCTCTGGTTGCTCTTTAGGGGTGGGAGCACTTCTCTGAAGCCCAGACCGATTAGCAAGGACTTCCTCAATGAATGCGACAGTCCCCGGGTTAAGGACAGCAGTCCCCGAGTAAGGAGTGGCAGTCCCCGAGTAAGGAGTGGCAGTCCCCGGGTAAGGAGTGGCAGTCCCCGAGTAAGGAATGGCAGTCCCCGAGTAGGGAGTGGCAGTCCCCGAGTAAGGAGTGGCAGTCCCCGAGTAGAGGACGGCAGTCCCCGGGTTTCCTGTAGCATTCTCCCAGTCAATCTCCATGGGATCAGATTCCTCACTTGGCAGAGAAGGAACAAATATGGACTCCGAGTTGGGAGAAGGCTTGATGGATGGCTTCCTCAAATGCTCCAAGGCGATTCCCGCCGGGATGGATTGCCGAGAAGATCCCAACTTGGATAACTCATCTGCTGCTTCGTCCTCTGCTCGGTGAATGTGCTGGAACTCACAGGCTTCGAAAAACCCAGTCATAGACTCCACCAGGAAGCGATATGATGCCATGTTGGCATCTAAAGCATCCCATGTACCAGAGACTTGCTGCACCACCAGATCTGAATCGCCATAGCATATAATACGCTGCACGCCAACCTCCTTTGCTACTCGCAAACCATGCACCACTGCCTCGTACTCTGCTACATTGTTGGATGCCTTGAAGTGAATCTGTAGCACGTACTTGAGTTGATCTCGCTTGGGTGACGTAAGCACCACACCAGCACCAAGGCCTTCCTTCACCTTTGAGCCATCAAAGTGCATCTTCCAGTAGTTGGAGACTGGAGCAGGAGGTTCATACTGCACCTCGGCCCAATCCACCAGGAATTCCGCCAGAATCTGAGATTTGATGGCTTCTCTTCTCGCGTACGCGGGTGCATACGCGGCCAGCTCGATTGCCCACTTGGCTACTCTGCCACTCGCCTCCTTGTTGCCCATGATATCCGAGATGGGAGCAGAGCTCACAACCGTGATGGGGTGCTCCTGGAAATAATGTTTCAGCTTCCTGGCGCCTAGGTATACTCCATATGTCATCTTCTGGTAATGCGGGTAGTTCTGCTTAGAGCTGGATAACACCTCACTGAGATAGTATACTGGACGCTGTACACTCTTGCCTTCTTCTTCTCGCTCCACCACTATCACCATGCTGACTACTCGGTTGGTCGCAGCAATGTACAACAGCATCGGCTCTTTGGGTAGCGGACTAGCCAAGATGGGAGCGCTACCCAGCATTGCCTTCAGCTCGTTGAATGCCACGTCCGCTTGCGGAGTCCAGACAAACTTGTCACTTTTCTTCATCAGCTGATATAAAGGCAGGGCCTTCTCGCCCATTCGGCCCAGAAAGCGGCTCAGAGATGCCAAGCAACCAGTGAATTTCTGCACATCCTTCAATGATCTCGGCAAAGACATGCTTTCAATAGCTTTTATCTTTGAAGGATTGGCTTCAATGCCCCGACTAGAAACTAGAAAACCGAGTAGCTTTCCAGCCGGTACACCAAAGGTGCACTTACTCGGATTCAGTTTCATTTTGTATTTGCGTAGGTTAGCAAAGGTTTCCTCCAGGTCGGCAAGCAGAGTATGTGTTTTATTCGTTTTGATGACAATGTCATCTACGTACACCTGCACATTCTTGCCGAGCTGGTCGTGCAAGCATTTCTGCATGCATCTCTGATAGGTTGCACCCGCATTCCTCAAGCCAAAACACATGACACGATAGCAATAAGCCCCGTACGGGGTAATGAAGGCAGTCTTTATTTGATCAACAGGATTGAGTGCAATCTGGTGGAATCCAGAGTAGGCATCTATGAAAGACAGCAGTTCACAACCAGCAGTGGAATCGATCACCTGATCGATGCGAGGTAGCGGGAAAGGATCCTTAGGGCACGCTTTGTTCAAGTCGGTGTAGTCGACGCACATACGCCATGCGGTAGCAGCCTTGGGATCCTCCTTCTTCTTCTCGACCATGACCGGGTTGGCTAACCAATCCGGATGCAGCACCTCCATGATGAAATTACTTATCAGTAGCTTGGTGATCTGGTCACCAATGACCTTCCTTCTCTCATCTCCGAAACGGCGCATAGCCTGCTTCACGGGCTTGGCGTCAGGACGCACATGTAAAGAGTGCTCAACCAACTCCCTCGTGACTCCTGGTAGATCCTCATTGGTCCAGGCGAATACATCCCGATTCTCACGGAGGAAGTGGATGAGCTCGCTTTCCTATTTCTCCGCCAACCCGGAACCAATGATGGCTACGCGGTCGGGGAACTCGGGGTCGACCTGGACTTTCTTTGTCTCCTTAGCAGCCTGAAAAGCAGTGCCGTGCTGGGTACTCGGCACACCTTGTGCACCAGCTTTTGCGGACTGAGCCATGGCCACCACCTCGTACATCTTCTTCTTCTCGGCCTCAATCACCATTGACTCTGCCAGCTTGGAGCTAGCTGAGGCACACTCTATGGACTTCTTGTAATCTCCAGCAATGGTGATTATGCCATTGGGACCAGGGATCTTCATCTTCAGGTATGCAACATGAGTAGAGGCCATGAACTTACTCAGAGCAGGCCTGCTGAGTAGAGCATGGTATGGGCTCTGATGATCGACCACCTCGAACTGCAGGCGCTCTGTGCGGCAGTTCTCCCTGGTGCCGAATAGCACATCTATCCATACTCGGCCAATCGGGTTGCATGAGATCCCAGGCACAATTCCATGGAAGGTAGTCTTGCTGGGCAGCATCGTGTTCTCGGCCATGCCAAGCTTCTCGAGTGTGTCTTTGTACACAATGTTGATGCTGCTGCCGTTGTCGATTAGCACCTTGCTGAACCTCACATTCTTCTCGGGGCCCAGGAAGGTAGGATCCAGCACCAAGGCGTAAGTACCCGGGTTGGGCATCACCTTGGGATGATCGACTCGGGACCACCTGATCTCCTGGTCGCACCAATACATGTAGTGAGGGACAGCAGGAATCACTGCATTGACCTCCATGGCCCGCCTGTGTTGTGATTGCTTGTCGACTGCCTCAGAAGTGAAGATCATGTAGCTCTCGTGGTGCTCTTGGTACTGGTTGGAGCCTCCGCCCCCATTGTTGCCGTTGTTGTTGTTGCCCTGATAGTTGTTGTTGCCTCTGTTGTTGTTGTTGCGGTTGTAGTTGTTGTTGTTGTTGCGGTAGTTCTCATTGTTGAAGTTACGGTTGGCTCCTAAAGCCACCTGGTTGACATTCTCTCTTCTCGGATACACTGGCGGCCGAGCTGCGGGCGCGCGAGTAGGCTGCACACTAGCATTGGCCGCTGGCAGGGGAGGAGGAGGAGGCAAGCCATCACTCTTGATCGCATCCCACCATTCGCATTGCCGAGTAGTATGGTTTGCAGGCCTTGATGGGTGGTGAGTGTGAAAGCTGCATGGACCATCCTTCATGTCATCAAAGACAAACTTCTTCGGCTGCTCGGAGTTACCGCTACCCGACTGAGAAGCGCGGAAAGGTTTCTTGTTGCCCTGGCCCTGGTTCTGGTTCTGCCCGTAGGCTCCAGCAGGTTTCTGCCTTTGGCTGCCACCAGCTCCAACAGTCACTGCATTCACCTCTTCAGGATCATACCGAGTATCTACTCGGCGCTTGTTGCGGAACTCGCTGCGCTTGCTGTTGCTGAAGTTTCTTCTCGGCTCAGAGGAGTCCATCAGTGGCTGAGTAGGATCACCGAGTGCGTACTGATCCGCAATCTTGATGGTCTCCGCCAGAGTGTTTGGCATCTCCCTCTGCAACCTCTGCCATAGCATACTGCCATGCCTGCATCCCTGCGCAAACCAAGTGATGGCCTGTGCTTCATTCACACCCTCACAGGTGTTCCTCAATGTGCTCCACCGAGTAAGATACTCGCGGTCTGTCTCGTCTTCTCGCTGCCTGCAAGTGGATAGCTGCTTTGGCCTATTCGGCCTCTTGTAGGTGCTGGTGAAGTTGCTGATGAAGGCATCCGAGAAGTCCAGCCAGCAGTTGATGCTGTTCTTGGGCAAGTTGTTGAGCCAAGTGCGAGCTGGACCCTCTAGCATCTGCGGAACGTAGCGCACATCCCATCTTCTGTTGCCGTTTGCGATATGAACCGCGGTGACATAGTCATTGAGCCAATCTTCAGGCTTGGTCCTGCCATTGTAGCTCTTGGTGCCCCTTGCGAGCTGGAAATTCTTCACGGACGGCTCGTTCATGATGCGCGGGCCAAAGCACTCGGGGCCAGGAGGACCCGTGTTCTCCAGCCGCGCCGACAAGCTGATCCGGTCCAACTGATGCCTCGCATCTCCAGGCGCCAGCATGCGCTCGCCAACACGATCATGTACATCATAGCCGGCCATCTCCATAGCCGAGTAGCCATCATGTCGTGGGATAATCACGGCAGATGTTACCTGGGGTAACTGATCTTGGGGCAAGTCGACACAGGTATTTGGGAGAGGGTTTAGCTCGAAGGAAGACATGGCAAAAAGCGATCTAATAACCGGAAAGCAACTCGCCGGATCTCGAATATGAACTATACTGGATACTCAATAATTGGTGATACAACTATGACTTGAATCTCTGGCGAACTAAACCTAGGGGCCGGTTTATAAAACACCTGTACCCCCCCTTGGCTTGCCCTCCAAGGCGCGGCTTGAGTCCTACACGAACTCTACTCACAAACCCTAGCTTTCCTTACCGCAACCCACAATCCGGGTTACGAGGCCTACAAACTTCGAGCCTTCCAAAGGTTTCCTTATCCTTAGCCGAATCCTGTGCAACACATCTTGGGCCGGGTTACACCTTGAGGTTGGCCTACCGGGTTACTATCCCCCCATCAGTAGTCCCCAGAATAGCGTGGGTTTCACGGATTCCTTCTTGAAGCGCTTGCTATTCCCTGAAAGAAAACATAAAACACACGAGTTCATGGAGGCTGGTTCAGGTTGCCTTGACAAGCAGCTAAGCACGGCTCCTTGGCGACCATACAGTAACCCGGCCTTTCTCCGAGTATCTAGCTTGTTTCTCCAAATCTGAATCCCGAAACGTTAAGATCCTACACTCGATACTGATCCCTGACACCTCGGGGTAAATTGTACTTCCTCTTATTAACAGAGTACTTTACTCCGCATTTGACGCACACGTCACAAAATTTGCGTGGATAATTGCTATCCCACAATTTCCGGCTTCCGGCCATTATGATAGGTTCGCCCTCTTCTTATAAATAGTGGCCGGTGGGTAACCCTAGGCCCTTTACTTTACCTCAGCATTCCCTTTCTCCCCTTGCTCCTTACTTCCTTGCAGCACCGCCGCCAGAGACTCGTGCACACCATCAAAAGCGAGAGCGTCGCCGGCCGCGCTCGACCTCGAGCCATCCTGCGCCGCCATCGAGCGTCACCGTCGCATCTTCATTTCTTTCGCCAAGGATCGTGAAGGGGCATTCAAGCCACACCTCACGACACCTTCGCTCCAGACTTCAATCCCTTCAGTAAGCCTCTCACAGCCGTCCAATTTAGCCTTGCAATTTCTTCAATTTAACCAGGATCGGATCTGGGTCCTCCCGTAACTTATTTTTCCGATATCACCAAATTGGATCGATTCGATACTTCTCAACTCCTTTAAGCACCTGATACACAGTCACAACTCATCCCCTTATCATTATTAACCATCAAATCTTCTGTAGGGTCACTCGCAAATTTTCCCATCTAGATCCGTTCCTCCTCGATTTTCCGCTTACCACATTAACACCCGGAACATCTTCCCTTTCCAGCTATTTTACTTGCAATAGAAGCATGGGCAACCATCCGTGCTCACCCAACTCACCTCAATACGTAAGTAACTAGTGATTTCCTCAACCGCATTTATCACCCGGACAATTCACAACCTTTTGCTCCGTAAGGCGTTACCCGGATATTTTTCAGTCTTCGTACCGCCTTAATACTCCAAACTCGGATAATCCGATATTCCGAGTCTTACTCCTTGTACCTCTTACTTGTGCCCTGCAGGTCAACTCTATGGCTCCAAAAAGACAAGGGAAACAGTCGGCCCTGGCAAAGGCTACCCAAACCATTTCTGCAAATTGGGGCCGGTCTACGGCAACAAAGGCCAAGCTAGACGGGATGGCCGAGCTAGGAATCCTTCCTTCTCAAAAGGACATACACTGGAGGGCACCAGGCGACGAGACCCGGCCCACTCCCGCCGGAAATGAGGTAATTTGCTTCACCGAGCACGTGACCCGGGGATTCCGTCCTCCGGGTCACTCTTTCTTCCGAGAAGTCTTAAGCCATTACGGCCTCCGGGTATTCTACATAGGGCCTAACTCTATGTTGAATATTACCCACTTCATTGTTTTATCCGAGTCATACTTGTGCGTTCCGCCAAGTCTGGCTCTTTTTCTTGAACTATTCCATTGCAAACCGTGCCGCGAGAGCGGCGACGGAGCGCTTCTTACTTGCGGTGGAGTGTCTATCCAACGCCGCAAACACTCACCCATGCCAACTCTGAACCTGAACTCCCACGTCAAAAACTGGCAATTATCTTTCTTTTATTGCCACGACACTTCCCCGGATGGCGAGAGGAAGTTGCCAGGTTACTCGGAGAGTCTCCTTGAGCCTTCCGAATCTTTCAGCGATTTTGCCCCTGACTCTGACAGGGAGGCAATCCAGCCTTTGCTGACTAAGTTAGCTGCTCTCTCGGCCCAAGGCCTTCTTGGACTTAATTTGGTGAAGACCTGGGTAGATTTCCGGGTTCAGCCCAACTCCATTCGCACCAAGTTAATGTATGAATACTCGGGGCACATCACGGACTCGCTCCGATACTCCACCAAGAACTTTGCCGTCGGTGACACCAACAAGACCATCAAAAGCTTCCTGACGGAGAAGCTAGAGGTGATAAAAAATGTCACCGGGTTACCCCCATTTACTCGGGAGCACCCAGCTCCAGTGGTGAGACCTGATTCCTTTAGCTTATTTTGGCACTTTTACCTGCTGCAGTTTCTAACTCTTGCTTTCGTCTCTTTGATCACAGGCTGACGATCCCTTCTGGAGGATCGAAACCTCTCCTCCTTCCCAAGACCCGGAAGAGGAGGATGAGCCGGTTGAACACGACGAGGGTATCTTCCCTAATCTTATATTCACCTTTTACCTGTGCTATCTTTCCTATCACCCATCTTTTCCTCGTCTGACACATACTCAACTTTCAGGGTTAGAGGACGAGGAGGAAGAGGAAGAAGATGACCCGGAAGCCACCGAATCCGACCAGGAAACTACGGTCGGAACCAAGAGGAAGGCCAGAGGGGTAGTTGCAAAGGTTCCCTTCTCCTCCATGTCTTCTGAGCCCTACTCCTTTGATACTATGCATAGACTTAATGAACAATTATCGCATTCACCATTCTTGAAGGATCTCCCCCCGGCCAAACGTAGGGTGACCCGGAGTTCCCCGGGGGATGATCCCCTTAGGGTATCTCCACTTCACCTGCTCACCGAGCTAGCACTCTTCCACCTCAGCCTCCCAAATCTCCTCAACGTTGTCCATCTCCTAATCATCCACTCGCCGGGCAATTCCGGGTACCACAGCCGGTATCTTTGACGACATCATCTGCCTCCAGCAGCGAGCTCCCACCGGACTATACTGTGAACACCGGGTAAGTGACTTTACTCGATATTCTTTTGCACTTATTAACCTTTTTAATACGTGCCACTAACCACTATATCCCTCTTTCCCTTTAGTGTCCAAGTTACCAACAGTGACCCGGATATTCCCGAAGCGGAAAAGCGAGGAGATGAGGAGCCAAATATTAACATGGATGTTGCTGCTGATGACGGGGCTGAGGACGGACAGGATCAAGACCCCTTTAAGGACCCAGCTCCACCGGAAACCGCATCACCCAAGTCCTCTGAAGAAGTAGACGAAGATATCATCCTGGAGACCAAGCCGGGTTCTCCTAACCCGAACACTCAGACAGTCCGGGTTCCAACCCCAAGACCCGGAAAAGTCCTTCAAGAGGAAGGCCAATCTTCCGGTCCTTCAAGACTTCGCCCTGAAGACATGACGTTTGCCCAGATGCTTGATGCCCTCTACACCTTGAGGGCCAATGAAGAAAATATCCTAGATGCCTTGATAACCAAACACAAAGTAAACCCGAGTAATATCATCTGTTTCCTCATATAGTCCCCAAGTTCGAAGTGAATTACTCAGTAATTTGCTTGGAACTTTGCATGATATTTCCGACTGACCCTTCTTCGGTTTTTCTCCTAGGACTTCGTTGCGCAATCTGAGAAAAAGCTAGCCAAGGCCACCAAGCGTATCGAAAAGGAAACGGCCCTTCGCGAAGCAGCTGAAACTGAGACTCGCCGGAGCCAAAAGATCATGAGGAAATACCGGAAAAGAGCTCACTTGGCCGAAGATAGGCTGACGACTCTTTCAGTGCTGATTGCTGATATCCACCGTGTTGCAACTGGTATGATCTCTGAATTTTAGCACTCATGATCCGGATTCGCTGTAGATGGACAACCGTATCCCTTTACTTATTACTTGTCCTTTGTCTTTTTAATAGGCCCGTGTGACGTAGCCCCTGAAGAAGATGACACTACCAAGTTGACACTTATCAAGGACACTATCTGGCAGCTTAGTGCCGGAATTGGTTGGATTCTTGACGAGCTGCGACTGCCGGGTATCAGGCCAAGCAACATGAAGAAATTGCTAGAATTCTGCTCCACTATCCCTGAGTGGATTTGGCACTGGAAGCGTTCATCTTGCCGATTTGGTGTGACCCGAGGACTCGCGCTGGCTAAAGCTTATGTTCCTAAGCTAGAGCCGGCCAAGCTGATGGGCGGGTTTCCGGAGTTCAACCCGGATGGATCCAAGTTTTCGCCTAAGGACTTCAAGGCTATTCAAAAAGAAGTCCGTCACCCGGCTAGCGTTATTGCCGATGGTTTGGAGATTGATACCATTCTTCCTGCATATGATGTTAACGACAAGATTATGAAGGCGGACCGCCCCAAGCCATACGACATGCTTGCCCGGTGGAAGGAGGAAGCGGCCAAGATAAGGGAAGAGGCTGCCAAGAAGAAGGCCGACGCCGACTCTGTGCCTGCTACTTCTACTCCTGTCGTCCCTCCACCTGCGCGAGTCGGCATTGTCACTGACCCGAGTGGCGCTGCTACCACAAGCGACAGCAAGGGCAAAGCCAAGATGGACCCTGCGGCTTAGAGTATTGAGTGTCGCCTATTATTTCATATGCATCAGTCGGCGAAGCGTCATTGAAACAACTTATTTTTTGGATGGAGCGCCTGTGCTCCTTTGATACTTTAGTGAGGATTTGTAATACATTCTGGACTGCCGATGCACTTTGCGCCTCTTTGGGCTTTCGATTTATATGCTTTTGCACCCACTTGTTCTTGATATCCTACTTGTCTTATTCCTGATACCCACAATTCTTTATTCTTCCTTTTGTGAGACCCGGCTTCCGGGTTTCGTGGGTGTTTGGCGAACGGACTTATTACAAAGTCCCCAAGCCCCCAAGACCCGGATGATGTTTGGTTCCTTGGAACTTTGACGACTGAACAACACTTTTTCTCTTTCAAAACTCATAAGTCCCAAGGTCCGGATTTCCGCGCCCAGAACACATGATTTTTTTGAAAAGAGAATGAATTGCCTGCCGCTAGACTCTCAAGTATCCCAGGACTTTTATAGATTTGAAGTTATGCTTAATAATCGTTGAGTTTCCGGCTGTCAGCCTTATACTCTGCATAACTTGTGGTTTAGATGACCCTTTCGACTATCTTGTACTGTAAGCCGGCTTTCGCGTGGATATCATGTTGTTACATCGATACGAAAACGAGGTCAGGCAAGTCCCATTGGGCTTCATGTCTGACAGTAATCGTAAGCGAACAAATCATGCCACTTTGTTGCGAGTCACATCGAGCTTAAGTAAGAATAGCCGATAAATTTGGACTTCTTTGTCCGGTTATAAGATTGTAGCCGTACTCGTTTTCGAGTAACCAGCCCCTATAACTCATTGGCATCGAGGCCGGGTCTTTTTGAGTTTGCAGCCGTGCTTATATGAGCGACCAGCCCTCAAGACCTAGAGATACACACTGTACAAATGATAATTGCCTCTTTTCTTGATAATCACCTCTTTATTTGATATGAGAAAATTAGGTCAGCAGGCCGCCTCATCAAAAACCCGTCCAGTCCCCAAGGGTACCCTGGATAGGAAAAGAGTACGTCTGAAACCTACTGCCTGTTACATCTTTTAATTCCCGTGCACCAACATAGTCCTTGCTAAGTATAATACGGGCGTAGCTGAGCCACGTTCCATGGTCTGTCTCTTTCTTGCATAGGTGCAGTGGTATGAGCAGTGTCATTAGCTATGGTCGATTCTTCCCTTGCGTCTATCAAGTAATATGACCCATTATGCAGATTCCGGCTTATGATAAAAGGTCCTTCCCACGGTGGTGATAGCTTGTGTTTTCCTTCGTTTGTCTGAACCAGGCGCAGAACCAGGTCTCCTTCCTGGAAGACCCGGGTTTTCACACGCCGGCTATGGTACCTCCGTAAATCTTGCTGATATATGGCGGATCTTTCCAAGGCTTGTTCCCTTTGCTCTTCTAACATATCCACGGCATCTTGCCGGGTCTTTTCGTTCTCTACTTCAACATAAGCTGCCACTCTTGGTGAATCATGAATAATATCGCTTGGTAATACTGCTTCTGCCCCATAGACCATGAAGAAGGGTGTCATCTGAGTGGATATGTTGGGTGTAGTTTTGATACCCCAGACCACTGAAGGAAGTTCTTCGACCCAAGCTCCAGCGGCCCTGACCCAAGGAACTCGCAATCGCGGCTTTAATCCACGAAGCAACTCTTGGTTTGCTCTCTCTACTTGCCCATTGGCCTGTGGATGAGCCACTGACGCTACGTCGAGCCGAATTCCATTATTGCCACAGAATTTTTCCATCTCTCCAAGGGACATGTTGGTTCCATTATCGGTAATTATGCTGTGAGGGTACCCGAACCGGTAGATAATTCTTTTCAGGAACTTGACTGCTGTAGCTGCTTCGCAATTAGTAACTGGCATAACCTCGACCCACTTGGTAAACTTATCGATAGCCACTAAAAGATGTGTCTTCTTGCAAGGTGACATGTGGAAGGGGCCAACCATGTCCATACCCCATACAGCAAATGGCCAAGTTAACGGGATGGTTCGCAATTCCATAGCCGGCACATGGGTTTGGCGAGCGTACCTTTGACATCCGTCGCACCTTGCTACTAATCGTTCCGCGTCTGCTAGAGCCGTGAGCCAGAAGAATCCATGTCGATAGGCTTTGGCCACTAGGGATCTTGTGGATGCGTGATGCCCGCAATCACCTTCATGGATTTCCTTAAGAATCTGTCGGCCTTCCTCTGGTGCTACGCAGCGCAAAAAGACTCCTGCTGCACTTCTCTTGTATAACTCCCCACTGATAATGGAGTATCCTTTCGCTCGCCTCAGAACTTGTCTTGCTAACACCTCCTGTTCTGGTAACTCGCCCCGTGATAGGTAGGCCAGGTATGGTTCTGTCCACTCGGGAACGACACGTACTGTGGCCACGAGTTCCAAATCCGGGTCTTGATTTGCCAGTTCTTCCTCAGACTCAGTTTTAACTGATGGTTGCCATAATTCGTCCAGGAAAACATTAGGTGGGACCGGCTCTCTGCGCGAGCCGAGTCTGGCGAGTGCGTCTGCTGCCTCGTTTTTTCTTCTGTCTATGTGCTCCACCTCATACCCGGAAAAACACCCGGCAACCCTATCGACCTCCCTGCGGTACGCTGCCATAGTTGCGTCCTTTCTATCCCAAGTTCCTGATACCTGTTGTACCACAAGATCCGAATCTCCAAAGCATCGTATCCTTCTAATGTTCATCTCCTTGGCTACCTTCAAGCCATGCAATAGGGCCTCATACTCGGCCACGTTATTTGAACAGTCAAAGTGAATTTGCAGTACGTAACTCAATTTGTCTCCCTTGGGCGATGTCAGCACCACTCCAGCTCCTGATCCCTCGTATTGCTTTGATCCATCAAAGTGCATGGTCCATGATTCGGAATTTGGAACTATGGTAGCCATTCCAGTGTGCGTCCAATCGTTAACGAAATCGACCAAAGCCTGGGACTTGATTGCTGACCTGGGCTCGTAGCTGATATGATAATCCCCCATCTCTATTGCCCACTTGGCTATTCTTCCCGTCGCATCCGAGTTTCTGATAATATCCGACATTGGTATTGAACTTACCACTGTTATGGGATGTTCTTGGAAATACGGCTTCAACTTCCGGCTGGCCATAAAGACCCCGAATACCAACTTTTGCCAATGTGGATAGCGCTGCTTTGCTTCTGATAATACCTCGCTGACGTAATAAACCGGCCTCTGAACCGGGTAACCTTTCCCATCCTCTTTGCGTTCCACGACAACTACTGCGCTAACAGCTCGGGGGCCAGCTGCCACGTATAGTAACATAGGCTCTTTAGGACCCGGCGCCGCTAGTACTGGTGCTTCAGATAGCTGCTTCTTTAGTGCTTCAAATGCCTCATCTGCTTCTTGATCCCACACGAATTTATCTGATTTCTGCAAGAGCCGGTACAAAGGTATTGCCTTTTCTCCAAGTCTGGATATGAATCGGCTCAAGGCTGCTACGCAGCCCGTGAGCTTTTGAACATGCTTCAAATTTTCCGGTTTTTTCAGATTCTGGATGGCCTTGATTTTATCCGGGTTTGCCTCGATTCCTCTCTCGGAGACTATAAAGCCGAGTAATTTCCCAGCCGGAACTCCGAACACGCACTTGGTTGGGTTAAGCTTCATCTGGTATCTCCTCAAGTTTTTGAACGTCTCCTTTAGATCATCGATAAATGTCTCTGCCTTCCGGGTCTTAATAACCACATCATCCACATAAGCGTGCACATTGCGCCCAATTTGATCTTCGAAGCACTTCTGAATACACCGCTGGTAAGTTGCACCCGCGTTCTTCAATCCAAATGTCATGGTTTTGTAGCAGAAGGCCCCGAAAGGGGTTATAAACGACGTTTTCTCCCAATCCTCCCTTTTGAGTTTAATCTGGTGATATCCCGAATATGCGTCCAGGAAACACAGCAAGTCACTCCCGGCTACCGCTTCTATGATTTGGTCTATCCTTGGTAGCGCGAACGGATCCTTTGGGCAATGTTTATTGAGACTTGTGAAATAGATGCACATCCTCCACTCGTTTGTCTTTTTCATCACAAGAACCGGATTTGCTAGCCAGTCCGGGTGAAATACTTCCATGATAAAACCTGCAGTTAATAGCCGCGCGATTTCCTCGCCTATGGCTCTTCTTCTTTCCTCATTCATTTTTCTCAAACCCTGCTTCACAGGCCTAGCCTTGAGATCCACGTGCAAACTGTGCTCCGCTAACTCAGTGGGGATGCCCGGCATGTCGCTGGGCGTCCAAGCAAATACGTCCGCATTTGAACGAATGAACTCCACATGAGCCTTTTCCTGCTCGCTTTTCAAGTTAGACCCTATAGTGAACTGCTTGGTGGGATCTCCCTCCACGAAATCTACTTTCTTGGTGTCCTGTGCTGCTTTAAACTTCACTCTTTCGTCCTCGGAGTCCGGCCTTCTCAATGCCGTGCCATCACCAGCATCTACTTGAGACCGGTAATATTTGAGTTCTTCCTTTCTGCAAGCTTGCTCAGCCATCACTGAATCCCCTTCATCGCACTCAGCTGCTATGTCCCGGCTCCCATGGATGGTGATGGTCCGTTTGGGGCCCGGAATCTTTAGCTGCAAATACACATAGCACGGCCTAGCCATGAACTTGGCGTAAGCCGGCCTTCCGAACAACGCATGATAAGGACTGTGCAACTTGACCACTTCAAACGTGAGCCACTCCACGCGATAATTATCCACCGACTCTCCGAAAGCGACCTCCAATGTGATTTTTCCTTCGGTGCGCGCCGAATGACCCGGCACGATTCCATGAAAAACTGTCGAAGTTTTCTGTAGCTGTGATTCTTTGAGGTTCATGCGCAAGAAGGTCTCCCAATACAGGATGTTGATGCTGCTTCCTCCATCCATCAAGACTTTTTTCAATTCATAACCATTGACCTGCGGAGCGTCCACCAATGCCAAGGTTCCGGGGCGCTCTATTCCTCCCGGGTGATCCCCTCTACTCCACGTCACCTCTTGCTCCGCCCATCTTAGGTATCTCGGAACGGCCGCAGAAGTTGAATTCACCGCCTGATTTAATGCTCCTTTGTCCCTGCTAGAAGTCCCTGTAACATGCACGTGATATTGTCCTCTTAAATCAAGCGTACGTACCATACCGATGAAGATACTGATTTGGCCGATCGCCACAGTAGATCCGGATTCGAGATGACCCGGCTCTAGCTCCCAGCCGGAACCGTCCACTATCTTCTCTCCTTCGTCATTGGTGTAGATCTCGCCGACGATGAAGTTCTTCATGCTCTTCCGAGCTTCTCCCGTGATGTAAACACCTTTGGACGCAGGCCCCACGGTGGGCGCCAACTGTCGTGGGATAATCACGGCAGATGTTACCTGGGGTAACTGATCTTGGGGCAAGTCGACACAGGTATTTGGGAGAGGGTTTAGCTCGAAGAAAGACATGGCAAAAAGCGATCTAATAACCGGAAAGCAACTCGCCGGATATCGAATATGAACTATACTGGATACTCAATAATTGGTGATACAACTATGACTTGAATCTCTGGCGAACTAAACCTAGGGGCCGGTTTATAAAACACCTGTACCCCCCTTGGCTTGCCCTCCAAGGCGCGGCTTGAGTCCTACACGAACTCTACTCACAAACCCTAGCTTTCCTTACCGCAACCCACAATCCGGGTTACGAGGCCTACAAACTTCGGGCCTTCCAAAGGTTTCCTTATCCTTAGCCGAATCCTGTGCAGCACATCTTGGGCCGGGTTACACCTTGAGGTTGGCCTACCGGGTTACTATCCCCCCATCACATCATCATATCTGTCCACTTGTACAGCTGCAGGTTGCTCCACCGGGTTGGCGACTGGCGCCACTGCGCGCGGCTGCTGCCTCTGCCGAGTAGGCGGAGCAGCGGGACGCCGAGAAGGACCTGGGCGCGCTTCATCTCGGGCTCGGCTTTGAGCTTGATGGGCTTGAGAGCCTGCTCTTGCAGCGTTGTGTTCCTGCCCGGGCTGCTGCGGCGCAGCAAGCTGTCTCGCGGCAGCAGCCGGGTCATACACCTGCATTTGCCTATCTCTGCCCGAACGCCCGCTGCGGCTCTTCTCGCGGCTGGGATGCGGAGACGAGGCCTGATCGTTAGATCTAGCCGCGTGCGAGTGAACCACCTGCGACGCCCCAGCACCCGGGTTGGCCTTCCGGAACTCCTCATTCTGCCTAGCAGCCTCCAACACCAACTCGTTGAGCCTTTCCTGCTGCCTAAGACGCGCATCGCCATCAAGACGAGGCAACTCGGCAGCTACAGCCTCTGCAGCTCTAAGTGTCTTGGCGGGTGTGCTATATCTCGGCCGAGTGGAGGTGTTTGCGGTGGCGGACTGAGCAGGAGCCTCTACAACTGTCGCCATCTCGGCACCAAGGTTGCGCCGAGTGGCACCTACTCTGCTAGCCCTCCTAGCGACTGGCGTGAAGCCGTGAGCCTTGTTGTACTCGAGCTGATCTAGACTCAACTCCAACCTCACCTTATCCAACTCTGCCTGCTCGGCAAGCAGCTCCAGGCGTTGCCGCTCGAGCTGCTCCCTCATGGCTAGAAGCTCGATGTCGGTGGGAGTCGGCATGCCAGGTCGCGTAGCCGACGCGGGAATAACCGTAGAAGTGGAAGGCGGCAAGTTGGACTCCTTCTCGTAGGGCCGGTGAACCCTGCCACCAGCAGCCGGTGCATCAATCTCCTCGACGACGGCCGCAGCGCCAGTAGCGGCTGCGCCAGCGTTTGCCGCCAAGCCCGTCACCATCACCTCGGCGCAGTTCGCAGAGCGGCACGCGGGCCTTCCGCGAGCAGCGATCACCGCGGGAGGATCCTCCGCGTCATGCACCAGCTCGGGGTACACGCGGTTGGCGACGGTGGCGACGTAGACGAGGTGAGATCCGAAGGAGATCACCGAGCCGCCCTCCGGCATGGCCATGCCGCCGAAATCGCCGGCGTTGTCGGTGACGAAGTCGAAGGAGCCGAATCTGTGGACAAGGCCACAGACCACGCGCTCCGCTGAAGAAGATCCTGTCCGAACAGAAACTCCAACCAGCGCCGCTGTTTGCCCCACGGTGGGCGCCAACTGTTGTGGTGGTGTCACGGCAGATGCCATGGGATGGCTAAAGATGTGGGGACGAAGGACGCTGGAGGTGCTCGGGGAGGGATCACGCGACCAGTAGCCGCGTGAGGTACGAAGTAAACGCTGCAAACAACACGATCTACCCAGGTTCAGGGCCCTCGTGAGGAGGTAAAACCCCTACTCCTGCCTTTCTCTATGTATTCTGGTGTCTCACCGAGTAGCCACAGTACAATGTTCTTGCTACCGAGTAGCCACTATCCTCTCTAGGTGATGAACTAGGTCAAGAATTAGGTCACCAAGTGTTCGATCCTCACGCAGGAGGCGGCGGGGCACCTTATATACACGGTGCCCAGCCGGATACGTCCAAACATGGACAAGTGTCGACATAGTGTACACATCGTCCTTCTTCCGGGTTCCCGCTGACAGCTTTGGTTCCCAATCTTGGCTGCATCTGGAAAGTCGTTGGGAAAAACAAGGGGACAGACTGGTATCACTGTGCCAAACACAGAGTAGGCCCCCCTTATCCTGCGACGGCCTGCTTCCATGCTGTCACTGTCAGGCAGGCCGGTCCCAGATGAACAGTAGTTTGAATAGTGCCAAGTACGGACCCAGGATACGCGGGATCCTGTGTCAGAACGGCTCCTTTGACTTTCTGGCCCGAGTAAGTTCCCGCCAATTGTACTCGGGCCAACTCTTCTACTCGAATGGACAGAACTTGATTGATATCTCCTTCTGGTCATCTTGAGGTGAGACCGAGTAGCAGTCGACCGGGTAGCAAATACCGGGTAGTCGGCTACTCGACCAAACCTCTCTTCTGTAAGTCGCCTTTACCACTTGCCTTTACCCTACTCGGGGGTAACCCCCCGACAATAATTCTAGCAATAAAACATAGAATCACTTTTCATCATGAGAAGTAACACAAATAAAAGATCATGAATAGTAACACACTGAAAGTTATACATTATTTTCAAGCATAAATATAACATAACAAAGTCATATTTCGCTTGTCCTTAAGAGTGGGACAAAACATAAATGCCAGGACACCTTCAAAGTTCATGAGGAAGACTAGAACAAATAATTTGAGAACAAACAATAACACATCATGAATCGATTAATAATGTTTCTAGGACAAATGCACATTAAACTCAGAATGGCAACTATGCTCTCTCAACTATGCATAAAGTTAGAAGATGGAGACTCAACATAAAAGTAAAAGAAAGGCCCTGATACGTCATAAACGTATCCTTAATTATTGATGTTCCATGTTGTTTCGTACATGTTTGCTATACACTTGATGTCATTTTTATCGATTTTCCGGACTAACCTATTGACAAGATGCCACAGAGTCAGTTCCCTGTTTTTGATGTTTTTAGTTTCAGAAAAGTTGTTCTGGAAATATTCTCGGAATTGGAAAATTCAAAGTCCGAGGTCCTGGAATTCCCAAAGGTTCCATGGAGTCCCGAAGAGGCCCGGAGGGGGGCCACACCATAGGGCGGCGCGCCCCCTGGCCGCGCCATGGGGTGGTTTGGGGACCGTAGGCCTCCACTGCCTTTGCCCTTTCGCCTATTTATGGCCCCCGGCACATCAACCCTAAAAATGTACCTCTTCTTCCCGAGAAACACCCGAGGCCATCGTCATCGTCATCTCGAGATCGGGAGGGTTCTAGAGCTCTCCCCGGCACCCTGCCGGGAGGGGAATTCATCACCGGAGGGGTCTACACCACCATGCCATCCTCCGAAGTGATGCGTGAGTAGTTCATCCCTGGACTACGGGTCCATAGCATTATCTAGATGGTTGTTCTCTCCACTTTGTACCTCATGTTTAGATCTCGTGAGCTGTCTCACATGATCGAGATCATCTTTATGTAATGTTGCATGTTGTGTTTGCTGGGATCTTATGAATGTTGAATGCTATGTCTTCTGATTATCAATCTATCATGTTATCTACATGCTTATGTTATTTATGATCTTGCATGATCTCTGTTATTAGTAGATGCTCTCGTCAACTAGACGCTAATAACTCCAAGAGGGAGTATTTATGCTCGATAGTGGGTTCATGCCTCCTTTGCATCTGTGCTCGAGTGACAGAAACGTGACGGATGGAGGATGTGATGTTGCCATTAGGGAGAAAACAATGGTGTTTACCTAGTTTACATTGCTTACATTACACACTTTGCTTACTACGATAATCTGTTTCTTGGAACTTAATACCCAACGTTTGTTCGGATGATATTCAGAGGGTGGATTATTAGACATAGATGCAGTTGGATGACGGTCTATGTATTTTGTTGTAATGCCCGCATGAATCACATAGTAATCTTTATGTCTTGCGTATGAACTACGGTGCAGCCTTCATTTCTATCAATTGCCCAACTGTAATTTGTTCACCACACATGTTATTTATCTTTCACGGAGAGACACCACTAGTGAACTGTGGACCCTGGTCCATTTTCTCAGACTGATAATACACACACTGCTTTCATACTGCTGCCATTGCTATCATATTGTTTTCATACTGTTTTCCGCATCATACGTTTAACCTCTCCGTGTTCAGCAAAACCGGTGAGATTGACAACCTCACTTCTTCGTTGGGGCAAAGTGATTTGATTGTGCTGTGTAGGTTCCACGTTGCTGCTGAACCGATAGTGCGCCATGCCATCTCAGCTGCATCAACCTTGAGAGATTTCTTCTCCTACTACTGGTCGATTCATCCTTGGTTTCTTTTCTGAGGGAAAACTTGTCGCTGCCCTCTTCACAACCTTTCTCTTGGGGTTTACCGATGTGAGCCATCAGGCCCTTCGCAGAGGGAAGCAGGGATTAACTCATGTGCTAGAGCTTTTTATTTTATTAAACAGAGGTATAAAATGTTTGACACTCCTCCCAACCATCTTACACAAACCATGGCTAACCGAATCCTCGGGTGCCTGCCAACAATCATGTGGGGACCCCAGACTAGATGTCCGAGACCGCCAATATGCATACACTCATGATCCCAGATCGACAGTCATGAGCAACATATTTAGAGATGGTACATCAGAGTTCACATCCATTACACGGATAACATAGCCTTACACAAATGGTCTATCGACAAGTCTGAGACAACTGTCGCGCAGGACAGTGGCAAACACACATAGCATAACTGCTTTATTGTAGCGGAAGCAAACACGACGAGCGGAACCCATGTCAACACCTTAGCACCACAGGCTGCTGACCGGGAGACGTGCCTAGTAAGCGGGATCGTCAAAGTACTCCTCCTCAAAGGTATCCTCCTGAGATGGCTCCTCGAGATCTGACCAAGACAATAGCCAGGGACGAAACCAAACCTGAGTACGTTTGAATGTACTCCTGCAAGACACCCTAAAAGAAGCCCAAAAAATGCAAGTATGGCAAGTGGTGGTAGGATGGCTATTTATTTAAGGGCTGGTACTATCCATGGTGAATATAAGACTCATCATGGTTGAACAATTTTATTTCTTTTGGAAACAACCTTTTTGAAAACAACCTTCCAGAACCAACATTTCTCCGGTACCTCAAAGGTACGATTATTCCCTTTCATGTACCTCCCAGGTACAACAACATAAACAAGTTTCAACTTTTTGAAAACATTGACACAATACTAGCTACATGGCCATTCAACTGCCCATATCCGAGGGCGCGGCTATTCTGAATAGTTTTACTCTGCAGAGGTGTACAAATCCACAAGATCCAGTACATCCGCCGTGAACAACCACGGACTGTCCGAGACAGTATGCAAACATCGGAAAACAGGTCCTAACCATCCACTATGTCCGTGGTAGTAAATGACTACCCCTTCAATTGGGTTTGTTCTCCCCGGCACCGAGTGAGTCAGCCGTATCGATCCGGTTCCCCCTGACAACACACCGCCATGACAGGAGACCCAACTGTTGCAACCGGTGGCGAACTTAATCCCCACACTGTGAATGTCCCGTTTCTCCCTCCTGGCGACAATTCGGTTCGGGGGACTCTAACCCCTATAGCACTTTGAGGTAGACACGGACTAACATCGACAAGAAATTAGTTAGACCCCGTACCCATATTGAGGTAATGTGGCAGTACGGCTTGGTTGTCCGGCGAAGACTAGGTTATGTGTCATTTTTGGAAAACAAGTTGAAAACATTCCTTCCTCCCTCGGACAAGGTCCCACCTTTCCTCGGGGTTTTTCCAAGACTTTTTGTTTTCCACAAACATCAAGTTAAAGTGTCCACTAAGGGACTTAAGTTGATTAAGTATGGCTCCAAAATTTCCTAAGGGCTTGGTAACACCAAGATTATGGAGTGGCTACGACAATTTATAAGAGCGACAAAACCATGTCTTACTTTGAAAGAAGTAACTTGAAAACACTTAAGTAAAACTTCAGAAGTAAAACATGCATGGTAAGAAAAACAGAAGCAAGCATTTAGGATGGCTTGCCTTGGCCCTGGTCTTGATCAAACTCTTGAAATAAACAAGAGTTACAGAAAACCTCTTCAGGAGCAATAGTCTCTTCGTTATCTAACGTCGTAAAAAGGTAAAAAGAAAAACACTCAATCAGAACAAGACAAAGGCAAACAAAAGCTAGTACAGCACACATACAGCAAGCATTCATCTAAAATTAAACAACCAAAATAGCAATGCTACCTAATGCTAAAACACTCAAACAATCACTAGAAACAAGCATGGCATGACATAGTCTTTTACAAGGCAAGTAGCAAATTTATGGCATGAGTCCAGTGGGTGTACCACTCTCATACAAGGCCATAAAGAGTGATATGACTCTCTGGTCATTCACCAAAATGAATACATAGCATGGAAAATAATCTAGGAAACAAATAACAAGCATGAGGTGTGAAAACAAGCATTTCTATACACATGCAAGGCATAATCTAATTATAAAGTATAACTAAGCATGCAACCAGAGGCTAAACAAATACATAACAGTGGCATAATATACATGCATGGCATGAAAACAATCATGGCATGAAAGTACATGTGGTAAACAACTCTAATAATCCAAGAAATTGGAAAATAAGCATATATGATGACATGCATGACAACCATGGCATTTTCATGAACAAGATTCATTCTAACATGGTAGATCTATGAAATAACAATCATATAGAAGTGAAAACAACTCCTACACATGCTAGTAAGATCACACAAGGCATTCATACCCTTAGCAAAATAAATAAACATGAGATTCAAAACATGGCAGAACACTATAAAACTTGTAATGCCTGCCAAAATTATTCTACAACTCAAAACATCACACAAATATAGGATATGATAGATCTAATCATACAGAAGCACATCCAAAAGGATTTATCTCAAAAAGATTTTTAGAAAAATTCATAAAATTCATTTAGTGGCTCTCTGGTTGTTTACCATTTTGCATGTCATTTTAAATAGGAAACTCAAGTGCATGTGAGGTCAACTTCTCTAGTTAGAGTTCAACAAGATCTATCCAGAGAGATCAACCTCAATTCCATTGGATTCCTAAATAAAAAGTTATTGCATGTTTATGTTTTCAGATAGGCTGGTTTGTAGGATTTTTCATACTCAAACCAGGGATGCAAATGTGGATCTGCCATTTGCATGTGGTTAGGAAAACATGCAAGTACACTGGAGAAAATTGGAGTGGCCAGATTTGGAGTTTTAGTATTTTTAGAGTGATTAAAGTGATTAGGCAGATTTCAGGAATTTTTAAAAAGAATTAAAACGGCCAGCGCAGGCCTAGCGGGCCTTTGTCCTCTGCGCGCCAGAGCGCGTTGCGCTGGGCCGGCCCAGTTTGCTTGCGCATGCAAGTGAACCGGTATGCCGCCATTCGATCAAGATCCAGCGGCTACGAACACATCCCAGAGGGATTCAAACAGAGCCCTAGATCTAAAAACGGACGGCTACCCTCGTTTCTTCTTCCTCGCGCCCAGATCAGAGCCACGGCGAGCTCGGGGAGAGCTCGTACGAGCAGAGGCTCACCTTGGGCTCATTTGGATTCGATGGTTGGGGACGAGGCGATGTAGTGAAGGTTCCGCGGCCGATTCGAGGTAGCAGCTACTCCTGGATCACCCCGTACTGCCCGTGCGTACCGAGCGGTTCCCGACGGCGTCGAGCACGGCGGCGGCAACTCTGCAAGGCATTGGACAAGGGGAGGTGTCAGGAACGTGTGCCTCAAGTAGTGGAACCAAATGAGAAGAAAGAGGAGGTGGGAGAGGGAGAGACGGAGGCAGAGCATCGGGATTTCTTCCGCGGACAGAACGGTGAGAGCGTCGCTCCCTGTCTCTAACAGAGAGAGCATTCAGAGAGAGGAGCGGGTGGAGGTGAGTGCGGTGGGTGGAAGGTGGTGTGTGACAATCAGAGAGGGGGTGGATGGCACTTATACACGTGAGATCACGGGGGGAAGCTTTCTCGGGCGCTCGCCACGGCAACCATGGCGATTGCCACCTTGCTCGGGTTCCAGGCCACGGACAGCACGTGTGCACGCATGCACGTGCTCGGTGGCAACCCTACCGTGCTGTTTCTGGCCCTAGGCCGTGGAGGAGACGGAGCAGGGCACGGATGGCCACTGTGCTCTGATGACATGGTGGCCCGGCGGGCACCATCTTTGGCACGGAGTTGCTCTCCTCCTCTCCTTAAAAGAATCTCGTCCCGAGATTCGAGGGTTTAGTCATAGAGGATGTAGGTGATGTTTTGGAGCAGCAAGAAAAATTCAAATGGAAAAGTGAAGGTATGGTTTCAAAGAGCCCATCACCTAGATTCAGAAACACATTTTTATACGAATTTAGAAATTGTGGAAGTGGATGAAAACAAGTGTGAAACAGGGGTAGTTTTCTGTTTTCTTGTTTTTCCTTTTTCCTGTTTTCCAACTAGGCAGAAAAACAACCATGAAAACATTATTTCCACTGGTTCAAAAATATTTCTTTGCACATGTTGAGCAACTCCATATCATAAACATGGATGACAACCAAAGAAATATTCAAAAAGAATATGGATTCAATGATAGAAATGGGGTTGAAAAGTGTATGTGATAGCTAGAAAAAGAAAAGGAAAAATCATGTTTTTCCCTAGGGATTTCAAATTCAAATCTTGTTTTCTTTCTTGGGTGATCAAATACCAAGTTCAACAAGTTTGAAGAGTGACAAAAACAATAAGATAACCATCCTCTCTTTATTTCACAAAGGAGACATCATATTTACATAAGGAGTTTAAAACTCAGAAAAACAGCAGGATCAACTGAAAGTTTTTGTTGGTCCCTAATTCTATGTTTTTCTCCTTACAACCTTGTCTCCAAAAAGAGGATGTGACAGACCTCCCCTCCTTAAAAGAATCTCGTCCCGAGATTCGGGGGTTTAGTCATAGAGGAAGTCAGGAAACTCCTTGTTGATATAATCTTCGCGTTCCCAGGTGGCTTCTTCCTCGGAGTGATTAGTCCACTGAATCTTGAGGAAATTTATTTTACGCCTCCTGGTCATACGAACATCTTTGGCAAGCACACGGAGTGGTCGGTCACGATAAGTCAAATCATGATTGATGTAAATGGTCCGGTAATCGATGTCCTTATAAGAATGATCCTTATTAGGCACTTGGAGACATTTCCGGAGCAGAGACACATGAAAGACATCGTGAAATTCCGAGAGATCAGCGGGCAGCTCAAGTTGATAAGATACTTCACCACGTCGGGCTATGATCTTGAATGGCCCAATGTAACGTGGTGCAAGCTTCCCTTTAATATGAAAACGCTGCATCCCCTTGAGAGGTGTGACTCTAAGATACACGAAATCTCCTATACGGAAGGAAACTTCGCGTCGCTTGGAGTCTGCAGAACTCTTCTGACGAGATTGAGCAGCCTTGAGACGATCACGAATAAGTTGGACTTGCTCTTCGGCGGCACGCAAGGTATCCACACCAAATATCTGACTGTAACCAGACTCAGACCAGTTCAAGGGTGTGCGACACTTGCGACCATACAAGGCTTCAAAAGGAGCCATTTGCAGGCTAGCTTGATAGCTATTGTTGTAAGAGAATTCCACAAATGGTAGACAATCCTCCCACTTAGCACCATAGGACAAAACACAAGCACGAAGCATGTCCTCCAAGATTTGGTTAACACGCTCGGTTTGTCCTCCGGTTTGTGGGTGATAAGCGGTACTGAAAGACAACTTGGTTCCAAGAGCTTCATGCAGCTTCTTCCAGAACCGAGATGTGAATTGAGTACCCCCATCGGAGACAATCTTCTCGGGTACACCATGTAAACTCATGATTCGAGAAATATAGAGATCAGCCAATTGGTCTCCACGATGAGTGGTGCGAACAGGAATAAAGTGAGCAACTTTTGTAAGCCTGTCCACAATAACCCATATGGCATCATGTCCTCGGTTTGACTTGGGAAGTCCAGTGATGAAATCCATTCCAACTTCATCCCATTTCCACTTGGGTATTTGGAGTGGTTGCAATAGACCAGCTGGACGTTGGTGTTCTGCCTTCACACGCTGACAGATATCACACTTGGCGATGTATAAAGCAATCTCTCGCTTCATACCATGCCACCAGAATTTTTCCTTAAGGTCTTGATACATCTTCGTTCCTCCGGGATGGATTGAATAAGGAGTGTCATGAGCCTCGGCGAGTATAACTTGCTTTAGCTCAGATTCGGATGGAACACAAATGCGACCTTTGTACCAGAGTATTCCTTCAGAATCGATAGAGAAACCAGGGACGGGTTCCTTCTTCATTCGATTCTTAATTCCCTCAATACTCTTTTGGCCCTTCTGAGATTGTTTCACTTGATCAATTAGAGTAGGTTTGAGCTCAATAGTATTCAACATCCCATGGCTGACTACTTCGATACCGAGTTGATCAAGTTCCTTCCACAACTCAGGTTGTCTGACCTTGATGATAGCATTCAAAGAGGCGGGTTCTCGACTGAGTGCATCAGCGACAACATTAGCCTTGCCAGGATGATAGTGGATACTCAGATCATAATCTTTGATGAGTTCAATCCACCGGCGTTGCCTCATATTGAGTTCACGCTGAGAGAAGATATACTTCAAGCTCTTGTGATCAGTATAGATTTCACATCTATTTCCCATAAGAAAGTGTCGCCATGCCTTGAGAGCATGAACAACAGCTGCGAGTTCCAGATCATGGGTAGGATAATTTTGTTCATGAGGCTTCAATTGACGAGAGATGTAAGAGATGACCTTCCCGTCTTGCATAAGAACACTGCTGAGCCCAAGTTTTGAGGCATCACAATACACATCAAAACTCTTTGTGACATCCGGCATAGTAAGAACAGGAGCGGTCACCAACCTTCTCTTCAATTCTTGGAAACTTTCCTCACATTTGTCAGTCCACTCAAACTTCTTGTCTTTCTTGAGCAATTGAGTGAGTGGTCTGGCGATACTGGAAAATCCTTGAACAAATTTGCGGTAATACTCCGCCAAACCAAGAAATGATCTCACTTCGGTTGGATTGGTTGGAGCATTACGCTTCATGACGGACTGAACCAAAGCGGGATCAACAGAGATTCCACCTTCAGATACCACATGTCCAAGAAATCCCACTTCTCTAAGCCAGAATTGGCACTTGCTGAATTTAGCATACAACTGATGCTTCCGAAGGGTTCCGAGCACCAATCTCAGATGTTCTTCGTGTTCAGCTTCATCTTTAGAATAGATAAGAATGTCGTCGATGAACACCACGACAAATTTATCCAAGAAATCCATGAATACCTTATTCATGAGATTCATGAAATAAGCAGGAGCATTGGTTAGACCAAAGGACATTACGGCGTATTCATACATCCCGTAACGTGTGGTGAAAGCAGTCTTCGGAATATCCGAATCCCGTATTTTCAATTGGTGATAACCAGTACGGAGATCTATCTTGGAGAAGACACGAGCCCCATTCATCTGGTCGAAGAGATCTTCAATCTTGGGCAACGGGTATTTTTTCTTGATGGTGACATCATTTAACTTCCGGTAATCCACACATAGGCGTGAGGTACTGTCCCGTTTATCCACAAAGATGACAGGCGATCCCCAAGGCGAAGCGCTTGGGCGAATCAAACCTTTTTGCAACATCTCATCCAATTGCTTCTTCAACTCCTCTAGTTCCTCCGGGTTCATCCGGTAAGGTTTTTGAGCTATGGGTCAGGTTCCAGGAACTAACTCAATAATGAATTCAATATCCCGGTCAGGAGGCATACCGGGTAGTTCTTCTGGAAAAACATCCGGATACTCGCATACCACCGGAATTTGTTCAAGAGAGGGGTCGGACACGCTCTTATGACAATGAGCTTTGGAGGTGGGTTTGACTGCCTTATATTTGACTTCTTCCCCAGTGCTACTGGTCAAGGATATAGTTTTAGTGGGGCAGTCAATGACTCCCTTGTACTTAGTCATCCAATTCATACCAAGTACAACCTCAATGCCCTTCTCACCTAAAACTATTAGATTAGCATAGAATGGTTTCCCATGGATTTCAATAGGCACATCACTGCAAAAGTGGGTGGCTCTAGTTATATCTCCTGGGATTTGCACTAGCATGGTTTTTGACATGAGACGGACTGGTAAACCAATCTTCTTCACACAAGGCTTGGTGACAAATGAATGCGAAGCACCAGATCCAAACAGAACAGGTACTGGTATGGAGTAGACAGGAAACGTACCAATCACCATGCTTGGATTATCCTGAGCTTCTTCTACGGTGACGCAGTTCAGATGTCCCTTAGCAATATTCCCAGGCTTCTTCTGAGATTGTCCATGCATCATCTTGGCCACATTAGGGCGAGTAGGAGCAGGATTCTTGGTGGGACACTCCCGAGAGAAATGTCCTCCTTTGCCGCATGAGAAGCATGCCCCAGATGGCTTGGGTGCAGCTGGTGCGGCATGGGTGGTTGTATTACCAGAATTCCCTCCTCCAGGACGAGGCGCATAAGAAGCAGCTCCAGAAGTCGGAGGCCTTGGATAAGATGGAAAATTTGGACAAGGAGCATAGGCAGGTGTCCTGTTGAAGGGCGGCCTCGCAGGTGGGGAGCTGCGAGCCCTATTGACACTTGGCCCTCCTTGTTGCATCATCTTCCTCTTGCGGTTATCAAAAGCTGCCTGACGCTTATGTTCCATAAGGATAGCAGCATTGGCGAGAGACTCAAGATCTTGGAAAGGAATCACCACGAGCGTGCATTGCAGCTCATCGTGTAAGCCATTGAGGAATCTCTCCTTCTTCTTTTCTTCTGTGTCAACATCATTGGGAGCATACCTAGCCAGGCTAGTGAACTCATCCCAATACTTGGACACAGTCATACCACCTTGTCTGAGCTTCAGAAACTTGTCTCGCATGATTCCCATAACACCATCAGGAATATGATACTTGCGAAACTTGGCCTTGAACTCCTCCCAGGTAGTGACATGATCAGCTGGTATGGAGGCACGAGTGGTCTCCCACCAAGTCCTTGCAGGACCGGCGAGAAAGTGGGAAGCATAAAGGACCTTATCCTTCTCCTCGACACCAGCAACTTCCAGATCGTTGGCGATGGTGCGAAGCCAATCATCAGCGTCCAGAGGTTCCACAACCCGAGAGAAGACAGGTGGGTTGGTATTCTGGAATTCCTTGAGCTTGGAGCGTGAACCATTTCCACCATTAGTCCCAATAGTGGCCAGATGCGCGAGAGTTTGGAGAGTTGCTGTGCGCTCAGCACGGACAGCCTCTCGGTCTTGCAGGTACAAGGCCAGGACTTGAGCCGCAGTTGGCTCCGGCGGTGGGGGTGGATCACGCGGCATGCTGAATGAAAGAAGATGTAAGATGAAGATGCAGATAGATGTGTTTGTCTAACATCGGCAAACGAGAATTGAAGTAGATGAAAACATGGAACTTTTTAGACATGCTAGGTAGTTTTATACCAGAGAAGCCAAGGCACAGACATATCATACATAACACAGGAAGGTTCAAACATACATAGCACTCACACATCAACATCTAGCAAACAAGTGGTTTCCGAAGAACCACACTACAAAAGCAGCGAGATGGGGTCATCGCAGCCAACTAGTACTAGGTGCTTACATAACACAGGCTAACAACACGGCCTAATACCTAGGCGTTTCCATCATCGCCGTCGAAAAGGATCTCCTCAGGGTCCTCCACATCTCCGGCGTGATCATCGTCCTCTTGGTCACTCGGCTCACTCATGTCCATGCCTTCGGAAGGGACATCATCATCGGGAAGAAGATCCTCATTCTCCTTGCGGAGTTCGGCGATCTCCTCCTCTAACTCCTCGATGGTCGAATCCCTTGTGGCAAGATCCTCTCTAGCCGTCTTCAGCCGGCCACGGAGTATGGCGTTGGCGTTCTCGAGTGACTCGGACTTCTTGAAGAGACGAGTACGGGCCAAACGGGTGGTCTGCAGCTTGTTCTCCAAGTTCTTGGCCTTGGCAGCGAGGTCGGCGTGAACAATCTTCAGATAATCCAAGTGGTTCTGAGTGTAGTGCAGGTAGAACTCCATGTCCTTCATGTGGGAGCACACAATGTCACGGGGACACGGGCAAGGGACTGGGAAGCCATCATTGTCGCGCCTCCCGTGGCGCTGGAAAGGAGTATCCACCAGGCGAGCCGCATAGATGTGAGACATGCGTGCAATAGCGAGCCCGAGCACACGGACAATCGCGTCTCCCCAAGAGCGGTCAATCGCGTGGAAGACATGCACAGGCTCAGATGGTGCGGTCAATGGAGAACGGAGGGTGCACTCCGCCAACCATGATAACCCCTCAACAGAGCCAGTGATCTCCCCTCCTCTAACTTCAGGTAGTGGACGCCCAAGTATCTTGGTCATCTCCACGATCTCCTTCTCGAAATGGAACAGAGAGTCCCGAAGAAGTCCCAACTGGAGAGACTCGGTGAAGGTGACGTCCATCTACACAAGTTTTTAAGTTAAAGACCAGTGTGCAAAGTTTTAGTTTAATGCGAAAAGGTACTTAATGTAGTTAACCAAGTAAGATAAAACCAAGCAAAGAGGGTTACGAGGCATATCTTTGGGATATAGTCATATTAAAGGCTTGTATATAAACTAAGGTAGATATCGGAGGACTAGCTAACGCCCATTCTAACTAAGGTCTCCTATGGTCAGGATGGCTCTGATACCAACTCTGTGGGGACCCCAGACTAGATGTCCGAGACCGCCAATATGCATACACTCATGATCCCAGATCGACAGTCATGAGCAACATATTTAGAGATGGTACATCAGAGTTCACATCCATTACACGAATAACATAGCCTTACACAAATGGTCTATCGACCAAGTCTGAGACAACTGTCGCGCAGGACAGTGGCAAACACACATAGCATAACTTCTTTATTGTAGCGGAAGCAAACACGACGAGCGGAACCCATGTCAACGCCTTAGCACCACAGGCTGCTGACCGGGAGACGTGCCTAGTAAGCGGGATCGTCAAAGTACTCCTCCTCAAAGGTATCCTCCTGAGATGGCTCCTCGAGATCTGACCAAGACAATAGCCAGGGACGAAACCAAACCTGAGTACGTTTGAATGTACTCCTGCAAGACACCCTAAAAGAAGCCCAAAAAAATGCAAGTATGGCAAGTGGTGGTAGGATGGCTATTTATTTAAGGGCTGGTACTATCCATGGTGAATATAAGACTCATCATGGTTGAACAATTTTATTTCTTTTGGAAACAACCTTTTTGAAAACAACCTTCCAGAACCAACATTTCTCCGGTACCTCAAAGGTACGATTATTCCCTTTCATGTACCTCCCAGGTACAACAACATAAACAAGTTTCAACTTTTTGAAAACATTGACACAATACTAGCTACATGGCCATTCAACTGCCCATATCCGAGGGCGCGGCTATTCTGAATAGTTTTACTCTGCAGAGGTGTACAAATCCACAAGATCCAGTACATCCGCCGTGAACAACCACGGACTGTCCGAGACAGTATGCAAACATCGGAAAACTGGTCCTAACCATCCACTATGTCCGTGCTAGTAAATGACTACCCCTTCAATTGGGTTTGTTCTCCCCGGCACCGAGTGAGTCAGCCGTATCGATCCGATTTCCCCTGACAACACACCGCCATGACAGGAGACCCAACTGTTGCAACCGGTGGCGAACTTAATCCCCACACTGTGAATGTCCCGTTTCTCCCTCCTGGCGACAATTCGGTTCGGGGGACTCTAACCCCTATAGCACTTTGAGGTAGACACGGACTAACATCGACAAGAAATTAGTTAGACCCCGTACCCATATTGAGGTAATGTGGCAGTACGGCTTGGTTGTCCCGCGAAGACTAGGTTATGTGTCATTTTTGGAAAACAAGTTGAAAACATTCCTTCCTCCGTCGGACAAGGTCCCACCTTTCCTCGGGGTTTTTCCAAGACTTTTTGTTTTCCACAAACATCAAGTTAAAGTGTCCACTAAGGGACTTAAGTTGATTAAGTATGGCTCCAGAATTTCCTAAGGGCTTGGTAACACCAAGATTATGGAGTGGCTACGACAATTTATAAGAGCGACAAAACCATGTCTTACTTTGAAAGAAGTAACTTGAAAACACTTAAGTAAAACTTCAGAAGTAAAACATGCATGGTAAGAAAAATAGAAGCAAGCATTTAGGATGGCTTGCCTTGGCCCTGGTCTTGATCAAACTCTTGAAATAAACAAGAGTTACAGAAAACCTCTTCAGGAGCAATAGTCTCTTCGTTATCTAACGTCGTAAAAAGGTAAAAAGAAAAACACTCAATCAGAACAAGACAAAGGCAAACACAAGCTAGTACAACACACATACAACAAGCATTCATCTAAAATGAAACAACCAAAATAGCAATGCTACCTAATGCTAAAACACTCAAACAATCACTAGAAACAAGCATGGCATGACATAGTCTTTTACAAGGCAAGTAGCAAATTTATGGCATGAGTCCAGTGGGTGTACCACTCTCATACAAGGCCATAAAGAGTGATATGACTCTCTGGTCATTCACGAAAATGAATACATAGCATGGAAAATAATCTAGGAAACAAATAACAAGCATGAGGTGTGAAAACAAGCATTTCTATACACATGCAAGGCATAATCTAATTATAAAGTATAACTAAGCATGCAACCAGAGGCTAAACAAATACATAACAGTGGCATAATATACATGCATGGCATGAAAACAATCATGGCATGAAAGTACATGTAGTAAACAACTCTAATAATCCAAGAAAATGGAAAATAAGCATATATGATGACATGCATGACAACCATGACATTTTCATGAACAAGATTCATTCTAACATGGTAGATCTATGAAATAACAATCATATAGCAGTGAAAACAACTCCTACACATGCTAGTAAGATCACACAAGGCATTCATACCCTTAGCAAAATAAATAAACATGAGATTCAAAACATGGCAGAACACTATAAAACTTGTAATGCCTGCCAAAATTATTCTACAACTCAAAACATCACACAAATCTAGGATATGATAGATCTAATCATACAGAAGCACATCCAAAAGGATTTATCTCAAAAAGCTTTTTAGAAAAATTCATAAAATTCATTTAGTGGCTCTCTGGTTGTTTACCATTTTGCATGTCATTTTAAATAGGAAACTCAAGTGCATGTGAGGTCGACCGCTCTAGTTAGAGTTCAACAAGATCTATCCAGAGAGATCAACCTCACTTCCATTGGATTCCTAAATAAAACGTTATTGCATGTTTATGGTTTCAGATAGTCTGGTTTGTAGGATTTTTCATACTCAAACCAGGGATGCAAATGTGGATCTGCCACTTGCATGTGGTTAGGAAAACATGCAAGTACACTGGAGAAAATTGGAGTGGCCAGAGTTGGAGTTTTAGTATTTTTAGAGTGATTAAAGTGATTAGGCAGATTTCAGGAATTTTTAAAAAGAATTAAAACGGCCAGCGTAGGCCTAGCGGGCCTTTGGCCTCTGCGCACCAGAGCGCGTTGCGCTGGGCCGGCCCAGTTTGCTTGCGCGCGCAAGTGAACCGGTATGCCGCCGTTCGATCAAGATCCAGCGGCTACGAACACATCCCAGAGGGATTCAAACGGAGCCCTAGATCTAAAAACGGACGGCTACCCTCGTTTCTTCTTCCTCGCGCCCAGATCAGAGCCACGGCGAGCTCGGGGAGAGCTCGTACGAGCAGAGGCTCACCTTGGGATCGTTTGGATTCGATGGTTGGGTACGAGGCGATGTAGTAAAGGTTCCGCGGCCGATTCGAGGTAGCAGCTAGTCCTGGATCACCCCGTACTGCCCGTGCGTACCGAGCGGTTCCCGACGGCGTCGAGCACGGCGGCGGCAACTCTGCAAGGCATTGGAAAAGGGGAGGTGTCAGGCACGTGTGCCTCGAGTAGGGGAACCAAATGAGAAGAAAAAGGAGGTGGGAGAGGGAGAGACGGAGGCAGAGCGTCGGGATTTCTTCCGCGGACAGAACGGTGAGAGCGTCGCTCCCTGGCTCTCACAGAGAGAGCATTCAGAGAGAGGAGCGGGTGGAGGTGAGTGCGGTGGGTGGAAGGTGGTGTGTGACAAGCAGAGAGGGGGTGGATGGCACTTATACACGTGAGATCACGGGGGGAAGCTTTCTCGGGCGCTCGCCACGGCAACCATGGCGATTGCCACCTTGCTCGGGTTCCAGGCCACGGACAGCACGTGTGCACGCATGCACGTGCTCGGTGGCAACCCTACCGTGCTGTTTCTGGCCCTAGGCCGTGGAGGAGACGGAGCAGGGCACGGATGGCCACTGTGCTCTGATGACATGGTGGCCCGGCGGGCACCATCTTTGGCACGGAGTTGCTCTCCTCCTCTGCAGCGTCCAGGGCAAAACCAGGGGCCGGAATCGATAGAGGGGAGAGTGGTTAGATGGTTTTGCAACAGGGACAGGCACCACGGTGATCAACCACACGAATTCGAGATGATTTGGATCGGGTGCAAGCACTGTCAGATTTAGGTTCAGTTTCAGAAAAATTCAGTTAAGGAAATCTGAATTTTTCTAAGTCTGAGAACAGACAGGAGATAGAGAATGTAGGTGATGTTTTGGAGCAGCAAGAAAAATTCAAATGGAAAAGTGAAGGTATGGTTTCAAAGAGCCCATCACCTAGATTCAGAAACACATTTTTATATGAATTTAGAAATTGTGGAAGTGGATGAAAACAAGTGTGAAACAAGGGTAGTTTTCTGTTTTCTTGTTTTTCCTTTTTCCTGTTTTCCAACTAGGCAGAAAAACAACCATGAAAACATTATTTCCACTGGTTCAAAAATATTTCTTTGCACATGTTGAGCAACTCCATATCATAAACATGGATGACAACCAAAGAAATATTCAAAAAGAATATGGATTCAATGATAGAAATGGGGTTGAAAAGTGTATGTGATAGCTAGAAAAAGAAAAGGAAAAATCATGTTTTCCCTAGGGATTTCAAATTCAAATCTTGTTTTCTTTCTTGGGTGATCAAATACCAAGTTCAACAAGTTTGAAGAGTGACAAAAAAATAAGATAACCATCCTCTCTTTATTTCACAAAGGAGACATCATATTTACATAAGGAGTTTAAAACTCAGAAAAACAGCAGGATCAACTGAAAGTTTTTGTTGGTCCCTAATTCTATGTTTTTTCTCCTTACAACCTTGTCTCCAAAAAGAGGATGTGACAAATCACATACCGTGGAGGAGTGTCTATTTTTTTTAGAGAGGTGTATGCTTATGTCAACGAATGTAAACAGAAAATACAGTACATCACAAGCCAACTAGACTTCACAAGGGAGGCTCCCATAGAAGGACGCATCTGGGTAAAAGGTCATCCCTCTTTCTCTTTTGTTTACACAATTATGCTTTGACTGATAAATCAGGGGAAAAAAGAGTGAAGAGAATTTGTTTGTATTAATTTGGGGTTGGGCACCCCGCTGCCAGCTCTTCTATCAATTGGATAAGCGGATGAAGCCACTAGTCTAGGGTGTGAACTTCCAATCAACAAGTGAGTTAAAGATTCCCTATTTACGTCCTCATGAGCTAAAGCAGAAACACAAAACATGAGTAATTTTGGAAGTTTTAAAGGTAACACATGAGCAATTTACTTTGGAGTGGCAGTTAAATACCACATGTAGGTAGGTATGGTGGACACATTTGGCAAACTTTGGTTTTTGGGAGTTGGATGCACGAGTAGAGCTCATACTCAGTACGGGTGGAGGCTAGCAAAAGACTGGGAGCGACAAATCAAGAGACCAATAATGGTCATAATCATGCATAGCGACAAATACATCATTAACCAAAGCATAAGTGGTACCACAAGTTCAAAAACTAAATGATCATAGTGTCTATAAGTGAATGTTTTGTAGTCATAAATATGGTGTAAGCATGCGCCAAGTCAACCAAATAAAACATCTAAAGGAGAACACCACAAATTTATGCTTCAATATGACAAGAACAACTCATGATTCATTCAATGGCACATTAAACTCTCTCGGCTATTTGAGAAAAATCATGCTACTAAATAACCACTAGGCTTTAGAATTAAAATAATATCTAGCATGATATGAAAAATTCTAGCCACAGTCTATACAAGCTTTTATTTGCATCGTTATAAATTTTACTACATGCAGCAGTTTCTTTTCCCAACAAGCACCATACAAAATATGTTTTAACAAAAACTCTCTAAATGATACCGCACGAAAACATGAGAGTAATCACATAAGACTACTAAAACTAACATGTCTGAAAAAGAGATGCAATGAAAACAAGAGCTAAACAGGAATTTTGCAGCAGCTAGAAGAAAAACTAAGAATACGAGCATAACGAGTATTCAAATGAAAAAGTGGATTGTGTCTATCTCCCAAACAAGGATGCTAGGTTCCAATGATGTTTATTTCAGCAAGGAAACCAAAAGAAAACAAAGGAAAAAAGAAAAACAAACAGACGCTCCAAGTAAATTTCATATGATGTGACCGAATAAAAATATAGTTTCACTAGAAGTGACCTGATAAATTGTTGATGAAGAAGGAGATGCCTTGGGCATCCCCAAGCTTAGACTCTTGAGTCTTCTTATAATTTTCTGGGATGAACCACGGGGGCATCCCCAATCTTTGACCTTGCACTCTTCTTGATCACATTATTTCACCCTCTTCTCTTGACCCTTGAAAACTTCCTTCACACGACACTCAAAGAGTAATTCACATTAGAGGGTTAGTGAAACAATCAAAAATACATGGTTTCTATATGGGAACAAGTGATATTGATACTTTTCAACATTATCTACAACCACTAATGTTTTGGAAAGCAAAGAAATCCACTTGACATCGTAAAAGAGAAAATGCAAGAAAAATATTTGAATGTGCCAAAAACAGAACAGTCTGTAAGGATGAATTTTTTCGAGGCACTTATGTTGCTCAAATCGAAAAACTTAAAGAACGAAAAAGTTACGGAATTAGATGAGGAATAAGCAAAAAAAATTTAAATTATTCTGATCTTTCTGTATTTTTTCGATTTTTTACCGTGGACAGCAGAAATCTATTTCCTGCGCAGAAATACAAAACCAACTCCAACTCTCGTCAGAATCTTTACTTGTCACAACTAAAACATGAAAATAAAGATAAAAAGGAGTTTCTACAGAAGTATACATCCCCTTGACTCAAAGGAAACAGAGAAAAACAAAGCAAAAAAATAAAACCATGGGTTATCTCCCAAGAAGTGCTTTTCTTTAACGCCTTTTATCTAGGCCGAGAAAAGTGGAATCAAGTGTTTTCAAGTGGAGAGGCATTCAAATCAACATAAGGCAATTCCATGATAATGCATTGTATTTTATCTAAGTGAATTTCAGAGGCCCCTCTTTTAGAACTTTTAGGCTTAGTATTCTCATCAAATAAATTTTCAGGAACAATCCAATCAAAATTCTTTTCTTGGGCTTCATGCAGTGCTACCAATTTTAAGGGGATTGGTATTTTCTCCTCCTTTTCATTTTTAGGTTCAGATTTTTCGAGAGAACCAACAACATCTACATAAGATCCTAACATATTCAAATGATCAAAAACTTTTCTAACTTCTGTAGCAACATCTCCAATTTCTTTAAGCATGGTTTCTAAGATAAAATTTATTTTTTCGATATCTTCAAAATTCTCCAAGTTGAGGAACATATGCTGCAGTATAGGATGAAGGTTAACAAACCTAGCTTCTAACATGTGAATTAAAGCAGGTGCAACAGTTTCATAGTTTGGAGCAAATTCTACTATGGATTTTTCCTCAAAATTATCATGCTTACTAACATGATTAACGAATTCTTTAATGGTATGCTTTCCAAGTATAGAACCACTACCAACTGGAAGGTCTTTCAGGGTAAACTTAGGAAACAACATGATGAAAAATAAAAAACGAGGTAAAAAAAAAGTAACAACTAGGATACGATTTTTTTTGTGTGTTTTTGATAAGGAGAAGCAAACAAGACAAAATAAAATAAACTAAGCAAAACAATAACAAAGTAAAGAGATTGGAGGTGAGAGACTCCCCTTGCAGAAATTCTCTTCCTCCCCGGCAACGTCGCCAGAAATTAGCTTGATGCGCGTGTAACACACGTTCGTTGGGAGACCCCAAGAGGAAGGTATGAAGAGCACAGTAGCAAGTTTCCCTTAGAAAGAAACCAAGGTTGAATCGACCAGTAGGAGGAAGCAGTAACTTTAGAAGGTTGATGTAGCTGAGATGGCAGGGCGCACTACCGGTTCAGCAGCAACGTGGAACCTACACAACACAATCAAATCACTTTGCCCCAACGAAGCAGTGAGGTTGTCAATCTCACCGGTTTTCCTGAACACAAAGAGGTTAAACGTATGGTGTGGAAAACAGTATGAAGACAGTAGCAACAGTGTGAAAATAGTGGAAACAGTGTGTGTATTATCAGTATTAGAAAATGGACCGGGGTCCATAGTTCACTAGTGGTGTCTCTCCAAAGAAGATAAATAACATGTGTGGTGAACAAATTACAGCTGGGAAATTGACACAAATGAAGGCTGCACCGTAGTGCATATGCAATACATAAATATTACTATGTGATTTGTGCGGGCATTACAACAACATACATAGACCGTCATCCAACTGCATCTATAACTAATAATCCTCCCTCCGAATATCATCCGAACAAACGTTGGGTATTAAGTTGCAAGCAACAGATAATCGTAGTAAGCAAAGTGTGTAATGTAAACCATGTAAACGAAGTAAACGCCGTTGTTTTCTCCCTAATGGCAACATCACATCCTCCATCCGTCACGTTTCTGTCACTGGAGCACAGATGCAAAGGAGGCATGAACCCCCTATCGAGCATAAATACTCCCTCTTGGAGTTACTAGCATCTACTTGGCCAGAGCATCTACTAATAACGGAGAGCATGCAAGATCATAAATAACACATGCATGAAGATAACATGATAGATTGATAATAAGAAGAGATAGCAAACACAACATGTAGCATTACATAAAGATGATCTCGATCATGTAGGGCAGCTCACGAGATCTAAACATGAGGCATAAAGTAGAGAAGACAACCATCTAGCTAGTGCTATGACCCGTAGTCCAGGGATGAACTACTCACGCATCACTTCGGAGGAGGGCATGGTGGTGCAGACCCCTCCGGTGATGGATTTCCCTCCCGGCAGGGTGCCGGGGAGATGTCCAGAACCCTCCCGATCTCGGGATGACAATGACAATGGCCTCGGGTGTTTCTCCGGAAAAAGTGGTATATCCTTAGGGTTCACGTATCGGGGGGATTATATAGGCAAAAGGGCGATGGCGGTGGACGCTCGAGGGGCCCACACCACCCCTAGGCGCGGCCAGGGGCGCCGCCCTATGGTGTGCCCCCCTGTGGCCCCTCTCTGGGCCTCTTCGGGACTCTGTGGAACCTTCGGGAATTCTAAGACTTCCAGGCTTCGAATTTTACAATTCCGCGAATATTTCCAGAACAAATTTTCCGAAACTAAAAATTGCAGAAAACATGGAACCGGCTCTATGGCATCTTGTCAATAGGTTAGTCCCGGAAATCGATAAAAATGACATAAAGTGTATAGCAAACATGTAGGAAATAACATGAAGACAACATGGAACATCAGAAATTAAGGATACGTTTATGACGTATCAGCAGTCGCACCCCCATATGGGCCCGATTCGGACCATGTGGGCTCCCCTCCTTTTTCCTTTTATTTCTCCCACTTTTCCCCTAATGGTCCTCTTTTGCCAAGAAGGCCCATTAGTGGAATAAATGCATTTAAAAATAAAATAAAATAAAATGAGATTTAATTACTAATTACACTAATTAATAACAAGTATACATTTCTTATTTATTTCGAGTTCCGGAACCCCTTCCAGTACCCTCTGATCACCATCGGACATTCCTCCCTTAATTTCGATACCCCTTCGGAACTCTCTGATCTCTATAGGATGAATACCAGAACGATTCCGGCTCTCTCTATTATTCTCTTCGGTAGTAAGATCACTCTTAAACATCGTCTACCCTTAAGTGTGACACCCTATGGTTTGGGCTACTCCAGACATGGTCGGGACACCTCTCCGACCAATGACCAATAGCGGGATATGGACATCCATAATGGCCCCTGTGTATCCATCAAAGTTTTTCGTCGCTTTGAACCTTAAACGTAAGTCCCCATACCCCTTACCTTAGTGATACTCTATTAGTCCGAGACTTGATCTTTCGGTATATTATACCCCGTTCAGTGTCGTTACCGACATTACAATTCAACTCGTTCCCGTGTCGTTGCATCTCCGTGACCTACTCACATGCTTGTAGCTAATTGATGCAACACCACCGAGTGGGCCCAGGAGTATCTATCCGTCATTAGGATTGACAAGTACCGCTCTTGATGACTTGCCTCAACATGTCCCTTTCATTACCCATTAGACACCTTTATAATCACCCTGTCACGGTGTGATGTTTGATGCAATCAAAGTAACTTCCAGGATAGCAATTCAGATACCATCTCACGGTCAGAGGCCATGGTACTACGTTTTTGTTATCATAACGTTAAACTTAATGACTTGATCTCGTTATGATAAACATAATGGGTGTGATTCCATCACATAATTCACCAATGCCATGACTCTATTGTCAATGACATAAATCCCCATGATCAGGAAACCTTGATCATCTGTTTCCAAACAAATTAGTATAACTAGAGGCAACTAGGGACCTGGTTTGTCTACATACCACACGTGTATCAATGTTTCCTCTTAATACAATTATAGCATGGTATAAAACATCATGAACATAAGAGTCATGATAATAAACTCTCCTTTATTATTTTCCTCTAGGGCATAACTCCTTCAGTTCATCCTAGGACTACGGATCCATGGCAGTAGCTAGATGGTGTTCTCTCGTCCTCGTTGATACGTCATAAATGTATCCTTAATTTCTGATGTTCCATGTTGTTTTCATGTTCTTTCCTACATGTTTTCCTTACACTTTATGTCATTTTTATCGATTTCCCGGGACTAACCTATTGACAAGATGCCACAGAGCCAATTCCTGTTTTCTGCTATTTTTAGTTTCAGAAAAGTTGTTCTGGAAATATTCTTGTCATTGGACGATTCAAAAGCTAGAAGTCTTAGAAGTCCCGGAGGGTCAAGGAAGTCCCGAAGAGACCCCGAGGGGGGCCACAGGGTGGTCACACCATAGGGTGGCGCGGGTCCCCTGGCCGCGCCACCAGGTGGTGTGGGCCCCCTGGCCACCCCCCGACATCACCCTTTCGCCTATATATGCCACCTGATGCATAAACCCTAAGAGAATCATCCTTTTCCACCAAAAACATCTGTAGCTCCGTTGCCGCCACCGACAAGTTTTGGGGGACAGAAATCTCTGTTCCGGCACCCTGCCGGACGAGGAAGTGCCCCCAGAGCCATCTCCATCGACTCCACCGCCATCTTCATCGTCATTGTTGTCTACTATGATGAGGAGGGAGTAGTTATCCCCCGGGGCTGAGGGCTCTACCGGTAGCTATGTGTTTCATCTCTCTCTCCCATGGTGTGATCTTTATGTGATCATGAGCTTTGTAATCTAGTTGAATTAGTAGATGTTACTCTTCATCTGTTATGCTACTCGAGTGGTTTTGTTATGAGATCTCCATAAACATTTTGATCACAGTGTAAAGGTGACAGTGTGTGCACCGTGTGGTTTAGCATGATATTTATATCTTGTGTTGGATGACCCTATGAAATTGTGGTGTTTGTCTAGTACCTTTTAGGGCGCTCATAGTGACAGCGTGGGGTTAACTAGACATGGGAATGCAACTTTGAGGAGTGCTTTTTGCAGCCCTACGCAATGAATTGGTGTTTGTTATTCAACCGGAGAGTGGTTCGGAGTAGCGTAGTGAAGAGGGATATTTATGCATTCAATTATGTTTTCATTGTTGAGAGTGTGCACTAGTGAAAGTATGATCCATAGTCCTTGTTTCTAAGCATTGAAACACCGTTTACAAGATGTTCTGCTACATGTTTTCTTGCTTCCATTTTTATTTCAGATTGGTATTATCACTTATAACCATCCATATTACTTGTATTTCACTCTCTCTTCGCCGAACTAGTGCACCTATATAACTGACAATTGTATTAGGTGTGTTGGGGACACAAGAGACTTCTTGTATCGTAATTGCAGGCTTGCTTGAGAGGGATACCTTTGACCTCTTTCTCCATGAGTTCGATAAACCTTGGGTAATCCACTTAAGGGAAACTTGCTGCTGTTCTACAAACCTCTGCAATTGGAGGCCCAACACTGTCTACAATAATAGAAGCGTGCGTAGACATCAAGCTCTTTTCTGGCACCGTTGCCGGGGAGGTAAGGTAAAAGGTACTCACATCCTCGGGTGTGAGTGCTCGAAGTTATTTTATTTAGATTATGCAATTATATCTTTTTGTTTCTTGTTTTTATTTTCACTTGTTGCTTGTTTATATTTTTACTAGTTAGTCTTAATGGAAAACAACAAAAATATGAGAGAGCTTTATTTGCATGCTAGTAGCAATGTTATTAGCATTAATTATTTGGATACCATTATTTCTAATACTATGGAAAAGTCTAAGCTTGGGGAAGCTAGTTTTTCTAAAAAAAATAGTTCGCCAGCTCTAGAGGATAAAATTTGCTCTGATGATACTTTATCTCTCATATGTGATAAATCTAATGATGCTTGTGATATTTTAAATCCTCCCGCTGAAAGTACTCCTTTTAAAGTACCTATGAAAATTGTTGAATGTGTCAGGAACAACTGCTATTTTGGAGATGAAACTGTCCATCCTCGTGATCACTTACTCTTTATACATGAATTATGCGGGTTGTTCAAGTGTGTAGGTATTTCAATGGACCAATTTAAGAGGAGGCTATTCTCTTTTTCACTTAAGGAAAAAGCAAGGGAATGGTATGAGCTACTAGATGATCCTCATCATTTGGAGTGGAAGGAGCTTGAATCTCTATTTTATTCTAAATTTTATTATTCTCATGAACTGTATTTAGATAGGAATTACATTTACAATTTTTGGCCTCGTGATGGAGAAAGCATTGCCCAAGCTTGGGGAAGACTGAAAACATTGATACTTAAATGTCCTAACCATGAGCTTCCTAAGGAAATAATTGTTACTAATTTTTATGCAAGGCTTTCAGGACATTACATGGATTATCTAGATGCATGTTCAGAGGGTGGATTATTAGTCATAGATGTAGTTGGATGACGGTCTATGTATTTTGTTGTAATGCCCGCATGAATCACATAGTAATCTTTATGTCTTGCATATGCACTACGGTGCAGCCTTCATTTTTATCAATTGCCCAGCTGTAATTTGTTCACCACACATGTTATTTATCTTTCACGGAGAGACACCACTAGTGAGCTGTGGACCCCGGTCCATTTTCCTCATACTGATAAAACACCTACTGCTTTGATACTGCTCTCATAATGTTCCTACTGTTTTCCACACCATACGTTTAACATCTTTGGGTTCAGCAAAACCGGTGAGATTGACAACCTCACTGCTTCGTTGGGGCAAAGTGATTTGATTGTGTTGTGTAGGTTCCACGTTGCTGCTGAACTGGTAGTGCGCCCTGCCATCTCAGCTGCATTAACCTTCAGAAGTGCTTGTTCCTCCTACTGGTCGATTCAACCTTGGTTTCTTTTCTGAGGGAAAACTTGCTGCTGTACTTTTCACACCTTGCGCTTGGGGTCTCCCAACGAGCGTGTGTCTACACTCCATCAGCTTCCTAAGGAAATAATTGTTACTAATTTTTATGCAAGGCTTTCAGGACATTACATGGATTATCTAGATGCATGTTCAGAGGGTTCTTTCTCAAGTAAGAAGGTTGAAGATAAATGGGATCTTCTTGAAATAACTGAAACCAATAATGAAGGTTGGAATAATGACAAAGGTAAAGAATCACGTATAAACTATGAGTATGATTGCATTAAGTCTTTCCCTGAAACTGCTGATTTTCAAGAGCTTAGTGCTAAATATGGTCTTGATTCGCAAATGATTGTTGGTTGGTATAGATCCTTTGCTTCTTATATTAATGTTCCTAAATCAAATGGGTACATACATCAAGAACCTTTTAAAGACACTTGCATGAAAAATGAAACTGTTATTAATGATTGCAATGAACATGCTCAAACTTCTGAGAATACTATTTCTTATAAGCATGTTAATTTTTGTGGAGCACTTAGACCTTGTGAAAAGAATCAAACCGAAGAAGAATATTGCATCGATCATAGGAATGAAAAAACTAGAAAGTTGGACAAGGCTTTAGATGATCTTGGTAAAAAAAAGTGTGTGCCCTCTATCCTTTTATTTGTGAACTTTGCTATAAAGTGGGTCATTTCAATTTTCAATGCTCAGGTTGTAATAACTATTCGAATACTAGAAGTTTGTATTGTGATGACATGATCACTCCTAATCAGCATGATGAACTTACATTATTTTTGGGGTGTGAAGAGTTATCAAGAAAAACTTCTTTGGTAGATATGAGTTCTCTTGATATGAATAGTGTCCTGCATGGTTTTCATCTTTATTGTGTTAATAATTGCCACACAAATACTTACATACAAAATATTATAAAAGAGGAGACTTTACCAAAATATGACACGGCTAATATTTGTTTTCATCTTATTAATGAAGAGGAGGAATCCTCCAAGGTTTATTCTATTGTTTCTGACAATAAACCAGGGTATGTGGATAAGCTTCCTTTCAAGCCTCTCCCTCCTATAGAGAGTAAGAAGAAGAGGAGTAAAACGAGAGAGGTAATGATATCTCCCCCTAAGCATGTTGATCCTATTATAGTTTTTGATGAGTCTGAACTCGATGATTTTCGTATGCCTCTTATTTATGAAAGTGATCATGATTGGGATAAACACACTACTTTTGATATTGAAAATCTCTTTGGTACCAATTCTAAAAATGATGATAATTGTTGTACTATTATTACCATTCATGTTTATTCCAATGATGATATATAAAGCTCTGAGCTTGTGGATGATGTGTTTGAAAATCGTTTTGCTACTGATGATTATATTCTTGATACATCTCTTTCTAGTAAAAATGATGATATTGCTTATGATGATACTATGCCTCTAGTCTTTGATAACTATTATAAGAGATTCTATAACATAGGCTATGATTACAATTATCCTAATGAAACTTGTCATAGTTATGGAGGGATTACCCAAAACCATCTCCCTAATATACAACTTGTCTATCATGTTGGAGTTCTCTATGATGATTACAATGATGAATATGATATTTTCAGTCCACCTACTATTGAGGATAAAATTAATTATGATTATAATATTCCTCCTATATTTGATGATTATGGTGATGAGAATGATAATGATAGCTATTTTGTTGAATTTTCTCCCACTACTATTAATAAGAATGACTATGCTTATGTGGAGAGTAATAATTCTTTTATGTATGTGGCTCATGATAAGGATGTTTTATGTGATAGTTATATTGTTAATTTTATTCATGATGCTACTGAAAGTTATTATGAGAGAGGGAAACATAGTCTTATGCATCTAAAAAATATCAAGTTTCCCCTCTTTATGTTGAAAATTTTGTAGTTGCACTTATTTTGTCTTCCTATGCTAGCCACTTTGTGCTTCATTGACTTGTTTTTCTACAAGATTTTTTTCATAGGAAGTGGGTTAGACTTAAATTTGTCTTGATTCTTGATGCTCTCTTTTCCTTCAATTAATATTTCTCATGTGAGCATCTTCTGAAATTATCACGCCTAGCTAAAAGGCTTTAAAGAAAAGCACTTCTTGGGAGATAACCCATGGTTTTATTTTTGCTTTTTTATCTGTTTTCTTTGAGTCAAGGGGTTGTATACTTCTTTATCAACTCCTGTTTATATTTCTTTTCATGTTTTAGTAGTGCCAAGTAAGGTTTGTGATGAGAGTTGGAGTTGGTTTTTGGATCTCTACGCAGGAAACAGATTTCTGCTGTCCACCGTAAAAATCGTATAAATCATAGAAAAATCAGAATGATCTGAAATTTCTTGTACTTATTCCACGGCTAATTCCGCAAGTTTTTTGTTTTTTAAGTTTTTCGATCTGAGAAACTTAAGTTCCCCGAAAAAATTCGTCTTTGCAGACTGTTCTAGTTTTGACAGATTCTGCCATTTTTCTTGCATTGGCTCTTTTACAATGTCAAGTCGATTTATTTGATTAACGAAACATAAGTGGCTGAAGCTAATGTTTAAAAGTATCAATAGCACTTGTTCCATACAGAACCCATGGATTTTTGATTTTTGCACTAACCCTCTAATGCGAATTACTCTTTGAGTCTGGTGTGAAGGAAGTTTTCAAGGGTCAAGAGAAGAGGGTGATATATGTGATCAAGAAGAGTGAAGGTCAAAGCTTGTGGATTCCCCCATGGTTCATCCAAGAATATTTTTATAATACTCAAGCATATAATCTTGGGAATGCCCAAGGCATCCCCTTCTTCATCGACAATCTACCAGGTCACTTCTAGTGAAACTATATTTTTATTCGGTCACATCATATGAAGTTTACTTGGAGCGTCTGTTCGTTTTTCTTTTGTTTTCTTTTGTTTTAATTTCTGAAATATTATAGTTGGACCCTATCATTGTTTGTGTGGGAGAGATAGACGCTCCGATTTTTCGTTTGAATACTTGCTATGCTAGTATTCTTAGTTTTTCTTCTAGTTGCTGAGAAAATTCCTGTTTAGCTCTCGTTTTTATTGCATCTCTTATTTAGAGCTCTTAGTTTTAGTAGTGTTATGTGTGTACTCTCATGTTTGCTTTCTGTATGATGTAGAGAGTTTTTGTTAAAGCATGTTTTGTATAGTGCTTGTTGGGAAAAGAAACTGCTTGAGGTAGAATTTTAACGGTGCAAGTAGAAGCTTGTATAGACTGTGGCTAGAATTTTTCATATAATGCTAGATGTTATTTTAGTTCTAAAGTGAAAGTGCATTTCCTTTTCCCATTGTTTTGTGTGTTAGTTAACAATACTAAGTACATTATTTATCGAGGTGTTAAGCGTGCAGGTGTTATACTTAACATCGGCATCGATCACCGAAAAGTCGGTGAAGTTTGGCCTGAGAGTTTTGGGACAGAACCCAACCGGATTATTCGGACCGGATTTTTCATCCTGGACCGGATATTCTGGGTGCTGCGCAAAATGGCTAAGGACTGGAAGTTTTGCGTACTGGAGTCAACCGGATTATTCGGACCGGATTTTTCATCCTGGACCGGATATTCCGGGTGCTGCGCAAAATGGCTAAGGACTGGAAGTTTTGCGTACTGGAGTCAACCGGATTATTCGGACCGGATTTTTCATCCTGGACCGGATATTCCGGGTGCTGCGCAAAAATGGCTAAGGACTGAAAGTTTGGCGTACTGGAGTCAACCGGATTTTTCGGACCGGATTTTTCATATCGGACCGGATATTCCGGGTGTTGATGAAGGAGCGCGAAAACTGCTAAGGACTGGAAGTTTGGGGGTACTGGAGTGAACCGGATTATTTGAACCGGATTATTCCGGAGCAGTCGGATAATCCGGTTCAGATCTGTAGGACTGCGTGGAGCAAGCTGACCGGATATTCCGGTCCAAACTTGAACCGGATATTCCGGTCCCTTTTTTTCCGCACAACGACTAGTTGTGAGGAGGGGCTATAAATACCCCTCCTCTTCTTCCCCAAGATCTAGTTCTTCCCCTTAGCATTTATGAGCATTTAAGAACTCACCAAATCTCTCATTACTCCCAATCCCTCCACCCAATCTTGAAGATCTTTGGAGGATTGAAGGAGAAGGCCCCGATCTACATCTTCACCGAGCCGTTCTTCATTTCCCCCTCTCTAGCTTGAGGGATCTAGCCTAGGGTTTCCTCTTGTGGAGAACCTAGGCATCTTGATACTTGTTGGTGATTCAAGAAGAGTTGGGAGCCCCCAATTTAGTTGTGGGTGTGTGCCCCAAGTTGTTTGTAAAGGATTCGATCCCCGCCTCAAAGGGGTTCAATAGTGGAAGGTGAACTAGGCCTTTGTGGCGGAGTTCATCGGAGAATAGGGTGAGGCCTTAGTGGCGTTGAGTAGGCCTTTGTGGCGAGCTCACACCCCTCCAACGAGGCGTACTCCCCTAAAAAGGAGGAACTCGGAAATACATCGTGTCTCCGTGTGCTTCCATCGGTTACCTCGTTCCTCCCTCCCTTTACTTACTCGTACTTGTTGCATTAATTGCTTGCCTTGTCATATAGGTAAATTCACCACTAGTTGCACTATATAGAGAATTTACCTTGTTGTCAAGCCTAAACTTTAAGAAAAATTAAAATTGGTCGTAGCACCTATTCACCCCCCTCTAGGTGCCCATACTTTGCTTTCAATTGGTATCAGAGCCTCGGCTCTTCTATCGGGCTTAACCGCCTAAGAGTTTAAGTATGGGAGATGAGTTGGTTGACGCTCCGTCCGATGGCAATGTGACTATGGATGATCTCAATGCTTTGAGAGAATCATTTACCTCATCCATAGACACTAAATTTGATGAGTTGCGTCAACTCATGACAACACTCCTCAAAGCCAAAGGACCGGAGGTGGTCAACTCATCCCTTCCGGAAGAAACAGAGGGTGCCAAGAAAGGGGTTGATGGTGAACCACTTAAAACTGCTTCCACCGAACAATCCACTAAGAAGGGTGCGGGTGGAAAGGAAGGATATCACGCCGTTGAAGGCCAATATTCTTCCGATCCCCCCATCCCCTTTCCTCATATAATCCCTAGAGGATATCCACCTAAAATTGATGCATATTCTTTTCGTGAATGGCAATACTACATGGAGACTCACTTGAACTCTTCTTGTATAGAGCTTTGGAGAATCACTCGGGACGGATATAAGCCATTTGATCCCAAGAATCTCACAAGAAGAGAGGTCGTAGATTGCCAACTCAACTACATCGCCTTGTCCATCCTACATCAAGCCGTGGGCCCCAACCACATGCCGCAACTTCAACACTTCTCCACCGCCAAAGAAACATGGGATGCTCTTGTCATCATGTTTGTTGGGAATGAGAGCATGCAAAGAAATCGATATGATGCCTTGACCAATGAGGCCGAAGGGTTCTTCATGCGTGATGGAGAAGATCATGTTGACATGTATCGAAGACTCAAAACTCTTGCCACCGCCTTCTCTAGTGCGGGTGCAACATATATTGATGATGCTTGGATCAAGAGGAAGTACATGATTGCCGTGATGCCGTTTGAGGGCACGGACTTGAAGAGCATTCAAGGAAGACATGATTTCTCCTCCATGACCTCAACTCAAGTGATGCAACAATTGTGCTCCTACAAAGTGCAAACCAAGAATGCTCTTGACAACCGTGCTAGAGCCATTGGAATGCATCAAGGAGCATCCGTTGCTTTGAAGGCCAAGGTCTTGTCAAGAGAGTTTGAGAATGAAGAAGATGGAGAAGAGGCATTGCCTCCCTTGAAGGAACAAGACTATGATCCCGTCCGAAAGGATCTCATCACCCTCACCGTGCAAAAGTTTTGGAGCAATCCTCCCAAGGGCAAGAAATTTGTTGAGGAAAAGACAAGGTCTCGCTATGGAAACGATGGAGCTCAAAAAGTGAGGTCTTGTTTCAATTGCCAAGACAAGCATCACTTCATTGCGGAGTGCCCCTACGAGAATAGAGAACACCATAGTGGCAAGCTCATTCGCAAGGACAAGTCCAAGGTTGAATACAAGAAACCTCACTTCAAGAAGAAACCTTTCAACAAGAAATCCCCCACCAAGTTTGTGCTCTTGACTCAAGAGGAGTATGATTCCGGGAGTGATGAAGAAGAAGAAACAACAAGTGAAGTGGCCGCTCTAGCTATTGCTTCCACTCCATCTTCATCATCCCTCTTTGAATCCCCCAATGAAAATCTTCCTCAACGCGATGCCAAGTGCTTCATGGCTAAAGCCACGGAGGTATCACCTTCTCCTAACTCTAAGACCCCTAGTGAACTAGAACATATTGCTAGTCTTAGAGAAGAAGAGGAAAGGGCCTCCTTGGACCGTTTTATGTCTAACATGCAAGGCGAGACCAAGAAGTACTTTGAGCATCTCATGAGGCAATTGGGAGAGGCCCAAGAGGCCCTTGAGAAGAAAGGTGAGATTGAGAGAAGGGATGCTGATGAAATTGCATCTCTCTCTATGACTCTTGAGGAAGAGCATGATGGTAGAGTTTCTCTAGAGGATGAACTTGAATCTATTGAATCAACCCATAATGAACTTGTCTCTAAAATCATTAAGGAACGTGATCTTGCTATTGCTAAATATAAAAAGGCTAAAAAGGATAAATTCGAGTTTGGGGTTGGTCATGGTAAACTAACCGAGGAGTTTGAAAAGCAAACCAATGCTCACAAAGCTTTGGAAAGCCAACACTTATCCCTCAAAGAGTTGCATGAACAACTTCAAACTCGACTTACTCAATCTAACCATCCTAGCACCTCTACTTCTTCTTGTGATCATGCAAATATTATTGAGGAAAATGCTAGGTTGAAGGATGAGCTCGCAAGGCTCAAGGGCAAAAGCACTCAAGTTGAGAAGGTTGTGTTAGCCACCCCACAAGTGGTTGCCCCTAGCCCTAATGCGGTCATTGCTAGACCACAATTAAGTGCTCCAAGGCAACAAGTGGGTAAGCAAGGGCTTGGCTATATAGCCAAGAAGAAGAACAAGAAGAAGAAGAACAAGAGGAAGAACCAAAAGGGTGCTTCGGGTAGCATTGTCATTAGGGACAACACTACTCGTAGCACACCCGCAGAAGCAAGCAATGTTGCCTCAAGTAGTGATGTCATGAGGGACACCACTACTCGTAGCACCTCCGCGGGAACTAACAATCCGCACCATTTCTTATATGTTGATTATTATGGTGTTGTGCAAGCTAAATATGTTGGTCCGATTGAGGGTTTCATTGACTATACTATTTGGGTCCCAAAGACCCTTGTTGCTAACATAAAAGGACCCAACTCGGGTCCTAACTCTAGTCAATGATCTCTTGCAGGACTATGCTTCCGGTGGGACTAAATGGATTCTCGATAGTGGGTGCACTAATCATATGACCGGAAGCAAAGAACTGGTGACGGAGTTGCGACCAAATGACATCCAAGCAACCGTCACTTATGGGGACTCGTCCAAGTCTAAGGTATCCGGGTTCGGCAAGGTTGTGGTGGCTCCCGATATAACTATTGTGAACGTCATGCTTGTCGAATCCCTTGGTTACAATTTACTTTCTGTCCGCTCTCTTGGAAAGATGGGTTTTTCCGTCTTTGTCGATGGTGATATTGTGGTCCTTTTGAGGAGCAAGACTCTTGACGTCGCTCACGTGGGACATGTTGAAAATGAGTTGTTTGTGGTGGACTTTTCGAAGTCCACCAACTCTCAAGCAATGTGTCTTTTCGGGAAGGCGGACTTGGGATGGTTGTGGCATCGCCGCCTATCCCATGTCAACATGAGAACTTTGCAAAGTCTTCACAAAGGTGGCCTTATTGTTGGACTAAAAGAAAAAATTTCCTTTGCAAAGGATTGCGTTTGTAGGTCGTGCGTTGAAGGGAAGATGCATGACATCGTGCACAAGGCCAAGACTATTATCTCATCAAAGAGGATCTTGGAGCTCCTCCATGTTGATCTCTTTGGTGCCGTGCCTGAGGCAAGTCTTGGCGGCAAGAAGTATTGCTTGGTGATTGTCTATGATTATTCAAGATACACTTGGGTTTATTTCTTCAAGTGCAAGAGTGAGACTCAACAAACCATCATCGACTTCTCCAACGAAGTGCAACGTCAACACAATGTGCAAATCATGGCTATTAGGAGTGATAATGGCTCGGAGTTCAAGAACTATACATTGAATGAATTTCTTAGTGAAGAAGGCATTCGTCATCAATACTCCGCCACTTACACTCCTCAACAAAATGGTGTTGCCGAAAGGAAGAATCGCACTCTCTTGGATATGGCAAGGACCATGTTGGCGGAGTACTCTTCTCCCCAATATTTATGGGCTGAGGCCATATCCACCGCATGCCACTCCTCCAACCGCCTCTACATCCGCAAAGGCTTGGGAAAGACCCCATATGAGATCCTCACCGGCAACAAGCCCAACGTATCCTACTTCCGTTTATTCGGTTGTAAGTGCTTCTATTTGATCAAGGGTATTAGGTTGTCGAAATTTCAATCCAAAACTATTGAGGGTATTTTTGTTGGTTACGGTGCCGAATCCCACACTTATAGAGTCTATGACAAAGCCTCACGGATTGTCATAGAATCTTGTAGTGTGGTTTTCAAGGAAAATGACGGCTCCCAAGTGGCGCAATTTCATGTTTCAAATGTAGATGTTGAAATGCCTCAAGAAGCCATAGGAAGGATGGGTGTGGGATTCTTCCGCCCCATCGAGGGACACCTTATGGCGACTCGAGAAGGACTATGCTCTACTCAAGTGGAGCCCTCCTCTACATTAGAAGATCAAGCCAAGGAGCCATCTATTACACCTAACCAAGAACATATTCAAGACCCTCCTCTCATTGATCATGTGACTCCGGAAGTCGTACCCACTCCTCTCACTAATGCGAGTCAAGATCAAGGCCAAGATCAACCATCCTCTTCATCCTCTCCTCATGTTGAAGCTAGTGTTGAAGATATTGTTGATGATGATGATGATCAAGGCCATATTGGTCAAGATGGGGACCCAAATGATCAAGATGATCAAGTGATCCCTCCTCGAAATAATGAGGAGATCGAAGCCCGTCGCATCAAAAGGATAAGAAGAGCTTTGAAGCAAATTGATGCCCAAGACGACAAGGTCTTGGAGGATGTTCAAACTAGAAGATCTACAAGAAGGCAATTGGCTCATTTTTGTGAGCATCAAGCTCATATCTCTATGGTGGAGCCTAAGAAAGTGTATGAAGCTCTTGAGGACTCCGATTGGGTTGAAGCTATGCATGATGAGCTCAATAACTTTGAGCGCAACAAAGTTTGGAGATTGGTTGAGAAGCCCAAGGATTGCCACAATGTTATTGGCAGTAAGTGGATTTTCAAGAACAAGCAAGATGAGAATGGCATTGTCATTAGGAACAAGGCAAGATTGGTTGCTCAAGGTTACACTCAAGTTGAAGGCATTGACTTTGATGAAACCTACGCTCCCGTGGCCTTGAGTCCATCTGTATCCTCCTTGCTTATGCATCCTCTCATAATTTCAAATTACAACAAATGGATGTGAAAAGTGCTTTCTTGAATGGTCCACTAAAAGAGGAGGTATATGTTAAGCAACCTCCAGGGTTCGAGAATCTCAACTTTCCTAACCACGTTTACAAACTTGACAAGGCTCTCTATGGTCTCAAACAAGCACCTCGTGCTTGGTAAGAGCACCTTAGGGAGTTGTTAGATGATCGTGGTTTCGAAGTTGGGAAGATTGACCCCACTCTCTTCACCAAGAGAGTAAAGGGAGAGCTTTTCATATGCCAACTATATGTGGACGATATCATTTTTGGCTCAACTAACCAAGCTTTCAATAATGAGTTCTCTAAGCTTATGACTGACAGGTTCGAGATGTCTATGATGGGTGAGCTTAAATTCTTTCTTGGCTTTGAGATCAAGCAATTGGCTCGTGGGACCTTCATTTCTCAAGCCAAGTATACCCAAGATATGATCAAGAGGTTTAATTTCCAAGATGCTAAGATCAAGACATCTCCTATGCAAGTCAAGTGTCATCTCTCTCGTAATCCAAAAGGGAGTAAGGATGTGGACCAAAAGCTTTATCGTTCTATGATTGGTTCTTTGCTCTATCTTTGTGCATCTAGGCCCGATATCGTTTTAAGTGTAGGTGTGTGTGCAAGGTATCTAGCGGCTCCTAAGGATTGCCATTTGATGGCGGTCCATAGGATCTTTCGTTATTTGGTTCATACCCCAAGATTTGGTTTGTGGTACCCAAAGGGGGCACAATTTTCTCTCAATGGATATACGGATTCCGATTGGGCGGGTGATCAAGATGATAGGAAGTCAACTTCCGGAGCGTGCCAATTTCTTGGTAGGTCCCTTGTAAGTTGGTCCTCGAAGAAGCAAAATTGCATATCTCTTTCCACCGCCGAAGCCGAGTATGTTGCCGCCGCAAGTGCATGCACTCAATTGTTATGGATGAGGCAAACTCTCAAGGAGTATGGAGTTCATTTGGATAAGGTGCCTCTTTTGTGTGACAATGAAAGTGCCATCAAAATTGCATACAATCCGGTGCAACATACAAGGACCAAACACATTAGGATCCGCCACCACTTCATCCGTGATCACGTGGCAAGAGGAGACATTGCACTATCTTATGTGCCCACCAAGGATAATCTTGCGGATATTTTCACGAAGCCACTTGATGATGCAAGATTCTTATTCTTGAGGAATGAACTAAATGTGATTGATTCTAGGAGCTTGACTTGAGGATCTCGCACACACCCCTATAGATGAAACGTATTTGAGTTTAGGTGTAGGCATGGACATAGGGGGAGTGTTATCCTAACACATTGGGTTCTCCCTCCCCCCCATTATGCCCATAGCAAAAATTCATTGTGATCTCTCTTTTTCTAATGTTGAATTGTGAGCTTCAATGTTGAGTATTGGCAATGCCCCCAAGATATATCTTCGCGGTTGCATACCATAATCTCTTACATGGTGGCCTAGGCCACCAACCTCTTCGTTTCGAAAAGTTGGATCTTAGTTGGGTGTTACTTGTCATTTCATTGCATTTCTTGTGTTTTTCCCGTCTAAGTGTTTCGTCCTAGGAAAATCCCACTCAATTGGTGTTTTGTTGGTTTGATTCTTGCTTTTGAGAGGGATAAGTACTAGTTTCAGTTTGTTGTTCTATCCTAAGCCATTCTATCAAAAAGCCATTCTTGTCTAGCACTTGTGTCGTCCATTGAAAAAGAGGAAATTTCGGATCAGAAGGCAGTCGGAATTTCCGGTCCAGTTTTGGACCGGAATATCCGGGTGTACCGAAATATCCAGTTCAAGTATGAACCGGAATATCCGGTTCGGCGAAAATCATAAAAACTGGAGCCCGACGGGGAGGTGGCAGTTCTTGCCCTTTTCCCCATCTACTCCTCTCCACCCCAAAAAACGCTGCCGCTTTGATTCTTGGCCTCCCGGGCCGGTTCCTCCGCGGGATCTTGAAGCTTTGGCACGGATCTCGTTCCCCTCGTCCTTAGGAACGTTTCTACCCAAGCATCTTCCTCCATGGATTCCGGTAATGTTCAATCTCTTTGAATCTTGGTGCTATAACCCTACCAATCCATGGATTTGCGTTTTTGTTGGCAATGCTTGGTAGAACTTGTTCCTTAGAGGTCCCTTTGCATGCTAGATACGATAGATTAGATTCACATGTGTACGATCTACTTTTGAAGTCTAAGATCTAGATTAATTTTGTGTTGTATCCGCACTACCGGAATATCCGGTCCACGACTGAACCGGAATATCCGGGTCACCGGAATATCCGGTTCAGTTTTGAACCGGAATATCCGGCTATGTCCAGTACTGATTGAGGACAGCCCAAAATTAATGTTTCCCACATTTCTACCTTGATTGTTCCCTGGAATCTCCTCTATTGTTTTTATGCATGTTTGTTTCCGTTGCTTGACACTAGTGTACTCATCTTGTGCTATCCTTCTATTATATTGTTTCACAGGTGGTGGTTCTGAGAGGCGCCTTCCTAAGCGTCCCAAGCAGGTTTCTGTCAAAAACAAGAGGAAGGCTCGGCTCAACTATAAGACCGACATTCCTGTTCCGGAGTTCAATGTGCTCAGGCAGAAGGATGTCTACCTCGATCCTCGTATTGCAAATATTGATCCTCGGTTCTGGAATCTGGAGCAGTCCTACATCTATGCTGATATCTATTGTGACTACCGTCACCCTATCCGTGTGATGCAGCCCTTTGACTTTGCTGCTCTCAAGGCTAAAGAGGAGTTTGCTGATGTAGCTAGTATTGTTGAGCGGTTTGGACTGGTGACGCTCATGGAGACCCAGTGCAACTACAACACCCAGCTAGTGATGCAGTTTATGTCCACTCTAGTGTTTAGTGATGATATAGTGTGCTGTCTCAAGTGGATGTCTGAGACTACTGCTTGTGAGGCTTCCTTCGAGAGGTTTGCGCGTCGTCTTGGATACACTTACCGCGCTCACCCTCCTCTTGGTCGCCGTGTCCATGAGGTTGATAGGCCTCGGAGGGAGGTGGCCATGGCTGAGTTGTATGCTCCTGGATTCACTATTGGGGGCCTTGAGGGACTTCTTCCCCTCTATGATCAGCTGGTTCGCATCTTCAGATCCTTCCTTGTGCCGAGTGGAGGTAACAATCATGCTCTCACCACTCCTTTATGCAACCTTCTGATTCTGGCTAAGGAGTGCATGGAGGAAGAGGACCCGTCTGTCTCTTATACTGTGGATGTGATGGACATCATCTATCACGAGCTATACTCTGCTATGATTGGTGGATACACCATTCCCTATGCTCCATATATCATGATGCTCATCAAGCATGAGATGCGGAAGGAGTACACAGAGTTACCCATGGTTGAGCACAAGGTCAAGAGGCTGTATATCAAGAGGAAGAAGAAGGCTGCTTGTAACATCCCAAGTATGAAAACAACCCCTAGAATGTTTGTTTCTTGTTTAATTTATGTTTTGCATCATGACATCATCATTGCATTTGTTTTGGCATTTGTTTTCCATTTGTTTTCATCTGTTTTCCCTTGTTTTCCCATTTGAAATTCAAACAATATTCAAATATTTGTTTCATACTTGTGCTGTCACAATTTTTCAAATGAAAATTTCAAATCAAAACATTATTTTGTTTCCAATAACTTGGAAGTTCAAACCCTTTAAATTGCTTCTTTTCCATGTTTCAATTAATAGCAAAAGTGCTCAAATTCAATTAAAATACATACAGCAACTAATTTGAAATATTTGAAAAACAAAAGTTGCAACTTGTGCTGTTACATTTTCCAAATGAATATTCAAATCAAAGCAATTAAATTGTTTCCATTAAAGTTGTAAGTTCAAACTAGTTTAAATTATTGCTTTCAATAATTCAATTAATAAAAAATTCAATTAAATTCAATTAATTTCAAACAGCAACACATTTTAATTTTTTTTTGGAAAACAAAAGTTGGCAAATGGGTGCTGTTACAATAAACAACATATACAAATTTTTCCTAACTTTTCTAAACCCCAAAACCTATTCTTTTTCTTCCTTTTCCTTTTCAGCAAAAAAAACAGAACAGCAAAAAAAAACGCAGAGGGAGAGGCAGCAGGCCCAGCCCACCTAACCCACGGCCTGCTACCCCCTCCCTTTTCTCCTACCTTCGTACGGCACGCCATCGGGCGCATCCACGTCGACAGAGAAGAGGAGGAACGGTCGAGCTCCTCCCCCCTCTCCCTTATAGCCATGCCCTAGGGCTCCCCTCTGTGCCCTAGCTCACCTCCACCTCTTCTCCCTCGCGCCGTCGTTTCCTTCTTCTCCTTCCACCTCCGCTCTCTCTCCCTGTGAACCCGCACCACCCGAGCACCACCACCTCTGAATTTTCCGGCGATCACCATGCCCCGATGGCTCTCTGCGCGGGCTGAGCCTGGGGATCGAATCCCCTCGACCTCCTCGTCCCCCTCGTGTCCAGGGAGGGGCACGGGCATCTCCTGAACGTCGCCGCCGTCCTCGCTGTCGCCGCCGTCGTCGAGCACCTCCTCCTTCTGCTCCCTCACGGTGAGCTCGCCTCTCTCTCTCTCTCTCTATTCTCCTCTCTCTTGTCACGTCACGCACGCTCGATCACCACACGCACGCACACGGCAGCACGAGCGCACAGCAGCCAACCGCGCTGCCGCTCACCGCCGGCGACTGCCTCGGGTCAGGTACAGTTTCAGATAACTGAAACTGTAAGTTTCAGTTTCAGTAGCGCTATCTGAACCTTAACCCCCCGCATGTTCCCTTACTGACAACCAACGGACAGCAGCGCAGTGGCAACAGAACCGTGCGCGCGAGCCCGAGGACAGGGTTCGATCCCTGCTTCCCGCGGAGAAAAACCACACCTTTTTTTCGCCACCGCGCGCTGACAGGTGGGCCTCCCCCTGTCAGCGACCACACCTGCCACGCACGCGCCACGCTGGCCCAGGGCCCTCTGTCAGTGGCCTGGGCTAGGCCACTGCGGGGTGGAAATTAGTTTCTGCCCTTTTCTTTTAATTCCAGTCCAAATCATTTACAGATTAGTCCCTGTATTCAAATTACAAATAACTTTTGAAATTCAAATCCAAATAATACAAATGAAATATGTATTCTGCACCAAATTAAATTCTCTACATGATTAAAGCATTTGTTTTCTGTTTTGAACATTTCAAATTGTTTCCAAATTCAAATTCAAACAACTCCTTTTAAATTTGATTAAATTCATAACTAATTCAAACTTAATTCAAATGGCACATATGAAATATGTTTTCCATACCAAATTGAACCACCTTTTCTAATATAAACTTTGTTTCATGTTTTGCATAATTAAAATTGGTTAAATAATTTAAACCTTGTTTTAAATCAATTAATATTGCTAAATTCATAATTTGGTCAAATTAATTTCCTTTTGAACCTATAAAATATGTTTTCAAACCAGAAAAGTATAAACTTTTCAAATATGAATTTGGTTTAATGTTTTGAACAAATAAAAATTCAAATAAATTCATAATTGAATTAAATTCATTTAAATCTAGTTTAAACTTGTTTAATTCATAAGTAATTTATTCTAAATCCTTTTTCAACAAGTGAAACATGTATTCCACCTAAAATTTTGTGTACTTTCCAATTATGAACTTTGTGATCTATTTTGAACAATTTAAATTGGTGAAAACAACAAATGCTTGTGTAACACCTTTAAGAAACCAAAATTCCATAACTTAATAAATAAAATTCCAAACTTGGTAAACTTTATTTCAAATTGGATCTATTGTTGTTTTCTTTTTGTTTTCCTCATCCATGCATCATGCTAATCCACTTTCACCTGTTGGTTAGTTGTAAAACAATTATTTCAATCTAAATTCATGGGCTTTCCATATGCAACCCAAATTGCATAGGGGTCCATTTAATTAAGTTACCATGTCAACTAGCTTACTTTTGATGCATCAATTAAATTGCCATGCATCATCCCATGTTTGTGCATTATGCCATGTTATTGATTGTTTGTCTCTCTGCGTTGTTTGTTTGCTTCTTCTCGATTAGACGACGACGCTGAGACAGACGAGGTTTACGACACTACTTCTGAGGAGTTAGCCCAGTACCAGGCTACTGAGTTTGCAGGCAAGTATTCACTCACATGAACCATGGTGTCCTTTCCACACTGGATACCGATACTTTCCGTTGTCTATTCTGCTAGCCTTATGAATCGTTGCTTGTGTTCGATCCCATCACATGTTATCCTGTAACCCTGATATAGCCTCACCTCCACACCTATACCCCCATTGCTTGTTGCCTGAGTCTTACTAGCATGCTTAGGGTTGTTTATGCTCGAGTTTGCTGTCCGTTATTATTGTTACCTTATTCATTATGTTCTGGGGCTCGATGTTGAACAACAATCATGTTAATGTTATGGGTAATAATAATTTGATGATAAGGCACCGGTAGGAGGCCCGACGTGGTTTTGAGGCCTGCTAGTGTCGACCCTAATTAGGAAAAGGGTCTTGTCTACTGATCCATGATGAGCGCACTATCCGCATGTGGGAAGCGTGTATGGGCGCCCCCCTCAATTTGATTCGATTCGCATCTCGTCCAAATCGCCTCATAGTTCGGGTTTTCCATTTGCCGCATGCATATGCAGGTGCAAACCCGTGGCCAGGGTGGAACTTTTGTAGTCGGCATTTAGGGAGACACGTTCTTAGAGTGCTATGAGGGTCCCCTTTTCTTCGTGGGGGTTGATTAGCCGTGCGCTCAATTGCACGGGGTTCTTTGGGCTTGATGCGAAGAAGAGTTGGGTTGTGTTGAGTGCCCCGCTTGGTGGAAGGCATTCCATCTGGCGGGTTATTCTTACGTGTACGGCCAAATTGGTGCACCCCTGCAGGGTTAAATCTTCTCGAGAAGCCGTGTTGTCCGTGGTTATGGATGACTTGGTGAAAGTACTGGCTAACAAGTACTCAGACAACTTACATCTAATGACTAACAATTTGACTAGTAATAGTCTTGTTAACACAATAACTTGAACCATCATTAATCCAACTATGTGAGATATCCTCGGATTGCTTCTTTGGATAAGGGGCGAGATCCAGGATGGGTTTGTTTGAGGATAGTAGTAGTTGGTTACGATACGCTATCTTATCCCTTTCTTTTAGCCGGAAGTTGTAGCCTGTTTCTGTAGTTGGTTAGAGCAGCCTGCTGTCGCACTTTTGTATCACCTATTCTTCCGTTGAACCCAAAGCATCTGTACTTGGTGTTGCCGGGTACATTATGGTATCTTGTGAGTCTTGCTTGCCAGTACGTTTATGTACTGACCCCTTTGGGGCTGTGGTTTCCGCAGACTACGTTTCCGAGGATCCCCATGGTGGCTACTACGTGGAGTACGACGAGGCTGCTGACGAGTAGATAGCGGACCTGGGCAGGATTCGAGACATTGTGGATGGGCTCCGTATTTTCGTTTCCGGCCTCTTAGGCCTATTTGGATCTTGTCTGTACTCAGACACTTTGGATGCTTCCGCTGTGTTGTAATGATGAATTGTTGGGACATGTGTCCTCTGGATGATTGTATTTGCTATCTCTGCTCTAGTGAGAGCTATTTGCAACTTATTTCAATCTTTTGTGTCTTAGAGATATGTTGTGATATCAGTTGTTCTAATGCCGTTGACGTACCATGTGTGTATGTTATGAAGTACGTCAACAGAAGTGTCCTGATTTCTATGGGATGGTTTGCGCAGACGATGGATAGTAGAGAATGGTTGTCACACGTTTACGTGTTGGCCTGCTCATATTGAGATGCGGGTGCTGGTATGCCCCGTAAGCCGTTTGTTCTACTATTTAGCGGACTGTGAGTATCCTCTAGAAGTCTGGGTGCGACAAATGGTATCAGAGCATGTATGCCTGTAGGATCCCTTTTACTGGTCGCAGTTGAGTCTAGAAACTATTTTGTAGCTATATAGGAAAAATGAAACGTGAGAGTAGGAATTCTGTTCTTTTATTTCTTTCCCCACCCACCCTCCCTTTTCTGGTAAGGAAGTGCAACGTTGTTTTTCTCTTCTCATCTAAACTTTCAAGTTAGGATTTCACGTATCCTGGTTTCTCTAGGATAGTTATATCTACTAGACCATAGGAATGGAGGTGGTTGTGACATGATTTATCATGTTGCCTACTCACGATTGAGAACGGAGGCGTGTAAGCCCCGGAAGTAGATCCTCTATTCCTTAAGCAGTAGATATTGATCCTTTAGAAGCCCGGATGGGTTTCCGTAGTACCTCAGGAGTGTTTGGTCTCGTGTTTCCCCAATGTTGCTTCGTTATCCTGTTCTTCTCAACATCCTTTTCGTCCGTTGAAACCTTGTTGTTGCTTTCCACTTCAGTTCTTCTACCGGCGTCTAATCAAAACTTCCCCGATCATCTGCAGATGGATCTCAGGTTCTACCCGCAGGTGGTTCGTATGACTCGTTGCGAGAGCACTGCCGGTTATCCGGAGATGCTGAGAGACATGGTCACTTTTCTGGGGTTCCGTTGGGCACCAGAGTACCAGGTCTACGAGCAGCAGCGAGAGTTTGACCAGACCTACTACCAGGCTATCGTCTACATTCTGTCAGATGATGGCATGAGCGTTGTCCACCGCTACGAGGTAGTAGGTTCCACAGTGGATATGGCTGTGCAGCAGGCAGCTTATGTGAGTCTCACCGTCCTTCGTGCTGACTACTGGGGATTTGACGATTCTATCTATCACCACATCCCCCGTGGTTACATCACTTCAGAGGGAGCTCACTTCACTCTCTACGACAACTTGGATGTCTACGAGCATGATAACTCCAGGCTGCACACCACCGCTCAGTTTGTGAGGCACAGTGACGCAGTTGCCAGCACACTATCTCAGGAGTTGGCTTCAGTCAGAGAGCAGCTCTATCTTGCTTTGACACGTCTGGCGACTTACACCACAGACTTTGTTGGAGATGACCGCTTTGCACGTTTCGATCAGCCAGTTGGACGTCGTCTGCCAGATGCTGGAGGTTACGAGCTAATCAGAGGTCCACTCCTTAACCTCGGTGCTGGTTACACTGGGATTCCACGCTTTGGAGCACAGGGAGTCGATGCTATGTATTTCACCACACCTAGAGTCGCTCTCAGACCACGTCAGATCTATGTGGATCGTCGTTCTACCTACTTTCGTGGGCGTGCTCCTCACCGTACCTCTCGCCGTACTCCTAGCCGCCGTCCTGCGTGATGAGCATGGGAGTACCGATGTATCCATTCTTAGCTATGTTTAGTTATCCCTTGGCTTTCGAACCATTTGTGGTGTGTTGGATATTCTGATGTATTTGAACATGTGATGATGTACCTGTTGGTTATCTATTCATGCGTCGGAATAATCTCTCTTTCGGTTTCCAAGTCTATCCTTTTCTATTGTTGTGCTGAAATGCATTTCCATTCAGGATGCCGCCAACAATGAACAACCCGCCTGAGCCACCGCCAATCACGGAGTTGTTGACTCAGATGATCCAAGTCATGGCGCAGATGGCCCAGTTTCAGACTAATCAGCACAACAACCAGACGGCTCCACGAGTCAGCATCAAGGAGTTCCTCAGTCTGGGTCCGAGAGCTTTCGTGGCCACACGCGAGCCTCTGGACGCTGATGACTGGATCCGTGAGATAGCTAAGGCTCTGGAGATTGCTCACGTTGCTGAGGAAGACAAGGTCAAGTATGCCTCCTATCTGCTGAAGGGTCAGGCAGCTACTTGGTGGGAAAACTACCAGGCCATGAGAGTTGTCTTTCCAATCACCTGGGGTTGCTTCAAGGAAGCTTTCCTGAAGCACCACATTCCAGATGGTCTTATGGAAAGGATGCGTGAAGAGTTTTGCTCACTCAAGCAGGGCAAGCTGGACGTCATTGGCTATCAGAGTGAGTTCAATCGCCTCGCTCCTTACGCTGGTGATGAGGTGTCCACTGAAGCTAAGAAGATGGCAAGGCTCCGCAGAGGTTTTAACCCGGAACTCAAGTATGCCCTCACCAACATCAAGGCCAACAACTTCGAGGAGCTCGTTAACACCGCGCTCAACGAAGAAAATGGGCGCAAGGCGTTCGAGGAGTCTCGCAAGCACTCGCGTGAGGGTGGTTCCTCCTCCAACATGACCACACCTCCGCAGAAGCGCTGCATCTGGGTGCCAAATGGTGCCGTCACTCGGGCTCCATATGCCCAAGCTTCTCCAGGCTTCGCTCCCCGCCCACCCAACCCTGCTCAGATGCATGATCAGAGGGCTTCGATGGGGCAGCCAAGGCCAGAGCCTCCTCGTGTCGTCACTTGCTACAAGTGCAAGCAGACGGGGCACTACGCTGACAAGTGCACGCAGAGGCAGCTACCTGAAGGGAATATGCCCGAGAGGAAATAATAAAATGGTTATTATCTTATTCCTTGTTTATGATGAATGTTTATTTCTCATGCTAGAATTGTATTAACCGGAAACGTTGATACATGTGTGCTTAATAAACAAACAATGGTTCCTAGTAAAGCCTCTTTTTTAACTAGCTCGTTGATTAATAGATGATCAAGGTTTCCTGATCATGAACATTGGATGTTATTAATAACGGGGTCATGTCATTAGAAGAATGATGTGATGAACATATACCCAAAGAGAATATAGCAATGCGATCAAGTCATTTAGTTTACATTGTTATATCAAACATACGAAGTAACTTATTCCTTAGACCATGAGATCATGTCAATCGCTGATACCGGAGAAGTGCTTTGATGGCATCAAACGTCGCACCGTAACAGGGTGACTATAAAGGTGTCGTTAAGTATTCGGAAAGTGTTAGTTGAGGATCATGGATCAAGAGTGGAATTTGTCCATCCAAATGACGGAGAGATATACTCTGGGCCCTCTCGGTGATATCACATCGAAACCGCTTGCAAGCACGTGATATGATCACAAGGATGTTATATCACGGAAACGAGAAAAGAGTACTTGTCGGTAACGAGATTGAACAAGGTATGGTTGATACCAATGATCGAATCTCGGACAAGTAAAATATCGCGAGACAAAGGGAATAGTTCACGGCGTTGTTGGTTCACACGATCACGAGAGTCATCGTTGAATATATAGGAGTCATCACGGATCTCCAGATCCCGCTGTTGATTATTGATCGGAGAGAAGTCTCGATCATGTCTATCTTATTCGCGAACCGTAGGGTGACACACTTAAAGTTCGATGACGCGTTTGAGAGGATACGGAATATCGAAGATTATTTTGGGCAGCACCGAAATTGTTTCGGGGAAAATTGAAATAGTTCAAGGGTTTTTCGTCGAATGGTTGTTAATAGAATTAACAAATGATTCGAGGTGCTATATGCAAATGTTTGTTAATGGAATTAACAAATATAAATAAAGAAATAAAAATGTTTTATTTATTTATTAAAAGAAAACCTTTGGATTTTCCAAGTGGGAAATAATGGGAAAGTGAGTGGAGGTGAGTGGAGTGTCCACTCACATGATGAGGGAAGAGGTGGGGGCACACCCATGGGCTAGCCGCACCCCCCTTGGGCTGCCTCCCCCCTCTCCTATAAAAGGAGGGTGAGAGCTCTCCTTCCTTCACACACTTGACACTTCCTTTTCCCTCCACCCGCTGCTCCATTTCATGGTCTCCGGCTTGGCGAAGCCCTGACCGTGGGATTATTCTTCACCACCACGCCGTCGTGCTGCTGGTTTTCCGAGGGATCCTCTACTTCCGCGCCCCGCTGGAACGAGGGAACGGAGGTCGTCATCAACCGTACGTGTGACCGATCACGGATGCACCGCCGGATTGCGGTGCCCATCTTCTCGCTATCGGGATCGGTATGAGTACGACTACGCCAACAACGAGATTTTATCTCGTACCACTTTGAGTCTTCGAGGGTACGTGTTCTCCTTAACCCTCTCGTTGCCTGTTGCACTTCGTCTCCTAGATTAGATCTTGGCCTTTCGGGTGTCTCTCGCGTAGGAAATTTTTTGTTTTCTATGCAACGACCCCTTCAGTGGTATCAGAGCCGGATCTATGCGTAGATGTTTTGTACGGGTAGAACACATAGGTGTATGTGGGCGTTGATGATAATGTTATTACCTCCTTGTCGGGGGGTTACCCCCGAGTAGGGTAAAGGCAAGTGGTAAAGGCAACAGTCAGAAGAGAAGTTTGGTCGAGTAGCCGCCTACCCGGTACTTGCTACCCGGTCGACTGCTACTCGGTCTTACGAAAAGATGACCAGAAGGAGATATTAAGCGAGTTATGTCCGTTCGAGTAGAAGAGCTGGTCCGAGTAAGATTGGCGGGAATCTACTCGGGCCAGAAGTCAAAGGAGCCGTTCTGACACAGGATCCCGCGTATCCTGGGTCCGTACTTGGCACTATTCAAACTACTGTTCATCTGGGACCGGCCTGCCTGACAGCGACAGTGTGGAAGCAGGCGGTCGCAGGATAAGGGGGCCCTACTCTGTGTTTGGCACAGTGATACCAGACTGTCCCCTTGGTTTTGCCCAACGACTTTCCGGATGCAGCCAAGATTAGGAACCAAAGCTGTCAGCGAGAACTCGGAAGAAGGACGATGTGCACACTATGTCGACACTTGTCCGTGTTTGGACGTATCCGGCTGGGCACCGTGTATATAAGGTGCCCCGCCGCCTCCTGCGTGAGCATAGCATGCTGGGACACTGGAAACCCTAGATTCTTGACCTAGTTCATCACAAAGAGAGAAGAGTGGCTACTCGGTAGCAGGAACATTGTACTGTGGCTACTCGGTGAGACACCAGAATACATAGAGAAAGGCAGGAGTAGGGGTTTTACCTCCTCACGAGGGCCCTGAACCTGGGTAGATCGTGTTGTTTGCAGTGTTTAGTTCTTACCTCACGCGGCTACTCGTCGCGTGATCCCTCCCCGAGCACCTCCAGCGTCCATCGTTCCCACATCTTTAGCCATCCCATGGCATCTGCCGTGACACCACCACGACAGTTGGCGCCCACCGTGGGGCAACCAGCGGCGCTGGCTGGAGTTTCTGTTCGGACGGGATCTTCTTCAGCGGAGCGCGTAGTCTGTGGCCTTGTCCACAGATTCGGCTCTTTCGACTTCGTCACCGACAACGCAGGCGATTTCGGCGGCAAGGACATGCCGGAGGGAGGCACGGTGATCTCCTTCGGCGCGCACCTCGTCTACGTCGCCACCGTCATCGACCGCGTCTACCCCGAGCTGGTGCATGACGCGGAGGATCCTCCTGCGGTGATCGCTGCTCGCGGAAGGCCTGCGCGCTGTTCTGCGGACCGCGCTGAGGTGATGGTGACCGGCTTGGCGGCAAACGTCGGCGCAGCTGCTACTGGCGCCGCGGCCGTCGTCGAGGATCTTGCTGCCTCGAGCGCTGGTGGCAGGACTCACAGGCCTTACGAGAAGGACTGCAACCTCCCTCCCTCCACCACTCCAACTATTCCCGCGTCGGCTGGGCGGAATGGCATGCCGCCTCCCACCGACCTCGAGCTCCTGAGCATGAAGGAGCAGCTCGAGCGGCAACGCCAGGAGCTGCTCGCCGAGCTGGCGGAGTTGGACAAGGTCAGGCTAGAGCTTAGCTTAGATCAGCTTGAGTACAACAAGGCTCACGGCTTCACGCCAGTCACTAGGAGAGCTAGCAGAGTAGGCGCCACGCGGCGTAATCTTGGTGCCGAGATGGCGACAGTTGTGGAAGTTCCTGCTCAGTCCGCCACCGCAAACACCTCCACTAGGCCTAGGTATAGCACACCCGCCAAAACACTTAGAGCTGCAGAGGCCGTGGCCGCCGAGTTGCCTCGTCTCGACGGCGACGCGCGCGTTAGGCAGCAAGAGAGGCTCAACGAGTTGGTGTTAGAGGCTGCTAGGCAGAATGAGGAGTTCCGGAAAGCCAACCCGGGTGCTGGAGCTTCTCAAGTGGTGCACTCGCACGCGGCTAGATCTAACGATCAAGCCTCGTCTCCGCACCCCAGCCGCGAGAAGAGCCGCAGCGGACGCTCCGCCAGAGATAGGCAAATGCAGGTGTATGACCCGGCTGCTGCCACGAGACAGCTTGCTGCGCCGCAGCAGCCCGGGCAGGAACACAATGCTGCAAGAGCAGGCTCTCAAGCCCATCAAGCTCAAAGCCAGGCCCGAGGTGGAGCACGCCCAGGTCCTTCTCAGCGTCCCGCTGCTCCGCCTACTAGGCAGAGGCAGCAGCCGTGCGCAGTGGCGCCAGTCGCCAACCCGGTGGAGCAGCCTGCAGCTGTGCAGGTGGACAGATATGATGACGGCTACTCGGCCATGGATATGGCTGGCTATGACATTCTGGACCATGTTGGCGAGCGCGTGTTGGCGCCTGGAGATGCGAGGCATCAGCTGGACCGGATCAACTTGTCAGCTCGGTTGGAGAACACGGGTCCTCCTGGCCCCGAGTGCTTTGGCCCGCGCATCATGAACGAGCCGTCCGTGAAGAACTTCCAGCTCGCAAGGGGCACGAAGAGCTACAACGGCAGCACCAAGCCGGAAGATTGGCTCAATGACTATGTCACCGTGGTTCATATCGCGAACGGCAACAGAAGATGGGCGGTGCGCTATGTCCCGCAGATGCTAGAGGGTCCATCTCGCACTTGGCTCAACAACTTGCCTAAGAACAGCATCAATTGCTGGCTGGACTTCTCGGACGCCTTCATCAGCAACTTCACAAGCACTTACAAGAGGCCGAATAGGCCACAACAGCTGTCCGCTTGCAGGCAGCGAGAAGACGAGACGGACCGCGAGTACCTTACTCGGTGGAGCACATTAAGGAACACCTGTGAAGGTGTGAACGAGGCCCAGGCCATCACTTGGTTTGCGCAGGGATGCAGGCATGGCAGCATGTTGTGGCAGAGGTTGCAGAGGGAGATGCCAAACACTCTGGCGGAGACCATCAAGATTGCGGATCAGTACGCACTCGGTGATCCTACCCAGCCCCTGATGGACTCCTCTGAGCCGAGAAGAAACTTCAGCAATAGCAAGCGCAACGAGTTCCGCAACAAGCGCAGGGGTGACCGAATAGATACTCGGTATGACCCTGAAGAGGTGAATGCAGTGACTGTTCGAGCTGGTGGTAGCCAAAGGCAGAAACCTGCTGGAGCCTACGGGCAGAACCAGAACCAGGGCCAAGGCAACAAGAAACCATTCCGTACTCCTCAGTCGGGTAGCGGCAACTCCGAGCAGCCGAGGAAGTTTGTCTTTGACGACATGAAGGATGGCCCATGCAGCTTTCACACTCACCACCCCTCAAGGCCTGCTAACCACACTACTCGGCAGTGCGAGTGGTGGGATGTGATCAAGAATGATGGCTTGCCTCCTCCTCCTCCTCTGCCAGCGGCCAATGCCAATGTGCAGCCTACTCGCGCACCCGCAGCTCGGCCGCCAGTGTTCCCGAGAAGAGAAAATGTGAACCAAGTGGCTTTAGGAGCCAACCGTCACTTCAACAATGAGAGCTACCGCAACAACAACAACAACTACAACCGCAACAACAACAACAGAGGCAACAACAACTACCAGGGCAACAACAACAACGGAAACAATGGGGGCGGAGGCTCCAATCAGTACCAAGAGCACCATGAGAGCTACATGATCTTCACCTCTGAGCCAGTCGACAAGCAATCACAGCACAGGCGTGCCATGGAGGTCAATGTAGTGATTCCTGCGATCCCTCACTACATGTATTGGTGTGACCAGGAGATCAGGTGGTCCCGAGTAGATCATCCCAAGGTGATGCCCAATCCGGGTAGTTACGCCTTGGTGCTGGATCCTACCTTCCTGGGTCCCGAGAAGAATGTGAGGTTCAGCAAGGTGCTAATCGACAACGGCAGCAGCATCAACATAGTGTACAAAGACACACTTGAGAAGCTTGGCCTGGCCGAGAACATGATGCTGCCCAGCAAGACCACTTTCCATGGTATTGTGCCCGGGATCTCGTGCAACCCGATTGGCCGAGTATGGATAGATGTGCTATTCGGCACCAGGGAGAACTGTCGCACAGAGCGCCTGCAGTTCGAAGTGGTTGATCATCAGAGCCCTTACCATGCTCTACTCGGCAGGCCTGCTGTGAGCAAGTTTATGGCCTCTACTCATGTTGCGTATCTGAAGATGAAGATCCCTGGTCCCAATGGCATAATTACCATCTCTGGTGATTACAAGAAGTCCATGGAGTGTGCCTCTGCTGGTTCCCAGTTGGCGGAGTCGATGGTGATTGCTGCCGAGAAGAAGAAGATGTATGAGGTGGTGGCTATGGCGCAATCCGCGCAAGCTGGCGCGCAAGGCGTGCCGAGTGCCCAACACGGGACCGCGTTCCAGGCATCTCAGGAAACCAAGAAGGTCCAGGTCGACCCCGAGTTCCCCGACCGCGTAGCCATCATTGGCTCCGGGTTGGCGGAGAAATAGGAAAGCGAGCTCATCCACTTCCTCCGTGAGAATCGGGACGTATTCGCCTGGTCCAATGAAGATCTACCAGGAGTCCCGAGGGAGTTGGTTGAGCACTCATTACATGTGCGTCCTGACGCCAAGCCAGTGAAGCAGGCTATGCGCCGCTTCGGAGATGAGAGAAGGAAGGCCATTGGTGACCAGATCACCAAGCTGCTGATAAGCAACTTCATCATGGAGGTGCTGCATCCGGATTGGCTAGCCAACCCGGTCATGGTCGAGAAGAAGAAGGAGGATCCCAAGGCTGCCACTGCATGGCGCATGTGTGTCGACTACACCGACTTGAACAAGGCATGCCCCAAGGATCCCTTCCCGTTACCTCGCATCGATCAGGTGATCGATTCCACTGCTGGTTGTGAACTGCTGTCTTTCATAGATGCCTACTCTGGTTTCCACCAGATTGCACTCAATCCTGCTGATCAAATAAAGACTGCTTTCATTACCCCGTACGGGGCTTATTGCTATCGTGTCATGTGTTTTGGCTTGAGGAATGCGGGTGCAACCTATCAGAGATGCATGCAGAAATGTTTGCACGACCAGCTCGGCAAGAATGTGCAGGTGTACGTAGATGACATTGTCATCAAAACGAATAAAACACATACTCTCCTTGCCGACCTGGAGGATACCTTTGCTAACCTACGCAAGTACAAAATGAAGCTGAATCCGAGTAAATGCACCTTTGGTGTCCCGGCTGGTAAGCTACTCGGCTTCCTGGTGTCTAGTCGGGGCATTGAAGCCAATCCTTCAAAGATAAAAGCTATTGAGAGCATGTCTTTGCCGAGATCCCTGAAAGACGTGCAGAAATTCACTGGTTGCTTGGCATCTTTGAGCCGTTTTCTGGGCCGAATGGGCGAGAAGGCCCTGCCTTTGTACCAATTGATGAAGAAAAGTGACAAGTTTGTCTGGACTCCGCAAGCGGATGTGGCATTCAACGAGCTGAAAGCAATGCTGGCTAGCGCTCCCATTTTGGCTAGTCCGCTACCCAAGGAGCCAATGCTGCTGTACATTGCTGCGACTAACCGAGTAGTCAGTGTGGTGATTGTGGTGGAAAGAGAAGAAGAAGGCAAGAGTGTGCAGCGCCCAGTGTACTATCTCAGTGAAGTGCTGTCCAGCTCCAAGAAAAACTACCCGCACTACCAGAAGATGACCTACGGCGTGTACCTGGGCGCCAAGAAGCTAAAGCATTACTTCCAAGAGCATCCTATCACGGTTGTGAGCTCGGCTCCCATCTCGGATATCATGGGAAACAAGGAGGCGAGTGGCAGAGTAGCCAAGTGGGCAATCGAGCTGGCAGCGTATGCGCCCGCATATGCGAGAAGAGAAGCCATCAAGTCTCAGATTCTGGCAGAATTCCTGGTGGATTGGGTCGAGGTGCAGTATGAACCTCCTGCTCGAGTTTCTAATTACTGTAAGATGCACTTTGATGGCTCGAAGGTGAAGGAAGGCCTTGGTGCTGGCGTAGTGCTTACGTCACCCAAGCAAGATCATCTCAAGTATGTGCTGCAGATTCACTTCAAGGCGTCCAACAACGTAGCAGAGTACGAGGCAGTGGTGCATGGTTTGCGGATAGCCAAGGAGGTTGGCGTGCAGCGCATCATATGCTATGGCGATTCAGATCTGGTGGTGCAGCAAGTCTCTGGTACTTGGGATGCTCTAGATGCCAACATGGCATCCTATCGCTTCCTGGTGCAGTCTATGACTGGATTCTTCGAGGGCTGCGAGTTCCAGCACATCCACCGAGCAGAGAACGAAGCGGCAGACGAGCTGTCCAAGTTGGGATCTTCTCGGCAATCCATCCCGGCGGGAGTTGCCTTGGAGCACTTGAGGAAGCCATCCATCAAGCCCTCTCCCAACTCGGAGTCCATATTTGTTCCTTCTATGCCAAGTGAGGAATCTGATCCCATGGAGATTGACTGGGAGAATGCTGCAGGAAACCCGGGGACTGCCACTCCCGACTCGGGGACTGCCGTCCTCTACTCGGGGACTGCCATTCCCTACTCGGGGACTGCCACTCATTACTCGGGGACTGCCACTCCTTGCTCGGGGACTGCCACTCCTCACTCGGGGACTGCTGTCCTTAACTCGGGGACTGTCGCATTCATTGAGGAAGTCCTTGCCAATCGATCTGGGCTCCAGAGAAGTGCTCCCAACCCTAAAGAGCAACCAGAGGTGCCTGTCCCAATGGAAGTGGACGAACCAGTGTTTCCCACACGGGAAACACCGAGTTGGGCCATGCCCATATTATCCTTTCTAAGGGACGGCACTCTGCCAGAAGATGAAGTGACTGCAAGGCAGATTCAGAGAAGATCCAAGGGCTACACTATAGTCCGAGATGTGCTGCACAAGAGGAGTGCCACCGGCGTGCTGCAACATTGTGTGGACCCAGCAGAAGGAGAAGAGATTCTGGTAGAGATACACCAAGGAGAATGCGGGCACCACGCCTCTTCTCGGGCATTGGTCAAGAAAGCTTTTCGGCATGGCTTCTACTGGCTCACAGCCCTGCAGCAAGCTGAAGACATCATGAGGAAGTGCAATGGCTGCCAGATGTTCACGAGTAAGATTCACATGCCTGCTTCCGAGCTGAAGACAATTCCTATCACTTGGCCATTTTCTGTTTGGTGTTTGGATATGGTCGGACCCTTCCAGCCGGCTAGAGGCAATATGACTCACATCTTGGTTATGGTGGACAAATTCACCAAATGGATCGAAGTGAAGCCTATTCGGAAGTGCGATGGGGCCACAGCTGTGAAATTTGTGAAGGATGTGATCCTGAGATATGGCTACCCGCACAGCATCATCACCGACAACGGCACAAATTTTGCTGAGGGAGCAATGGTGCGGTTCTGCAGAGATAAGCATATCCGACTAGACGTTGCGTCTGTTGTGCATCCAGCCTCCAATGGACAAGTGGAAAGAGCAAATGGCATGGTGCTAGCTGGCATAAAGCCAAGGCTGATGGAGCCACTGCTGAAAACACCTGGGTGTTGGCTAGACGAGTTGCCAGCGGTGTTGTGGAGTCTAAGGACTACCCCTAACCGGTCAACCGGCTACACGCCATTCTTCTTGGTATACGGGGCTGAGGCCGTGTTGCCAATAGACCTAGAGCATGACTCCCCCCGAGTAAACCTCTACACTGAGGTGGAGGCGAGAGAAGCTCGAGAAGACGACGTTGACCTGCTTGAAGAAGCAAGAGAGCTGACTCTGTCACGTTCGGCTATCTACCAGCAAAACCTGCGGCGTTATCATAGCCGAAAGGTGAACCCAAGGGTTTTCCGAGAAGGAGACTTGGTCCTTAGGCTCGTGCAGCGCACAGCCGGGATGCACAAGTTGTCTCCTCCATGGGAAGGGCCCTTCATTGTGAGCAAAGCGCTGCACAACGATGCATACTATCTTATAGATGCGCGCCCACCACAGGCGAACAGGGCAGATAAAGCTGGAGAGGAAACCAAGCGCCCTTGGAATGTAGCTCTACTTCGTCGTTTTCATTCATGAGCAAAGATGTGTATGTACCCTCTTATCCGAGTTGAAATTCTATTCTGCAAACTGAAATTGATCTCGGGGACTGCCCTCGTCCAAAATTGCTCTCAGCGTTTCTACTCGGCTTTACCTCTTGCCTATTCGGTTGCTCTACTTCAAAATTCAAAGGTACATCGAGTATTGTGTTTAAACCCACATGCCATCTCTTCGACTTTGCTGTTGTCCGAAACCCGGCTTCATGGCAAGCAAGAGAACAAGCAAAGGGTCCATGAGCACAAGAAAAATTACTAAAGAAAGGAAGAGTGCAGGAACCGAGTAGGGTGCTTGTATTACCGTTCTTTGTCTTATCTTTTCGGCTAAGTGGTGGGCTGCGTTACTATGATTGTTTCTAAGCGGCTAAGTATTTGCAGCTCTGCTCTTTAACTCTTGTGACTCGAATACCAAAAAAGCAACAAGTTGCGGGTAGAGCTGAGACGAAAAGAGAGACTGAATAAGAAATGCAACTCGGGGACTCGCATGATAACGCAACCCGGCATCGAGCCCAGGCTGAATAAATTGATTAAGTTGAAAAATAACAAGTGGGAATAAAAATGAGTAGCAACGGCATAAATAGTCTGATACATTTGCACCCGGCATCCCGGGGATCTGATAAGTGTTTGAGAAATAAAGCTGCAGGATAAACTCAGGTCGAGGCGGCGTTCTCGGTGCTAGCCTTAGCTGCCTCATCTTCGGTAGTGGCATTGGTTGTGTCCGCCTCTGCGCTGGCATCAACAAGCTTCGCTGCTTCGTCCTCGGCGTTGGGCTCGGTGGCTACCTGGTCTGAAGTGGCCGTGGCCACCGAGACGGGCGTTGTCGCGGAGGTGGAGCCGCTGGCTTGGGCGCGAAGGTTGACGGTGTCGTCGAGGGCAGCTCCTGACGAGGTGCTGAACTCGAGCGCGGAGGTGTCGATCGACATCTCCACGTTCTCGTCCTCCTCGTCGCTACCCGCGATGACCGCGGCCTTCCCCTTCCCATCCTTGCCAGCAGGAGAGTCGAAGAAGCTCAGCTCCGGCTCATCGGTGTCCGTCTCCTCGTCTTCATCCTCCTCCTCGCCCTCGTCCACCTCGGTGCCGGGCTCGGTGAGGCCGTCGATGAAGGTTGCAGTGTCAGCATATTGGGCTACCTCGTGAGCAACCAGCTGGCGAATAGCCACGCAGTCGGGGTCCTTCTCCCACTTGGAGTCTCGGCGCATCTCGCGGATAATCTGCATGTTGAGGTTCTCGTACCAAGTGGTGACGAAGAGCAACATCATGTCCGCACCTGCCCGAGCTCCCGAGGCGCGCCACTTCTTCAGTTCGGCTTTCACGCGCTGCAGCTTCAAGGCAAGTCCGGAGATTGTTGTCGGCGCGGAGTCATCAGGCCAGAAGACGTTGTGGATCTGGAAGGCGACGCGCACCAGCTCGGTGCCCACGCCCGCTAGCCGCGGACACTGGCTCTGCATAATCAGGATACTTTCCTCGATTTCTGCTCTGGTGTCCAAAGGCTCGCCCTTCTCAACACGAGCTGCTCGGACCTTTTCCAGGGCGGGCACGCTAGAAGATTCAAGGTCGGGAAAGATTCCTGCGAGAGCTATCGAGAAGATCAGAAACAGTAACAGAGTGGAAGCGTGAAACGAGAAGCAGAGAAGAAAGGCGCAGTCGAGTAGCAGAGAAGCGGAGAAAAGGGAGCACTTACTGTTCAAATCGTGGCGCAGCCCTAACAGCTGGGTCTTCCATGTTTCCTCGTTGGATATATGCTTCTCTTGGATCAAGCGGAGCTCCTCTAGCTGAGTGAAGAGCCCAGCGTTGCTCTTCTTCAGCACCTCACACTCCTGTTTGAGGGTTCTCTCCCTGGCCTTGGCTGCTGCTTCGCTCTTTGCCTTCTCGGCGATTACTCTATCCCTTTCGGCACCAAGGTTGATAGCATCCTGGAGCGCAGTCTGCAGCTGGACTTGGAGCTTCTCCATCTCAGTAGTGTGCTCTTTCATTAGCTCGACAGCCTGGCTGGACAACTACTGCTGCACCTCAGCCGGTTTGAGGCAGTCTTGATGCTCCTCAGCGAATTTCTTATGATCTTCTGCGGAAGGCGAAGCACGGTTAGCAGAGAAGCGAAAGAAAGAAACACAAGAAAAGCCGAGTAGACGGCAATGTACCTTCCAATCTCTTGATGGTGGCCTGGCCACTCTCGACGAAGGCACGGCAGTTCTCGTGCTCGTCAGACAGGGCCTTCAGCTTCCCTGCAGGGTAAAATTAGTTAGCGCAAAAAGCAAAAGCGGGCGTAAACACCAAACGCAAGAACCGCGCAGCTAGAAGCGTACCTTCAACTTCAGACAGCCTCAGAGTGCTGTTCATCACTTCCTTGTCGGCTTCCTTGGCAATCATCTTCTCTTTTTCCAAGGCGGCAATGCGCCTCTTGGCAATGGCGTGGTTCCAGAGTAGCCGACGATGTAAGTCGGTCCGTTTCAGTACGCTATTCTGGGAAGCAAAAGAAACAAGAATCAGGCAAAGTACTTGAGATTCAACCCGAGAAGGCGGCTACTCGGGAGAATGTCCGCCTACTCGGCCAGAATCTCGGGGACTGGGTGATGGATAAGGAAAAGAAGAAGAGTAGAAGAGAAGTGAAAATGCAACTCGGAGAGGCTGAATAGGAACTTACCGCGTAGGATTGCTCGAGGTCTTCGGCGTTCTTGCGATGGACAAACATCTTGGCAGCAAGTGTAGCAGAGGTGGTTGAGACAGTCATGGGCTTGTAACCCAAGTCCACCTTGTTCCAATCCACACGCATATGGTCGATGTCGCCCAGATCGGTGCCGTTCCAATTGGTGTTGCCGAGAACTTTGCTGTCCCATTTGGCATCGATGAAGCCGATCAAATCGAGTACTTGCTCGAGGCTCTGGGACGTTATCGCCTGGTCTTGAACTCCACGAGAAGCAATGGAGATGGACTTGTCTTGATTTGGGGCCGGGGGCCTGGAGTCCACTGCCACGGCTTTCCTCCCTTTCTGAAGAGCAAGATTCCGGTCCTTGGGGGAAAAGCCGACCTGGTGCTGATGACTAACCTTCACCATGTAGTCAGGGTAGCAGGGCTGATCAGCTGCAGCGGCGGCGGCAGCAACCGCGCTAGGATCGCGAATAACCAGCTGACTGGACTGACCAGTTGATGTTGGCGGCGGCATGTCGGCAGCCCGCTTCTTCGTCTTCTCCTTCTGAGCAGTTGGCTTCGCGGCGACTGGCTTCTCGGTTTTCTGCTTCTCGGTCGTCTTCTTCTCAGCTTTCTCCTTCTCTGCAGCCTCTTGGGCACTCTTCCTTGTAAGCGGCCTTGCCGGAGGGCTGGCTGCAGCCTCGGTTGTCTGCACCAAGGAGGAATCTGGCTGAGCGCTACCTTGATCTGTTGGTGGCGCCAGGGGCGCGCTATCCGGTGCGGCGTCTGGCTGAGCGCTACCCTGCGAGGCATCAGGTTGCGCGTCGCTCAATGGGTACTCCTCCGTCACGGTGACTTCTTCTACCCGCTGCTCAGCAGCGGGATCCGGCTGTGAGACATCCATTTCTTCTACCCGCGGCTGGGCCGCGGGGTCTTCTTGTCCAGCAGCCCCTGTGGCTGGCTGCTCTTCTCCTTCTTCCTGCCGCTCAAGGGCGGCGTCGTGGGGCATCTCGGTCTCTTGATCCTGGTTCTCCTCGGCGGTGTTGGCCGGAGGAGAAGGTGGCTTCTCTTGGTGAGCAGCGTCCTGTGCTTCTTGACCTGCGCGGGACTGCTGCTCCAGCTCGGCTTTCTGGGCATCGGTGCCCTCTGATGATGCGTTGGCGGCGTTGTTCTCGTCGCCCTCGAGATCGATAAACTTGTCGACATCGATGGCGGCCTTCTTCTCGGTCTCGGTGGACGCAAGAGCGGCGTCCGCGTCCAAGGGGTCTCTGAAGAGAAAATTGTGTTCAAAAGTAAGAAGAGGGCAGAGGAAATCAAGAGAAAACAGCGAGGCAAAAGGATTGGGAATCAACCGAGAAGAACGGAGTAAACAGAAGCGTGCAACCGAGAAGGAACTTACCCCTTGGGGCTAGGGATTTGTGGTCGTTTCCTCTTCACGATTTTCTTAGTCGTCTTCTCGGTCGTCTTCTTCTTCTTGGCGGGAGGTTCTTGGGAGCCACTGCCTGTCCGTTTGCGGGTGGCAGGAGCGGCAACTGCAAGAGGCTTGACGACCTGGTCTGCCTCGTCCTCATCCTCATCCTCATCTTCGCCATCAGCATCAGCAACATCTGTGAAATAGAAAGGAAGAAAAGCACTTCAGAAGCAGAAAGCGATTGGTTTGCACTGCTCGCAGTCAGAGGGGATAAGTTCCATTACCTTCAACTTCATCTTCGGACCAGTCACGAAGAGACGATTCCGCGGGATGATCACCCGCCTGGGCGGCGTCAGAAGGATCGAGCTTGTCCGCGGTCTCGAAGGAGGCCTGGTCATCTTCTTCTCGGTCAGATGACCAGTTGACCTCGAAGCACTCACAGCTCTCAGCAAGCTGGCAGTCAAGGACCTGAAAGAACAGAGAAACATCGCAAATTAGCCGAGTAGCGTGGAGGCATTCTACCCGGTTGGGCGTGCAAACACAAAGCACACTAGGCCTAGAGAAAGTTGCTAAGTATCCTACTCGGCGAGGCGTGCAAACAACAAGCACATTAAGCCTAAGTATTTCTCCTAAGTGTGCTACCCGACAAGGCGTGCAAACACAAAGCTCACTAAGCCTAAGCAGTTCTGATAAGTGCCCTATTCGGCGCAGAATGAAATTGCTAGTCGCAGCAAGGAGAGAAGGCTGTCTACTCGGATTACATATAAACTGGAAGAAGAGTAAGGAGAACATACCCGTGGAATCGGCTTCGTGCGGCTGAAGGGGATGAACCCATACTGCCAGTTATCTCGGAGGCTTGTGGTCAGGATGGACCTTGCGTGCGCGGCGACTTCCGCGTTGCTGAGCTCGAACGTGGTCGTCCGAGTGCAGTCGCGGGGGCCTCCCAAGTAGCACATTGGGTGGGAGCGCTGCTGCAGAGGCAGCACCCGGTTCCGGATCCAGCAGGCCACGGGATCATCGCTCTTGAGGCCCTCTCCGATTAGTTCAGCGAGCCGCTCCTCCATCTGCATGGCGTTGCGGTCGTTGGAGGGCTTCGTCTTCCAATTCTGCCCGGATGGAGCTCGGTTGCTCCAAGCAGGCAGGTTGATGCGGTCCGTTACCTTTCCCCCCTTCGTGGCAGGGATATTCTTCACGTAGAGGAAGGATTTTTTCCACATACGGACGGAATCCAAGCCCTTGATGCGAGGGTGATTGGTTCCCGTCCGCTGCACCATCATGGCACTGCCGGTGTCGGTTACCCGGCTGCCAGAGGCCGCGCCGTCCTTCTTCCCTTTGCTCTGCTGGCGGAGGTGGAAGTACTTCAGCCATGTCTGCACCGTGGGGCGGACGCCAAGAAAGGCCTCGCACACCACGGTGTGATAGGCGAGGAAGACGACTGCATTTGGGGGGAGATGATGCATCTGAACACCGAAGTGGTCCAGAAAGGAGCGGAGGAAATCGGAAGCCGGCAGGCCGAATCCTCTCGCGAAGTGCGTGAGGAAGACGACATGCTCGCCCTCCCGCGGGGCCGGAACGATTTCGCCGTCGGACGGCCGGCACTGAACACCAGGAGGAACCCTCCGGGTGTTCACGAGCCAGGAGCAGTCGTCGACGGTGACATCAGAACCAGCCCAGCCGGCGCGAGCAGCCATGGCAGCGAGTGAGAAAACGGTGGAAGGTTTGGAAGAATCTGATGGAGAGAATGAATCCACGGCGGCGCAAAGAGTTGCGCGGCGGCGGAGAGCTCGGCGGCGGAGAAGAAACAGAGAGGCGAAAGAAGAAAGTACGGAGGAAGGAGAAAAGGAAGTTACCGATGGGGGTATTTATATCCTCTCCTCAGATTACCGTTACCATCGGGGTAGTGGGATCGATCGTGGCCATAACTCTCGTGTGGTGGGGCCTGTGGCCGGTTAGAAACGCACGCAAGCGCGAAACGCGCGCGTAACGGCCACAGTTGATCCCACGACCAGATCGTGGGTTATTACTGCGCTTGATGGGACATGACGAGCCAGTGGGCCCACTCCGTGAAAACTGGGCGTGTGGCACGTCGTGTCCTAGGCAGCGAGACGTCGGGGTCGCGGATGCTTGACACGTGTCCAGTTGCAGCACGGAAGGTTGGATTGTGCTCTGCGCTGCAGAGACTCTGCTTGAGAAATTTGCTAAGTCCTTTTACTCGGACGCAGAGAAGGAGACTAGCCCTATTCGGAAGAAAAGAGACCCAAGGTACTTTCCAGAGTGCTACTCGGAGGTTTCACTCGGCATCTTGAGGCTCAAGGGCGGTGTTGCAAAGATTGGTTTTAAGCTGGCAGAGCCTAGTGAACAAGTTCGCAAGACTCTACCAGCTTCGGGGACTGCTGTCGGGGGGTTACCCCAGAGTAGGGTAAAGGCAAGTGGTAAAGGCAACAGTCAGAAGAGAAGTTTGGTCGAGTAGCCGCCTACCCGGTACTTGCTACCCGGTCGACTGCTACTCGGTCTTACGAAAAGATGACCAGAAGGAGATATTAAGCGAGTTATGTCCGTTCGAGTAGAAGAGCTGGTCCGAGTAAGATTGGCGGGAATCTACTCGGGCCAGAAGTCAAAGGAGCCGTTCTGACACAGGATCCTGCGTATCCTGGGTCCGTACTTGGCACTATTCAAACTACTGTTCATCTGGGACCGGCCTGCCTGACAGCGACAGTGTGGAAGCAGGCGGTCGCAGGATAAGGGGGCCCTACTCTGTGTTTGGCACAGTGATACCAGACTGTCCCCTTGGTTTTGCCCAACGACTTTCCGGATGCAGCCAAGATTAGGAACCAAAGCTGTCAGCGAGAACTCGGAATAAGGACGATGTGCACACTATGTCGACACTTGTCCGTGTTTGGACGTATCCGGCTGGGCACCGTGTATATAAGGTGGCCCGCCGCCTCCTGCGTGAGCATAGCATGCTGGGACACTGGAAACCCTAGATTCTTGACCTAGTTCATCACAAAGAGAGAAGAGTGGCTACTCGGTAGCAGGAACATTGTACTGTGGCTACTCGGTGAGACACCAGAATACATAGAGAAAGGCAGGAGTAGGGGTTTTACCTCCTCACGAGGGCCCTGAACCTGGGTAGATCGTGTTGTTTGCAGTGTTTAGTTCTTACCTCACGCGGCTACTCGTCGCGTGATCCCTCCCCGAGCACCTCCAGCGTCCATCGTTCCCACATCTTTAGCCATCCCATGGCATCTGCCGTGACACCACCACGACACTCCTTGATTATTTTATGATCTTAGTGGCATAGTGGGATGAAGCGGCCCGGACTAACCTTACATGTCCACGTACATGAGACTTGTTCCACAACTGACATGCAACTTGTATTGCATAAGTGGCTTGCGGGTGTCTGTTTCTCCTACTATAGTTAAGACCTAATCTATGAAGGGTTGTTAAAAATGTGTTTATCAACGTTGTGGTTGATGTTCGTAGGTATGAACGGTTCTATCATCGAAAGCCCTAAGCCACGTAAAATATGCAAAAATAAATTAGAGGCGTCTAACTAGTTTTTGCTGGGCATGTGATGTGATATGGTCAATATTACAAATTTGATTATGAGATGATCTAATTTGTAAATTATTGATATACCGGAAGGTATCCATATGATTGTCTTCTTATTGATGGACAATCAAGATTGGGGTGCCATGGTACTTGGTACCACGCCGGTGGAATGATTAAGATCATACCATAATGCACATGATGGAGATCAAGTGCAAGGAGGACCATATCATATCACGTTATCCTTACATGTGATGTTGTGATGTTAATCCTTTTATGCATCTTGTTTTGCTTAGATAACGATGGTAGCATTATAAGATGATCCCTCTCACTTAATATCAAGATAATAATGTGTTCTTCCTTAAGTATGCACCGTTAAGAAAGTTCGTCGTTTTCGAGACACCACGTGATGATCGGGTGTGATAGACTCAACGTTCGCATACAACGGGTGTTTTCAAGCCTAGTATGTACAGACATAGCCTTGAAACACACGCAATACTACGGTTCTACTTGGCGAGCCTAGCATGTACAGACATGGCCTCGGAACACGTAACCGAAAGGTAAAGCATGAGTCATATGGATGATATGAAGAACATGTCGATGTTCGCCTTTGAAGCTACATCATCTCACGTGATGATCGGTTTTGGTGTAGTGAATTTGGTTCGTGTAATCACTAAAGACGACTGAGAGGGATGTTGTTTTTGAGTGGGAGTTCATGGTTTAATTTTTAATTAACTTGAAATTATTTATCATGAACAACAAATCAAAGTGAATTTGCACAAATTGTAGTATTCATTGGCATCCACATAACTACCTTACACTTAGATTGTTGATTGAGATATAACTGTTATGATCTGGTAAAAATCATTTAAGACTGGTACCGTATTAGTGAAATTTAAAATTGAGTCCTATTGTAGATTTTTCGTATTTCCTACCTAGCTCCATATGGTTAATGATTGATTAATCTAGAGAGCAAATAATTCGTACTTAGAATCCAGAGTCATGGTTGCATTCGTATTACTTTATCTTCAAAAGAATGTTTTGTTGATCAAAGTGATTTAGGAACTGAAAAGAATTGTTTTCAGAAACAATCAAGTGAAAGATATATTGATATCTAGAAACTTATTTGTGGCAACATGACTGAATATAATTTAGCGTGACAATGTTTGCTTATATTATCTGAATATATGCAATGATTGAAGACGCTAGGCGTTTGAATATTCCAAGAAGTTGGGCGCTAAAAATTATCCTCTAAATCCCTTCCTTCGAGCTATAGTAGCTTAATCATAAAATTTTTATGATGGGATTGATTAGAAGTATGGGTAAAGTAGTTTACCTTACTTGGAGATTGCTAAGAGTGGAATCTAGAAGAATACTATTAATATGGTGATATTAGTAGAACAATCAAACTCAAAGTATGACTCAATGGGTGATAGTATATGACTAACATGCCAAAGAAAATGAGCTAGTACGACTAGCGTTGTTTGATGTTGAATGATTCTTCTATAAAGGAAAGGGAATACTGAAAATAGAATTACAAAAAGATATATGGCAGAAAAGGAAGATAACTGGAAAAGTCCAGCTCAGGAGTATATGCTTGATATACAAGTTATAGATGTATTACTAGTTAACAAAGTATTTTTGGGTATTTTGATACCACATTGGTTGATATGAGTTGTCATACAAAGCAACGCAATGCAAGAAATACAAGGGCCTAAAAGGAACTAGTAATAGATGTGGAATCGATTATGACAAGAACATAAATAAAGTGTTATTGTGTTCATTGTCGTATCGAACCAAACAGTCAAGATTTATTTGAAGAACTTAATAAGTTGTTATTTTGTTCTAGTCTTTTGTGAGAGCAAATGAGATTGTTCAAACGATGACCATATTCCATAATTGATGGATATGTTAATATAAATCATGTTGGTAAAGTAAACATCTATAAGACTGAATGCTAAACGTTGCAAGACGTAAAAGATTTTCACTTAAATTGTGACACCACCATTTTAGTTCATATCGGAAAGGAAAACATGAAGGAACTCCATATTGATGGACTTCCGGAGTCATTTTATTTTGAATAAATTGACGCTTGTGAGACCTCTTCCAAAAGATGACTAGAATTCCGTTCTTAGGCCAAAGTAGAATGGACGACTAATTTAGTGGAGATTATACATATTGATGTATATAGTCCATTATGTGTAGTCATGTATGGTGGATTAATTTTTCCTTCATAAAATTCTGTCGATGACTTGAGTAGATATGTGAGTATATCTATTTAAAGAGAACGGAGTTTGACATTTTGAATTGGTTCAAATGGTTGTTAGTATGAAGTTAAAATCAATGTAACAAGATAATCAAGTATTCATGATTGGATCATAAAGGATAAAGTTTGAGTTACAAGTTTAGCAAAACATCTGAGAAGTTGCAGAATTGTTCTACAACTTATACTTCTCGAATACCCCACATTAGATTGGAGTATTAAAAAGACAAAATCAAACCTTGTTTGACATGGTAAGATTAATAAAATTGCCATTATAATTTTTTAGTTTATACATTAAGGACAACCGCTTTTACATTGAAAAGAGCACCATCATGATCCGTGAAATTGACAACATATAAGATATGGTTTGGGTAGTGATCCGAATTGTCATTTTTCTTAAGTTTTGGTATGCATAGCGTGTGTAAAATGTTTACAACCAAAATAGGATAAATATATGTTTATAAGGTTATCCCAAATAAAACATTGGGCATTTCTCCTATCACCGAACCAAAAGACAAATGTTGTTTGTCAGAAAGGGTTGATTTCTCGAGAAAGTAGTTCTTGAGAAACAAGTGAGTGGGAGCACAGTACAAACTCAACGAGATTAGAGAATCTTCGTTATCATATCAAGAGTAGCGCAGCACTGGAAGTTGTTCCGGGGTTTACTATTTTGATTAAGTAGAAGACACTACAAATGTTGTAGATACTTCAAATGAGTTTGCGAACTGTTCCAGAAAAGTCCAAAAACTTTATACTTAGAACAACTTGTGGTTTAAGTGTAAAGTGTTGTTTTGACAACAAAAGGACCTGGACCTTATAAAGGAAGCAAATGATGGGCCCCGACTTCGTAAAATTGACTATGAGTCATTATATCCGCCATAGTATCCTTGTATGAATATCAAGTATGTGACTTGGTAGTCCTTTCGATAGGCATGATGCCTAACGATAGCAAAAGGGTCTATATAGCGACAAAGACATGGATTTTACATCTTTTGAAAGATGTACTTATCGAAAAGTTGTTTTCGACAAAGTTCAAAGAGTTGACTTTTACAAGATTTTGATCTTCCGTAGTGATGCTTTAGTCTTTGCGGATAGTTCTAGCAAAAATTTACATATTATGATATGGCAGTTGAATAACAAAACCAACTCTCCTCTCGAGGAAGTTTGATCAAGGATGTGTACTTGACACAGTCTGAGAGTTTTGTAAAATTCAAAAGGTTGCTAGAAAGGTGTGCACACTTCAATGGTTGAAGTGAGCATAGCGAAGTTTAAATCTTTAGCTTAATGAAGTTATCAAAAGAGTTTGATTCCATCATGAACGATAAAGATGCTTGTAAAGTTACAAGAAATTAGGTGGGAGCGCTATGACATATTTCCAATACTTTATGTAGATGACATATGGATGATTGGAAAATATGTTATTTTAAATTAACACGGTTAAGATTTTCATATTGATGAAAGGCTTAGAAGATATTGGACATCGATATCTATAAGAGATGGATTGAATCGCCTGATATGATTGAAGCCAAATTACATAGATGAAATATTGAAGTAAGTCAATATCGAAATGACAAGGAGTTCTTGTCACATGGAAAATAATTGAGCAAGATTCAAGTGTTTTGACACATGATGAGCATCATTGAAATTGAGATTTCTAAGTCATGTTTCCATGATATGTACACAACCAGATGAGTCCTATGCTATAAAATGTTATAGAAGGATAATTAATATGATGATTAGACAACAGTGGGAGAGATCCTTGTGTCATTTTAGAAATGCTAAGGATATGTTTTCCTATATAGTAATGACAAAATATTAGTTGTAATATGTTACACTAATAGTCTTGTCATTTGTTCAAGTAATTTTATCTCAATTAAAACATGTGATGAAGGGTAGCACAATAGGATGGAAGAAAGTTCCATGCTGGATTTGAAAGAGTTTCAAAATTAAAATATTGTGACAGATACTACAACAAAGGCTAAATTATATCGTTGTGTTGACAACTGATTATAAGCGTATTTTGTGTCAAGGAGTTCTTTATTGAACTTGGTGAATTTCCAAGAATGCTGAAACTATGAAGCTACATTTTCACAATGTTAGTAACATCAGTTTAAGCTGAGGAATTAAGGTGTCACCGGAACTTGGTGAATTTCCAAGAATGCTAACACTATGAAGCTACATTTTCACAATGTTAGTGACATCAGTTTAAGCTGAGGAATTAAGTTTTCACCAATTGACCATATATAATACAAAGCCATCTCATTAGAGAATGAGTGATGCGTGTAGACGCAAAGAACATGCAAATACAATAGGACCTGAACAACTCAGATCTTTTTTATCATGTTTACCGCATGCAAAGCATGGTAATAAAACTGGTACGCCATATGTGTTAAAGTGCTTACAGACTAGATTATTGACTCTAGTGCAAGTGGGAGACTGAAGGGAATATGCCCGAGAGGCAATAATAAAATGGTTATTATCTTATTCCTTGTTTATGATGAATGTTTATTTCTCATGCTAGAATTGTATTAACCGGAAACGTTGATACATGTGTGCTTAATAAACAAACAATGGTTCCTAGTAAAGCCTCTTTTTTAACTAGCTCGTTGATTAATAGATGATCAAGGTTTCCTGATCATGAACATTGGATGTTATTAATAACGGGGTCATGTCATTAGAAGAATGATGTGATGAACATATACCCAAAGAGAATATAGCAATGCGATCAAGTCATTTAGTTTACATTGTTATATCAAACATACGAAGTAACTTATTCCTTAGACCATGAGATCATGTCAATCGCTGATACCGGAGAAGTGCTTTGATGGCATCAAACGTCGCACCGTAACAGGGTGACTATAAAGGTGTCGTTAAGTATTCGGAAAGTGTTAGTTGAGGATCATGGATCAAGAGTGGAATTTGTCCATCCAAATGACGGAGAGATATACTCTGGGCCCTCTCGGTGATATCACATCGAAACCGCTTGCAAGCACGTGATATGATCACAAGGATGTTATATCACGGAAACGAGAAAAGAGTACTTGTCGGTAACGAGATTGAACAAGGTATGGTTGATACCAATGATCGAATCTCGGACAAGTAAAATATCGCGAGACAAAGGGAATAGTTCACGGCGTTGTTGGTTCACACGATCACGAGAGTCATCGTTGAATATATAGGAGTCATCACGGATCTCCAGATCCCGCTGTTGATTATTGATCGGAGAGGAGTCTCGATCATGTCTATCTTATTCGCGAACCGTAGGGTGACACACTTAAGGTTCGATGACGCGTTTGAGAGGATACGGAATATCGAAGATTATTTTGGGCAGCACCGAAATTGTTTCGGGGAAAATTGAAATAGTTCAAGGGTTTTTCGTCGAATGGTTGTTAATAGAATTAACAAATGATTCGAGGTTCTATATGCAAATGTTTGTTAATGGAATTAACAAATATAAATAAAGAAATAAAAATGTTTTATTTATTTATTAAAAGAAAACCTTTGGATTTTCCAAGTGGGAAATAATGGGAAAGTGAGTGGAGGTGAGTGGAGTGTCCACTCACATGATGAGGGAAGAGGTGGGGGCACACCCATGGGCTAGCCGCACCCCCCTTGGGCTGCCTCCCCCCTCTCCTATAAAAGGAGGGTGAGAGCTCTCCTTCCTTCACACACTTGCCACTTCCTTTTCCCTCCACCCGCTGCTCCATTTCATGGTCTCCGGCTTGGCGAAGCCCTGACCGTGGGATTATTCTTCACCACCACGCCGTCGTGCTGCTGGTTTTCCGAGGGATCCTCTACTTCCGCGCCCCGCTGGAACGAGGGAACGGAGGTCGTCATCAACCGTACGTGTGACCGATCACGGATGCACCGCCGGATTGCGGTGCCCATCTTCTCGCTATCGGGATCGGTATGAGTACGACTACGCCAACAACGAGATTTTATCTCGTACCACTTTGAGTCTTCGAGGGTACGTGTTCTCCTTAACCCTCTCGTTGCCTGTTGCACTTCGTGTCCTAGATTAGATCTTGGCCTTTCGGGTGTCTCTCGCGTAGGAAATTTTTTGTTGTCTATGCAACGACCCCTTCACTACCTCCACCACCACCTCGTCCCAACACAAACCAGGCAATGGTGCGCGCTCCCCCGCCTAAGGCCTTCAACTCCAACAACAGGCCTGTCGGGAGGACCGCAAGGGTGAATCATGTCAAGATCGACAAAGCTGAGGAAGCTCCTGACGTCGTTCTCGGTATATTACCCGTAAACTCTTTTCCAGCTAAAGTGTTGTTTGATACCGGAGCATCGCATTCTTTTGTGTCAAAGATCTTTGCCAAAACAAACAACCTAATGGTGGTTCCACTAAGCAATCAAATCACTGTTCACTCACCGGGATCTCAAATGCTGACCTCCAAGATAAGTAAGGACAATCAAATCCTAATTGGAGGCCACATTTTCCTTGCCTCTCTCATGTTGCTGGGAAGTTCTGACATTGATGTCATTCTTGGTATGGATTGGCTGAAGACCAATAAAGCAAGGATTGACTGTGCTCAAAAGTCAATAACTCTGTTCCACCCTTCTGGCCAGATAGTCTATTCTCCAAATGAATCAAGTTCCTTTCAGCTGTGCACCCTCGATGCAAAACCTCTACCGTCACTTGAAAATGTTTCGGTGGTTTGCGAATTCCCTGACGTCTTTCCAGAAGAGTTGCCAGGGATGCCTCCGGACAGAGCTGTTGAGTTCGTGATCGAGCTTGAGCCCGGTACTGCTCCAATCTCTAAGCATCCTTACAAGATAGGAACTCCCGAGCTGAAGTTGTTAAAGGAACAAATTGATATGTACATGGAAAAAGGTTACATTCAACCTAGTTCCTCGGCTTGGGGTTGCCCAACTCTGTTCGTTGCGAACAAGGATCACACAAAGAGACTCGTTGTTGACTATCGTCCTCTTAATGAGAAAACCATCAAAAACAAGTATCCAATTCCTCACATCGATGATCTTTTTGATCAACTTGCTGGAGCCTCAATATTCTCCAAGTTGGACTTGAGAATGGGTTACCATCAAATAAAGATCAGAAAAGAGGATATTCCAAAGACAGCCTTCACCACTCGCTACGGTCTATATGAATTCACCGTCATGTCTTTTGGTCTCACCAATGCACCGGCGACATTCTCTCGACTCATGAATTCTGTCTTCCATGAATACCTCGACAAGTTCGTTGTGGTATATCTTGATGACATTCTTGTCTACTCAAAATCCGAGGAAGAGCATGAAGAACACCTTCGTTTCACTCTCATGAAACTTTGCGAGCATCGTCTTTATGCCAAATTCTCCAAATGTGAGTTCTGGATTCCAGAAGTTGCTTACCTTGGTCATGTCATCTCCGCCAAGGGCATAGCCATTGATCCAGAAAAGGTTAAAGCAATTGTTGATTGGAAACCTCCAAAGACGGTGAAGCAAGTAAGAAGTTTTCTTGGCTTGGCTAGCTATTGCCGACGTTTCGTCCAACACTTCTCCAAGATTGCTAAACCTCTCACTGATCTCACAAAGAAGGACAAGAAATTCGTTTGGTCTCCACAATGTGATGAAAGTTTCAATCTCCTGAAGACTAAAATCACTTCTACACCAGTTCTGGTTGGCCCAGATCCATCCAAACCTTTCCAGATATTCTGTGATGCTTCTCTCCAAAGTCTAGGTGCAGTTCTTATGCAAGAACGTCAAGTTGTGGCTTATGCTTCACGTCAGTTGAACGCACATGAGCTCAACTATCCAACTCATGACCTTGAACTTGCAGCATTTGTGTTTGCCCTCAAGAAATGGAGACAATACTTGTTGGGTAATCGCACTGAAATCTTTTCCGATCATAAGAGTCTGAAATACATCTTCACTCAACCAGATCTAAACCTCAGGCAAAGGAGATGGATTGAAAAGATTAAAGACTTTGATCTTACCATTTCTTACACTCCAGGCAAGGCTAATGTTATGGCCGATGCTCTCAGTCGCAAGTCGTATTGCAATAATCTCATGATCATGGAAAGCCAACCTCCACTTCATGAAGAATTCCAGAAGCTGAACCTTGGTCTTGTTCCTCAAGGCTATCTTGCAAACTTGATAGCCAGTCCAACTCTCGAGGACAAGATTCGTTCTCAACAACTTCGTGATGCTGAAATCAAGAAGATGGTAGAACACATCAAAGAAGGCAAGGAGAAATTCAAGTCCTTCTCAATTGATGACAAGGGAACTGTGTTCTTCGAAGGACGCATTGCAGTTCCTCAACTTCAAAGTCTCAAAGATGTTATTCTCAAGGAAGCTCATGAAACTCCTCTCTCCATACACCCTGGAAGTACAAAGATGTACCAGGATCTCAAGACACTGTATTGGTGGCCTGGCATGAAACGTGAAATTGCTCAATACGTTTCTGAATGCGACGTTTGTCAACGTGTTAAGGCAGTTCATCAGAAAACAGCCGGTCTTCTCCAACCTCTGAAAATCTCTGAATGGAAGTGGGACATGATTCAAATGGACTTCGTCACTGGTTTTCCAAAGTCCAAGAGGGGCAACGATGCAATCTTCGTTGTCATTGATCGTCTCACTAAAGTAGCTCACTTCTTTGCTGTCAAAGAAACAATCTCAGCTAGCCAGCTAGCAGAACTCTACACAGCAAAGATTGTTCCTCTTCATGGTGTTCCATTGGAAATAAGCTCAGACCGTGGAAGCATATTCACTTCACATTTCTGGAAAAGCTTTCAAGAAGCATTGGGCACCAAACTTCTGTTCAGCACAGCTTATCACCCTCAGTCTCAGGGGCAAGTCGAAAGAGTCAATCAGATTCTCGAGGATATGCTCAGAGCATGTGGTCTCTCCTTTGGCATGAAATGGGAGGAATGTCTTCCATATGCTGAATTCTCCTACAACAACAGCTTCCAGGCAAGCCTAGGCATGGCACCATTTTAAGCTCTCTATGGCCGCAGATGCAGGAGTCCAATCAATTGGTCTGGAGCTGGTGAACGTTCACTCTTAGGCCCTGACATTGTTAAGGAAGCCGAAGAGAAAGTTCTCATCATTCATGACAATCTCAAGATTGCTCAGTCTCGTCAAAAAAGCTACTATGACAGCAAGCACAGGGATATGATCTATGCACCTGGTGACAAAGCATATCTCCGTGTAACTCCCCTCAGAGGCACTCATCGTTTTGGTGTCAAAGGAAAGCTGGCACCAAGATATATTGGTCCTTTCAACATTCTCTCAAGGCGTGCAGAAAATGCCTATCGTCTTGAACTTCCAGAAAAGCTATCCAAGGTGCACGATGTGTTTCACGTGTCACAGCTCAAGAGGTGTTTCAAAGATCCAGATCGTGCAGTTGATCATGATTCCATTGAACTGCAAGAAGATCTATCTTATGAGGAGCACCCTGTTCGTATTATCGATGAGACCGAGCGTAAGACTCGCAACAAGAGCACCAAGTTCTTGAAAGTGCAGTGGTCCCATCATTCCGATAAAGAGGCAACGTGGGAGACCGAAGAGGATCTTCGCAAGAAGTATCCGGACCTTTTCTCTTCTCAGTAGGAATCTCGGGCGCGATTCCTTCAAGGGGGGGCGTTTTGTAACATCCCAAGTATGAAAACAACCCCTAGAATGTTTGTTTCTTGTTTAATTTATGTTTTGCATCATGACATCATCATTGCATTTGTTTTGGCATTTGTTTTCCATTTGTTTTCATCTGTTTTCCCTTGTTTTCCCATTTGAAATTCAAACAATATTCAAATATTTGTTTCATACTTGTGCTGTCACAATTTTTCAAATGAAAATTTCAAATCAAAACATTATTTTGTTTCCAATAACTTGGAAGTTCAAACCCTTTAAATTGCTTCTTTTCCATGTTTCAATTAATAGCAAAAGTGCTCAAATTCAATTAAAATACATACAGCAACTAATTTGAAATATTTGAAAAACAAAAGTTGCAACTTGTGCTGTTACATTTTCCAAATGAATATTCAAATCAAAGGAATTAAATTGTTTCCATTAAAGTTGTAAGTTCAAACTAGTTTAAATTATTGCTTTCAATAATTCAATTAATTTCAAACAGCAACACATTTTAAATTTTTTTTGGAAAACAAAAGTTGGCAAATGGGTGTTGTTACAATAAACAACATATACAAATTTTTCCTAACTTTTCTAAACCCCAAAACCTATTCTTTTTCTTCCTTTTCCTTATCAGCAAAAAAAAAAAACAGAACAGCAAAAAAAAAACGCAGAGGGAGAGGCAGCAGGCCCAGCCCACCTAACCCACGGCCTGCTACCCCCTCCCTTTTCTCCTACCTTCGTACGGCACGCCATCGGGCGCATCCACGTCGACAGAGAAGAGGAGGAACGGCCGAGCTCCTCCCCCCTCTCCCTTATAGCCATGCCCTAGGGCTCCCCTCTGTGCCCTAGCTCACCTCCACCTCTTCTCCCTCGCGCCGTCGTTTCCTTCTTCTCCTTCCACCTCCGCTCTCTCTCCCTCTGAACCCGCACCACCCGAGAACCACCACCTCTGAATTTTCCGGCGATCACCGCGCCCCGATGGCTCTCTGCGCGGGCTGAGCCCGGGGATCGAATCCCCTCGACCTCCTCGTCCCCCTCGTGTCCAGGGAGGGGCACGGGCATCTCCTGAACGTCGCCACCGTCCTCGCTGTCGCCGTCGTCGTCGAGCACCTCCTCCTTCTGCTCCCTCACGGTGAGCTCGCCTCTCTCTCTCTCTCTCTATTCTCCTCTCTGCTATCACGTTACGCGCGCTCGATCACCACACGCACGCGCACGGCAGCACGAGCGCACAGCAGCCAGCCGCGCTGCCGCTCACCGCCGGCGACTGCCTCCGGTCAGGTACAGTTTCAGATAACTGAAACTGTAAGTTTCAGTTTCAGTAGCGCTATCTGAACCTTAACCCCCCCCCCCCCCCCCGCGTGTTCCCTTACTGACAACCAACGGATAGCAGCACAGTGGCAACAGAACCGTGCGCGCGAGCCCGAGGCCAGGGTTCGATCCCTGCCTCCCGCGGAGAAAAACTACACCTTTTTTTCGCCACCGCGCGCTGACAGGTGGGCCTCCCCCTGTCAGCGACCACACCTGCCACGCACGCGCCACGCTGGCCCAGGGCCCTCTGTCAGTGGCCTGGGCTAGGCCACTGCGGGGTGGAAATTAGTTTCTGCCCTTTTCTTTTAATTCCAGTCCAAATCATTTACAGATTAGTCCCTGTATTCAAATTACAAAAAACTTTTGAAATTCAAATCCAAATAATACAAATGAAATATGTATTCTGCACCAAATTAAATTCTCTACATGATTAAAGCATTTGTTTTCTGTTTTGAACATTTCAAATTGTTTACAAATTCAAATTCAAGCAACTCCTTTTAAATTTGATTAAATTCATAACTAATTCAAACTTAATTCAAATGGCACATATGAAATATGTTTTCCATACCAAATTGAACCACCTTTTCTAATATAAACTTTGTTTCATGTTTTGCATAATTAAAATTGGTTAAATAATTTAAACCTTGTTTTAAATCAATTAATATTGCTAAATTCATAATTTGCTCAAATTAATTTCCTTTTGAACCTATAAAATATGTTTTCAAACCAGAAAAGTATAAACTTTTCAAATATGAATTTGGTTTAATGTTTTGAACATATAAAAATTCAAATAAATTCATAATTCAATTAAATTCATTTAAATCTTGTTTAAACTTGTTTAATTCATAAGTAATTTATTCTAAATCCTTTTTCAACAAGTGAAACATGTATTCCACCTAAACTTTTGTGTACTTTCCAATTATGAACTTTGTGATCTATTTTGAACAATTTAAATTGGTGAAAACAACAAATGCTTGTGTAACACCTTTAAGAAACCAAAATTCCATAACTTAATAAATAAAATTCCAAACTTGGTAAACTTTATTTCAAATTGGATCTATTGTTGTTTTCTTTTTGTTTTCCTCATCCATGCATCATGCTAATCCACTTTCACCTGTTGGTTAGTTGTAAAACAGTTATTTCAACCTAAATTCATGGGCTTTCCATATGCAACCCAAATTGCATAGGGGTCCATTTAATTAAGTTACCATGTCAACTAGCTTACTTTTGATGCATCAATTAAATTGCCATGCATCATCCCATGTTTGTGCATTATGCCATGTTATTGATTGTTTGTCTCTCTGCGTTGTTTGTTTGCTTCTTCTCGATTAGACGACGACGCTGAGACAAACGAGGTTTACGACACTACTTCTGAGGAGTTAGCCCAGTACCAGGCTACTGAGTTTGCAGGCAAGTATTCACTCACATGAACCATGGTGTCCTTTCCACACTAGATACCGATACTTTCCGTTGTCTATTCTGCTAGCCTTATGAATCGTTGCTTGTGTTCGATCCCATCACATGTTATCCTGTAACCCTGATATAGCCTCACCTCCACACCTATACCCCATTGCTTGTTGCCTGAGTCTTACTAGCATGCTTAGGGTTGTTTATGCTCGAGTCTGTTGTCCGTTATTATTGTTACCTTATTCATTATGTTCTGGGGCTCGATGTTGAACAACAATCATGTTAATGTTATGGGTAATAATAATTTGATGATAAGGCACCGGCAGGAGGCCCGGCGTGGTTTTGAGGCCTGCTAGTGTCGACCCTAATTAGGAAAAGGGTCTTGTCTACTGATCCATGATGAGCGCACTATCCGCATGTGGGAAGCGTGTATGGGCGCCCCCCTCAATTTGATTCGATTCGCATCTCGTCCAAATCGCCTCATAGTTCGGGTTTTCCATTTGCCGCATGCATATGCAGGTGCGAACCCGTGGCCAGGGTGGAACTTTTGTAGTCGGAATTTAGGGAGACACGTTCTTAGAGTGCTATGAGGGTCCCCTTTTCTTCGTGGGGCTTGATTAGCCGTGCGCTCAATTGCACGGGGTTCTTTGGGCTTGATGCGAAGAAGAGTTGGGTTGTGTTGAGTGCCCCGCTTGGTGGAAGGCATTCCATCTGGCGGGTTATTCTTACGTGTACGGCCAAATTGGTGCACCCCTGCAGGGTTAAATCTTCTCGAGAAGCCATGTTGTCCGCGGTTATGGATGACTTTGTGAAAGTATTGGCTAACAAGTACTCAGACAACTTACACCTAATGACTAACAATTTGACTAGTAATAGTCTTGTTAACACAATAACTTGAACCATCATTAATCCAACTGTGTGAGATATCCTCGGATTGCTTCTTTGGATAAGGGCGAGATCCCGGATGGGTTTGTTTGAGGATAGTAGTAGTTGGTTACGATACGCTATCTTATCCCTTTCTTTTAGCCGAAAGTTGTAGCCTGTTTCTGTAGTTGGTTAGAGCAGCCTGCTGCCGCACTTTTGTATCACCTATTCTTCCGTTGAACCCAAAGCATCTGTACTTGGTGTTGCCGGGTACATTATGGTATCTTGTGAGTCTTGCTTGCCAGTACGTTTATGTACTAACCCCTTTGGGGCTGTGGTTTCCGCAGACTATGTTTCCGAGGATCCCCATGGTGGCTACTACGTGGAGTACGACGAGGCTGCTGACGAGTAGATAGCGGACCTGGGCAGGATCCGAGACATCGTGGATGGGCTCCGTCTTTTCGTTTCCGGCCTCTTAGGCCTATTTGGATCTTGTCTGTACTCAGACACTTTGGATGCTTCCGCTGTGTTGTAATGATGAATTGTTGGGACATGTGTCCTCTGGATGATTGTATTTGCTATCTCTGCTCTAGTGAGAGCTATTTGCAACTTATTTCAATCTTTTGTGTCTTAGAGATATGTTGTGATATCAGTTGTTCTAATGCCGTTGACGTACCATGTGTGTATGTTATGAAGTACGTCAACGGAAGTGTCCTGATTTCTATGGGATGGTTTGCGCAGACGATGGATAGTAGAGAATGGTTGTCACACGTTTACGTGTTGGCCTGCTCATATTGAGATGCGGGTGCCGGTATGCCCCGTAAGCCGTTTGTTCTACTATTTAGCGGACTGTGAGTATCCTCTAGAAGTCTGGGTGCGACACTGCTGCTGCTTCTCAGGATGCTTCTTTTGAGGGTGGTCCCTCTATGGGAGGTCCCTCTACTGGTTCTCAGTCTGCGCCCATTCCTGATATTAGCACCTTGCGCCATGTCAGGAAGCTCTCCTGGTTTCAGCGCAATGTGCTCTGCATGAAGGTGGACATCCACAAGGAGCAGTACAGGGAATATCGCAGAGACACTGCCATGGCTAGCGCACAGAGTCAGATTTTTCACCACGTGGGTGGTGCTACTGGTGATGTACCTGCTCCTCTCACTGCTCAGTCTTACTCTGCTTGGTCTGCTGAGGATAGCACTCCCTGTGAGAGCATTGAGGCGGCTCTCCGTTCTACTCAGGCTACTACTTCTAGAGCTGGTGATGATGATGAGGAGGATGAGGACGAGGCGTCTGATGCTGAGCACGAGGCTGAGGGAGAGTCCGAGGAATCTGCTTGCGAGTCTTCTGAGCACTCTGGTGCTTAGACCGTGGTTGGGACGTTAGATTAGCTATGTCCCTCCTTTTTGGTGTCTCGATGCCAAAGGGGGAGAAGTAGCTATTAGACTACGGGATTTGAATGGGTTCGGGCACAAGCATATGCTTTTACCATTTCTTGAGAGCTTGTGTCCATTTAGTATTCGTTTTTTTCGTGAACTTTGCTCGTTTATTGTCTCGTTAAAACTATGTGTGCTATGGTGTGTGAGACTATGTTGGTTATTTGGATATTATCATGGATTATCTATGTTTGTGGTTATATGGTTATCTATCTTATATGTTGAGGATTATTATCTATTGTTGTGCTTGGTTATTCCGGGATATATTATCTTCGCACAAGGTATATACTTCTATCTCACTCTCAACATATTGGTGATATTGGTTCATTAACATGTTTGCTATTTGTTGGAAATCACTCCCCATACATCTTTGCATCTATTTGCATTTTAGGCAAACAAAAGATATGCATAGAGATAGGGGGAGACATTTCCATCTTGTTTCAAACATGTTCTTGTCAAGGTTTTTGTTGCAAATCTTAGTATTGTCATCTAACACCAAAAAGGGGGAGATTGAAAGTGCATTTTGTTTTCCCATTGTTTTGTGTGTTAGTTAACAATACTAAGTACATTATTTATCGAGGTGTTAAGCGTGCAGGTGTTATACTTAACATCGGCATCGATCACCGAAAACTCAGTGAAGTTTGGCCTGAGAGTTTTGGGACAGAACCCAGCCGGATTATTCGGACCGGATTTTTCATCCTGGACCGGATATTCTGGGTGCTGCGCAAAATGGCTAAGGACTGAAACTTTTGCGTACTGGAGTCAACCGGATTATTCGGACCGGATTTTTCATCCTGGACCGGATATTCCGGGTGCTGCGCAAAATGGCTAAGGACTGGAAGTTTTGCGTACTGGAGTCAACCGGATTATTCGGACCGGATTTTTCATCCTGGACCGGATATTCCGGGTGCTGCGCAAAAATGGCTAAGGACTGAAAGTTTGGCGTACTGGATTCAACCGGATTTTTCGGACCGGATTTTTCATATCGGACCGGATATTCCGGGTGTTGATGAAGGAGCACGAAAACTGCTAAGGACTGGAAGTTTGGGGGTACTGGAGTGAACCGGATTATTCCGGAGCAGCCGGATAATCCGGTTCAGATCTGCAGGACTGCGTGGAGCAAGCTGACCGGATATTCCGGTCCAAACTTGAACCGGATATTCCGGTCCCTTTTTTTCTGCACAACGACTAGTTGTGAGGAGGGGCTATAAATACCCCTCCTCTTCTTCCCCAAGATCTAGTTCTTCCCCTTAGCATTTATGAGCATTTAAGAACTCACCAAATCTCTCATTACTCCCAATCCCTCCACCCAATCTTGAAGATCTTTGGAGCATTGAAGGAGAAGGCCCTGATCTACATCTTCACCGAGCCGTTCTTCATTTCCCCATTTCTAGCTTGAGGGATCTAGCCTAGGGTTTCCTCTTGTGGAGAACCTAGGCATCTTGATACTTGTTGGTGATTCAAGAAGAGTTGGGAGCCCCCAATTTAGTTGTGGGTGTGTGCCCCAAGTTGTTTGTAAAGGATTCGATCCCCGCCTCAAAGGGGTCCAATAGTGGAAGGTGAACTAGGCCTTTGTGGCGGAGTTCATCGGAGAATAGGGTGAGGCCTTAGTGGCGTTGAGTAGGCCTTTGTGGCGAGCTCACACCCCTCCAACGAGATGTACTCCCCTAAAAAGGAGGAACTCGGAAATACATCGTGTCTCCGTGTGCTTCCATCGGTTACCTCGTTCCTCCCTCCCTTTACTTACTCGTACTTGTTGCATTAATTGCTTGCCTTGTCATATAGGTAAATTCACCACTAGTTGCACTATATAGAGAATTTACCTTGTTGTCAAGCCTAAACTTTAAGAAAAATTAAAATTGGTCGTAGCACCTATTCACCCCCCCCCCTCTAGGTGCCCATACTTTGCTTTCATAAAGCCTTGTGGTTATTTAATAGCATGATTAGCCTCAAATAGCTGAGAGTGTTTAATGGTCCATTGAAAGAATCATGAGTTGTTCTTGTCATTTTAAAGCAAAAAATTTGTGGTGTTCTCCTTTGAATGTTTTATTTGGTTGACCTGGCGCATCCTCACACCATTTTTATGGCTATGAACCAGTCATGAATAGCCTCCATGATCATTTAGTTTTTGAACTTGTGGTACCACTTATGTTTTGATTAATGATGTTTATGTCGCTATGCATGATTATGGCTCGTATGCTCTTTTGATTTGTCGCTCCCAGTCTTTTGCTAGCCTCCACCTGTACTGATTATGAGCTCTACTCGTGCATCCAACTCCCAAAAACCAAAGTTTACCCATTGTGTCCACCATACCTAGCTACATGTGGTAATTAACCGCCACTCCAAAGTGAATTGCTCATGTGCTACCTTTAAAACTTTCAAAATTACCCCTGTTTTGTGCTGTTGTTTTAGCTCATGAGGACGTAAATTGAGAATCTTTATCTCACTTGTTGATTGGACTTTCACACCCTGGACCAGTGGCTTCATCCGCTTATCCAATGACAGAAGAGCTGGCAGCAGGGTGCCCAGCCCCAAATTAATAAAAAAATATCTTCACTATGTTTTCCCTTGATTTATCAGTCAAAGCATAATTGTGTAAACTAAAGAGAAAGAGGGATGACCTTCTACCCATATGCGTCCTTCTATGGGAGCCGCTCTTGTGAAGTCTAGTTGGCTTGTGACGTACTGTATTTTCTGTTTACCATTCGTTGACATAAGCATACACCTCTCTTAAAATATAGACACTCCTCCATGGTATGAGATTGTTGGCAGGCACGCGAGGATTCGGTTAGCCATGGTTTGTGTAAGATGGATGGGAGGAGTGTCAAGCTTTTACACCTATGTTTAATAAAATAAAAGCTCCAGCACATGAGTTGATCCCTTCTTCCCTCTACGAAGGGCCTTTCTTTTACTTTTATGTTGAGTCTCCATCTTCTAACTTTATGCACAGTTGAGAGAGCATAGTTGCCATTTTGAGTTTTATGTGCATTTGTCCGGGAAACATTATCAATTGATTCATGATGTGCTATTGGTTTTTCTCTAATTATTGGTTCTAGTCTTCCTCATGAACTTTGAAGGTGTCCTGGCATTTATGTTTTGCCCCACTCTTAAGGACTAGGGAAATATCACTTTGACATGTTTTTTTCTATACTTGAAACAAACGTATATATTTTGTTGCATTGTTTTTCATGATCTTTTATTTCTGTTACTTCTCATGATGCAAGGTTATTGCTATGCTTTATTATTAAAATTCTATTTATCATGCTTGTGTTAAAGTTCTATGATCTCAGCGTACTTATGCTTTTACATTATTGATGATCAAGTTTATGTTGGTAGCATGTCACCTCAGAAATTATGTGTTTTTATCGTTTACCTACTCGAGGACAAGTAGGAACTAAGCTTGGGTATGTTGATACGTCATAAACGTATCCTTAATTTCTGATGTTCCATGTTGTTTCCTACCTGTTTTCCTTACACTTTATGCCATTTTATCGATTTTCCGGGACTAAACTATTGACAAGATGCCACAGAGCCAGTTCATGTTTTCTGTTGTTTTTAGTTTCAGAGAAGTTCTGGAAATATTCTCGGAACTGGACGATTCAAAAGCCAGAAGTCTTAGAAGTCCTGGAGGGTCAAGGAAGTCCCGACGGGTCCCCCTGGCCGCGCCACCAGGTAGTGTGGGCCCCCTGGCCACCCCCGGTATCGCCCTTTCGCCTATATATGACCCCCGATGCATAAACCCTAAGAGAATCGACCTTTTCCACCAAAAACATCCGTAGCTCCGCCGCCGCCGCTGATAAGTTTCGGGGGACAGAAATCTCTGTTCCGGCACCCTACCGTACGGGGAAGTGCCCCCGGAGCCATCTCCATCGACTCCATCGCCATCTTCATCATCGTTGTTGTCTCCTATGATGAGGAGGGAGTAGTTCTCCCCCAGGGTTGAGGGATCTACTGGTAGCTATGTGTTTCATCTCTCTCTCCCATGGTGTGATCTTTATGTGATCGTGAGCTTTGTAATCTAGTTGAATTGTCAGATGTTACTCTTCATCTGTTATGCTACTCGAGTGTTTTTGTTATGGGATCTCCGTAAACATTTTGATCACGGTGTAAAGGTGACAGTGTGTGCATCGTGTGGTTTAGCATGATATTTATATCTTGTGTTGGATGACCCTATGAAATTGTGGTGTTTGTCTAGTACCTTCTAGGGCGCTCATAGTGACAACATGGGGTTAACTAGACATGGGAATGCGACTTTGAGGAGTGCTTTTTGCAGCCCTACGCGATGAATTGGTGTTTGTTATTCAACCAGAGAGTGGTTCAGAGTAGCATAGTGAAGAGGGATATTTATGCATTCAATTATGTTTTCATTGTTGAGAGTGTCCACTAGTGAAAGTATGATCCCTAGGCCTTGTTTGTAAGCATTGAAACACCGTTTACAACCTGTTCTGCTACATGTTTGCTTGCTGCCATTTTTATTTCAGATTGCTATTATCACTTATAACCATCCATATTACTTGTATTTCAGTGGACCTATACAACTGACAATTGTATTAGGTGTGTTGGGGACACAAGAGACTTCTTGTATCGTAATTGCAGGGTTGCTTGAGAGGGATACCTTTGACCTGTTCCTCCCTGAGTTCGATATACCTTGGGTAATCCACTTAAGGGAAACTTGATGTTGTGTTCTACAAACCTCCGCACTTGGAGGCCCAACAGTGTCTACAAGAATAGAAGCGCCCGTAGACATCACTCGTGCCACCATTTTTAGATGTTGTGTGCTGCCCTACAAGATGAAGATCACAATTATGTAATTGTTACAGGTTATGTTTGTTGTGATCATATGAACCATGAGATTATTATTATATTTTTCATGTCGTAGTGAGTTCCTTCACTTATATCTTTAGAGAGTTTTAATATTATCTTACAATGCTCTCCGCTGTGTATGATTTCCTTGGCCAAGTTATTGTATGCACCTCCAAGAGAGGGTTTATATGCTAGATAGTGGGTTCATGCCTCCTTTGACCTGCGCTCGATTGACAAAAATGTGCGGGAGGGGGATGTGCTGTTGCGACTAGGGAGAAAACAGCGGTGTTCTTGTCTACGGATGGGAATTAATGCATTTGTTTGTTGCACACAAGTAATCACTTTGTTGCTGCAACTTAATACCAAGCGATTTACTAGATATCCTTCTTGAGATGGAATCTTAGTAATAGATGATGTCAGATGGTGGTCTATTTATCCTGACATAATGTCTACAATGTTAGAACCCGTGAACGATATCTCATCATAATAGTATTGTTGTACGTTCATGATTTGCCAATTGTCCAGCTGTAATTTGTTTACCCAGCATGTTTATTGTTCTTAGGAGAGAGACCACTAGTGAAACTATGGCCCCCGGTCCTATTTTCATCATTGATTAAAGCCTCATTTACTTGATTTTCATCATCACTTACTCGATATTTTGTTTTCATTTAATATTCTCCAACCATTTGATATAATTAATTCTCTAGTTTTCAGCAGGACGGGAAGATTGAAAACCTTCTCGGAAAGTTTGGAGTAAGAGAGAGTTTGTGTATGAGTACAGGTCCATGCTTGGCTCTCGTCAACAGCTATATTGTTGACACCGTTGCCACAAGCAACCTACTAAGAGACTCCAATGGATTGATCACCCTGGTTCCGTAACTACATCATAGCTTACTCTTGGGGTCTCCCAATGGGTGTGTGATTTCACGCCATCAGCCGGGTAGGCCACTATGCCAATAAATGCATGTGATTCTCCCTCATATTTATATATACGTGTTCGGAGCCCATAACTAGTTATGCTTGAACATCAAGATAACCATCTGACATCGCATGTACGGAATGATCCTTGGATACAAGTCATCAATCCATACCCGCCTGTAGACGCTATGAACACGTTGACCCTTAGATACAAGTGATGAATGTGAACCCAAGTCTATTATGACGGTTTCTATAGTATGGGAGAACACGAACAACCTTGATATTTCAAGTGAGCAATCACCCTAATAAACGACTACTACGCAATTAAGGTGCAAACAACAAAGGATAAACATCAGATGCAATTCACAATTCGTGTGATTTGGTATAGGTTTTGTTTCTCGGGAATTCTTGAGCATCTCTAACGAGGATCCTCCATCTCCGTTATTCTCACCATAGCAGAAAATCTGAGGAAATTCCGCTGCGGTGAAAATTGCGCCAAGCCTTTCCATGACAGAGAAACGACCACTTTCTCTTGTCATGTACTTCCTTTGAGCTCCATGATGAACGCCCGGATTGTCGATGTCGAACAATGACAACGCTTTTCCATTGGCCATCTTGTCAAACCATAGTAACAAGATAGCTATTCCAAACTACAGAACCTGCAAAACCAAGTTAGACCTATATAATGCTTTGTTTGCAAGTTTTAGCGTGGATGTAGGTTCTATGAACATCTATCGTCATAACCTACGTATTTCGAGATATGTTTATTATGATTGCTAGATTGACATTGCGGGGTGATTGAAACACATACATTATAAAAATTTCTAGAACCTCAATCTAAACTTATTCATAACCATGACTCCTGTGTGGATCCAATCCACATGCCCTTTCCACCATTCCGTTATATGAGACCAACTATGGTGCAACCTAGAGCTACTGAAGCACTTTTTCGGATCAAGTGAGATATGCCAGGGAAAACTCGAGCATCCTAGGATTGTAAAAAATTTGTAGAAAGCCACACCATGCCGCCGGTAACAAAACAAACACATCTTATTGGGAAGAAACAAATATAAATTGAATATTAGAAAACTTTCTAATGTACTTGCACAAACTTATGCAATACAAACACAAATTGTGCTCTAGATCAAATCATATCCATGTATAGCGAGCTCTCAAACCACTACTGGTGTATGTTGCAGAATTTCGAAAAAAATCCCTATGTAACCGCCGAGATCACTATGCAGTGCATGCCCATACATGCACTGATCAGGAATCATGACTCACCGGGCAGCGGAATCGATGAAGTCGTAGAAGAGTTCTGGACAATCTTAGGTCCTCACAACGAGGCCTAGTTGCAAGTATGTCGCTAAGCTTCCCTTGCACGCGTACGCTCGTGTCAACCCTCCAGCGTCCCGCCGTCCAGGACTCGGTACCGACAAAGAGAGACAACCTTTATGCGTTGCTAATTGGTAGATCTAAGCAAATGTGATTAGATCTATATGATTCTAGAAGTTTTTCAACACACGATAGAATAGCAATTAGAGTTAGGTCTAGTCGGGAGAGGACACTTCAAAAATCCAATTAGACGAAGCCCTAATCCCAATTAAAGGGGCTCTAATTAGGCCGTCTAATTCTACTAGAGAGAGTTGGGGAATTTTTATAGGTGAAGGAAGGGGGAACCTGTCGTAGGGGAGATGTAGTCCAACTCCCAATCCAGGAGGTGGCTGCACCCTTCCTCCTAGGCCAAATCGGATTGGACTCCCCCTCCTCTTTCCTTTTTTCCTATGGTCTTTTTATTTTCTCTCTTAAACCAAATAAGGAGGAATCAATTGGGTAGAGGTGCGCCTAGTTTGGTTCCCTGGGGCGCACCTGGCAGCCCCCCATAATAGGGTGCGTCCATGGGGGCAAAACTGTCCCTCCCCTCCGGTAGTTCCCCCTTCTCGGTTTTTGCCCGAAACTCTTCCGGAACCATGTGAACTCAATAGATAAAATAATCTACATTATCTACTAATGTTAGAAACATATTTATAACATCCAGGGACATCTCATGTCCTCCGTTTTCTCTCATATAAAATTATGCCTACCACCGGCATTATTTCTCTCTTAGAACAACTTCCTCGAAACCCCTCCGATAGGCACAAGACTTGTTTCTGTGACATAGCATAGACATCTAACATTCATAAAACCAATAGCTACAACTTTATTCTCTCAACCAAAGGTTTTCATGGCTTTAGCGTGTGACCCGTAAAGGTTCGATAACACACATACATGTTCGGGAACTTACCGAACAATAACCAAAAATGGAGTCATGGATACCCATGATGGCTCCTGTGTAAGAAACTAAGGTTTAATCGACCAGTAGGAGGAAGGAGTAACTTCAGAAGGTTGAAGCAGCTGAGATGGCAGGTCGCACTACCGGTTCAGAAGCAACGTGCAACCTACACAGCACAATAAAATCACTTTCCCCAACGAAGCAGTGAGGTTGTCAATCTCACCGATTTTTCTGAACATAAAGAGGTTAAACGTATGGTGTCGAAAACTGTAAGAAAGCAGTATGAAAGTAGTAGCAGCGGTATGAAAACAGTGTGAAAGCAGTGTGTGTATTATCAGAATGAGAAAATGGACCGGGGTCCAAAGTTCACTAGTAGTGTCTCTCCGTGAAAGATAAATAACATGCATGGTGAAAAAATTACTGCTACGCAATTGACAGAAATGAAGGTTGCACCGTAGTGCGTTTGCAAGACATAAACATTACTATGTCATTCATGCGGGCATTACAACAAAATATATAGACCACCATGCAACTTCATCTATGCCTAATAATCCACCCTCCGAATATCATCCGAACAAACATTGGGCATTAAGTTGCAAGCAACAGATTATCGCAGTAAGCAGAGTGTGTAATGTGAACAATGTAAACTAAGTAAACACCGTTGTTTTCTCCCTAATGGCAACGTCACATCCTCCATCCGTCACGTTTCTATCACTCGAGCACAGATGCAAAGGAGGCATGAAGCCACTATCGAGCATAAATACTCCCTCTTGGAGTTACTAGCATCTACTTTGCCAGAGCATCTACTAAAAACGGAGAGCATGCAAGATCATAAATAACATATACATGAAGATAACATGATAGATTGATAATCATAAGACATAGCATTCAACATTCATCAGATCCCAGCAAACACAACATGTAGCATTACATAAAGATGATCTCGATCATGTAGGGCAGCTCACGAGATCTAAGCATGAGGTACAAAGTGGAGAAGACAACCATCTAGCTACTGCTATGTACCCATAGTCCAGGGATGAACTACTGACGCATTACTTCGGAGGAGGGCATGGTGGTGTAGACCCCTCCGGTGATGAATTCCGCTCCCGGCAGGGTGCCGGGGAGAGCTCCAGAACCGTCGCGATCTTGGGATGACGATGACGGTGGCCTCAGGTGTTTCTCGGGACGAAGTGGTATGTTTTGAGGGTTGACCTATCGGGGGTATAAATAGGAGAAAGAGCAAAGGCAGTGGAGGCCCGAGGGCCCCACACCACCCCATGGCGCGGACAGGGGCACCGCCCTATGGTGTGGCCCCCTCCGGGCCTCTTTGGGACTCCGTGGAACCTTCATGAATTCTAGGACCTCCGGACTTCAAATTTTCCGATTCCGAGAATATTTCCAAAACAACTTTTCTGAAACTAAAAACAGCAGAAAACACGGAACTGGCTCTATGGAATCTTGTCAAGAGGTTAGTCCGAAAAATCGATAAAAATGACATAAAGTGTATAACAAACATGTGGGAAACAACATCAAAACAACATGGAACATCAGAAATTAAGGATACGTTTATGCCGTATCAACATCCCCAAGCTTAGTTCCTACTGTCCTCGAGTAGGTAAATGATAAAAACACATAATTTCTGAGGTGACATGCTACCAACATAAACTTGATCATCAATAATGTAAAATTATAAGTAAGCTAAGATCATAGAACTTAAACACAAGCATGATAAATAGAATTTTAACAATAAAGCATAGCAATCACCTTGCATCATGAGAAGTAACACAAATAGAAGATCATGAATAACAATGCAACGAAAGATATACATTTGTTTCAAGTATAGAGAAAACATGGCAAAGTGATATTTCTCTAGTCCTTAAGAGTGGGGCAAAACATAAATGCCAGGACACCTACAAAGCTCATGAGGAAGATTAGAACAAATGATTAGAGAATAAGCAATAACACATCATGAATCAATTAATAATGAATCTGGGACAAATGCACATAAAACTCTGAATGGCAACTATGCTCTCTCAACTATGCATAAAGTTAGAAGATGGAGACTCAACATAAAAGTAAAAGAAAGGCCCTTCGCAGAGGGAAGAAGGGATCAACTCTTGTGCTAGAGATTTTATTTTATTAAACATAGGTGTAAAATCTTGACACTCCTCCCATCCATCTTACACAAACCATGGCTAACCGAATCCTCGGGTGCCTGCCAACAATCACATACCGTGGAGGGGTGTCTATATTTTAGGAGAGGTGTATGCTTATGTCAAAGAATGGTAAACAAAAAATACAGTACGTCACAAGCCAACTAGACTTCACAAGAGCAGCTCCCATAGAAGGACGCATCTGGGTAGAAGGTCATGCCTCTTTCTCTTTTGTTTACACAATTATGCTCTGACTGATAAATCAGGGGCAACCATAGTGAAGAAAATTTGTTTTATTAATTTGGAGCTGGGCACCCCGCTGGCAGCTCTTCTATCATTGGATAACCGGATGAAGGCACTGGTCCAGGGTGTGAAAGTCCAATCAACAAGTGAGGTAAATATTCTCTATTTACGTCCTCGTGAGCTAAAACAGGAGTAATTTTGAAAGTTTTAAAGGTAGCACATGAGAAATTCACTTTGGAGTGGCGGTTAATTACCAAATGTAGGTAGCTATGGTGGACACAATGAGTAAACTTTGGTTTTTGGGAGTTGGATTCACTAGTAGAGCTCATAATCAATACAGGTGGAGGCTAGCAAAAGACTGGGAGCGACAAATCAAGAGAGCATAAGAGCCATAATCATGCATAGCGACATAAACATCATTAATCAAAACATAAGTGGTACCACAAGTTCAAAAACTAAATGATCATGGAGGCTATTCATGACTGGTTCATAGTCATAAACATGTTGTGAGCATGCGCCAAGTCAACCAAATAAAACATTCAAAGGAGAACACCACAAATTTATGCTTCAAAATGATAAGAACAACTAATGATTCTTTCAATGGCACATTAAACACTCTCAGATATTTGAGGCTAATCATGCTATTAAATAACCATAGGGCTTTAGAACTAAAATAACATCTAGCATTATATGAAAAAGTCTAGCCACGGTCTATACAAGCTTCTACTTGCACCGTTATAAATTCTACCTCAAGCAGCAGTTTCTTTTCCCAACAAGCACCATACAAAATATGCTTTAAGAAAAACTCTCTAAATGCTAAAGAAAGCAAACATGAGAGTACTCACACAACACTACTAAAACTAACATCTCTGAATAAGAGATGCAATGAAAACAAGACTTAAACAGGAATTTTGCAGCAGCTAGAAGAAAAACTAAGAATACGAGCATACCAAGTATTCAAACGAAAAAGCGGAGCGTGTAACTCTCCCAAAAAAGGAACTATAGGGTACAACTATATTATTTCAGCAAGAAAAACAAAGAAAACAAAATAAAAACAAACAGACGCTCCAAGTAAACTTCATATGATGTGACCGAATAAAAATATAGTTTCACTAGAAGTGACCTGATAGATTGTTAATGAAGAAGGGGATGCCTTGGGCATCCCCAATCTTAGATGCTTGAGTATTCTTAAAATTTTCTTGGATGAACCACGGGGCATCCCCAAGCTTTGACCTTGCACTCTTCTTGATCACATATATCAACCTCTTCTCTTGACCCTTCAAAACTTCCTTCACATCACACTCAAAGAGTAATTTGCATTAGAGGGTTAGTGCAACAATAAAAAATCCATGGGTTCTGTATGGGCACAAGTTCTATTGATAATCTTAAACATTAGATACATCCACTGATGTTTCATTAATCAAAGAAATCCAATTGACATCGTAAAAGAGCAAATGTAAGAAAAATGGCAGAATCTGTCAAAACCAGAACAGTCTGTAGAAACGAATTTTTTCGGGGCACTTACGTTGCTCAGATTGAAAAACTTGAAGAACAAAAAAGTTGAGGAATTAGCTTAGGAATAAGCACAAAACATTTCAGGTCACTCTGATTTTCCTGTGAATTATACGATATTTTACGGTGGGCAGCAGAAATCTGTTTCCTGCGCAGAAATCCAAAACCAACTCCAACTCTCGTCAGAAACTTTACTTGGCACAAGTAAAACATGAAAATAAAGATAAAAAGGAGTTTCTACATAAGTATAAAACCCCTAGACTCAAAGAAAACATTAAAAAACAAAGCAAAAATAAAACCATGGGTTATCTCCCAAGAAGTGCTTTTCTTTAACGCCTTTTAGCTAGGCCGAGAAAAGTGGAATCAAGAGTTTTCAAGTGAAGAAGCATACGAATTGTAATTTGTTCGAATAATAGAATCAAAAGGAAACTTCATTCTCTTTCTAGGAAAGTGTTCCATACCTTTCTTGAGTGGGAACTGAAATTTAATATTCCCCTCTTTCATATCAATAACAACACCAACAGTTCTAAGAAAAGGTCTTCCCCATTCAATATTCAAGACAACAAAATCAACGGGGACAAGATTGTTATTAACCATGATAAGAACATCATCAAATATCCCCAAAGGTTTCTTTCTAACATTATAAATAAGACGAACATCCAAATAACAGGGTTCCAATGGTCGTAAATCAAGAACATCATAGAGTTTCTTGGGCATAACAGAGATACTAGCACCAAGATCACATAGAGAATTGCAATCAAAATCATTCACTTTCATTTTAATAATGGTTTCCCATCCATCATCTAGCTTCCTAGGGATAGAGGCTTCACATCTTAATTCATCCTCTCTAATTTGCATGAGAGCATTTGTAATATGTTTTGTGAAAGCCATATTCATAGCACTAGCATTAGGACAACTAGCAAGCTTTTGTAAGAACTTAATCACTTCAGTTATGTTGCAATCATCAAAATCAACATCATTTTTTATTAAAGTTAATGGGACCATTGTCTCCCATATTTCCAAAATTTCACCACTTTTATCAGGAACATTTTTAGCAGTTTCAGGCAGTTTTGCATTTTTAATAGCAGAAGTAAGAGTATTTCCAACACCAATTACTTTACCATTGATAGTAGAAGGTTTTATAGCATGACAAGCTTCAGTTTTAATAGTGGTGGTAATGGTGCAAACATTAGCTATATTATTCTTTCTAACTATTTCATCTTCTCTTTCCCATCTAGCATGCAATTCAGCTAACATCCTAACATTATCATCAATTCAAATTTGGATAGCATTCAAAGTTTTACTTTCTTTAACATCATGAGGCATAACCTTTACTTTCATAAAATCAACATCAAGAGAAAGGCCATCAAGTTTAGAAGCAAGAACATATATTTTGCCAAATTTTTCCTCAACAGATTTATTGAAAGCAGTTTGTGTACTAATAAAATTCTTAAGCGTGTTCTCAAGATAAGAGAGTACACTTTTATTGTTGTTGTAGGAATTACCATAAGCAGTACTATTATTGGGAGGATATGTCCTATAATTGTTGCTACCAAAATTATTCCTATAAGCATTGGTGTTGAAATTATTATTTTTGATTAAGTTCACATCAACATGCTCTTCTTGAGCAACCAAAGAGGCTAAAGGAACATTATTTGGATCAATAGGAGCATGGTCATTCACAAGCATAGACATAATAGCATCAAGTCTATCACTCAAAGGGACAGAATTACCTTCTTACCAGTTGTAGTTCTCTCAGTGTGCCATTCAGAATAATTTAACATCATATCATCAAGATGCTTTGTTGCTGACCCCAAGGTAATGGACATAAAGGTTCCTCGAGCAGCTGAATCCAGAAGGTTTCTTGAAGAAAAATTCAGACCTGCATAAAAGGTTTGGATGATCATCCAAGTAGTCAGTCCATGAGTGGGACAATTCTTTACTATAGATTTCATTCTTTCCCAAGCTTTAGCAACATGCTCATTATCAAGTTGCTTAAAATTCATAATGCTGCATCTTAAAGATATAATCTTAGCAGGAGGATAATATTTTCCAATGAAAGCATCTTTACACTTAGTCCAAGAATCAATACTATTTCTAGGCAAAGATAGCAACCATTCTTTAGCTCTTCCTCTCAAAGAGAAAGGAAACAATTTCAGTTTAATAATATCTCCATCTACATCTTTATATTTTTGCATCTCACATAGTTCAACAAAATTATTAAGATGGGCAGCAGCATCATCAGTACTAAGACCAGAAAATTGCTCTCTCATAACAAGATTTAACAGGGCAGGCTTTATCTCATAAAATCAGCAGTAGGAGCAGGTGGAGCAATAGGTGTGCTAATGAAATAATTGTTGTTGGTGCTAGTAAAGTCACACAACTTAGTGTTCTCAGGAGTAGTCATTTTAACAAGACTAGAAATAGGAATAAAACTACAACTAGAATAAGAACTATTTTTTTTATGTTTTTGATAAAGAGAAACAAACAAGACAAAATAAAATAAACTAAGCAAAAAAAAAACAAAGTAAAGAGATTGGAAGTGAGAGACTCCCCTTGGAGAAATTCTCTTCCTCCCCGGCAACGGCGCTAGAAAAGTGTATTGATGGTGCAGATCTTGCACTCGTTGGGAAACCCCAAGAGGAAGGTATGATTAGCACAACAACAGTTTTCCCTCAGTAAGAAACTAAGGTTTAATCGACCAGTAGGAGGAAGGAGTAACTTCAGAAGGTTGAAGCAGTTGAGATGGCAGGGCGCACTACCGGTTCAGAAGCAACATGTAACCTACACAACACAATCAAATCACTTTGCCCCAACAAAACATTGAGGTTGTCAATCTCATCGGTTATGCTGAACACAAAGAGGTTAAACATATGGTGTGGAAAACAGTATGAAAGCAGTATGAAAACAATGTGAAAGAAGTGTGTGTATTATCAGAATGAGAAAATGGACCGGGGTCCACAGTTCACTAGTGGTGTCTAAATAACATGCGTGGTGAACAAATTACAGCTGGGAAATTGACAGAAATGAAGGTTGTGCCGTAGTGCATATGCAAGACATAAATATTACTATGTGATTTATGTGGGCATTACAACAAAATACATAGACCCTCATTCAACTGCATCTATGCCTAATAATCCACCCTCCGAATATTATCCGAACAAACATTGGGTATTAAGTTACAAGCAACAAATTATCGTAGCAAGCAAAGTGTGTAATGTAAACTATGTAAACACCATTGTTTTCTTCCTAATGGCAAGAACACATCCTCCATCCGTCACGTTTCTGTCACTCGAGCACATATGCAAAGGAGGCATGAACCCACTATCGAGCATAAATGCTCCCTCTTGGAGTTACTAGCATCTACTTGGTCAGATCATCTACTAATAACGGAGAGCATGCAAGATCATAAGTAACATATGCATGAAGATAACATGATAGATTGATAATTAGAATACATAGCATTCAAAATTCATCAGATCCCGGCAAACACAACATGTAGCATTACAAAAAGATGATCTCGATCATGTAGGGAAGCTCACGAGATCTAAACATGAGGTACAAAGTGGAGAAGACAACCATCTACCTACTGCTATGGACTCGTAGTCCAGGGATGAACTACTCACGCATCACTTTGGAGGAGGGCATGGTGGTGTAGACCCCTCCGGTGATGAATTCCCCTTCCGGTAGGGTGCCGGGTAGAGCTCCAGAACCCTCCCGACATTGGGATGACGATGACGGCGGCCTCAGGTGTTTCTCGAGAAGAAATGGTATATTTTTAGGCTTGACGTACTGGGGAGGTATAAATAGGTGAAAGGGCAAAGGCGGTGGAGGCCCGAGGGGCCCACACCACCCCACGGCGTGGCCATGGGGCGACGTTCTATGGTGTGGCCCCCTCCGGGCCTCTTCGGGACTCCGTGGAACCTTCGGGAATTCTAGGACCTCCGGACTTTGAATTTTCCAATTCCGAGAATATTTCCAGAACAACTTTTCTGAAACTAAAAACAACAAAAAATAGGGAACTGGCTCTGTGGCATCTTGTCAATAGGTTAGTCCGGAAAATCGATAAAAATGACATAAAGTGTATAGAAAACATGTAGGAAACAACATGAAAACAACATGGAATATTAGAAATTACGGATACGTTTATGACGTGTCAGGACCCCGGTCCATTTTCCTCATACCGATAATACAACCACAGCAACCTCTGTTTTCATACTGCTACTATTGTTTTCCTCCTTCCATCACTGTTCTCTTTTCATCTATTGCAAACAAGTATTGTTTTCCACACCATACGTTTAACCTCTTTGTTTTCAGCAAAACTGGTGAGATTGACAACCTCACTGCTTCGTTGGGGCAAAGTGATTTGATTGTGTTGTGTAGGTTCCACGTTGCTTCTGAACCGGTAGTGCACCCTGCCACCTCAGCTGCATCAACCTTCGGAAGTGATTCCTTTCTCCTACTGTTCGATTCAACATTGGTTTCTCTCTGAGGGAAAACTTGCTGCTGTGCTCTTCATACCTTCCTCTTGGGGTCTCCCAACGAGTGCAAAATCTGCACCATCAAGCATATTTTCTGGCGCCGTTGCCGGGGAGAAAGAGGATTTCTGCAAGGGGAGTCTCTCACTTCCAATCTCTTTACCTTATTTTTGTTTTGCTTAGTTTATTTTATTTTGTCTTGTTTGCTTCTCTATATCAAAAACACACAAAAAATGTTCTTATTCTAGTTGTTATTTTGTTACTCTATTGTTATTCTTCATCATGCTGCTCCCTAAGTTCATCTTGAAAGATCTATCAGTAGTTAGTGGTTCTATACTTCGAAAGGATACCATTAAAGAATTCTTTGATCATGTTAGTAAGCATGAAAATTTTGAGGAAATTCCATAGTAGAGCTTGCTCCAAATTATGAAACTGGTGCAACTTCTTTAATTCACATGTTAGAAGCTAGGTTTGTTAACCTTCACCCCATACCGCAGCAAATGTTCCTCAACTTGAATAATATTGAAGATATTGAAAAAAAGAAATTTATCTTAGAGTCCATGCTTAAATAATTTAGAGGTATTGCTATAGAAGCTAGAAAAGTTTTTGATCGTTTTAACATGCTAGGCTCATGTGTAAATGTTGTTGGTGCTCTTGAAAAAGCTGAACCTAAATGTGAAAAGGAGAAGGAAATACCAATCCCCTTTAAATTAGTATCTCTACATGAAATCCAAGAAAAGAACTTTGATTGGATTGTTCCTGAAAATTTTATTTGATGAGAGTAGTAAACCTAAAAGTTCTAAGAGATGAACATCTGAAACTCATTTAGATAAAATAAAATGCATTATTGAGGAATTTCCTTATCCTGATTTGGAGCCTCTCCATTTGAAAACACTTGATTTTATTTTTTTCTGGGCCTAGCTAAAAGGCGTTAAAGAAAAGCACTTCTTGGGAGATAACATATGGTTTTATATTTTGCTTTGTTTTTCTCTGTTTTCTTTGAGTAAAGGTGTTGTATACTTTTGTAGCAACTCCTTTGTATCTTTATTTTCATGTATTATTTGTGCCAAGTAAAGTTTCTAGCGAAAGTTGGAGTTGGTTTTGGATTTCTGCGCAGGAAACAGATTTCTGCTGTCCACTGTAAAAAATTGCATAATTCACGAAAAGATCAAAATGACCTGAAAATGTTTGTGCTTATTCCTCAGCTAATTTTGAAAAAAATTTGTTGTTTACGTTTTTCTATTCGAGCAACGTAAGTGTGCAAAAAAAAATCGTCTTTACAGACTGTTCTGGTTTTGACAGATTCTACCTTTTTACTTGCATTCTCTCTTTTACTATGTAGAGTGGATTTCTTTGCTTCACGAAACATCAGTGTCTGTAGATAATGTTTAAAATTATTAATAATGCTTGTGTCCATGCTAAACATGTGAACTTTTGATTGTGGACTAACCCTCTAATGCGAATTACATTGGGTGTGGTGTGAACGAAGTTTTCAAGGGTGAACAGAAGAGGGTGATATAATGTGATCAAAAAGAGTGCAAAGCCAAAGCTTGGGGATGCCCCCGTGGTTCATCCCAACAAATTCTAAGAAGACTCAAGCGTCTAAGTGTGGGTATGCCCAAGGCATCCCCTTCTTCATCAACAATTTATCAGGTCACTTCTCGTGAAACTATATTTTTATTCGGTCACATCATATGAATTTTACTTGAAGCGTCTATTTGTTTTATTTTGTTTTCCTTGATGCAATAATATTTTTGGAACCCAGCATTCTTTGTGTGGGAGAGAGACACGCTCCGCTTTTTTCATACGAATACTCGTTATGCTCGTATTCTTAGTTTTTCTTCTAGCTGCTGCAAATTCCTTTTAGCTCATGTTTTTCATACATCTCTTATTCAGAGTTGTTAGTTCTAGTAGAGTTATGTTAGTACTTTCTTGTTTCATTGCCATATCTCTTGGAGAGCTTATTTTAGTACAAAATGTTTGGTGTTGGAAATCAGTAGTACAGTTTTCGTGCTTATAACAGTACAAATAGAAGCTTGTATAGACTGTGCTAGACTTTTTCATGTCATGCTAGATGTTATTTTAATTCTATGCTTAGTAGTTATTATTGTAGTATGACTTGTCTCAAATAGTCAAGAGTTCTTAATGTGCCATTGAAAGAATCATGAGTTGTTTTTGTCATATTGAAGCATGAATTTGTGGTGTTCTCTTTCGAATGCTTTATTTGGTTGACTTGGCGCATGCTTACACCATGTTTATGACTACAAAACAGCCACTTATAGCCTCTATGATCATTTGATTTTTGACTTGTAATACCCTTTATGCTTTGATTAATAATGTTTTTGTCGCTATGCATGATTATGGCCATTATTGCTCTCTTGATTTGTCGCTCCTAGTCTTCTGCTAGCCTCCACCTGTACTGAATATGAGCTCTACTCGTGCATCCAACTCCCAAAAACCAGAGTTTGCCAAATATGTCCACCATACCTACCTACATGTGGTATTTAACCGCCACTGCAAGTAATTTCTCATGTGCTACCTTTAAAACTTTCAAAAATTATTCCTATTTTGTGCCCCTGTTTTAGCTCATGAGGACGTAAATAGAGAATCTTTATCTCACTTGTTGATTGGACTTTACACACCTGGACTAGTGGCTTCATCCGCTTATCAAAATGATAGAAGAGCTGGCAGCGGGGTGCCCAGCCCCAAAACTGGTTACTATTAAATTCTCTTCACTATTTTTGCCCGTGATTTATAAGTCAAAACATAATTGTGTAAACAAAAGAGAAATAGGGATGACCTTCTATACCAGATGCGTCCTTCAATGGGAGCCGCTCTTGTGAAGTCTAGTTGGCTTGTGACATACTGTATTTTATGCTTACCATTCGTTGACGTAAGCATACATCTCTCTAAAAAAATGTTTTCAATACCTCTGTTTAATAAAATAAAAAGCTCTAGCACATGAGTTAATCCCTACTTCCCTCGGCGAAGCACCTTTCTTTTACTTTTATGTTGAGTCTCCATCTTCTAACTTTATGCACATTTGAGAGAGCATAATTGCCATTCTGAGTTTAATGTGCATTTGTCCCAGAAACTATTATTAATTGATTCATGATGTGTTATTATTTGCTATCAAATTATTTGTTCTAGTCATCCACTTGAACTTTGAAGGTGTCCTGGCATTTATGTTTTCCCCCACTCTTAAGGACAAGTGAAATATCACTTTGCTATGTTTTCTCTATGCTCGAAATAAACGTATAACTTTCAAGTGCATTATTATTCATGATATTTTATTTGTGTTACTTTTCATGATGCAAGGTGATTGCTAAGTTTCATTATTAAAGTTATATCTATTATGTCTGTATTTTAAGTACTATGATCTCAGCTATACATATGCTTTTACTTTAAGATGATCAAGTTTATGCTGGTAGCTGTCACCTCAGAAATTATTTGTTTTTTATCGTTTACCTACTCGAGGACGAGGAGGAACTAAGCTTGGGGATGTTGATACTGTAACATCCCAAGTATGAAAATCTCCCCCTAGATGTTTGTTTCTTGTTTATTATTGCTTTGCATCATGTCATCATATTCTTTGCATTGTTTGCATCTGTTTCCATCTGATTTCTATTTGAATTCCAAAACAAAAATTCAATTGTGGTTCATACTTGTTATGTTACTTTGTGTCAAATAAAAACTACAAACAAACAAACAAATTGTTCCACTAAAACTTGGAATCAAAATCTTTAAATTGGCTAAGTTTCATTTATTTAGTTTGATACCACAAATGGCTCAATTCATTTAATTTTTCAACAAGCAACCTATTTAATTTTTTTTGGAAAAACCAAAGTGGGTACTTGATGCTATTACAAAACTTAATCAATAAAAACATTGTCCCAAATTTTGCTAAACCCTAACACCATTTGTTTTCTCTCTTTTCTCAAATCTGCAAAAAAAAAACAGAAAAGGTTAAAAGGAAATAAGAGAGAGAGAGAGGGGGAATAGGGCCTGCAGCCCATTTGGGCCGGCCAACTGCCCCGAAGGCCTCGTACCCCCCATCGTCTTCTACCTTCGTACGGCAGGCAGATCACGCTGCCCACATCGACATGCTCAAGCAGGGAACGGTGATCGAGCCCCCCTCCTCATCCATATATCCCTGCCTCGAGCTCCCCATCCTGCCCTAATCTCCTCCTCCTTCTTCCTCTCGGGCGCCGCCCTTTTTCTCTCGCTGCTTCTCCTCCCTTCTCTGTATCCTCCCCGAGAGCTCCATCACCGCCGCCCTCTCTGGCTCGCCGTCGGCGCCACGGCGCCCGCCCGGCCGCGCTAGGGCCGGGAACGGAGACGCCGCGCGCCCCTCTTCCTCGCCGTGGCCTCGGCTTCCCCCGAGGACCACCGGAGCTCCGCCGCCATCCAAGTTCGCCGCCGGCCGCACCCTGTCGTCCTCCACCGTTCGCCTCCGTTCCCTCTGTGAGTCGCTACCTCCTCCCTCGTTCCCTCTCCTATCCCTTCCCTCGGGGCCGCACGCACGCCGGCCTGAGCCCCCGCACGGCAACCGCCCCACCGGCCACCGCGCGCCAGCGCATCGAGCAGCGGCCGCCGGCCGCTCAGTTCCTCAGTCGCTGGACGGTACCTGCACGATAGAAAATTCAGTTAGTTGCGTTGACGGAAAGATATCCTCCTTCGCACCGCGTACATAACACGAACTCGAGCCCAGCCGCACTGGCTACCGCCCACTGCGCGGAAGCGCGAGGTCCCGGGATCAAATCCCGCGGGAGGCATTTGCCTCCCCAATTTTTTCCCTCCGCGCGCACCCCCGCGGGACCCGCATGTCATGGACCCTAGCGGCCACATCACCTCCTAGCCATCCACCTAAGCGCCACAGTGGCGCTGGCCCCACTGTCAGTGGCTGGGTCTGCTCACAGCGTGGTGCAGTTGCTATTTTCGGCCTTTTTCCTTTAATTTAAGTCCAGTTTTTATTACAGTTTGGTCCCTAAACTTAAAAAATGAATAACTTCTATTTTATAACTCCAATTAATAAAAATAAAATATGTGCACTGCTCTAAATTAAATTGTCTGTCTACCTATAGCATTTGTTTTCTGTTCTGAATTTTCAAAATGCAATTCAAATTTGAATTCAAATAATTCAATTGCAATTTGCTAAAATCCATAACTAATTCATTATTAATCCAAATCATACAAATAAAATATGTTTTCCATACCATTTTGAACCACCAATTCAAATATAAATTTTGTTTCATGATTTGAATAATTAAAATTGCTTAAATAATTTAATCCTTGTTTAATTCATTTAAATTTGATAAAATCATAACTTGCTCAAATAAAATTATTTTTGAACATGCAAAATATGTTTTCAACCTAGAAAAGTATAAACTTCTCAAATATGAATTTGAATTTATGTTTTGAAAAAATAAAATTCAAATCAAATTCATGCTTGTTTTAAATTCATTTAAAACTTGTTTAATATTGTTTCAATCATAATAAATCCATCCTAACTCCTTTTTAAATATTTGAAACATGTAATCCAACTAAAATTTGGTGTTCTTTTCAAATATAAACTTTGTTATCTGTTTTGAACAATTTAACTTGGTGAAAACAACAAATACTTGTGTGACAACTTTAAGGAACCAAAAATTCCATAACTTACTAAATAAATTTCTAAATTGGTAAACCCTATTTTAAATTGGTTCTATTGTTGTTATTTTGTTGTTTTCCTCATCCATGCATCATACTAATTCACCTTCATCTGTTGATTAGTTGGAAAACAAATAATCTAACCCAAAATTCATAGGCTTTTCATATGCAACTCAAAATTGCATATGTGTCCATTTAATTTGTGTTACCATGTCAACTAGTTTATTTTGATGCAACTATTAACATGACATGCATCATCCCCATGATTGTGCACTATGCCATGATACTGATTGTTTGTTCTCTGTGTTGTTTGTTTTCTTCTTCTCGAATAGACAACGACGTTGAGACCGACGATCTATACGACACCCCTTCAAAGGAGTTAGCCCAGTACCAGGCTGCTGAGCTTGCAGGCAAGTTATCACTCACATGAACCACTGTGTTCCTTTCAACATTGGTTACCGATACTTTTCCGTTGTCTATCTCTGCTAGCCATATGTATCGTTGCTTCTGTTACGATCCTATCACATGATACCCTGAAACCATGATATTGCCTCACCTCCAGTCCTATAACCCCGTTGTTTGAGCCCGTGTCTTACTAGCATGCTTAGGGTTGTTTCTGCTCGAGTCTGTTACCCGTTACTTTCTGTTATCATATTCTATTATGTTCTGGGCTCGATGTTTAAACAACAACCTGTTAATGCTCGGGTAATAATAATAATTTGATGTTAAGGCACCGGCAGGAGGCCCGGCGTGGTTTTGAGGCCTGCTAGTGTCGACCCTAATTAGGAAAAGGGTCTTGTCTACTGATCCATGATGAGCGTGCTCACCGCATCCGGGTGGTGGTATGGAACCCCCCTCGGCTTTGATCTGATCCGCAGTTTGTCCGAAGAGCCACACTTAGTTCGGGTGTTCCATTTGTCTCATACGCATAAATGGGTCGCTCCCATGGTTACTGATGATGATGATGACGCACACATATAGGGCGAGGCCTGTATTGCCGGGGTGTTGCGTCCTGCGGGAGTTTTGCACACTTGCGCTGAGTATTCGGCTGCGTGGCTGGGACCTTATAGCTCCGTGGATCCTAGGACAGGCTGTAGAGATGGTTCGAGTCGTGTCAAGCCAACCTGAGTTTTAGTTGGTGGCTTGAGTGTGTACGGGTACTGGAGCACACCCTGCAGGGATGAATCTTCTCAAGAAGCCGTGTTGTCCGCGGTTATGTGACGACTTGGTGAAAGTACTGGCTAACAAGTACTCAGACAAATTACACCTAACTACAATAACTTGACTAGTAATAGGTCTATTGACGTAATAACCTGAACCATCATTAATCCAACTGTGTGAGTTATCCTCGGATTGCTTCTTTGGATAAGGGGCGAGATCCAGGATGGGTTTGTTTGGTGGTTGGTTGTAGTTGGTTATGATACGCTATCTTATCTCCTTTTCTGATAGCCGGAACTTGTAGTATGTATCTGTAGTTGGTTAGTGCAGCCCGCTGCCGCATCTTTGTATCCCCTTTCTTCCGTTGAACCCAAAGCATCTGTGCTTGGTGTTGACGGGTTACACTTTGGTGAACTGTGAGTCTTACTTGCCAGTACGTTTATGTACTGACCCCTTTGGGGCTGTGGTTTCCGCAGACTACGATTCCGAGGATCTCCATGGTGGCTTCTACGTGGAGTACGACGAGGCTGCTGACGAGTAGATAGCGGACCCGGGCAGGATCCGAGACTTCGTGGATGGGCTCCGTCTTTCCGTTTCCGGCTTCTTAAGCCTATTTGGATTTGTCTGTACTCAGACATGTTGAATGCTTCCGCTGTGATGTACTGATGTTATGTTGGGACATGTGTCCTCTGGATGATTGTATTTTCTATTCTCTGCCCTAGTGAGGGCCAGTTGCAACTTATTTCCATCTTTTGTGTCTTAGAGATACGTTGTGCTATCACTTTGTTCAACGCCGTTGACGTACCATGTGTGTATGGTATGAAGTACGTCAATGGTAGTATCCTGATTTCTATGGGATAGTTTACGTCGACGCTGAACAGATAGGGGTTGGTTGTCACACATACGTGTGTTGGCCTACTCGTAAGAGGACGCGGGTGCCGGTAAGCCCCGTAATCCAATCTACTACTGCTCAATGGAACGGCGAGTATCCTTTAGAAGTCCGGGTGCGACAAATGGTATCAGAGCCTGTCTGCCTGTAGGATCCCTTTTACTGGTCGCAGTTGAGTCTAGAAACTATTTTGTAGCTATATAGGAAAAATGAAACGTGAGAGTAGGAATTCTGCCATTTTATTTCTTTCCCCACCCACCCTCCCTTTTCTGGTAAGGAAGTGCAACGTTGTTTTTCTCTTCTCATCTAAACTTTCAAGTTAGGTTTTCACGAATCCTGGTTTCTCTGGGATAGTTATATCTACTAGACCATAGGAATGGAGGTGGTTGTGACAGGATTTATCATGTTGCCTACTCACGATTGAGAACGGAGGCGTGTAAGCCCCGGAAGCAGATCCTCTATTCCTTAAGCAGTAGATATTGATCCTTTAGAAGCCCCGATGGGTTTTCTCCGTAGTACCTCAGGTGTTTGTGGTCTCTGTTTCCCAGTTGTTGCTTCGATATCGTCCTTCACAAATCTTCTATTCCGTTGTAACAACTTATCTGTTAATCCGTCGTTAACCTCCATCCTTGTTCTATGCTACCTTCTTACCGTCTGAAGTAATCCTTTTAAGCACTTATATTGGATTTTGTTATCCGGTTAGTGTGTTAATCTTGGTATCCTCTTCAGGATGGAAAGTGGTGACGAAGAACCCACACTGCCACCCGAGATGGGGAAAGTGCTGTCTCAGATGACACAAGTTATAAAGCAGATGCAGCAGAACCAAGACCTTGGGAGTAATGGCAACGCCCGCGTGTCTATTCGGGAGTTCCTTGAGCTCAATCCGCGCACGTTTGATAACTCCTCCGAGCCATTGGATGCTGATGACTAGCTCCGTGAAATGAACCGTACTCTTATGGTAGCTCATGTGGCTGACGAGGACCGTGTTCCTTACGTGACCTACCTTCTCCGTGGGCGATCTATGTCTTGGTGGGAGAATTTACAAGAAATGAGAGGTCCTAGTGTGGCAATCACATGGGAGGATTTCAAGCAAGCCTTCGTGCGCCATCACATTCCCGATGGGCTCATGGAGAAAATGCGTGAGGAATTCTATTCTTTCACACAAGGCAATCTGGACGTTCTCGAATACCAAAGAGAGTTCAATCGTCTGGCTCGCTACGCCGGAGATGAAATCTCCACGGAAGCGAGAAAGATGGCAAAGTTCCGCAGGGGTCTCAACCCGGAACTCAAGTATGCTCTCACCAACGTCAAGGCCAAGAATTTTGAGGACCTCATCAACATCGCTCTAAATGAAGAGCATGGGCGCAAGTTGGTTGAGGAATCTCGTAAGCACTCTCGTGAACAGGCTAACCTCTCAAAAGCTATCATGCCTCCAAGAAAACGAAGAGTTTGGGTTCCATATACCACTACAACACCGCCCATCTGCTTGCCAAGCCCGGCAGGATTTCTTGCCCTCCCTCCCACCCCAGTGGTATCTTCAGGAGGTGCTCCATCTCAGCCAAGTCCAACAACTCCTCGTTCTGCTAGTACATGCTTCAAGTGCGGTCTATCAGGACACTACTCCTACAAGTGCCCGCAGAACAAGCTACCATCACTACCTATCGCTAATGTCAATCATGTGATGGTACACACTTCTTCGCCTAGGCCCCGCAACAGGAACAAGTTTGTCTTGAGAACTGTGAGGGTGAACCATGTCAAGGCCCAGGGAGCAGAAGAATCTCCAGAGGTTGTAATGGGCACACTTCTTGTGAACTCGTTTCGTGCTAAAGTCTTGTTCGATTCTGGTGCTTCACACTCTTTCATCTCTCAATGCTTTGCAAATAACAGTGGAATCAACTTCGAACAGTTGTCTATCCTTCTCCTAGTGAAATCACCGGGATCTAGCTGGCAAAGCAATAAAGTTAGCCAGAACATCGAGATCACAATTGGAAACCTTCCATTCCAGGCATCTCTGATAGCTCCCCACTCTTCAGATATTGATGTAATTCTGGGAATGGATTGGTTGGTAGCCAACAAAGCAGTCATTGATTGTCCTGCCAAGTCTGTCAAAATCACACACCCTTCTGGCCAGATAGTCTACTTCCATGCTGAAAATCCAGTTGCTCAACTCTACACTCTCAATGCAAATCCTCTTCCATCTATTGAAACTATTCCGGTGGTTTGTGAATTCCCCGATGTCTTTCCAGAATAATTGCCAGGAATGCCTCCGGACAGAGCAGTGGAGTTCGTGATCGAACTTGAACCAGGCACTGCTCCAATCTCTAAGCATCCATACAAGATAGCTCCTCCCGAACTGAAGTTGTTGAAGGAGCAAATAGATATGTACATGGAGAAAGGTTACATTCAACCTAGTTCCTCGGCTTGGGGTTGCCCAACTCTGTTCGTTGCGAAGAAGGATCAAACAAAGAGACTCGTGGTTGACTATCGTCCTCTCAACGAGAAAACCATCAAAAACAAATATCCAATTCCTCGTATCGATGATCTTTTTGATCAACTTGCTGGAGCCTCAATATTCTCCAAGATGGACTTGAGAATGGGTTACCATCAAATAAAGATCAGAAAGGAAGATATTCCAAAAACAGCTTTCACCACTCGCTACGGTCTATATGAATACACCGTCATGTCCTTTGGTCTCACCAATGCACCGGCGACATTCTCTCGACTCATGAATTCTGTCTTCCATGAATACCTCGACAAGTTCGTTGTGGTATATCTTGATGATATTCTTGTCTACTCAAAATCTGAGGAAGAGCATGGAGAACATCTTCGTCTCACTCTCATGAAACTTCGCGAGCATCGTTTATATGCCAAATTCTCCAAATGTGAGTTCTGGATTCCAGAAGTTGCTTACCTTGGTCATGTCATCTCTGCCAAGGGCATAGCCATTGATCCAGAAAAGGTTAAGGCAATTGTTGATTGGAAACCTCCTAAGACGGTGAAGCAAGTCAGAAGTTTTCTTGGTTTGGCTAGCTATTGCCGTCGTTTCGTCCAAAACTTCTCCAAGATTGCCAAACCTCTCACTGATCTCACAAAGAAGGTCAAGAAGTTTGTTTGGTCTCCACAATGTGATGAAAGTTTCAATCTCCTCAAGACTAAACTCACTTCTACACCAGTTCTGGTTGGCCCAGATACTACCAAACCTTTCCAGATTTTCTGTGATGCTTCTCTCCAAGGTCTAGGTGCAGTTCTTATGCAAGAACGTCAAGTTGTGGCTTATGCTTCACGTCAGTTGAATGCACATGAGCTCAATTATCCCACACATGACCTAGAACTTGCAGCAGTTGTGTTTGCCCTCAAGAAATGGAGGCAATACTTGTTGGGTAATCGCACTGAAATCTTTTCTGATCATAAGAGTATGAAATACATCTTCACTCAGCCAGATCTAAACCTCAGACAAAGGAGATGGATTGAAAAGATCAAAGACTTCGATCTTACCATTTCTTACACTCCAGGCAAGGCTAATGTTATGGCCGATGCTCTCAGTCGCAAGTCCTATTGCAATAATCTCATGATCATGGAAAGCCAACCTCCACTTCATGAAGAATTCCAGAAGCTGAACCTTGGTCTTCTTCCTCAAGGTTATCTTGCAAACTTGACAGCCAGTCCAACTCTCGAGGACAAGATTCGTTCTGAACAACTTCGTGATGCTGAGATCAAGAAGATCGCAAATAACATCAAAGCAGGCAATGTGAAGTATCAATGCTTCTCAATTGATGACAAGGGAACCGTGTTCTTCGAAGGACGCATTGCAGTTCCTCAAATTCAATGTCTCAAAGATGTTATTCTCAAGGAGGCTCATGAAACTCCTCTTTCCATCCACCCTGGAAGTACTAAGATGTACCAGGATCTTAAGACACTTTATTGGTGGTCTGGCATGAAACGTGAAATTGCTCAATACGTTTCTGAATGCGACGTTTGTCAACGTGTTAAGGCAGTTCATCAGAAAACAGTCGGTCTTCTCCAACCTCTGAAAATTCCTGAGTGGAAGTGGGACATGATTGAAATGGACTTCGTCACTGGGTTTCCAAAGTCCAAGAAGGGCAACGATGCAATCTTCGTTGTTATTGATCGACTCACTAAGGTAGCTCACTTCTTTGCTGTCAAAGAAACAATCTCAGCTAGCCAGTTAGCAGAACTCTACACAACAAAGATTGTTCCTCTTCATGGTGTTCCATTGGAAATAAGCTCAGATCGTGGAAGCATATTCACTTCTCATTTCTGGAAGAGTTTTCAAGAAGCATTGGGCACCAAACTTCTGTTCAGCACGGCTTATCATCCTCAGTCTCAAGGGCAAGTCGAAAGAGTCAATCAGATTCTCGAGGATATGCTCAGAGCATGTGGTCTCTCCTTTGGCATGAAATGGGAGGATTGCCTTCCATATGCTGAATTCTCCTACAACAACAGCTTCCAGGGAAGCCTAGGCATGGCACTGTTTGAAGCTCTCTATGGCCACAGATGCAGGAGTCCAATCAATTGGTCTGGAGCTGGTGAACGTTCACTCTTAGGCCCTGACATTGTTAAGGAAGCCGAAGATAAAGTTCGCATCATTCGTGACAATCTCAAGATTGCTCAGTCTCGTCAGAAAAGCTACTATGACAGCAAGCACAGGGATATGATCTATGCACCTGGTGACAAAGCATATCTCCGTGTAACTCCCCTCAGAGGCACTCATCGTTTTGGTGTCAAAGGAAAGCTAGCACCGAGATACATTGGTCCGTTCAACATTCTATCAAGGCGTGCGGAAAATGCCTAGCGTCTTGAACTTCCAGAAAAACTATCCAAGGTGCACGATGTGTTTCACGTGTCACAGCTCAAGAAGTGTTTCAAAGATCCAGATCGTGCAGTTGATCATGATTCCATTGAACTGCAAGAAGATCTCTCTTATGAGGAGCACCCTGTTCGTATTCTCGATGAGACCGTTCGTAAGACTCGCAACAAGAGCACCAAGTTCTTGAAAGTGCAATGGTCGCATCATTCCGATAAAGAGGCAACGTGGGAGACCGAAGAGGATCTTCGCAAGAAGTATCCGGACCTTTTCTCTTCTCAGTAGGAATCTCGGGGCGCAATTCCTTCAAGGGGGGGCGTTTTGTAACATACCAAGTATGAAAATCTCCCCCTAGATGTTTGTTTCTTGTTTATTATTGCTTTGCATCATGTCATCATATTCTTTGCATTGTTTGCATCTGTTTCCATCTGATTTCTATTTGAATTCCAAAACAAAAATTCAATTGTGGTTCATACTTGTTATGTTACTTTGTGTCAAATAAAAACTACAAACAAACAAATTGTTCCACTAAAACTTGGAATCAAAATCTTTAAATTGGCTAAGTTTCATTTATTTAGTTTGATACCACAAATGGCTCAATTCATTTAATTTTTCAACAAGCAACCTATTTAATTTTTTTTGGAAAAACCAAAGTGGGTACTTGATGCTATTACAAAACTTAATCAATAAAAACATTGTCCCAAATTTTGCTAAACCCTAACACCATTTGTTTTCTCTCTTTTCTCAAATCTGCAAAAAAAAACAGAAAAGGTTAAAAGGAAATAAGAGAGAGAGAGGGGGGGAATAGGGCCTGCAGCCCATTTGGGCCGGCCAACTGCCCCGAAGGCTCGGTACCCCCCATCGTCTTCTACCTTCGTACGGCAGGCAGATCACGCTGCCCACGTCGACATGCTCAAGCAGGGAACGGTGATCGAGCCCCCCTCCTCATCCATATATCCCTGCCTCGAGCTCCCCCTCCTGCCCTAATCTCCTCCTCCTTCTTCCTCTCGGGCGCCGCCCTTTTTCTCTCGCTGCTTCTCCTCCCTTCTCTGTATCCTCCCCGAGAGCTCCATCACCGCCGCCCTCTCCGGCTCGCCGCCGGCGCCACGGCGCCCACCCGGCCGCGCTAGGGCCGGGAACGGAGACGCCGCGCGCCCCTCTTCCTCGCCGTGGCCTCGGCTTCCCCCGAGGACCACCGGAGCTCCGCCGCCATCCAAGTTCGCCGCCGGCCGCACCCTGTCGTCCTCCATCGTTCGCCTCCGTTCCCTCTGTGAGTCGCTACCTCCTCCCTCGTTCCCTCTCCTATCCCTTCCCTCGGGGCCGCACGCACGCCGGCCCGAGCCCCCGCACGGCAACCGCCCCACCGGCCACCGCGCGCCAGCGCATCGAGCAGCGGCCGCCGGCCGCTCAGTTCCTCTGTCGCTGGACGGTACCTGCACGATAGAAAATTCAGTTAGTTGCGTTGACGGAAAGATATCCTCCTTCGCACCGCGTACCTAACACGAACTCGAGCCCAGCCGCACTGGCTACCGCCCACTGCGCGGAAGCGCGAGGTCCCGGGATCAAATCCCGCGGGAGGCATTTGCCTCCCCAATTTTTTCCCTCTGCGCGCACCCCCGCGGGACCCGCATATCATGGACCCTAGCGGCCACATCACCTCCTAGGCATCCACCTAAGCGCCACAGTGGCGCTGGCCCCACTGTCAGTGGCTGGGTCTGCTCACTGCGTGGTGCAGTTGCTATTTTCGGCCTTTTTCCTTTAATTTAAGTCCAGTTTTTATTACAGTTTGGTCCCTATACTTAAAAAATGAATAACTTCTATTTTATAACTCCAATTAATAAAAATAAAATATGTGCACTGCTCTAAATTAAATTGTCTATCTACCTATAGCATTTGTTTTCTGTTTTGAATTTTCAAAATGCAATTCAAATTTGAATTCAAATAATTCAATTGCAATTTGCTAAAATCCATAACTAATTCATTATTAATCCAAATCATACAAATAAAATATGTTTTCCATACCATTTTGAACCACCAATTCAAATATAAATTTTGTTTCATGATTTGAATAATTAAAATTGCTTAAATAATTTAATCCTTGTTTAATTCATTTAAATTTGATAAAATCATAACTTGCTCAAATAAAATTATTTTTGAACATGCAAAATATGTTTTCAACCTAGAAAAGTATAAAATTCTCAAATATGAATTTGAATTTATGTTTTGAACAAATAAAATTCAAATCAAATTCATGCTTGTTTTAAATTCATTTAAAACTTGTTTAATATTGTTTCAATCATAATAAATCCATCCTAACTCCTTTTTCAATATTTGAAACATGTAATCCAACTAAAATTTGGTGTTCTTTTCAAATATAAACTTTGTTATCTGTTTTGAACAATTTAACTTGGTGAAAACAACAAATACTTGTGTGACAACTTTAAGGAACCAAAAATTCCATAACTTACTAAATAAATTTCTAAATTGGTAAACCCTATTTTAAATTGGTTCTATTGTTGTTATTTTGTTGTTTTCCTCATCCATGCATCATACTAATTCACCTTCATCTGTTGATTAGTTGGAAAACAAATAATCTAACCCAAAATTCATGGGCTTTTCATATGCAACTCAAAATTGCATATGTGTCCATTTAATTTGTGTTACCATGTCAACTAGTTTATTTTGATGCAACTATTAACATGACATGCATCATCCCCATGATTGTGCACTATGCCATGATATTGATTGTTTGTTCTCTGCGTTGTTTGTTTGCTTCTTCTCGAATAGACGACGACGTTGAGACCGACGATCTATACGACACCCCTTCAAAGGAGTTAGCCCAGTACCAGGCTGCTGAGCTTGCAGGCAAGTTATCACTCACATGAACCACTGAGTTCCTTTCAACATTGGTTACCGATACTTTTCCGTTGTCTATCTCTGCTAGCCATATGTATCGTTGCTTCTGTTACGATCCTATCACATGATACCCTGAAACCATGATATTGCCTCACCTCCAGTCCTATAACCCCGTTGTTTGAGCCCGTGTCTTACTAGCATGCTTAGGGTTGTTTCTGCTTGAGTCTGTTACCCGTTACTTTCTGTTATCATATTCTATTATGTTCTGGGCTCGATGTTTAAACAACAACCTGTTAATGCTCGGGTAATAATAATAATTTGATGTTAAGGCACCGGCAGGAGGCCCGGCGTGGTTTTGAGGCCTGCTAGTGTCGACCCTAATTAGGAAAAGGGTCTTGTCTACTGATCCATGATGAGCGTGCTCACCGCATCTGGGTGGTGGTATGGAACCCCCCTCGGCTTTGATCTGATCCGCAGTTTGTCCGAAGAGCCACACTTAGTTCGGGTGTTCCATTTGGCTCATACGCATAAATGGGTCGCTCCCATGGTTACTGATGATGATGATGACGCACACATATAGGGCGAGGCCTGTATTGCCGGGGTGTTGCGTCCTGCGGGAGTTTTGCACACTTGCGCTGAGTATTCGGCTGCGTGGCTGGGACCTTATAGCTCCGTGGCTCCTAGGACAGGCTGTAGAGATGGTTCGAGTCGTGTCAAGCCAACCTGAGTTTTAGTTGGTGGCTTGAGTGTGTACGGGTACTGGAGCACACCCTGCAGGGATGAATCTTCTCGAGAAGCCGTGTTGTCCGCGGTTATGTGACGACTTGGTGTAAGTACTGGCTAACAAGTACTCAGACAACTTACACCTAACTACAATAACTTGACTAGTAATAGGTCTATTGACATAATAACCTGAACCATCATTAATCCAACTGTGTGAGTTATCCTCGGATTGCTTCTTTGGATAAGGGGCGAGATCCAGGATGGGTTTGTTTGGTGGTTGGTTGTAGTTGGTTATGATACGCTATCTTATCTCCTTTTCTGATAGCCGGAACTTGTAGTATGTATCTGTAGTTGGTTAGTGCAGCCCGCTGCCGCATCTTTGTATCCCCTTTCTTCCGTTGAACCCAAAGCATCTGTGCTTGGTGTTGACGGGTTACACTTTGGTGAACTGTGAGTCTTGCTTGCCAGTACGTTTATGTACTGACCCCTTTGGGGCTGTGGTTTCCGCAGACTACGATTCCGAGGATCTCCATGGTGGCTTCTACGTGGAGTACGACGAGGCTGCTGACGAGTAGATAGCGGACCCGGGCAGGATCCGAGACTTCGTGGATGGGCTCCGTCTTTCCGTTTCCGGCTTCTTAAGCCTATTTGGATTTGCCTGTACTCAGACCTGTTGAATGCTTCCGCTGTGATGTACTGATGTTATGTTGGGACATGTGTCCTCTGGATGATTGTATTTGCTATTCTCTGCCCTAGTGAGGGCCAGTTGCAACTTATTTCCATCTTTTGTGTCTTAGAGATATGTTGTGCTATCACTTTGTTCAACGCCGTTGACATACCATGTGTGTATAGTATGAAGTACGTCAATGGTAGTATCCTGATTTCTATGGGATAGTTTACGTCTACGCTGAACAGATAGGGGTTGGTTGTCACACATACGTGTGTTGGCCTACTCGTAAGAGGACGCGGGTGCCGGTAAGCCCCGTAATCCAATCTACTACTGTTCAACGGAACGGCGAGTATCCTTTAGAAGTCCGGGTGCGACAGATACGTCATAAACGTATCCATAATTTATGATGTTCCATGTTGTTTTCATGCCATATGCTACATGTTTCCTTTACACTTTATGCCATTTTTATCGATTTCCTGGGACTAACTTATTGACAAGATGCCACAGAGCCAGTTCATGTTTTTTGCTGTTTTTAGTTTTAGAAAAGTTCTTCTGGAAATATTCTCGGAATTGGACGATTCGAAACCCGGATGTCTTAGAAAGTTGTCGCGCACACGAAGTCCGAAGGAGACCCGGAGGGGAGTCATAGGGGCCCCACACCATGGGTGGGCGCGCCCCCTGGCCGCACCCAGGGGTGGTGTGGCCCCCCTGCTCGCCCACCAACATTGCCCTCTCGCCTATATATTGTCCTCGAAGGGTTAACCCTAAACACCCGAGCCTTTTTCCAATAAAACATCCACAGCTGCCATAATCGTCAACCCTAGTTTGGGAGGGTTCTGGAGCTCTCCCCGGCACCTTGCTGGGAGGGGGAATCATCACCGGAGGGCTCTACACCACCATGCCCGCCTCCGGGATGATGCGTGAGTAGTTCCCTTGGACTACGGGTCCATAGCACACTACTAGGAAAACAGCTATAGGAGAAATCATACCCGTGATGCACGACATGCTCGGTGCGTCACGCCTATGTACCCGTGGCGCACCACACACCAGTGGGCCTCGGTGCGTCACGGCTGAGGGCATAGCGGTGACGCACCTTCCAGACGGTACGCCACAGCTATAGGTGGGTGCTGGGCGGCCAGGGGCCTAAGGCCATAGCCGAGGGCAAAGATAGCCGTGACACACCGTATGTTTGATGCGTCACGGGTATTGCAATAGGCGTGACACACCAAACATATGGTGCGTCACGGCTATGGCTTCCACCGAAATGTCCTTTCTAGTTTTGTCACGGAAGAGTTCCATGTCTAAAAATCATCAAAAAATAAATTCCTTATAGATGCACGCAGATTTTAAGGTATATACTTTTTTAACAAATTTTGAAATATGAATTTCGACTTTCTCAGCAAAAGTTCGTTAAAAAAAGTAAAATGGGCATAACTTTTGCATACGATGTCGGAAATTAAAGTTCAGTATACCAACGGAAACTAGAGAAAAAAAGGAACTCAACCGCACTCGCCTTCGGCCTATGAGCCTTTTTTAGATTCTCCAAATTCCTAAAGGAAAACAAGTTATGCGAGACAGAAGCTTTTTTCCTACAAAATAAAAAAAAATAAAAAAGATAAGCGTGACGCACCACATGTATGGTGAGTCACGGCTAAGTCAGGGCAGGATTTTTGAATTTCGAACCCGGGAGAGGCCTCCCATCTATATATACTCCCATTCCTTCTCCTTCCTCTACTCTTCTCCATTCCCCTTTCATATCTTCTCTCTCCTTCCTCCACTCTCCATTCTCTCTTCTCCTTTCCTCCTACCACCACCACCACCACCACCACCAACACCACCACCACCACCACCACCACCACCAACACCACCACAACCACCACCTCGCATCCACTCCGGCGACAACATCCTCGTGTCCACTCCGGCGACCACCTCTACTCCGGCGGCCACCTCCTCTCCGGCGACCTCCTCTCCGGTGGCCTCCTCCACTACCGCGGCCACCTCCTCTCCAGCGTCCTCCTCCACTACTACGGCCACCTCCTCTCCGGCGGCCACCTCCACTCCGGAGACCACCCTCCACTCCGGCCTCCCTGTTTTCGTTTTTTCAAAATTTCAAAATTTTGGGCGGCCAGATCCAGATCTGGATCTAGATCTGGATCTGTCCCGCCTTTTTTAAAAATTTCAAAACCAATAGCCGTGACGCACCAGGCATGAGGTGCGTCACGGGTAACTAAAGATAGTCGTGACGCACCAAACAGGCGGTGCGCTACGGGTAAACGAGATAGCCGTGACGCACCAAAATATGGTGCGTCACAGCTATTTTAATAGTCGCGGCGTGATAGTCGTGGCGCACCATGGTGCGTCACGGGTATGCAATTTTGGTGCGTCACGCATTAGCCTTTTCCTAGTAGTGGCAGTAGCTAGATGGTTGTTATCTCCTCTTTATGTCTCATGTTTAGATCTTGTGAGCTGCTCTACTTGATCAAGATCATCTTATTGTAGTGCTACATGTTGAGTTTGTTGGGATTCGATAAATATTGAATGCTACATCTCATGATTATCAATCTACCATGTTCATTTCATGTGTATGTTATTTATGATCTTGCATGATCTCCGTTGTTAGTAGATGCTCTGACCAAGTAGATGCTAGTAACTCCAAGAGGGAGTATTTATGCTCAATAGTGGGTTCATGCCTCACTTTCACTCACGCTCGAGTGACAGAAACGTAAACGGGTGGGGATGTGCTGTTGACACTAGGAAAAAAATAACGATGTTTACATTGTTTACATTACACACTTTGTTTACTGCGATTATCTGTTGCTTGCAACTTAATACCCAAGGTTTGCTCGGATGACATTCTGAGGGTGGATTATTAGTCATAGATGCAGTTGGATAACGATCTATGTATCTTGTTGTAATGCCCGCATGAATCACATAGTAATCATCATGTCATGCATATGCACTACGGTGCAGCCTTTATATCTGTCAACTGTCGAGCTGTAATTTGTTTATCACACATGCTATCTATCTGTTTTGGAGAGACACCACTAGTGAACTATGGGCCACGGTCCATTTTCCTTATACTGATAATACAACCCCTTCAATCTCTGTTTTCATACTGCTACTACTGTTTTCCTACTGCTATCACTGTTCTCTTTTCATCTACTGCAAACAAGTACTGTTTTCCACACCATACGTTCAACCTCTTTGTTTTCAGCAAAACCGATGAGGTTGAAAACCTCACTACTTCGTTGGGGCAAAGTGATTTGATTTTGTTGTGGTTCCACGTTGCTTCTGAACCGGTAGTGCGTCCTGCCACCTCATCTGCATCAACCTTCGGAAGTGATTTCTTTCTCCTACTGGTCGATTCAACCTTGGTTTCTTTCTGAGGGAAAACTTGTTGTTGTGATCTTCATACCTTCCTCTTGGGGTCTCCAAACGAGTGCAAGATCTGCACCATCACACTTATTCTCTCAACTTCATGATACCAACAATACCACGAGGTGAGATTATGTGCTCTAGTCTGATCAAAATCTTTGATCATAACACATCAAAACCCCTACCAGTATCGTTCTCTTTTATCATCCATATTCGCGATGTCCTTGTGATAAATCACACTGTGTCTAGCCAGACGATTGATTGACATTGATGATACTGAGAGGTCCCAAAGAATGTATCTCTCCATCGTCTTGAGGAGTTAAGTTCTAATCTTCAACGATATCAGTTCCATTACGTGCTCTAGATTATACCCAGGCGTCAACATTATGATCCGCTGTTATGGTGGACGGTTGAATATATCCATACCTTTCGATTGTGCGGCCACTAGATATTCTCATAGTATAGAAATTATAGTCAATGAAAACTTCATATGTATATTGCTAAATACATTACAATTGTTTAGTCTCTTTTAGCAAGATCATATACCTAGGTCGGTTCAGTACTATAGTTAGTCTAACAACAAACTCTTATGTTTTGATAAACTTTAAGTAAGTCGATGATCATGAAAACATGATCATCTTACAAACCATAAGCTAATCTTGAAGACAAGATTAGAAACTCTTATTTGTTTATGTCTTCACAACCGCACAAAGATTTTCTTTTGAAAACTCGCTTTTCAAGTGGTATAGCGGTTGTAGCATAATAAAACAAATTTAATTCTAAACTTAGAGATAGAATAATAACTGGATATTATTGTCTTTAGAGCATATATCCAACACCCAGGTTACTCGCGGCGCACATCCTTACACTGCGCCGTGGCGCACAAGCTAGTGCGTGTGTCACGAGTAACTTGCATCATAGCGGCGAAGGGGGCAAGTTACTGGTGGCGCACAACATAAACTTTGTGCCACGGCTAATTGTTTACTACTGGTGCACGATATAACCCGTGCGCATGGGTAACTTGCACAACCCCTGGGACCATACCGTTTGCGCACAGTTTCAGATGTACGCCACTAGTATGTGTTGACCTGTAAACTATTTCCTACTAGTTTTAGCACTTCACGAGAGTTCATATGGAAATAAAAACCATTTCGGATCATAGATACTAGGCATGTCTTGTTCAACATCTTGCACTCTTTTTTTAGAGTAACAACATATGTCAGTAATAGAAAATCAAGTTACAATAAGCAACACATATGGAAACTAAAAGACAAACTGGGATAAAAATAATTATCCTGAATTTGCAAATAAAATCCTAAAAGATCGAGAAATGTAAAACAACGCTTACTGCAACCACCATAGCGAGCGGCGCCCGTTCTACTCGAGTGTCGTCGAGACGAACGTCGGAAGAAACGCCGAGCCTCCACCATTGCAAGATCCGAGAAAGCACCATTGCCAACGAGGCTTTGTGAGTCGATGAAAAGACCTGCTGCATGCAGCAAGGCACATGTCGTTGTGGCACATCGACCGGGGGATGTCCCTGTGCTGTTTTGGACCAAGATATGTCGCCACCCATCGACGAAGTCGAAGAGGAACGACAGATCCACCACCTCCGGACCAACATCCTTGGTCTAGAAGAACCACCCCGCCCCGGCCGCCAGCGCCACCGCGAATAACCACGAACACCAGCGACGCACCGAGAAACTGATCTCGCTAGATCTGAAGAACGGCGAGAAGACCAAGCTGTTGATTTAAAGGACCAAGTAGCACACTTTGCCATCAACTCCGAGACGTTGCCATGAAGGTCGCCACCCATATGGGAGTGAAATTGAGGCAGATTTATTTGCCCGGGCGCCGCTCCCACCACCCAAACGGCACCCCCGAAAAACAGTAGGAAAACCCTAACTACAGACCGGCGCCGAAGCGCCATGGTCCCCACCTCCTCGCGTCGCCGTAGTGGCCAACGTAGGAGGCAGGGACTGGCCGTGGCCGGTGTAGTTGGGGCTTGATGCGTTGCCTGCCAAGATCGCTTCTTTCCTCGTCACAGGAGCGAAATGGTTCGGGGATTGTTTCAGGAAAAAACAACATCTTGCACTCTTTAGAGAGTGAAGAGTACAAATTAATTCTCAACTAATATTGACATAGAGTCGCCAAATGTAGATTTTAGTTTTAGCGGGTTAAGGGCAGAAAAGCAAAGACATAATGGAAGACAACCCACTTAGGGGCCATTCAATTCAAAGGATTCTCATGGGAATTGTATCGGATTTCCATCCTATAGTAATTTTTCTACAGAGTTCGTTCTTTATTCAAAGGATGGAACCCTCCAAAATTTCTATGGATTTCTTTTCTACACTAACCGGGCCCTTTGATTCAAACAATTCTCATAGAAATTGTATAGGATTTTCATCCATAGGAATTTTTCTATAGAGTCTATTTGATCCCAAAGATTGAATCCTCCAAAATTCTTATGGACGCTTCCCTACACTATAATCCTATAGGATTTCTAACAACAGGTGAGAAGTGTTGAAAAAATCCTATTTGTTTATGACAACTATGACATACATCCAATCTCTATATAAATTTTCTACATTTTTTTCTGCGGTGCAATCAAACAACACCTACTACTTATTCCTGTTTTTTTTTGTTGTTCTTGTCTGATTTCAAGTGGCATGACATCCTATTCTTACACTATTTTACTATTCCTGTGTTTGTCAAATCCTACTAATCATAGAGGCCCTAACAACAAAACATTTCTTAGTGGGTGGTTTTCATTCAGTCTTTAGCGAGCGATTGCAAATTGTTTGAGAATATTGAAAATGATTAAAAAAAATCTGATTCCATGGCTGGTATGGTATACAGATCGTCTGCAAGTTATACCTCCCCGTTTCAGCTCACCGTAATGATAAATAAGCGGCAGCTTTTGAAAACCTCAATGCAGTTCTAAAAAAAACTTTAATGCAAAAAATAACCATAATATATTCCCTTGTCCAAAAAAAAAGAGAGGCAGAACGTGGTACTGGAAGGGCCCCAACGGGAGGGTTTGTGCACGATCAGAGCCGTCATACCTGGGTTCCTTCTTCCCTGATGACTCTAACTCTGATTCAACAAGCGACGGACACAATGTAGACATTCAAAACCGATCCGACTCTTGCTTCTACTCGATTATTGTTTCCCTATTATGTACGATATGAAAAGGCGCAGATACAGCTCTGCCACTCTCGTACTAACCTTAGATTGAGGTTTCGATTGCACGCTCCATGGGCGCCACCGCCAGCCGCTCGTCTTCCTCTCGTCCGACTTCGCGCGCCGCCACCAAGACGGAGCACTCCTCCCCGACGCCTTCTCCGGCGACCTCGTTCCCCATGGTGAAGACGGAGTTCTCCGAGACGCGCCTCTTCAAGATAACCGAGTACTCCGAGTCGGCGCGGCTGGCGCCCGGCTCCACGCTGACTCTGGACACGTTCCAGTTCCGCGGCCAGGGCTGGCGCGTCGACATGAAACCCGTGGGCAGTCCAGCCTGCCTGGACTCCGTCACCTTCACCGTCACCATCGTCGCCGACCACGGGTGGAACCCCGCCGAGAACACGAGGACCAGGGTCTCGATAGATATCCTGGACGAACACGGGGAGCGCGCCGCCTTCGGCCACCACAGGACTCAGTCCGAGAAGAACGAGGGCTTCGGCTTCATCAGCGTCAGCAAGACGGAGCTGGAGGCGTCGTCGTGCATCCGCGATGACAGCCTCACTGTCCGGTGCACCCTGTCCGTCGACGTCTTGGAGCCGGAGGTCGAGTTGGCCGGGTCCTCCCAGGCAGGCAGGCACAAGGAAGCTTCTCCAGCCGCATTGTGGAGCCCGGGATCAAGGCGAACGACGGCGCCGATCGTCAGGACAGGCGCGGCTGCCAGCCTGCCAGCTGCGCCGTCAAACACCGCCCAGTCGCCCATTCAGCCATCAAGCTGTTTTGGACGGTTCGCCCGAGGACGCCTCCGCCGTGGACGGCTCCGTGATGCCTTCGGGATGCGCCGGTACAGACAGTTTGACAGCTCACTCGACGACACTTCCACCAGGGACGGCTCGGCCGAATCAGCCCGGACTCCTATACTGAGCGCCGTGTAAGGTTTAACTTAGCCAGTAGTCCAAACTAGCTAGCATCTCGTGCCTCCTGGTGTAGCTAACGACACCAGGATGAAGAAACTGAGATTTCCCAAGTTTTGGAACACACAACACAGCTTTCGTTATGCATTGCTATTGTTTGATTCGCTTCACTCGAGCCACAAATGTTGAGATTTGAATTTTTGGTACTCGAGTGTAAGTATAGGCGGCACGTCAGCTGGATTCCGAGCGAGGCGGGAACGGAGAACGGAGGCCGTGGACCCTGCCGCCAGGCCAATGCAGGCATGTCGACGTGGCTTCACGGGAGGAGACGACGACGACGCTATGGCCATTGTGAGGGCTTTTGATTGGGTTTCGTGGCCTTTAATTTTGGAGGTCTTGAGTGCAGTTGGATTTTGCGAGCGGTGGTATAGGTGGATTGTGGCGACCCTGTCAGCCTCTAGCTCCAAGGTGCTCATTAATGGGCACGCTTCGGAGCGCATCTGGATCGTCGTGGCCTTCGGCAGGGGTTCCCCTTTCTCCCCCGTTGTTTGTGATTGTGATGGATGTGTTGGGGGATCTTTTCCGGAAGGCGGAGGAGCGTGAGCTCTTTCAGTCTCTTCGCCCCTTTAGAATTAAGTTCCGCCTGTCCCTCTTCGCGGACGATGTGGCCTTGGTCATTAGACCGGCGCCTGTGGAGCTCGACTTGGCGCGAGGCCTTTTCAATCTGTTTGGTGACACGGCGGGGCTAAGGGCCAACTATGCTAAGTGTTCGGCGACCCTCATTAGGTGTGCAGCTCTCGACGTGGATGTTATCTTGGCTAGGCTTCCGTGTGTGGCCAAAGAGTTCCCGTTCACCTATCTGGGTCTACTTCTATCGACGTCGAGGCTTTCAAAGCTCGAGCTTCAACCGTATGTGCACCGGTTGGCTAGGTAGTTCCATTCGTAGAAGGGCTCCTTGTTGCAGATTCAAGGGCGGGCTGTTTTGGTCAAGGAGGTTCTAGGGGCCATGTCGATTTATATCATGATGGCGTTGGATCTCCCTAAGTGGATGATTGAGGCTTTTGAGAAACTTTCTCTGGTGTGGGAAAAAGAAGGCCGGGGGAGGGGCTTGTCCTATCGCTTGGGAGCGTGTGTGTACGCCTAAGTGGTTGGGGGGCTCGGGATTCGGAATCTCCGTATCCTTAACGAGGCTTTTCGCTTTTTTTTAGAAATGTGAGCCTCGGCCCCAGCCTCTGCATCAAATTGATGCACACGGCTGGTTTTTATTAAATATAAAAGATCAAAGTAGCAAAGCGTACAACTCACGGGTCACTCAAAGTGGCCACAAACACCAACCATAGAAAAATTACAATGTTATGCATCTAAACGTCGCTCATTAAGCCACCCAGCCTGGCTGTAGATAGCCCGTACGACCGCCATCATGCGAGCACAGCCGGAATCCATAAGTCCTCTCTGATCCGCAGGAAGGAGAAATGACCATAGGTGAATATACGAGACCGCCATGTTGATAACCTGCAAGAAATGAGAACACCTTTTCTTGTCAAACACAATACTAATCCTTTAATTTCAAACAGCCCAAAGAACAGCAGCAACGCCTATTCGTATACGTGCTTTTGTCTTTTTATCAATTCCATTCAACCATGAACCGAACATATTCGCGATGGAGATCGAGAGGAAATACTAAAAGTGAAGTGCACAAGACGCCATATATGCCGCACAAAAGGACAAGTTATAAAAAGATGATGAACGGTTTCATCTTGATCGCAAAATACACACTTTTTACAACCTGTCCAATTCCGTTTAATCAAATTATCTTTAGTAAGAATAACCTTGCGGTTTAGAAACCACAAGAAAATTCTGATTTTCAATGGTACCTTAAGTTTCCACAAATACTTACGTAGGTATGTTGTGAAACCATGCATCAAATCGGCATACATGGTCTTAACAGTGAATATGCCATTCGCAGATAGCCTCCACCGAAACACGTCTTTCTCATATCACAGGTGGACATCCATTAAACGTTCAACTAGATGCAACCAGAGAGCCTGTCTTGGCCCCGTAATGGTTCTTCGAAAGTGAACATTTAAAGGAATGGTGGATAACACGTTTGCTACCGTCACTACGAGGCTTTTCGCTTAAAGTGGTTTTGCTTTAGTAGGAGGGATATGGACAAACCTTGGCTCCTCTCGACCTTCCTGTGTTCCTCCTCCACCAAAGCAATGTTCAGGGCATCTACCATCATGGTGGTGGGTGATGGTAGATCCAGCCTTTTTTGGAGTGACCGGTGGATTGAGGGCTAGAGCATTGATATGTTTGTGCCCCTGGTTGTGGCTCATGTGGAGGCGAAGGTGAAGCAGAGGAGATTGGTGGCGGATGCGATGGTTGATTATATGTGGATTCAGGATCTTTCCTTAGGGCTTTCGGTGCTGGCCATGGCGCGAATTTTCTTCACATGTGTCGTGTGCTTGCCCCGATTCTCCTGCGGGTGGGTGTGGATGATTCTTTCCAGTGGAGCTGGACCGCCTCTAAAGGCTTCTCGGCCAAGTCGGCCTACTTGGCGTTTTTTGGGGAATCCCCCCGCTGGCCCCTTCACTCTGCAATCTCAGAGTGCAAGGCTCACTAAAATACAAAATGTTTGCATGAAAAGCGGCAATGGGATAGATGTTGGACGGGCCAGGAGGAAGAACCACGGTCTTAATGACGTGGACTCCTGCCCAATTTGCCTCCAAGAGCCAGAAACGATTTTTTTTTAACAAAACCTGGCCGGAAACGATTGATCCCCTTTTTGTTAATTGCTCGTTTTCCCGCGAGATTTTGTTTAAGGTGCTTCTTAGCATTGGGCGGCCTGACCTGGCTCCTATGTCGTCTTCATCTCTTCTTAACTGGTGGGCCAAGGTGGTGCAGGGCTGAACTAAGATGCAATCGTCGCAGGTCAAAGCGCTGGTGTTGCTTGTCGTGCGTTCCATCTGGCTGAGAGGACTAATAGGGTGTTTAAGGACAAGGATAGTACGGCGGCTGCTTTGCTGAACTATTAATGGCGGAGGCGCCAAAGTGAAAACTAGTGGGGTTTTTGCGAGTAGTTTGTTTGTTTTTTTGGTGGCTTGGATTCTAATTTGTATTGCTATGTTACTCTTCTTCTATGAAAGAAAAGGCGTGTGTTCTCGTTCTAAAAAACGCTAAATGCTAGGCGTGGCTAGGACTGGCGTTGATTATTTTCTCTGGACTCTGATTGCGAGGCGACATGAGGGCAGGACGTCCCGACATGGCTATGATCCTTTTCTTTCCACTTGGCTGATTCCCATGCGAGTTGGACAAAGCCCTGAGACTAGCCACAATGGGAGTAACATAGGTGGTATCCTAAGTGCCACATAGGTAAGAAAGATGATGTGACAGTCATTTAATGAGGAGAGAGGTGTTAGTGGTATCATAGGTAGATACCGTAACATAACGTTTTTCAAGGCAAGATGAGTCTATAAGCCAATAAATATACTAGTATATGATACCACAAATATGTTACTATGCATTGGGAAAGTGGTAACATAGACTAGTATCATATGCATGATACTAGTATATTATACTCCCCATTGTGACTAGTCTGAATTTAGCCCTCATTCTTAAAGTCAAACTTTAATAAGTTTGACTAACTATAAAAAAAAAATCAACTTGTACAAAACCAAATAAACATGATATGAAAATACATTTTATTGTGGTTCTAACTATGTTAATTTGAGATTATAAATGTCGACCAGTTTCTCTATATAGTTGGTCAAACTATGAAAAGTTTGACTTTTAATAAAAACATACGTGTTCTATTTTGGGACAGAGGGAGTAGCAATTTGTGCACTGTTTTCGCGCCGAAAGCAGTGGATTCCCACGCGTAGGTCCAATCGGTTTGGTGCACTAGTGGAAACAACCCCTCTCGTCCAGGGGGCCGGGGGGCAGCTGTCCCGGTTGCAACCAAATCCGGGACAAATGCCCTGCATTGGTCCCGCTTCGTGCGCCCGGGGCAACATGAATTGCCTGGGCGCATTGGTCCCGGTTCGTGGGGGGCATATCGGTCCCGGCTCTTGCCACGGACCGGGACCAATGCCTAGCCACAGGCCACGTGGCACGCGCATGACCTGTTGTCCCGGTTTAGTCCACGAACCGGGACCAATGCCCCCTTCCCCTATATATACTGCCCCACCCCCCCTCCTTCCATCTTTTTTTTTTCCTTGGAGGTGTGAGAGAGTGTGGTGTTATATTGTGTTTTTTTTACTATGCACACGAGGTGTTCGACGAAATTCCCGAGACGCACACAAGCTCACTGAAAATGGTATCTTCGACCGAGGTTAACAAATTATCTTTTTCATCTGTAACTGATACATAAAAAAGTATTATTTGTCGATGTACTGTGGTCATCTCTGTATTAATATGTATTTTGATAAAATTAATTATATGATGCAGATGGATGCACGGCAGCGATGGATGTACGGTGACTGACGCACCTCCGAATATATGGCAGGCCTGAATGCATTTCTTGATGTAGCTCAGGCGAACAAAGATAATGGCTTCATGTGTTGCCCATGTGTTGATTGTCGGAACGTCAGAGAACATTCTTCCGAAAGAATCCTTCACGGCCATCTACTTCGGAGAGGTTTCATGCCCAGCTATAATTGCTGGACCAAGCATGGAGAAAGAGGGGTTGTGATAGAAGACGATGAAGAAGAAGAAGAAGATCCTTTGTTCCCTGAATACGACGATACTGCAATGGAAGAGAATGCAGAAGAAGGAGGTGATCAAGAACAGGCATCAGAAGAGCCCGATGATGATCTTGGCCGAGTTATTGCTGATGCAAGGGAAGACTGTGAAAATAAATTGGAGAGGTTGAAGCTGGACAACATGTTACAGGATCACAAAAAATTGTTGTACCCAAATTGCGAAGATGGTAGCACAAAGCTCGGTACCACACTGGAGTTGCTGAAATGGAAGGCACAAAACGGTGTGACTGACAAGGCATTTGAGAGTTTACTTCAACTAATGAAGCCAAAACTTCCAAAGGATAACGAATTTCCTGAGAGTACGTACGAAGCAAAGAAAGCTCTCTGCCCTCTAGGATTAGATGTGCAGAAGATACATGCATGCATTAATGACTGCATTCTCTTCCGCGGTGAGAAGTACGAGAATTTGGATGAATGTCCGATATGCACTGCACTGCGGTATAAGATCAGAGCAGATGATCCTGGTGATGTTGACGGCGAGCCCCCCCGTAAGAGGGTTCCTGCTAAGGTGATGTGGTATGCTCCTATAATACCACGGCTGAAACGTCTGTTTAGAAACAAAGAGCATGCTAGGTTGTTGCGATGGCACAAAGAAGACCGTAAGAAAGATGGAAAGTTGAGGCACCCCGCCGATGGATCGCAGTGGAGAAAGATCGAGAGAGACTTTCCATACTTTGCAGGAGAGGCGAGAAACTTATGGTTTGGTCTAAGTACAGATGGCTTTAATCCTTTTGGGGAGCAGAGCTCCAGTCATAGCACTTGGCCTGTAACTCTATGTATGTACAACCTTCCTCCTTGGTTGTGCATGAAGCGCAAGTTCATTATGATGCCAGTTCTCATCCAAGGCCCGAGGCAACCTGGCAACGACATTGATGTGTATCTAAGGCCATTAGTGGAAGAACTCTTAGAACTGTGGGGCAAACCAGGTGTACGTGTGTGGGATGAGAACGAACAAAAGCCATTTGACCTACGGGCGTTGCTTTTCGTGACCATCAATGATTGGCCAGCTCTTAGTAACATTTCCGGTCATACAAACAAGGGATACAATGCATGCACACACTGTTTAGATAAGACTGACAGTGTTTTTTTTGGATAAATATAAAAATGTTGTATACCTGGGGCATCGTAGATTTCTTCCGATCAAGCATCCCTTAAGGAAAAAAGGAGGGAAGCATTTCAGAGGTGAGGCAGATAACCGAAAGAAGCCTGAGCTCCGTAGTGGTAATGATATATTCGATATGGTCAAGGACCTAGAAGTAATCTTTGGTAAGGCTGCTGGCAGCCAACCAGTTCCGTACGGCCCTGATAAGCGGGCACCCATGTGGAAGAAGAAATCTATATTTTGGGAGCTACCCTATTGGAAAGTTTTAGATGTCCGGTCTTCGATCGACGTGATGCACGTGACAAAGAATCTATGTGTCAATCTGCTATGCTTCCTGGGCGTGTATGGGAAGTCAAAAGATACGCCTGAAGCACGGGAGGACCAGCAACGTATGAAAGACCCAAGCAACAAGCACACAGATATAGGGCGCCATTCCTTAAGCAGCTACGCTCTTACTAAAGCAGAGAAGGAAATATTCTTTGAAGTCCTTTACAATATCAAGGTTCCGTCTGGCTTCTCATCGAATATAAAGGGGATAATAAACATGGCAGAGAAAAAATTCCAAAACCTGAAGTCTCATGACTGCCACGTGATTATGACGCAGTTGCTTCCGATTGCATTGAGGGGGCTTCTACCGGAAAATGTTCGAGTACCCATTGTGAAGCTATGTGCATTCATGAACGCAATATCTCAGAAGGTAATCGATCCAGAAATTCTGACAAGATTACAGAGGGATGTGGTCCAGTGTCTTGTTAGTTTTGAGTTGGTGTTCCCACCATCCTTCTTCAACATTATGACTCATCTCCTTGTTCACCTATGTGAAGAGATTCATATTCTCGGTCCGGTATTTCTACATAATATGTTCCCCTTTGAGAGGTTCATGGGAGTCTTGAAGAAATATGTTCATAACCGTGCTAGGCCAGAAGGAAGCATCTCGAAGGGCTATGGAACAGAGGAGGTCATTGGGTTCTGTGTTGACTTTATTCCTGACCTTAAGACAATTGGTGTCCCTGAATCGCGGCATGAGGGGAGACTGAGGGGAAAAGGAACGCTGGGAAAGAAAACAATGATACCTAGGGACGGGCATTCTTTGACCAAAGCACACTACACAGTTCTACAAAATTCTATGTTTATGGCTACGTATGTCGAGGAACACAAGAATATTGTACGGTCTGCAAACCCGGGGAAGGATGACTCATGGATTAAACGCGAACACATGGAGACTTTCGGAAGTTGGTTGCAAACACGTCTTATAAATGACACCACTGTTGAAGATCAGCTATACATGTTGGCAGGGTCACCATCTTCGACTATTGGGAGTTTTCAAGGGTACGAGATAAATGGGAATACATTTTACACGAGCTCCCAAGATAAGAAGAGCACCAACCAAAACAGTGGTGTCCGTTTTGATACAACAAACGAGAATGGAAAAAATGACACATACTATGGTTACATAGAGGAGATATGGGAACTTGACTATGGACCTTCTTTTAAGGTCCCTTTGTTCAAGTGCAAATGGGTCAACCTAAATGGAGAAGGGATAAAGGTAGACCCGCTTTATGGAATGACAACAGTGGATCTCAACAATATTGGTTACAATGACGAACCATTCGTCCTAGCCAATGATGTGGCTCAGGTCTTCTATGTGAAGGACATGTCTTCCAGACCGAAGAAAAGAAAAAAAAAAGGGAACAATTTCATCATACGATGAGCCGAAGCGTCACATAGTTCTCTCAGGGAAAAGAAACATCGTGGGAATCGAGGACACGACAGACATGTCAGAAGATTATAATAAGTTTGTTGAAATTCCACCCTTCACAGTGAAAGCTGACCCCACCATCCCGTTAAATAATGAAGATGCTCCATGGTTACGGCCGAAGCGATCATAAGCAAGGGACACGAAGAAAATTCAGAAGACTAGATAGGGATGTTGTTGGTGATGTGTAATAATAAACGTGGAATACATGATCATAGTTCTTATAACGTAGTATGAACGAGATTTTGTTAGCCAAAATGATATTTATACATATTATGTGATTATGAATGGAGTAGGTGCAAGTTTGACCAATAATTTGTATTGATCGGTCAAAAGCTGGCAAGCATTGAGTGCTTGACAACTATGACCAGTCTGACTTCATTATTATTCCAACCAGCGGCACACACCCACCCACTTTTCTGTTTCTCTCTCCTCCGTATGTTGGTGATGTGTAATAATAAGCGTGGAATACATGATCATATAGTTCTGTTTGATCAGTATTTTGTATTGACCGGTAAAAAGCTGACAACTATGACCCATATCCGAGTATGAGATGTAGTATGTGTTGACACACGGTATAGAACAAGTGATTATGGCAGGCCTCTACTGTTATTCATTGGAGTTAACCACCATAAACAACCCAAACTAGGCAGAGGAGAAGTAGAATCAGGTAGAGAAACATTAGAGCCGATGAGAAGTACAAATAGCATATGGAGAGAAACAAGGTTTAAAAGATATTGCTAGGTGCTTCCGGCCAAAAGATTATGAAATCAAAGTTTTGAAATTCTCAAATCAAACCATAAGTTCACAAAGCATACGCAAACATGGACCGTTACCAACCTGAGCCGCAAGGAGCAGTAGAGCAGAGCAGAGCAGACTCTAGAGGATGGACAAGCAGCCAGGACTGACATCGACTCTAGAGGATGAACAAGCCACCCTACTTCTACTATGAAAATGAGGCCCTAGCTCCAAAAAGTGTATGGGTGGAAATTTCCAGAAATTTGTATGACATAGAGCCGGAGTTTGTGGATTCTAAACACTTCTGTGCAGCTGCTCAAGAAAGAGGCTACATCCATAATTTGCCAATTGAGAATAGGTCACGTCTCCTTCCTCTCGCTCCAAAGACCATATTTGAGGCATTCCCTCATTATGAGAACTGGTGGCCTTCCTGGGATTCTAGAAAGCAGCTCGATTACTTGCAAACCCGTGTGGCAAGTCCAATTCTGATAAAACAGATCGAACGTACTCTTGCAGGCTCAAGTAATCCACCACCTCTAACTGTTCAGAGGTATGTTATGGACGAGTGCAGAAGATGGAACCTTGTTTGGGTTGGAAAGAACAAGGTTGCCCCTCTAGAGCCAGATGAGATGGAATTTTTACTCGGTCTCCCAAGAAACCACACAAGGGGAGTCGCGAAGAGAGAGAGGTACAAATCTCTTGGCAATTCATTCCAAATTGATACTGTGGGTTGCCACTTGTCGGTGTTGAAGAACATGTTTCCCAATGGTGTTAATGTGGTGTCCTTATTCTCCGGTATTGGAGGAGGAGAGATAGCTTTGCACAGGCTTGGCATCCACATGAAGACAGTGATTTCAGTTGAGATAGGTGAAGTTAATAGGAGGATTTTGAGGGGTTGGTGGGATCAGACACAAACTGGCACTTTAATTGAGATTGCCGACGTGAAGTCTCTCACTAATGATAGCGTACACGGAAGTTACTATGTTTTCAAGCGGGGGTCGGGATAAAGGGAAAATACGTGTGGATGCGCAGAGTAAAACTTCGAAGGAAAACTATGGTTTTTCTGTTGTAGACGAAGATCTCAAATTCACCGTGTCAATAAGGTACAACTCGCTTTGAATTAGGAAGATCACGAGAGAAATAAAAAACTGTAACATTTTTATATTCAAATTATATACAAATGAAAAAATAATTAATAGTTTCAATAGTTAGAATAATTATTTAGTTAAACGAAAAATGGATTTAAATTAGTTTTGCAAATTCTAGCATTTTTCATCTTGGAATTTTTGTCAAATTTGAAAGTATATAGAAGTTGTTAATGTGCAAACTTAACCCTTTTCAAATTTTGGCGCTAAAATTTTTTGGGCGCGCAGGGGTGCCACCGAAATTCGAAATTTGTTTTTGGTCCCGGGCCGTGGTACCAACCGGGACCAAAGGGGCTCTAGTCCCGGTTGGTGGCACGGGCCGGGACTAGAGGCCCAGGTGTATAAAAATCGCGGCCCTCTCTCCAGGCCGAACGAACACCCCAGGGACAGGTACGAGTGGACATGGCTGGGCGAAGCCCTGCCGGCGGCGGGAACGAGTAGACAGATCCCGCCGGCGGACCGCCGGCGGGTATGGGCTAGGGACACGGTAGACTAGGGGGGCACACAACTTATATTAAAAAAAGGCCAGGGGCCTTTCTTACATAGATAGGGGGCGGCGCGGCCACAGGCGGCCGGCCGTACTTGCATAAAGGGGCGGCGGCGCGGCCACAGGCGGCCGGCCGTTTTCTTGGGGGGTAGCTAGGGGCCTTGCTTACATAGAATAGGGGGCGGCGGCGCGGCCACAGGCGACCGGCCGATCTAGTTGTCCTCCTCGTCGTCGGAGATGCAATGGTAGGCGGGTGGCTGCCACAGGTGGGCAGGCGGCTGGGCCGGGGGTGCAGGCATCGGGGGCATCGGAGGCGCGTACGGCGGTGGCGGGGGCAGCGGCGGTGGCGGGGGCAGCACCTCCTGCGGCGGCGGCGGCGGAGGGGGCAGCTCCTCCTGCTCCGGCGACTCCGGCGCCCAAACGCCGCCGGTCCAGGCCCAGGACATGCCGTACTCCAGCCCGGGGGGGAGCGGCTGCGGCGGCGGCTGGTCCTCGGACCCCTCATACTCGGCGTAGAGCGCGTGCCACCAGGGGGTAGGCTCGGGGGGCGGCGGCGGCGGCATGGCGGCGGCGGCGGCGGCCACGACCACCGCTTGATTTCGTCCTCGACGAGTGAGCGGCGGGAGGCCTCGCAGGCATCCTCCATGGCAGCCCGGAGCACGGGGTCCTCCTCCCCGGAGAAGTCCTCCGGGATGTCCTCGAGGAGCCACAGCTCCCTCTCCCGGCCGGGCGGTGGCGGCGGGTAGTCCGCGACGTCCACCTCTTGGGGGGCGGGGATGTAGGAGCGCCGGCGCTGCTCGTGCTCCTGCTCGAGCCAGGCGCCCCAGTAGGGGGAGCTGCGCGCGTACGCGCGCTCCCTGCGGACGGGAGCCGGCAGGAGCTCGCGGCGGCGGTCGATCTCCTCGAGCAGCGCCTGGCCGGTCGGGACAGGCGGCACAGGGATCCGCTGGGGGTTCAGGTGCCAGCCGTCCGGGAGGTGGACGTCAGCATAGAACACCGGCGTGGCGTTGTTCCAGTGCCACTCGGCCTCGTCCACCCGGACGTACCGGCGGAACCTTTTGCCCTTGGGCGCGGCGCTGGGCGGCGGGCGTGCAACCGGAGGTGGCGCGGGGACGCGCGGCGTCCCGCCCAGGCGGACACCTCCAGGGCCGTAGCCGAAGGCCTGCGCCGGCGGTGGTGGGACGCGACCGGCGCCGCTCGAGGAGCCTTCGTTCCTGGGGCGCTTGCCGGAGCTGCTGCCGAACCAGCGGGACATGGTGGCTATGGTTGCTCTGCCTTGGGCGCGGCCGGGGTGGATGGGTTGTACGGGCGGCGGGGGGCCTTTAAAAAGGACCCGGGGTGGGCTGGCATGCCAACCGGCGGCCTGGACGTGGCGGCGGTTGCAGGCGGCCATGAATGCGGGCAGGAGCCGAGGCGTGGGCGGCGGTTGCAGTTGTGGCACGCGCGCGTGGGGAAGTGGGGGCGCGGGAAGCCGAGGCGGGGCGGGAAGACGAGGCGACAGTGGCCCTTTGACCGTCCTGTAGTCTTAATTTAAGGGACCAGGCGAGCCAGCCAACGGCCGCTGGCCAGTGGCCCCTTCGAACCGTTGACTGACCATAATAAAAGACGCTGGCCAGTGGGCCCTTCGAACCGTTGACTGACCATAATAAAAGACGCGGGCCAGTGGGCCCTTTTGACAAAAAAATGTGACCAGTGGGCTTAATAAAAGACGTGGGCCTGGACGCGGTTGGGGAAGGGGAGGCCGGCTCGGGATTGGGAGACAGGAGCCCAAAAGACGTGGGCATGGACGCGGAAACTGAACGATTATATATATTTTTTTGTCAAAAAAGTATCCATCCCGGTCCTTTGAACGAACCGGGACGAACTCCCTGGCCCAGGTTCGCCACGTGGCCTATCCTTACCATCCCGGGTCCTGGCACAACCGGGACCAATGGGACGGGCCATTTGTCCCGGCCAGCCCATCCCGGTTGCACAACCGGGACAACTGGCCCTTACGACCCGGGACAAAAGGCCCTGTTTCCACTAGTGGTGGCAGGCTGGCTTGCCTCCTCTTTTTATACGGATGCTATCGCTGGTATCTGATGAACTCTCTCGCTCTGCGCTGCTCTCAGTTCCTCTCTGCTATCTTGAAAGCACTAAGAGCACATGCTGTTTAGTCATTAGTTCATCATTTTCTTGAGTTCCTTGGAGATTTTGTAGTAGAATTTATCGAGCAGAGGGCACTAAGAAGTCGAAAAAAGGCACGAGAAATGCAATTTTTTCTGAAACGGGAACATAGCCCAGCCTCTGCGTCGTCGTGATGCACACAGCTACGGCTTTTATATTAAAAATAAAAAGTAATAATCAGTTCATTACACTCAAACGTCATCCATAGGGGACAACCAACAAACTAAGACTACACATGTTGAAGTCTTCTAGTATGCTGTCAGCCACTCTGGCTGTAAATAACCCGAACGACCGCCATCAGGTGAGAACATCCAGACTCCGTAAGTGTCCTCTGCTCCAATAGCAGAAGGAACGGCCACATTTGAATTCAGTATGTGGCCTGGTGAATAACCTGCAAAAAAAAATTACCTTTCGCTTTGTTAAAAACCACATCATTTTTACAATTCCAAATTGCCCAGTTCCAATTTGTATGCATGCTTTAGTTATCTTATCCATCCCTTGTAACCATTGTCCAAACAAATGATCAATACTAATAGGTTTTGCTATGCTAAACGTAAAATGAAGCAACCTCCAAATATGGGCTCTTTTACAGTACAACTTACTAGTCCTATCAGCTAGTAGTATTTAGCCATATCCACCATTGATTTTTAGGGTAGTTTAGGCAAATTATGGTGAGGGGCTAATTGGAAAGTATTTATTCTATCCATAGCCAGCTCTAAGAGAAAGAACCGGTCTATAAAAAGAAAAAAAGGAAACTAAGCACGTCGCTGGCGTAGATAGCCAGTTCTATCGCACACGGGCCATCTCCCGCTCGCGCCCCTGTTGTCGCTGGCGTTCGTTGGCGCTGCCATCGACACGACTGCGTGCTAGTGCCGGTGGTGTGCCGTCGCTCGTGCTCGTCTGGCGCGTCGCCTCCCATGGCACTGTGACACTCCCCTCCTTTCTGCCTCCGGCAGGCACCTCCGGGATCTGGCTGCAGCCGCCGATGACGCCACCCCCGACCGTCCATCTCGAGCCGATGCCACGGGAGCGCGGCGGGTACAATGGCAGTGTCTCGTATGTGTCGTTCTCTAGCCCGTCGACGTCGCCCCAACATGCAACGGTCTCCTCGCCGGTGACCCGGCTGGCGCTCTGTCCGCCGCCCCTGTCGGCCTCCATAACCTACATCCTCGCGCCTGGTCGCACCGGCGATTTGGTGTTCCTGGCAAACCGGCTGGCCACCCAATGTCCGCAGGGTCGGCGTACTGGCTGGAAACGAGGGCCTGGATGTGTATTACGGTATTCGCACAGAAATAGATGCGCCACCGAGCGAGTAGAGTGTGCCTGCCGGAAGGGAAACTTGACAAAATACCCTTATTGCGGTGGGAATTGTTATGCAGGACATATTTTCTCATCTACCAATTTTATCCTTGGGTGAAAAAATACTTCTAGTTTGGTTGACAAGTATTGATCAGTCTCGGGCGTTGGATTTGACGGCTTGAACGGTTAGCGTTACTCTGGCCGTACCGTAAAAGAGCCCCCAAATATATGTAGCAAATGTACAAGATATGAATAAGTGTTCGATCGTCTCATCATTGATCGCAGAACACACATTTCGTACACCCCGTCCAAATTTCTCCGAACCAAATTATTTTTAGTAAGAATAACTTTACGCTGGAGGAACCACATAAATATTTTTATCTTCAGAGACACTTTTAATATACTTATGCAAAAAGGAGTATGACCATGCATTAGATCAGTATACATAGTTTTTACCGAGAACACACCTGTCTCAGTAAGACCCCAAACGAACATATCATCATCCCATTAAGATGAACTGACATGATAGCACGAACTAATCGCAACCACGCTACCCACCGCTCTCCGGTCAAATTCCTTCTAAATTGGATATTGCTATTGTTTGATTCGCTTCACGCGAAGCACGAATGTTGAGATTTGAATTTTTTGGTACTCGAGTGTAAGTATAGGCGGCACGTCAGCTGGATTCCGGGCGAGGCGGGAACGGAGAACGGAGGCCGCGGACCCTGCCGCCACGGCCAATGGCGGCATGTCGACGTGCTTTTGCCTGTCGCCTCGCACGGGAAGAGACGACGACGACAACGCTGAATGCTAGGCGTGGCTAGGCCTGGCGTTGATCCTTTTCTCTGGGCTCCTCTGATTGCGAGGTGACAGGAGGGCAGGACGTCCCGACATGGCTATGATCCTTTTCTTTCTTTTGGCTGATTTCCATGCGAGTTGGACAAAGCCATGAGTTTAGCCCTCATTCCCATGCAATTTGTGCACTGTTTTCGCGCCGAAAGCAGTGGATTCCCACGCGCAGGTCTTATCGGTTTGGTGGCAGGCTGGCTTGCCTCCTCTTTTTATACGGGTGCTATCGCTGGTCTCGGATGTACTCTCACCCTGCGCTGCTCTCGTTCCTCTCTTCTACTCTCGAAATCACTAATTAAGAGCACCTGCTGTTTAGTCGTTAGTTCATCATTTTCTTGAGGTCCTTGGAGGTTTTGGAGTAGAATTTGTCGAGCAGAGGGCACTAAGAAGTCGATAAAAGGTATGCGTAATGCAACACAGACTTGTTTCGACATGCAGGGTGCAAATTAGTTGGTTTGTTTAGCTCGTAAATTAGCTATGCCATGTTGTATTATATATAGCTCTGATATTAGCTACGAAATAGCCCCGTCGAGGTGTTCTTATTTCTCTTGACATGCATAGCGTTTGTTAATGTTGTCAGTAAGGCATAATTAGTAATCGTGGTTAAAGCTTAGAAATACCATGTTTATAAATGTGCTAGCAGATAAATTTTTTATTTTAGTAACACGATATTTATAGTCTACGAAGTTTAGGAAGTACTCCAGAAGTGTTGTAGATATTGTAAGTACGGCAGGTTCTAACTTCTAAGTCTATAAATTTGTTAGCAGAAATAATTTTTGTGGCTAATAATTACATTCACGTGATAATAGGTGGACTCTCGTGACATAGCTATGGTGACATAGAAATACTGTGACGTCTAAATTATTTTCGTAAGGACAGCCATCTTCTAGTTCAGGTACAAATGACACATTAATCTTACTGAATAAATTCTATAGATTAGTTAGTTTAAGAGAATTATTTGTTGATATTGCACGATATGTCTAATCTTGTCGGTAAGTCCTAATTAGTAGTTTTTTTTAGATTTTTGCACATACACGATGCTGTTAATGCCATCGTTAAGTTGTAATTAGTTGTTTTGTAGAGTTTTGCTAAGTTCAAAAAAAATTATAGTAGGATTATATCACAGCAAGATATTTGTAGATACATGTAAGCGAGCATGTTTATAAATTTGTTGTTAGAAATATTTTTCATGTCTAATATTTATGTTCACGTGATAATAGGTCGACTGTCTTCACATAATAGTGGTGATATGGTGACGATGATGGGTATTATTTGGAAATATTGTGACGCCTAAATTAATTGTTGAAGTACTTCCATCTTCAAGTAGAGGTATAAATAACGACGTGTAATCTTTGTGAATATTTGTCATATGAATGTTTTTTAATAAAATAGTATAGGTGCTACTATTTTTTGGCAATGTTATAATGATATTATTTTATTTAAATAATGTTTAAATTTTAGTTCTGCACTAAGAAAAATAAGAAGTATAATTTCATAAAATAATTATAGTTAAACTATCATGTCATTAATTTTTTCTTCTAAATCTGATTGTTTGCTAGGTACAATGAAAAAAATGTCACTGTTTTATAGGAATGTCGTACACGATGATATTTCTGGTGTCAATGTGTCCAACTATGACTCGCTGAAAGCAGTAGTTAGATACCTAATTAATAAAAAATTGCGTATGTAAGAAAATGCATCTGCAAATTCTTTCCTTGGGAACATGGAAACAAAATAAAGATTGAGGCCTTCGTCTTCCTAGGAGGGAATGTTATGACATTTCTCCGTTGCGGTCTGAAGGAGGTGAAAAATGAAAACAACTGGAGGACGTTCGTGAGGTTTGCAAGCACAACTGATTTCTCCATGGCCAGACATATGTTTTATGCTGCCATAAAAGCTATTAAACGATTTGCTTGCGCTCGAGACAATGACGTTGTCCTGCGAGTATACGAGATGTCGGACCCGCCGTCGTCTTAACTAAGTAAGGTGGGCACGAGCCAGCGGCGTTCATGTCGTAGCAAGCCGGGTCCAACTACCACGACTACATTTTCACGACATGACTCTTCTCTACTTCACGCCGGCACGCGTGTCTTATCTTATATTAAAAATAAAATCCTTTGGTATAATAATGTATTACTTCTATATTAAAAAAATAGCATTTTTGTTCACTATGGGGTGATGCTTATAATAGGAGGAGAACCCTTTTTCACAGGAACAATACTCGTGTACTGAAGGCGAGGATGCAACACCATTATGTTCATATTTAACAACTATTAACTCGACCATAATATTTTACTACATGGGACTAGACGACATCTTGTTCATATTTATCATGAATCTACAATTATTTATGTTACCACACGGTACAACAAAAATCAAGATACATATGCATGCTTAAATGAACTAACAGAACTGGAAATAAGATATCATAAAATAATTCACATTGACTACAAAAATTGTCATCAGTATTGTCATGAACGCCTAGGTTTGGTCCTGAGCTTCCGGCGACAAATATGTACTCGTTATGTATTTTAATTAATTTGTACTCGTTATGCATTTAATAAATATGTACTCGTTATGCAGGTAATGGCGTCTCCTGTGCAAGAGCTGCTGCAAGGTTCGTGGGACGCCGGACACCGTTGCCACCTCTGGTTAGACCCTCGGGCCTATGTAGAATCCCCGCAAACTTTTAGGTTGCGAACTATTAAGCACAATTGGTCGTGTGATGCATTCGTGGACCACCTTCGGGCATATGGACTTCTTGCTTATTCTAAGATTACGTCTAGCGAGGAGAAGTTAATGTTAGACCCATCTCTTATGTCAACTTATGTTGATCGTTGGAGACCTGAGACACACACCTTTCACTTACGTTGTGGGGAGTTGGCACCTACCCTTAAAGATGTCGCATTAATCACTGCTTTGCCAATAAGCGGTGAGGCATTGGTCCCTCCAGCATATTCTAGTCACTGGAATGATAATGTAGAACTGAGGCTAGGGGTCAATATGCCTGCGAACACACGCAGTGGAGCGCGTCCTAGAGATGTACCTATACCATGGATAGTAAACAATTTTCGTGAAATTCCTGCCAATACATCACCAGATAGGAAACAGACGCATGTATTTTCTTATATGTTGTATCTCTTCGGTATGATGTTTTCTTCCTCACACGGTGACATAGTTTTCCCCAGTCTCATTACGATTGCGGAGAAGATAGTAGATGAGCCTTACCCGAGTACCCAACATACATCTTTGGTTCAACTATGCTCGCATATACGTATAGGGGGTTATGTGACGCCACCAAGAAAACCAAGACAACAAAAAACGGGTCATGTCTTTGCTGTTAGCTATGAGTTTCTCCACCTATGGTCGTGGGAGTACCTACCGGTTGGACGTCCCCTAATAGGCAGTCGAGAGAAAATCCACCCATACAATTTTAGACAGGAAGAACATGCCCTATTTACTTTTGCAAGTCGGTGAACACATGCTAGAAGACGGTGGTCCACACTCGTCGTACACGGTAGCTACCCCGAATACCACGAAGAGTTCGAGCGTCTAGAGGAGACGAGCATCACATGGAAGCCGTGGATCAATGGTGATCTTCATGCTATATGGCGTGATCAGCCGTTGACACCGGATTGCTTGACAGATAGTCACTTGTGGATGACACGCTGCACACTATTATTTATGTGGATGGTTGAGCCATATAATCCTGAGCGTGTCATGCGGCAGTTTGGTCTCTATCAGACTGTCCCTCCACCATCACTGAGACGAGTGGACAAGGGAATACATACGTAAGTTCAATGCATCATGTTATTTTATCAACATTATCCTTGGTCTTTTTAATAATAATTGTTTCGTACATTTGATTTTAGGCAAGACAATAAAGACCAAAATTGTTGTGACCGGAGTGCTCGTAACATGTATTGGATACAGATATGGAATAATGAAGCGTCGTCAAATTTAGTTCCAGAAAATAGGTAATTTAGTCTTTCTATTTATTCTTCTCACACACGTGCTAATTAAAATTAAGATTGACCTTTCAAAATTATGCAGACAATACGACAATCATAGAACCCCAATATACAATCGGTGGTATTACAATAGCACGTGTACTCTTCTTATGGGCGCTCCACCACCAAGGACAGAAGAACTCACACAAGATGACCAGTTGGTTCGAGTGATTCAACGGTCATCAGCTTACGATCGTCAAATCATGGTATATATATTTATATAAATATATACTACCAATATATACTAATTAAAATTATTTTGTTAATTGCTCCTGCTTTCAATTCTATCAATTTATGTTATACCAATTTATTTTACTTAGATTGACGACTATCGCGAAATCGCCCGGGATTTGCAACGTGCTTTAGGACTGGCTAACATGAATTCTACAGCTGGCAAGTCTTTGATCAGGCGCATTTTAAATAGGGCCATGAGCGGTCTTAAAAGATTTGGTTGCACGAGAGATGATGATACTATCCCGCAAGCTTACGACACGCCGGAAGCGCCATCGTCTAGACCGTGTGAGGTTGGCACTAGACAGCGACACACGATCCATCCGCGTCATACCATGTCGGGTAGGACTACGGCACCAACATTTCCTAGGAAGGACTCGTCTCTTTTTCAAGACGGCACACAGGTCTTATCTTACAGTAAACAAATATAATTTTTTCATATATCTATTTTTGCACATGTACATATATGCAATATTTTGTTTACCTATGATGATACTTACAATAGGAGGAGAATCTTTTACCACGGGCTAGCCGCACGGAGGATGGTACTCCTAAACTGAAGGCGAGGGTTCACATATGCGTGATACGACACATGTGTTCATATTTACTAAAGCAATATTAAATCACATTATTGTACCGTCCATTACATACAAAAATTTTACGTGAAAAGAAAACAACATATCCTTCATGGGAGGAGACGGGAGCTGGTTTAGGACACAATATGGATTGACCAGAGTGTTATTCGGAACGGTTCAACACGACACAGGTATGTTAAATTTCTTTTCAAATTACATATCCTACATGGCATGCCAATTATTTACAAATAGTTTCCATAATCAGGATACTATTAAGTCTACATGAGGCGAGATGGCGGCCGGTTATGGATTCACTATGCCCCAACTGCAGGGTCGTCAGCAGATGCATTAACCAGAAAACGTTCGAACATCGCACACCAGCAGGAAATACTTACTGAATTCTTTGGTTATGACCCTTCGGGTACAACTTCCAGTTTAATTTCCGGATATTCAGAGTATGAACCAGTGATACGTACCCCGTCTCCTGAACCTTCAGAACAACATGATGAAGGGTCCACCATTCCTCCATGCAATGTTCGGGCACCCCGCAAGTATGGACAATCGACGCCTCCTCCATGAGCTCCCCTCCGAGGCCGAGTACGACGTGCCTGACACATCTCTCCATGCGTAGACACATGCTATTTTTTATGTACGTGGAAGACATATTACTACCTATGTACCTGCCATTTGTTTTTACGCGAGACATGTTCATATTATGAATTTGTGACAAACTTATTATTATTATTTTGCAAAGACGAAATTAATTAAACATACAACTCACAGCAAGAAATAGCTACAACTTGAAATAATAAAAGACGCATAGCAATAACTAATTAAACTCGACGACTTTACTTCGCTCTCCCACGTGTTCGTGATGGAGGCATGAAGTCATCGTCACTATTTTCATCAGCGGCAGTTTTTGATGAATCTGCACTCTTACACATAGTGTTGAACATGGATCGACTTCTCGCCGTAAAGTCGTCGTCACTGTTCTCTGGCTTCGATGCACCACCACTCTTCCCCTTCGATGCACTAGCACTCTTCCCCTTCGATGCCCCATCACTCTTCCCCTTTGATGTCCGACCACTGTTCCCCTTCGATATTGTCCTCGAGATCCAGTCAGCGTGGGAGTTGGACTCGAGATGCCCGCTAGGACATGGCTCAAACCGTATGCGCATCCAGTCTTAGTGCAAGATCTTTTTGTTCAGAAACTCTGCGTCCGCAGGCTAGTGCTACACACTAAGAATAAAAGAGAAACATAAATTGTAACGATGACAATTTATTTGAATATTATATAAACTTGTAAATCGATTACCTCAACGCGAAGTGCATTAGCATCGAGAGAAAAATGTATTTGATCGCTATTAGCATGGATAGGCAAGCTCCGAAGCCCCACCTGAATTATTTTTAGCTCAACTACTCTGTACCACTTATGACGCCACCTCAATAGTTCATTCCTAATTTCATCGGTGGATCTATGCGGGAGCTTATATTTGGCTAAATTCAACCCCCCTCCCCAGAGCAACTGCGTGGTCCCCATCAGTCATTAGTTGCATAAAACTAACTGCGGCTCTACCCTCTCTTCTATTGGCGCAAGAACCTTTTGCCGCATGATATAAAATACACCATGAGCTATATGGGTCGAGATCACCACTAACACTATCTGCCATCATTCTAATGGCTCTACCCTCTCTCTTTCGTGTTGACTTGGTGACACACGAATGAGAGAGCAACGAGAGCAGCGAGAGTATTTGCCAGAGCAGCAGCGGGAACGAGAGAGCAGCAGTAAGCGGGCAGTGTGAAGTACACAGACGAGCTGCGGGTTTAAATAGAACCAATAGAGGAGTCGAGTGAGCTGCACTGCTCTCCACCAGCTCATTCAACCTTCGGTGCATAAAATAACAAACAACACAACACCTGGGAATGAGGGCCATCTATTTGTTGTACAATCATCCTAGTAATTAGCCCACGCCTCAAAATCAGCGGCGTTTGTCGGAGCAGTGGCGCAGATACATGCAATCGGACGCCTCGGAATCAGCGCCGGTTGGCGGTCAGCCACAAGGCGTGCCACCTTGGCCTGAGGCGGCAGGACAGCCTCACGATCGGCGCCCGACGCATTTTCGTTTCCGTCGCGGCCACAGGGGGTGCCACCTTGCGCTGAGTCGGCAGGGCCCACCTCGTTCCATTTCCGTCGCAGGCACGCGATGAAAGAGCATGGTTCCCCCATGTGTGGTTGTGACGCCCCGAGATCGGGCACTATGCAGATTTCAGCATTCCCGCCAAATCCGCATAATAACCGATTCCAGGTTGCCATTTATGATAACATTACAATAGTTCACGAATAATCCACAATTACAACAGAATCAGAAAGATACAAGATGACTCAACGAGCCAGGGATACAACTGATACATTACAAAGATCCAAATAACAGCGGAAGAAACAAACGTCCGGCTACGGACAAGATACAAATTGGACTAAGAGTCCTGAAGATAACCGAGAGCGTCCAATCCCTGCCCAGGCCAAGCCGGAGGGATTCCCAAGCTAACGTCGTCAGACTTCAAACCTGTTGACTGCAATTTGGAATTTGCAGCCACGAAAGAGATTCGTGGGTCAGTACGGTTAAGTACTGGCAAGGGGATAAAAACCCATACTCACAAGATACCGGCGTAGCCAGTCATCACAAGATACAAATACTTTAGGATCAACGGAAGGAAGGGGTTATTGCAAATAAGCGGCAGCGGGCTGCACTAACCAACTACGGAGAGATACTACAACTTACGGCTAACAGAAAGAAGATAAGATCGAGTATAGTAACCAACTGAAAGTAACTCCAAACAAACCCATCCTGGATCTCGCCCCTTATCCAAAGAAGCAATCCGAGGATAACTCACACAGTTGGATTAATGATTAATGGATCAGGTTGTTGTGTCAATAAGACTATTACTAGTCAAGTTATTATCATTAGGTGTAAGTTGTCTGGGTACTTGTTAGCCAGTACTTTCACCAAGTCGTCACATAACCGCGGACAACACGGCTTCTCGAGAAGATTTATCCCTGCAGGGTGTGCTCCAGTACCCGTACACACTCAAGCCACCAACTAAAACTCAGGTTGGCTTGACACGACCCAAACCATCTCTACAACCCATCCTAGGAGCCACGGAGCTATAAGGTCCCAGCCACGCAGCCGAATACTCAGCGCAGGTGTGCAAAACTCCCGCAGGACACAACACCCCGGCACTACAGGCCTCGCCCTATATGCATCAACGTCATCATAAGTAACCATGGGGGATCCACCCATTATGCAAGGAGCAAATGGAACACCCGAACTAAGTGTGGCTCTTCGGACAAGCTGCAGATCAGGTCTAAGTCGAGGGGGGTCCCATACTACCACCCGGATGCGGTGAGCACGCTCATCATGGATCAGTAGACAAGACCCTTTTCCTAATTAAGTTCGACACTAGCAGGCCTCAAAACCACAAAGGGCCTCCTGCCGGTGCCTTATCAGCATATTATTAATAACAGGTTGATTGATTAACATCGAGCCCCCAGAACAATAAAAGCAATCTAGTAACGGAAAGTAACGGGTAACAGACTCGAGCAAAACAACCTAAGCATGCTAGTGAGACACGGGCACAAGCAATGGTTATAGGTGTGGAGGTGAGGCAATAACAAGGTTAAGGATTCATGTGATAGGTTCGTAACAGAAACAACTACTACTAAGGCTAGCAGAACAGAAATAACGGAAAGTATCGGTAACAAGTGATGAAAGGCAGCCATATGGCAGCAAGTGAGTATACTTGCCTGAGATCCCGCAAGGTAGCAGAACTTGTCGTTGCTCACATCATCTCAACGTCCTATCCGGGAAGAAGCAACGAACCTCGAACAATCAACGGAATGCAACAATTACTACTACGGCAAAAGATCCAGCATGATCCTATTTATATGCATGACAAGTTTAAAGATGCATCAAAATAAACTAGTTTACGTGATAACATAACATAATTAAATGGACCCATATGTAATTTGGATTACATATGGAAAGCCCATGAATTAAGGTTGAAATAATTGTTTTACAACTAATCAACAGGTGAAAGTGGATTAGCATGATGCATGGATTAGGAAAACAACAAAATAACAACAATGCAACCAATTGGAAATAAGGTTTACCCATTTTGAAATTCACTTATTAAGTTTTGGAATTTTGGTTACTTAAAGGTGTCACACAAGCATTTGTTGTTTTCATCAAGTTTAATTGTTCAAAACAGTAAACAAATTTTATATTTGAGTAGAGCATTTAATTTTAATTGGAAAACATATTTTATTTGTTGAAATTGGAATTAAAATGAATTAGTTATTAATTTGACAATTTTAAATGCATTAAATAAGAAACAGTTGTTTTCAGCAATTTAAATTATTCAAAACAGCAAACAAAATTTATATTTGGAAAGTACATGAAAAGTTGATTGGAAAACATATTTAGTTTGTGGAATTTGGAATTTTTATGAACAAGTTATGATTTTTGCAAGTTTAAGTGAATTAAACAAGAATTCAAATATTTCAACAATTTAAAATATTCAAAACAGTAACAAATTGCATTGAAAAGGTTGAAAACATGTAGCAAAGGTTTCATTGAACATTTTGGGCTATCAAACATAATTTTTGGGTGATTATTGAATTTATTATGCCATTTTCCATAAATAGTTTTATTCTGCCCTTTTTAGTAAACAGAGGAAAACATGTTCAAAATTAATTCAATTGTGCCCAAATAAAATACCAATGTGTAGAGTTTGTTAATACAAATTTTTAGAGACCAAGTTTTCTTAATTTGGATGAGTAGAACTAAAGTTATGAAATTCCAAAGTTTCCAATTTTTATTGAATTTTTAGTAATTAATTATTTAGTGCCAAAATTGTTACAGAAATATATTGCAAACTTGGCATTAATAGAAAGGGCACAGAATTATGAAGCCACAGGATTTTGAATCATTCAAATTGGAGCTAAATTTGATTTGATATCGATTTTAGAAGTAATAGCTCAGATCTAGCTTTCTGAAATTTCTGGCAGAAAAGAAAAAACCAGAAAAAAGGGTGGCTTTTTCTGCCTTGGGGGGGGATCGAACTCGTGAGCTGAGGCTTGCGCGCAAGGGTTCCTAACCACTGGGCTAGCAGCTGCGTTTGAACAGATACGGCACTGACGCCTTAAGAGATAAATTCGGCGCCTTGTAGTCTGACGAAACTGAAGAAGCGCAGGGCCGGGTTAACTGAATTTTTTTCGGACAGATTCAGGCTAAATAGAAACAAAAATAAAAGCAGTAGGCATTCGCCTTGGAAGGGATTCGATCCAGGGACCTCACGTTTGCGATACAGATGGCTAGCCAATGGGCTCGTTTGCTGGTTGTGATTGGATGCCAATCGGACATGACATGAGGTAGGACAGGGCGCGCTAACTGGATCGACATGATGTCGTTCTCCAGGTCACGAACACAGCACGACAGAAACGAAACTGCAGCAGTATGATGCGATTATGGCGCTCGAAGGCGCACACACAGAGCAAGGGGAGGTATGGGAAGGAGTCCCGGAGGTGGTGCTCACCATGGGATGCTTGGGGCGCGACGCGACCGTGCTGAGTTGGTCGACAACCGTGTAGACGAGTACGTTGCCGCCTGTCTGAAAACACGGACAAGGACGACGATCCAGGGCGCTTCTTGGTACGGCTCCTACGGCGATCTTGACGTGGAAGCGGTACTGGTTCCATTCCCGCATAGGTAGGACCTTCGCGGCAACCACACCGCTCGCTCGAGGTGCTCCTTCTCCGGCCATGATTCGGTGGTGGTTGAGGAAGAAGAAGGACAGAGGAGAAGAAGGGGAGGGCTGGTGGCGGCGGCGGATGGAAGAGGAGATGGTCTAGGGTTCAGGAGGAAGCCTCGGTGGGGGGGGGGATTAAAAGGATGAGAGGAGTAGTGGTGCGGTGGTGGCCGGAAGAAAACGACATGATGTTTCTCCCCTCCAGCGTGACTGTCGTACGGAGGAGAAGGGTAGTTGGGCCAGAGAGGGAAGTGTGGGTTGGGTGGAAAGGGAAATAGGGGGTGGGCTGCCCTCTCTCCTTGCTTTGCTTGCTTTGCTTTTCTTTTTATTTGTTTTTCCCTTTTTTTTGTAAAAGAAGAGAGGGAGAGAAAAAAAAAGATAAGTGCTAGGGTTACATTTTTAGGAATTATTTTCATTAGTTTTCAAACAGAAATGTCAAAGCAATTGTGGACTATAATTCCAAACAAATTTGAAATATTCATTTGAGTGTTTAAGTTGTTATTTGAATTTCCATAGTAATCATAAAGATTTGATTGTCAATCAATTTTTATTCAATGAACTCAACACTTAATAAAACAATTATGGGATTTTAATTGTTTGCAAAATTTTAGTGGTTTGAACCATAATTGGATCATGCCCATTATGATTGAAAATGGTTTGAAATTTAATTTGCCATTAGGGTTTTGATAACAGGGAAAATTTTATTAACAAGCAATTGGATTAAAGCAACTTCAAATTATTGAAAAACAATTGAGTGATTTAGTTTGCAAGTTTGAAATTGGGGAATTTTGAGCAAGGGTGAAAGTTTAAATTGTTTTTGAAATTTCCAGTTGGGTTGCAAACATGGTGCAATGCAACGTGATGCATATGATGCAAACAAACAAACAGGTAACACCCCAGGTGTTACAGACGACACCACTAACAAGGGATTGCGCCCTCGCAATCCACCTGCTAACCCGGGAGGGGAAAGAAGTTCGACTATCGATTCTTCGTGTTTCCGGTTGATCTCCTCGACACCACTAACAAGGGTTTCTCGACACCACTAACAAGAGATTCTTGCTCGGAGTGTTGACGATGTTCTTCCACCAGGAATCTTCCGATGATCGAACCTATTAGGTTAAAGGCTCAGAAAACGTCCACCCACGTAGGATCCTAACACTTTGAAAGATTGAGTACGAGAGTAGACTCCAAAACAAATAAGATGGGAGGGGAAATAGGATAGGGATAAGGAGAAAACAGGAATCCTATTGAGATGTTTCGAAAATAGTTTAGCAGAAATAGTTTTTGACACTCTAGAAACAACGACCGTTAGCGAGGTTAACCTACAGGCTTTGCGGACCCGTTGCTTCGATAACCATCCGTATCGAAACAATCTCGGGAATCGGAACCAAGGCTCTGATACCATTTGTGACGCCCCGAGATCGGGCACTATGCAGATTTCAGCATTCCCGCCAAATCCGCAAAATAACCGATTCCAGGTTGCCATTTATGATAACATTACAATAGTTCACGAATAATCCACAATTACAACAGAATCAGAAAGATACAAGATGACTCAACGAGCCAGGGATACAACTGATACATTACAAAGATCCAAATAACAGCGGAAGAAACAAACGTCCGGCTACGGACAAGATACAAATTGGACTAAGAGTCCTGAAGATAACCGAGAGCGTCCAATCCCTGCCCAGGCCAAGCCGGAGGGATTCCCAAGCTAACGTCGTCAGACTTCAAACCTGTTGACTGCAATTTGGAATTTGCAGCCACGAAAGAGATTCGTGGGTCAGTACGGTTAAGTACTGGCAAGGGGATAAAAACCCATACTCACAAGATACCGGCGTAGCCAGTCATCACAAGATACAAATACTTTAGGATCAACGGAAGGAAGGGGTTATTGCAAATAAGCGGCAGCGGGCTGCACTAACCAACTACGGAGAGATACTACAACTTACGGCTAACAGAAAGAAGATAAGATCGAGTATAGTAACCAACTGAAAGTAACTCCAAACAAACCCATCCTGGATCTCGCCCCTTATCCAAAGAAGCAATCCGAGGATAACTCACACAGTTGGATTAATGATTAATGGATCAGGTTGTTGTGTCAATAAGACTATTACTAGTCAAGTTATTATCATTAGGTGTAAGTTGTCTGGGTACTTGTTAGCCAGTACTTTCACCAAGTCGTCACATAACCGCGGACAACACGGCTTCTCGAGAAGATTTATCCCTGCAGGGTGTGCTCCAGTACCCGTACACACTCAAGCCACCAACTAAAACTCAGGTTGGCTTGACACGACCCAAACCATCTCTACAACCCATCCTAGGAGCCACGGAGCTATAAGGTCCCAGCCACGCAGCCGAATACTCAGCGCAGGTGTGCAAAACTCCCGCAGGACACAACACCCCGGCACTACAGGCCTCGCCCTATATGCATCAACGTCATCATAAGTAACCATGGGGGATCCACCCATTATGCAAGGAGCAAATGGAACACCCGAACTAAGTGTGGCTCTTCGGACAAGCTGCAGATCAGGTCTAAGTCGAGGGGGGTCCCATACTACCACCCGGATGCGGTGAGCACGCTCATCATGGATCAGTAGACAAGACCCTTTTCCTAATTAAGTTCGACACTAGCAGGCCTCAAAACCACAAAGGGCCTCCTGCCGGTGCCTTATCAGCATATTATTAATAACAGGTTGATTGATTAACATCGAGCCCCCAGAACAATAAAAGCAATCTAGTAACGGAAAGTAACGGGTAACAGACTCGAGCAAAACAACCTAAGCATGCTAGTGAGACACGGGCACAAGCAATGGTTATAGGTGTGGAGGTGAGGCAATAACAAGGTTAAGGATTCATGTGATAGGTTCGTAACAGAAACAACTACTACTAAGGCTAGCAGAACAGAAACAACGGAAAGTATCGGTAACAAGTGATGAAAGGCAGCCATATGGCAGCAAGTGAGTATACTTGCCTGAGATCCCGCAAGGTAGCAGAACTTGTCGTTGCTCACATCATCTCAACGTCCTATCCGGGAAGAAGCAACGAACCTCGAACAATCAACGGAATGCAACAATTACTACTACGGCAAAAGATCCAGCATGATCCTATTTATATGCATGACAAGTTTAAAGATGCATCAAAATAAACTAGTTGACGTGATAACATAACATAATTAAATGGACCCATATGTAATTTGGATTACATATGGAAAGCCCATGAATTAAGGTTGAAATAATTGTTTTACAACTAATCAACAGGTGAAAGTGGATTAGCATGATGCATGGATTAGGAAAACAACAAAATAACAACAATGCAACCAATTGGAAATAAGGTTTACCCATTTTGAAATTCACTTATTAAGTTTTGGAATTTTGGTTACTTAAAGGTGTCACACAAGCATTTGTTGTTTTCATCAAGTTTAATTGTTCAAAACAGTAAACAAATTTTATATTTGAGTAGAGCATTTAATTTTAATTGGAAAACATATTTTATTTGTTGAAATTGGAATTAAAATGAATTAGTTATTAATTTGACAATTTTAAATGCATTAAATAAGAAACAGTTGTTTTCAGCAATTTAAATTATTCAAAACAGCAAACAAAATTTATATTTGGAAAGTACATGAAAAGTTGATTGGAAAACATATTTAGTTTGTGGAATTTGGAATTTTTATGAACAAGTTATGATTTTTGCAAGTTTAAGTGAATTAAACAAGAATTCAAATATTTCAACAATTTAAAATATTCAAAACAGTAACAAATTGCATTGAAAAGGTTGAAAACATGTAGCAAAGGTTTCATTGAACATTTTGGGCTATCAAACATAATTTTTGGGTGATTATTGAATTTATTATGCCATTTTCCATAAATAGTTTTATTCTGCCCTTTTTAGTAAACAGAGGAAAACATGTTCAAAATTAATTCAATTGTGCCCAAATAAAATACCAATGTGTAGAGTTTGTTAAGACAAATTTTTAGAGACCAAGTTTGCTTAATTTGGATGAGTAGAACTAAAGTTATGAAATTCCAAAGTTTCCAATTTTTATTGAATTTTTAGTAATTAATTATTTAGTGCCAAAATTGTTACAGAAATATATTGCAAACTTGGCATTAATAGAAAGGGCACAGAATTATGAAGCCACAGGATTTTGAATCATTCAAATTGGAGCTAAATTTGATTTGATATCGATTTTAGAAGTAATAGCTCAGATCTAGCTTTCTGAAATTTCTGGCAGAAAAGAAAAAAACAGAAAAAAGGGTGGCTTTTTCTGCCTTGGGGGGGGGGGATCGAACTCGTGAGCTGAGGCTTGCGCGCAAGGGTTCCTAACCACTGGGCTAGCAGCTGCGTTTGAACAGATACGGCACTGACGCCTTAAGAGATAAATTCGGCGCCTTGTAGTCTGACGAAACTGAAGAAGCGCAGGGCCGGGTTAACTGAATTTTTTTCGGACAGATTCAGGCTAAATAGAAACAAAAATAAAAGCAGTTGGCATTCGCCTTGGAAGGGATTCGATCCAGGGACCTCACGTTTGCGATACAGATGGCTAGCCAATGGGCTCGTTTGCTGGTTGTGATTGGATGCCAATCGGACATGACATGAGGTAGGACAGGGCGCGCTAACTGGATCGACATGATGTCGTTCTCCAGGTCACGAACACAGCACGACAGAAACGAAACTGCAGCAGTATGATGCGATTATGGCGCTCGAAGGCGCACACACAGAGCAAGGGGAGGTATGGGAAGGAGTCCCGGAGGTGGTGCTCACCATGGGATGCTTGGGGCGCGACGCGACCGTGCTGAGTTGGTCGACAACCGTGTGTAGACGAGTACGTTGCCGCCTGTCTGAAAACACGGACAAGGACGACGATCCAGGGCGCTTCTTGGTACGGCTCCTACGGCGATCTTGACGTGGAAGCGGTACTGGTTCCATTCCCGCATAGGTAGGACCTTCGCGGCAACCACACCGCTCGCTCGAGGTGCTCCTTCTCCGGCCATGATTCGGTGGTGGTTGAGGAAGAAGAAGGACAGAGGAGAAGAAGGGGAGGGCTGGTGGCGGCGGCGGATGGAAGAGGAGATGGTCTAGGGTTCAGGAGGAAGCCTCGGTGGGGGGGGGATTAAAAGGATGAGAGGAGTAGTGGTGCGGTGGTGGCCGGAAGAAAACGACATGATGTTTCTCCCCTCCAGCGTGACTGTCGTACGGAGGAGAAGGGTAGTTGGGCCAGAGAGGGAAGTGTGGGTTGGGTGGAAAGGGAAATAGGGGGTGGGCTGCCCTCTCTCCTTGCTTTGCTTGCTTTGCTTTTCTTTTTATTTGTTTTTCCCTTTTTTTTTGTAAAAGAAGAGAGGGAGAGAAAAAAAAAGATAAGTGCTAGGGTTACATTTTTAGGAATTATTTTCATTAGTTTTCAAACAGAAATGTCAAAGCAATTGTGGACTATAATTCCAAACAAATTTGAAATATTCATTTGAGTGTTTAAGTTGTTATTTGAATTTCCATAGTAATCATAAAGATTTGATTGTCAATCAATTTTTATTCAATGAACTCAACACTTAATAAAACAATTATGGGATTTTAATTGTTTGCAAAATTTTAGTGGTTTGAACCATAATTGGATCATGCCCATTATGATTGAAAATGGTTTGAAATTTAATTTGCCATTAGGGTTTTGATAACAGGGAAAATTTTATTAACAAGCAATTGGATTAAAGCAACTTCAAATTATTGAAAAACAATTGAGTGATTTAGTTTGCAAGTTTGAAATTGGGGAATTTTGAGCAAGGGTGAAAGTTTAAATTGTTTTTGAAATTTCCAGTTGGGTTGCAAACATGGTGCAATGCAACGTGATGCATATGATGCAAACAAACAAACAGGTAACACCCCAGGTGTTACAGTGGTTTTGGTAATTGATGACAATCACTATGGACTAATGGTTGCATTGAGCTATACTTGTAGAGTTTCTCCATAGGAAATACTTGATGTCCATGTGTTGGATTCAAGATAATCAAGTGGTGACCAAGGTGCTATTCATGTGAATATCCCAAGTTTGGTCATGAGAGAGTTGAACATATTGCAAGTATGTCTTGAAGAAGAATATTGTGTGAACATTCATCTTTACCTTCAAGACATCATTATTATGAAGAGATAAGAAAAGATAAAAGGTTCATCAAGTATGTCTTGAATAAGAATATTGTGTGAACATTCATCTTTACCTTCAAGACATCATTATTATGAAGAGAGAAGAAAAGATAAAAGGTTAATCAAGGCAAAGTGCTAAGCGATGGTTAATAGTGATCAACTCACAAAGTAAGTAATTGTTCATATAGCTTTGTGTTCTAACCCATTATATGTGTGTGTGGTATATCTATGTGGGGTTAGGCATCTTTCCATGGGCTTGCATCAAAAGGAAGATTTCATATAGTCCATGGTGGATGACGTCAAGTTGTGATCGTCATCAAGTTCGAGAAGTGCAAGTTCAAGGGAAGCATATCGAAGAGATCACATTCTTGAAGCTTGCCACTCTTTTGGAGATAATGTTAAAGTAAATATATACTTAAAAGAGCCTCTCCCATAGTTGCATATGGGGGAGCATCTTTGTGTCTTCACCAAGAAAAAAAAGAAATCAAGAAAGGTGTTCCATCTTGAGGAGGTCGAGATCGTCATATTATAGCTCAAGTGGAATGCTCAAGGCAAAGGTATGATCTTGATAGGTTTTCTATTTTACGGATCTCATAGCATTAGGAGGGAGACCGGATTATAGGATAGATAACCGTACTATCAAGAGGGGCTCTCATATTAGCAACTTGATCGCATCACTCGGAGAGAGCTCAAACCTTTGCATACTTGACATAACATTTCTTGGTTCTTATTTGTGTTTTCTCCATGTGTGGTTTTTGAGCTTGTCATATGCTTCAATACAAGCTCAAGTTCATCAAAAACGGGTTTCGCATGAAAAACTTATTGCGTTTTTGATATTGGAGGTTTTACCGATTGTTCCTTTATAGAGAGGTAATAACTTTCATCATTTGGTTTTATCATCCAATTATGTACTATGATGTTTCTTTGCATAATCTTGTAGTGCTCGTTCTTACGATTTCAACGAGCCCAAGATCATCAAAAAACGGAGTCCGGATGCAAAAGATATCGCGTTTTTAGTGAAGGAGATTTTCTGAAAACTGGTAGGCCGGCCCCAGGCCGGGGTGGGCTCCCGTAGGCCGGACCCCTACCCGAACTGTCCGGCCTGGAGGCCGGCCTGGCCGGCCCGGGAGGCCGGGGTGGGGCAGAATGACCCCAACGGGCTGATTTTGGGGGCCTATAAAAGGGGCCTTCTTCCCCATTGGTTCCCTAACCTTTTTGCAAGTGTTCTCCCACCATTGTTGACATTTTGGAGCTTGCTCTCTCTCTATTCCTCCATGATTCTTGCCTCCAATTAGTGGGAAAAGAGAGAGGAGATCTAGATCTATTATTCCAGCAATCCATCTCTCCTCTTAGTGAGGGGAAAGTCTTTGGATCTAGATCTTGTGGATTCATTTGTTGAATTCTTCATTGTTCTTCCTCTCTTCTCCCCCCATAGCATTTGTTGCTTTGGTGGGATTTAAGAGTGAAGGATTTGAGCACTTCTTGTGTTCTTGCCATTGCATAGGTTGCATCGGTTTGAGTTCTCTACGAGGATTCGTTCGAGTGAAAGGTTGAGAAGCTTGTTACTCTTGGGTTCTTGGAGTGCCCTTGAGCTTGTCCTCTTGGGTACTTGGAGTGCCCTAGACGGTTGTTGTTGTCTCGGAGTTTTGGTAGCTCCAGACCTTGTTGCTATCTCGGAGTTTTGGTGGCTCGCGGGATATTGTTGGGAGCCTCCAATTGAGTTGTGGAGATTGCCCCAACCTTGTACGGGATCGGTGACCGCCCTCAAAGGTCCCATAGTGGATCGTGGCACTCCGCATTGGTGGAGGCACGAGGAGAATAAGGTGAGCCATTGGGCGCTTGTAGTCATTGTGACTCCACACCTCTCCAACGGAGATTAGCTTCCATTGGGAAGTGAACTTCGGGATAAATCATCGTCTCCTCGTCTCTCGGTTATTTCTATACCCGATCTCTTTACTTATGCAATTTACTTTGTGATAGACATCGAGCTTGAAGTAACATATCTTGCTATCACATAGTTGCTTGAATTGTTTAGCATAAGTTGTTGGTGCACATAGGTGAACCTAGTTTGTTTAGGTTTTGGCTTGATAAATCAAACGCTAGTTTTATTCCGCATTTATTCAAGCCTTAACCGTAATTATTTTTAAACGCCTATTCACCCCCCCTCTAGGCGACATCCGTGTCCTTTCAATTGGTATCAGAGCCGGGTCTCTCTTCATAGGGTTTAACAACCTAGAGAGTAAAGATGTCGGCTAGGGGATTAGTGTATAATGACACTTTTATATTCGATGGCACAAATTATAATACTTGCAAAATTAGTATGCTTAATATTTTTAAGGACATGGGTCCAAATATAGAGAAAATTGTAGATATGGGTTTTTCTACTCCAACGGGTATTGATTGCTCTTTAGAGGATGAGAAAAACTTATATCTCAATACTCAAGCTACTAATGTGTTTTTCAAATATTTGAGTATTGTAGTTCTTGAGTCAATTCGGCCATCTTGGAAAGCTCATGATATATGGACCAAGCTTCAAGATAAATATGATGTGTCCAAAAGTTGTGGTGATGATTATTCTCCCTCCACCTCCGGGCGTGATGAGTTCTCAACTTCTTCTACCTCACCAACATGTGTCAAGGCACAACATAATGATATGGTGAGTAGTGACAAAAATTGCAATCTTGATAGTAAGCTTATTGTTGACGTTTCTTCATCTCTATCTTATTGCAATACTTTGTCTATGAACTTAAACACATCTAGCACCCAAAATGATTTACATGCTTGTGTTGATAGTCCATGCATATCATGTAAAAATTCCTTGACGAAATCTTATAATGATATGCTTGATACATCTTGTTGCCATAGTAAAAATGGTTGTATTTCCTCTAGTACTTGTGCTACTAACCATGTAGAAGAAACTCAACATTCCATGGAACAAGATTTGGATTTAAGTGGCGCTTCATGTAATGGTTCATCATCATCTACCATATCTCACTTTTGCCTTATGGCTAAAGGTTCAAAGGTAGCTACTACTTTGAACACCAATGTATCTAGTGATGATGATGATGATTATGATGGTGATGATGATTATGATGATGATGATGATAATGACAATGATTCGTTAATGGAGAAAGGTAAAATGATTCACAATATTCTTTATGAGGATAAAGATGCTTGTGCCAATTTCCTAGAAATCATTAGAGCATTTGATAGGCGCAATATCACCATTAAGGATTTGGAAGCATGCATTGACGCGTGTTATAGCCGCGAGCGTGATTATTCCAATGAAATTGCAAAACTAGAGGAAACTCTTGTAGAAGAACAAACCACCAATGAATCTCTTCAAGAGACTTTTACTCTAGAGTTATCAAAAGTAAAGGACTCTCATGATAGAAATCTTGAGGTGGTTAATTGTCTTAAAACTAAAAATGATGAGCTAAAAGTCGCACATACTCAACTTAAAACATCATATTCAAAAGGGCTTGCCAAGTTTCCTTCTCCTACTTCTATTAATAATGATGCTTGTGCTACTAACTCTATTTCTTGTGAAGCATCTACATTGAAGGAGAATGTTGAGCTAAGGGCTCAACTTGAATTGCTAACTAGCAATTATGGGAAATTGGAAGAAAGTCATGAAAAGCTCTTAGGCTCTCATGAGGATCTTTTAGTCTCACATGATAAGCTAAAGTTAGCTCATGAGGCTATTACTACAAAGGTGATATCTTGTGAGCCTCATGTGTACATTAGCACAAACTCTACTCAAAATTCTATTTTGCCTCGTGCTAGTCATATTAATTCATTCACTCATAATATCTCTACATCTTGTGATGAATTGTTTTCCATGCCTTGTTGCTCTAACAATGAATCACCTACTTCCTCTATTACTTGTGTTTCTACTAACCATGTAGAGGAAATAAAAGAGCTCAAGGTCCAAGTCGCTTCTTTGAAGAAAGACTTGAAAAAGCGTCACGGGAAGTCCGCACTTGACAACATGTTGAGTGTGCAAAGATTACCAAATGACAAGAGTGGACTTGGATTTAACTCCAATAATAACAAGAAGTCCGATATCAAGAAGAATCATAGAATCAAGAAGAACAAGGGCCAAGAACAAGTCAATAATCCGTCCAAGATTGTTTGCTTCAAGTGCAAGGTTGAAGGGCACCATGTTAGGTCTTGCCCATTAAAGAAGAAGCCTCTTAGTGAGAAGCAACAAGGGAAGAGGCCACAAGTTCAATCTCATGCTCAACCTCAAGATGAAGAAAGGCCTCTTCCCAAGAAGAATCAAGTTATAACTCCTCAAGTTGAGAAATCAACTAAGAAGAAAGGAGGAAGCCGATGTTGCTACTTATGTCGTGAAAAGGGCCACCTTGCTTCCTCATGCACTAATGGTACCTTATCCAACCCTATCATTATTTATGATGCTTATTCCCTTCGGAAGGATAAGGTTGGCAATGTGTTTGCGAAATATGTTGGCACTCAAAGTGGTGTCAAGAAACGAACCATTTGGGTTGCGAAGCCTATTGTGACTAACCTCTTAGGACCCAACTTGGTTGGGGACCAACAAGCTAAAACTTGATCAATAGGTGTTGTTGGAGGGCATTGGAGACTTGGCTATCTTATGAAGAATTCAGGGATCTTCATCAATTATATTTACTCAAGCCAAGTCATTTGTATCATCATATATCTATCTCCTATCCAATGTGTCTCCTTGCGGTAACTTGTATTTAGATTATATACATTAAAAGTTGCTTGCCCCTTGCATGTGTTAGTTTTGTGTCTATCATGTGTTTGTATATGGTGTGCTTACTAATTACCTATCTTGAGTAATCTAGTATGTGTTTGTTGGTTTGCACTCCATGTACTTGTTTTTTTTTGTGTTGAGCCTTTATTGCAATTTATGATTAATTTAGTTGCCTCTTTTGAGAGATTAATGAACTATCTCATTTTGGGGGAGTGATGTGCTTTGCCACCTCACAATCCTAAAATATGTGTACATGAGGTATATCACTTATTATACGTAACAAGATTATATTGTCTCCATGTGGTATTGTCATTCTCATGAGAAATTCAAACTTTACAATGTTCATTAATTATCTCTTATTTGATTTCACTTGCCTCTTGTTGATAAGAAATGGATTATCACATTATGGGGGAGTAATAAACTATGTGCATATTACAATCCTAGAAAATGTGAAAATATGAGGTAATGCCACTTAGAATTGATATTCTAAATTATCTTGTTACTACGTGGCATGATTAGCTCAAACAAGTTCCATACTTGCTTGAATGAGTTTTTGTATCTCATATTTTGGTTTGTTGAATTTGAGAGAGTTTCTTCGTGCAGTGTTCCTCAAATGTGCACTAGTATTTATTATTTGGGAAACCGGTTGCTTCAATATATATTAAGAATTGCTTTGCATGATAATTTTACTAGTTGAAGCATGGTAATTAACTCATATCCTTTTCCATAAACTTTTGTGTTTCAACATGATCACGAATATTTTTGCAACATACCACCTAAAATTAACACCATACCCTCCTTGTCCTTGGACAAGTGACAACCATATTTGTGGTAGAAGTTATTGATCATATTTACATTATGCTTTTCTTCCATTTGTATTATCGACGAGAAATTGTATTGTATGAACTCACATTGTCTTCCTTGACTCTTGAATATCTATGTGTTATAATCAAACAAAATTCTAGTGTAATGGTTGTAAGAAAAGCGAGGATCCCCTTATAGTGCTTTTGTATTAAAATGCAAACATCTATATAATGCATAAGTCATGAGAGAGATATATTACTTCCTTTAGAACACTATATTTTCAATTGGATCTCTTGCCACTTAATGAAAGTTTCTATTGTATGCATGCGAAGAGTGATGATCCCATTTGAGTGAAAAATTCAAAAATCATGCATAGATCATGGGGGAGCTATCATAGATTCTTTTTGAACACTAGTTATCATCAATTGATATTAGATCTTTTTAAATTGGTAATTTAATCAATATCTTGTGAGTTTGTGGAAGGCACAACTTTTATTTTTTTTATTACTTTGTGCCATCATAAAAAGTGTAGAGGGCTTGGTTATCTCATTCCTTGTTTTGCATTCTATTGTTTTGAATGAGATAAGTCTTTGATCATATTTTACATAGACATCCTCTATGCTCATTTGTTTTGCTTTGATACCCTTAATTGCTATTTATTTGGAGTTTGATATCTCACTCATAGATATTTGCTTCAATTGACATCTCTTGAAATTTGACATGGTTCATTTGATGTCTATTGGGATCTCAATATTTTACTCCTTGATGCATTTTTATTTAGTATCCCCCAAGTGATAAGTATTTCCTTTGGTATTTTATTTTTACAATGATATATTTTCTAATTGGTATCTTATCAATCATGAGTTGATTGACATGTTCCTAAATCCTATTTTGAGTGTTTGATCACAACATATGGAAGGACTAACGTGTTCCCTAAGTTTACTCAGAAAATATCATGGATAAAGTGCAACCATATCTACCCGTAAACCACATGCAAGTTGCAGCAATAAGAGAGAAAAGTCTACGGAAAAAGATGTGAAAGAAAGAAGAAGAAACGGAGAAGAAAGGAGAAAGAGAGAAGGTGAAAGGGGGTGGCCGACCTGCCTGGCCGGCCTGGCCGGGCTCTAGGCCGGGCTAGTGGCTGCCTGGCCACGCCCCACGCCGGCCCCAGGCCGGGTGCCAGGCCGGGCTGCCCGGGTGGGTGGCCGGCCCCGCCCTGCCCCCACGCCGGCCCCAGGCCGGGCTGCTGGCTGGGTGGACGCCCCCACGCCGGCCCTCTCCTTCCACGCCTGCCTCAGGCTGGGTGCCAGGCCGGGGTGGGATTGTGCCCGGCCCTGGCTGCCCCAGGCCGGGTTGGGCGCTGCAGAGTGGGGGAACCCCCCAACGACCGTTTTCTCTCTCCCGGGTATAAAATGAAATGTTTCTTCTACCTTTAGATTGCATGCATAATTATTATTGTATATGTTATGGCATGTTTATTTTCCTTGATCCAATATTTATATAGAATAATATCCATAAATCCTAAATTGGCTAAGATGTTCATGATATTCAATTTCTTATCTATATGCCTATATTCATGTGGATTGAATCCTATATATTGTAGTTTGTGTAACTACTTTGGACCCAATGAGTTTGGGGACCATTTTTGTACTTAAATATGTTTTAGGTACATTTCATATGCGTTGGATGCTTGCCTCATTCACAAAGAAGGTGTTATCAATACATGCTTATTGGAGTCAAGCTATGATGATGGATGAATTCTTATATAGTACAACATCACCAATGCTACCTCGGTAACAAGTATCTATCTCATGCATATACTCTAACATTTCAATCTTTTGTAGGTTGTATCATGGCATGAAACATATTTACTCCTTGTGATATTTGTTGCTTTTATCAAAACGTCCCAACTATCTCTTTTTCCCTTATTGATGTTTGTGACGTCTTCGATGTGTTTTTGTTGGAAGGTCATTTATATCCTCCAAAAAAAAATGCTTTCAAGCAAAGATCTTATTATCATATTTATGTCTTCGAATTGGATATCTCGCTCTTTCTCTTTGTAACTATATTGTGTGTACATGTTTCTTTATGGATGTACATCATCATGATTGTGGTCTATTTAAGAAACTTATACACATGATAAGAATTACATGTCTTATTGGTATCCTAATGGTTCGGTGTCCATCCTTTTATTGGTAACTTCTCTTATGGCTTAACCATCTCTTACTCCAAGTGATATGCCTTATTTTCTTTTATGATCACTTGCACTTGCTTTGAGTTTTGAACAACAGTGGGGGAGTTATGATTCCATTTTTGTGCCTTTTGCGTTCAAAATGCAATATTTCTAAATCATGCACAAATATTGGGGAGCTCCTCTATTTTCTTTAAAAACACTCATTTTCTCAAACCATAATATACCTTGTTCGTTTGGTTTGTTGGATCTCTTGATTGCTTGCTTCTCTTTAGGAGAATATTAGATTTGTATACCATCTTATTTGCAATCTTTGGATCCTTGGTATAGTTCCTCCCATTATTCATCATTGGATAAGTGTATTTGATTTCACTCATATTATGAGAAGTGCATAGCCTACGGAGGAACCCTTACTATATTGGCCATCTAAAATTTCTATGATCCCATTTTGGAAATGGATGCCAATGGGGGAGAAAGTTTCGAGGGTTTAAGAAATTTTGGTTTTGTTCTTAAACATTTTCCTTTCATGCTCATGCAACCTTGCTTGTCTATTTGCATGATAGGTAAAATTCATTATATAAACCCTCGTAAAAGAGTTTGTCATCAATTACCAAAATGGGGGAGATTGAAAGAGCATGGTTCCCCCATGTGTGGTTTTGGTAATTGATGACAATCACTATGGACTAATGGTTGCATTGAGCTATACTTGTAGAGTTTCTCCATAGGAAATACTTGATGTCCATGTGTTGGATTCAAGATAATCAAGTGGTGACCAAGGTGCTATTCATGTGAATATCCCAAGTTTGGTCATGAGAGAGTTGAACATATTGCAAGTATGTCTTGAAGAAGAATATTGTGTGAACATTCATCTTTACCTTCAAGACATCATTATTATGAAGAGATAAGAAAAGATAAAAGGTTCATCAAGTATGTCTTGAATAAGAATATTGTGTGAACATTCATCTTTACCTTCAAGACATCATTATTATGAAGAGAGAAGAAAAGATAAAAGGTTAATCAAGGCAAAGTGCTAAGCGATGGTTAATAGTGATCAACTCACAAAGTAAGTAATTGTTCATATAGCTTTGTGTTCTAACCCATTATATGTGTGTGTGGTATATCTATGTGGGGTTAGGCATCTTTCCATGGGCTTGCATCAAAAGGAAGATTTCATATAGTCCATGGTGGATGACGTCAAGTTGTGATCGTCATCAAGTTCGAGAAGTGCAAGTTCAAGGGAAGCATATCGAAGAGATCACATTCTTGAAGCTTGCCACTCTTTTGGAGATAATGTTAAAGTAAAGATATACTTAAAAGAGCCTCTCCCATAGTTGCATATGGGGGAGCATCTTTGTGTCTTCACCAAGCAAAAAAAGAAATCAAGAAAGGTGTTCCATCTTGAGGAGGTCGAGATCGTCATATTATAGCTCAAGTGGAATGCTCAAGGCAAAGGTATGATCTTGATAGGTTTTCTATTTTACGGATCTCATAGCATTAGGAGGGAGACCGGATTATAGGATAGATAATCGTACTATCAAGAGGGGCTCTCATATTAGCAACTTGATCGCATCACTCGGAGAGAGCTCAAACCTTTGCATACTTGACATAACATTTCTTGGTTCTTATTTGTGTTTTCTCCATGTGTGGTTTTTGAGCTTGTCATATGCTTCAATACAAGCTCAAGTTCATCAAAAACGGGTTTCGCATGAAAAACTTATTGCGTTTTTGATATTGGAGGTTTTACCGATTGTTCCTTTATAGATAGGTAATAACTTTCATCATTTGGTTTTATCATCCAATTATGTACTATGATGTTTCTTTGCATAATCTTGTAGTGCTCGTTCTTACGATTTCAACGAGCCCAAGATCATCAAAAACGGAGTCCGGATGCAAAAGATATCGCGTTTTTAGTGAAGGAGATTTTCTGAAAACTGGTAGGCCGGCCCCAGGCCGGGGTGGGCTCCCGTAGGCCGGACCCCTACCCGAACTGTCCGGCCTGGAGGCCGGCCTGGCCGGCCCGGGAGGCCGGGGTGGGGCAGAATGACCCCAACGGGCTGATTTTGGGGGCCTATAAAAGGGGCCTTCTTCCCCATTGGTTCCCTAACCTTTTTGCAAGTGTTCTCCCACCATTGTTGACATTTTGGAGCTTGCTCTCTCTCTATTCCTCCATGATTCTTGCCTCCAATTAGTGGGAAAAGAGAGAGGAGATCTAGATCTATTATTCCAGCAATCCATCTCTCCTCTTAGTGAGGGGAAAGTCTTTGGATCTAGATCTTGTGGATTCATTTGTTGAATTCTTCATTGTTCTTCCTCTCTTCTCCCCCCATAGCATTTGTTGCTTTGGTGGGATTTAAGAGTGAAGGATTTGAGCACTTCTTGTGTTCTTGCCATTGCATAGGTTGCATCGGTTTGAGTTCTCTACGAGGATTCGTTCGAGTGAAAGGTTGAGAAGCTTGTTACTCTTGGGTTCTTGGAGTGCCCTTGAGCTTGTCCTCTTGGGTACTTGGAGTGCCCTAGACGGTTGTTGTTGTCTCGGAGTTTTGGTAGCTCCGGACCTTGTTGCTATCTCGGAGTTTTGGTGGCTCGCGGGATATTGTTGGGAGCCTCCAATTGAGTTGTGGAGATTGCCCCAACCTTGTACGGGATCGGTGACCGCCCTCAAAGGTCCCATAGTGGATCGTGGCACTCCGCATTGGTGGAGGCACGAGGAGAATAAGGTGAGCCATTGGGCGCTTGTAGTCATTGTGACTCCACACCTCTCCAACGGAGATTAGCTTCCATTGGGAAGTGAACTTCGGGATAAATCATCGTCTCCTCGTCTCTCGGTTATTTCTATACCCGATCTCTTTACTTATGCAATTTACTTTGTGATAGACATCGAGCTTGAAGTAACATATCTTGCTATCACATAGTTGCTTGAATTGTTTAGCATAAGTTGTTGGTGCACATAGGTGAACCTAGTTTGTTTAGGTTTTGGCTTGATAAATCAAACGCTAGTTTTATTCCGCATTTATTCAAGCCTTAACCGTAATTATTTTTAAACGCCTATTCACCCCCCCTCTAGGCGACATCCGTGTCCTTTCACGCGACGTGCCGCCTGGGAGTGTGGCGGCAGGGCCTGCCGCCTCCGATGGTGGCGGCACGTGCCACGCATCTCCTGGCTGGCCGCCACGGCAGTTTTGGCAATTGTTCATAGAGGTGAACCTTTTTGGCGATGCCCCTTTTGAGGTGGTCCGATATGTCAAAATTTCCCCTCGTGATGGAGGCGTAAAATCATTATCACTGTTCTCCTCAATGACTTTCTTTGATGATCCACATTAATAGTGATGTCAGTGGGTAACCATTAGGGTCTCTTCTACCCCCTCTAGTTCAAAAGAATGAACTAAATTTTCTAAAATGATGATGTCATCACAAAATTAGTTCATTTTTAACCAAAAGTTCATCAATACACGTTAACATTGGCCCTGACATTCCCTCGTGATGGAGGCATGAAGTCATCATCACTATTCTCCTCATCGACCACCTTCGATGATCCATCACTCTTCGGTCTGATTAACGCTCGTTAGGGGTCATGAAGTCGTCATCACTTTCTTCACCTGCAACCTGCAATAGATCTTTTGATGTAATCAGCTTAGCTAGTTGTCGAGGGACGTCCCTTGGGTGTTGCACCAAAGATCATCTCCATCCACATAAAGTTAGAGATAACTTTGTTGAGCAACTCTACGTCATGAGGGTTATGCTGCACATTAAGAAAATATAATACACAAAATATTATAAGCATAAATTTTCAATATAATAGAGTCTAAATTTCCATATCATTTAACTTCACGTGGAATGCATATTCGAGCGACATAAATATTATTTCTCTCGACCGGGGACAAACAAGCAACTTACAAAGGCCCGCCTCAATAACACTGAGCTCAATCACTCTGTTCCACCTTTCAAGCAATCTAAAAGGTTCTTGTCTATTTCGTATGGATATCTCACTGGGAACATGATCTTGGGTAAACATTTACCCAACTTAGCGTGTTGGCTATTGCTACTAATGAGATCCTCGAATCACACTCCCGTTCTGATCATTCAAACTTTTTTTTCTGCATTGAAAAATTAATTTTTCTTTTTGAAATGGGAACATAGCCCAGCCTCTACATCGTGATGATGCACACAACTGCTATTAGAAAATACATGGTGACATTGTTGGTGAAAATCACGATTCTCTGCCGAGAAGTATGGATAAACATCAGTCTAATGCTTCACTGGGCTCATCAAACAACAAACGGATGAATGAAATGCATGGTGAGAGGATGTTTTATTAGACGGGCCAGAGGAGAGAATTGACCGGAAGGAAAGGGCGGGAAAATATGGCATGAGAAAGATGGCATGAATAAAATGGGCGGGACAAAGATGGCAGAAAGAAAAGGAAGGGAGTAATATGGCGGGAGAAAAATAGCGGGAAGAGATGGACGAGACTAATATGGCAGGAGAAAATGCCGGAAAGAGCAGGATTAACTGACTGCCTTCGATTATAATAAAATTAAATTACGTAAAACACAAATTAAATACAACACATTTTGTCACAAGCTACAATTTTTTCTAGACGGTTGACTTAACCAGATACGATTTTCGGGCAATTTTTCCTACACACGTAAATGATTGGAAGCAGAAATAGTCCCCTCCATTTCTTTTAAGTCTGCGTATTAGATTTGTCAAAAGTCAAACTTCCTAAAGTTTGACCGACTTTATAGAAAAAACTATCAACATTAACCATACAAACTCAATATCATACGATTCATCATGAAATATATTTTCATATTATACCCATTTGATATTTCAAATATTTATGTTTTTTCCTACAAACTTGGTCAAACTTTATAACGTTTGACTTAAGACAATACTAATACGCGGAGTAAAAAGAAACAGAGGGAGTACGATTTTCGGGCATTTTTTCGAAATTGGGTCTAGATGTCCTGGGTCTATCTGATGATTCTCGCCCTTCGCGCCTACGCAGCTCTAGTCCCGAGATTCCAGAGCGCAACCACGACCCCAGTTCGTCACCGTGTCATCTGGATGGATAAACCAGAGTTGGCTCGTCCACCCGAGCGGCCTCGACGCGCCGGTCCGCGTCGTCGAGTCCTCGCCCTGCCCGCACGCCGTGGCGCCCGACAACAGCCTCGCCTGCCTGGGTATGCTCAGCGACTCGCGTTGCGTCGTGCAGGGCATGCCTGTGACATCCCACCCGGCGCCCTGGCGCCCGGAGCATGCAAGTGTTCTGTGCGCGCGGCCCAGTCCGAGACGCGCTCATGGTGCTCGACGATATGCTCTGCCGCGGGTACGCCCTCGACATCCTCCTGGAGCAAATATGCGCTCAGGGCTACACACCGAGTGTCAATGTGTCATAATCTCATCATGGATGGTATGTCGCAGGGAAAGCAACATGGATGACGCCCGCAAAACATCGAACAGCTCGCTCGTCTTGCCAGTGCAAGCCAAACACTGTCAGCTACGACAAGCTTACAACACAGTCTTTTGAAGGGTTTGTGTTGAGCTGATCAATCATCAATGGGAGGATGCCAGGAGCTGGTAAGAGAGGATCGTCTCCCCAAGTGGAGTAGCGTTGTTCAATGTGATCATCAATTCAGTGCGCCAAAAAGGATTGCTCTAGCAGGTGATTGGGCTTCTAGGAAAATGTTACAGAATGGATGAACGGAAAATATTTTGTCAATTTTAATGTCATCTGCTATGGCTTCTGTTAGCAAGAGACACGCACTGGTGGAGAACAGGGCATTAGAACCGGTTTGTAAGCGCCTTTGGACCCGGATACAAATCCGGTGCTACGTATCCGGGACTAAAGGCCCCCCTTTAGAACCGGTCTGTCACCAACCGGTGCTAAAGGCCTCCACGTGGGCGCCGAAGAGCGCGCGCAGGCGGAGGACCTTTAGAACCGGTTGGTAACACCAACCGGTCCTAAAGCTTTTTTTTTCTTTTTTTTTTCCTTTTCTTTTCAGGGTTTCCGATTCCGTATTTAGGGTTTAGGGTTTAGGGCGTGTTCCGTATTTTCAGGTTTTCCGTTTACGTGTTTCCGTTTACGTGTTTCCGTTTAGTCTTTCCAATTCCGTGTTTCGTTTTTTACGAACACGGAATCAGAAAGACGTAATCGGAAATACGTATCCGGAAACACCGATTCCGTGTTTGCGGTTAAGTGTTTCCGATTCCGTGTTTGCGGTTAAATGTTGATGCACCAAATAAAAGTACATATATATATACATGTAACACGAAGTAGCATTATATAATCTGAAGTTCGTTTTCAATAGATGTATACTTGCATAGAGAAGGGAGCTGGCTATTGGTTCATAGGATGGAAAAATTCTCCGCCTTCATCTATGACTTGCGTGAGGAGAAATCCTGCCAATTCCTCTGCAACTGCCTTGCAACGTTGGATTGGTTTGAGCATCGCCCGCTTTCGTTGCATCTTTAAAAGAAGTAGATGAAAACAATTAAGTTATGAATAAAACTAAACATAATTGATGGCAACATAAATAAAGTTGTGAAGATCCGGTTACGTACCTCTAGATTTCTGGAAGTACGGGATTTCTCATTGATAATCTTGTGAATGAACTCGCAAACATAGTATCCACAATAATCAGTTCCCTGTGGTTGTTGCGGGACTTTCTATATACGAGAACATAATTCAGTCAAATTAATAATAATCAAGAGAATGGTAATGGTATTGAAAACAGGGTACGTAGTAATACTTACTTTGTTTATCTGAAAGTGGAGCTTGTCTGCCCATGTACCGGGTTCTTCCTTGATGAACATTTGCCAAACCCTGGCCGACAAAAGAAAAATGAATAGAAGAGTTAATTATTACTTACTTGATATCAGGAAATGAACGAAAAAGAGGCCGATGAACGAAAGAGGCCGATATATATATACCTTTGAAGCATCTGACGCGCGCTCTTCCATGTGTCAGCGTCCCAGGTTAACGAGTCCCAGACTTCAACTTGTCCTTGATCAATTCTAATGATGAACAATATGAAGTGGGACCTGCGCATGTGTACACACGCAGTCATGCATACTCATCAATTACACTTAACATCAGGTAAGCAAAATGGAATGTCTACAAGACAGTAACACTCACTTGAATCCGTAGGGCCAAAGTATTTCTTTTTTGGTACTTTGTCGCTTCAAAAACCTTAGCAAATCATCCGGTGTATCCTTGTTGAACTTTTCTATTGTGTCTTGATGATACGAATACGGGTCAATGAACCCAAAGTCCCAGATTCCTGCCAGCCTGCATTCACGAATCTTCATTCTGCATAGTACAAAAAGAATGTCGTGAGTGATAATTATACGAGCAATGAACGCGAGCTTAACTAAATAATTAAATTACACAAATAAATCACTTACAAACAGTAGCAGCTGAGGATAGACTTGTCGAGGGCACGTTGATTGTACATTTGGAAAAATTCATCGAACCCAAGCTCCACACCGTACTCTCCGAAGTAGTGTTGATCCTGAACTGCCGCCATGATACAGTCTCTCTTTTGCCTTGCGGCCTCCAAGTACCAATCATGTAAATTCCGTAGTTGGGTTGTTAGAGCAGTAGGATTTTCGACCAGAGGGTGCTCGGGTTTGTATTTATATACCACATCAGCAATAGCGTAACCGGAGTCGCCCATGCGTGGACCGGACACTGAAGCCTGGTCAGATAACACCTTGAGCGGGGCAATTGATCGTGCTTCTTGTTGTCCGAGCTATGGAACTTGTTTCCCGCATTTCGTCTGCTCCGCCTGCTTCATCTGCTCCGCCTGCTTCATCTGTGCGGTGTTCTTCTTTTCAATGTACCGTTCATAGTCTGAAAGGGGCGGCGGTGGCGGCAGTGCAGGATAATATAAGTTGTCGATGATGCGCTCAATTTGCCACTTTAGGATGTTCTTCAGAGTTTCCTTCCAGACGTCTGGAGGGGGCTTCAGGGGAAACCGTGCGAACCATGCTTTGTTTTTGGCTTTCACGGCCTCGTCTAGTTCCTCCGGAGTCATCGGGCCTGGTAACTTCGGGGGAGTCTCGACGTTCTTGTGTTTCCTTGGTCTCTTCTTGGGAGGAGTCCCGTTTCTTTTGAACTGCAGCTTCCGCTTTGCCGTACCCGTAGTGGGCGCATCCGTCGGCTCACGGGAGTGCACGGGCGATGGACCCTCGGCCTCGGGCTCCCAATCTTCGTTGTGGGGTGGACTTGGAGGTGCGTTGGGGGGTGGACTTGGAGGTCGTGCATTCTCTGTACGAAAGGGAAAAAACTATTAAAAATAGGCTTACATGTGGTGCAACATTCAGTAATTGATGGAGGTGGTGCATTTGTACCTGGAGGAGTCGGTGGCCTTGGCGCCGCGTTAGGAAACACGATGTGTTTCGTATTCCACAAGATGATACCAAGCTCCATTTCTCCTAGTGTCTTCTCGCCTTCACCTCCAGGAATATGGAGCTCAATTGAATGGCATCCCGGCGTAATTGTTGACAACCCGACACGAGCATGGGATGCTGGAATCTGACCACCATGGTAGGTTGCTCCAGGTTGATTCGGTAAAGCATAGCCTGACGCCACCCTAAAGGATATGTTCCCCATTGGCATATGTATCTCACAGTTTGTCTTCTCCGTGATATCATCCACGGGGTAGTGAGGCGCCGACGGTTCGACTGCACGACTGTCTTCTAGCTACAGCTGCGTGGAACCCACGCTGCTTCTATGCTGAGATCGGACGGCATCTGCTACAGGATCGTCTTCTATTTGCAGCTGATCAGGTGCAGGACGATGTTCTACCTCCTCTTCAGTGTCAGGTACAGGGTGTCCCCCTTTCTCCAAAACAAACGGTATCGCCATCATACAGCCCCACCGTGTCTACTGGGTGCATATATGCATACCAAATGCACGACAGGACGTATAATGGCGAATCCGGATGTTTTGTATCTGCTCGATGAACTGACCGGTGTATGAAGGTGGGCTATATATAGGGTCCTATGGCTCACAAAGTGTTGAGCTAGGGTTTTGATCCAACGGTTAAGAAACACCCTCATCCACTGGCTCACAACAGCTCGAAAGAAACACACCATAGCCCTGATCGAACGGCTCACAACAGCTCGAAAGAAACACACCCCGGATCCAAGGACTCACAAGCGCTTGAAAGAAACACATGATCCGTGTGATTCTATCTGATTGGTCCAAGCGAAACCCTAACCCATTTAGTCCCGGTTGGTGTCCCCAACCGGGACTAAAGGGATGATCCGTTTCTATTTTTCTTCTTGCCTTTCTTCTGATTGCGCCGTAATAACCATGGAACATCTTCATCATTTAACTGAATGCTTGGATCATCGTTGACTTTGAAGGGAGGAATTTCATCAAATTTATTGTAATCTTCTGACATGTCTGTCTTGTCCTCGACTCCCACGATGTTTCTTTTCCCTGAAAGAACTATGTGGCGCCTTGGCTCATCGTCTGATGTATTCGCTTCCTTATCTTTTCTTTTTCTCGGTCTGCTAGACATGTCCTTCACATAGAAAACCTGAGCCACATCATTGGCTAGGACGAATTGATCATTGTCGTACCCAAGATTCTTCTGATCCACTGTTGTCATTCCGTACTTCGGGTCTACCTTCACGCCTGACAGGTTGAACCATTTGCACCAGAACAAAGGGACCTTAAAGGAAGCTCCGTAGTCAAGTTCCCATATCTGCTCTATGTAACCATAGTATGTGACCCTTTGCCCGTTGTCGTCTTTTGCATCAAACCGGACGCCACTGTTTTGGTTGGTGCTCTTTTTATCTTGGTCTGCCGTGTAAAATATGTTACCATTTATCTCGTACCCTTTAAAGGTCAATACAGTCGAAGATGGTTGCTTGGCCAACAAGTATAGCTCATCTTCAACAATGTTGTCATTAATGAGACGTCTTTGCAACCAACCGCCGAAAGTCTTCGCGTGTTCTATAGCAATGAAATCTTCATGTTGCTCCGGATATTCCGAGCGTAAAATATCCTTGTGTTCCTGGATATATGGAGCCGCCAAGCTGGAATTAACTAGAACTGTGTAGTGTGCTTGAGTGAAAGATTGCTCGTCCATACATGTTGTTGATTTCTTTCCTAGCGTGCCTTTTCCACGCAGTCTCCCCTCATGGCGCGACTGAGGAACACCGATCGGATTCAGGTCAGGAATAAAGTCAACACAAAACTCAATGACCTCCTCTGTTCCATAGCCCTTGACCATGCTTCCTTCTGGCCTAGCACGGTTTTTAACATAATTCTTCAAGACTCCCATGAACCTCTCAAAGGGGAACATATTGTGTAAGAATACAGGACCGAGAACGGAAATCTCTTGGACTAGGTGAACTATGAGGTGCGTCATAATATTGAAGAAGGTTGGTGGGAACACCAACTCGAAGCTGACAAGACATTGGACCACGTCCTTCTGTAAACTTGGTAGAGTTGCTGGATCGATTGCCTTCTGAGAAATTGCGTTGAGGAATGCACATAGCTTCAGAATGGGTACTCGCACGTTTTCTGGCAGAAGCCCCCTCAATGCAATCGGAAGTAACTGGGTCATGATCACGTGGCAGTCATGAGACTTTAGGTTTTGGAACTTTTTCTCTTCCAGGTTTAGTATTCCTTTTATGTTCGACGAGTAGCCAGACGGGATCTTGATACTGCTCAGGACTTGGAAAAAGATCTCCTTCTCTTCCTTGGTAAGAGCGTAGCTGGCAGGACCTTTGAAATTCTCTGGATTCATCAGGTCGTCTCGTTCGTGCATATGTTGGTGGTGCAGCCGTGCTTTTGGTGTATCTCTCGACTTCTTCCCATGCACGCCCAATAAGTTTAGCAGGTTCACGCAAATATTTTTCGTCACGTGCATCACGTCGATCGCAGAGCGAACCTCTAGGAATTTCCAATAGGGTAGTTCCCAGAATATAGATTTCTTCTTCCACATGGCTACGTGGTTGTCGGCGTCATTCGGAACAGATTGTGCGCCAGGACCCTTACCAAAGATTACTTTTATATCTTTGACCATGTCATATATATCAGTACCTTTAGGGAGGGTTGGCTTCCTCCGTGTATCTGCCTCGCCTTTAAAATGCTTTCCTTTCTTTCTTACGGGATGCCTGTCTGGAAGAAATCGACGATGCCCCGGGTACATATTCTTGCCTATATGTATACTTTAAGTCTCGCCTAAACAGTGTGTGCATGCGCTGTATCCCTTGTTTGACTGTCCTGAGATGTTACTAAGAGCGGGCCAATCATTGATGGTTACAAACAGCAACCCTCGTAGGTCAAATTCCTCTTGTTTGTACTCGTCCCACACACGTACACCTTCGTCAGCCCACAACTCTAAAAGTTCATCAACCAGTGGCCTCAGGTACACATCAATGTTGTTGCCAGGTTGCGACGGGTCTGGGATAAGCACTGGCATCATAATGAACTTACGCTTCATGCATAACCAAGGAGGAAGGTTATAGATACATAGAGTCACGGGCCAGGTGCTATGATTGCTACTCTGCTCCCCAAACGGATTCAGGCCATCTGTACTCAGACCAAACCTTAAGTTTCTTGCGTCACGTGCAAAGTCCTCGTACTTATCGTCGATGTTTCTCCACTGCGACCCATCAGTGGGGTGTCTCAGCATATCGTCTTCCTTACGGTCTTCTTTGTGCCATCACAGCAACTTGGCATGCTCTTTGTTTCGGAACAAACGTTTCAACCGTGGTATTATAGGAGCATGCCACATCACCTTGGCAGGAACCCTCTTCCTGGGGCGATCGTCGCCCTCAACATCACCAGGGTCATCTCGCCAGATCTTATACCGAAATGCACCGCATACCGGGCAGGCAGTTAAATTCTCGTGCTGACCGTGGTAGAGGATGCAGTCATTGATGCATGCATGTATCTTATGCACTTCCAATCCTAGAGGGCAGACAACCTTCTTTGCTTCGTATGTACTGCAGGGCAGCACGTTATCTCTTGGAAGCATCTTCTTCATTATTTTCAGCAGATTTTCAAATCCCTTGTCAGATAATCCATTCTCTGCCTTCCATTGCAGCAATTCCAGGGTGGTGCCCAGCTTTTTCTGGCCATCTTCGCAATTTGGGTACAACAATTTTTTGTGGTCTTCTAACATGCGCTCCAACTTCAACCTCTCGTTTTCACTTGCGCAGTTTATCTGTTCTTCACGAATGACCTGACGAAGATCATCATCAGACTCATCAACAATGTCCTCAAGTTCATGCTCGTCTTCCCCCATTTCAGTATCACCGTGTTCACCGAACATAGGATAATTATCATTATCCTCTTCTTCTTCATTGTCTTCCATTACAACCCCTCTTTCTCCGTGCTTGGTCCAACAAAAATAACTGGCATGAAGCCTTCTTGCAACAGGTGGGTGTGTATGGTTCTTGAGCTAGGGAAATTCCTCTTATTCTGGCATTTTTTATATGGACAAAAAATAAATCCATTCTGCCTGTTTTTCTCAGCCACATTGAGAAAACTATGCATGCCATTAAGGAATTCGGGACGACGTCGATCACTGTACATCCATTGCCGGTTCATCTGCATTATATAAATTTATCAACAACCATTATGCTAAATTATCATGACTAAATTAATTAATTAATACAAAAAGTTCATCACACGTTAAAACCAAAGTAGCGTAGTGACCATACATAAAAACTCTCTCTAATTAATGCATTTAAAAACAACAACAAATGCGATCAAAATCGCAACAAAGGTAACAATTGACCCAACGGCATAATGATACCAAGCCTCTTTACTAATTGCATATTTTCTAATCTTTCTAATCTTCAGGCACATTGCGTCCATCTCACTCTTGTGACCATCGACGACACCGGCAAGAACCTTTTCCAAGGTCATCTTCTCTCTTTCAGTTTTTTCCAACCTTTCTTCAGTTTTTTTCAATCTTTCTTTCAAGTCAACATTTTCTTGTTCAACTAAGTGTAACTTCTCAACAATAGGGTCGATTGGCATTTCCGGTTCCACTACCTCCTAGATAAAAATATCTATGTCAAGTTGGTCAGCGTAATTAATTGTCATATAATCAGGAAATGAAAATATGTAGTTATAAAAGATAATATACCACATCCGAATCATAGACTGGACGAGGGCCAACGGGGACGGATATCAAAACCATGGCGCTATATATATAAAAAAATTATATACAAGTAAATATGTAAATCATACAAATCAAAATTTGTTTTGGTAAATAAAAACAATAGGCTCACCAAGGTTGTGTCGGTGACGGGGCGATCGACGGCGGTGAGGAAGGGGACAAGGCGCGCGACACTAAAAAAAACCACAAATCATAATTAAATTTGAGCTCAAATTGCATATGTATACATAACAAATGATGAACTCTCTCTAGCTTAGGCATTTCATCAAACACCTATCTAGCACAACAAAAATGAAATGAGCAAGAAAACGAGCAAAACTTGCAATGCCGGAAGAGGGAATGTTAATGCTAACCATAGAACCGATGGGTACCAACAATCTTGACAAATGGTGGAGAAAAATGGGGATGGATTAGAGCTCACAAGAGGAAGGAGAGAGCAAAAATGGAGTTGAGCTCGAGCTGGAAAAAATGGACCTGAGCTAGGGGTGGAATATAGGGTTTAGGGGAGGGCTTTAGGACCAGTTTGTGTTACAAACCGGTGCTAAAGGGTCTGACAGCGGGCCCCGCAGTTGCTGCAAAAAACGAGAAAACATTTAGAACCGGTTTGTGATACAAACCGGTTCTAAAGGGTCTGTCCGCTGGGCCCCCTCCCTGCAGCAAATGGCCGGGGCCCAGCGGACAGACCCTTTAGAACCGGTTTATATCCAATCCGGTTCCAATGTGCTTGGCTCAATGTCCTGTTTTCTACTAGTGACGTGGATGCTGATGAACTAATGTCTTAGAAGACCTAAACTGATTAGTATCTTGTGTCGAAAAGGATGCACTCCGAATTGGATTGATTATGCAGTACAATAATAGATGCAACGAAACACAAAGCTTTTGCGTTTTCGCGAAACAAATGCAGTACGGTAATAGATGGGGCTTGCTCAAACAGGCAGGACTGCAGAAGCCGAATTGTTGAATGAAATGGGCAGCAAAGGATTCTACCCAGAAAGAATTTACTAGTTGTCATCCGAGTGTCTTAAAAGGATTAAATCGTCCAGGCAACTCAGATACAAGATACAAGCGTATCACCGGGGAGAGTGCTCTACAATGCAATACTCCTTGGGATTTTTAGAAAGGGCTATTTATCGAATTGCCCACAGCGGTTCACTACTACTCAGTTTTACCCCTAGCGCTGAATGGTGCTCAGTTTTGCCCCTAGTCCGTGCGCAACTACTATGGAGAGGCCGGAACGGTTAGTTTGGAGTCGAATCCGTTCCGCGAACTGGGTCCGAGGAGTCAGACTCCGTTTCGCGAAGTGGGTCCGGGTGGGACTGCCAAGTTCGTTGAAACCGTCCGGAGCTTACAGGTGGGACCGCGCAGTTTGAATAGTCCACACCCAAGCTTCCCGCTGGGTTCAGCGACGCGTGGGAAAACCGCGGGCCCCCACGTCGGTCAAAGGCTGCCCGAGTAACGTCACGCGCGGCGCAGCAAATGCCCCGCCAGGGCTACAAAAGGCCGCTCGCCGCTCTCCCCATTCTAGCCGTTAATCTCGCCCTCACCGCACTCGCTCTCATCGCCGCATTTCCACCTAGACACCTCGAGACGATGCCTCGCCGGCTCCGTGCAAACCGCAACTCGCCGTTGTACTGCCGCCCCGCGGCCGTGATGCGGGGCCACAGAGAAGGCGATAGCGACAACGAGTTCTACTACGAGGAGAACGAGCAGCAGCCGCAGGAGGAGGCGACGCCCGAGCAGGAGCCGCCGCAAGAGGAGGCTGCGCCCGAGCAGGAGCCGCCGCAGGAGGCGCAGTGCTGGAGGAGGCACAGGAGGAGGCAGCCTATCTGGCCCGAGCAGCACGCTGTAACATCCCTACTTTTGTGTAATAAAGTGTCGGGGGGTTACCCCCGAGTAGGGTAAAGGCAAGTGCTAAAGGCAAGATCAGAAGGGGTGTTTGGCCGAGTAGCCGGCTACCTGGTACTCTCCACCCGGTCGGCTGCTACCCGGTCTCACACCTAGACAGCCAGAAGAATGAATCAAGAGAGTTATGCTCCTCTGAGTAGAAGAGCTGGTCCGAGTAGAAATGGCGGGAACCTACTCGGGCCAGAAGTCAAAGGAGCCGTTCTGACACCGAATCCCGCGTATCCCGGGTCCGTACTTGGCACTGTTCACAGCACTGTTCATCTGGGGACGGCGTGCCTGACAGCGACAGTGTGTCAGCAGGGCGTCGCAGGATAGGGGGACCTACTCTGTGTTCGCACAGTGATAACAGACTGGTTACTTGGTTTTGCCCAACGACTTTCCGCATCAGGACAAGCTTAGAAGCCAAAGCTGTCAGCGGGAACTCGGAAGAAGGACGGTGTGCACACAATGTCGACATCTGTTTGTATTTGGCTGTATCCGGCTGGGCACCAAGTATATAAGGTGCCCTGCCGCCTCCTTCGCGAGGGACAATGCTGTGATACTGCGGATGCTGACCTAGAGCGATCACTGCGTAGAGATTCTTGACCTAGTTCTTCCCGTAGAGAGAAGAGTGGCTACTCGGTAACAAGAACCATTGTACTGTGGCTACTCGGTGAGACATCAGAATACAGAAAGAAAGGCAGGAGTAGGGGTTTTACCTCCTCACGAGGGCCCTGAACCTGGGTAGATCGTGTTGTTTGCAGTGCTAGCTTCATCCTTCACGCGTCTACTCGTCGCGTGATCCCTCCCCGAGCGCCTCCAGCGTCCTTCGTCCGCACATCTTTAGCCATCCTATGGCATCTGCCGTGACACCACCACGATAGTTGGCGCCCACCTTGGGGCAACCAGCGGCGCTGGCTGGAGTTTCCGTTCGGACGGGATCGATTTCTGCTACCGGAGAGCGCGTGGTCTATGGCCTTGTCCACAGATTCGGCTCCTTCGACTTCGTCACCGACAACGCCGGCGATTTCGGCGGCAGGGCTATGCCGGAGGGCGGCACGGTGCTTTCTTTCGGCGCGCACCTCGTCTACGTCGCCACCGTCATCGACCGCGAGTACCCCGAGCTGGTGCATGACGCGGAGGATCCACCTGCTGTCGTTGCCGCACGCGGGAGGCTGCTGGGCCGCTCCGCGGACGTCGCGGAGGTGATGATGACCGGCCCTGCTGCTGACGCCGGGAAGGGCGCGGCTGCTACCGCTGCGGCTGTCGTCGAGGATCTTGCTGGCTCTGGTGCTGGCGGGAAGACGCACAAGCCTTACGAGAAGGAGTGCAACCTTCCGCTCTCCACTACTCCGACGATCCCTGCATCTGCTGCGCGGACGGGCATGCCGCCTCCCACCGACCTCGAGCTCCTGACCATGAAGGCGCAGCTCGACCGGCAGCGGCAGGAGCTGCTCGCCGAGCAGGCGGAGTTGGAGAAGATCAGGCTAGAGCTTAGCTTGGATCAGCTTGAGTACAACAAGGCTCACGGTTTCACACCAGTTGTGAGGAGAGCTAGCAAAGTAGGTGCTACGCGTCGTAACCTAGGTGCCGAGATGGCAACGGTTGTAGAGGCTCCTAGTCAGTCCGCCACCGCAAACACCTCCACCCGACCCAGATATAGCACACCCGCCAAGACACTTAGAGCTGCTGAGGCCGTAGCTGCCGAGTTGCCGCACCTAGTTGGCGACGCGCGCGTTAGGCAACAGGAAAGGCTGAACGAGTTGGTGCTAGAAGCGGCTAGGCAGAACGAGGAGTTCCGGAAAGCCAACCCGGGTGCTGGAGGCTCTCAAGTGGTGCACTCGCATGTGGCCAGATCTAACGATCAGGCTTCATCTCCGCATCCTAGACGTGAGAAAAGCCGGAGTGGGCATTCCGGCAAGGATAGGCAAATGCAGGTGTACGACCCGGCTGTCGCCGCGACAGTCCGGTCAGAAACACAACGCTGCAGGAGCAGGCTTTCAAGCCCATAAAGCTCAAAGCCAGGCCCGAGCTGGAGAGCGCCCAGGTCCTTCTCAGCACCCCGTCGCTCAGCCTACTCGGCAGAGGCAGCAGCCGCGTGCAGTGGCGCCAGTCGCCAACCCGGTGGAGCAACCTGCAGCTGTGCAGATGGACAGATATGATGACGGCTACTCGGCCATGGAGATGGCTGGCTATGACATTCTGGATCGTGTTGGCGAGCGCGTGTTGGCGCCTGGAGATGCAAGGCACCAGCTGGACCGGATCAGCTTGTCGGCGCGGCTTGAGAACACGGGTCCTCCTGGCCCCGAGTGCTTTGGCCCGCGCATCATGAACGAGCCGTCCGTGAAGAACTTCCAGCTCGCGAGGGGCACCAAGACCTACAACGGCAGCACCAAGCCGGAAGATTGGCTCAACGACTATGTCACCGCAGTCCACATCGCGGGCGGCAACAGGAGATGGGCAGTGCGGTACGTCCCGCAGATGCTAGAGGGTCCAGCTCGCACTTGGCTCAACAACTTGCCCAAGCACAGCATAAATTGTTGGCTGGACTTCTCGGACGCCTTCGTCAGCAACTTCACCAGCACCTACAAGAGGCCGAATAGGCCACAGCAGCTGTCCGCTTGCAGGCAGCGAGAAGACGAGACGGACCGCGAGTACCTTACTCGGTGGAGCACATTGAGGAACACCTGTGAAGGTGTGAACGAAGCCCAAGCCATCACTTGGTTTGCTCAGGGTTGCAGACACGGCAGTATGCTGTGGCAAAGGTTGCAGAGGGAGATGCCAAACACTCTGGCGGAGACCATCAAGATTGCAGATCAGTACGCACTCGGTGATCCTACCCAGCCTCTGATGGATTCCACCGAGCCGAGAAGAAACTTCAACAGCAACAAGCGCAACAAGTTCCGCAACAAGCGCAGGGGTGACTGAATAGATGTTCGGTACGACCCTGAGGATGTGAACGCAGTGGCTGTTGGAGCTGGGGGTAGCCAAAGGCAGAAACCTGCTAGAGCCTACGGGCAGAACCAGAACCAGGGCCAAGGCAACAAGAAACCATTCCGTGCTCCTCAGTCGGGTAGCAGCAACTCGGAGCAGACTAGGAAGTTCGTCTTTGACGACATGAAGGATGGCCCATGCAGTTTCCACACTCAGCACCCCTCCAGGCCCGCTAACCACACTACCCGATAGTGCGAGTGGTGGGATCTGATCAGGAATGAAGGTCTGCCTCCTCCTCCTCCTCTGCCAGCTGCAAATGCCAATGTGCAGCCTGCTCGCGCACCCGCAGCTCGGCCGCCAGTGTTTCCGAGAAGAGAAAACGTGAACCAAGTGGCTTTAGGAGCCAACTGTCACTTCAACAATGAAGGCTACCGCAACAACAACAACAACTACAACCGCAACAACAACAACAGAGGCAACAACAACTACCAGGGCAATAACAACGGCAACAATGAGGGCGGAGGCCGCAACCAGTACCAAGAGCATCATGAGAGCTACATGATCTTCACTTCAGAGCCCGTCGACAAGCAGTCACAGCACAGGCGTGCCATGGAGGTCAATGCCGTGATACCTGCAGTTCCTCACTATATGCATTGGTGCAACCAAGAGATCAAGTGGTCCCGAGTAGATCATCCCAAGGTGATGCCCAACCCGGGTAGCTACGCTTTGGTGGTGGATCCTACCTTCTTGGGTCCCGAGAAGAACGTGAGGTTCAGCAAGGTACTGATCGACAACGGCAGCAGCATCAACATTGTGTACAAAGACACACTCGAAAAGCTTGGGCTGGCCGAGAACATGCTGCTACCCAGCAAGACCACCTTCCATGGCATCGTGCCGGGAGTCTCGTGCAACCCGATTGGTCGAGTGTGGATAGATGTGCTATTCGGCACAAGGGAGAACTGCCGCACAGAGCGCCTGCAGTTCGAGGTGGTTGATCATCAAAGCCCCTATCACGCTCTACTCGGCAGGCCGGCTCTGAGCAAGTTCATGGCCTCTACCCACACGGCATATCTGAAGATGAAGATTCCTGGTCCCAATGGCGTGATTACCATCTCTGGTGATTACAAGAAGTCCATGGAGTGTGCCTATGTTGGTTCTCAGTTGGCGGAGTCCATGGTGATTGCTGCCGAGAAGAAAAAGATGTACGAGGTGGTGGCTATGGTGCAATCCGCGCAAGCTGGTGCACAGGGCGTGCCGAGTACGCAACACGGGACCGCGTTCCAGGCGTCCCAAGAGACCAAGAAGGTCCAGGTCGACCCTGAGTTCCCCGACCGCGTAGCCATCATTGGCTCCGGGTTGGCGGAGAAATAGGAAAGCGAGCTCATCCACTTCCTCCGTGAGAATCGGGATGTATTCGCCTGGTCCAATGAAGATTTACCAGGAGTCCCGAGGGAGTTGGTTGAGCACTCATTGCATGTGCGTCCTGACGCCAAACCCGTGAAGCAGGCTATGCGTCGCTTCGGAGATGAGAGAAGGAAGGCCATCGGTGACCAGATCACCAAGTTGCTGATAAGCAATTTCATCATGGAGGTGCTGCACCCGGATTGGCTAGCCAACCCGGTCATGGTCGAGAAGAAGAAGGAGGATCCCAAGGCTGCTACTGCATGGCGCATGTGTGTCGACTACACCGACTTGAACAAGGCATGCCCCAAGGATCCCTTCCCGCTACCTCGCATTGATCAGGTGATCGATTCCACCGCTGGTTGTGAACTGCTGTCTTTCATAGATGCCTACTCTGGTTTCCACCAGATAGCTCTCAATCCTGCTGATCAAATAAAGACTGCTTTCATTACCCCGTACGGGGCTTATTGCTATCGTGTCATGTGTTTCGGGTTGCGGAATGCGGGTGCTACTTATCAGCGGTGCATGCAGAAATGCTTGCACGATCAGCTCAGCAAGAATGTGCAGGTGTACGTAGATGACATTGTCATCAAAACGAATAAAACACATACTCTGCTTGCCGACCTGGAGGAAACCTTTGCCAACCTGCGCAAGTATAAAATGAAGCTGAACCCGAGTAAATGCACCTTTGGTGTCCCGGCTGGCAAGCTACTCGGCTTCCTGGTGTCTAGTCGGGGCATTGAAGCCAATCCTTCAAAGATAAAAGCTATTGAGAGCATGTCTTTGCCGAGATCCCTGAAGGATGTGCAAAAATTCACTGGTTGCTTGGCGTCTCTGAGCCGTTTCCTGGGCCGAATGGGCGAGAAGGCCCTGCCTCTGTACCAGCTGATGAAGAAAAGTGACAAGTTTGTCTGGACTCCGCAAGCAGATGTGGCATTCAACGAGCTGAAGGCAATGCTGGCTAGCGCTCCCATCTTGGCTAGTCCGCTACCCAAGGAGCCAATGCTGCCGTACATCGCTGCTACTAACCGAGTAGCCAGCGTGGTGATTGTGGTGGAGCAAGAAGAAGAAGGCAAGAGTGTGCAGCGTCCAGTGTACTACCTCAGCGAAGTGCTATCCAGCTCCAAGCAGAACTACCCGCATTACCAGAAGATGACCTACGGCGTGTACCTGGGTGCCAAGAAACTGAAGCATTATTTCCAAGAGCATCCCATCACGGTGGTGAGCTCTGCTCCCATCTCGGATATCATGGGCAACAAGGAGGCGAGTGGCAAAGTAGCCAAGTGGGCGATTGAGCTGGCCGCGTACGCTCCCGCGTACGCGAGAAGAGAAGCCATCAAGTCTCAGATTCTGGCGGAGTTTCTGGTGGATTGGGCTGAGGTGCAGTATGAACCTCCTGCTCCAGTTTCCAAGTACTGGAAGATGCACTTTGATGGCTCGAAGGTGAAGGAAGGCCTTGGTGCTGGCGTAGTGCTTACGTCACCCAAGCGAGATCAACTCAAGTACGTGCTGCAGATTCATTTCAAGGCGTCCAACAACGTAGCAGAGTACGAGGCAGTGGTGCACGGCTTGCGAGTAGCCAAGGAGGTTGGCGTGCAGCGCATTATATGCTATGGCGATTCAGATCTGGTGGTGCAGCAAGTCTCTGGCACTTGGGATGCTCTAGATGCCAACATGGCATCATATCGCTTCCTGGTACAGTCTATGACTGGATTCTTCGAAGGCTGCGAGTTCCAGCACATTCACCGAGCAGAGAACGAAGCGGCAGACGAGCCGTCCAAGTTGGGATCTTCTCGACAATCCATCCCGGCGGGGGTTGCCTTGGAGAACTTAAGGAAGCCATCCATCAAGCCTTCTCCCAACTCGGAATCCATATTTGTTCCTCCTCTGCCAAGTGAAGAATCCGTTCCAATGGAGATTGACTGGGAGAATGCAACAGAGAACCCGGGGACTGCCGCTCCCTACTCGGGGACTGCCACTCCCTACTCGGGGACCGCCACTCCCTACTCGGGGACTGCCACTCCATACCCGGGGACTGCTGTCCTTAACCCGGGGACTGTCGCATTCATTGAGGAGGTCCTTGCCAATCGTTCTGGGCTCCAGAGAAGTGCTCCCAACCCTAAAGAGCAGCCAGAGATGCCTGTCCCAATGGAAGTGGATGAACCAGTGTTTCCCACACGGGAGACACCGAGTTGGGCCATGCCCATATTATCCTTTCTAAGGGACGGTACTCTGCCAGAAGATGAGGTGGTCGCAAGGCAGATTCAGAGAAGGTCCAAGGGCTACACTATATTCAGAGATGTGCTGCACAAAAGAAGTGCCACTGGCGTACTGCAACGTTGTGTGGACCCAGAAGAAGGAGGAGAAATTCTGTTGGAAATACACCAAGGAGAATGCGGGCACCACGCCTCTTCTCGGGCATTGGTCAAGAAAGCTTTTCGGCATGGCTTCTACTGGCTCACAGCTCTGCAGCAAGCTGAAGACATCGTGAGGAAGTGCAATGGCTGCCAGATGTTCGCGAGTAAGATTCACATGCCTGCTTCCGAGTTGAAGACAATTCCTATCACATGGCCGTTTGCCATATGGTGCCTGGATATGGTTGGCCCCTTCAAGCCGGCTAAAGGCAACATGACACACATCTTGGTCATGGTGGACAAGTTCACTAAGTGGATTGAAGTGAAGCCTATTCGGAAGTGCGATGGGGCTACTGCCGTGAAATTCTTAAAGGATGTGATCCTGAGATATGGCTACCCGCACAACATCATCACCGACAATGACACAAATTTCGCAGAGGGGGCAATGGTGCGGTTCTGCAGAGATAAGCACATCCGACTGGATGTTGCATCTGTTGCGCATCCCGCCTCCAATGGGCAAGTGGAAAGAGCAAACGGCATGGTGCTGGCAGGCATAAAGCCAAGGCTGATTGAGCCATTGCTGAAAACACCTGGGTGTTGGCTAGACGAGTTGCCAGCGGTGTTGTGGAGTCTAAGGACTACCCCTAACCGGTCAACCGGCTACACGCCATTCTTCTTGGTATACGGGGCTGAGGCCGTGTTGCCAATAGACTTAGAGCATGACTCCCCTCGAGTAACCCTCTACACTGAGGTAGAGGCGAGAGAAGCTCGAGAAGACGACGTTGACCTGCTCGAAGAAGCAAGAGAGCTCACTCTGTCACGTTCGGCTATCTACTAGCAAAACCTGCGGCGTTATCATAGCCGAAAGGTGAACCCAAGGGTTTTCCGAGAAGGAGACATGGTCCTCAGGCTTGTGCAGCGCACAGCCGGGATGCACAAATTGTCTCCCTCATGGGAAGGGCCCTTCATTGTGAGCAAAGCGCTGCACAATGATTCCTATTATCTCGTGGACATGCGTCAATCACAGGCGAACAGGGCAGATAAAGCTGGAGAGGAATCCAAGCGCCCTTGGAATATAGCCCTACTTCGTCGCTTTCATTCGTGAGCAAAGATGTGTATGTACCCTCTTATCCGAGTTGAAATTCTATTCTGCAATCTGAAATTGAACTCGGGGACTGCCCTCGCCTAAACTTGCTCTGTGTGTTCCTACCCGGCTTTACTTTTGCCCACTCGGTTGCTTTGCTTAAAATTTCACGAGTACATCTAGTACTGTGTTTAAACCTACATGCCAACTCTTCGACTCTGCTGCTGTCCGAAACCCGGCTTCATGGCAAGCAAGAGAACAAGCAAAAGGTCAATGAGCACAAGAAAAATTACTAAGGAAAGAAAAAGTGCAGGAACCGGGTAGGATGTTTTTTACTGTTGTTTCTTGTTAACTCCTTCTCGGCTAAGTGATGGGCTGCGTTACTATGAGTATTTCTAAGTGGCTAAGTATTTGCAACTCCAACTTTGAATTCTTGCGACTCGAATACCAAAAAAGCAACAAGTTGCGGGTAAGAGCTGAGATAAAAAGGAAGAGCGAATAAGAAATGCAACTCGGGGACTCGCATGATAACACAACCCGGCATTCGAGCCAAAGTTGCTCAAATTGGCTAAGTTAAATATCAAACATGAATAAAACTGAGTAGCAAACGACAAGGATAATTGTTTTGATACATCTGCACCCGGCATCCCGGGGATCTGATAAGTGTCTGAAGGATAAAGTGCAGGATAGGATCAGGTAGAAGCGGCAGTGTTCTCGGCGCTGGCGTTGGTGGCTTCAGCGTCAGCGCTGGCCTTGGCGGCTTCAGCTTCAATGTTGGCCTTAGCAGCATCAACTTCCGAGTTGGCGGCGTCGGCCTTCGCGGCATCCGCATCTGGCTCAGTAACAGCCTGATCTGAAGTGGCTGTAGCCACCGAGATGGGCCCCGTCGCAGAGGTGGAGGCAGTCGCTTGGGCACGGAGGCGAGCCGTGTCGTCAAGGGCAGCTCCTGACGAGGTGCCGAACTCGAGTGCGGCGGTGTCGATTGTCATCCCTTCGCTCTCGGCCTCATCATCGCTGCCCGCGACGAACGCGGCCTTCCCCTTCCCGGTCTCGCTCTCTGGAGTCTCGAAGCAGCTCAGATCCAGCTCCTCCTCATCCGTTTCTTCACCTTCGCCCCCCTCATCGCCTTCATCCACCTCGGTGTCAGGCTCGGTGGGACCGTCGATGAAGTGCGCGGTGTCTGCGTACTGGGCGACCTCGTGCGCAACGAGCTGGCGGAGAGCCACGCAGTCGGTATCCGTCTCCCACTTGGAGTCCTCGCGCATCTCGCGGACGACTTGCAGATTGAGATTCTCATACCAGCTGGTGATGAATAGCACCATCATGTCGGCGCCTGCCCGAGCTCCGGAAGCCCGCCACTTCTTCAGCTCGGCCTTCACGCCGTTTAGCTTCAAGGCGAGCCCGCGGATAGTTGGTGGCGCGGAGTCCTGCGGCCAGAACAGATCATGGAGTTTGAAGGCGGTGCGCACCAGCTCGGTGCCCACGCCCGCCAAACGCTGAAACTGCCCCTGCAAGATTATAAGGCTCTCCTCGATCTCTGCCCTGGTATCGGTGGGTTCGCCCTTCTCGGCGCGAGCTGCTCGGGCCTTTGCCAAGGCGGGTTTGCAAGAAGACTCGAGATCGGGGAAGATTTCGGAGAGAGCTATTGAGAAGATCAGAGACAGAAGCAGAGTAGAAAATGAACCGAATAGCAGAGACGCAGAAAAGAGGGCACTTACTGTTCAGATCATAGAGTAGCCCCTGCAGCTTGTCCTTCCACAGCTCCTCGTCAGCTACGTGCCTCTCTTCAAGTAAGCGGAGCCCGGACAGTTGAGCAAAGAGATCAGCATTGCTCTTCTTTAGCACCTCGCATTCCTGCTCGAGGGCCCTTTGCTTGGCCGCAGCTGCTGCTTCGGTCTTCTTCTTCTCGGCCACTGCCTTATCTCTCTCGCCAGCTAGATCAATGGCTTTTTGGAGAGCAGTTCGCAGCTGGACCTGCAATGGTTCCATCTCGTCGAGGTGCCTTTTCTTGAATTCTACCTCAAGGCTCGCAATCTGCGCCTGCACCTCAGCAGGCTTGAGGCAGTCGAGATGCTCTTCGACAAACTTCTTATGATCTTCTGTGAAAAGCGAAGCACGGTCAGCAGAGTAGCAAAGATGAAAGCAAGGAAACAAGCCGAGAAGAACACCAACTCACCTTCCAGCCTCTTGATTGTGGTTTGGCCGCTCTCGACGAAGGCGCGGCAGTTGGAGTGCTCCTCGGCCAGGGTCTTAAATTTGCCTGCAGAAAGGAGTCGGTCTAAGCAGAAAGCAACAGCGGGCGTAAACATAAAACGCGGGAACCGCGTAGCTACAAGCTTACTCTCGATCTCGGAAAGCTTGAGAGCACTGTCCATGACCTCCTTATCCGATGCCTCAGCGGACTTGAGCTCCTTTTCCAGGGCCTCGAGGCGCCTCCTAGCAATGCTGTGGTTCCATAGCAGTCGCCGGTACAGGTTGGTTCTTTTCAGAAGGCAGTTCTGAGAGGAAGAAAGAAAAAGAATCAGACAAAGTCGTGAAGATTCAACCCAAGAAGGCGGCAACTCGGTTGAGTACCCGTCTACTCGGCCAGAATCTCGGGGACTGGGGGATGGATAAGAAGAAGCAGTAGAATAGAAGAGAAGGAAAATGCAACCCGGAACGGATGAGCAAAGCTTACCGCGTAAGTCTGTTCAATATCTTCCGCGGCCTTGCGATGGACGAAGAGCTTGGCGGCGAGTGTGCTGGTGTTGGACGCAATAGTCATGGGTTTATAACCCATGTCTGCCTTGTTCCAGTCGACGCGCATGTGGTCCAGATCGCCCAAAGATGTGCCGTGCCAGTTCGTGTTGCCGAGAACGTCGCTGTCCCACTCAGCATCGATAAATCCAACCCGGTCGACTATCTGCTCGAGGCCCGTGGATGTTACCTCGGTTTCCGCAACCTCGCGCGAATAGAACGAGACGGATCGGTCTTTATTCCTGGCGGGGGGCTTGGAGTCCACCGGTGCGGCCTGCTTTCCCCTCCTGATAGCAAGCTTCTTCTCGACTGGGGTCAATGGGATGCTGTGCTGCTGGCTCACCTTCACCATATAAGGTGGGAAGGTGGGTGGATCTGGGAAGTTGGACACTGCGGCGGTATCAGCAGCCGCGTCAGGTTCACGGATGGTGAGCTGGCCGGGCTTGGCAGTTGGTCTTGGCGGCGGCATCGTGGCAGCACCACGCGTATCGCTACGCGAAGGATTCCTGCGGACTGCGCCCTCTGACTGGCCAGCTGGCTTCTCGGCGGCCTGGTTCCCAGAGGTCTGCTTCTCGGCAACCTTCTTCTTGGCGGCCTTCTTGTCAACGGCTTCCTGCTTGATATTCTTGATAAGCTGCTTGGCCGGAGGGCTGGATGTTGTCTTGGTCTTCTTTGTTGGTGGAGAGTTTGGCGCGGTGGAGGAAGTACCCTGCTGGGTAGGCGGCGCAGCATCCGGCTGAGCGCTACCCTGGTGTGGTTGCGCGTCGCTCAGAGGATATTGCTCCGTCTCGTCGATTGTCTCAACCCGCTGCCCGGCAGCAGGGTCTTGCTGTGTGGCGTCTTGTTCTTCTACCCGCGGCTGGGCCGCGGGGTCGTCTTGCTCAGTAGCCCTTGTCGCTGGCTGCTCTTGGTCCTCTTCTCGCCGCTCAAGGTCGGCATCGTCATCATGCTTCTCGGGGTCTTGATCTAGGTTCTCCTCGGCCGTAGCAGCCGGAGGAGAAGGTGGCCTTGCGTCGCGATCAGCGTCCCGCGCTTCTTGATCTGCGCGGGCCTGCTGCTCCTGCTCGGTGTCATGGGCGTCGCTATCCATGTATCGAGCATCGTCGGAGTCGTCCCCTTTCACGGGAGAGGACGCGCGCGCTCCGGCCTGCGCTGCGGCTTCAGTATCGTCGTCGAGGTCGATGAGATTATCGACGTCAATGGCGGATTTCTTCTTAGTCTTGGTGGGCGCGAGAGCGGCGTCAGCGTTCAAGGGGGCTCTGAAGAAAGAAACGTGTTCAGACAAAAGAGAAGGACAGAGGAAATCGAGAAGAAGCAACGAAGTAAGAGAATTGGGAATTCGCGGCAGCAGAGGCGCATAACTAAGGAGAAAGTGCTTACCCTTTACGGGTAGGGATTGTCCGTCCTCCTCTCGTCACGGTCTTCTTGGTCGTCTTCCCAGCCGTCTTCTTCTTCTTGGCGGGGGGCTCCTGAGCACCGCTACCCGTCCGTTTGCGGGTAAGAGGAGCAGCGATCGAGAGCGGCTTGACGACAAGGGCTTCCTCGTTTTCCTCCTCGTCCTCCTCTTCAGCATCAGCGCCGCCTGTGAAGTTCGGAAGAAGAAAAACGGCTCAGAAACAAGAGGAAATTGGGTAGCGCGGCTTGCGACCAGACAGGATGAGCTCAATTACCTTCGTCGTCATCCTCGGACCAATCGCGGACAGATGCATCTATGTGATGCTTCTCCGTCTGAGCATGGGGGAGGTTGAGCCTGTCCGCGGTCTCGAAGGAGACCTCGTCGTCCTCCTCTCGGTCCTCCGACCAGTTGTCCTCGAAGCGCTCCATGCTCTCAGCGAGCTGGCGATCAAGGACCTGAAGAATAGAGAGACATCACAAGTTAGTCGAGTAGCATAAAGGCACCCTACCCGACTAGGCGTGCAAACACAAAGCACACTAAGCCTAGGGAAACTTGCTAAGTGTCCTACTCGGCAAGGCGTGCAAACACCAAGCACATTAAGCCTAAGCAATTCTCCTAAGTGTCCTACTCGGCAAGGCATGCAAACACCAAGCACATTAAGCCTAAGCAATTCTCCTAAGTGTGCTACCCGACAAGGCGTACAAACACCAAGCACACTAAGCCTGAGCAGTTCCGTTAAGCGCCCTATTCGGCGCAGAGTGCAAATGCTAGTCGCAGCAAGGAGAGAAGGCTATCTACTCGGATTGCGTATGCAAGAAGCAGAGTAAGAAGTATATACCCGCTCGATTGGCTTCGTGCGGCTGTACGGGATGAAACCGTACTGCCAGTTGTCCCTGAGGCCCGTGGTCATGATGGACCGCGCATGAGCGGCGACGTCCGCGTTGCTGAGCTCGAACGTGGTTGTCCGAGTACAATCGCGGGGGCCGCCCATGTAGCACATGGGGTGGGCGCGTTGCTGGAGCGGCAGCACCCGCTTAGAGATCTAGCAGGCAACTGGATCGTCGCTCTTGAGCCCCTCTCCGATCAGATGGGCAAGGCGCTCCTCCATCTGTGTCAGATTCCTGTCGATGGACGACTTGGTCTTCCAGTTCTGCCCGGTAGGAGCTCGGTTGCTCCAACGGGGCAGATTGATTCTGTCCTCCACCTTGGCTCCTTTCTTGGCGGGCATGTTCTTCACGTATAGGAACGTCCTCTGCCATTTACGGACGGAGTCCAATCCCTTGATGCGCGGATGGTTGGTTCCAGGGCGCTGCACCATCATGGCGCTTCCGGTCTCCGTTATCTGGCTGCTGGTGTCCGCGCCGTCCTTCTTGCCCTTGCTCTGTTAGCGAAAGAAGAAGTACCTGGACCACGTCTCCGTCGTGGGGCGAACGCCGAGGAAGGCTTCGCACACCACAACGTGGTAGGAGAGGAAGACGACAGCGTTGGGAGGAAGGTGGTGCATCTGAAGGCCGTAGTGGTCGAGGAATGAGCGGAGGAAGTTCGACGCTGGAAGCCCGAATCCTCGCGCGAAGTGCCCGAGGAAGACGACGTGCTCTCCCTCTTCCGGAGCCGGAACGATTTCGCCGTCAGGCTGCCGGCAGCGAACACCGGGAGGAACCCTCCGGGTGTTCACGAGCCACTGGCAGTCTTCGGCGGTGACCTCGGAGCCGGCCCTGCCGGCGCGAGCATTGTCGTCGCGAGCCATGGCAGCAAGGAGGAGATTGGGAATGAATTAAAGGATTTGGTGGAGTGAATGAACTCGCGGCGGCGCAGTGAAGTGCGCGGCGGCGAGGAGATCTGCGGCGGCGGAGAAACGAGAAGGCAGAGCGGAATTGCGAGCGGAAGAAGAAGAAGGAGTTACCGAGGGGGTATTTATACCGCTCCTCGAGTTACCGTTACGAGTTGAGGAAGTGGGATCGATCGTGGCAATAATCGTGTGGCGTGGGGTCTGTGGGCCGGTTAGAAACGCACACAGCGCAGAACGCGCGCGTAACGGCCGCATTAGATCCCACGACGAGATCGTGGGCGATTACTGCGTGTGATGGGACATTACGAGCTGGTGGGCCCACCCCGTGAAAACTGGGCGCGTGGCCTGTCAGTTACAGGGCACCGAGGCGTCGAAATTGTGTCCGCACGACACGTGCCCAGTTGCAGCGTGGAAAGCCGGATTGTGCTCTGTCTCGTAGAGATTCTGTTTCGAGATTTCACCAAGTCATTTTACTCGGCACAGAGAAGAGAAGTGGCTCTACCCGGAAGAGAGGAAACAAGACCAAGGGCTACTCGGAGGTTTTCACTCGGTATCTCAAAGTTCAAGGGCAAGACTGTCAAGGTTGGTTTTTAAGCTGGCAGGGCCCAGTGAATGAATTCGCAGGGCTCTACCAGCTTCGGGGACTGCTGTCTGGGGGTTACCCCCGAGTAGGGTAAAGGCAAGTGCTAAAGGCAAGATCAGAAGGGGTGTTTGGCCGAGTAGCCGGCTACCTGGTACTCGCTACCCGGTCGGCTGCTACCCGGTCTCACACCTAGACAGCCAGAAGAATGAATCAAGAGAGTTATGCTCCTCTGAGTAGAAGAGCTGGTCCGAGTAGAAATGGCGGGAACCTACTCGGGCCAGAAGTCAAAGTAGCCGTTCTGACACCGAATCCCGCGTATCCCGGTTCCGTACTTGGCACTGTTCACAACACTGTTCATCTGGGGACGGCGTGCCTGACAGCGACAGTGTGTCAGCAGGGCGTCGCAGGATAGGGGGGACCTACTCTGTGTTCGCACAGTGATAACAGACTGGTTACTTGGTTTTGCTCAACGACTTTCCGCATCAGGACAAGCTTAGAAGACAAAGCTGTCAGCGGGAACTCGGAAGAAGGACGGTGTGCACACAATGTCGACATCTGTTTGTATTTGGCTGTATCCGGCTGGGCACCAAGTATATAAGGTGCCCCGCCGCCTCCTGCGCGAGGGACAATGCTGTGATCCTGCGGATGCTGACCTAGAGCGATCACTGCGTAGAGATTCTTGACCTAGTTCTTCCCGTAGAGAGAAGAGTGGCTACTCGGTAACAAGAACCATTGTACTGTGGCTACTCGGTGAGACATCAGAATACAGAAAGAAAGGCAGGAGTAGGGGTTTTACCTCCTCACGAGGGCCCTGAACCTGGGTAGATCGTGTTGTTTGCAGTGCTAGCTTCATCCTTCACGCGTCTACTCGTCGCGTGATCCCTCCCCGAGCGCCTCCAGCGTCCTTCATCCCCACATCTTTAGCCATCCTATGGCATCTGCCGTGACACCACCACGACATAAAGAGAGGTGTTGAGTAAATGGCATGCATGCATGAAAAATGGACCAAAAATTTTGCTTTTAAAATTTAATCAGTGAACTAACAGAAAGTCACTTAATCTGGCTTCACACAAAATTGTTTTACAAAGTTTTTCAAAATGATCCAACTTTGTGGTAGAAAGGTGGCAAATTTGAAGAGCTTTCCAACAAGTATTTTTGTGTAATTTTTGCTTCACAAAAAGGCCCTCAAAATATGTTTCAGGTTTTGTTTTAGGTCCGAAAGGACCTCTTTGCAAATTTCTCAGTCTTTCTCAGGGGGTTATCCGCGAAAGTGGTTTTTATCGTCTTCCTCCTGTCCGGCGATAGGAGGGCAACCGCCCCCGCCGCGCCACCTCCTGCTTCCGACGTGGAGGAGAGGATGAGGATCCCCTAGGTGCCGTCCGGATCGATCGCAACTCGCAGAACCCCACCCCAATCGACCCCCTGTCCCTCTGTCCCTCTCTCTCACCCGAAATCGAACCTCACCGGCGATCCGCCGTCGCCGTCGTTTTGCTGCGTCCCCCGCCTCCCCGTTGGTCCCGTTGGAACCGCCGTCGCCCCCTCTCCGCCCTCGAGAGCGCTCAGCCGGCGGGATGGCCTAGCGGCCGCCAATCGCGTCATCTTCTCCGCGGCTGGCCGCCGGAATCCCTCCACCGCGCCACCGCTTCCTCCTCTCCCCCGGCCCCGTCGTCCGCTCCATTAGGATCTCGGTGAGCCCCTGAACCTCCCTATCCCCTCTGTTCCTCCTCTCCGGGTCGGGATCATAGAGATCGCCGGAGCCCGAGCCATCCGCCGTCGTCCGCTTCACGGCGACTCGCCGTCGATCCCCCCTAGAAAGCGGCGCCGCCCAATCCAGGTTCCCCGCGACGGGGCGCACCCGAGGAGCCAAACGGAGCTTCCGGGGAAGCCCCCGTTCGCCGCCGGCGAGTTTCCCTGCCACCGGTCGGCCAAGCGTGAGGTCACGGTGATGTCATCGTGACATCACCTGCCCACGTGGCGCGCCAGGTGACATTTCCTGTCCTTTTTAAACTGAACAGTGGGACCCGCAGAGAAAATAGAAAACATAATATAATTAAAACTTGGAAATTAAATAACTTTGTTTTTATAACTCCTAAAATTATGAAAAAATATGCAATGTGTTCAGAAAAATGTGAGCTTTTTATCTATACCATTTCCATACATGTTTAACCAAGTTTAAAATGAGGCCACTTTTGTAGTTTATATTTAATTCATTTAAATATTAAAAATAAAGTTTTTACTCAATAAAATTAGAAAATTAAGTGTAATATACCATTTTGGTCAGTGAAACAAATGCAATCCATCAATGAGGTTTCCAAAGTCTTTTGATCATCTAATCTTGGTCACATCTCTAGGTTAGGGTTTTCTCCCCCTCCGGTGTTTGTCGTTCACGGCGTAAAACTCTAGGCTCTTGTTCTATCCTTTAAGCTTCATTTCAATTGCATTGTTTTACTCATGCATACATATTGTTCATTGCACGGTCACCAAGTATTGATTGTTTGCCTTCTTTCCGGTGTTGCTCGCTATCGGTAGACCGAGATCCGGAGGTTGATCCGACCTTCTACGACAACCCCAGCTCCACCTTCGACCAGCAAGGCAAGCACAACCTCATGGATCCACCCATGTTTTGAGTCTTGCAACCTCTTACTCATGCATACGATTCAACTTGGTTTTGAGTCTTGTCGTGGGATAATCACGGCAGACGTTACCGGGGGTAACTTGTCTTGGGGCAAATCGACTCGAGTGTTTGGGAGAGGGTTTAGCTCAAAGGAAACCATGGTGATATGCGATCTGGTAGCCGGCAATCAAGTCGCCGAGTCTACGATCTAAATATATTAGCTCGATACTGGTGTTACAATGAATACTCTGAACCTCTCGATCCGGCGATCGTGTTCTTGCTCACGTAAAAACTTGTCTAACCCTAACCTAGGGACCGGCTTATATAACATCCGGACCCCCTGGCTTACTCTCCAAGGCGTACTCTGAATCCTACCCGGACACTCCTTACAAACCCTAAGCTTCCTTACCGGAACCCACAATCCGGGTTACGAGGCCTTCGTTCCTGGGCCTTCTAGAAGCTTCTTTATCCTAAGCCGGGTCTTGCGCAGCGTCCTTTGGGCCGAGTTACTCCTTGGCGTTAGCCTACCGGGTTATCATCCCTCCATTAGTAGTCCCCAGAATAGCTTGGGCTTCATGGCATCCTCCTTGAAGCGCACGCTATTCCCTGCAAAAATAATAAACACACAAACTCATAGAGGCCGGGTTAGGTTGCTTTAATAAACAGCTAGGCCTAACTCCATGGTGGCCATATAGTAACCCGGCTTTCTCTAAGTCCATTGTTTACTTTTCCGGGTCAATGCCCCGATGAGAATGTCAAAGATCCGGCTTACTTCACTTGATAATTGACCCTTGAAAGTGCAAACGCGCTTAAATCATCTTGTTTTGGTGTTTGTTAACAACACATGTAATCTAATAGGTGTTTGATGTATTTCAGGGGTTACGTCAACTTATTATCATTTGTGGTGATGAGGTACAAAAAGGAGCTGTTGTCCAATATCTCTGCTCTCTGGAATTTTCCCCAGGCCGGAGTCTCCGGTCTACCAGACCGGAGTCTCCGGTGTGGATATTTGCACAGGGATTTTGGCTAAGGAATTTCTGGTGTCGCGTACTGTACCCACACCGGAGAGTGTCCGGAGACTGTCCGGAGTCTCCGGTGTGGGCTCTTCTTCAAGGATTTTCTCTAAGGACTAGGTGGTGTCGCGCACTGAACCCACACCGGAGACTTACCGGATACTGTCCGGAGTCTCCGGTGTGAGTACTTGTTTCCTTCGATCGCAAGACCACAGACATACTCTCAGCGTTTTCGAAGCACCAAGACCGGAGTCTCCGGTCCACCAGACCGGAGTCTCCGGAGTGGATTTTTCCTGAAACTTTGGGACACCGGAAACTGTCCGGAGTCTCCGGCCCGGACCGGAGTCTCCGGTCTTTACACCGGAGTCTCCGGTGTGACTTTCGCCAGAAAAGCTCCAACGGCTCTTTGCATTTATGGGGGGTATAAATACCCCCTCCCCTCCACCAACCTCAAGTTAGCTCGACCAGACTTAAAGACTCCATTGTTGAAGCTCAACCACCTTGCTAGATCTCCCAATCCAACCACCCAAAAGCCTAGATCTTTGGTGGATTGAAGGAGAAGGCCCCGATCTACGTCTTCACCAACCGGATTTCATTTCCCCTCTCCTTTGCTTGAGGAATCTTGGCCTAGGGTTTCCTCATGTGGAGAACCTAGGCTTCTTGCTACTCTTTGGTGATTTGTGAGTGTTGGGAGCCCCCAATTAAGTTGTGGGTGTGTGCCCCAAACTTGTTTGTAAAGGATTCGATCCCCGCCTCAAAGGGGTTCTATAGTGGAAGGTGAACTAGGCCTTTGTGGCGAAGTTCATCGGAGAATAGGGTGAGGCCTTTGTGGCGTTGAGTAGGCCTTCGTGGCGAGCTCACACCCCTCCAACGAGACGTACTCCCTTAACAAGGAGGAACTCGGGAATACATCGTGTCTCCGTGTGCTTCCATCGGTTATCTCGTTCCTCCCTATTCACTTCTAGTACTTGTCACATTTATTGTTGTACTAGTTGCATTAAGTGTTGTTTTAGTTGTCTCTATTGCTTGCCTTGTCATATAGGTAAATTCACCCCTAGTTGCATAATCTAGAGAATTTACCTTCTTGTCAAGCCTAAATCTTAAGAAAAAATTAAAATTGGTCGTAGCACCTATTCACCCCCCCCTCTAGGTGCCTATACTTTACTTTCAATTGGTATCAGAGCCTCGGCTCTTCTATCGGGCTTAACCGCCTAAGAGTTTAAGTATGGGTGATGAGGATGACGCTCCGTCCGAAGTAAATGTGTCCATGAATGATCTCAATGCTTTGAGAGAATCATTGACCTCATCCATAGACACTAAATTTGAGGAGTTGCGTCTACTCATGACAACACTCCTCAAAACCAAGGAACCGGAGGTGGTCGACTCATCCCCTCCGGAAACGGAGGGTGCCAAGATTGGGGTTGATGGTGAACTACCTAAAACTGCTTCCGCCGAACAATCCTCTAAGAAGGGTGCGAGTGGAAAGGAAGGATATCGTGCCGTAGAAGGCTCGTATTCTCCCGATCCCCCCATTCCTTTTCCTCATATAATTCCTAGGGGAGATCCACCTAAAATTGATGCATATTCTTTTCGTGAATGGCAATACTACATGGAGACTCACTTGAACTCTTCTTGTATAGATCTTTGGAGAATCACTCGTGATGGATACAAGCCATATGATCCCAAGAATCTCACAAGAAGAGAGGTTGTAGATTGCCAACTCAATTACACCGCTTTATCCATCCTTCATCAAGCCGTGGGGCCCAATCACATGCCGCATCTTCAACACTTCTCCACCGCCAAAGAAACATGGGATGCACTTGTCATCATGTTTGTTGGGAATGAAAGCATGCAAAGAAATCGCTATGACACCTTGACCAATGAGGCCGAAGGATTTTTCATGCGTGATGGAGAAGATCACGTTGACATGTATCGGAGGCTCAAATCTCTTGCCACCGCTTTCTCTAATGCGGGTGCAACACATATTGATGATGCTTGGATCAAGAGGAAGTTCATAATTGCCGTGATGCCTTTTGAGGGCACGGATATGAAGAGCATTCAAGGGAGACATGATTTCTCCATCATGACCTCTACCCAAGTCATGCAAGAATTGAGCTCCTACAAAGTGCAAACCAAGAATGCTCTTGACAACCGTGCTAGGGCCATTGGGATGCATCAAGGAGCTTCCGTTGCTTTGAAGGCCAAGGTGTTGACAAGAGAAGTTGAGAATGATGAAGATGGTGAAGAAGCATTGCCTCCTTTGAAGGAACAAGAATATGATCCCGTTCTAAAGGATCTAATTGCTCTCACCGTGCAAAAATTTTGGAACAATCCCCCAAAAGGCAAGAAATTTGTTGAGGAAAAGACCAAGTCTCGGTATGGTAATGATGGGGCTCAAAGAGTGAGATCTTGCTTCAATTGCCAAGACAAGTACCACTTCATTGCGGAGTGCCCCTATGAGAATAGAGAGAACCATAGCGGGAAGCTCATCCGCAAGGACAAGTCCAAGGTTGAATACAAGAAACCTCACTTCAAGAAGAAACCTTTCAACAAGAAGACCCCCACCAAGTTTGTGCTCTTGACTCAAGAGGAATATGATTCCGGGAGTGATGAAGAAGAAGAAACCACAAGTGAAGTGGCCGCTCTAGCTATTGCTTCCACTCCATCTTCGTCATCTCTCTTTGAATCCCCCAATGAAAATCTTCCTCAACGCAATGCCAAGTGCTTCATGGCTAAGATCACGGAGGTATCATCTTCTCCTAACTCTAAGACCCCTAGTGAACTAGAACATATTGCTAGTCTTAGAGAAGAAGAGGAAAGGGCCTCTTTGGACCGTTTTATGTCTAACATGCAAGGGGAGACCAAGAAGTACTTTGAGCATCTCATGAGGCAATTGGGAGAGGCCCAAGAGTCTCTTGAGAAGAAAGGTGAGATTGAGAGAAGGGATGCGGATGAAATTGCATCTCTCTCAATGACTCTTGAGGAAGAACATGATGGTAGAGTTTCTCTAGAAGATGAACTTGAAACTATTGAAACTACCCATAATGAACTTGTCTCTAAAATCATTAAGGAACGTGATCTTGCTATTGCTAAATATAAAAAGGCTAAAAAGGATAAAGTAGAGTTTGGGGTTGGTCATGGTAAACTAACCAAGGAGTTTGAAAAACTAACCATTGCTCACAAAGCTTTGGAAAGTGAACACTCATCCCTCAAAGAGTTGCATGAACAACTTCAAACTCAACTTACTCAACTTAACCATCCTAGCACTTCTACTTCTTCTTGTGATCATGCAAATATTATTGAAGAAAATGCTAGGTTGAAGGATGAGCTAGCAAGGCTCAAGGGCAAAAGCACTCAAGTTGAAAAGGTGGTGCTTGCCACCCCACAAGTGGTTGCCTCAAGCTCTAATGTGGTCATTTCTAGATCACAATTGAGTGCTCCAAGGCAACAAGTGGGCAAGCAAGGTCTTGGATATATAACCAAGAAAAAGAACAAGAAGAAGAAGAACAAGAAGAAGAACAAGAATGGTGCTTCGGGTGGTAATGTCATAAGGGACAACACTACTCGTAGCACCTCCGCGGGAACTAACAACCCACACCATTTCTTATATGTTGATTATTATGGTGTTGTGCAAGCTAAATATGTTGGTCCTATTGAGGGCTTTATTGACTACACTATATGGGTTCCAAAGACCCTTGTTGCTAACATGAAGGGACCCAACTTGGGTCCTAACTCTAGTCAATGATCTCTTGCAGGACTATGCTTCCGGTGGGACTAAATGGATTCTTGATAGTGGATGCACTAATCATATGACCGGAAGCAAAGAACTTGTGACGGAGTTGCAACCAAATGACATCCAAGCAACCGTCACCTATGGGGACTCGTCCAAGTCTAAGGTATCCGGATTTGGCAAGGTTGTGGTGGCTCCCGATATCACTATCGTGAACGTCATGCTTGTCGAATCCCTTGGTTATAATTTACTTTCCGTCCGGTCTCTTAGTAAGATGGGTCTTTCCGTCTTCTTTGATGGTGATATTGTGGTCCTTTTGAGAAGCAAGACTCTTGACGTCGTTCACGTGGGACATGTTGAAAATGAGTTGTATGTGGTGGACTTTTCGAAGTCAACCAACACTCAAGCAATGTGTCTTTTCGGGAAGGCGGACTTGGGATGGTTGTGGCATCGCCGCCTATCCCATGTCAACATGAGAACTTTGCAAAGTCTTCACAAAAGTGGCCTTATTGTTGGACTAAAAGAAAATGTTTCCTTTGCAAAGGATCGTGTTTGTAGGTCGTGTGTTGAAGGGAAGATGCATGACATTGTGCACAAGGCCAAGACTATTATTTCATCAAAGAGGATCTTGGAGCTTCTCCATGTTGATCTCTTTGGTGCCGTGCCCGAAGCAAGTCTTGGTGGCAAGAAGTATTGCTTGGTGATTGTCGATGATTACTCAAGATACACTTGGGTTTATTTCTTCAAGTGCAAAAGTGAGACCCAACAAACCATCATCGACTTCTCCAACGAAGTGCAACGTCAACACAATGTGCAAATCATGGCTATTAGGAGTGATAATGGTTCGGAGTTCAAGAACTATACATTGAATGAATTTCTTAGTGAAGAAGGCATTCGCCACCAATACTCCGCCACTTACACTCCTCAACAAAATGGTGTTGCCGAAAGGAAGAATCGCACTCTCTTGGATATGGCAAGGACCATGTTGGCGGAGTACTCTTCTCCCCAATATTTATGGGCCGAGGCCATATCCACCGCATGCCACTCCTCCAACCGCCTCTACATCCGCAAAGGCTTGTGCAAGACCCCATATGAGATCCTCACCGGCAACAAGCCCAACGTATCCTACTTCCGGGTATTCGGTTGTAAGTGCTTTTATTTGATCAAGGGTATTAGGTTGTCGAAATTTCAATCCAAAACTATTGAGGGTAGTTTTGTTGGTTACGGTGCCGAATCCCACACTTATAGAGTCTATGACAAAGCCTCACGGATTGTCATAGAATCTTGTAGTGTGGTTTTCGAGGAAAATGACGGCTCCCAAGTGGCGCAATTTCATGTTTCAAATGTAGATGTTGAAATGCCTCAAGAAGCCATAGGAAGGATGGGTGTGGGATTCTTCCGCCCCATCGAGGGACACCTTATGGCGACTCGAGAAGGACTATGCTCTACCCAAGTGGAGCCCTCCTCTACACTTGAAGATCAAGCCAAGGAGCCAACCACTACACCTAACCGAGAACATATTCAAGACCCTCCTCTCATTGATCAAGTGACTCCGCAAGTCGTACCCACTCCTCTCACTAATGCGAGTCAAGATCAAGGCCAAGATCATTCTTCCTCGTCATCCTCTTCCCAAAATGAAGCTAGTGTTGAAGATATTGTTGTTGACAATGTTGATGATCAAGGCCATTATGGTCAAGATGGGGACCCAAATGATCAAGATGATCAAGTTTCTCCTCCTCGCAATAATGAGGAGATCGAATCCCGTCGCATCAATAGGATAAGAAGAGCTTTGAAGCTAATTGATGCCCAAGATGACAAGGTCTTGGAGGATGTTCAAACTAGAAGATCCACTAGAAGGCAATTGGCTCATTTTTGTGAGCATCATGCTCATATCTCTATGGTGGAGCCTAAGAAAGTGTTTGAAGCTCTTGAGGACTCCGATTGGGTTGAAGCTATGCATGATGAGCTCAATAATTTTGAGCGCAACAAGGTTTGGAGATTGGTTGAGAAACCCAAGGATTGCCACAATGTTATTGGCACCAAGTGGATATTCAAGAACAAGCAAGATGAGAATGGCATTGTCATTAGGAACAAGGCAAGATTGGTCGCTCAAGGTTACACCCAAGTTGAAGGCATTGACTTTGATGAAACCTACGCGCCCGTGGCTCGCCTTGAGTCCATCCGTATCCTCCTTGCTTATGCATCCTCACATAATTTCAAATTACAACAAATGGATGTGAAAAGTGCTTTCTTGAATGGTCCTCTAAAAGAGGAGGTATATGTCAAGCAACCTCCGGGGTTTGAGAATCTCAACTTTCCTAACCACGTTTACAAACTTGACAAGGCTCTCTATGGTCTCAAACAAGCACCTCGTGCTTGGTATGAGCACCTTAGGGAGTTGTTAGATGATCGTGGTTTCGAAGTTGGGAAGATTGACCCCACTCTCTTCACCAAGAGAGTAAAAGGAGAGCTTTTTATATGCCAACTCTATGTGGACGATATTATCTTTGGCTCAACTAACCAAGCTTTCAATAATGAGTTCTCTAAACTTATGACTGACAGGTTCGAGATGTCTATGATGGGTGAGCTTAAATTCTTCCTTGGCTTTGAGATCAAGCAATTGGCCCGTGGTACCTTCATTTCTCAAGCCAAGTATACTCAAGACATGCTCAAGAGATTTAACTTCCAAGAGGCAAAGATCAAAACCACTCCTATGCAAGTCAAGTGTCATCTATCACGCAATCCTAAAGGGAGTAAGGATGTGGATCAAAAACTTTATCGTTCTATGATTGGTTCTTTGCTCTATCTTTGTGCATCTAGACCCGATATCGTTTTGAGTGTAGGTGTGTGTGCAAGGTATCAAGCGGCTCCTAAGGATTGCCACTTAGTGGCGGTTCATAGGATCTTTCGTTATTTGGTTCATACCCCAAGATTTGGTTTGTGGTACCCAAAGGGGGCACAATTCTCTCTCAATGGTTATACGGATTCCGATTGGGCGGGTGATCAAGATGATAGGAAGTCAACTTCCGGGGCTTGCCAATTTCTTGGTAGGTCCCTTGTAAGTTGGTCCTCGAAGAAACAAAATTGCATTTCACTCTCCACCGCCGAAGCCGAGTATGTTGCCGCCGCTAGTGCATGCACCCAATTGTTATGGATGAGGCAAACTCTTAAGGAATATGGTGTCCATTTGGACAAAGTGCCTCTTTTATGTGACAATGAAAGTGCCATCAAGATTGCTTACAACCCGGTGCAACACACAAGGACGAAGCACATTGAAATTCGCCACCACTTCATCCGTGATCACGTGGCAAGAGGAGACATTGCACTAAGTTATGTGCCCACCAAGGACAATCTTGCGGATATATTCACGAAGCCACTTGATGATGCAAGATTCTTGTTCTTGAGGAATGAGCTAAATGTGATTGATTCAAGGAGCTTGACTTGACCATCTTGCACACACCCCTATAGATGAAACGCTTTTGAGTCTAGATGTAGGCATGGACATAGGGGGAGTGTTATCCTAACACATTGGGTTCTCCCTCCTCCCATTATGCCCAAAGCAAAAATTCATTGTAAACTCTCCTTTTCTAATGTTGAATTGTGAGCTTCAATGTTGAGTAATGGCAATGCCCCCAAGATATATCTTCGCGGTTGCATACCATAAACTCTTACATGGTGGCCTAGGCCACCAACCTCTTCCGTCAAGCATTGGTTCTTATTTGCGAGCTTTTGGCATTTTTTTGTTAAGGGATGTACTCACATTTGATGTTCTTCATTTCCTTCTTATTGTTGTTTGAGTACATTTTTCCCTCCTTGAGTTGCTTCTGAGTTTCATGCCAAAAACTCATATTTGGTGTTTTAGAGCATTACATGTTCTTTTGGGTCGTTTTTCTGGTGAAAGGCCGGAGACTCCGGTGTACCATACCGGAGACTCCGGTCAGGCCGGAGACTCCGGTGTTAACACCGGAGACTCCGGTGTGCTGCGAGTGCTATTTAATCTGGGGGCTGAGGGAAGTTAGGGTTTCATTCCCCACTTCCCCCACGCCCCCCAAACGCACTGCAGCGCCGCCGCCTTCACCAGGAGCCGTCCCGGGGCGATTTCCTCCGCCCCCAACCTTCCCCTTGCCTCTCCCATCCGTGGAGAGACAATGACAGGCCAAGGAAGCAAGGGTACATCCTCTCCCCCTCGTGTGTTCTCTGTTTTTTCATCTAGATCTGAAAACCTAGGTGACCTTTTTGGGGATGATGCACTTTCTGTTGGTAGAACTTCCTATGGCTAGTTTTTGTGTGTAGAACTTGCTTAGATTCATCAGTAGAACCCTCTGTTAAAGAACCCTGCACCTTGCTGTTTATCAGACCGGAGACTCCGGTGTCTCAGACCGGAGACTCCGGTGTCTCAGACCGGAGACTCCGGTGTCTCAGACCGGAGACTCCGGTGTGGTTCTTTCAGATGCGTCTGCTGGTGCATCTGCAGTGTTTCTGCACCTCATTGAACATGTATGCTCATTCTTCTTGTTTTCTCTGTTGTTGTTCTGTTTGTGTTGGTTTTCAGGAACAAAGCTGAAGGCCGTGGTCAAGCGAAAGTCTCGCCCTCACTCCCGCAACTATATGGTTGTTGATGAAGCCACCGGTCGTTATGGTCAGAGGGGTGCCTTTGAGAGTGAGAGGCGTCAGAAAAACAAGCACGAAAGCAGAATGAATGCTGAAATTGCAAAGAAGGCAAGATATGATTCTTTATCCTCAGTGGCTTCCTTGAGCAAGAAGGAGTACAGGCTTATGAGGGGTCGTCCTTTCTTCGAGATGCCCCGCACTGCTCATACAGCCCACTATTGGAGGAGGGAGTCCGAGTTGATCATGGAGGAGATCTATTCTCAGTTCAGGCAGCCCGTGTGTCCACAGAAAGTCCTTGACTTAGAGGCACTTGGACGATCTGAGTACTTTGAGGAGGCAGTCTGGATCACTAGGAAGCTGGGTCTCGAGCAGCTTGTGGGCATTCAGCAGAACTACAACCCTCCTATTATCCAGCAGTTCTTTGCCACTGTCACTCTTGCTGAAGATGAGAAGGTCACTATGAAGTGGATGTCTGGGACAGTGGAGTGCGAGTCGTCCATGGAACGCTTTGCTGAGCTGCTTGGTTACCCTTGGGGAGAAGGGAATGGTGAGCGTATGCACGTTCATGGAGTTGCTTATGATAAAAAGCGCATGGCTCCTATGTATGACAAGCTCTCCAGCTGCGGCACTGCCAAGAATCTGAAGAGGGTCTACAACATTTGCCTTCGTCTCTTTCGCTGCAACATTGCTCCCAAGGTGGGGAACGTTGATGCTATTCGTGGTGGCCTAGTGAACCTCCTTTATCAGGCTTTCCAGTGTCACCTTGCCGGCTCAGATGGCGAGGGATTTGAGATTGACGTGATGCACTTTATCAAGGAGGAGATTTACTGTGCCATGATTGAGATCAAGAAGGTGCCTGTCTATGCTCCATATGTGATGAGGCTCATTCTTGACCAGCTGCCTGGCTTAGCCCACGATACTGTTCACCCTGTTGGCTCCCTCCAGATTCTGTCCGGACGCTCTCGTGATGATGATGACACTCCCATGGGGGATGTTGAGGCACCTTCTGGCTCGAGGAGGAAGAATGCCGATCCTCCCTCTCGCCGCTCTAGCAGGGAGGAGACGCAGGATGAGATGAAGAAGCTCACGTGGTTCCAGCGTAACATTCTTTGCATGACTGTGGCTGTGCACAAGGAGAACCATGTGGCTTATAAGGAGAGACGTGAGCTGAAGAAGATGATTACCAAGCTGCATGACCATGCGGGCCTTGGTGCTACCCCTCCTATGGGCACTCCTCCCACCACTCCACCCACCCCTCCCACTGCTTCTGTGACTATGTCCTATGAGGGGTGGAACACTGATCAGTTTCCTTGGGGTGACTTTGAGGATGTCACCTCGGCTCCTTCCACCTCGACTCACCGTGCTAGGACCCCGGAGATTGAGGAGGACTTCGTTGATGATCAGCCTGAGGATGATCCAGAGGATGAGGACCTTGGTGACTTTGCCTCCGGTGATGATGATGATGATGATGGGAGTGGAGCTGATGATGATGAGGGTGACACAGAACCTGGGGAGGATGATGATGAGGACTATGAGGATGAGGACTGAGCTTGTTGGACCACGGTGTTCTCTTCACCCTTTTTGGTGTCTCGATGCCAAAGGGGGAGAAGTAGCTTTGGCTTGGCTTCTCCTTTTTGCTTTATTTGCTTCGGAACACAAGTCGTTGAACTTGTTTTGCCTCTTATGGCTTGTGTTCCCACTATCCTAGTTGATTTCGATCTTAAGTGCTTAGTGAACTATGGTTGTTATTTGTGAGAGACCGTGAAACTATCTTATTTATCATATCCTTGTCTCTACTACTTGATGTTTGTTCAAGTGGGGCTTTGTTTGTGAAAAATAGGGGGAGCTCACTTAGTGAGTGCTCTATCTTTTACAAACAAAGCCTAGCTATGATCTATTTGCCATTTTATGTGTGTTGTCATCAAACACCAAAAAGGGGGAGATTGAAAGTGCAAACGCGCTTAAATCATCTTGTTTTGGTGTTTGTTAACAACACATGTAATCTAATAGGTGTTTGATGTATTTCAGGGGTTACGTCAACTTATTATCATTTGTGGTGATGAGGTACAAAAAGGAGCTGTTGTCCAATATCTCTGCTCTCTGGAATTTTCCCCAGGCCGGAGTCTCCGGTCTACCAGACCGGAGTCTCCGGTGTGGATATTTGCACAGGGATTTTGGCTAAGGAATTTCTGGTGTCGCGTACTGTACCCACACCGGAGAGTGTCCGGAGACTGTCCGGAGTCTCCGGTGTGGGCTCTTCTTCAAGGATTTTCTCTAAGGACTAGGTGGTGTCGCGCACTGAACCCACACCGGAGACTTACCGGATACTGTCCGGAGTCTCCGGTGTGAGTACTTGTTTCCTTCGATCGCAAGACCACAGACATACTCTCAGCGTTTTCGAAGCACCAAGACCGGAGTCTCCGGTCCACCAGACCGGAGTCTCCGGAGTGGATTTTTCCTGAAACTTTGGGACACCGGAAACTGTCCGGAGTCTCCGGCCCGGACCGGAGTCTCCGGTCTTTACACCGGAGTCTCCGGTGTGACTTTCGCCAGAAAAGCTCCAACGGCTCTTTGCATTTATGGGGGGTATAAATACCCCCTCCCCTCCACCAACCTCAAGTTAGCTCGACCAGACTTAAAGACTCCATTGTTGAAGCTCAACCACCTTGCTAGATCTCCCAATCCAACCACCCAAAAGCCTAGATCTTTGGTGGATTGAAGGAGAAGGCCCCGATCTACGTCTTCACCAACCGGATTTCATTTCCCCTCTCCTTTGCTTGAGGAATCTTGGCCTAGGGTTTCCTCATGTGGAGAACCTAGGCTTCTTGCTACTCTTTGGTGATTTGTGAGTGTTGGGAGCCCCCAATTAAGTTGTGGGTGTGTGCCCCAAACTTGTTTGTAAAGGATTCGATCCCCGCCTCAAAGGGGTTCTATAGTGGAAGGTGAACTAGGCCTTTGTGGCGAAGTTCATCGGAGAATAGGGTGAGGCCTTTGTGGCGTTGAGTAGGCCTTCGTGGCGAGCTCACACCCCTCCAACGAGACGTACTCCCTTAACAAGGAGGAACTCGGGAATACATCGTGTCTCCGTGTGCTTCCATCGGTTATCTCGTTCCTCCCTATTCACTTCTAGTACTTGTCACATTTATTGTTGTACTAGTTGCATTAAGTGTTGTTTTAGTTGTCTCTATTGCTTGCCTTGTCATATAGGTAAATTCACCCCTAGTTGCATAATCTAGAGAATTTACCTTCTTGTCAAGCCTAAATCTTAAGAAAAAATTAAAATTGGTCGTAGCACCTATTCACCCCCCCCTCTAGGTGCCTATACTTTACTTTCAACCCTGATATCACGGAAATATTTCCTTCTTATCTTGTCCGGATATCACTCTCGGGCATTTAACGCATATCCCCAAAATCTCGGACGGGTATCCCTTATCCCGAAAATTTTGGTTCCCGCCCGTTGGCCTAGGTTCCCCCACCCGTACCTATATATAGGCACCTAGGGGGTGACCTAACCCTAACGGTCCATTGCTTCCATTCTCTTCCTCCTCACCAGCGCATCCCCGTTCGAGCACTCAGAGCACCACTACAGAGAGCCCGCGCGCGTCGCCGGAGCAAGGCCGCCGCCGTCCGCGCTCATCCACGGCTCACCCCGCGCCGCCGCCAAACTCCGCCGCCACGTCTCCAAGCCGTCCGCCGGGAATCGCACCGGGGCACCACGACTGCGCCATTTGCCGCCGTCGCGTCCTTCTCCAATCCACGCCGGTAAGTTTCTTGCTCCCACTAATCTAGCTTTTGTTTGCACTATTTGACCTAGATTGGATCTTGGTCCGCCGCGAGCCGTTTCTTGTTTCGCACCGGATTAGGTCGCATAGTTCCACGCTAGCTCGTCCAATTGCTTAATAGATGGTCACACACCACTCCCCTATCACTGTTAATCATCAATTTCTCCGTAGAATCCTCCGCAAATTTTCCAATCTAGATTCATTTCGCCCAAATTTTCCGCGGCTGTCATTGATACCCGGAAAATCCACTTCTTCCGGTTCTTTTACCTGCACTAGATACATGGGCAATCAACCTTCTTCCACAAATGCTTGCCAATACGTAAGTACCCCATAGTTTTTGTACTGATACTCGATACCCGGATAATTCGTAATTCTCATACTGTTTATCGATACTCGAAGAATCCATGATTTCCGAGTCTTATGCTTTGTGTCCTTTTGTCTTGTGCTTTTGCAGACTGAACCGATGGCGCCCAAGACCAAAGGGAAGCAGACGGCCAAGACAAGGATGACCCAATCAATATCCGCCAACTGGGCGCGATCTTCTGTGACGAAGGCCAAGCTGGAGGAGCTGGCCGAGTTAGGTGTCCTTTCCCCTCAGGAGGAAATCCACTGGAGGGTGGCGGGCGACGAGACCCGGCCCACGCCTAACCCGGACGAGGTAATTTGCTTCGTCGAGCATGTGATCCGGGGGTTTCGCCCCCCGGGTCACTCTTTCTTTCGTGAAGTCCTCCGCCACTATGGCCTCCGGGTGTTCGACATAGGGCCTAACTCTATGTTGAACATAACCCATTTCATTGTCCTCTGCGAGTCTTATTTGTGCATTCCGCCAAATCTGGCTCTTTTCATTGAACTCTTCCAATGCAAACCGTGCCGCGAAAGCGGTGACGGGGCGCTCTTAGCTTGCGGCGGGGTCTCTATCCAGCGCCGCAAAAATTCACCTATGCCGACTCTTAATTTGAATTCCCACGTTAAGCATTGGCAATTGTCCTTCTTCTACTGCCGAGAAACCTCCCCACCCGGCGAGAGGAAACTGCCGGGTTACTCGGAGGGTCTCTTAGATCTCTCCGATACCTTCAACGCTTTTGCCCCTGAATCGGACAGGGAAACCATTCAACCCCTCTTAGCAAAGATAGCCGTCCTCTCTTCCCAAGGTCTCCTTGAGCTCAATCTAGTTAAAACATGGGTCAACTTCCGGATCCAACCCAACTCCACTCGCTCGAAACTGATGTGCGAGTACTCGGGGCACTCTACGGATTCTCTCCGATATTCTTCGAAGAATTACCCGGCGGGTGATACCAACAAGACCATCAAGAGCTTTTTGACGGAAAAGTTGGACGTCATCCGGAATATAGCCGGACTGGAGCCTTTCACTCGCGAGAATCCGGCTCCTGCGGTAAGATCCGGCACATATACCTTCATTTTCATGCTTTCACTTGATCCAATTATTAACCCCTACCTTCACACCTTTGTCTCAGGCTGATAATGTCTTTTGGAATGTTGAGACCTCCCCTTCCTCCGGAGACCCGGAAGAAGACGAGGAACCGGCTGACAATGATGAAGGTATTCATCCGGGTCTTCTATCAGATTCACTTGCATCATTTTGCTCACACGTCTAACTTTTTCCGACTATACATACTCGGCTTACAAGATTGGAGGACAAGGATGACAAGGACGAGGAGGACCCGGAGGCCACCGAGTCCGATAAAAGCGAATCCGAACAAGAAGTAACGGTCGGGAACAAGAGGAAGACCAGAGGGGTGGTATCCAAGGTTCCCTTCTCCCTTATGTCCTCCGAACCCTATTCCTTTGATAAGATGCGTAAACTTAACCAACAACTATCCAACTCATCACACTTGAAGGAATCTCTTCCGGCCAAGCGCAGGGTGACCCGGAGTTCCCCGGGTGACGATCCCCTCAACCCGGGCATCTCCACCTCACTAGTCCGCCGTGCCGGTACTCCTCCACCTCACCCTTCCAACTCTCCTCAACGTCACCCCTCCCCCAATCATCCACTGGCCGGGCAGTTCCGGGTTCCGCTATCGGTTCCCGTGACAGCTTTATCCGCTTCCAACAGCGAGCTCCCACCAGATTACGCTGTGAACACCGGGTGAGTCTTTGCTATATGATATCCTTGTATACTTGATAATTTTCATCCATTGTCGTTAACTATTTCTCTCTTTTTTCCTTAGTGCCCAAGTCACACTTAGTGACCCGGAGAACATGGAGACAGATAACCGGGAGACGGAGGGGCCGACTGATGATATGGATGCCGCGACTGGCGATGATGTTAAAGATAACCAGGAACAAGGCCCCTTGGGTGACCCGGCTCGCCAGGAAGCCGGGTCTCCGAAGCCATCTGAAGAGGCTGAGATCCTGGAAACAAAGACGGGTTCTCCAAACCCGGACACCCAGACAGTCCAGGTCTCAACCCTAAACTCGGGGAAAGTTCACCCGCCAGGCGATCAAGCTGCTGGCTCTTGTGGTGTCAGGCCCGAAGACATGACGTTCTCCCAGATGCTTGATGCCCTGCACACCTTGAGGGCCGATGAAGAAAATATATTAGAAGCTTTGATAGCTAAACATGAGGTAAATCCGAATAATATTGCCTGTATCCTTATCTACTCCCCAAGTTCCGAGTGAATTTATTGATAATTTGCTTGGAACTTCGTAGTATATCCGACTAATCCTTCCTTGTGTCTCCACTCAGGCGTTCGTGACCCAATCCAAGAAAAAATTGGCGAAGGCCACCAAGCTCCTTGAGAAGGAGGCGGCTCTGCGTGAGTCGGCTGAAGCTGAAGCTAGGAGGAGTGGGAAGATCACGAGGAAGTATAGGAGGAGGGCTCATGCAGCAGAAGATGAGCTGACAAAGCTTTCTGTTCAAATTGCCGATACGTATCGTGCTTTGGCTGGTACGATTGCTAACTTGATAATTATGATCCGGATTCTCATTCTGATAAATAGTCGAATTTCCTTACTCGTTGTTTTTTGCTACTTTCTGCAGGTCCGGATGAAGTAATCCCGGACGAAGATGACATTGCCAAGTTGAAGACCATCAAGAGCACTATCCGGCAGCTGTGCGCCGGAACCAAATGGATCCTTCAGGAGCTGAGGTGGCCGGGTTCCGGGCACGGCAACCTGAAGATGCTGCTGGACGCTTGCTCCACCGTCCCCGAGTGGATTAGGCACTGGAAACGATCGTCCTGCCGGGTTGGGGTAACCCGGGGTCTTGCGCTGGCTAAGGCGTATCTTCCCAAACTCGAGCCAGCCAAGCTTATAGGCGGGTTTCCCGAGTTTAACCACGACGGGTCCAAGTTCTCCGTGAAGAATTTCAAGGCCATCCAGAAGGAAGTCCGTCACCCGGCCAGCATAATTGCCGATGGTTTGGACCTTAGTGTCATTATTCCAGCATATGATTCTGATGACAAGGCTATCAAGTCGGATCTTCCCAAGCCATACGACATGCTGGCCCGATGGAAGGCGGAGGCTGCCCAGTTGAGAGAGGAGGCCGCGAAGAAGAAGGCTGAGGCCGATTCTGCGCCTGCTACCTCCACGCCAATCGTCCCTCCTCCCCCACGGGCCGGCACTACTGCTGATCCGGGTGCTGCTGCTACGAAGAGTGCTGAAGAGCAAGTCAAGGGACAGGACCCGGCTGGCAAGGGCAAGGAGAAGATGGATGCCTCAGCCCAAGATGCCGAGTGATATTTGCTATCCACTGTCATCAAATACGTCATTCGGCCAATGGGCCTTTTAAACAATTGTTTTTTATGGTGCGCCTGTGCACCTTTGATACTACTATCATGGTTTGTAATACATTTTGAAACTTAATAGCTTCCGTGGCCCTTCTGGCCCCTGGATGAATTTGATATCTATCTGCTTTTGAATTTGTTTATCCTTGATATTCCGACTTACTTTATGGTTCCTTTTGTGAGACTCGGTTTCCGGGTCTCGTGGGTTTTGACAGGTGGACTTTTCTCTAAGTCCCCAAGTCCCCAAGACTCGTATTTTTGGGTTTTTGAGCTTAATAGCTAGATAATTTGTTTCTTTTTTCAAAATCCCCAGTCCCCAAGGCCCGAACTTCCGAGTCTAGGGTGTTAGGTCTTTCAAATAGAACAAATTGTCTTTGCTAAAGCCCATAACCTAGAGCCATTTCACATAGGTTTTGAAGTTATGCTTAATAAACTGTGAGTTTCCGGTTATTAACCCTGTACTCTGCATAACTTGTGGTTTAGATGACCCTTTTGGCTCTCTTGTACTGTAAGCCGGCTTTCGCGTGGATAATCATGTTGCTACATCTATACGAAGATAGGGTCAGGTAAGTCCCATTGGGCATCATGACTGATTGTGATCGTATGCGAGCAAATCATGCCACTTTAATGCGAGTCACATCGAGCTTAAGTAAGAAAAGTCAAGAAAGTTTGGCTCCTTTGTCCGGTTATAAGCTTGCAGCCGTACTCATTTGCGAGTAATCGGCCCTTATAACTCATAGGCATCATGGCCGGGTCTTTGAGTTTGTAACTGTGCTATTCAAGCAATCAGCCCCCAAGACCTAAATATACGCAAACTGCTAAAAAAGGCTAATGTACTAAAAAACAGTAAACAATACTTACCTGGAAGAAAGATAAAAAGTATAACAGAAATGAAAATTGATAAAGACGCATGAAAAGGAAATAATATATTGTTTAACCATCTCTTTATTGATATGAGAAAAGTTAGGTCAGCAAGCCGCCTCATTAAAAACCTTCCAGTCCCCTTAGGTACCCTGGATAGGAAAAGAGTGCGTCTGAAACCTGCTGCCTGTTACATCGTGCAATTCCACTTTGTGAATCTAGGGTATACTAAGTATAGTAGGGACGCAGCTGAGCCACGTTCCATGGTCGTTCTTTCTCTTGCATAGATGAAGTGGTATGAGCGGTGTCATTAACCGTAGCCGACTCTTCCCTTGCATCTATCAAGTAATATGATCCATTGTGCAGATTCCGGCTTATGATGAACGGTCCTTCCCATGGCGGTGATAACTTGTGTTTTCCTTCCTTTGATTGCACCAGGCGCAGAACCAGATCTCCTTCCTGGAAGACCCGGGTTTTCACGCGCCGGCTATGATATCTCCGCAAATCCTGCTGATATATGGCTGATCTCTCCAAAGCTTGTTTCCTTTCTTCTTCTAGCATATCCACGGCGTCTTGCCGAGTCTTCTCGTTCTCCACCTCAACATAAGCCGATACTCGAGGCGAATCATGAATAATGTCACTCGGCAACACCGCTTCTGCGCCATAAACCATGAAGAACGGTGTCATCTGAGTAGATCTGTTAGGTGTGGTATTGATACCCCAAACCACCGAAGGCAACTCCTCTACCCATGCACCAGCGGCTCTGATACACGGGACTCGCAACCGTGGTTTTAATCCACGAAGCAATTCCTGATTCGCTCTTTCCACTTGTCCATTAGCCTGTGGGTGGGCCACTGAGGCTATGTCCAAACGGATGCTATTGTTTCCACAAAACTTTTCCATCTCGCCAAGGGACATGTTGGTTCCATTGTCGGTAATTATGCTGTGGGGATATCCGAACCGATAGATAATCCTTTTCAGGAACTTGACTGCTGTAATTGCTTCACAATTGGTAACTGGCATTACCTCAACCCACTTGGTAAACTTATCAACCGCCACTAAGAGATGTGTCTTTTTGCAAGGTGACATGTGGAAGGGGCCAACCATGTCCATACCCCAAACAGCGAACGGCCAGGTTAATGGGATAGTCCGCAGTTCCATAGCCGACACATGGGTTTGGCGATCATACCTTTGACATCCATCACACCTTGCCACCAAGCGCTCTGCGTCTGCTAGGGCCGTGAGCCAGAAGAAACCATGTCGATAAGCTTTAGCCACAAGGGATCTTGTGGATGCATGATGCCCACAATCACCTTCATGGATCTCCTTGAGGATCTGTCGGCCTTCTTCTGGTGCTACACAGCGCAAAAAGACTCCTGCTGCACTTCTTTTGTACAACTCCCCATTGATGATAGAATATCCTTTTGCTCTCCTCAGAATTTGTCTTGCTAATACCTCCTGCTGTGGTAACTCGCCCCGTGATAGGTAGGACAGGAACGGCTCTGTCCACTCGGGAACAGCACATACTGTGGCCACGAGCTCCAAATCCGGGTCTTGTCTTGCCAGTTCTTCGTCAGACTCGGTTTTAACTGATGGTCGCCATAGCTCATCCAGGAAAACATTAGGTGGAACCGGCTCTCTGCGCGAGCCGAGTCTGGCGAGTGCGTCTGCTGTCTCGTTTTTTCTTCTGTCTATGTGCTCCACCTCATACCCAGAAAAACATCCGGCGACCCTGTCCACCTCTCTGCGGTATGCTGTCATAGTTGCATCTTTTCTATCCCAAGTTCCTGAGACCTGCTGTACCACAAGGTCCGAATCTCCAAAGCATCGTATCCTCTTAATGTTCATCTCCTTGGCTACCTTTAAGCCATGCAATAGGGCCTCATACTCGGCCACGTTATTGGAACAATCAAAATGAATCTGCAACACGTAACTTAACTTGTCTCCTTTGGGTGATGTTAGCACCACTCCAGCCCCTGATCCCTCATACTGCTTGGAACCATCAAAGTGCATTATCCAAGACTCAGAATTTGGAGCCATGGTGGGCATGCCTGTGTGAGTCCAATCGTTAATGAAATCAAACAGAGCTTGAGATTTGATTGCTGACCTGGGCTCGTAGTTGATATGATAATCTCCCATCTCGATCGCCCACTTGGCTATTCTGCCTGTTGCGTCCGAGTTTCTGATGATATCCGACATTGGTATAGAACTGACCACTGTTATGGGGTGTTCCGGAAAATATGGCTTCAATTTCCGGCTGGCCATGAAGACCCCGAACACCAGGTTTTGCCAATGTGGGTAGCGCTGTTTTGCCTCTGATAATACCTCGCTGACATAATAAACCGGCCTCTGGACCGGGTGATCTTTCCCATCCTCCTTACGCTCGACGACAACCACTGCGCTAACCGCCCGTGGCCCGGCTGTAACGTATAATAGCATGGGCTCTTTAGGACCCGGGGCTGCTAGGACTGGTGCCTCAGATAACTGCTTCTTTAGTGCTTAGAACACCTCGTCGGCCTCTTGATCCCATACGAATTTATCAGATTTCTTCAAGAGCCGGTATAAGGGTATTGCCTTTTCTCCGAGTCTGGATATAAACCGGCTGAGCGCTGCTACGCACCCTGTTAGCTTCTGAACATGCTTCAAATTTTCCGGCTTTTTCAGACTTTGGATAGCTTTGATTTTATCCGGATTTGCCTCAATTCCTCTCTCAGAAACGATAAAGCCGAGTAATTTCCCGGCTGGGACTCCAAAGACACATTTTGTTGGGTTAAGTTTAATCTGGTACCTTCTCAGATTCTTGAACGTTTCCTTTAGATCATCAATAAATGTCTCCGCTTTCCTGGTCTTGATCACCACATCATCCACGTATGCGTGAACGTTGCGTCCAATTTGGTCCTCAAAGCACTTCTGAATACACCGTTGATAGGTTGCACTAGCGTTCTTCAATCCAAACGTCATGGTCTTGTAACAGAAAGCCCCAAAAGGGGTTATAAACGATGTTTTCTCCCAATCTTCCTTCTTGAGCTTGATCTGATGATACCCGGAATATGCGTCCAGGAAACATAATAGGTCGCTTCCAGCTACTGCGTCTATGATCTGATCTATCCTTGGTAGTGCAAACGGATCCTTTGGGCAATGCTTGTTGAGACTTGTATAGTCGATGCACATTCTCCACTCATTGGTCTTTTTCATCACGAGAACCGGGTTTGCTAACCAGTCCGGGTGAAATACTTCCATGATAAAGCCGGCTGTAAGCAGCCGTGCGATTTCTTCTCCTATAGCCTTCCTTCTTTCTTCATTCATTTTTCTCAGGCCCTGTTTCACAGGCCTGGACTTGGGATCAACGTGCAAACTGTGCTCTGCCAGTTCTGTAGGGATACCCGGCATGTCGCTGGGCGTCCAGGCGAACACATCCTGATTCGAACGAATGAACTCCACAAGTGCTTTCTCCTGCTCGCTGTCCAAGTTAGATCCTATAGCAAATTGCTTGGAGGGATCACCCTCGACGAAAGCCACCATCTTGGTGTCCTGCGCTGCCTTGAACTTCGCCCTCTCATCTTCAGTATTCGGCCTTTTTAACGCTGTTCTGTCATCCGGGTCTACTTGAGACCGGTAATATTTGAGTTCCTCTTTTCTGTAGGCTTGTTCAGCCATTGCCGCATCTCCTTCATCGCACTCAGCCGCTATATCCCGGTTCCCATGTATGGTGATGGTCTGCTTTGGACCCGGGATTTTTAGCTGTAGATACACATAACATGGCCTGGCCATGAACTTAGCATAAGCCGGCCTTCCGAATAGCGCCTGATAAGGGCTGCGCAACTTGACCACCTCGAAAGTGAGCCATTCAACCCGGAAATTGTCCTTCGATTCTCCAAAAGCTACCTCCAGTGTGATTTTTCCCTCGGGGCACGCTGAGTGACCCGGTACTATCCCGTGAAAAACTGTCGAACTCTTATGTAGCTGGGACTCCTTGAGACCCATGCGTAGAAAGGTTTCCCAATATAAGATATTGATGCTACTACCGCCATCCATTAAGACCTTTTTCAACTCATAACCATTAACCTGCGGCGCAACCACCAATGCTAAGACTCCCGGGTGTTCTATCCTTTCCGGGTGATCCCTTCTGCTCCATGTTACGTCCTGCTCTGACCATCTCAGGTATCTCGGAACGGCCGAGGCAACTGAGTTTACCGCCTTTTTCAGTATCTTTTTATCCTTGTTGGAAATTCCTGTAGTATGTACGTGGTATTGTCCCAACTGCTTGGGGTTGGCCTGGAAACCTCCAGCTCCCCCCTGGTTATTGCCCGGATTTCCACCTGCCGGGTTGCCGGCTGGGGGTGGGCCGTGGCCCGGGTTTCCACCCGGACCCGGTCCTCCTCCCCGACCTGCACCTCGCATAGCCTTGTTTATTTCCTCGTTCTTCCATCTCTGTAGGTCCGCACATTGCTCCAATGAATGGTTAGCCGGCCTACCGTTTCTGCCGTGCTTTGGGCACGCCATCCTGAAGATATCCCAATTGTTACCCAGCCTTGGCGGTCCTTGATAATTTCCTCCGTTCTGGTTTCCTCCATTGAAGTTTCCTTCTGCCCTAGGTCTCGAAGACCCGGCTTTTGTGCTAGCGACAAACTCGGAGCTTCCCTCAAACGGGCGCTTATTCTGGTTGTTCCCATTGTTACCTCCATTGTTACCCGGCGTTGATCCATTGCCGGTTCTTCCATTGTTGCTTGTGTTTGCTTTTGCTTTCTTGTCATCGACATCCTCTTCTGTAGTATCTGTTGCAGCGTGCTTGTTGCATGCATCCATTAGCTCTCCCATCGTAACCTCTGAAGCATTTCGACTAGATTTCACGCGAGTTAACTTTTGCACTAAAGGTATGTACTTGCACGTCTTTGCCATCGCTTGTAACGCATCCTTGGGCTGAATATCCGTAGATGAGTGAAGTATCTCCATGACTCGGCGCACCCAACTGCGCGCCGATTCTCCCTTCTTCTGGACACACCACTCTAGGTCATCAATAGTAAATAGCTTTCTGCATGTCCCATGAAAGTGTTTGATAAACGCAGTTTTCAATTCCTCCCATGACTTGATGGATCCCTCCGGTAGATTATTGAACCATAACTTTGCTGCTCCCTCTGACATCATTAGGTACATGAACTTGGCTTGAAGATTTTCAGTTGCGTTGCGAATTGACATTGCCATCTCATAGCTGCTCAACCATGTTTCCGGATCCATAGTCGGGTCATAATTCACTACTTTATCCGGCTCCTTGAATTTATCCGGGTAAGGCTCAGCCCTAATGTTATCCTACAGACACTTAGGCCCGGCGAGATTAGTCGGAACCGGCCTCACTCGGGAAACGTGTGAACCTGCGGGGGGCGCGGCTGGGCGCGGCACTGCTGCTGGTCCATGCATCGCAGACCCGGCCGCGGCTCTCCTCGCTCTGGAACTATCCACAATGGCTTGCGCCGCTGATGCTGCTGGTACTGCTTGAACACGGGGAGGAGGCGGCATTTGCTGCTGCTCTGCCCTCCGTCGCGCTGAGCTTGTCTGAATATTGCCGGTATTGGCTCGTTGTTGGCTGATATACGGCGTCCCATGCATTCCACTTCTGTTGTCCGGGTAATTAACTTGCTGTGCCACTGCCGTATGCAATAAATCGATCGCCCGTCGGGTCTGCTCCGCATGGGATGACTCTCTTACGGGGATATTATTCAATGCTAACGTTGCAGCATACACGTTATCCATGGGGTTGTTGTAATGACCTGCTGGCGTGCGAAACCGCGATGGTGGTGGTGGTGGTAATGTATTGCCGGTAGTAACTCCAGTCTGTAATATAGGTAACCCGGCCTGCGTGTTTACCGGTTGTGCTCCTCCAGCTGCGGGTTGATGTACAGTTCCTTGGTTTGCCGCTGGAATCGGCTGATCCTGTGGTGTGATAAATAGTGTGGCCGGGTTTATAACTCCACCCGTTGCCGGTAATCTGGTCTGGTGTCTTTGACGCACCCTGGTTGTCTCTTCTCGGAGCCGGTTCTCCAATGCATCTAGATCGCGCTGGCGCGCAGCTACCCCTTGTTTTTCTGCTTCCACTTGCCTTCTCTGTTGTTCCAATGCACGACGGGCTACATCCAGATCCCTAACACGTTCCGCCGCGTTTTCCGGGGTTATGACTGTGGCTAGAACGGTGGGATCCAGGATCAGGTTGTTGTTGAACAGGGCCGGGTGTTGCGGATTTGAAGGACCCGCCCCTGGCGTCCAGTTTGCCAGGTATCCGAACATGTTTGCTTGCAACTCGCTATCCGCCGCATGGCTGGTAACTGATGCCGATTCTCCATCGACCCGGGTTAAAACCGGGTTTCCATCAACCGGATTTTGCTGCTGGGCCAATGCTTGTGTTGTTCCGACAGCGGCCGCGGTCACGTTCCCCTGATTAAGATTGGTTGCGGGGGCCGTGTAAACCGCGACTTGGCGCACAATGCTTGGCGCAGATTCGTATTCTTCCTCATCATCGCTGTCTTCCTCGTACCGGTCCTCCAGCAGGTGCAGGATAGACTCGGTGTCATCTTCTCTCATAACCCGGCCACGCGGGGTCCATGCCGGCTCCTCCAGCTGTTCCCTCTTCGTGGTGGGCTCTTCTGCCGGATCTATCGTCCCGACCGATTCCTCCCCATCGGACTGAACGCAGGTGGCCTCCCCTGACACAGAATCAAATCCAAAATCGTCAGGAGCTAAACCGGACGTACGTACCATGCCAATGAAGACGTTGATCCGGCCGATTATCACGACAGATCCGGATTCGAGCAGATCCGACTCTGGCCCCCAGCCAAAATCGTCCACCATCTTCTCTCCTTCTGAGTTGGTGTAGATCTCGCCGACGACGAGGTTCTTCATGTTCTCCCGAGCTTCTCCCGTGATATAAACACCCTTGGACGTACGCCCCACGGTGGGCGCCAACTGTCGTGGGATAATCACGGCAGACGTTACCGGGGGTAATTTGTCTTGGGGCAAATCGACTCGAGTGTTTGGGAGAGGGTTTAGCTCAAAGGAAACCATGGTGATATGCGATCTGGTAGCCGGCAATCAAGTCGCCGAGTCTACGATCTAAATATATTAGCTCGATACTGGTGTTACAATGAATACTCTAAACCTCTCGATCTGGCGATCGTGTTCTTGCTCACGTAAAAGCTTGTCTAACCCTAACCTAGGGACCGGCTTATATAACATCCGGACCCCCTGGCTTACTCTCCAAGGCGTACTCTGAATCCTACCCGGACACTGCTTACAAACCCTAAGCTTCCTTACCGGAACCCACAATCCGGGTTACGAGGCCTTCGTTCCTGGGCCTTCTAGAAGCTTCTTTATCCTAAGCCGGGTCTTGCGCAGCGTCCTTTGGGCCGAGTTACTCCTTGGCGTTAGCCTACCGGGTTATCATCCCTCCATCAAGTCTGTTAGAGTTAACCTATCCACTGCATGACCCCTCCCCCTCACATGTCACCTTCATACCTGTTTACCCTCCTAGTATGACTAGGGCTGTTTGAGTAACGTAGAGCCTTGTGTGTTCAATGCTTAGACATGCTTAGTCTTATGATCTGCTTCATCCGGTTGATGAAATGCCGATAATGCGTGAACCTAGTATGAAAGGTGTTTATGCTTTGATATGGTTGATTAACATGATTAACATGGCATGGATGTTGAGGCCACTGTGAGTTGTGGTTTTTGTCTCGGTCATGCCCCTAGGTGCGAGTTCTCGCCTTCGAAGCCAAGACTGAACGTACAGCCACACGCGGGCCAATGAACCCCGCTCGGCTAACTAACTTGTTTAGTCACTTCCATGGGTCACGTAGATTGAAGTTTCCATTTGCGGGTGTGTCATAAAACGTTTTGGAGAAAACTAGGGCGTGACCAGGACCAGTGATGGACGTACACGGATCTTGTCCCGACTCACAGAACAGGTGCCGTCAGGAGGTGGCCAACTCCCTGTTGACGGGGTGGCCCTGTTTGGGTTGACTCATGGATAGGGCTAAGCAAGGTAAATGCCGTGGTCGACCACACTCTGCCGCGCTCTTAGAGAGGAGCGTTACCGCGTGGCGTTAAGAGTCGGTTGACACGTGTGGGTAAAGTGTACCCCCTGCAGGGATAAATCTTTCGGAAAACCGTGTCCACGGTTATGGACGACTTGGCAACGGATTCTGTGATCATAGACAACTCTAACTGAATGACTAAAACTTGCTGGCAATGAATGAAGGATGCCTCCTCGACTAAGTCGAGAGGGGTGATTCTTGTAGCATAAGGTAGTCTCGGGATGAGAAAGTACTTGGTGGACTAAAGAACATGATGATCTCAGTAGTTGAGTAGATTCCTCCTCTGTTTTAGAAATGCTCTATTACACCTGCTTTTCTTCCTCAACTTCGGAAAACAAAGTTTGCTTTATGCAAAGAACCTTAAAAGCCAAGTCTTGTTGAGTACCTTTTGTACTCAACCTTGCCTCATTGTTGTTTTGTTTCAGACTTCGGCGATGCAGCTGAAGAAGGGTTCTACCTCGACATCGATGAGTAGTTAGGGGTTCCCAGGTAGCAGCCTGGTATCTGTAGTATGGGTTTGGCTACGTTGCTTATGTTACGGACTCTTAGTCCTTTTGCTCTTGTTGTATAGCAACATATTTGCTTTCGCTGCTTGTTGTAATATTGGGTTGCTTGACCTATGTTGGTCTTGTAACCTCTGTGTGTAAGCTACTCTTGTATGCCTTGTTTAATACAACTTTCATGTCTAGAGTACTGCTTTGATCGATTGTTGGTCTCGAGCCCGTTGTTATACAGTTTTAGCTATGCCTGCATAGTTGTCGCAGTCGAGGGGTTGTGGAGCCGATGATCCATGTCCGAGCCCGCCTGCCGGAGATGTCCGGCTTGGGGCGAGGTAACCCCAGTAACCCTCGATTGTTGTTGCACTTTCTGGACACATAGCAACTCTGTATAACTTTGGTCCCGTTCCTTCAGTTTCATCCGACTCGTGGACGCTTTGGTATACATATCTGGTTATGACTAGCATGGACACAAGGAGTAGTAGACCGGGGATCCGGACTACGTGCCGATGAATCCGGTCTGCCTGCTGTTGTTTGTTGCGGCCGGGGCTGGTAACCCTGAAGCCCTTGTGGGTCCACTGCTAGGAGCACATGACAGTTTGTATATCTCTGGGTCCGGGGTCCGACAGGTCTTGGTATCAGAGTAGGACTGCCTGTAGGAAACCCTTGCCGTTGGTCGATGTTGAGTCTAGAACTTGTGAAAACTATTTTGAAAAGGCAAAATGAGTTATGAAAACCCTCTTAGGATTCTTTTTACTCCTTCCCTGGTATCGCTCTAACTCTGAGTCACCGTATCTATTGTTTTATTGTGTGTTGTTTCCTTGGTGTTGTCTCAAAAGTTAGGAGTAAAACCGTTGGGTGTTTTTCTTCCGAGTACTATGTCTCAGGTTGTTATAGTTCCACATTCAAATCATTTCTTCATGTCTTTTGACATCTTGAAAATGTCTTTGTTTCAGATGCCTTCTGATCAGGTTGTTCGAGACACTCTTTGCCTTGGAGTTCCAGGTTTTCCCCACCTTTTAGCCTCAGCCTGTGCAAACCTAGGAGCCCCTTGGTACCCTGTGTACACTGTGTACGAGGAGTACCGTGACTTCAACAAGACCCAGTACCTATGTGGTGTCCGTCTCCCACAGCTAGATGGTACCATCATTCCTGCTGAGCACTATGCTGAGGGTATTGGTTTCACCGTTGAGATGGCTGTGCAGAATGCTGCACGGCACTATCTTAATGAGCTTCGTTACCACTATCCAGACCACGAGCATAGCTCTTTCCGTTATTGCCCTGGTTCTGATGCTACTCTTGAGGGGTGTCATATTCACACCTTTGTTGATTCCTCCCAGAAGGAAGATCTTAGACTTAGGTGCACCGCTGATCTTCTTGCTGCTTATGCTCGTCGTGAGCGTGAGCTTAGTGCACTAGTCAACACCCTTGCAGCTAGTCTCAGGACTGTGACAGACAGAGTGAGGCCATTCGTTGAGAGTGGTCTTGTTCAGACCTCTGAGATATAGCTTCCAGCTGCACTTGTGCCTTCCTCGGTTGCGTCTCCAGATGTTGGAGGTGATGTTCCCCCTCGTGGACGCCTCAGGAGGCCTAGGATGGTGCGTGGTGTACCACAGTCTCCCCACGGACCGAAGGACGAGTCTGTTCGTCGCTACTATGGTGCTCCAGTTCCACTTCCTTTCGACTTCGGAGGATACTGAGACCGTTGTCGGTTCCAGCTAGAGTAATGTTTGCTTTTATGCACTCGAAACCCGAAGTTGTAGAAAAATAATGTATAGGAGCCGAACATCGGTGATGTGTATCTACCGTACTTTCTTTCAGTGTTGTATGTACTTAAGCCTGTGAGCTTGTACCGCCACTATGTATGGTTTGTACTTCGACTGGTTTCAATAAATGTTGTAAGATGTTGTCTCCATGTTGATGAAACCATACACTTCATGTTCATTCGTTCTGTTCTACTACATTTTAGCATGTATCTTGTTTTTCCGTTGAACTATCACATGTCGATCCATTGCATCTTTTTCCATGGATTTGTTATTCATGATTCTTCTTCCTTTTACTCAGGATGTCGAGTGGTACTTGTGGCCGTAACAACCCTCCTCCTGAGCCAACACCTCCGCCACCACCCACAATTGCGCAGGTGCTGCAGAGCATCGAAACCAACCGTCTGAGGAACGAACATCTTCTGGAGCGGGTGGCCCAGAACACTGAACGCCGTGCTGCCGGCGTTACCCTCGTGGACTTCCTCAAGGCTCAGCCACCATACTTTGCTGACTCCACTGAGCCTCTCGATGTCGATGACTGGCTTCGCACAATGGAGCGCAAGTTCATTGCTCTCCGTGTCCAGGAACGTGACCGTGTGAATTCGCCACCTACAAGCTTGAGGGTGCTGCTGGTGCTTGGCGGGAAAGCTTTCTGGCGTTGCAGGCGCCCGATCATGAGGTCACCTAGGCAGAGTTCCGCACTGCTTTCCGTGAGTCTTATATCCCGAAGGCAGTTATGGACGGAAAAAGAAAGGAGTTCGTTGATCTCACTCAGGGCAGTATGGGTATTGAGGCCTATGGTCGTGTTTTTACTCGTCTGGCTCGCTATGCTCCTCGTGATGTCACTAATGACGAGGACAAGCAGGATCTGTTCCATAAGGGCCTGAACCCAACTGTTCGTTATGAGCTTCTTCCCTTCAAGTTCCGGAGCTTCCAGGAACTTTACAACCAGGCCATCACTCTTGAATGTGGCAAAAAGGAAATGGATACTGCGATGAAGAAGAGTGCTGGAGATTCCCGTGCATCACCCTCTGGTCAGAAGAGGAAGCGCCGTGTGTTCATTCCATACAGCGCTGTCCCCAGGGCTCCGTTTCAGCCAAGGCCATCTGCATATGTTCCTCGTCCACCTGCCCCACCTGCTACATCAACCTATGGTGGTGGACAAGGTTCTCGTCCTCCAGTTGCCGCTCCTCCCAGCAATGTGTGCTACCGCTGTGGCCAGCCTGGTCACTTCTCAAGGGAGTGCCCTCAGAATCATGCCAGACGTGCACCTCCTCCTCCTAAGAAAACAGCGAAGCCTGCTGGTGATGGACGTGGTCGTCTGAACTATGTGACTGTCGAGGATGCTCAGGACGATCCAAGCGTCTTACTGGGTACGATTCGTGTCAACTCAATTTCGTCTTTAGCCTTATTTGATTCTGGAGCATCGCATACATTCATGTCAGAAGGGTTTGCTAAAATGCATGGGATACCTTTTGAGAAATTGTCAAAACCGATGGTGGTAAACTCTCCTGGTTGCAGCTGGCAAACCACCATGGTTACGCCAGAGCTCATGGTTGAGGTGGGATCCTTACAATTCCCTGCAACCTTCATTGCCCTAAAATCCACTGACCTTGATGTCATACTGGGCATGGATTGGCTTGCTAAATATGGAGCTGTATTGGATTGTGCAACAAAATGCCTCACCTTGAAACATCCTTCCGGTGCCATCATCGACTATTGGTCTGAGTTCACCATTCTTCCATCAGCATGCACACGTCTTTCTCCTGAACTGCAGCTATACTTCATGCAACGTGATTACCCTCCTGAAATTCATGAGTTACCTGTAGTCAGTGATTTCCCTGATGTGTTTCCTGAAGAGTTACCTGGCATGCCACCTGACCGAAGTGTGGAATTTGTCATTGAGTTAATCCCTGGTACCGCTCCTATGTCTAAAAGACCTTACCGTATGGCCCCAGAGGAGTTGGTTGAGTTGAAACGCCAAATTGAGGAGTTAGAAGAAAAAGGTTTCATCCAACCTAGCACATCTTCTTGGGGTTGTCCCACTATCTTTGTCAAGAAGCGGGATACCAATGTTCCACGTCTGGTTGTTGACTACCGGCCGCTGAATGCAGTGACCATCAAAAACAAGTACCCTCTTCCAAGAATCAACGACCTCTTTGATCAGTTAGCTGGTGCAACTGTCTTTTCCAAGATGGACCTGCGATCAGGATACCATCAAATAAAGATCAGAAAGGAGGACATTCCCAAAACGGCGTTTACTATTCGTTATGTTCTTTACGAGTACACCGTCATGTCTTTTGGTCTTACCAACGCTCCAGCTACCTTCATGAGGCTTATGAACTCGGTATTCATGGAGTATCTTGATAAGTTCGTTGTGGTCTACATCGACGACATCCTGGTCTATTCCAAAACCGAAGATGATCATTCTGAACACCTGCGTTTGGTGTTGTCCAAACTCCGTGAGCACAAGTTGTATGCCAAGTTCTCCAAGTGTGAGTTCTGGTTGAAAGAACTCGTCTATCTCGGACACGTAGTGTCTGCTGAAGGTGTTGCCGTTATTCCAGACAAGGTCCAAACCATTCTGGACTGGGAAATACCTAAGTCAGTCAAGGATGTTCGAAGTTTTCTTGGACTGGCAGGTTATTACCGTCGTTTCATCGAGAACTTCTCCAAAATTGCCAAACCTATGACTGAACTTCTTAAGAAAGGCAAAAAGTTCGAGTGGTCAGAAAAAGCAGAGGAAAGTTTCCAAACTGTGAAAACCAAACTGACTACCGCTCCTGTTCTTGTTCTTCCTGATACGAGCAAGGATTTTGTCATCTTCTGTGATGCCTCTCAACAAGGACTCGGTTGTGTGTTAATGCAAGAAGGTCATGTGGTGGCTTATGGTTCTCGTCAACTGAAACCACATGAGCGTAGCTATCCAACCCATGATCTTGAGCTAGCAGCCGTGGTCCATGCTCTTAAGCAATGGCGTCATTATCTTCTTGGCAACCGATGTGAGTTATACTCAGATCATCAGAGTCTGAAATATCTGTTCACCCAACCGGATCTGAATCTCAAACAGAGAAGATGGTTGGAGGTAATCAAGGACTTTGACTTGGGTATCAACTATCAACCCGGCAAAGAAAATGTCGTTGTTGACGCGCTAAGTAGGAAGTCTTATTGTAACACCTTGATGATACAACAGGCCCAACCTCCTCTTCACGAGGAATTCTCCAAACTCAACCTTGAGATCGTTCCTTCTGGTTATTTGGCCAACCTTGAGGTAAAACCTTCCCTTGAGGACCAGATCAAGAAAGCTCAAAAGCGGGATCTGGGAATTGCCAACATTAAGAAGAACCTTGCTAGCGGAGCAGCTAAATGTTTCTCCATCGATGATCAAGGTATCATATATTTTGGCAACCGTCTGGTTGTGCCGAAGATGTGGAATCTGACAAAGCTAATCCTCCAGGAGGCTCATGACACACCTCTTTCTATTCATCCTGGTAGCACCAAAATGTATCAGGATCTACGTCAAAGGTTCTGGTGGTCCCGTATGAAGCGGGAGATCGCTCAGTATGTTGCTGAATGCGACGTCTGTCGTCGTGTGAAAGCAGAACATCAAAGACCAGCCGGTGTTCTTCAACCCCTGCCTATTCCTGAATGGAAGTGGGATGAAGTGGGTATGGATTTCATCACCGGTCTTCCCAAGACAAAGAAAGGCCCTACTGCTATCTGGGTGGTGGTTGACCGCCTATCCAAAGTTGCTCACTTCCTTCCTATCCGAGAAGACATCACCGCTATCTAGCTGGCGGATCTGTATGTATCCAGAATAGTCAGCCTTCACGGCGTTCCAAAGAGGATCATCTCTGAACGTGGAAGTCTGTTCACCTCCAAATTCTGGGCAAGTTTCCAGCAAGCTATGGGAACCCGTCTATCTTTCAGCACCTCTTTTCATCCATAAACCGGTGGCCAAACTGAGAGAGTTAACCAGATTCTTGAGGACATGCTCCGAGCTTGTGTTATATCGTTCGATAAGGATTGGGAGAAGTTTCTTCCATTTGCCGAGTTCACTTATAACAACATCTATCAATCTAGCTTGGGCAAGGCTCCTTTTGAAGTTCTATACGGCCGTAAATGCAAAACTCCGCTGAATTGGTCTGAAACCGGTGAAAGATCATTCTTCAGTCCGGATGTAATCAAAGAAGCGGAAGAAATCGTTCGCATCATTCGTGAACGACTGAAAACAGCTCAATCTCGCCAGAAAAGTTATTATGATCATCATCACCAAGATGTTCATTATGAAATTGGCGAGAAAGCTTATCTTCGAGTCACACCTCTTAAAGGTGGAAAACGGTTCGGAATCAAAGGCAAACTGGCTCCTCGTTATATCAGTCCTTTCCCTATCATTGGAAAACGAGGTCAAGTTTCATATCAACTGCAGTTGCCTCCAGGATTTCCGGATTTCCATGATGTGTTCCATGTCTCGCAACTCAAACGTTGCTTCAAAGATCATGTTCGTGGTGTGGACCACGAAACCATCAAGCTCAAGGATGATCTCTCCTACAAAGAGGTTCCTATCCGTATCCTCGATGAGGACGGTCGAAGAACTCGTAGTCAAACTATCAAGTTCCTCAAAGTTCAGTGGTCGCATCATTCCGAGAACGAAGCAACCTTGGAACGAGAAGATCGTTTGCGATCTAAGTACCCCGACTTCTTTTCTAAAACCTAGGAATCTCGGGACGAGATTCTTGTAAGGGGGTAGACTTGTAACATCCCTACTTTTGTGTAATAAAGAGAGGTGTTGAGTACATGGCATGCATGCATGAAAAATGGACCATAAATTTTTCTTTTAAAATTTAATCAGTGAACTAACAGAAAGTCACTTAATCTGGCTTCACACAAAATTGTTTTACAAAGTTTTCAAAATGATCCAACTTTGTGGTAGAAAGGTGGCAAATTTGAAGAGCTTTCCAACAAGTAATTTTGTGTAATGTTTGCTTCACAAAAAGGCCCTCAAAATATGTTTCTGGTTCTGTTTTAGGTCCAAAAGGACCTCTTTGCAAATTTCTCAGTCTTTCTCAGGGGGTTATCCGCGAAAGTGGTTTCTATCGTCTTCCTCCTGTCCGGCGACAGGAGGGCAACCGCCCCCGCCGCGCCACCTTCTGCTTCCGACATGGAGGAGAGGATGAGGATCCCCTAGGTGACGTCCGGATCGATCGCAACTCGCAGAACCCCACCCCAATCGACCCCCTCTCCCTCTGTCCCTCTCTCTCACCCGAAACCGAACCTCACCGGCGATCCGCCGTCGCCGTCGTTTTGCTGCGTCCCCCGCCTCCCCGTTGGTCCCGTTGGAACCGCCGTTGCCCCCTCTCCGCCCTCGAGAGCGCTCAGCCGCCGGGATGGCCTAGCGGCCGCCAATCGCGTATCTTCTCCGCGGCCGCCAATCGCGTCACTTCTTCGCGGCCGGCCGCCGGAATCCCTCCACCGCGCCGCCGCTTCCTCCTCTCCCCCGGCCCCGTCGTCCGCTCCATTAGGATCTCGGTGAGCCCCTGAACCTCCCTATCCCCTCCGTTCCTCCTCTCCGGGTCGGGATCATAGAGATCATCGGAGCCCGAGCCATCCGCCGCCGTCCGCTTCACGGCGACTCGCCGTCGATCCCCCTAGAAAGCGGCGCCGCCCAATCCAGGTTCCCCGCGACGGGGCGCACCCGAGGAGCCAAACGGAGCTTCCGGGGAAGCCCCCGTTCGCCGCCGGCGAGTTTCCCTGCCACCTGCCGGCCAACCGTGAGGTCACGGTGATGTCATCGTGACATCACCTGCCCATGTGGCGCGCCAGGTGGCATTTCCTGTCCTTTTTAAACTGAACAGTGGGACCCGCAGAGAAAATAGAAAACATAATATAATTAAAACTTGGAAATTAAATAACTTTCTTTTTATAACTCCTAAAATTATGAAAAAAATATGCAATGTGTTCAGAAAAATGTGAGCTTTTTATCTATACCATTTCCATACATGTTTAACCAAGTTTAAAATGAGGCCACTTTTGTAGTTTATATTTAATTCATTTAAATATTGAAAATAAAGTTTTTATTCAATAAAATTAGAAAATTAAGTGTAATATACCATTTTGATCGGTGAAACAAATGCAATCCATCTATGAGGTTTCCAAAGTCTTTTGATCATCTAATCTTGGTCACATCTCTAGATTAGGGTTTTCTCCCCCTCCGGTGTTCGTCGTTCACGGCGTAAAACTCTAGGCTCCTGTTCTATCCTTTAAGCTTCATTTCAATTGCATTGTTTTACTCATGCATACATATTGTTCATTGCACGGTCACCAAGTGTTGATTGTTTGCCTTCTTTCGGGTGTTGCTCGCTATCGGTAGACCGGGATCCGGAGGTTGATCTGGCCTTCTACGACAACCCCAGCTCCACCTTCGACTAGCAAGGCAAGCACAACCTCATGGCTCCACCCATGTTTTGAGTCTTGCAACCTCTTGCTCATGCATACGATTCAACTTGGTTTTGAGTCTGTTAGAGTTAACCTATCCACTGCATGACCCCTCCCCCTCACATGTCACCTTCATACCTGTTTACCCTCCTAGTATGACTAGGGTTGTTTGAGTAACATAGAGCCTTGTGTGTTCAATGCTTAGACATGCTTAGTCTTATGATCTGCTTCATCCGGTTGATGAAATGCCGATAATGCGTGAACCTAGTATGAAAGGTGTTTATGCTTTGATATGGTTGATTAACATGGCATGGATGTTGAGGCCACTTTGGGTTGTGTTTTTGTCTCGTTCATGCCCCTAGGTGCGAGTTCTCGCCTTCGAAGCCAAGACTGAACGTACAGCCACACGCGGGCCAATGAACCCCGCTCGGCTAACTAACTTGTTTAGTCACTTCCATGGGTCACGTAGATTGAAGTTTCCATTTGCGGGTGTGTCATAAAACGTTTTGGAGAAAACTAGGGCGTGACCGAGACCAGTGATGGACGTACACGGATCTTGTCCCGACTCACAGAACAGGTGCCGTCAGGAGGTGCCCAACTCCCTGTTGACGGGGTGGCCCTGTTTGGGTTGACTCATGGATAGGGCTAATCAAGGTAAAGGCCGTGGTCGACCACACTCTGCCGCGCTCTTAGAGAGGAGCGTTACCGCGTGGCGTTAAGAGTCGGTTGACGCGTGTGGGTAAAGTGTACCCCCTGCAGGGATAAATCTTTCAAAAAGCCGTGTCCACGGTTATGGAAGTCTTGGCAACGGATTCTGTGATCATAGACAACTCTAACGGAATGACTAAAACTTGCTGGCAATGAATGAAGGATGCCTCCTCGACTAAGTCGAGAGGGGTGATTCTTGTAGCATAAGGTAGTCTGGGGATGAGAAAGTACTTGGTGGACTAAAGAACATGATGATTTCAGTAGTTGAGTAGATTCCTCCTCTGTTTTAGAAATTCTCTATTACACGTGCTTTTCTTCCTCAACTTCGGAAAACAAAGTTGTCTTTATGCAAAGAACCTTAAAAGCCAAGTCTTGCTGAGTACCTTGCTTGTGGTGTGACAATTTAGGTGCTACTTATTTGTCAGCAAACCCTGTGTTTCATGCACGCACAAAACACATAGAGATTGATTTTCACTTTGTTAGAGAAAAAGTAGTCAATAAACAGTTAGACATCAAATTTATTTCTAGTAAGGATCAGGTTGCTGATGGGTTTACCAAAGCTCTTCCTGGTAGAAATCTTCTTGAGTTTAGGAATAATCTAAATCTTCTGCGAAGTTTAGATTAAGGGGGGTTGTTGAATGTAATCCGTATATGGTACGGTTATGGTATAGTATACCACTCCGTATTGTATACAAACTTGTATGCCAAGTAAGGGGGCTTTTCCCTTCTCATATAAACACGCAACCCGGTGACCCTAAGGGGAATCGTTTCCGCCTCGGCTCATATGGTATCAGAGCCATCGTGCTCTTCCCCGACCTAGCCGCTGCCGCCAAGATCGATCTACCGAAAACCAATCTACACAAAACCCTATAGACAAAAATCCCCTCCCGTCGCCGCTGCCATGTCGTCCTCGACTGCCGCCGCCGCCGGACTGGGATCGCCACCCTCCCAAAAGCTCAACCGGACCAATTTTTTGTTATGGAAGACGCTCATCTCGCCGACGCTCCGTGGTGCTCAAGCCATGGGTCTGCTCGATGGAACAGACGCTGCGCCGGCCAAAACCCTGGAGGGTGAAGATCAAGAAAAGAAGAAAGTTACAATCCCAAACCCTGCATACACTGCATGGCTTCTACGGGATCAGACGGTATTGGGATTTCTTGTAAACTCCCTGTCACCGGAAATACTTCCTCATGTTGTCGGTTTGGAAACCAGTGCTGATGTATGGTCCGTCCTCACCGGGATGTTCTCCTCGCACTCCCGAACTCGGGTCAACCATCTGCGAGGGGCACTCAATGGCACAAAGAAAGGCGAGATGACCACGACCCAATTCTTCGCGAAGATGAGAAGTTTCTCCTCTGAACTTGCAGCCGCCGGGAAGCCTGTTGAAGATGATGAGATGGTTGGCTACGTGTTGAACGGCTTGGATGCGAGCTATAATTCTCTCGTGTCCTCTGTCAATGCAAACCGAGCACTACTCTTGATGATCTCTTTGCTCAGGTCTCGGCTCATGATCTGCGGGAGGAGATGCTCAGCTCGAACAATGGAGGCTTCACCTCCTCAGCTAATGCCGCCGCCAAGAGGGGCCGCGGTGACTACCGTGGCCGTGGAGACCGCGAGCGCTCGCCAGAGCGCGGTGATCGCGCTCACCGCAGTGACCGCGGTGACTACTACGAGCGTCGTCGTGATGATGATCGCCCAGAGCGACGTCGCGACGATGAGAGGCGTCGTGATGATGGATGCAGAGATGATGACCGGCGCCGTGACGATAGCTACAAGCGTCGTACTGATGGTGCAAAACGCCAAGATGATGATGATGGCCAACGACGTCGTGATGATGATGGCAAAGGACGCCGCCACCGATACGAGCGCCGTGCACCGACCCCGTTCGTTGATACTACTTGCCAGATATGCAAGATTTAAGGGCATCCAGCCAATGATTGTTGGTGGAGGTACAAGCGTGACAACTCCGATGACGATGAACAAGATAGAGAGAGAAGGGTTGCCAATCATGCCAACTATGGCATTGATACCAATTGGTATCCCGATTCCGGTGCAACAGATCATGTCACCAGTGAGTTGAACAAGTTATCAGTACGTGACAAGTATCAAGGACGTATCAATGGTATGCAAATTGAACATATTGGTCATTCTACTTTGTGCACTTCCACTAGCTCTTTTCAACTCAACAATATACTACATATCCCTAGTGCATCTAAAAATCTCCTATCTGTTCACAAACTTACACGTGATAATGATATATTTCTAGAGTTTCACCCAGATTTCTTTTTGATTAAGGATCAGGTCACCAGACGAGTTCTTCATAAGGGACCTTGCCAAGGAGGTCTCTATCCACTAGTGCCATCCTCCATCGAGTCCTCCAAGCAAGCTTTCATCACAATAAAGCCAACGTCTTCCACGTGGCATCGCCGTTTAGGACATCCCTCCTCGTTTGTGGTACACCAGATTCTTAGGAAAAATCAAATTTCATATACTCCTGAAATAAATCCTTATATTTGTGATTCATGTCAATTAGCCAAAAGTCATCAGTTGCCCTATCCTATCTCAACAAGTGTATCCACTATTCCCTTAGAGCAAGTGTTTTCTGATGTGTGGGGTCCAGCACCCATGTCTGCTGGAAAACATTGCTACTATGTAAGATTTATTGATGATTTTAGTAAATTTACATGTATATATTTGCTCAAAAATCGTTCTAAGGTGTATCAAGTCTTTCTCAATTTTCAGAAATTTGTTGAACGAAAATTTGGCACTCAAATCAAAACCATGCAAACTGATTGGGGAGGTGAGTATGAAAAACTCAATAGCTTCTTCCAAAAGGTTGGTATCTCACATCATGTATCATGTCCTCATGCTCACCAACAAAATGGTTCTGCAGAACGTAAGCATAGGCACATAGTTGAAGTGGGTCTCTCTTTGCTTGCAAATGCCTCTATGCCTCTTAAATTTTGGGATGAGGCATTCCTTACAACCACCTTCCTAATAAATCTCCTTCCAAGCAAGGTGATTAATTTTAATACACCTGTTGAACGTCTTCTTCACACAAAACCCAATTATGAGTCACTTCGTATTTTTGGGTGTGCTTGTTGGCCCAATTTGCGTCCATATAACAAAAGGAAACTCTCCTTTAGATCTACACGGTGTGTTTTTCTTGGTTATAGTTCTCTTCACAAAGGAGTTAAATGTCTTGATCCTAAAACTTGTAGAGTCTACATCTCTAGGGATGTTGTATTCAATGAAAACATATTTCCCTTTTCATCCATGAATCCTAATGCTGGAACCCGCCTTCGTCAAGACATATTGCTATTACCCACAAATTCCTCCTCTTCTGCTAGTATGGATGCACAATTTGATGACCATATGCCTTTGCCCATTGTTCCTATTGTTGCTAATACTACTGAGGTGCATGGAGAAAATAATGCTGCAGATGAGGGTCTTGATGATGGTTCCGGTGAAGAAAATGGTGATGAAAATAGCTCTCAAATAAGCTCCAATGGCTCGGACAGCCCGCATGCAGAAAACGACGCTCCGGGTGCAGTCTCCAATGATGATTCGCCGGCCACCTCGGAGGTGCAGTCCACCGATCCCGAGGCTGATCGCCCTGCACCGTGTCTGCATGCGCCAGCCTGCCCCGGGGGCAGTGCAGCATGCACACGGGCTTCCTCGTCACGCGTTTTTGGCAGCGCGTCTGCCGACAAAAGCCCCCGCCCACGGACGCCACGCGTCTCCAGCGCACGGGCTCCTGAGCCTGATGCTGCTCCCGCTGACAGCGGTAGTGGCCCCGACATCGACCACGTCTCCGATAGCGGCAATGATGGCGCCCATGATCACCCTGCCACCCGACAGGGTCCCCAGGCTCATCATGACCACAATCATGACCCGGATCCCCTATGCGCCAACTGCGTGTTTACACGCGGCGTCCTCGGATCCAGCGCGCGTGCAGTGCGTCCGCTGCTCCCTCTGGATCCTCTGCGCCGAAGGGGCGTGTACAAGCTGTTGTGCCTGGAGTTCGGACCCGGTCAATGAAAGGTATAAAAAATCCAAAAATTATTACTAACGGCACTATTCGCTATGGCCAGTATGGTTTTCTTGCATGTACAGGAGAACCACACAATCTTGCAGATGCACTTGATGATACACGTTGGCGCAAGGCAATGCAAGAAGAATATGATGCTCTCCTTAAAAATAATACCTGGCATTTGGTTCCTCATAATTCCTCCAAAAATATTATTGATTGCAAATGGGTATACAGAATCAAGAAAAATGCTGATGATACTATTGATAGATACAAAGCTCGTCTTGTTGCAAAAGGGTTCAAGCAAAGGTTTGGTATTGATTATGAAGACACCTTTAGTCCAGTTGTTAAAGCAGCTACTATTAGAACTGTTTTATCCATCTCAGTTTCCAGAGGATGGAGTTTGCGGCAGCTAGATGTCAAGAACGCGTTTCTTCATGGTGTTCTGGAAGAGGAAGTTTATATGAAGCAACCCCCAGGTTTTGAAAATCCCAATGCTCCTCATCATATCTGCAAACTAGACAAAGCTTTGTATGGTCTTAAACAAGCCCCCCGTGCATGGTTTTCTTGTTTGAGCTCCAAGTTACATGATCTTGGTTTTACACCATCAAAAACTGATACTTCACTATTTCTATATCAAAAGTTTGGTATAACTATTTATGTCCTCATATATGTTGATGATATTATTGTTTCAAGCTCATCTGATCAAGCCATTTCTGCACTACTTCGAGATCTTAATCATGAGTTTGCTCTCAATGACTTAGGAGATTTGCACTTCTTCCTAGGCATTGAGGTAAAGAGAATTCCAGATGGACTTATATTGACACAAGAAAAGTATGCTTCTGATTTGCTTCAAAAGGCTGGTATGGAACATTGTAAGCCAGCTCCTACACCTCTATCATCCTCTGAGCATTTATATCTTGTTGATGGAGTGCCATTAGGACCAGATGATTCCACACAATATCGCAGCATTGTTGGTGCTTTACAGTACCTTACATTGACACGACCAAATTTATCATATTCTGTTAACAAAGTTTGTCAATATCTTCATGCACCCACAACAACACATTGGACAGCTGTCAAGAGGATTATGAGATATGTTAAGGATACTATAAATCTTGGTATCACTTTTCAGCAGTCTTCATCTACTCTGTTGAGTGCTTTTTCAGATCCAGATTGGGCCGGTTGCATAGATGATAGACGTTCCACTGGTGGTTTTGCTATATTTGTTGGTCCTAATCTTGTGTCTTGGAATGCAAAGAAGCAAGCTACAGTTTCACGTTCAAGTACAGAAGCTGAATACAAGTCTTTGGCAAATGCCACAGCTGAATTAATATGGGTTGAAGCACTTCTTGGTGAGCTTGGAGTTAATTTAAAAGAAATACCATGCTTGTGGTGTGACAATTTAGGTGCTACTTATTTGTCAGCAAACCATGTGTTTCATGCACGCACAAAACACATAGAGATTTATTTTCACTTTGTTAGAGAACGAGTAGTCAATAAACAGTTAGACATCAAATTTATTTCTAGTAAGGATCAGGTTGCTGATGGGTTTACCAAAGCTCTTCCTGATAGAAATCTTCTTGAGTTTAGGAATAATCTAAATCTTCTGCGAAGTTTAGATTAAGGGGGCTGTTGAATGTAATCCGTATATGGTACGGTTATGGTATAGTATACCACTCCGTATTGTATACAAACTTGTATGCCAAGTAAGGGGGGTTTTCCCTTCTCATATAAACACGCAACCCGGTGACCCTAAGGGGAATCGTTTCCGCCTCGGCTCATAAATTTACCTATAAGTTTACCTGAGCTCTACTCTATAAATTTACCTGAGCTAGCATTTGCTGCAGCTGGATATATTAATCATGAGTTTGCATTGAAATTGTCAAGTAAAAAGCATCTAGCTGATTATATAAAGCCAAGAACTCAGCAACTGAGATGATTTTGTCTCTAGCAAAAGAGAACAGTCTAGGGAACTGAACATACAGCTTGTCCTGCAGCCAGAGGTCAGACCAGAATAGAGCAAAGATGCCAGAACCAACCTCATACTTTGTAATACTTCCGTAAGTATCAACTAGCGATAAAATTCCTCTCCACCAAAAGCAACCTGAAGTTACTACCATATGTGGGACTGCGTTGCGATAATATGCATCTCTAATAAACTGAACCCATGGAGTATTATCATTATTATAAAACTTGTGCAGGTGTTTTAGCAACAGTGCATAATTCTGTGGTTTAAGGTTTATGATTCCTAAACCCCCTTTATTTTTAGGCTTACGGATCATATCCTAAGCAGCTAGAGAGTTAATCTTTTTTTATCTTTCCTTTTCCAGAGACAATGCCTTCTAACTCTGTCTATTACTTCGATTACTCCAACTAGAATGACTAGTGAAAGCATGTAGTAAGTTGGCAAAGAGGATAAGATTGAATTCACCAGAACTAGCCCGTCACCATATGATAGAAAGGAGGCAGTAGGAGATAATCTTCTCTTTACTCAATCAATTAGTGGAGAGAAATCCTTAACAGCAGGTTTGGTAGTTCCCATTGGGAGACCTAAATAAGTGAAGGGCATGCTTCCAACTGAACAATAAAAAAATTGAGCCAGCTCCTGTACCTCCAGCTGAGGCACATTAATTTGAATCATTGGAGATTTGTGATAATTGACCATTAAACCAGTGAACTCAGCGTATAGCTTGAGGATATCCTTAAAGGTTTTCAAATCTGATTTAGTGGCGGGAAGAACAGTTATGGTATCATCAGCATGCTGAACTATAGGAAAGTCACCTCTAACAGGGATAGGAGCTGCAAGCAAACCATCTCTGTAAGCTTTATGCACCAAACTTTGCAACAGATCTTCCCTCTCAAAAAATAAAAGTGGTGACAAAGGGTCACCTTGCCTCACTCCTCTTTTACATACAAAGGACTTCCGAGGTACCCCATTTAGAAGAACTGCTGACCCAGAAGAAAGAATTTCTCTTATCCAATCAGTAAAGATAGTTGGAAAACCTTTAGCTTGAAATACTTCCAGCATTGCATCATGATACAAAGTGTCAAAAACCGTTCTCAAAATCTGTTTTTAAAATTACCACCTTTCTTTTAAACTGTTGGCATTGGAATAAAAATTCAAAAGACCAGGCCAAACAATCCTGAATTGATCTATCGTTAATGAAACCATATTGATTGGTATGGATAGTATTTGAAATAACTTGTTGCAGTCTATTAGCCAGCAACTTTGTGAGAAACTTAAGACAAGTATTTGTGAGAGAAATTGGCCTAAAATCACCGACAGTTTCAGGACAATTTTTTTTGGAATAGGAGTGATGTAAGATCCATTGAAAGTTTGCAATTTGGCCTTGCGAGAATGAAAATCGTTGCAGAGCTTGATAAAATCATCCTTTGCAATATGCCAACATTTCTTTAAGAATAAACCACTGAAACCATCAGGCCCTGGTGCTCTATCAGATTTCATATGTTTGACCAACACCTTCAATTCGCTCCACATAAAAATTAGTAACCAATCCATCTGAAATCATTGACCATAGGTAGTATGGAAGGAAAATCAAAAGGCTTAGCTGTAGGAATACAGACACCCATTCTGTTTCTGAAACTATGCCAAAAAGCAGATTCCTTTTTATTACGATCAACCAAAGTAATACCCTCCTCATATTTAATTTCTGCAATTGTATTATGCCTATACCTCTTTATTTATCACCTTGGCATGAAAAAGCTTTGTATTTTCACCTCCTAGTTGAACCCATCTTATTGTACACCTTTTCCTCCAATATTCAGTTTGAGTTAGGAGTAATTTCTTTAGGTGTTCCTTAACTATAATTCCGATATTAAATTCAGGTCTACTAAGGTCCCTCTCATCCTCTAGCTGATTCAGCCTTAGAATAACCTTTTTAAAATTGTGAATGAGTAATTTGATTTGAGATAAAGACCTTCCTCATTCTTTTAGTTCATGCCTGAGTGCCTTGAATTTTGCTGTGAGAAGCCCTGCAGGGAAGGTGGCATGCACCGGCAAGTTCCAAAAGGCCAGGTTCTGTGCCCAATGATTTTCAAACCCGAAGATATGTGCTTTAGGAATTGCAGTAGATATGTTAATGACACAGGGAACATGGTCAGAAGTTGATTTGGCCAGAGCATGAACCAGAGAATTTGGATACTTTAAGAAGCGATAAGAGCAAGTGAAAAAAACAATATAATTGCTCCACCGCTCATTCTATTAGTGTGACAGTAGTATGCGCTAACTTTTTTAGCCTAGAGAATTAGTAGGATGGGGTAGCTGTATATTCTAGTATTGTTTTAGAATCCTTGCACTGCCAAGCAAGATAATCACAAGCTAGGCATAATTCCTCTAGGCATAATTCCTGCATTGTGCAGATCACTCTACACATGGACTATGGAAGCCTGGAACTGTCACAACTTACAACTTGAGGGGATTATAATCACGCATTTCTCATATATTTTCTGTTCCTCATAGTACCCTGTGACTGAACCTTCCTAGGCTCTCAGTTGTCTTCTCTTTTATCCATAACTTCCATTTATCTCATCTTTTTGTTTCAATCGCTGTTTATTCCAACTTTGTTGTTGCCTCTGGTGCTTTGTTCTGCTAGTCCATGCAATAATCTGAATACATGTATTTCAGATCCTTGGTGTAGATAGAGCACATTTAAGTTTAATGTATTTGGTTTCCTAAATCGACATATTAAAACATTTTCTTTTATTATACCGAACTACCGAAGAGATAAAACTATGGGCCTACTTTTTCCTTCAGTGTTTTCATTTTGCACTTGCCTAGGCCTAGAGAGTAGCTCGCTATTTTTTTTTTTTGACGAATTGTTTTCCAACCTTTGCGTCTTGTTTAAAGCTCCCTGGAGGATGTGCTTCTGTACTCCAGTGAAATCTACATGAAGGTGTAAGCTGGGTGCAAACATGACTATAGGTTCATGAGCCCATCTTACTTTTGCAGTTTAGCCCAGGTAATTTGCGCTTTGTTACCTTGTGGCTCAAATTCTCATCACTGGATATCTATTTCGAAGGTAAATCCATCTTTGAGCCTCACCATGTTGTGTTAAATTATCCCAGGCATGTAAAGATAGTACCCCTTTTGTTGGTCCTAATGAAACCTGCTTAAAGGGCTGAAAAAATCATTTTGGACCACCGTAGCACACACATCAGATGGTCTTTTCCTCCAATCATCTCTCGCTTTATTTGTCCGGGGATCCATGATTCTGAATCCCTTCTTTCTTTTGGAGGAGCAGTTGAGATGTTGGACTCAAGACCAATGTGTTGCATGTTCTGCGCGTTTAAACCACAGTGCCCAAAGGCAATTTCTCCGGTTATCTTATCTGATTGCTACTTGCTTGCTTATCATGGACCACGACCCACATGATACTTTGAAGGACCCTCGTGGTCATGGGGTATCGATCGGGTCGCTCCTAACTTATTTTGAAGGGAATAAGTCTGCTGCCTGCGTGCTCGTTGACCCGGGCTGAGTTTTCTTCTTTTTAAACGGGTTCGTGGCTCTGCATGTTTGTCTCAAAGTCAGATTTTGTAGGTCTGCTTGATGACTATGATTATCGTCCAGGCATATTTTGATTGACATTCCGTCCGTCAACCCATAATTTTGTTAAATTCTTTCACATGTTCACATTTGATGACCATGCTGCCCCGGTGCTGGAGACATGTGCTGCTCGAGCTGACTTCCGGCTGTTACTGTGGCGGCTTCAAACTGACGATGCCGTATGTATGTTCCACTTCATGGGGTGTATGTATTCATATTGTTTGACTGCACCCATATCGTATCGGGGTCAAGTCTTTGCGCTTGGCAGCCTGTCGTTGTTACGTGCCTGTTCGCCGGCAGATCGCCTCGCTCTCGCTGCAAGGCTGACATTTGCTACAGCATGGACAGCCTCTCGGGAACAATTCGTAAATGTGATTCGTCTCTTGTGTGCCACATTCGTTGATCCTTCCCTGCCCTACCTAATTTCAAGTCTATTGGTTGTTGTGTTTGTCATCGTTGTGCACGTCTTCGTCGCATTCTAGGTCTTTCTTTTTCAGTTGATAAGAGGTAAACGCATATGCATCGTGCGGAAGCATCGTCAACGAGTAATTTTTTGAACAATCCTCATCTACTAATTGATTGGTTGGGATTCTGTAAGTGCAGCTCGCCTGCGTTTTTGTTTTTCCAAATTATACGCGGACGCGTACACAAGGCAGAAATATATTGACACCACCCACACAAGCGTACCGCCTACTCTCGCGTTCAGTGCTCGATCGCCTGCGGTTTCATTAGCACGAGACCGTTTCAGCGTACGAAACCGGTGTCTCCGTCTCTGAAACAGGGATTTTACTTGTGTAGTGACATGCAAAGTTCCGGGTGACTCTTCTTGGATGCATCAACTGTTCGAACACAATCTTGTAGGTAGAAGCACCGGGCTTCCCGTATCGATTCCAATCACCGGAAACCTGACTCCGCATCGAAAGCGAACGGCGGTAAATTTAGGAGATCCGTGAGAGGACCAAATGGGAACGTTGGATCCTGCCAACTCTCGTTCCGGCTGCACGGGCCACGCGCTGGCCGTCATGCATGTCGGTGCGCGCGCGCGCTTCTCGTTCCTCCGACCACCTCCGTCCTGAAACCAGCTTCCCGGCGGTCGTGCATGGGCGGTGCAGGGCCGAAATGTCGCTTTTACTGGCTCGGTGGAAGTCGCGCTCGTGTATCTGCGTGTTTTCTTCCTACTTGAGCTGCGAGCCTGCGACCCGCGCGCGGTTTTTTTTCTAGTCCCTGAAAACGCGACACCTTGACTGGATACGAACTTGTTCCTTTCTGCTATTTTGACCGACGACTACTAACCTTTAGGGTCCAAAACAAGGGGGAGCAGCACTTTTAGTCCGACAGGGTTTAGGACTTGTCTCTGGAGTTGTTACCTACAGTCTTCCTACGGCAATGTGTAACGTTCTTTGTGTTGTTTTTTGTCATCGGTGACATCATGAGCAACCACACACGGTGTCCTAGTACGACTGCTCTTGCATCAAAGCTCCTAACCGACAAATGCGAAGTGTTATACTGTTCAAACTATTGTGGTCGTCGTTCACTCTCTACGGTCTTCCACGTAAAAAATTGGATGTCAGAAACCAGAGCGGCGTTTTTGACCGGCGAGCTTACCTACTTTTGCATGTTTTCGAAATTCAGAAATAATATGAAAACACGTAAAAAAAATTCAGAAAAAAGGAAATAGGGGACAAACATATGTTAATGTCCCATGTATGTGCAAAGGTTCGTGACGAAATAGCACTGTAAGTGTGGTGCTTCGCACAAAAAAAAGATAAAATCAGTGCTCAATTATGCCAACAACATTCCGAAACTAAGCACTGATTTTGCTTTTTTTACCACAAATCCCGTGGCACATATGTAGAACATTAGCATATGTTTGCTCCCTGTTTTTCAGATTTTTAAAAATTATTTTCATTTTAAATTTTTTTTTTTGAAAACATACGAGAGGGGAGTCCAATGGGATTAGACCATGGACAACATGAGACATACATGCCGCGGATGATTTTTCAAGTGTAATATGCTATCCTAGCACTAACACAGGGACACTGTATTTTTTTTTACTGAACGGGTTCAATGATATTGTTGGAATTTTGGCCCAAATGGACCAGCCCATTTAATATTCCAGAAATTCCTAATAAATCCTAGAGGCCCACTTGGCCCATTCGTGTATGGCAAAAGGTGGGACAAATGTTTAGTCCCACATTGCTAGTTGAGTGGAAGTTTTACTTGTTTATAAGGGAGGTCTTTCCACTTGTTGTATGAGCATGAGAAAGAGATGACTACACGCGCGCTCCTCCGCCGCCCGCCTCGCTACGACGCGCGCGGGTTGCGGGAATGCCTCGAGCCGAGAGCCTCTCTCTCTCTCTCTCTTTATTTTGACACACGCACGAATTAGAATATGAACAGTCGCAAGAATCTGAAACGCTTTGCTATTACGGAGGTTGCTGCCTGTTTGCCTTCCCGACTCTTCGTTTCATCTTCTCGCGTGGCATGTTCGGCTCCTGCTCTGTGCCTATAAAACCAGAGGTCGCTCCTCTCCAGAAATACGCACAACAGATACACTGCCTTCTCGTTTCCAGAGCCTTGCGCCGCCGCTCAAGTCTTCCCCATCCTGGCCTGCGGCGTGCACCGCCGGTGGGGACAGTAGGCCTCCGAAACTGCGCTACTTCGAGTCATGTACGGGAGAAGGGCGATAAGGTTTTTGGGGAGCGCTCTGCGCGACTACTGCCTTCTTCATCACGGACGACAACGACATCTTCCCGAACGACGACTTCTTCCCGGAAGTCGACGATCTCTTCGACGATATGGCCGACAACGTCAACAATGGTCCCGCTGCTGCACCAGCTCCTGTCCAGTATGTGCTCATGCCTTCTCTGTTCATTCTCATGTTTCAGATCCTACTAGAGTTCCTACTTCTAGCATTTGGAGTAGATTTATTTTCCTCAGATTCTAGACTATGCATGCTTATTGTCTACTCTCTAGAAATTCAGATGATTAAACTATGCATACCTTTTGTCTACTCTCTGAAAATTCAAATGACTAGTTTGACTATTGCAATTGTAGTTTTGCTTTACCTACTGTTTTTATTAATTAAATTAAGTGGTAAATTGCTCATATTTCCAACAGATATCTACTGGACGAGTCAGAGACCTAATCTCGCTGAGCGACCTAGGGATCACGAAAGTGACGACCCTATGTTGCGTCGAGAAAATCCACGGACGCATGGCACAACTTCCGCCGTGGTTGCTTCTGAAAGCTTAGATTTCGGAGGAATTCGACCTGACCCCGATCCTTGAAATAATCAATTCAAGAAGTAGGTTTATCCCTTATGGATAGCTCTTCCTTCAAATGAGAGATGAGCTTACAAGTGACCCATATGGTGCCTTCTATAGCTCTAAGATCATGTGGAAAAGACCACCAATGCCACTGGTGGGAGAGAAAAGTAAGAGCAAAAGAGTCTATTGTGGAAAAATTGAAAATGCCCCTAAGGGGAAGGATAAAGGAAGAGCATCCTAGTCTTCTTTGGTTTAAGAGTTTGGTCCATGAAGGGTTTGCCATGGTACATGAGGGCTGCCAACTAGTGGGCTTAGTGGGTCTCTCCTTCCTCTGTGGGATTCTTTTCTTCTTTCGTTTTCATGTTTTGACCTTTTTTCTTTCTTTTATTCTGGTAATTTCTGTTGCGTCACTTGGACTATCTGAAGGTATTCCAACGCTACAAGGTTTAAGAAGATTTTCTCCCTTATAATATCATGAAACTTTTCTCTTTTTGCGTTTTTCAAAGACCCAAACAAATCGGAGGAAAAAACTAGCGTTCCTATTTTTCAAAGACGAAGAGTACCCGCACACACTAGTAGGAGAAAGCCTACCAGTTCGCTTCGCCAGCGTAACTCGCCGGTGGTAGCGGGTTACCGCTGGCGAACAGTGCTTCGCTAGCGGTAGCAGGGCTTAGCGCTGACGAACACGGCTTTGTTCGTCAACGCTAGGTTCAACAGCACTACAACGTCCAGTTTTTTATTTATTTTTTGTATTTTCGTATATAGTGTTGTATTTTCGTATTTAAGCCATATACAGGTGCAAATACATTGTTTATACACTATTTCTATAAGTGACACATACAAATCACTCCAACTTTTTGATTTTCACACACACACACACACACACAGATATATATATATATATATATATATATATATATATATATATATATATATATATATATATATATATATATTCACATATGCATATATGCATATGCAATACACAAAACCGAGATTCATCGTACCAAAATAAGTTTCATAAATATTAATATATATACATACGTTCATGAATACACATCGATCTCGATAACATGTTTAGGTCGGAAGATTTCGAACCAAAAATAGACATCTAAGTTTAACGATCACATGCATACAACGTGCAATATAGAATCGCACAGAACATCTACGATTAAAAAAGAAAAGTGATGGGCCTTAGCTTCCGCCTCCGCTTGCTATCTTTGACTAGGCTAGCGCCATCCACTTCTTCATCTCTCTGTAGACCAAGATAAAAAGTATTAGGCCGGCAAAGAAAAGCACAAGTTCTTATTAGGAGCAAAATTCGAACCGAATAGAATACACATCGTCGATCGTTTCTTGGTTGTTGTCTTCTTCTTCTTCAAAGGCGGGAACGGAAGAGCACCTTCTAACGAGTTGAATGGTCTCTCCTCACCCTGCTCTAATACACGTTGTAGCATCTCATCGTTAGGTGGTGGGCCCGTGAGCCGTAGTGGAAGGCCCCATCTGCACTTACTGCATACATATAGATGATTGTGCAGAGTTTGCGCTGGATGCGACTGAAGTTCTGTCTGATTTCAGCATCAGACCAATACACGATGCCGCGACACTGTTTGTCCACATCAGACATAAATTGTAGACTCTGTTGCTCCTTCACGACCTCCAGCATGTATTGGATGAGGTACGACGCCTCCATCTAGCCGCCTGGCGCCTGCTTGGGGCAGGGGAACTCTGTCCGGTGTCTGAATACATATTTGCCTTGAATCTGTTGTACTCTGCCGCGGTAGCCTTCCGCCTTGATGTAGCCGTCCATAGCTCCATTGAGAAAAGACTTGATGAGGGAGTAGTTCTTCTATTTCAGTTTACTCCCGGGGTCGAGATATAGGGCGAACGAGTCTCTCGGGTAAAGCATTATGAGGGTGTCATATTTGTTTATGCGCAAAACAGTTCAAAGAGTCCATATATAATCCTCAAAAATTGTAACCACTATTAATTGTATATGCGCAAACTTAACTAAAGATGGAAATAGACGAAATCGTGTTATGGCAGCTAGTGAATGACTTACTCGGGAAAGTAATGCAGGAGAACGATCCTCTTGTGCATATGATTCTTCAACAACACATCTTCGATGTACTTTGCCTCTTTTGCCCTACCCTTAGGGTTGTTCAAGTACATGTCTTGCATGTAGTAGGGGTCTACTAACGCGATGTTGATGATATTCTCTGCGGATGGTTGATGCGCCAAACTGAGCGTAAGCAGGCGGACGATTGATGAGTGGAGGGATTGCATGTGGAACATCCGAAATATGTCATCAAATCTCACGATGATCGTGTCTGCGTTGCCCGAAGTAACAAATCCCACCGTAGATGGAACCTTTGCGACAAAAACCGCCAGTGTTGGATTTTTCTCCTTGAGAAGCGTCTCCTCTAGAAATTGAACACCATCATGGACGCTACGGATATCACCAGTCAACAAGGCGGCCAACCTCGGCGGAAGCATCGGTTTGCCCAACTCATGGATCTGATGTCAGTCGTGTATGGGTATCTGATGGTGGCAAAGCGTGTTGGGAACCCCAAGAGGAGGGTGTGATGAGCACATCGGTAGGAATTTCCCCTCAGTTAAGAACCAAGGTTATCAATATAAAAGAGGGGAGTATTAAATATCAATTCCCACTCAAGAAAGGAATGGAACACTTTCCTAGAAAGAGGATGAAGCTACCTTTTGACTCTATTTTTAGAGAAAGTTATGGTGTTGATTCTTCTTCACTTGAAAATAGTTGAGTTGCCTTTTTATGCCTAGCTTAAAGGCGTTAAAGAAAAGCGCTACCGGGAGACAACCCATTTTATTTCGCTGTTTTCAACCATTTTCTTTTGTTTTCTTTCGTGTGCTTTGCACCTGGGTGTTTTCTATTTCTTTAGCAACCCAGTTGTATCTTTTATTTTGTGTTTTTGTTGATCCAAGTAAAGCCTCTAGTGGAAAGTTGAGGCTATACTTCGGATTTCTGCGCAGGAAACAGATTTCTGCTGTCCACTGTTTATTCCGTATAAAATCACAGAAAATTCAAAATGACCTGATTTTTTTTGTTCGTAATCTTGAGCTGTATACACAACTTTTCGTAGTTGACCACTTTTTCATTTGAGCAACATAAGATTTTCGAAAAAAAACATCTATACATGTTGTCCTGTTTTGATAGATTTCTACCAATAATTGCATTTGCTTCTTAATCACTTTCTTTTGGTGTTCTTTTGAGAAAAAGAGTTTAAAAGAAGTTGTGACAGTAGCTAATGTGTTTTTGAGTGTTAGACATGTGTTTAAACTGAACCATGTGAATTTATTATTTCGATTGCACTAACGTTGCTAATGAAGATTGTGAGAAGTTTGGTGTGAAGGAAGTTTTCAAGGATCAAGAGAAGAGGATGATATGATGTGATCAAGAAGAGTGAAAAACCTAAGTTTGGGGATGCCCCGGTGGTACATCCCAGAAAATTCCAAGAAGACTCAAGCGTCTAAGCTTGGGGATGCCCAAGGCATCCCCTTCTTCGTCAACAAATTATCAGGTCATTTCTAGTGAAACTATATTTTTACTCGGTCACATCTTATGTGTTTTACTTGGAGCGTTTTTATTTTTGTTTTCAGTTTGTTTTTGTTTTTTCTTTCAGTTTGTTTTTACTTTCTAAATAAACTTGGTTGGACCCCAGCATTCTTTTATTGGAGAGTGACACGCTCCGCTTTTTCATGAGAATACTTTGTATTCTTAATCTTTGTCTGGCTGCTGCATTTATTTAGCTCCTGTTTTGCATGCATCTCTTATTAGAGCTGTTAGTTTTAGTAGTATTATGTGATTACTCTCATGTTTGCTTGCTGTAGCATTTAGAAAGTTTTGTTAAAACATATTGTGTATGGTGCTTGTTGGGAGAAAGAAACTGCTGTTTAAAGTAGAATTTATACTGGTGCAAGTAGAAACTTGTATAGACTGTTGCTTGAACTTTTTCATGCCATGCTAAATGTTATTTTAGTTCTAAAGCCTTGTGATGTTGAGTAGCATGAATAGCCTCAAATAGCTGAGAGTGTCTAATATTTCATTGAAAGATTCATGAGTTGTTCTTGTCATAAGGAAGCATAAATTTTTGGTATTCTCATTCGAATGTTTTATTTGGTTGACTTGGTGCATGCTCACACCATGTTTATGAATATGAAACAGTCACGAATAGACTCCATGACCACTTAGTTTTTGAACTATGATACTGATTATGCTTTAATTAATGATGCTTATGTCCCTATGCATGATTATGGCTCTTATGCTCTCTTGATTTGTCGCTCCCAGTCTTTTGCTAGCCTCCACCTGTACTGAGTATGAGCTCTACTCGTGCATCCAACTCCCTTAAACCAAAGTTTTTCCCATTATGTCCACCATACCTACCTACATGTGGTATTTAAGTGCCACTCCAAGTAAATTGCTCATGTGTTACCTTTAAAACCTTCAAAATTACTCCTCCTTTATGTTCCTGTTTTTGCTCATGAGGACGTCAATAGAGAATCTTTATCTCACTTGTTGATTGGATTTCACACCCTGAACTAGTGGCTTCATCCGCTTATCCAAATGATAGAAGAGCTGGCAGCGGGGTTCCCAGACCCAAATTAATACGCACAAAATCTCTTCACTATTTTTGCCCCTGATTTATCAGTTAAAGCATAATTGTGTAAACAAAAGAGAAAGAGGGATGACCTTCTACCCCGGATACATCCTTCACATGGGAGCCGCTCTTGTGAATCCAGTTGGCTTGTGGCGTACTGTATTTTCTGTTTACCATTCATTGACTTTAGCATACATATCCCAAAATATAGACACTCATCCACAGTATGTGATTGTTGGTAGGCACCCGAGGATTCGATTAGCCATGGTTTGTGAAAGATGGATGGGAGGAGTGTCATACTTTTAATACCTCTGTTTAATAAAATATAAGCTCTAGCACAAGAGTGATCACTGCTTCCCTCCGCGAAGTGCCTTTCTTTTACTTTTATGTTGAGTCTCCATCCTCTAACTTTATGCACAGTTGAGAGAGCATTTTTGCCATTCTTAGTTCTACATGCATTGTCCCATGAACATCAATAACTACTTCATGATGTGATATCATTTGTTCTTAAATTATTTGCTCTAGTCTTCTTCATGAACTTTGAAGGTGCCCTGGCATTTATGTTTTGCCCCACTCTTAAGGACTAGCGAAATTTCACTTTTCCATGCTTTCTCTATACCTGAAACAAACGTTTATCTTTCTTGGCTTTGTTTCTCATGATCCTTTATTTGAGATAATCTTCATGATGAAAAGTTATTGCTTTGCTTTATTATTAAAGTTCTATTTATCATGTTTGTGTTTGAAGTTCTATGATCTCAGCTTGCATATGCCTTTACATTTTATGATCAAGATTATGTTAGTAGCATGTCACCTCAGAAATTATTGTTTTATCGTTTACATACTCGAGGACGAGTAGGAACTAAGCCTGGGGATGCTTGATACGTCTCCAACGTATCTATAATTTCTGATGCTCCATGATGATATTATGCCAATTGCTACATGTTTTCTTCCTTCTTTATGTCATTTTTACACGTTTTCCGAGACTAACCTATTAACAAGATGCCAAGTGCCAGTTCCCTGTTTTCTGCTGTTTTTGGTTTCAGAAAAGTTGTTCTGGAAATATTCTCGGAATTGGACCCCACAAAGCCCTAAGTGCCTATTTTCCCCAGAAGCATCCAGAAGACCGAAGAGGAGACAAAGAGGGGCATCAGGGGGCCCACACCATGGGGTGGCGCACCCCCCCTTGGCCGCGCCAGGGGGTCGTGTGGGGCCCCCAGAGCTCCACCGCCTTTGTCCTTTTGTGTAACATCCCAGTGTTTGGGAAGTTATAAGGATCTAAATTTAATATGTGCATTTGCAAAGCATGCATCTAAAAGTACGGGAAATTTTGGCGCGAAAGTTTAAACGAATCAAAGTGACCAAAGTTTCACTTGACATGATGAACTAGGTCTAATTCATCTGGTCAAGAGTGCATTTGGAATGATCTTTATAAAATAGTATCTTTACAAACCAAATCATCTGGTTACTCAAACCATAGTTGGTTGTGACCAACACAAATTCTCAACCACCTAAACCTCAAGTCTATAAGTGACTTGGGATAATTCACTAGGTATCTAGAACTCAAAAAGGGGTGAGAATCCAAATCTCATAAATGATGATCACACTTTCACTAATGAGTAAGGCATAACTGAACCATCTCATCAACAGAGGTGTTATGTCCTCTCAAACAATAACTTTTAAGTGATCAACCATTCACATCATATCTTTCCAAACTTTTTAGTAACTACTAAGTTAACCTTCACCAGTAGATAACAAAGTTTCAATAGAACACAAGTGATACAAACAAGTGTTAACTCAAAACCCACAAGTGGGAAATGACACAATAATTGTATTAACATATTTATCGAATATGTACATATCTCCTCAACCATAAAAGAAGTACTTTAAAGAAGAAGTAAATCTTCTTAACCAACTGTTTAACTTTGATCATTACATATGATCTTTCCAAATCTCTATATCTGCATTAAGAATAACAAAGTTAATAAGTGATGAATATAAAGTAGATCATGACACCTGGGAGAACAAATAACAACTATGATATAAGTCATTAAACCTCAATAACTTTCACATGCTCATTGTTTCAATCATCTTATACAAGTGAGAATATGAAATCTCAACACATCATTAAACCATTTGATCAATTTACTGTTAAGTCATCATTCCACCAACATTCCACATCTCTACCCAACTCATCAATCAACAAATAAGGTATCTCTAGATACAAGTAATGAATAACAACAAGATATAAGCTCTATTAGAGGAATTGGATTGAAAGCTAAATAAAATCAATTATGTATGAATAAGAACATATCTTATGGGAAATAAAATAAGAAGTTATAGAAGGATAATAAAAGCATGAATTATATCTTAATCTAGATCTTGTTGTGTTGTCAAGACCATTCTATCTTGTTTTCCAATCTTCTCGAAATCATTCTGCAAGATAAGCAACCACAAGGAAGGAGGACTACCACAGGAAGATTTCCAAGAAGATTAATTAGAGTGTGCTGGAAGTGCTACTCTAATCTTCTATAAGAGTACTTGGAAACTCTTATATATTGATCTGATCTTATTAACCTCTTGAAATAGTATGATATTCCAATGTTAGTGTTATATAGAAGTAGTTTGGTAACAAGACTAATTACCTTGTTAACAGATCACTTTTGTATACTCAAACAACTGAGTGTCTTACACAAATAAACATAAGATCATATAACCTGGTACATCTCAGCCTATTGTATATGAGTAGTAATTTGGAGGCAAGTCTGGCCCACTTGTTAACAAATTCTTCTTATATGCATATGGTAACCTGATGTATAAAATACACCTACATTCTGTTATATACAAAAACATGATTCATAGAAGGAGAAGTATAACCAGGAGAAAATAATATACCACATTATAACTTGAACCACACCTATAAGTTATAAGTAAAGAAGAAACCAAGATAAGGAAGAAAACAAGCAACATGTTGAAATCCAAGTGTTTGATGTTATATAAGAATAATTTGATTACAAGGTCAATCAACCTTGTGAATAGAATATTCATGTAAGCATTAAAACAACTGAGTTTCAATAATCTATTTTTCATCATAATTGAATACACCCTAGGAAGGAACTGGTTATGGAATCAAATGAACTCATCTCATCAGGAACTATAATTTACTACTGAAGTTAGTATCTGGGAATCACTCAATTTATATTATCAGCTCCAGTGGTGAATTCCTGAAGTCAAGTGACCATCAAGGATGATATTATTTGCAAAGGACCAAGGCAATGTCTGAAGACAAGTGGCAACTAGAGAGAAGAACATCAAGCAACAGAAGGCCACATGAAGCAACACTGCCTCAGTAAGGAAGCATAAGAATTTATCCAGTGAACCATTAGGATATAATAGAGAATCAATAACCTCTGTCAAGCTCATCACAGATGAAGAACTCATAATGAGATCTTTAGTGGAAATAATTATCAAGTATAAAATGATAACCAACCATTGCATCCACATGTCTTATGATATGTGGAGGTTAATGGAAACAAGTTTAACACCTTGTTTTCCAGATCAACCTCATCCATAAGACCAATGTATAATAACCAAAAATCTATCCATACATAATTATACAATTTATTATATGTTATAAAATCAACAAAGGATAACATCCATAGTGGAACCTATGTGGAAAACAGACAAATAAGGTTCCACAACCACACATGTTTTCCATTTTATCAAGCACTGAAAACAGCAAACATAGAATATACTCACCTAAGTAAAATGTCAACAAAACTTGATAGAAGTTTCAATTAGGAAATAACAAAGACTCATAAGTAGAAAACAACTATCTTCACCTATTAAAAATCATGTGATGTGACATGGAATAAAAATCCATATTAAATGGTTTTCATAACAGTGCATAGAATCAGTACTAAGTAGTTTTACTTAATTACTTTCTATAAGGAATTTGTATATAAATGTTCCAATAGGAACACACCACTTGGTGAACCCCATGTGTTTTGTGTGAATATAATTTCTCATGCCTAAAATAAATTTTAAGACATTTAATAAATTAAATAGAGTGAAATAACAAAAATCACTTAATTGAGCAACCTAAAAAAAAAAATATAAATATTACTCAAATTCACCAAAACAAAACATGGTGAGCTTGGAAATTTGATGAGGAATTCAAAACTGATTTTTAATAATTTTTATCTTTGCAATAAGGCCCTGAAAACAAAGATTTCTTCGCTGTTTTTAAGACAGAAGGACTAATACGCAATTTACAGAAAATCCAGGGGGGGTATCGAAATTTCACGAGTTCTTTTCCTTTCTTCTTCCTCTGCCAGAAGGCAGAGGAGAAGATCGTGCTGTCCTCTCCATCGCTGCCACCTCCTACTCGCCGCTCTTCCGCGAGGATATGAGCTAGGAGAGGTCAAGCTCCTCTCCACTTCCTCTCCTCCCTCGCTGTCTCTCTCTCTGTCTGTCTCCCTGAAACCGTACGCAAACCCTAACCCTAGCGGTACGGCCGCCGCTCGCTGCCGTCGTCTCCGTCCACGGCAGGCGTCCCCGAGACCACCACTGGATGCGCCGAGCCCTCTTTTATCTCCCTGACGAATCTAGCAAGCCGGAATGAAGGGAGCATGAAGAATTTGGCCATTCCTTTTCGTCTGTTCACCGGCCGCCGTGGAAGCTCGCCGTCGATGTGAAGCTCCTCGGGCCCAATCAGTTGCACCATCATCTTCCTGGTGAGCCTACGCACCTCGTGGTGCTTTCGCATTTGAAATTCGTTCACGGAATCGCCGTAGAGCTAGCACCCGAGAACCGCCGCCGCCATTGTGCTCGCCGCCGGCGACCTATCGACCATTTGGTCCTACCGCCACCACCTATGCGTTCGTTGAGTATTACTCTAGCTATTGGAAGCAATGCTTCGAATCAATTTGATGCGGATCGATGGATTTGAGCACAACAGAGGAGATCCTCTCCTCTGATGACGCGGGCATGACGTCATCATGACGTCATGAGCCCATTTCCTTCTGTTTTTATTTATTTTCGTATAAGAAATATAAGCTGACAGATGGACCCCACCTGTCAATGAAATAAAACAGAAATTTAAATAAACTTAATAATTCAATAACTACTAAAATAATTATCAGAAAAATATGAAAAAAATATGGAAATGTTTAGAAAAATATAATCTAAATGATTATCAACTTTTCATAAATGTTTGATGAATTTAAAATTAAACATTTTCTTTAATGAATTAAATCATTTAAAATAAAGAAAAAATAATAAATAATTCATAAAATCAGAAAAATACAAGTTATATATCAAAATGCTCCAAATAACAAATGCAACTCATCTATGATGTTTACAAAGTAATTTGACCATGTTTTCATGTGTGCAATATTTTGCCTTATCATTTAACTCATTTAAAATCAATAAATTAAAATCTTATTCAAATAGTTTCAGAATAATTCAAATGAGATATCAAATTAAAGAGAAAAGAATTTCCAATTCAAATATGTTAAACATAAAACATTGGTTCAACTTATAAAAATGTTTTAAAGGGCATAATGGAAAATCTATAATATACCATTATAACCATAAACAATTACCATAAATATTATTTTTCTAATTAATAAAACCCTCATGTTTTCACATCTACTAAACCTATCATCACATGGCAATAGCAAGTTATGTGATGATAGAATCGGTTGTATTAGTTACTCATTTTTCATTCAACCTTTAACATAGGCTCTACACTCTAAAATATGAAATTAAATATGTTTGTTATCTTTTTAATAATTGTTTTCTATGTGTTATTGTTTTGTTATCTAATCAAGTAATAAACACTTCTACCTCAACATGATAACCATGGTTTGCTAAGTAAAAGTGGAACACATGTAAGTCTAAAAGAACTAATAACCACATCACCACAAATAATGAAACCATTCACCTAAAACTTGTGTGAATACGTTATCGTTTCAAACGTGGCTTACACTTGTAAGCTGGGGTATTTTCCAGGGGATTTCACGATGCATCTCATTACTATGCATATATCATCTTGCCAGTGTTTTCTGTAGTCCTTACCGGGACTACTTTGCTATCTTTCAGATATTTGGATTTCTCTACTCGACCCTCGAACCCCGAAGACCTGGATTATTATTATGGTTATTTCAAATCTCAGGCAAGTTCATCACTTGTTCATATCCTTTGCAGTACTTCATAACAAACTAATTGCAAAAACCCTATCGTCTTATCACCTACTCTCAAAAGAATGCATGATCCTATTTTTATAATAATATGACTAATTGAATGACTACCCGAGTGGTAGTGTTCTGTTTGGTGGGCGGATGGAACCATGGTAAGATGAATAGGTCAAAGGAAGGTTCCATCTGCACGGGAACGTATTACCTAGGAATTAACAACAACTGCCGTCAGGATTCTTGCGCCGTAAATTCGCGTTGACCATGGATCTTCTATGGGGGGAGTAAGTCAACCGTGATACTTTTCTCGTTCGCATGTCAACGGATGCGCCAGAGACGTACGCTGTAGGTCTTGCGGGACTACATGCACATGGGTGGGAGCCCTTACGTCCCACGGACTCTGGGGTCTATGAGTGTCTGCCAGGGGCGCGTAGATCTCCATCGTGAGGGGTGGAATCAGGCGTTCAACCTGCTGGCAGAAATGGGTGGGCATGCGTTGTGCGGAGAAGCACGGTTTGGCTTGGACCAACTACCGGGCCCCACACCTGAGTGGGCGTGGACAGGAACGATCGCCTGGTTGTGCAACATGGTCTTGGTCGTCCATGGGTAAAGTAACGCACCTCTGCAGAGTGTAAAAGGATGTGGCATGTTACCCCTTGTTCCGGGAAGGAGCTGCGAACGCCGCAGGAAAGGCAACTCCATGAAAGTTCTAATCCTGTGAAGAATGGCGGGCATAGTTTTCAGAATTAAAAGCAACCTCTTGAAGAAAGTTTTTACAAAACCTTGCATTAGCTTATGACTCTTTCGAGGCTAAAGCTGTAGTTAGTGCATCAACCACCCACTGTATATCATGAACTTGCTGAGTAACGCTCGTTACTCATTCTATCCCGTTTGACCCCCTGCTTAGAGTTGAAGCCTTGGAAGTCGTCATCGTGAAGCCATCCCTACATCATGAAGCTAGGTGGAGTAATCTACTACTTAGTCGGTAAAGCATCATCATCAACAACGCTGGTGGATGGCAAGCTATCAAGGTGTAGGTAGAGTACATCCTTGGACTTAGTAGTTATGAGCCATAGATTAGGGCTGACATCAGCCGTAGTGGATTAGTTCTGAGCTAGAGTTCTTCTCCGGCTCGGAGCTTCGAATTGCTTCTTCTGATGTTTCATTTGCAGGAGATCTTCTAGATTCCTCAAGAAGATTCTCATGATTTTGTAATGAAGTTTGTATCCTATAGCCTTGCTTGGCCCCGCTGGGTTTCTGTTGTACCACTCTGAGGGATGTAATATTCACGGATAAGTCCTTCTGTGAGTATTATGTCATCGACTTGCGCACTACACATGCAGTGGTGTGCTGGGTCACCACAGGTGGTATCAGAGCGAAGCGACCTTAGGTTTAAAACCTTTTAGGAGATCTGTAGGTTGGTAAAGATTATAGGAAGCCATCTTATCTAAACCATATTTCCTACAACTATGAGAATCATTCACTTGAGAATGATATGATCATACTTGTATAGAATGTTCTTACTCAACTTGAGTAAATATACTTATCTATTATCTTTATACCTAGGTATGGATAGTTAGAAGTTTATCATGTAGAAGTGTATTGTGAGAAACAGAGATCTGACATAGTCAGAGATGATTAAGTCAAAGTGATGATTACCCCATTCTATGAATGGATAGGATGGAGTAGAACATGGCATACATTAAGAATAGGAGTCATTAAGAAGGGATGTTTGAGAATCATAAAGAAACATTAGATCATGGTAACTATGGGGTACATACCATATCCTTAGTTATCAACTCTAGAGGTGAATCATCATAGTATAGTATAGAACTAGGAGAAGGCATAAGAATTGATGGAAGCTACATTACTACTCCTACGATGTGATCAACAATATGAAGGATCAACAGATGCCATGAGAAGCTTATCATAATCAGAAGGTAGTATTCCAATTGACATGATATTTAGTCCTATATGGAACTAAGTTAGGCAACAACTACTATAGGATCATTTTGTCTTAGTTTATTCCATTGCAGTAAGGCATGCAATTGGAGCAATTACCTAGGCAAAGGGAGGTTGTGTAGAATAGGATTACAAGGTAATATATACCTATTTCTAGTGTATAGCATTTGAGAGCCTTGGTAATTGAGATGTTCGACTCTAAGTACTTTTATTTCACAGGCTTTTGATGCATGAGTGATAACTGCATTTGGGATTTACTGCTTCTTATTTGGATCTTTGATTGACTAGATCTGTACATGGAGATGGAACTTGATGTGCATATGCATGTGCAAACATTGAGTTCTATCTTGATGTTACTGGTCTAGAGGGTATAGGATTAGTATGAGAGCGGTCTGAGCTATCAGCGGACTGATACAACCACAAAAGCTCTGGAAGTCCTTGAAGTTAAGAAGGTAGAAGATCAATAAAGTCACTGATGGGAATGGACCACATTCCACATCCTGTTTGGAGTTGGGGACATACTTCATCAACACATGGAGATATACAACCAGTGATGCCAAGAAAATCACATGAGTAGTTATATCCTAGAAGGAAAAGAGTAGAAGTTCGATAAATAAACTCAGAGAGTCGTCCCATAGAAGTCAAAATCCAAGGTTGTAGAAGGACCATAGGAAGTAACCAATGGAATAGTTTATAGTCACCTGTAGGAAAAAAATTAAACTCGAGGAAGCTCGAAGATTTTTACATTAATAACTGAGTCTAAGTCAATGTACACTATCTTGTACAAGACTCTTTGAAAAATCTTTATCTTCAGACCATTAGACTGAATCAAATGGAGACCAAACTTTAGACAATATTCAGGGTGTCGGAAGAATCTTATTGGTTATTCATCACCTGGTGGATGTACCAACTGTTCTTCAGAAAGTTGTGAGAGTCAGGAAACCATACCTATTCATCGGAGAATGAAACCTGGTATCCACTATATGGTGGAAATGCCACGTGGTTCTTCGTGAGACCATTAGGAAGGCCTAACAACAAGACAGAGTTGTCCTAACAACTGTCATACTATCAGAATGTCATACAAGACAGTGGAAGGTGAACAATCAAGCCAAGAGGATACACATGCCAAGGTCAATACAAGAAACATTTGTGAAGATTCAACGGTCTACAGATATTCTCTCTACCTATCTTTACGTGAGAGAGGTTGAACTTCGGGACGAAGTTCTTGTTAAGGGGGAGATACTGTAACATCCCAGTGTTTGGGAAGTTATAAGGATCTAAATTTAATATGTGCATTTGCAAAGCATGCATCTAAAAGTACGGGAAATTTTGGCGCGAAAGTTTAAACGAATCAAAGTGACCAAAGTTTCACTTGACATGATGAACTAGGTCTAATTCATCTGGTCAAGAGTGCATTTGGAATGATCTTTATAAAATAGTATCTTTACAAACCAAATCATCTGGTTACTCAAACCATAGTTGGTTGTGACCAACACAAATTCTCAACCACCTAAACCTCAAGTCTATAAGTGACTTGGGATAATTCACTAGGTATCTAGAACTCAAAAAGGGGTGAGAATCCAAATCTCATAAATGATGATCACACTTTCACTAATGAGTAAGGCATAACTGAACCATCTCATCAACAGAGGTGTTATGTCCTCTCAAACAATAACTTTTAAGTGATCAACCATTCACATCATATCTTTCCAAACTTTTTAGTAACTACTAAGTTAACCTTCACCAGTAGATAACAAAGTTTCAATAGAACACAAGTGATACAAACAAGTGTTAACTCAAAACCCACAAGTGGGAAATGACACAATAATTGTATTAACATATTTATCGAATATGTACATATCTCCTCAACCATAAAAGAAGTACTTTAAAGAAGAAGTAAATCTTCTTAACCAACTGTTTAACTTTGATCATTACATATGATCTTTCCAAATCTCTATATCTGCATTAAGAATAACAAAGTTAATAAGTGATGAATATAAAGTAGATCATGACACCTGGGAGAACAAATAACAACTATGATATAAGTCATTAAACCTCAATAACTTTCACATGCTCATTGTTTCAATCATCTTATACAAGTGAGAATATGAAATCTCAACACATCATTAAACCATTTGATCAATTTACTGTTAAGTCATCATTCCACCAACATTCCACATCTCTACCCAACTCATCAATCAACAAATAAGGTATCTCTAGATACAAGTAATGAATAACAACAAGATATAAGCTCTATTAGAGGAATTGGATTGAAAGCTAAATAAAATCAATTATGTATGAATAAGAACATATCTTATGGGAAATAAAATAAGAAGTTATAGAAGGATAATAAAAGCATGAATTATATCTTAATCTAGATCTTGTTGTGTTGTCAAGACCATTCTATCTTGTTTTCCAATCTTCTCGAAATCATTCTGCAAGATAAGCAACCACAAGGAAGGAGGACTACCACAGGAAGATTTCCAAGAAGATTAATTAGAGTGTGCTGGAAGTGCTACTCTAATCTTCTATAAGAGTACTTGGAAACTCTTATATATTGATCTGATCTTATTAACCTCTTGAAATAGTATGATATTCCAATGTTAGTGTTATATAGAAGTAGTTTGGTAACAAGACTAATTACCTTGTTAACAGATCACTTTTGTATACTCAAACAACTGAGTGTCTTACACAAATAAACATAAGATCATATAACCTGGTACATCTCAGCCTATTGTATATGAGTAGTAATTTGGAGGCAAGTCTGGCCCACTTGTTAACAAATTCTTCTTATATGCATATGGTAACCTGATGTATAAAATACACCTACATTCTGTTATATACAAAAACATGATTCATAGAAGGAGAAGTATAACCAGGAGAAAATAATATACCACATTATAACTTGAACCACACCTATAAGTTATAAGTAAAGAAGAAACCAAGATAAGGAAGAAAACAAGCAACATGTTGAAATCCAAGTGTTTGATGTTATATAAGAATAATTTGATTACAAGGTCAATCAACCTTGTGAATAGAATATTCATGTAAGCATTAAAACAACTGAGTTTCAATAATCTATTTTTCATCATAATTGAATACACCCTAGGAAGGAACTGGTTATGGAATCAAATGAACTCATCTCATCAGGAACTATAATTTACTACTGAAGTTAGTATCTGGGAATCACTCAATTTATATTATCAGCTCCAGTGGTGAATTCCTGAAGTCAAGTGACCATCAAGGATGATATTATTTGCAAAGGACCAAGGCAATGTCTGAAGACAAGTGGCAACTAGAGAGAAGAACATCAAGCAACAGAAGGCCACATGAAGCAACACTGCCTCAGTAAGGAAGCATAAGAATTTATCCAGTGAACCATTAGGATATAATAGAGAATCAATAACCTCTGTCAAGCTCATCACAGATGAAGAACTCATAATGAGATCTTTAGTGGAAATAATTATCAAGTATAAAATGATAACCAACCATTGCATCCACATGTCTTATGATATGTGGAGGTTAATGGAAACAAGTTTAACACCTTGTTTTCCAGATCAACCTCATCCATAAGACCAATGTATAATAACCAAAAATCTATCCATACATAATTATACAATTTATTATATGTTATAAAATCAACAAAGGATAACATCCATAGTGGAACCTATGTGGAAAACAGACAAATAAGGTTCCACAACCACACATGTTTTCCATTTTATCAAGCACTGAAAACAGCAAACATAGAATATACTCACCTAAGTAAAATGTCAACAAAACTTGATAGAAGTTTCAATTAGGAAATAACAAAGACTCATAAGTAGAAAACAACTATCTTCACCTATTAAAAATCATGTGATGTGACATGGAATAAAAATCCATATTAAATGGTTTTCATAACAGTGCATAGAATCAGTACTAAGTAGTTTTACTTAATTACTTTCTATAAGGAATTTGTATATAAATGTTCCAATAGGAACACACCACTTGGTGAACCCCATGTGTTTTGTGTGAATATAATTTCTCATGCCTAAAATAAATTTTAAGACATTTAATAAATTAAATAGAGTGAAATAACAAAAATCACTTAATTGAGCAACCTAAAAAAAAAATATAAATATTACTCAAATTCACCAAAACAAAACATGGTGAGCTTGGAAATTTGATGAGGAATTCAAAACTGATTTTTAATAATTTTTATCTTTGCAATAAGGCCCTGAAAACAAAGATTTCTTCGCTGTTTTTAAGACAGAAGGACTAATACGCAATTTACAGAAAATCCAGGGGGGGTATCGAAATTTCACGAGTTCTTTTCCTTTCTTCTTCCTCTGCCAGAAGGCAGAGGAGAAGATCGTGCTGTCCTCTCCATCGCTGCCACCTCCTACTCGCCGCTCTTCCGCGAGGATATGAGCTAGGAGAGGTCAAGCTCCTCTCCACTTCCTCTCCTCCCTCGCTGTCTCTCTCTCTGTCTGTCTCCCTGAAACCGTACGCAAACCCTAACCCTAGCGGTACGGCCGCCGCTCGCTGCCGTCGTCTCCGTCCACGGCAGGCGTCCCCGAGACCACCACTGGATGCGCCGAGCCCTCTTTTATCTCCCTGACGAATCTAGCAAGCCGGAATGAAGGGAGCATGAAGAATTTGGCCATTCCTTTTCGTCTGTTCACCGGCCGCCGTGGAAGCTCGCCGTCGATGTGAAGCTCCTCGGGCCCAATCAGTTGCACCATCATCTTCCTGGTGAGCCTACGCACCTCGTGGTGCTTTCGCATTTGAAATTCGTTCACGGAATCGCCGTAGAGCTAGCACCCGAGAACCGCCGCCGCCATTGTGCTCGCCGCCGGCGACCTATCGACCATTTGGTCCTACCGCCACCACCTATGCGTTCGTTGAGTATTACTCTAGCTATTGGAAGCAATGCTTCGAATCAATTTGATGCGGATCGATGGATTTGAGCACAACAGAGGAGATCCTCTCCTCTGATGACGCGGGCATGACGTCATCATGACGTCATGAGCCCATTTCCTTCTGTTTTTATTTATTTTCGTATAAGAAATATAAGCTGACAGATGGACCCCACCTGTCAATGAAATAAAACAGAAATTTAAATAAACTTAATAATTCAATAACTACTAAAATAATTATCAGAAAAATATGAAAAAAATATGGAAATGTTTAGAAAAATATAATCTAAATGATTATCAACTTTTCATAAATGTTTGATGAATTTAAAATTAAACATTTTCTTTAATGAATTAAATCATTTAAAATAAAGAAAAAATAATAAATAATTCATAAAATCAGAAAAATACAAGTTATATATCAAAATGCTCCAAATAACAAATGCAACTCATCTATGATGTTTACAAAGTAATTTGACCATGTTTTCATGTGTGCAATATTTTGCCTTATCATTTAACTCATTTAAAATCAATAAATTAAAATCTTATTCAAATAGTTTCAGAATAATTCAAATGAGATATCAAATTAAAGAGAAAAGAATTTCCAATTCAAATATGTTAAACATAAAACATTGGTTCAACTTATAAAAATGTTTTAAAGGGCATAATGGAAAATCTATAATATACCATTATAACCATAAACAATTACCATAAATATTATTTTTCTAATTAATAAAACCCTCATGTTTTCACATCTACTAAACCTATCATCACATGGCAATAGCAAGTTATGTGATGATAGAATCGGTTGTATTAGTTACTCATTTTTCATTCAACCTTTAACATAGGCTCTACACTCTAAAATATGAAATTAAATATGTTTGTTATCTTTTTAATAATTGTTTTCTATGTGTTATTGTTTTGTTATCTAATCAAGTAATAAACACTTCTACCTCAACATGATAACCATGGTTTGCTAAGTAAAAGTGGAACACATGTAAGTCTAAAAGAACTAATAACCACATCACCACAAATAATGAAACCATTCACCTAAAACTTGTGTGAATACGTTATCGTTTCAAACGTGGCTTACACTTGTAAGCTGGGGTATTTTCCAGGGGATTTCACGATGCATCTCATTACTATGCATATATCATCTTGCCAGTGTTTTCTGTAGTCCTTACCGGGACTACTTTGCTATCTTTCAGATATTTGGATTTCTCTACTCGACCCTCGAACCCCGAAGACCTGGATTATTATTATGGTTATTTCAAATCTCAGGCAAGTTCATCACTTGTTCATATCCTTTGCAGTACTTCATAACAAACTAATTGCAAAAACCCTATCGTCTTATCACCTACTCTCAAAAGAATGCATGATCCTATTTTTATAATAATATGACTAATTGAATGACTACCCGAGTGGTAGTGTTCTGTTTGGTGGGCGGATGGAACCATGGTAAGATGAATAGGTCAAAGGAAGGTTCCATCTGCACGGGAACGTATTACCTAGGAATTAACAACAACTGCCGTCAGGATTCTTGCGCCGTAAATTCGCGTTGACCATGGATCTTCTATGGGGGGAGTAAGTCAACCGTGATACTTTTCTCGTTCGCATGTCAACGGATGCGCCAGAGACGTACGCTGTAGGTCTTGCGGGACTACATGCACATGGGTGGGAGCCCTTACGTCCCACGGACTCTGGGGTCTATGAGTGTCTGCCAGGGGCGCGTAGATCTCCATCGTGAGGGGTGGAATCAGGCGTTCAACCTGCTGGCAGAAATGGGTGGGCATGCGTTGTGCGGAGAAGCACGGTTTGGCTTGGACCAACTACCGGGCCCCACACCTGAGTGGGCGTGGACAGGAACGATCGCCTGGTTGTGCAACATGGTCTTGGTCGTCCATGGGTAAAGTAACGCACCTCTGCAGAGTGTAAAAGGATGTGGCATGTTACCCCTTGTTCCGGGAAGGAGCTGCGAACGCCGCAGGAAAGGCAACTCCATGAAAGTTCTAATCCTGTGAAGAATGGCGGGCATAGTTTTCAGAATTAAAAGCAACCTCTTGAAGAAAGTTTTTACAAAACCTTGCATTAGCTTATGACTCTTTCGAGGCTAAAGCTGTAGTTAGTGCATCAACCACCCACTGTATATCATGAACTTGCTGAGTAACGCTCGTTACTCATTCTATCCCGTTTGACCCCCTGCTTAGAGTTGAAGCCTTGGAAGTCGTCATCGTGAAGCCATCCCTACATCATGAAGCTAGGTGGAGTAATCTACTACTTAGTCGGTAAAGCATCATCATCAACAACGCTGGTGGATGGCAAGCTATCAAGGTGTAGGTAGAGTACATCCTTGGACTTAGTAGTTATGAGCCATAGATTAGGGCTGACATCAGCCGTAGTGGATTAGTTCTGAGCTAGAGTTCTTCTCCGGCTCGGAGCTTCGAATTGCTTCTTCTGATGTTTCATTTGCAGGAGATCTTCTAGATTCCTCAAGAAGATTCTCATGATTTTGTAATGAAGTTTGTATCCTATAGCCTTGCTTGGCCCCGCTGGGTTTCTGTTGTACCACTCTGAGGGATGTAATATTCACGGATAAGTCCTTCTGTGAGTATTATGTCATCGACTTGCGCACTACACATGCAGTGGTGTGCTGGGTCACCACATTTTGCCTATTTAATCCCCCCGGGTGGAAAACCCTAAACACCAGATCAAATATCCCCGAAAAGTTCTGCAGCCGCCGTCACCGTTAACCCTAGATCAGGGGGGTTCTGAAGCTGTCTCCGGCACCCTGCCGGAGAGGAAATCATCACCGGAGGCCTCTACATCACCATGCCCGCCTCCGGAGTGATGCGCGAGTATTTCATCCTTGGACTACGGGTCCATAACAGTATCTAGATGGTTGTCTTCTCCTCATATGCCTCCATGTTTAGATCTCGTGAGTTGCCTAACATGATCGAGATTGAACTTATGTAACTCTATGTGTTGTGTTTGATGGGATCCGATGAATATTGAACTTATGCCATGTTGATTATAGTCTTTATTTCATATGTTATTTTTGATCTTGCATGCTTTCTGTTGCTAGTGGTTGCTCTGGCCAAGTAGTTGCTAGTGACTCCAAGAGGGAGTATTTATGCTTGATAGTGGGTTCATGCCTCCTCTTCGCCTTGCTCGAGTGACAGAAACGTGAAGAGGGAGGATGTGATGTTGCCATTAGGGAGAAAACCGCGGTGAGAGTGCCCGTGTGCATAATCATTGCTTACATTACACGCTTTATTTAATGCAGTTATCTGTTGCTTGCAACCTAATACCTAAGGGGGGTCGGATGATAACCTGAGGGTGGATTATTAGTCATAGATGCAGTTGGATTACGGTCTATGTATATTGTTGTAATGCCCGCACTAAATATCATAGTAGTCATCATGTCATGAATGTGCACTACGGTGCAACCTTTATTTGTCAATTGCCCAGCTGTAATTTGTTCACCCAGCATTCTATCTTTTATGGAGAGACACCACTAGTGAACCTATGAACCCCGGTCCATTTTCCTATACTGTTAAAACAAACCACCACAAGTTTCTGCTTTCTTTACTTACTGCAAGCGTACATTATTTTCCACACTATACGTCTAATCTTTTTTTTCAGCAAGACCGGTGAGATTGACAACCTCACTGTACCGTTGGGACAAAATATTTTGGTTGTGTTGTGTGCAGGTTCCATGTTGTTGCTGACACCGGTGAGCCATCACCACCGCCAGTGGCATCAACCTTCTGAAGGTCCTCTTTCTCCTAATGGATTGATAACCTTGGTTCTTAACTAAGTGTAATTTCCTACCGCTGTGCTCATCACACCCTTCTCTTGGGGTATCCCAACACACAACATCAACAGTCTTTACAAGCTTCTACCTGCACCATTAAAAAATTTACTTCAAGCAGCAGTTTCTTCTCCCAACAAGAACCATACAAGATATGTTTTAACAAAAATACTCTTCATGATACAGCAAGCAAACATGAGAGCACTCACATAACACTACTAAAACTAATAGCTCTTAGATAAGATATGCATGCAAAACAGGAGCTAAATAAATGCAGCAGCCAGACAAAGATTAAGAATACAAAGTATTCCCATGAAAAAGCGGAGCATGTCACTCTCCAATAAAAGAATGTTGGGGTCCAACCAAGCTTATGCAAAAATAAAAATAAACTGAAAGAAAAAATAAAAGACGCTCCAAGTAAAGCACATAAGATGTGACCGAATAAAAATATAGTTTCACTAGAAGTGACTTGATAATTTGTTGATGAAGAAGGGGATGCCTTGGGCATCCCCAAGCTTAGACGCTTGAGTCTTATTGGAATTTGCTAGGATGTACCACCGGGGCATCGCTTTTCACTCTTCTTGATCACGTCATATCATCCTCTTCTCTTGACCCTTGAAAACTTCCTTCACAACAAACTTCTCACAATCTTCATTAGCAACGTTAGTGCAATCAAAATAATAAATTCACATGGTTCAGTTTCAACACAAGCCTAACACTCAAAAACACATTAGCTACTGCCACAACTTCTTGTAAAACTTTTTTTCTCAAAAGAACACCAAAAGAAAGAGATTAAGATGCAAATGTAATTATTGGCAGAAATCTATCAAAACAGGACATCAGGTAAAGATGATTTTCTTAGAAAATCTTCTGTTGTTGCAATTAAAAATGGTAAACTAAGAAAAGTTTCGTATATAGCCCAGGATTACGCACAAAAAAAATCAGGTCATTATTAATTTTTTGTGATTTTATACGAATTTAACAGTGGACAATAGAAATATGTTTCCTGCGCAGAAATCCGAAATATAGCCTCAACTTTCCACTAGAGGCTTTAGTTGGCTCAACAACAACAAAAAAGATACATCGGGGTTGCTAAGGAAATAGACAACACCAGGTGCAAAGAAAACAAAAGAAAACGAAAGAAAATAGGTTGAAAACAGAGATATAAAACGGGTTGTCTCCCGATAGCGCTTTTCTTTAACGCCTTTCAGCTAGGCATAAAAAGCAACTCAAGTATTTTCAAATGAAGAAGCATCAACATCATAACTTGCTCTAATAATAGAGTCAAAAGTAGCTTCATTCTCTTTCTAGGAAAGTGTTCTATACCTTTTTTGAGCAGGAATTGATATTTATTACTCCCCTCTTTCATATCAATAACAGCACCAACAGTTCTAAGAAAAGGTCTTCCCAAAACAATAGGACAAGAAGCATTGCATTCAATGTTCATAACAACAAAATCAACAGGGACAAGGTTATTGTTAACCATAATAAGAACATCACCAATTCTACCAAAAGGTTTCTTCTTAGCATTATCGGCAAGATGAACATCCAAATAACAATGTTCCAACGGTGGTAGATCAAGCATGTCATAAAGCTTTTTAGGCATAACAACGATACTAGAACCAAGATCACACAAAGCATTGCAATCAAAATCATTTACTTTTATGTTAATGATGGGCTCCCAACCATCATCTAATTTCCTAGGGATAGATGTTTCAAGTTTCAACTTTTCTTCTCTAACTTTCATGAGAGCATTGGTAATATGTTTAGTAAAGGCCATATTCATGGCACTAGCATTGGGAATTCTAGCAAGCTTTTGTAGGAACATAATAACTTCAGAGATATTACAATCATCAAAATCAAAATTATTATCATCAAAAGTAATGGGACCATTATCTCCCATATCTCTAAAAATTTCAGCACTTTTATCAGAAGCAATTTCAGCAATTTAGCACGTTTCACCGAAGGGATGGAGATTTTGTTAACACCAACTACTTTACCATTAATAGTAGGAGGTTTACTAGCACTTTGGGATTTAGTTTTACTAGTAGTGGTGATAGTGCAAACTCTAGCAATATTATTCTTTTTAGCCAATTCATCTTGTCTTTCCCACCTAACACGTAATTCAGCCATCAACCTAACATTATCATCAATTCGAACTTGGATGGCATTCAAAGTTTTAATTTCTTTAACATCATGTGGCAAAACCTTCACTTTTATAAAATCAACATCAATAGGTAGGATATCTACTTTAGAGGCAAGAACATCTATTTTACCAAGCTTTTTCCTCACCATATTTATTAAAAGCAGTTTGTAGAGGTTTTATTATTGTTGTAGGAATCAACATCAATAAATTCTCTAAGAATGTTTTCAAGATCAGAGGTAGAGCTTTTATTATTGTTGTAGGAATCGCCATAAGAATTACCATAACCATTATTAGGAGGATAGGGCCTATAATTTTTTCCACCAAAATTATTTCTATAAGCATTGTTATTAAAATTATTATTTCTAATAAAGTTCACATCAACATGCTCTTCTTGAGAAACCAAAGAGGCTAAAGGAAAATTATTTGGATCAACTTGAGATTTACCATTAACAAGCATAGACATAATAGCATCAAGCCTTTCACTCAAAGAGGAGGTTTCCTCAACAGAATTTACCTTCTTACCTTGTGGACCTCTCTCAGTGTGCCACTCTGAATAATTTATCATCATATCATCAAGAAGCTTTGTTGCATTGCCCAAAGTGATGGACATAAAGGTACCTCCTGCAGCTGAATCCAATAGGTTCCTCGAGGAGAAATTCATCATGCATAAAAGGTTTGTATAATCATCCAAGTAGTCAGTCCATGAGTGGGAAAATTCTTCACCATAGTTTTCATTATTTCCCAAAATTTAGCAACATGTTCATTATAAAATTGTTTAAAATTCATTATGTCACTTCTCATGGATATAATCTTAGCAGGGGGATAATATTTTCCAATGAAAGCATCTTTACACTTAGTCCATGAATCAATACTATTTCTAAGAAAAGATAGCAACCATTCTTTAGCTCTTCCTCTCAAAGAGAAAGGAAATAATTTCAGTTTAATAATATCTCCATCCACATTTTTATATTTTTGCATCTCACATAGTTCAACAAAATTATTAAGGTGAGCAGTAGCATCATCAGTACTAACACCAGAAAATTACTCTTTCATAATAAGATTTAATAAAGCAGGTTTAATTTCATAGAAAGCAGTAGTAGGAGAAGGTGGAGCAATAGGTGTCCAAATAAAATCATTGTTGTTTGTGCTAGTAAAGTCACACAACTTAGTATTCTCAGATGAACTCATTTAGCAAAATAAAAGCAAGCAAATAAATAACAGCTATAAAGTAAACTATTTTTTTATATGTTTTTGATATAAAGAAACAAAACAAGACAAAAATAAAAACAAGACAATAAAAAAAATAAAGAGGTTGAGAGTGAGAGACTCCCCTTGCCAGAAGACTTCTTTCTCCCCGGCAACGGCGCCAGAAAAAGTCTTTGATGTTGGCAAAGCGTGTTGGGAACCCCAAGAGGAGGGTGTGATGAGCACAGCGGTAGGAATTTCCACTCAGTTAAGAACCAATGTTATCAATACAGTAGGAGAAAGAGGATCTTCAGAAGGTTGATGCCACTAACGGTGCTGATGGCGCCTCACCGGTGTCAACAACAACGCGGAACCTGCACACAACACAACCAAAATACTTTGTCCCAACGGTACAGTGAGGTTGTCAATCTCACTGGTCTTGCTAAAAACAAAGATTAGACGTATAGTGTGGAGAATGGTGTATGCTTGCGGTAAGTAAAAAAAGCAGGAAATTGTAGAGGTTTGTTTAACAGTGTAGGAAAATGGACCGGGGTTCATAGGTTCACTAGTGGTGTCTCTCCATAAAAGATAGCATGCTGGGTGAACAAATTTCAGCTAGGCAATTGAAAAGTAGAGGTTGGACCGTAGTGCACATTCATGACATGATGACTACTATGATATTTAGTGCGAGCAATACAACAATATACACAGACCGTAATCCAACTATATCTATGACTAATAATCCACCCTCTAGTTATCATCCGAACCCCCTTAGGTATTAAGTTGCAAGCAACAGATATTCGCATTAAGCAATGTGTGTAATGTAAGCAATGATTGTACACGCGTGCACTCACACCGCTGTTTTCTCCCTAGTGGCAACAACACATCCTCCCCCATCACGTTTCTGTCACTCGAGAACGGGCGAAAAGGAGGCATGAACCCACCATCGAGCATAAATACTCCCTCTTGGAGTCACTAGCAACTACTTGGATAGAGAAACCACTGGCAACGGAAAGCATGCAAGATCACAAATAACATATGCAATAAAGACTATAACAAGTTGGCATAAGTTCAATATTCATCGGATCCCAGCAAACACAACACATAGAATTACATAAGAACAATCTCGATCATGTTAGGCAGCTCACGAGATCTAAACATTAAGGCATAGGAGGAGAAGACAACCATCTAGCTACTGCTATGGACCCGTAGTCCAAGGATGAACTACTCACGCATCACTCCGGAGGCAGGCATGGTGATGAAGAGGCCTCCGGTGATGATATCCTCTCCGGCAGGGTGCCGGGAGACAGCTTCAGAACCCCCCTGATCTAGGGTTGACGACGACGGTGGCTGCGGAACTTTTCGAGGATATTTGATCAGGTACTTCGGGTTTTCCTTTGGAGGGGATTAAATAGGCGAAAGGGCAAAGGCGGTGGAGCCCTTGGGGGCCCCACACCACCCCCCGGTGCGGCCAGGGGGCGCGCCACCCCATGGTGTGGGCCCCCTGTGGCCCCTCCCCGGGTCTCTTCGGGACTCCGTGGAACCTTTGTGAATTCTAGGACTTCCGGTCTTGGAATTTTCCAATTCCGAGAATATTTTCAGAACAACTTTTCTGAAACTAAAAACAGCAAAAAACAGGGAACTGGCTCTATGGCATCTTGTCAATAGGTTAGTACGGAAAATCGATAAAAATGACATAAAGAAGGGAGAAAACATATAGCAATTGACATAATATCATCATGGGGCATCAGAAATTATAGATACGTTGGAGACGTATCAATATACTGTCCAATACCCGTTCTGACGGCGCCTTCGACTTAGTCCCCTCCACCGGTTGGCTCATTGAGGCAACAACAGAACTCTTCTTAGTTCTTTTTCGAGCCATCTTCTTAGGCTCCTTGTGAAATACATTTGCTACCGCCGAGGGCGTCCTGGCTGAGGCCAACTTGCTCGGGGGCTTCCGGTTCTTGAGAACAAAAAAGACGCTTCGTGCATTGATATTTATCCGCTTTCTCCGCTGGCAAGAGAAGTTCATCAAGATCTTCTATGACGGCCCCATCGTAAGGATTGTTGACGAGGTAGTTATTAGGGTCCTCATCTTCAGCATCGTCGTCATCATGTCGCACGGACTTTGCAGGTGAGAAATCCTTGTGTTGGCTTGGGTGCCCCGACCCCTCGACCGGTGTTGGAGTGTTGACAGAAGTAGTGTCCAAACGAATTACTGATTTTGGTCATGTAAATGGCCAAACCAATCACTGCTCCAGGTTTAACTCGCTGTCGGCATTGGGGGGTTGGTTCGAAGGATCAAGATCACCGCAACCGGGGAGCACCCGACTCAATGTCACCCTGAACACATCGTCGGTCATACGCACGCCGTGGGACACATGGTTGAGAGGTGTGACGATCTTTCGTTTAGCCACGTCCTTTAACTCGCCGTTCACACGGGGGAGCAATATGCATCCCGTCTCGTCGGCCTACGAAACGTCGCGCTATCGTCGTTAGAGATTGAGGTCGTCATCAATGAAGTCATAATATGTAATTAAGTTGTGGACACTGAATTACCTTGAGGGCATTGAGCTTGGACAAGGGAGATGGACCGCTTAGGGTTGTCAGCGGTGTGGCAGAGACGTGGCGGGGCGGCGATGGATCTTCGCGACCATGCGGCTCGGGATTGGCGGCCTCGTTCTGCGCAATAGGCGCCACAATGGGGGCCTCGTTCTGCGCAACAGGCGCCACGATGGGGGCTATATTGATCCTGGGGGAGGCCCTTGTCTGCCACCATCCATCCATGACCCAAAGGACTGAGCGACGGACGCACAGATGCTAGGAAGGAGCACGTTGACCCTCTCATTCACAAGTTGGTCGATCGTTTTGTCTGGCACCTTGTTCCGCTCCTTTCTCTTCTCCTTACTGTTCGGGTAGTAGTGCGCATGCCGATGACCCTTTCCGAGGCCATGCACATGGCCACGATGTGGCTTCTTGTCTATGGTCACTCCCTTCGTCGCGTTAAGCGCCCTAATAAAAGGGGTGTCATACGGGTCCTTATTGGTCGTCGTAGAGGGCCCCACATCAGACTGAGAAAGACGTTCTTTTTCTGCTTCCTCGACATATTTCTGCTTAAGCTCTTTGACCTTCTTGTTCAACATAAGATCGTCGGGTTTTTGGGGATCCTCCCTATAATGGGCCCTGACAAAATTTCTCACCCGCGGGTCTGTGATCTTGTCATATGGATTCGGCCCTTTCCTCTGCGCACCCTGCTTAGCCCATTTTTTTTCCTTTCCAACGTAACCCCGGCTTCCGAGATTGTGCGTACCTATGTTCTTCTCTCGGAAATCCTTTCCCCACTTCCCCAGCACCACCCTTTCCGGTTTGAGTTCGTCGGCCTTGAATATGGTCAAGTCTTCCTCCGAAATGGAGGGACGCATTTTATGGATCTCATCAAAACCCTTACCCGCATCAACACCCTCCCGCAAATTGGATCTCCAAGTTGTAAACGCCTTAGTGAACTTTCCAAGTGCTAAGAAGTTTACCAGATTGCTCTTCAGTTCCTGGTTGTCATAAGGAGACGGTAACTTGTACCGTGTGTGCAGCTTCTCAATAAACAGGGCGGCCATAGCCTTGTTTTCTTTATCTCTGAGTTGGCCCGTATTAATGTTGCCAAAGTCTTGAGCAATGCAGCCTATCTGGTTTCCATACCCTTTAGCGTACTCCTCCGGCTGGATAGGAAGACCGCTTTTCGGGTCCACTACTGTGAACTCTTGTCGGACGGTGGCGAGACGGTTTGGTCGTCTATCTTTGCGCTTACGCGTCTCCTCGCTGCCGGATGTGGTATCCCCGGTGCCACTACCGTTTTGACCTTCTCCAGCCGAATAAGTATCGAAGAAATCTTCATCTTCCTTCTGGGAGTAACCCTTGGCCATAAGTGTAGCCTTGTACTTTTCAATCGTACCATCGGGCCTAACCTTCTTTTTGAACACTCACTTGCATCCTAATGGTTTACAGCCATAAGGACGTTCAGTGATCTCCCACATTCCATTAGCCATGATGGAATCCATCTCGCTACGGACCGCTTCTCTCCAGTAGTCAGCATCTGGAGATGCATAAGCTTATGAAATAAAAGTGGGAGTATCATCCACAAGGTACACAAGGAAATCATCACCAAAATACTTTGCAGTCCTCTGTCTCTTTCCCCTACCAAGGGTTTCCTCGTCATCCTTCTCAATATTTTCATCATGTGTTTGTTCATAATATTCCATAGGAATGGCAGGCTCAAGAGTCTCCTCTGATTCCTGTCTAGAAGTGCTCCGCATATCTCTCATAGGAAAAATATCCTCAAATAATGTAGCATCTTTAGACTCCATAATCGTACCGACCTTAATGTTAGGTACCTCAGATTTCATTACTAGAAATCTAAACGCTATTATTAGCGTATCCCAAATTAACGCGATCCACGGTCTTTGGTCCAAGTTTACGCTTTTGGGGGATCAGCACATTGACTTTCGCCAAACAGACCCAAGTATGTAAGTACGAGAGTGTTGTTTTTCTTTTCTCCATTGCTCATAGGGAGTGACCTCATTATCTTTCGTCGGAACTTTATTCAGGACATGACATGATGTCAATATAGCACCCCCATCATGCCTTGGATAAACCCGATGTATCTAACATGGCGTTAACCAAGTCTGTTAGAGTACGGTTTTTCCATTCAACAACCCCATTTGACTGAATTGAATAGGGAGGCGTCCTCTCATGAATAATATCATGTTCCGCACAGAAAGAGTCAAACTCATTAGAGAAATACTCTCCACCGTGATCTGACCAGATTCGTTTAATTTTCTTTTCAAGTTGATTCTCAACTTCTGCCTTATAGATTTTAAAGTAGTGTAGAGCCTCATCTTTAGTGTTTAACGGATATACATATCAAAATCTAGTGGAATCGTCTATTAACGTCATGAAATATCTCTTTCCACCTTTAGTCAAAACACCATTCATCTCACAGAGATCAGAATGTATGAGTTCTAATGGCACCAAGTGTCTCTCCTCCACAGCTTTATGGGGCTTACGAGGTTGCTTTGGTTGCACACACGAATGACAGTTAGAACCTTTGGCTAAAGTGAAATTTGGAATTAAATTTAATTTTGCTAACCGCGTCATGCAACTGAAACCAACGTGACAAAAACGTGAATGCCAAACTTCTGTTTCATCAACACTCGAATGAATATTGTTCACGACTTTATTACAAAAATCAGCGAGGGAAAATGGAACAGACCTCCACACTCATACCCTTTTCCAAGAAACAGTCCATATTTCGTTACAACTACTTTATTGGACTCAAAATCCAACTCAAACCCTTCTCTACATAGAAGGGATCCACTAACGAGATTCTTCTTGATGACAGGGACATGCTGCACGTTCTTGAGCTGCACGATCCTTTCCAAAGTAAACTTCAGATCGACCGTGCCAACACCAAGTACATAAGCACTTACGCCATTCCCCATCAATACGGACTCGTTCCTTGTGACCTGATAAGAAGAAAACAATGAGATGTCAGCACACACATGAGTATTTGCACCTGTGTCAATTCACCAATCAGTAGACTGACAAACTGAAAATATAGTAAACAAATTACCATACCCAGATGCCCCTTTCTCATTGTTGCTCACAATCATGTTGACAGCCTTGGAATCTTGTCCTGGCTCTTGTACTTGTTTGCGCACTTCACAGCCCAGTGTTCCAGAGAACCAAAAGTGAAGCAGTTATCTTTCTTCTTATCCTTCTTGAACGTCTTCTTGGCCTTCTTCTTGAAGTCGGTATTCTGCTGGACACCAGTCCTCGCCTTGTTCTTGTGTGAGTTGTAGTTCTTCTGTACCATATTGGTCGCAGAAGTCCCTTCGTTCCCTTTTCCATGCGAGTCATTTGCCCTCGAATTTTGCTCAACACTCAGATGGCCGATGACATCCTAAACTGAGAATTCACGCATCTGATGTTTCGGAGTAGTGGCAAACCTCCTCCATGAATTAGGCAGCTTGGCGATTATGCATCCCGCGACAAACTTGCACGATAGCACGCACTTGAGAATTTCAACGTCCTTAGCGATGCACTGTATCTCATGAGTCTGCTCCAATACAGAACGGTTGTCGACCATTCTCTAATCATGGAATTGCTCTATACTGTACATCTTATTGCCAGCATCGGTTGCGCCGAATTTGGATTTGAGTGTCTCCCACAAGTTCCTGGCAACCCACATATGTAAATATACGTCAACAAACTTATCTCCGGTCACGCTTAGAACGCATCCAACAAAGACGATGGTGGCATCCCTAAACGCCTTCTCATGTTCAGAGTAATCGTTCCCGTGGGAATGACACCGACGACCCAGAACACGTTCATAGCCGTGCAGTAGCACAACCATAAATCGAAAATTTCCTACACATATTAGATTTTTGGATTGTTAAGAATTTTGGCAATTTACAGATAAATTAATCCAAGTATAAATCATGAGCATGACGTAAACATACTGATAATTTACCATGTCCATGCATACTAGATTGATAGTAGATACATCTACGCAAACTACTAGTATTGCAGACATGGAAATAATAAGGATAGAGATAAACGTGTTATACCCTACGGTCGGCCAGTTGGCAGTAGTCGTAGCAGAGGCGGCAGCTGCGGCGGCGGTTGCAGCAGCGGTGGCGGCCTCGGTGGTAGCAGCAACGCGTTCGGCTTCGGTGGCCATGTTGACGACGAGGGCGACGCGGTAGTAGTCGAAGTAGATGAACAGCAGCAAGCAGTCGCGTAGGAGACGCTCCCCCAAAAACCTAATCGCCCCTCTCCCTTACAGGATCTGGAGAGGCGAGGTTTCGGAGACCTGCTCTCCCGTCGGCCATGTACGCGGTAGACGGGATGGGATCAGCGGCGGCAGCAACAGAGATTGTAATGACAATGGGCGCAAGAGGCAGAGCGTATGAGGTGTGTTTTTCTGTGTCCGCATGAGCCTCCAATATATAGGCACGGCCGGGTACGAGAACGGTCAGCTCACAAATTGAATTGGGTTTTACTACAGCCGTTACCACGTGATCGATGCGGCATTTTACTGCGCGCGGTTACCCTGTGATCAATGCGGCGTTTTACTATGCACGGTTGTTACCAAAATAAATGTGACGCAATTACAGACAACAATCAATATAACGTCTCATATTATTGGCATGTCTGTTGACTCTCCCGCGTCGTGACGTGGCGTGGCGTGGCGAGGCGGCGAACGTGCGTGTGGAACGCCTCCACAACTCCTCTCTCTTCATACCAAATCACACTAGTGGGGAGAGAACTCACCTTATAAACTGGTACAAAACTCTCTCAATTAGCAATATGGGACTAAACTCCCATCATTTGTTATGGCAGCATGCGACTAGGGATTAAATGGAAATTGCCTATTGGGGCTAAGGCCCACCCAAAATTTCTGATCAATGAATTTGTTGGTCTTTACAAAAAAAAAGTTCATATTTTTGCAGAAAGTGCTCTGTTAAACTAGTAACTGGTTGCCGCATATGGAGAGTTAAAAAAATGTCACACGCATGGAGTCAAAAACAAAAAGGAAAGCTAGCCGGCCGACGCCGGGGCGGGAAGTGTTCATGTCCCGATCTCCTTTTTCCGGCCGACAGCAGGTGACGGTGCGCATGCACAGCTCGTGGTACCTGCGATGCTCCTTTGTCCTTTCGTCTCGTCGCTAGCTCTTTAAGACGAGCGATCGATCGGTCCACGTCGGAGCCAGGCTCTCGGTCCCGCTCCACCCATCTGGCTATCTCGCAAATTTAGCCACGTCGCCCCTTGATGCCCCCCGCGTTCGTCGACCCGTCGCCCGACCGTCTCTATGCTAGTACGTACTCCACCCACCGCGCGCGAGGTGATCCATCCATGATTATTCAAGCTAGCGTCCCCGCCCATCACCGTGCCGGCCGGCCGGCCGCCGCGCGCGCGCACGTCAACCTCGGCGGCGCGGCGCATACGTACGTACGTAGGTCTCTAGGCCGGCCGAGCGCCGCTCGGTGCAGTTATGGTCGATCGAAACCGGTCCTCCGGTGCATCGGACATGCAACTTCTCGCTGTCTCATTCTCACCCCCCTGCTCCCGTCACCGTCATCCGCGTCGGATTGCTAGCTGTGGGTGGTGGTGCCCGTGCATGCATGCCTAGCGCGCGGCGCCGACGACGGCGACCGATCGCTCGGGCCGGGATGTTGCCGCTGCTTTCTTGACGCGGTCGAGCACCGGGAATTAAAGCGGTGGAGGGAGATGCGTACGAACCCTCGCCGTTGGGGACGCGCGAAAGCGGCCGGGGTGCGCAGCGCCGGCCGCGGCCGCGCAAAGATTGCGGCGTTCGTACGTGTGCGGTGATCCCGTCGCTTGATGGTACTTGCATCTTCTGGCGAATGGATGTGGAAATCTGGAGTGGCCCTCGCGTCCACGCCTAGCTAGTGCGATCGATTGAGCAAGGACAAGCACGGATTAGCCAAATTTACCACCTGCCAGTTTGTTGCTACACTATACAGTCCACGTAGGCATGATTGGTTGAGGATCATGACACGCCTACCTACGCATCCAAATATTTTTTGGTTAACATGATTACTTTGTGATTAATGGGTACGCAATTTGCTCATCATAAACAACCACAACCTTTTTCACACTACAGGAATCTGCTTATAGGCCGACGGCAAAAGGCCGTCGGCACAGGTCAGAAGCCCGTCGGCCTCCTCTGTGCCGACGGTGGCCGTCGGCACACTGCCGTCGGCACACGGCTCGTCGGCGCAGGTAAGGGGGCCGTCGGCACACGAAAATGCCGTCGGCACAGCTGAGTGGTGGGCCCCACCTTGCTCTGACAGCGGGCCCCACGCTGTCAGAGCGTTGGTCTGGTGGTGGCCTCTGTGCCGACGGCCACCCTCGGCACAAGGTGGGACACGCGGCAGCACCTGGTGCGTCCCTGGGCGGGCTCTGTGCCGACGGCATTGCCGTCGGCACAGGGGGGACACGTGGCGGCTGCTGGTGCGCTTCTGGGGCATGGGCTGTGCCGACGGCAATGCCGTCGGCACAGGACTGACCATTTGGTCAGCGTAGGCCCTGTGCCGACGGCATTGCCGTCGGCACAACCTATGCCCAGGTTTTTTTTTTGCCCTTTTTGGTGCTGTTTTGGTTCCAAAATTCACAGCAAAATTACAAATAATGATCCAATGCAACAGAAACATCTAGAAGCTCAGTACCATCATTATTAACCATCAAAACATCCAGACAAACATCGTTTAAGGTCATACATCGATCCTGATACGTCCATCGATCCAGATACATCCATACATCGATCTAGATACATCCCTAGCTAGGAGAAGGGGTGAAGCCCAGGTCTCCACTCGTGAAATGAGGACGATCATGTGTCGCGTCCGTCGAACCAGCTCCGGAGCCACCAGGCGAGGTACCAGGAGTGGCCGAAGCACGGCCGTGAATCGGCGTCGACTGGCGCGAACCCGGGGAGCCACTAGGAGAAGCCCGGCCAAAAGCCGTGTTCCCCGAAGCTCCAGTATCCTACATGTTCGAGCACGAGTTAGACACTTTAGAGGCAAAGTAAATCAGTAATCGACGTGTGGAAAAGAACACATACCGGGGTCTCTGCGTAGTATGTGAGGGCAAACTCATCCCTCGATATGAATATCGGGACCGGCCCTGCCGCTTCAGGAGGCTCTCCTGGATGCGATCCTCTCTCTCCGGTGGTCATCCACCTCATCATCGCCTACAATATGGTTTAGATGTCATGTGTTGCCAAGATGATTTAGACTTGTCATATTTTGCAGAAATATGGATTGAAAACTTACACTCGATACCGCGCTATGGTACGAAGTGAGGGCGTCGGTCCTCTGCTGCCACGCCTGTAGGTTCTCCTTGTACTTCTCATAAGCGGCGGCATAGGCTGCATCGAACTCCGGCTACAATTTAGGAAACAAGTTAATATCGACAACTTAGCAATGCAGAGGGGAATGTAAGAAAACATGATGAGAATGAGAGGACAGCTTACATCGGCAGAGGCAGAGGCAGCTCTAGCACGCCGTCCACGAGGCTGGACAGGGACGGCGTCGACGGGGAGGGTAGCCTTGATACGAGTGAGGCTCGCGGTAGGCGTGGCCACCTTATCAAGGATTCTCAGACGGCCGTGCTCCCTCCCGTTCCCCGCTAGCATCAACGCCGTCTCGTCGTACTCGTGCTCGAAGGGGTCCTCGACCTGCGGGTGTAGAATCTGGAACGCCGAGGTGTAATCCTGCATGTCCGACTCGGCTCTGCCGTAGTACTCAGGAGCCGAGGACGTGGCGGCGTCCGAAACGGACTTCTTCCGCCTCATCGTCTTCCACGCCGCCAAGTAAGTAGCTGGCACCCCACTCTGCTTCTCCTGCATCGCAAAAGTAAACGTTATGTGTATCAAGTAGAAACATGCATGATAGAAAATAAACCATCTTTTCCATGTATGTACATACCATCCTCTTCTTGAAGCGGTCGGTGTTGAGGCTTCCTCCACTGTGGGTGCCCCCGTGGCCTCGGTTCTTCTTGTTCCGCTTGCTCACGGCATTATGTTCGGGGTCTTCCCCGGCCCACTTCCTAGCCAGCACCGCCCATGCGTCCTCGTGTCTTTCGGCCCAGTGTGGAATGACCTGAGAATGCAATAGTGAAGTAAAAAGGAGGCAATGCAATGGCAAATTAACTGAAATGTAGAATGACATAGATAGTTTACTTACCCTCATGAAATCCTCGACTGTCATCTTGGGCGGGTCCGCGACATTGTCCTTCTTCTTGGCCCTTTTGCCCTTCTCGGCCATGAACGCGCTGATGGCGGTGTGCTTCTGGTTGTACCACACCTGGAGGGTCAACCTCATGCACGCCTTGCGGAGAACCCGACGCGCCGCGCCTCTATCCGCCTCAAGCACCCGGAAAAAGCACTTCAATCATGCATGAAGAAAATAGCGAGTTAGAACGGTGGTGTCATCAACTACGAACGAAACTCATGAAAATATAACTTACCCAAAACCTGGTGGTCACGGCGTCAGAAGCCTTCCCGAATGGCGCGCAATCGGCAGCCTCGTAGTCCAGCCAAGAAGACGCCAACTTCGGCTCGCCATCCACAGCCGTGGTGTAAAAGCCCGGCCAATAAAGCCGGATCAGAGCTCCAAGCAAGCTCGAAGGCTGGCGGCTCCCTTCAACATATGTCCAATTGCTGCATAATAATCAAACATTAGTACATATGCCAAAAATGAAACTACATATTTAAAATTACAAAATTAGTAAACTTACTCCTTCTTATTTGGATAAATAAGAGTCTTCTCCTCCTCCGTGGCAGGCTGCTTATCCAAACCGGGGACTCCCGCTTCCCCGCGAACTCGCAGCTTCTTCGGTGCCCCTCCTCCTCCCTCCACCTCCCCCTCCATCTCCACCTCCTCGTCCTCGTCCTCCTCCTCCTCCTCCGGTCTGTACTCCTCCTCCTCCTCCCGTCTGGACTCCGTCTCCCCCTCCTCCCTATACTCTATCTGCAGCTGGGAAGCCACATCACCAGACGCGGAGGGTGGAGGCTCCAAGTCTACACCTCCCCCGCCACCTCCACCTCGTCCTCGTCCTCGTAACATAAAACAACAAGGTAGAACCCACCTCTTTGGAAGATTCACGATGTTTCGTCCGATACGGGGGTTTCACCCTATAAGCGCGTGTAAACTCACGAGAGAGAAGTGGATGCCGGTGAAGCGGCCCACACCCCGGAGTGAAATCTTTGCCATCAAAAGCACACAACACACCTATAATAACATGCTATGGCATAAACTTGCTTGTGTTGGGGTCCAGACGCTCCGGATCCACCCCTCCGGTGAAACCCTAGACCCGCAGGAGAAATACCGGACTTATACGGAAACACGCGGTAACGGCGTCGAAAGGGGGTAGCATTGTGGAACTAGGTGATTGGTTGTGTTAGGGTAGGCCATAGGAACATAAAACAACAAGGTAGAACCCACCTCTTCGGAAGATTCACGATGTTTCGTCCGATACGGGGGTTTCACCCTATAAGCGCGTGTAAACTCACGAGAGAGAAGTGGATGCCGGTGAAGCGGCCCACACCCCGGAGTGAAATCTTTGCCATCAAAAGCACACAACACACCTATAATAACATGCTATGGCATAAACTTGCTTGTGTTGGGGTCCAGACGCTCCGGATCCACCCCTCCGGTGAAACCCTAGACCCGCAGGAGAAATACCGGACTTATACGGAAACACGCGGTAACGGCGTCGAAAGGGGGTAGCATTGTGGAACTAGGTGATTGGTTGTGTTAGGGTAGGCCATAGGAACATAAAACAACAAGGTAGAACCCACCTCTTCGGAAGATTCACGACGTTTCGTCCGATACGGGGGTTTCACCCTATAAGCGCGTGTAAACTCACGAGAGAGAAGTGGATGCCGGTGAAGCGGCCCACACCCCGGAGTGAAATCTTTGCCATCAAAAGCACACAACACACCTATAATAACATGCTATGGCATAAACTTGCTTGTGTTGGGGTCCAGACGCTCCGGATCCACCCCTCCGGTGAAACCCTAGACCCGCAGGAGAAATACCGGACTTATACGGAAACACGCGGTAACGGCGTCGAAAGGGGGTAGCATTGTGGAACTAGGTGATTGGTTGTGTTAGGGTAGGCCATAGGAACATAAAACAACAAGGTAGAACCCACCTCTTCGGAAGATTCACGACGTTTCGTCCGATACGGGGGTTTCACCCTATAAGCGCGTGTAAACTCACGAGAGAGAAGTGGATGCCGGTGTAGCGGCCCACACCCCGGAGTGAAATCTTTGACATCAAAAGCACACAACACACCTATAATGACATGCTATGGCATAAACTTGCTTGTGTTGGGGTCCAGACGCTCCGGATCCACCCCTCCGGTGAAACCCTAGACCCGCAGGAGAAATACCGGACTTATACGGAAACACGCGGTAACGGCGTCGAAAGGGGGTAGCATTGTGGAACTAGGTGATTGGTTGTGTTAGGGTAGGCCATAGGAACATAAAACAACAAGGTAGAACCCACCTCTTCGGAAGATTCACGACGTTTCGTCCGATACGGGGGTTTCACCCTATAAGCGCGTGTAAACTCACGAGAGAGAAGTGGATGCCGGTGTAGCGGCCCACACCCCGGAGTGAAATCTTTGCCATCAAAAGCACACAACACACCTATAATAACATGCTATGGCATAAACTTGCTTGTGTTGGGGTCCAGACGCTCCGGATCCACCCCTCCGGTGAAACCCTAGACCCGCAGGAGAAATACCGGACTTATACGGAAACACGCGGTAACGGCGTCGAAAGGGGGTAGCATTGTGGAACTAGGTGATTGGTTGTGTTATGGTAGGCCATAGGAACATAAAACAACAAGGTAGAACCCACCTCTTCGGACTCTGACTTGCGGCGACGCGACGGGCGCTACTCTGCTTCTGCATGGGCGTGAGCGTGTTGGTCAACACGCACCGGCCTCAGCAAAGCCAGCAGCGGCGACGGATGGCCTACAGTCTACAGAGGCTCGGCGATTTGCCCCGGACCGACCGTCTCCCATCTTTTTTGGCCTTTCACATGTACTACCAGCATTTCTATCCACGTTCGTCCGAAGTCCTCCGTCGGGTATGCGCGCGCACACCCGGAGACGCAACGCAAAAGCGGCCGGTCAGTTGATTGATCGGTGGATGCAATGTCCATCAATCATTGCACACACCGATACGGCACCGTACGTTTCCACACCAAAGCGCAAAGCTCGACCATGTACCGCGACGTGGCATACCGCCCGAACGCATATATGTATGCGCGGCATCGCATTACTTGGTGTAGCAAGGTGGTTGATTCAGCGTGTATGCTACGTACGTGTACCAGCAAGCTACACCTGCTTCTTTAGCCTTTCTTGTGTACTCCGTACCGACCAAGAATTTGCGTAGGGCCTCGCCGATCAGCCGGTACAATACAAGCTTGCTGTCGTCGGCGCCTTTTCGCGCTTTCGGTCGGCGGAGGAGACGTCGCAGGTGGCCGTGCATGCGCCGTATCTACCAATTGCCCCTTTTCCGTCCCTGGACGGTTGTCAGCTTATCACGATAACGCAACGCAGTTAATGGCAGGTCAACATGATCGCTGGTTAACTAAAACGCTACTACTACTAGTACCACTACAAATTTCGTATGTCATTTTTTTTCTTCCATGTTTAAACCACGCATGTAATATTTCTGACATGCGAACGTCGCATACTTTTTCTTTGCGAGACATTTTGGTTGGACTCGTAGTTTTACTTTGTGCTACACTTAGCAATTCAGTATGTGCCACCGCTCTAGCTGCCAAAACAAACCATCATTTGTAAGGCCTTCCGGCTGACCTACGCAATTTCTTCATGGTCTCGCCTTCCAGATCCTCCTCAGTTTTTTTTTTTTTTTTGCAGGATCAGATTGGTTATTTTCCCTCTTAAGTTAGCTTGCAAGAGCAGAGTTCTTTCTTGAGGAAAGTCCATTTTCCTCATTGATACAAGTTAATGGTCTATAATCCTATCTGGGATGGGAAGGAAGCTGTGGCAAGTTATAGCATGCGCGGGACGTGTACATTCTGCATGTTTGTTTCAGGGTTCCAGATGGTCTGCTGGATGGGATATATGGGTTTGCGTACAACATTAGGCCATGCGGTTTCGAAGAAAATTAAACAAAAAATGCTCCTTAAACAGAATATCCGTTGTAAGAATGGTACTTTGATTCTACCTGCAAACTTGCGGAACATGGGACAATAAAACCGATCCTCTTTTAAAGCTAGTGAAAAATTCTACCGATGTAAGCTGTGCATCAATATAAAATAGTCATAAATGCATATAATTAGAATTTGACCTTTACAAAAATAAAAACTAAGCATATAGTTAGAATTTGACCTCCTTCCCTATATGCAAGGTTATTTTCATGTTTCTGAAAACATGAATGTTTCAAGCTTGTGAAACGGTCATACAGAATGATGGCCGTATTACTATTATGTGAAACTTAATGTCATTGCGATTTGTAGTTGAGGGCACCTTGCCTAATTGAAGTCCCCTGGTGAGGACGGACATATGTGTACGCGCATGTGTGTGCGTGTGCCTCCTTCTGGAGGTTGTACCCCTGATGTACCTTTTCAACGAAATGAACCGCAAATTATTTTGTATTTTCTCGAAAAAATAGTATGTGATACCATATGCCTAACAAGCTGTCTAACACTATGTAATCGTAGCTGCCTTGTGCATTTTCCTTTATATATCGTGAATGGATAAATAATCTCTAGTTTCTCATCGCAAGTAAAAGTTTTTGAGCTCCTATGATATGCATGTTCTCACGTGTATAATTAAAGATGTATTTAATCGTAGGTTGGTATCTGACATATTGAAATACCATAATATGAAAAACACAACCACAACCTGTGTGGTTTTGGGAGGATATTTGGTTAGGGGACAATGCGTTGTCTCAGGCATATCCTTCATTGTATAATATTGTTCAACAAAGAAATGTTTCGGTAGCAAGCGTGTTATCGAACAATCCTCTGAATGTTCAGTTTAGGAGGTTCATTACCGGCGATAGGAGAATGCAATGGCTTCATCTAGTCGAGCGCTTGATAGTATAATTATGTTTCTTGATCATATCTGCAAATTGTTTACACATGTCATTGTCCGGAACCCGAGGCCCCAAAGTGACAATAATTGGGACAACCGGAGCGGATGGATGTGATGTGAGGACCACATGTGTTCACGGAATGTTAATGTTTTTCTACGGTGCTTTATTAAAAGGAGCAACTTAATTATGAGTACTTTCCCTTGAGTCCCCGCTGCAACGAGCTGGTAGGACAGAACATGTTGTGCAAATTTGTCATTGCGAGCACGTACGATTAAATTGGAACACATTCCTATGCTTTGCCTAGAACTTGGATGTTTTATTATTATCTATTTGCAATGCTCATGTTTTGATTATTATATGAACTATCTTATCCATGCAACGCCCGTTCAACCATCCATATGCCTACAGTACTTTAATCCTGCTGTTTCCCACAATTGCTACCGTTTTTACTATTTTACTTCTCCTGTTATTTTACTACTGCTGCTGCTATTAAACTGTTACCACTGAGCAAGTCTACTTTTAGGTGCAGATGAACTGACAACTCATCTGTTAAGTCTTATAAATATTCTTTGCCTCCCCTTGTGTCGAATCAATAAATTTAGGTTTTACGAAGACTGTTGCGATCCCCTATACTGGTGGGTCATCATTTTGCTTTATAAAAACTATAGATAGATGTCAGGAAGGGATCTAGACTCAGGACAAACAATTGCTTATACTACTCTTCCTCTTCCTTGGCTTTTCCTTAAGAAAAGGTGTCTCTTTTTGTGGAGATTGGTTTTTAGACTGGAAAATTGTTAGAAAATGAATAGAATTAACTTAATATTCTAATCTTTTTCCATGTCATGCTCGCTTAAAAGAATTGTATCATCTTTATATTAAAGGATGAAAATGCCACCATCGATCAAATGTGGAATAATTAAGGTCACTTGCATGTCCATCCTCCTTAGCCCATGTTATATGGATAACAAGGAAATTGGCGACTAGAATAAAGAACATCATGGATATTGTATATTCTTGTGTTAGTGTTTTCCTTATTTCAAAATAATGTCCAATGTCATCATTTACCTTAACTTCCGCACTTCCTCTCTCGAAAAACTTCGCAATGTAGTTAGATCATTACAACGAGAACCTTTTGATGCGTAAAGCCCGTTGTAGAAAGACCATTTAATCTTATCATATGCCTTTTGTTCTAAGTTAATCTTAAAGATGGCATCATCCATTATCTTACGCTAAAGCTCATGGATAGTTTCATGACAGACAATCACCCTTTTTGATATTTATCTCGATGTAACGGCTTTTTGTGTGGGTCAAACCACATCGTGCACAAAAAACATAATATAGTTGGTTCGCACCTTAGTGAATTACTAAAATTAACATTTAGAAAATAAATAAGACGATATTGCCAGCTTGCTCAACATCATCGTTTTGGGTAATAACATAATTACACCAAAGTTCGAATGATGTAAGGGCAACATGCCATTCTAAAATTTAACAAATATGGCGAACAAATCTGATTTTGTTGTATCTAGGAACGGAGGCAGGGGCGCGAGCTGGGGCCATGCCCCCCTTTCTGGATTATTTTTGAAAATGTCCTATATAATATGCATATTTACTCCTAAATTTCTCAAATGTTTCCTATATGCCCCCTCCAAATAATATAGTGTTCAATTTGGCCCCCTTTCCACTACTTTTCAATCCTTTTCTTGTTGTATCTCAACGTTTTTTTTTGGTAAATTTTAGCTGTGAACCCATGTAGTCTCGGGGCCTTCTTATGTTTCATTGAAAACACGGCTTCATTCACCTCATTTAACGCAAAGGTTTATATAAGACTTGTCACAATGGGGAGTAACATAGAGTGGTAACATACACATTTTTCTAGATTAGCTTACTACCTTCATAATGGGTAGTAACATAAAAGTGGTGTCATGCAAAGGTGTATTTATTAGCTTGTAGACTCATGTTGCATTGGGAGGTGTGATGTTACGGTAACTAGCTAAGAGCAAGTACAATAAGGTGACATAAGCAGGCTATAAGGATTTAAATAATATACTTTTGCTTATGTGGAGGAGAGAGATGAGGAGAGAGAACCAAAGCGGGCTACTAGTTAGTAGCCAGCTGCAACACGTGCTCCTAGACACTATGTGAGAGTGTCATGTGGGCCATATATTGATAAAGTAGTTCATTTATATAGCCAACTATTGTACATGTTGACTATAAACTAGCTATATGTGACATGGCAATGGCTTATAGCCAGCAGCTGGCTGTATTATTAACCATGCTCTAAGTTACCACAACCATCTTTCTCCTCATTAAATACTTGCCACATCAGATTTTTTGCCTACATGGCATTGATGTTACTGCTTAGTTACTGCTCAATGTGACCAGGCTAACTCTCGCATTTTCATCTGAGATGAGCTTAGGAATATCATCAATATGCCCCTCGTGTATAGAGGAGTGCGAAAACGAATGTGCTTTCTCCATCTCAAATTAATTGTCACGAGGATGGACAAAAGTTGATGTATCTAACACTAAATTATGTCTAGATGCGTCCATTTTTATCCATCTTATGACAATTAATTTGAGGCAGAGTGAGTACAAATTAAGTCGATATACATTCTCCAAGTTACTCTCTCTGGTTTTTTTTAGCAAGCTTCTGGAATTGTCTTGTGTCGTTGTCTAAAGTTAGCACGAGTGCAACGAGCCCACTCTGCTCCGGTGTCCCACACCCGAAAAGGGACGCTGGGTCCGCGCGACTAACCACCCTCCGGCCCCGCACGGCACCGATCCGTCCCCCTGGTTTTATTGAGCTTGTACCGGCGCATTGTTGTCCGAACCATCGGCCACACACAGAAACCGGCACAGGCCGCTTCCCCGTCACCGGTCGCCACCACCACCTCACCTACGTCGAAGCCTCGGCCCCGCCATAGCTCGCGCAGGGATGTATGGAACACGTGTGGCCGGCGCAGGATTCCACATCGCGCTCGTTGCTTCCCTCCCCCGCGCGCGCGCGCTCCCTCTGGGCCTTCGCTGCAGACTTCGCCTATATATAATCCTCCCCCACTACGAGAAAGGTAGCAGAAAAGAAGAAAATACTACTACTCCAGTGGCTGGTCCAAGATCCACAGCTGAGAAACGTCGCCCCCCTCCAGTCCCCGGCCAGCTGCTTTGACTCGTTTCGGTTCCCTGCGATCGAACCTTAAATTTGCGCCGCCGAGCTTGGCCGGGGAGGAGTTTCTCTACCTTCTTGGTAGTACGTGGCGTCGATGGAGCTGCTGGGGAGATCCTTATTGCAGGGCTCTGCCGGGCCCGCCACCCCCGCCGCGGCGGCGCCGCGCGGCGCTCGGGAGCGTGGAGGCGGCGCGCTCTGTTTCGCGAGCCTGAGCGGGCGGCAGGGGAGGTCGAGGACGGTGAGGTCGAAGGCGCCGGTGGGGGCCCTGGCCGAGCGGGTGGTGCTGTCGCCGGCCCCCGCGGAGCGGGTGGCGCGGCCGGAGGCGCACCCTCAGAGCGTCGCCGCGAGGGCCGTGGTCACCGTGCGCCGGAAGCGGAAGGAGGACGCCAAGGGGCCGCGTGGCCGAGCAGATGGACGCGTACGCCGACAGGGTCGGCCGGAGCGTCCTGCTCGAGCTCGTCAGCACGGAGACCGACCCAAGTAAGCTCGCTCGCTCCTCCTCCGTCCACGCCGCCGCGAAGCTTCCGCTCCTCTGAATTCCACGCCTCTCGCGCAGTCGCGCTGCATCGTTTTTTTGACTGAGTTAGTTGTTGTGTTCGCGCGATTTGCCTCCTCCAATACCAGCTTTACCTTTTTTCTCCTCGCTTTCCATTCGCCGGCTAGGCTGAACGGGAATATTCCAGCTGGTGGGTCTTGACCTGTGCGTGCGTTGCTTCCGAGTCATCGTGTCCACATCCACACATGGAAGTCGAGCGCGCACACCAACCCTGTTTCCTTCTCGATTTGAGTTTTTTTTCCCTCTCACATGTGGCATGTCGTATCGTATGAAGCATCATCAAAATTCAATATGGGAATCATTCGTCGGAAGCGTGCATTGAGCTGGTACTGAATCTGTGTGCGTGCTTGGTTGCTGCCAGGAAAGGGAGGGCCCAAGAAGAGCAGGAAGTCGAAGCTGGTGGGGTGGTTCGAGAAGCGGGACGTCAAGGCGGAGCTGGTGGTGTACACGGCGGAGTTCACCGTCGACGCCGCGTTCGGCGAGCCGGGCGCCGTCACGGTGCTCAACCGGCACCAGCGCGAGTTCTTCGTCGAGAGCATCCAGGTGGAGGGCTTCCCGTCTGGCACGGCGCACTTCACCTGCCGCTCCTGGGTCCAGCCCACCCGCGTCAGCGGCGCCAACCCGCGCGTCTTCTTCTCGAACAAGCCGTACCTGCCGTCCAAGACGCCGCCGGGGCTGAGGGAGCTCCGGCGCCGGGAGCTCAAGGAGCTGCGCGGCAGCGGCACCGGGGAACGGAAGATCACCGACCGGGCCTACGACTACGACGTGTACAACGACCTCGGGAACCCGGACAAGGGCGCCGGGTTCGAGCGCCCCGTCCTCGGCGGCGAGAAGATGCCGTACCCTCGGCGGATGCGGACGGCCCGGGCCAGCACGGTCACAGGCAAGTTGCTCTCACTCCATCTTACCACCAGCACCACCACCACCACCGAGCGAGGCTGTCGTCGATCGCACTATCTATCGAGCCCATAAATTCTCCGATAGCAACAGTGTCGTCCCCGACATGGCGGGAGGGAGGGGAGGGAAACCGTCGATCCGACGCGTCGCTCTCCTATCCGAACCACCCGATCGTCACTGACGTTGACGCTGACCCACTTGGTGCAGACGCGGACGCGGAGAGCAGGGTGGAGTACCCGGAGCCCATGTACGTGTCGCGCGACGAGGAGTTCGAGGAGGGCAAGAACGAGATGCTCTCCCAGGGCGCCATCAAGGCGCTGCTCCACAACTTCATGCCGCTGCTCGTCAGCTCCGTCCTGCCCAACAGCCGCGACTTCGCCGGCTTCCACGACGTCGACAACCTCTTCAAGGAGGGCCTCCGCCTCAAGCAGGCGCTGCACGACCAGCTCTTCCACAACATCCCCTTCGTCCGCAAGATTCAGGAGAACAGCGAGGGCCTCCTCCGCTACGACACGCCCGACATCCTCAAGAGTAAGCCCACACTAAAGCCAGCATCGATCGTGCATCGAATCCGATCGTCGATTGTCGAGATACGATAAGATACCGATGTGGATGCGGATCCACGCGGCATTGCTGCTGTACTGACTCTGTTTTCCTCTGTTTTGGCATTGGCGTGTCGCAGAGGACAAGTTCGCGTGGCTGCGCGACGACGAGTTCGCGAGGCAGGCGCTGGCGGGCATCAACCCCGTCAACATCGAGCGTCTTCAGGTACGCTGTCCCTCTCGCGTGGAAGACGCCAACTCTCTGCGGCCTTCCAAAACAGAGATACTGCCCAACTCTCTATCACTGTCCGCAACTCTGTAGTATGACTGTGTCCAGTGGACGTCGAACTGAAAGTTCGCCCATTTTTTGCGTTTCCAGGAGTTCCCGCCGGTGAGCAAGCTCGACCCTGCCGTCTACGGCCCGCCGGAGTCGGCGATCACGGAGGAGCACATCCTCGGGAGCCTCGACGGCATGTCGGTGCAGCAGGCGCTGGAGGAGAACAAGCTGTACATGCTGGACTACCACGACATCTTCATGCCTTTCCTGGACCGGATCAACTCGCTGGACGGCCGGAAGGCGTACGGGACGCGCACGCTCTTCTTCCTCACGGCCGGGGGCACGCTCAAGCCGATCGCGATCGAGCTGTGCCTGCCGCCGATGACCGACGACTGCCAGCGCGCGAAGCGGGTGTTCACGCCCCCCGCCGACGCCACCAGCATCTGGCTGTGGCAGCTCGCCAAGGCGCATGTGTGCTCCAACGACGCCGGGGTCCACCAGCTCATCAACCACTGGTACGCACGCCGGGGACCTTCTCGACAGTCAAAAATTCCACGGCAGTTTGATTGATTGATGCGCATGCACAAACTGAGTCTGAGCTTCCTGTGCGATCGATGCAGGCTGAGGACGCATGCGTGCATGGAGCCGTTCATCATCGCGGCGCACAGGCAGATGAGCGCGATGCACCCCATCTTCAAGCTGCTCAAGCCGCACATGCGCTACACGCTCAAGATCAACGCGCTGGCGCGGCAGATCCTCATCAACGGCGACGGCGTCATCGAGTCGGGCTTCACCCCCGGCCGCTACTGCATGGAGATGAGCTCCTTCGCCTACGACAACCTCTGGCGCCTCGACCAGGAAGGCCTCCCCGCCGACCTCATCAGAAGGTAAATTTAATGTCCCCGCCGACCTCATCAGAAGGTACGTACAATGCGACACGAATGTCTGACTGATTATCCATGTGCTGTTTGGTTTGTTCTCTGCAGAGGCATGGCAGTGGAGGACGCGAGCCAGCCGCACGGGCTCCGGCTGCTCATCGAGGACTACCCGTACGCCACCGACGGGCTGCTCCTATGGTCGGCCATCTCTCGGTGGTGCGAGGCCTACGTGGCGGCGTACTACCCGTCCGACGAGGCCGTGCAGGCCGACTACGAGCTACAGTCGTGGTACACGGAGGCCGTGCAGTCGGGGCACCCGGACAAGCGCGACGCGCCGTGGTGGCCGCGCCTCTCGACGCCCGGCGACCTCGCGTCCCTGCTCACGACGCTCGTGTGGCTCTGCTCCGCGCAGCACGCGGCGCTCAACTTCGGCCAGTACCCGCTCGGCGGCTACATTCCCAACCGGCCGCCACTCATGCGCCGGCTGGTGCCCGCCGAGGGCGACCCGGAGTACGAGCACATGGTGGCGGACCCGCACCGGTTCTACCTCTCGGCGCTGCCCGGCCTGACGCAGACGACGACGTTCATGACGGTCATCGACACGCTCTCCACGCACTCCGCCGACGAGGAGTACCTCGGGGAGCGCCCCGAGGACTGGACGGCGGACCCGGCGGCGCTGGCAGCCGCGGGCGAGTTCGCGGCCGAGGTTCGTCGTGCCGAGGAGGAGATCGAGAGGCGCAACGCCGACCCCGCCCGGCGCAACCGCTGTGGCGCCGGCGTGCTGCCGTACGAGCTCATGGTGCCGTCTTCAGGGCCGGGCATCACCGCCCGAGGCGTCCCCAACAGCGTCACCATCTAGTGCCCAGACAACAAATTGATCTGTGCGATTTTTTCAGCCTCGAAGTACTTTGGGCAGGAGAATGTCTCAGGAAAAGTATAGATAAATTTGCTGTGACCTTCACCACGTAGGCCGAATCACCATTGATTTGGGCCCAAATAGGAGAAAAATTAATTCATTTGTTTCTGCTAAAAAAAGGTGTGTGTGCTAGCACAGTCGAATGTGTAAATGGCTTCGCAAGTTCATATATAGTTAAGGAATTCCAATATATATAAATAAATGGAAAATATATATTATGTTATACTGTACCTCTGGTGTCTAGTAGTAGCTCAAAATATGCCTCTCGGCCCGAAGCTCTTGATCTCACGATCTGGACTACGTTGTGGACAAGAAATAGGCATTGCACAAGAAACTTGAAATTTGTCTTGAGGGCCACCTCCATACGGACATAAGAGATGCTACGTTGCCTGCCAAAACTGGTAAGATGCATGTTGTCCGTAGATTTTTTTTTTTTTGAGAGAATGTTGTCCGTAGATGTTATCGTGTCAATGTTTTTTTTTTTTTTGACAAACTGTCAATGTTTACATTTCATCTTGGTTAATCGCTTCTCACCATTCAGAAAACCAGCCCAATAGCCCCCCCCACCCACCACCCCACCCTCCCCTCAAACCCAAATCGGGCAATTTGGTCTATTTTAGTCCACAGGCCGCAATTTTTCTCAAACGTGGCCAAAGTCCCCCCGGCCCAGCTCGCAGTATGCAGAGTGGACGCGTCTCCCTGGCTGCCCCACCTTCGAGCGACAAAGCGACCACTCGTCTACCTCATCACGTCATTTTTATTGGGACTAGTGTGCGACCCCATCTACATCGCGCACACTCCCGAAGCCCACAGTCTGCACTTCCCAAACCCTAACTGCTCCCTCGCTGACGACAATGCCCCCCTAGCCATCGTACGGAGGCGTTCACGGTCTCCCTTGACGTCGCGAGGACCTTTTGGCGCGACCGCGTGCCCCTGTCGTGGTCTGTGGTGCACCTCAGTAGCCGCCGGGTGCCCATGTCGACCGGAGTGCCAAACTTCATCGACCTCTCCGACTCCGACATCGACAGCTACGGGCTCGTCGCCTACCTCTACGACCTTGATGCCAACAAGGAGGAGGAGGCCGTTGAGGACGTCCAAGAGCTGTCACAGGAGGAGGAGCCCGCTAACCTGTGTGACGCCATCAAGGCCTCCGAGGCGGCGGAGCTCGGGATGTGGCCACATCCGGGGGCCGCGCTCGAGCTCTTTGCCAACAAGCCTAGTGTTGCACCGCCGCGCCTGTGGTCACCGTGGCAGGACCGCGAGGCGAGGCAGGCATGGGAGACTACCCCAGCATGGCCACAACCGCCTCGCTCCGCCTCCGAAGCAGGCGACTACCAACATCGCCGTCGTCGACGACAAGTAGGCGCAGTGGAGGCGGATGGCACAACGGCGAACCCTAGGTAATGGATAGTTTTTTTTTCTTCTTTTTATCTATCTATGTACTGGCCTTCGGGCACTATCCGTATGCACTAAGCCTTCGTGCCCTACATGAACGCATGTAGGTTTAACTAAATTTAAGTTAAATTTGTATTTTGAATTTTTGTGGGGATTCAATGGGGTGGGGGTTGGGATGTGTCCATCCCAAACGCACCATCTGAGGCATTACCAGTCTGCGGACCACCCCAAACGTATAAAAATTGGACCGGAACGATTTGGGAGGGCGTTGGGTTTGCTCTAAGGGACTGCTTGCAATGTATTTTCTAGCTCCGTACAAATTTCCTGGCTCCACTAGCGTCGCTGTATTTTTAGGAGGACCTAACCCCCGCTGTGAAAACATACGCGGGTATTTGGTTAGAACACAAGCATCCAAGCAAGGCCTAAGTAAAGATTGGGGGAAGAGAGGCCTTGGAGTCAATTCACCTAGTGCCACTATTGCAGGGGCCTTAGGGTTGGTGAGAATAAGCTCTAGAATTCATATCAGCACCAAGATTTGAAACCAAGATGTGTTATTTATAGTCTATGGAGGTAAAAGTGGGAGATATAAGGGCATTAGTGCTAGTCTACGCTGCAGAATTTAAAAAAAATCCCTACGTAACCGTCTAGATCACTATGAAGATAACGATGCATTCCCACACATGCATTGATCGGGATCACGACTCACGAGGCAGCGGATTCGATGTAGTCGTAGAAGAGTTCTGAAGAATCGTAGATCCTCACATTTAGGCCTAGTTGCAAGAATCTCGTTAAGCTTCCCTCGTCAAGGATCACACGTGTAATTCGTTTTATGGTGTGCACACATACGCTTGTGTCAGCCCGTCAGTGCTCCGCCGTCCAGGACTTGGCAGCGACGAAGAGAGACAACCTTTCGGCGTTGCTAATTGCTAGCTCTAGTCAACTATGATTAGAGCTATATGATTCTGAAAGTTTCTCAACACATGGGAGAGAATAGTAATTAGAGCGGTCTAATCGGGAAAGGACACCCTAAAACCCCAATTAGAAGAAGCTTTCAATCCAATTAGAGAGGCTTTAATTAGACCCTATAATTTTACAGGAGAGAGAGAGAGGCTTGAGAGGCAATTATTCTCAGTGTTGTGTTTTGCCTCAAACCTTGGGGTCATTTTTATAGTTGGAGGGGAGGGGAAACCTTCCTTGGGGGAGGAGTACTACTCTAGCTAGGAGGGGGATTGGTCGCACCCCCTCTCCTAGTGAGAGTCGGATTGGGATCCCAATGGGGAGTTCAACTCCACCTCTCCCCCTTTTCCTTTTCCCTTTCGGTCTTTCCTTTTTCCCTTTAAACCAAAATAGGAAATCCTCCGGAAGGTTCTATGCACCATGCTTGGAGGCCCCGGGAACCACCTGCTTGCCCCATTAAGTGGTGCGGGCATGGGAACAATTCTGCCCCCCCCCCCTCCCGCTTCTCGTTTCTTTTGCCCGAAACTATTCCAAAACCTTATGAACCCGTAAAGATTGCCACAACTTTATTATATCAATTAAAGGTTGCCACAGGTTAAGCGTGTGACCCGTAAAGGCTCGATAACACACATACATGTTCGAGAACTTACCGAATAATAACCAAAAGCGGGATCTTGGACGCCCATGATGGCTCATGTGTGTTCACGAAGATCGAGGGAACCTTAGAAGTTACGCATTGCACTTATTCCCTTAACTTCATGATACCGACGATATCACGACGTGATACTATGTGATCTAGTCTGATCAAACTATTTTACCATAACACATATAAAACTTGTTATCGTTGTCGTCCTCTTTTCTCATCCATATCCCTGGTGTCCTTGTGATAAATCACACTGTGTCTGGCCAGACGATTGGTTGACATAGATAATACTAAGAGGGCCCAGGGAATGTATACCTCTATAGTCTAGAGGTGTTAAGGAGTATTCTTGAACCTTCTTGGCTCCATTACACTTTCTAGATTATACCTAGATGTCAACGTTATGATCCCCGGTTACGGATAGACGGTTGATGACATCCAAAGTATAACTTTCGATCGTACGGTCACTAGATATTTTCATAGTATAAGAACTATACTTAATTACCACTTCATATGTACTTTGCTAAATACAATGCAATTCTTTAGTCTCTTTTAGCAAGATCATATATTTGGGTCGGTTCAGTACTACTGTTATCCTAACAACAAACTCTTATGTTTTGCTAGACTTTTAACCAAGTCGATGATCAGGAAAACGTGATCATCTCACGAACCATGAGATAATCTTAGAGACAAGATTTGGAAGTTTTGTTTGTTTATGTATTCACAACCGCACAAAAAATTTCCTTTGAAAACTCAATTTTTAAGTGTTATAGAGGTTGTAGATAAACTTAATTCCGCACTTGGAGATAAAATAATAACTGAATAATATTATCTCTAGGAAATATCTCCAATAGTCTCCCACTTGAACTAGAGTCAATAATACTCTAGTTAGTACGATACCATAACTCCTATGGAAATCCGGTGTTACTCACACTATGCATGTGGTTCCTTAAGCTAGTGTCTTTCACATTTTGATCTCATCAACTTGTGATAAAGTTGTGTTGGATTTATTAGGAACTGGAATTTTTTGAACCTGGCTCCATAGTAGTATTAATAAATCAAGCTTCTCCGAATGAATTATCATACCGTCTTTTGAAACATCACTAAGTCGAATGAATTTTATGCAATAACTTGCAATCCATAATGTCTCATATTGTTTTGCAACTGTCCATTGTAATATATTGTAGAGTCCACTCATAATACTCTAATATTGACAAATATATAACAAACGACATTATCAACTGAATAATCATATTCTGAACTAAACTCAATAAAGATTTGATTTCGTAATTCCACTACATATACATATGTGAATACATTTCACAATATTATTTGCAGCTATAAAAACTCCCACCGAGTCGTTTTTACTTTGTAATACCACCGTAAAACATTTATGTGAGAAACATCTCATCATAATATCTCTAGCTTTAATTACAAACAATTAACTTCTTGAGAGAAACTTTTACTTAATCCTTTATACCGGTTTGACAAAACAATTTAGCTAACGAAAATGTACCGGCTCTTGTGTGCATCTTCATGACAACGAGATTGGGAAATAAAAAAAATTATGATTTCATCTCAACCCATTCTATTGCGCTCACCAAGACTACGAAGGTCATGTTTATTGCAAAATAGCATGCTGATGACGTCGTGAGCACACGCTCGTTGGGAGACCCCAAGCGGAAGGTATAATGTAGTCTAGAGTAAGTTTTCTCCTGGTAAAGAACCAGAGTTATCGAACCAGTAGGACTTTGTAGTCTTGAAGAAGGTTGTTTTATCAACGGCGCTAGAAAAGTACTATTGATGAAGCGTGGAACCTGCAAACCGGCACAAACTCTCTGTTGCCCCAACTTTCTGGAAGGTTGTCAATCTTCCGTTCTTGCTGAAAATAGGAGAACTAAACGTGTAGAGTCTTGGAAAACAATAAATGTAAAAACGGAACAGTAAGGAAATAATTATGAATTTGCTTCCCTCTGTGAAGGGCCTTTCTTTTACTTTATTGTTGAGTCAATTATCCTACTTCTTTCTATCTCCACAAGCAAACACTAGAGTCAACTTTGGTATAGCAGTTGTTATATAATTATATGTTTGACTTATTGCATTATTTTTCCTTGACAATATCCATGAGATATATATATCTTAAAAAAGTTGTAGCCAGTGCTGAAATTAAATCTTCCTTTGTGTTGTTCAAACACTTTTATTTAGAATCTATTGCTTTGTGAGCTAACTTTTATGCAAAATCTTATAGCCTCATTGTCTCCAAAGTACTATTCATGAAAGTTTGCACTTGTATGATTCATTTTTTTTACTCTTTGTTTACTTGTTAGAAAACTATAGACAATTGAGTTGGATCACTTCATTCAGTTCATGTGCTTTGCATTACTATTTGATCAAGATTGTGTTAGTGGCATGTCTCCTAAAAAATTATGTTGTTTTATCGTTTACCTACTCGAGAACGAGCAGGAACTAAGCTTGGGGGTGCTTGATACGTCTCAAACGTATCTATAATTTTTTATGATCCATGTTGTTATTACATCAATTTCCACATATTGTGTTTACACTTCTTAGAATTTCTATGCATTTTCTGGGACTAGCTATTAACAAGATGCCACAGTGTCAGTTCTTGTTTCTGGCTTTTTTTCTCTTTCAGAAAAGCTAGTCGCAAAATATTCTCGGAATTGGACAAAAATTGGTGTACGCAAATATTACAACAGAACGCTCTAGAAGTCCGAAGGGGAGGAGCGGCCGACCCAGGAGGCGGCCTTGCCACACCAAGGTGCGGCCCACCCCTGGTCGGCGCCTCCTGTGGCGTGGGCCCCTCGGGTGGCCACCGACGCCTCTCTTTCCCCTATATATTCCTTCTGCCCGAAAAACCAAAATACCTGACCGAGAAACCACGAAACATCCAGACACCACCGCCGTCGTCAACCCTAGTTCGGGAGGGTTCTGAAGGTCTTTTAGGCACCCTGCCGGAGAGAGGAATCATCACCGGAGGGCTCTAAACCGCCATGTCTGCCTCCGGATAGATGCGTGAGTAGTTCATCCTTGGACTAGGGGTCCATATCGGTAGCTAGATGGTAGTATCTCCACTTTGTTCTATCATGTTTAGATCTTGTGAGTTGTCCTACATGATCAAGATCAGCGTTATGTAATGCTACATGTTGTGTTTGCTAGGATCCGGTGAATATTGATACTATGAGCAAGTTGTTTATTTATCCATGTGTCTGTTTTGTTTCTATCTTGTATGCTCTCCATTGCTACTAGAGGCTTTGGCCAAGTAGATGACCGTGACACCAAGAGGGAGTATTTATGCTCGATAGTGGTTCATGCCTCCAGAAATCAGCGTTCGAGTGACTGAAACATGCACGGTTGTGGATGTGTTGTTTCCACTAGTGATAAAATAATGATGCTTAGTCTACGTGTCTTTTGCATTGTTTACATTACACACAATACTTCATGCAATAATCTGTTGTTTGCAACTTAATACTAGAAGTGGTGCGGATGCTGACCTGAAGGTGGATTATTTAGGCATAGATACGCTGGATAGCAAGTTTATGTACTTTTTTGTAATGCACTGTTAAATCTCATAGTGAACATCTTGTCATATATTGCATTGTTATGCCCTCATTATTTGTCAATTGCCCAGCTGTAATTTGTTTACCCAACATGTTAGAAATATTTATGGAGAGACGCGACTAGTGAACAGTGGACCTCGGTCCATTTTCCTCATACCGTTAAACCACCTACTGCAATCATATTGTTCTCTACTATTTCCTGGAATCATCACATTTTTCTGCACCATACATTTAATCCCTTTGTTTTCAGCAAGACCCGAGACAAAGTACTGTGTTTGTTTGTGTGCAAGTTCCACGTCACTTGCGCCGCTGACAACCTTCTGAAGAACCTCTGTGTCCTCCTGGATTCGATAACCTTGGTTAATTTCAACGAAAGCTTGCCGTTGTTCTACATCAAACTCTGCGCTTGGAGTAACCTAACGAACAACACGCCCCCAATGCATCATTTTTAACATAAAATATTCATTACAAAATGATCAAACTTAAAATAACTTTTATTTCAAAGTCATAGTGTTGATCCTCTTTATTGACTTGGACTTCGTAGATGATCTTGTTGGTATGGTGCCATGAAATGCGTCTTCGGGTGAGCCTTCCGTGTTTTCCTCCTCTCTTGACTCTATTCATTCTCACTTTGCGATAAATTGCAAATTGAGAAATTTTAGTATCCAATGCCAAAATATCTTTGAGAAAAGAAAATATCAATAGCTGGTATAAGTCTTATACCTCATGGGTACTCGCCACTTGTCCTTCTTAACTGGTGTGGTCATCACGTTGTGTACAAAAATATTCATCCCAGCTAACATGAGCATCTAGAAGACCTTCAAATGTCTTCTCCACTTCCATCATATTCTAGCAAGCCAAAAACAAAAGTAATATGATGGAAGTGACATGAGGAGTGTGTTAACTACTTGATTTTATGGAATTGGAAAACCAATATCCTTAAGCCTCTGCGATATCCTTGTCAACTTGTCTTTGTGCTCCCTTAATGACCCAGGGCACATGAGTTTGCACCTCAACGGTTGAGAATTAAGTTTATGAAGACCATGACAGACTTGCATGGATAATCGAGCCTTTAAAAGTTCCATGAGACGGAAGGGACGATAGTGTGGGTAACAATCACCAAGATCAGAATTCACGCTTTCTAGCATGATCACATAAACTTGATACTCCACATCCCCTAATAGAGAATATTCTCCATTAGGTATTGGGTCTTCAGTGTCCCGCACATGCTCTACCTCAAGACCTTTGAGAACAGCTCTCAGATCGTGAACCCAATCACAGAAGTTCACGCTTTTCTTAGTTAATTTATTTATCCCCAACAGTTCATTTAGACTTATGTTTTCAACGGGGTCCGTCTCTAAAATAAAATAAGTTTATTTAGACTCTATATTTCAAAATTAATTTGCACTAATTAATTTAGTAAAATCGAAATTAAGATATGATCCCACTAAAACTGATATTCCCGAAGATCAACTTTCAGTGAAACGAGATCCCAATAGATTATGACTAGAAGGATGTATCCACCTTAACCAATCATAACCTAGAGAGCAGGCCACTATGAAAATCACTCCATGTGATTCTCACTCATCTTTCGATGTATGTGTTCCAATCTCATGACTTTCATGCTTGAATGACAAGGCAACCAACACAACCAACAGACTCCGCCATATAGAATGCACCTCGTGTCCAAGTGAGAAAACTATAACCCGCCTACCGACAAGAAGAGGCACGTTGACCATTTTATCCAAGTGATGAATGCGTACCCATGCCAGTTTGATAGTGCTACAATTGGGAGAACATGAACTACCTTGATATTTTAACTAAGGAATCACCATAATAAATGAGTATTGCGCAATCGAGGTGCAAACAAAAAAGGATAAACATCACAGGCAATTTATAATTCGTGTGATTCGGTATAGCCTTTGTTCTTCGAGGATTGTTAATGCATCTCTAACGAGTATCCTCCATCTTCGTTGTTCTCACCATAGCTAGAAAATTCGAGAAAATTCCGCTGCGGTGAAAATTGCTTCAAGTTTTTCAAAGATGGAGAAACGACCACTTCCTCCTATCATGTACTTCCTACAATCTCCGTGATGAACGCCCGATTGTCGATGTCGAACAATGAAAACCCTTTGTCATTGGCCATCATGTCAAAACATAGTAAAAAGATAGTTATACCAAACCACACGCACACCCTGCAAAACCAAGCTAGACGCCTCTAACCCTTTTTTGTAAGTTTAGCGTGGCTGTAGGTTCTACGATCAAATATCTTCATTACCGAAATGTTGCAAACGTATCTATAATTTTGTATGCACCATGCTTGTTTTCCACCCAATACCTTTTGTTTTCCACAAGTTTTCTTCCGTTTTCCGAATGTTTTCACACACTAACCTATTAACAATATGACCCAGGCCAGTTGCTATTTTCTGTTTTTTTCTATTTCACAAAAGTTCTTGAGGAAATATTCTCAAAAAGGGTTGAAAATCCACAGAGATCATTTTTTACCCGGAACGGAGAAGAAGTCCAAAGAAGAGCCGGAGGGAGTCTAGGGGGCCACCAGGACGGTGCCACGTGAGTCCCCTCCCTTGGCCATGCCTAGTGGCGCCCTAGAGGCCCTGGCCACTTCCTCTCGTCCCCTCTTCGCCCATAAATTGCCTTCAACCCTAAAGATCACGTGGACGGAGTTATTTTCCATGAAACAAATAGAGAGGCGTCGTCACCTCGAAAGTCCATTCTCGGGCTTATGGAATACTGCTCCGACACCCTACCAGAGAGGGGGATCAGCATCGGAGGCCTCTACATCGCCATGATTGCCTCCAGACAGATGCGTGAGTAGTTCATCTCGGGACTACGGGTTCATAGAAGTAGCTAGATGGTTGTTATCACCCACATGCCCCCATGTTTAGAGTCTCGTGAGCTGCCTGATCGAGGCCACCGTTGTCGAGACATCGTAGTAGAGTTCATAGACGGGGGTGACATGAGCCTACGAGTAGAGACGTGGGGGACGTGGTAGCCCAACAACCAGGAACACCAATTTTACTCAGGTTCGGTACATCGCAACTAGGCAGCGTTCCTACTCCTGCAATATCACTAAATCAGGGCTGAAGCCTGAAGTATACAAAGTACAACGTGAGTAGGGTTTCGCTAACTCGGCAAGGATTAACTTCACAGCGAGTTGGCTTCTAGCTAATTGTCTATCTGTTGTCTTTCTTCTCTCCCGTCCGGCTTTACATAATAACCGGGTTAGGGCTTACAGAATGGAAACCTAGAAGACTATGGAAAGTATCTAACTTGAAAAGCAGGAGTCCGCCTTCTACTCCAAGCCGCACAACTTTGGGCCGTGGTTCGGGTTCTTCTAGAATCCGTCTTCTGCGCGTCAGCTTACTGGGCCGCCTAATGGACTGTGATCCATTACCAATCAGGTCATCCTGGTAATCCGGCTCTTTAGGACAATGCCGAATATACCCCTAATCTGTATATATCCGACAGTAGCCCCCAAGAAGGATTGACACTTCATTCTGCCACCTTTCGTTAATTCGCATTCTGTTCCGAGAAATGTTGATGCTTTGTCTCGATTCTTCTTCTTCCCAAAACTTCATAACGCATAACACGTATTTCATAAAAAAATCCATCTTTTTCTTCCACGAGCCTTCGTAGAGAAGGAGTTTCTGGATGTGTAACTCAAAACTCGGATTTACCAGAATCCGGCTTTTCTTCCACGAGCCTTGGCGGAGAAGGAACTTCGTGACATCAGCGATAAAAGCGTGCTGACATCACGGACGTTTGGGTTCAGTCAAATCCTGAAACGTATCTCTGACAGATTCTCACGGGAAACGAGGAGATATCACTTATCATCTGCCTCCTTATTTTCCGGGTTTTCTGGTGCGTGACACGCGTCGAAGATCTAACGGTCAAAAGAGCCGTTGCGCGTATCTCAACATTTTTCGGCTATAAATATCCGCCCTCGGGGCCTCCGGTTTCCCTTCCGCTCTCACTCCATCTTCCAGCCCCCAAGCGCCATTGCTCCCGAGCTAAAGCATGCAGCGTTAGCAGAGCCCGTGCATCCCGCACCGTCCCCGGAAAATCACTATCGGAGGTTCCGGATCTTCACCGCACCGCCCGAAAATGGTCACCGGTGATTCACCACGCGCCGCGGAGGAAAACACCGTCTCCGTCGACATCGACGAGATCATCAACAACATGGATCCCCAAGTGGATTCTCCCGGCCGCGCCGCCGCGAGCGCACCGGAGGAAACTGCCGGTGGTCTGGCCCGCGAGGATCCTTCCCTCGCGGCCGAAAACTTGGCGGCATCTTCTTCCGCTCCGTCTCAGCCCTTAACCGTCGAAACGGTGGAAGAGAAGCTCACCCTCGTCGGTGAGGAACTCGCTACCGCGGCCACCGCCGGAGCGGAGGACGAACGCGAAATGTCCGGTAATTGGAGCCGTTGCAACTTAGTTCATTCCCTTCTTCTGACAATGGAGAAGGAGGGACTAGTTCTGAAGGGAAAGTGGCGGCACGAGGAGGATGACTCCGAGCCAACGCCAAAAGCCGGGGAAAGGGTTCTCCTTACCTCGTACATTAGCAGAGGTATGGGCTTTCCGCCTTCTGCCTTTTTCCTCCAAGTATTAAACCACTACAACATTCGGCCCCACAACCTTCCTCCCAACTCCATACTGTATCTAGTCGGGTGCCACGCCCTCTTTGAAGGGTATCTAGGATTAGAACCTAGGTTAGACTTTTGGCAGTATTGTGTCGGGGTTAAGTGAAACCCTTCTGAGGGCACACTCCCGACTTGCGGAACCATTTCCTTCACCCTACGTAGATTTAGGGAGGATTGGTTCCCCAAGATCAAAACCTCGGAATCCGTCAAGTTTTGGACGGGTTCCTTCTTCTACCACCAAGATGTCCCGTTTCCTGGAAAGGAAACGGGAATTCCACCTTTTGTCAACTCTGCCGCCACTCCCCAAGACAACTAGGCAGTGGACGTAGTTCAAACCTTGCCGCCGAATCTTCTAAGGATCAAACGGCGCATCGCCAAGCTCGTTTCTACGTCTCCTCCTCTCACCGTCATGGATACAGTCCTATGCTGGTTAGAAAGGCGGATTCAGCCTCTATCCCACCACGGTCCCCGGCTCTTATGTGAGTACTCGGGACCCGAAGACGCAGTGCGGAGAACGAACAAGTCTTTGACGGCGAAAGACTTGAGGAAACGCGTTAACCAATTGGTCGCAAACCGCAACCAATATGAGGAAAGCCGACCTATGTACACGGCGACAAACCCGGCTCCAAAGGTATGGTTCTTCCTTTTAGGTTTTGGTTTTGCATTTCTTCTTTCTCGGACACCGGACTTTGTCTCTTTTGACAGATTGTCGATCTTCCTGAGGCGGATCTTGCAACCGATTCCGAATTGGACGCAATGCGTGCCAATTTTGCAGGCGGGCGAAAACGCAAGAAGCCTTTTTTCTCTGCTTTTTGTCGAAGGAGTTCTATTCTTTTCTCGGAATTCTAACATCTTAGATTTTATCTTTCTAGGCTGGCTCCGACAACATTGAAGCCAAAAGGCCGGAAGAAAATCAAGTATGTGGCCCGGAGGGGGTCACAGCCTTCTCCTGCTGCTGCTCCCGACACTCTTGTCGCAGCTGTGGAGGAAAACACTGCTGCCCGGGAGGAGGAAACTCAGCAGACCAGCTAGCCCATTGCGCCGGAAACGGACGTGAGGGAAAGGGCGGTTCCAGAGGTGGGAGGTCCTTCTCGAGTTCCAGAGGAGGAGCCTATCCCGTCCTTCGACAAGGAGTTCAAGGTAAAGGAGGAGCCTTTTGACGAACATGGGTTTATCAAACCGTGGGCGACAAAGTACTTCGCTCCTGCTCCCTTAATCCGTCCTTGGCCAAAAGGCGGGTTTGTTGTAAGGAATAACTTCGTATTTTCACCTCGGCAGGTCATCCAGGACGGTATTTGCCATGTCGGGATTCTTTATGCAGAGTACGCAAAAGAGTTCAACGAAAACTTGTCGGGTCTACAACGGATGAGCCAGGTAATATCTCTAGCCCCCAAGCATTTTGTCAAAAGCATACTATTTTTTACTTAATGCTTTTTCCATTACCTTGCTTGATTTCTGACTTAAGTGTTTTGTTTCTTTTCCTTATTTCAGCAAACTGCTGAAACCATTTACATGGAGATTTTCAGCAAGCTCACCATCAACAATAAGGAGGTGAAAACCCTTCTTAGTATTCTTGAAGATAAAGAATCTGAGCTGGCCTCCGTTCAACAAAAGCTGGATGAATCGGAAGGTAAGTTTTTCACCGCTTTTGCTTGGAAATTTTTCTAAGTATTTTTCCGAGTTTCTAACTCTTCTTTTACTTGCTTTTCAGCTTCTTTGGCGAAAGCCAAAAAAATTGCTGAAGATGCCGGAAATGCGGAGAACCTCCGCAAAGAAAAATGGAGCTTCACAAAATCACTGTGAAGCTCCAGAAAGACCTGGAGGCCAGACAACTGGATGTCGGCATTGCCGAGTCCAAGGCCTCCAACCAGGCCGAGAAGGACAAAGCCACCATCAGGGACTTGGAGAACGCCCTGAACCAGCGCTTGTAGGAAGGCACGGAGATGGACCGTATCCTCAGTAAGTACTTTGACTTTTAACGGATTTTGATTTTTTTCCCTTCTTCTGGTTTCCTTAACTTTCTTTTGTTGATTGAAACAGAAGGTAGCCCCCCCAGCTAACCCGCATCGAAAGAATCCGGGCTTTCGAGAAGGTCTTCACCGCGCTCAAAGTTGCGGGGATGTTACTTATTAATAAGTACATTCCCGACAAATCAGTGGAGTTCTCGGAAGTTAGCAAACTTCCGGAGGCTATCATGGAGGTGGCGAACCGCAAGGAGTCCTGGTTCCGTTCCACGGCTCGTGGTTGTGCATGCATGGCCCTTGGGCTTATGCGTATGCATTACCCCACTGCCAAATCTTGGCGCGTGGCGTCCGGCATCCCTCAAGGATACACGGATGCTCAGCGGACCAACATCTTTGACGAAATCAAAGGTCGCGCCACCAAGATCGCCAATATGGTGAACATCTCCACCTTCTACCCAGAGGAGGAAATCTCGACAACTCCCGAGGAATCCAGCAGCGAAGACGAAGACTCGGATGCCTGAAGAAGATGCTTAGTCCTGGGTAGAAGATAGGAAAATAGAAGCATTACTATTCTTACAATGTAACACTTACTGTAATGCTATCTGTTCTTTTGTATAAACAAGTACTCCGCTTTTGCAGTTAAATTATTAAGTCTTTGCAAGTTTTCTGGGTTTTAATTCATTTATCTTCTAAGTTCTCTGGTTTGTATGTCTTAACTGTCCTTAGTGTTTGAAATGGCTCGATAGTACATAATATTCATGCCAAGTGACTGAGTATAACCGATCAATCAGAACTCAGAAACATGGATCGTACTAAAGGCATTTTTACTTACTAATTTCAATGACCCAACACATAAACAATCAGATAATACTTAGAGAAAGTACGGAATTTTTAAAAAAATGTATGAAACTCAGGCACGCAGGCACAATCTGGGTTTCCTTAAACCTCCTTAGGCTGAAGCATTCAGTTTTATAACTCCGAGCACGCAGGCACAATTCGGGTTAACATTGAGTATTTTGAAAGATCATTGGGAAATAGATAAGGCGGACTTATGCTTTGTATGAAAACAGATAAAACAGTAATGCATGAATTCTGAAAACTTTATTTCATGGTCTCAAAGATGTTTACATAGAAATTGAACTAAGTGTAGAAGGGACGTAACTGTTGGATGCTCCAAGGCCTTTTTTTATCTCCTAGTTCAACATCTATCTTCCTCTTTCTTTTGCGATTCGGACACTTGGGATCATCTTCCGTGTCTCGAATATCTACAAGATAATACGATCCATTTTTCATAGCCTTGCTAATGACAAATGGTCCCTCCCAAACTGGGGCTAACTTGTGCTTCCTTTCTTGCACCAATCTTAGCACTAGGTCACCTTCTTTGAAAGATTGATGCCTGATTTCCCGACTATCGTAACGTCTCAATCCTTGCTGATAAATGGCGGATCTTTGAAGCACAAGGTCTCGTTCTTCTTCTAAAAGATCGATGGCATCTTGTCGTGCACATTCGGCATCCGAGTCATCATAAGCCTGCACTCTTGGGATATCATGGAGCATGTCCGTTGGAAGCATTGCTTCTACACCATAGACCAAGAAGAACGGGGTTTGCGTTGTTGATCTATTTGGTGTCGTTCGAATACTCCAAAGCACAGAAGGTAGTTCTTCTACCCATGCTCCAGCTGCTCTATGAAGAGGAGATTCGAGTCTTGGGCGTATCCCTTGCAGGATTGAGCTATTCATTATTTCAACCTGCCCATTGGATTGTGGGTGAGCCACAGATGCAAGATCTAGGCGTATTCCCGTTTGTCGCCAATATTTTGCCAACTCTCCAATAGAGAAATTTATCCCGTTGTCGGTGATTATACTGTGTGGAACATCGTATCTCATGACTACATCAATGATGAAGTTTCTGGCAGTCACACCGTCAAGTTTCTTGATGGGTTTTGCCTCCACCCACTTGGTGTACTTATCCACTGCAACGAGTAGATGTGTAAGTCCGCCTCTTGCATTTTTGAATGGTCCCATCATATCTAGCCCCCAGACCGCGAACGGCCATGTTATAGGGATAGTTTTGAGTGCTTGAGCTGGCATATTCGTCTGCTTGGCGTAATACTGGCATCCGGCACATGTGTTTACTATGTGTTCGGCATATGTCTTGGTTGTGAGCCAGAAAACCCTGCACGGAATGCTTTTTTGACTATACTTTTTGATTGAGCATGATGTCCGCAATCGCCTGCATGGATTTCTTACAAAATTTCTCGTCCTTCCTCCGGCAAAATACATCGCTGAAAAATTCCGATAGTGCTGCGCTTATACAGGCAACCATTAATTACCGTGTATCCTTTGCATCGGTGGTGTATCTGCCTTTGCAAGACCCCGTCTGCTCCATCCGGGAACTTCTGATCAACTAAGAAGTTTAAATATGGAATTGTCAAATCCGGATTAACGAGCAGAGCTTCAATTGACTCGGAAACGAGAGGATAATCAATATCTCCACCTTTGATCGATGGTTCGTGCAAGTGTTGGACAAACACACCAGGTGGTAGGGTTCTCACTCTTTCCGGCCCCATGCGGGCTAATGCATCCACGTTCCAATTTTCTTCCCTTTTGATATGAAGCACTTCAAATCCAAGGAAACAAATGGCAAACTCGTCCACCGTTCTCCGATATTCGGCCATGGTAGGGCTTTCGGCGTCACATGTTTGGTTTAGCTGATGCTGCAGCAAATCTGAGTCACCATAGCATAGTATGCGTTTGACGCCTATTTCTTTTGCAATATGCAAGCGATGAAGCAATGCTTCGTATTCTGCCACGTTATTACTGGCGTTGAAGCGTATCTGCAATACATACTCCATAATGTCACCTTTTGGGGATTTCAGCACTACAGCAGCTCCTGCGCCTTCTTTCATTTTGGATCCATCAAAATGCATGATCCAGTATTCCGACTCCAGCATTGTTGTGTTCTCCATTGCTTCTGTCCAATCAGACACAAAATCTGCCAACACCTAGGATTTAATTGTCGTCCGTGGTTGGCACTTAATGTCGAACGCAGCTAGCTCGATGCCCCATTTGGCTACTCGGCCTGTTGCATCCGCATTCTTAATGATATTCCCTAGTGGTGCTTTGCTTACCACTATTATGGAATGTCCTTGGAAATAATGGCGAAGTTTTCTAGATGCGAAAAACACGCCATATGCCAGCTTTTAATAATGTGGATACCTTTGCTTTGATTCGGAGAAAACTTCACTAACGTAGTATACTGGATGTTGATCCGGTATACTTTGTTCTTCTTTCCGCCTTTCCACAATTATCACAGCGCTAATAATCCTGTTTGTTGCCGTTAGATACAACAACATAGCTTCTTCGTCTTTTGGTGATGCCAAAATCGGTGCTTTCATCAAGGTTTCTTTCAGCTGGGTTAATGCTTTGTCTGCCTCTTCTGTCCACTCAAATTTGTCGGATTTCTTCAACAATTTGTATAATGACAGAGCTTTATCTCCTAGCCGGCTTATAAACCTGCTGACTGCAGCTGCAGAACCCGTCAATCTTTGTACATCCTTTAAACATGTAGGCTTTGTGATGTTCAAGATTGCCTTGATTTTTTCCGGGTTTACTTCTATTCCTCTGTGAGAAACGATAAAACCCAGAAGTTTTCCAGAGGGAACCCCGAATACGCACTTTAATGGATTCAACTTCATTTAATAAGTGCGTAAATTTTCGAAGGTTTCTCGTAGATCTTCAAGGAGTGTGTATTTTCCTTAGAAACTACGGCAATATCGTCCACGTAAACATGAACATTTTTGCCGATCTAGATATGCAAGCAACGTTGCATGCAACCCTGGTATGTAGCACCTGCGTTCTTCAGGCCAAAAGGCATGATTATGTAATAGTAAGTTCCATACGGGGTTATGAAGGAAGTTTTGATTTGATCTTCCTCCTTCATACGTATTTGATGATACCCGAAGTAAGCATCCAAAAAGCATAAAAGCTCAGAGCCAGCAGTGGCATCTATTATTTGATCGATCCGTGGTAATGCAAACCTATCTTTTGGACACAATTTGTTCAATCCGGTATAATCTATACACATCCTGAGAATTGTACTATCTTTCTTTGGGACTAATACTGGGTTCGCAGACCAGTCAGTATGTATAACTTCCCGGATAAAATCAGCTGCTAAAAGCCGGATAATTTCCTTGCCTATAGCCTTCTGTCTTCTTCCATCAAAACGACGGAGACCTTGTTTGACGGGTTTTGAACCTGGAATTACCTTCAATTGATGCTCGGCGAGTTCCCTGGGCACTCCCGGCATGTCCGCAGGACACCAGGCAAAAATATCCCAGTTCTCACGGAGGAACTCGATGAGCGCGCTTTCCTATTTGTCGGTCATCCCTGTCCCCACTACGACAAATTTTGTCGGATCTTTGGGATTTAGGATAACTCGTCTTGTATTCTCGGAAGCTTTGAAGCTATATGCCGGCTTCCGGCTTTCTTTTCTTGCCGGCATTTCCATCGGTGATACTTCCTTTGCTATTACTTTTTCAGCGCAAAGGGCGTTTTCTTTTTCCAGCTCGTTGGCCAGTTTGAAGTCTCCCGATATGGTGATTACTCCTCCTTTTGGCCCTGTCATCTTCAGTTTGTTATAGATATAACATGATCTTGCCATGCATTTGGCGAAAGCTGGACGTCCGAGTATTGCATGGTATACACTTTCGAACAGCACCACCTCGAAAGAGATTTTTTTCCTGTCGGAAATGCTCTTTCTCTCCAAAGGTTACATCTAGGGAAATTTCTCCTAGGGATTGTGCTTGTCTGTCAGGAACGATGCCGTGGAAACGTATGCTGCTATGATTGAGCTGGGTCCGAAGATTCGCAGATGCTTCAGTGTATCCAGGTACATTATATTGATGCTGGATCCTCCATCCATCAGCACTCTTTTTAGCCTAGTGTTTTGAACAATAGAGCTTACAATTAGAGCTTGTGTGCCGGGTTCTGGGATATTTCCGGGATGATCTGACTGATCCCAGGTAATTGGTGTGTTTGAGTACTTCAAGAATTTGGGAGTTGGTGGAACAACCGCATTTATTTCTCGAAGTGTCCTCTTTGCCACCTTTGCAGAGACAGTTGCCAGGAAACTTAAATTACATTCTCCATCAACTCTCGGGAATTTTGGCTCACCTTTTCGCTGTTGTTCTTGGATTTTTTTCATCAGTGTCCGATTCACCGTCTTTTTTTTAGCTTCTGGCTTTTGCTTGGAGAATTTTCTCTTGGAGTTTTTTCCTTTATTCCTGGATCCTGCAGTGCCCTTCATATGCTTATTGAGGCGACACTGCGCATTTGTATGGGTAGGCTTCCCAAATTGCGAATGGTGGACACAGTTTTCCGACTTAATTTTTTCTCACTCTTCCTTAGAATAGGAGATAGGTTCTGTGCTTCTTCCTTTCCATTTGCCGCGAGTATCCTTTCCAAAGATTAAATTTACTGCTTTGGGTTTTTTCTGTGCTTCTGGAGTGGTCTTCTTTTCAGAACGAGGCGTCTTTTTGGCCTGAACCAAAGCATCAATATTTCCACCTCTCGCTCTGATGTCATCTTCGGCCGCTGCATGTTTATTGGCGGTAGTAAGCATAGATCCGAGATCTTTGTGCTCTTTTGAACCAACCATGAACGGTACGAGGCCGGGTTTTAATCCATTAATGAAAGCATGCATTGCTTGTACATCACTTACTCTAGAGCGGCTGTTTTTTATTGTTGTCCATCTTGATATAAAGTCGACATACGACTCGTCTTCAAATTGGACGCAGCGATTTAGTTGGTTGATGCTCTTAGAGCGTTTGTACGTACCCCGGAAGTGCTGAGCGAATACTCTAGCCATATCATCCCAGCTATCCACTATTCTTGACAGAAGACCATTAATCCAATCTATGGCTCCGTCCAGCAACATTAGGGGGAGGAATTTTACTGCTTCCAGGTCTGTCCCCTTGTTGATCTGAACGGCAGTATAGTAATCTGAAAGCCATGTATCCGGGTTTGTACTTCCGGTATATTTGGTAAGTTGGACCAACCTTGGCAAAGCCAGAATGTAGAGTTATTCTTCGGATCCTGTCAGTGAAACACTTAGGTCCAAAGTATAGATCATCTCTTTTCGCCTTATCGGCGTGTGCTGAATATATGCTGGCTGAATGGACAGAAGGGGATTTGCTCCTTTCTGTCCCATTGTTGCGCGAATGCGCTCTTCCGGGGTTATTCTTGTTTCGCCCATTATCGTGTCCTTTGGAATGAGGTGGAGTTCTACTCCTTGGCCTTTCTTTATTCTTAGGAGGGGTACGGGACCTCTCACGTCTGTGAGGATTTTCGTGTCTTCCGGCTTTTTCAGCAGGGCGTCTCGGAGGCGGCATCATTTTTCCGTATTTCCGGTTTTCTTCCTCCCGGTCTTTATGATCGCGGGGTATATTTCCGCCTTTCGGCATGTGGGATCCCGTTCTGGACGCTTCATCCCTATTGTCCGGGATTTTCTTGTCCTTTTTAGGGTCCCACTTTTTGTCCTTAGAATCTCCTGAATCTCCAGGTTCTCCAGGTCTAGGTGCTCCAGCGGTGCAAGTGGCGGTTTTGCATAGGGCCGAGTCGTCATGCAACTTCCCTGATCTTGCATGACCTCGTTGCTACTGTTCTAGTTCTTTACCCAGGAAAGCATACACTCCTTGCAGTTTTTCTTCTTTGGAGTAAAGATCGTCATTAAGGATGGCAAATGTGGCTTCCGCGTTTTCAGCTGCGGTTTTATAGATGCGTTCGCCCTTAGCGTTTATGTCGTCAACCTGTCGTTGCCAGGAAGGGTTTTGTGACCGTTCCTTTGCTGGCGGTACATCCGGCCTTGCGATTCCGGGTAATCTCGTGGGTTTTATCCCGGACATATTCCGTCTTTCGAATTCTTCAATTTCCTCTTGCTTTGCTTTTACAATAGTTTGGGCTTTGAGGAGATTTTCTTGCGATCGGAATAGTTGTTGCTGTTACCGTATAATGGCTTGCCTTCTGGCTTCCAACACTTCCGGTCGCTCGTATGGTCCGACCGGGGTTTGGATCATATTGATCTCGTCATGTTCCACAATTCAGAACAGGGATTTCTTTCTTTTTCTTCTCCACAGGTGTGGCCCCGCTTGCTTCTCCTGCTTCGAGGTTTTGGCTAGCATTATCTGCCAACTTTTTCTTCTGGAGTTTGTACTGGAGTTTCTTGGCGGTCTTCTTTTTCTTCTTGGAAGAGGGAGGTTTTTTACCAGGTACTTCCTCTGTCAATTCCTTGACATCGGGGTAACTAGGTTTGGTTTCACCATCCTCTCTTTCCTCATCTGGTGGAGGTGTTTTGGGGTCTTCATCGTCTTCGGCATCCGAGTTATCCGTCGGTTTTTCCATAGGTACTTCATGGAAGCCCCCCGTCATAGATTTAACCTTTCTTTCAAAAGCGTCTTCATCTTCGTCTTCTGAGTCTATGTCTTCAGATCCAGATTCCGACTCCAATCTTGCCTCTATGGAAGCTAGTACGGAGTCGGCTTCCGAGTTCACCGTTTCATTGGCGGGTGTCGGATCTTCCACTGGCTCTGTGGGATTGTTGTTTTCTGCTTCTTCCACGGGATTACTTACTTCCGTGTTTTCAGCGGCCTCGGATTGCACCATGCCAATGAAGTGACATCTGATTGCAGGCATCTCCGAAGAGTCAGCGAATTCATGGTTTTGGCGATCTGAGCAAAATACGGTATCATAGTTTTCTTCAACTAGGTATATGATGGGTGGGATAAATTTACTTCCACCACAGAATCCCATTACTTCTGCAGTTAATCCGCTAAAGATGTTTGCAGATCCAATCGGTAAAATGCAGGCACGTACGAGATGATTCCGTGCTGGCATGTACGATCCGTTGTCGAGGAAGCGCCCAACGTCATTGTCGCATTCCAAGCTTCCGACAGTCATGGTACTGCCGATTCCACCGAGTATCCCCGATCGAAACTTAACGCCTGACGTCGCTGGCCCCACGGTGGGCGCCAACTGTTGAGACATCGTAGTAGGGTTCATAGACGGGGGTGCCATGAGCCTACGGGTAGAGACGTGGGGGGACGTGGTACCACAACAACCAGGAACACCAAGTTTACCCAGGTTCGGTACGTCGCAACTAGGCGGCGTTCCTACTCCTGCAATCTCACTAAATCAGGGTTGAAGCCTGAAGTATAGAAAGTAGAACGTGAGTAGGGTTTCGCTAACTCGACGAGGATTAACTTCCCAGCGAGTTGGCTTCTAGCTAATTGTCTATCTGTTGTCTTTCTTCTCTCTCATCTGGCTTTATATAATAACCGGGTTAGGGCTTATAGAAAGGAAACCTAGAAGACTACGGAAAGTATCTAACTTGGAAAGCAGGAATCCGCCTTCTACTCCAAGCCGCACCACTTTGGGCCTTGGTCCGGGTTCTTCTAGAATCCGGCTTCTGCGCGTCAGCTTACTGGGCCGCCTAATGGACTGTGATCCATACCAATCAGACCACCCTCGTAATCCGGCTCTTTAAGACAATGCCGAATATACCCCTAATCAGTATATATCCGACAACCGTGATGTAATTGTGTATGTTGTGTTTTCTGGGATCCAATGAACCATGAGATTATGATTATTTTGTTCATGTCAATCTTAGATGCTTCACTTATATTTGTAAAGAGTTTTAATCTTGTCTTGCAATGCTCTATGGTGTTTACGATTACCTTGGCCACGTAGTTGTTTTCACCTCCAAGAGAGGGTTTATATGCTAGATAGTTGGTTCATGCCTCCTTGTTGCCTACGCTTGAGTGACAGAAACATGCGGAGAAAGGATGTGTTGTTTCCAATAGGGAGAAAACAACGATGCTCTTGTCTATGGACGAGGACCACTGTTTACATTACGTATTGTTCTTAATGCATTTGTCACACATAGCAATCACTTTGTTGCTGCAACTTAATACCAAGAGATTTGCTAGATAGTTTTCTTGAGGTGGACTTTTAGATATAGATGCATGCTAGATAGCGGTTCATATGCCTTCACGTAATGCCTACAATGTTAGAACCCGTGAACTATACCTCGTCATAATCGTATTGTTATACGTTCATGGTTTGTCAATTGCCCAACTGTAATTTGTACACTCAGCATGTTTGTTTTCTTTGGAGAGACAACACTAGTGAACCTATGGCCCCCGGTCCTATTTTCCTCATAATTGCAACCTTCTTGTAAGCACTTTTCACCCATTTTTTCTCGCTATTCCATTTTTAATTGCCCCGTGTTGATCCAATCCACATGCCCTTTCAACCATGACGTTATATGAGACCAACTATGGTGCGACCCAAAGCTACTTAAGCACTTCTTCGGATCAAGCGAGATATGCCAGGGGCAACTCGAGCGTTCTAGGATTGCCAGAAGTTTGTAAGAAGTCATAACATGTCGTCGGAAACAAAACAAACACAGTTTACTAGGAAGCAACGAAAAGAAACTGAATATTAGACAATTTTCTAATATATTTGGAAAAGGTTATGCAATACCCGCATAAAATTGTGCTCTAGATCCAATCGTATCTATGCATAGTATGCTCTGATACCATTGATAGTCTACGTTGTAGAATTTTAAAAAGAACTCCCTACGTAGTCCCCCGAGATCACTATGCAGATAATGATGCATGCCCATAGATGCATGGATCAAGATCACGACTCAATGGGCACCAGAATCGATGTAGTCGTAGAAGAGTTATGAACAATTGTAGGTTCTCACAACTAGCCCTAGTTGCAAGTATGCCGCTAAGATTCCCTCATCAAGGATCACATGTGTAATCTCTCTTATGGTGTGCACGCTGTAACATCCCAAGTATGAAAATATCCCTTAGAATGTTTGATTTATTGTTTTAATTCAAGTATTGCATCATGTCATCATGTTTAATTATTTGTTTGCATTTGTTACTATTTGTTTTGCATCTGTTTTATATTGTTTTCACCTTTGAAACTCAAACAATTTTAAATGGTTATTTCATACTTGCTCTGTTACAACTTTTGGAATAAAAATAACAAATGAAAACAACCATTTTATTCCATGTTGATCACTCATTAAATTGTTGGTTTTAATCAAACCATTAATCCAATCAATTAATTCTAAATCATTTTCAAATTCAAACCAAGGCTTCAAATCAGTACCCCTTTTGAATCCATGAAATTCACCAAACAAATGTAATCCTTAATCACATTAATTCTTAGAGGTAACCCTATTGAAAATGTTGTTTTCATAATGTTTATTCAATATTAAAAATTCATCCCATTTGGATTCAAATACAAACACCATTTTAAATGTCAACTTTTTGCAAGTTAATATTGGCATTTGTTTGCTAATGTTTTAAAAGGCTTAACCTAATTTTTCTGGAATTTTTATTAACCTACAAATTATCAAATTCTTCCAAATCTGTTTCAGCAAAAAAAAAAACAGAGAAAATAAAATAAAATGAGCAGCAGCTAACTAGCGCGCGCGGCAGATAAGCTAACCCAGCCCACCTAAGCCTACGCGCGCGCAAGCCCAGCCCGTTTTCCCCGCGTACCGGTTCGCTTATAAGCGCCACCGTCATCCCTGTGTACGGCGCGCATCCGCGCGTGCCACGGCGGCACGGCGGAGCAGCGACGGCTGATCCGAGGCCCTGTCCCCTATATAGCTCCCCTCGAGCAGCGCGCGCAGCCCTAGGCTAACCCTAGGTCCTCTCCCCTCTCTCGCGCCGCCAAATTCTCCTCGCAGATCACCCCTCTGTCACCCTCTGAATCCTCGCCGTCGTTTCCCCTCTGAATCCATGAAGATCACCGGCGCCACCGTCCACCTCCACCCTACCTGAGTGCTGGAATCGTTTCCCCTCTCCCTCCTCTACGTCCTCGACACCTAGTCGACCTCGGTGAGCCGTTGTTTCGATGCCGCGATCCTCGACCGCCTCCGGCCACCGCGGCTCCATTGCTGAACCCGAGGTTGCCGTCGTCGATGCAGGTACCCTCGTCGCGATCTGAGTACGGGAATCACTCCGCCACCCTGCCAGCTCGCGTTAGGACACCGGAGCCACGCCGCAGGACAACCACATCCTCGCCGTCGTCTTCTTCCGCGACGCCGGCGCTTCCGTCATCAGTCGTCATCGAGCCACTGCAACCTCGACGCCCCGCGGTGAGCTCCAACGTCTACCCCTTCCTCTCTGTGCTGCGCACGCCCCTGCTCACCGTGCACATCCATCGCGTCTATCGCGCACGGCCACGGTCCTCTCAACGCCGACGAGCTGCGCCGTTCTGTCAGTGTCGCGGAAAGTTTTGATCTTCAGAAAGTTCAGATAACGATTAGTAACGTTATCCTCCCTGCATCGCTAGTGCTGACAACAAACGCGCACAGCTGCAGTGGTTCAGTGCGTACGCTTGCGAGCGCGCGGTCGCGAGTTCGACTCGCTTCCTCGCGGGATTAAAATCCCCAATCTTTTTCCCACAGCGTACTGACAGCCAGGGCCCAGCCGTCAGTCCCTCTTGTGCCACGCGGGCACAGTGAGCCACGGGCCCCCCCCCCCGGCAGCGTGTGGGTACGTTTCCAGTGGGTATAAAACATTTTTAAAACTTTCTGTTTTCCAAACTAGGTCCAATTAATCACAGATTGGCCCCTGGTTTCAAAACCATAATAACTTTTATTTTATAACTCTAAAAACTGCAAATAAAATATGCACACTGATCTAAATTTAATTGTCTATCTTTTGGTAACTTTTGTTTCCTGTTTTGAAATTTCAAAATGCATTTAAAATTCAAATTTGAATAATTCAAATGTAATTTGCAATAATTCATAAATAATTCATACTAATTCCAAATAAGGCAAATAAAATATGTTTTTCACACCCTTTTGAATAACCTATTCAAATATAATTTCTGTTTCCTTGTTTGAATAATTTAAATTGCCTAAATAATTTAATACTTGTTTAATTCATTTAAATTTGATAAAAATCATAACTTGCTCAAAATAAAATATTTTTGAACATGCAAAATATGTTTTCAAACTATCAAAGTGTGAACTTTTCAAATGTGAATTTAAATTTATGATTTGAACAAATAAAATTCAAATAATATTCAAACTTGTTTTAAATTCAATTAAAACTTGTTTAATATTGTTTAATTCATAATAAATTCATCCTAATTCAAAATTCAATATTTGAAACATGTAATCCAACTAAAATTTGATGTTCTTTTCAAATATAAATTTTGTTAATTGTTTTGCACACTTTAAATTGATGAAAACAATAATTGTTTGTGTGACATGTTTAAGTAACCACATTTTCCAAACTTAATAAATAATTTCCAAACTTGTTTTATTCCTTTTCCTTTGCATCTATTATTGCTACCTTGTTGTTATTTTGTGGTTACCATCATGCATGCATCATGATAACAACTTTCACATAATAATTAATTGTAAATCATTTGTTCCACTTAATCATGGACCCTTTCCCATATGCCACTCAAAATAGCATAGGGGTCCATCTAAATTATGTTATCATGTTAGCTAGTTTATTTGGATGCAACCATTAATTTGTCATGCATCATCTTGATTGTGCACAATGCCATGAAAATGATTGTTTACATTCCTGTTTTGTTTGTTTGCTTCTTCTCGAATAGACGACGACGTTGAGACAGACGACCTTTACAGCACCCCTTCTGAGGATCTAGCTCAGTACCCGGCTGCTGAGTTCGCAGGCAAGTTATCACTCACATGAACCATTGTGTTCCTTTCAACCCTGGTTACCGAGACTTTCCGTTGTCTATTCTTGCTAGCCTTAGTGGTAGTTGTTTCTGTTACGAACCTATCACATGAATCCTGTAACCCTGATATTGCCTCACCACCCCTCCTACAACCCTACTGATTGAGCCAGTGCCTTACTAGTATGCTTAGGTTGTTTTGCTCAAGTCTGTTACCCGTTACTTTCAGTTACTATATTTTCATTGTTCTGGGGGCTCGATGTTTAATCAATCAATCAATCATGCTAATGTTATTACTTGATAATAATTTGATGATAAGGCACCGGCAGGAGGCCCTGTGTGGTTTTGAGGCCTGCTAGTGTCGACCCTAATAGGAAAAGGGTCTTGTCTACTGATCCATGATGAGCGCACTACCCGCATGTGGGAAGCGAGTATGGGCGCCCCCCTCAATTTGATTCGATTCGCATCTCGTCCAAATCATCTCATTTAGTTCGTGCTTTCTATTTGCCGCATGCATGTTTTTGCGAGCCCAGCGCAGGGTGGAACTTTTGTAGTCGGCATATAGGGGGACACGTTCTTAGAGTGCTATGAGGGTCCATTTTCTTCTGGGCTCGATTAGCCGTGCGCCCAAGGTGCTTTGGGCTTGATGCGAAGAAGAGTTGAGTTGTGTTGAGTGCCCCGCTTGGTGGGAGGCATCCCATCTGGCGGGTTATTCATACGTGTACGGCCAAATTGGTGCAACCCTGCAGGGATAATCTTCTCGAGAAGCCGTGTTTTTCACGGTTATGGTTAACTTGGTGAAAGTACTGGCTAACAAGTACTCAGGACAACTTAAACCAAATGATTCACAATCTCACACCCCATGATTAACAATTTGACTAGTAATAGGATTATTGTCACAATAACTTGTTTCATCTTAATCCAACTGTGTGAGTTATCCTCGGATTGCTTCTTTGGATAAGGGGCGAGATCCAGGATGGGTTTGCTTGATGTTATCCTTCAGTTGGTTACAACACTCGATCTTATCTCCTTTCTGATAGTTGGAAGTGATAGAATCTCTGTAGTTGGTTAGTGCAGCCAGTTGCAGCATCTTTTATACCCTTTCCCTCCGTTGAACCCAAGTCATCTGTGCTTGTGTTGACGGGCTATACTTTGGTGAACTGTGAGTCTTGCTTGCCAGTACGTCTATGTACTGACCCCTTTGGGGCTGTGGTTTCCGCAGACTACGATTACGAGGATCCAGGTGACGGCTACTACGTGGAGTTTGACGAGGCTGCTGACGAGTAGTTAGCGGACCCGGGCAGGATCCGAGACATCGTGGATGGGCTCCGTCTTTATTTCAGTTTCCGGCTTCTTAAGCCTATTTGGATTTTGTCTGTACTCAGACCCCTTTGAATGCTTCCGCTGAGATGTAATGATGCTATGTTGGGACATGTGTCCTCTGGATGATTGTATTTGCTATCTCTGCCCTAGTGAGGGCCATTTGCAACTTATTTCTATCTTTTGTGTCGTAGAGGCATGTTGTGTTATCCTTTTGTTCAAAGCCGTTGACGTACCATGTGTGTATGGTATGAAGTACGTCAATGGTAGTGTCCTGATTTCTACAGGATAGTTTACATCGACGGTGAACAGTAGCGATGGGTTGTCACACATAAGTGTTGGCCTACTCGTAAGAGGACGCGGGTGCCGGAAAGCCCCGTAATCCCATCAGAATACTGTTCAGTTCGTACGGTGAGTATCCTATAGAAGTCCGGGTGCGACAAATGGTATCAGAGCCTGTCTGCCTGTAGGATCCCTTTTACTGGTCGCAGTTGAGTTTAGAAACTATTTTGTAGTTATATAGGAAAAGTGAAACGTGAGAGTAGGAATTCTGCCATTTTTCTTCTTTCCCCACCCACCCACCCTTTTCTGGTAAGGAAGTGCAACGTTGTTTTCTGTTCTCACCTAAACTTTCAAGTTAGGATTTCACGTGTTTTGGGTTCTCCGTAGTACCTCAGGACTTTTGGTCTCGTTTTCCCGATGTTGCTTCGATATCCTGTTCTTTTCAACATCCTTATCGTCCGTTGAACCTTGTTGTTGTTTCCCACTTCAATTCTTCTACCGGAGTCTAATCAAAACTTCCCCGATCATCTGCAGATGGATCTCAGGTTCTTCCCGCAGGTGGTTCGGATGACTCGCTGTGAGAGCACCGCCGGTTATCCGGAGATGCTGAGAGACATGGTTACCTATCTGGGGTTCCATTGGGCACCAGAGTACCAGGTCTACGAGCAGCAGCGAGAGTTTGGCCAGACCTACTACCAGGCTATCGTCTACATTCTGTCGGATGATGGCAGGAGCGTTGTCCACCGCTACGAGGCAGTAGGTTCCACAGTGGATATGGTCGTGCAGCAGGCAGCTTACGTGAGTCTCACCGTCCTCCGTGCTGACTACTGGGGGTTTGATGATTCCATCTATCGTCACATCCCCCGTGGTTACATCACGTCAGCGGGAGTTCACTTCACTCTCCACAGCAACCTGGATACCTACGAGTCTGATAGCTCCAGGCTGCACACCACTGCTCAGTTCGTGAGGCACAGTGACGCAGTTGCTTCCGCACTTTCTCAGGAGTTAGCCTCAGTCAGGGAGCAGCTCTATCTGGCGTTGACTCGTCTGGCTACGTACACCACAGACTTCGTTGGAGACGAGCGCTTTGCGCGTTTCACTCAGCCAGCTGGGTTTCCGCTGCCAGATGCTGGAGGTTACGAGCCGATCAGAGGTCCACTTCTCGACCTTGGTCCTGGTTACACTGGGATTCCCCGCTTTGGAGCACAGGGAGACGACGCTTTCTACTTCACCACACCGAGAGTTGCTCTCAGAGCAGTCCCGCTCTACGTGGATCGTCGTTATACCTACTTCCGGGGGATCCCTCCGCACCGTATCTCTCGTCGTACTACTCACCGCCGTCCTGCGTGATGAGCATGGGAGTACTGATGTATCCATTCCTAGCTATGTTTAGTTATCCTTTGTATTTCGAACCATGTATTGGTCTGTTGGATATTCTGATGTATTTGAACATGTGATGATATACCTGTTGGTTATCTATTCATGAGTCGGAATAATCTATCTTTCGGTTACCAAGTTTATCCTTTTCTATTGTTGTGCTAAAATGAATGTCTATTCAGGATGCCGCCAACCAGGAGCAACCCGCCTGAGCCACCTCCGCTCACGGAGCTGTTGACTCAGATGACTCAGGTCGTGGCTCAGATGGCCCAGATCCAGGCTAACCAGCACAACAACCAGAATGCTCCGCGAGTCAGCATCAAGGAGTTTCTGAGCATGGGGCCGAGAGCTTTCGTGGCAACACGTGAGCCTCTGGATGCTGATGACTGGATCAGGGAGATGAACAGGGCTCTGGAGATTGCTCATGTTGCTGAGGAAGATAAGGTCAAGTATGCCACCTACCTACTGAAGGGTCAGGCAGCTACCTGGTGGGAGAACTACCAGACCATGAGAGCTGGCTATCCTATCACCTGGGGATGTTTCAAGGATGCCTTCCTGAAGCACCACATCCCAGATGGTCTCATGGAAAGGATGCGTGAGGAATTCTGCTCTCTCAAACAGGGCAAGCTGGACGTCCTCGGCTACCAGAACGAGTTCAATCGTCTAGCTCGATACGCTGGTGACGAGGTATCCACTGAAGCCAAGAAGATGGCAAGGTTCCGCCGAGGTTTTAACCCGAAACTGAAGTACGCTCTCACCAACGTCAAGTGCAAGGACTTCGTGGAGCTCGTGAACACCGCGCTCAATGAGGAGAATGGGCGCAAGGCGTTCGAAGAGTCGCGCAAGCACTCGCGTGAGGGTGGTTCCTCCTCCAACATGACCACCCCTCCGCAGAAGCGCCGCATCTGGGTGCCAAATGGTGCTGTCACTCGGGCTCCAAATGCCCAAGCTTCTCCAGGCTTTGGTCCCCGCCCACCCAACCAATCTCAGATGCAGGGTCAGAGGATTCCAATGGGGCAGCCAAGGCCAGGTCCTCCTCGTGTCGTCACTTGCTACAAGTGCAAGGAGACTGGACACTACGCTGATAAGTGCACTCAGAGGCAGCTACCTCCACCTCCTCGCCCCAACACCAACCAGGCAATGGTTCGTGCTCCCCCGGCTAAAGCCTTCAACTCCAACAACAGGCCTGTCGGGAGGACCGCGAGGGTGAACCATATCAAGGCCGACAAAGCTGAGGAAGCTGCTGACGTCGTTCTCGGTATATTACCCGTAAACTCTATTCCAGCTAAAGTGTTGTTTGATACCGGAGCATCGCATTCTTTTGTGTCAAAGATTTTTGCAAAAGCATACAACCTAGTTCTGGTTCCGCTAAGCAATCAAATGACTGTTCACTCTCCGGGACCGCAAATGTTGACTTCCAAGATAAGTATGGACAATCAAATCCTAATTGGAGGCCGCATATTCCTTGCTTCACTATTGTTGCTGGGAAATTCTGACATTGATGTCATTCTGGGTATGGATTGGTTGAAGACCCACAAAGCTAAAATTGACTGTGCTCAAAAGTCAATAACTCTATCACACCCTTCAGGCCAGATAGTCTATTCTCCATATGAATCAAGTTCTGTTCAGCTGTTCAACCTCGATGCTAAACCTCTTCCTGCAATTGAGAATGTTCCGGTGGTTTGTGAATTCCCTGACGTCTTTCCAGAAGAGTTGCCAGGGATGCCTCCGGACAGAGCAGTTGAGTTCGTGATCGAGCTTGAGCCAGGTACTGCTCCAATCTCTAAGCATCCATACAAGATAGCTCCTCCTGAACTGAAATTGTTGAAGGAGCAAATCGATATGTACATGGAGAAAGGTTACATTCAGCCTAGTTCCTCCGCTTGGGGTTGCCCAACTCTGTTTGTTGCCAAGAAGGATCAAACAAAAAGACTCGTGGTTGACTATCGTCCTCTCAACGAGAAAACCATCAAGAACAAGTATCCAATTCCTCGTATCGATGATCTTTTTGATCAACTTGCTGGAGCCTCAATATTCTCAAAATTGGACTTGAGGATGGGGTACCATCAGATAAAGATCAGAAAGGAAGATATTCCTAAAACAGCTTTCACCACTAGGTACGGTCTATATGAATACACCGTCATGTCATTTGGTCTCACCAATGCACCGGCAACGTTCTCAAGACTCATGAATTCTGTCTTCCATGAATACCTCGACAAGTTCGTTGTGGTATATCTCGATGACATTCTAGTCTACTCAAAATCCGAGGAAGAGCATGGAGAACACCTTCGTCTCACTCTCATGAAACTTCGCGAGCATCGTCTGTATGCCAAGTTTTCCAAATGTGAGTTCTGGATTCCAGAAGTTGCATATCTTGGTCATATCATCTCTGCCAAAGGCATAGCCATTGACCCGGAAAAGGTTAAGGCAATTGTTGACTGGAAACCCCCTAAGACGGTAAAGCAAGTCAGAAGTTTTCTTGGCTTGGCTAGCTATTGCCGTCGTTTCGTCCAAAACTTTTCCAAGATTGCTAAACCTCTCACTGATCTCACCAAGAAGGACAAGAAGTTCGTTTGGTCTCCACAATGTGATGAAAGTTTCAATCTTCTCAAGACTAAACTCACTTCCACACCTGTTCTAGTTGGCCCAGATACTACCAAACCTTTCCAGATATTCTGTGATGCATCTCTCCAAGGCCTAGGAGCAGTTCTTATGCAAGAACGTCAAGTTGTGGCTTATGCTTCACGTCAGTTGAACCCACATGAGCAAAACTATCCCACACATGACCTAGAACTGGCAGCAGTTGTGTTTGCCCTCAAGAAATGGAGACAATACTTGTTGGGTAACAAAACTGAAATCTTTTCCGATCATAAGAGTCTGAAATACATCTTCACTCAGCCAGATCTGAACCTCAGGCAAAGGAGATGGATTGAGAAGATTAAAGACTTTGATATCACCATTTCTTACACTCCAGGCAAGGCTAATGTTATGGCCGATGCTCTCAGTCGCAAATCCTATTGCAATAATCTCATGATCATGGAAAGCCAACCTCCACTTCATGAAGAATTCCAGAAGCTGAACCTTGGTCTTGTCCCTGAAGGATACCTTGCTAGCTTGACAGCCAGTCCAACTCTCGAGGACAAGATTCGTTCTGAACAACTTCGTGATACTGAAATCAAGAAGATTGTAGAGCACATCAAGGAAGGCAACGATAAATTCAAGTCCTTCTCAATTGATGACAAGGGAACTGTGTTCTTCGAAGGACGCATTGCAGTTCCTCAGATTCAAAGTCTCAAGGATATCATTCTCAAGGAGGCTCATGAAACTCCTCTATCCATTCACCCTGGAAGTACAAAGATGTACCAGGATCTCAAGACTCTGTATTGGTGGTCTGGCATGAAACGTGAAATTGCTCAATACGTTTCTGAATGCGACGTTTGTCAACGTGTTAAAGCAGTCCATCAGAAAACAGCCGGTCTTCTCCAACCTCTCAAAATTCCTGAGTGGAAGTGGGACATGATTGAAATGGACTTCGTTACTGGGTTTCCAAAGTCCAAAAAGGGCAACGATGCAATCTTCGTTGTTATTGATCGTCTCACTAAGGTTGCTCACTTCTTTGCTGTCAAGGAAACTATCTCAGCTAGCCAGTTAGCAGAGCTCTACACAGCAAAGGTTGTTCCCCTTCATGGTGTTCCATTGGAAATAAGCTCAGACCGTGGAAGTATCTTCACTTCGCGTTTCTGGAAGAGTTTTCAAGAAGCATTGGGCACCAAACTTCTGTTCAGCACAGCTTATCACCCTCAGTCTCAGGGGCAAGTCGAAAGAGTCAATCAGATTCTCGAGGATATGCTCAGAGCATGTGGTCTCTCCTTTGGCATGAAATGGGAGGATTGCCTTCCATATGCTGAATTCTCCTACAACAACAGCTACCAGGCAAGCCTAGGCATGGCACCATTTGAGGCATTGTATGGCCGCAGATGCAGGAGTCCAATCAATTGGTCTGGAGCTGGTGAACGTTCACTCTTGGGCCCTGACATTGTTAAGGAAGCCGAGGAGAAAGTTCGTATCATTCGTGACAATCTCAGGATTGCTCAGTCTCGTCAGAAGAGCTATTATGATAGCAAGCACAGGGATATGATCTATGCACCTGGTGATAAGGCATATCTCCGTGTAACTCCCCTCAGAGGCACTCATCGTTTTGGTGTGAAAGGAAAGCTTGCACCAAGATACATTGGTCCTTTCAACATTATCTCAAGGCGTGCAGAAAATGCTTATCGTCTTGAACTTCCAGAAAAACTATCCAAGGTGCACGATGTGTTCCACGTGTCACAACTCAAGAAGTGTTTCAAAGATCCAGATCGTGCAGTTGATCATGATTCCATTGAACTGCAATATGATCTATCTTATGAGGAACACCCTGTTCCTATTCTCGATGAGACCGAGCGTAAGACTCGCAACAAGAGCACCAAGTTCTTGAAAGTGCAATGGTCGCATCATTCCGATAAAGAGGCAACGTGGGAGACCGAAGAGGATCTTCGCAAGAAGTATCCGGACCTTTTCACATCTCAGTAAGGAATCTCGGGGCGCGATTCCTTCAAGGGGGGGCGTTTTGTAACATCCCAAGTATGAAAATATCCCTTAGAATTTTTGATTTATTGTTTTAATTCAAGTATTGCATCATGTCATCATGTTTAATTATTTGTTTGCATTTGTTACTATTTGTTTTGCATCTGTTTTATATTGTTTTCACCTTTGAAACTCAAACAATTTTAAATGGTTATTTCATACTTGCTCTGTTACAACTTTTGGAATAAAAATAACAAATGAAAACAACCATTTTATTCCATGTTGATCACTCATTAAATTATTGGTTTTAATCAAACCATTAATCCAATCAATTAATTCTAAATCATTTTCAAATTCAAACCAAGTCTTCAAATCAGTACCCCTTTTGAATCCATGAAATTCACCAAACAAATGTAATCCTTAATCACATTAATTCTTAGAGGTAACCCTATTGAAAATGTTGTTTTCATAATGTTTATTCAATATTAAAAATTCATCCCATTTGGATTCAAATACAAACACCATTTTAAATGTCAACTTTTTGCAAGTTAATATTGGCATTTGTTTGCTAATGTTTTAAAAGGCTTAACCTAATTTTTCTGGAATTTTTATTAACCTACAAATTATCAAATTCTTCCAAATCTGTTTCAGCAAAAAAAAAAAAAACAGAGAAAAAAAAATGAGCAGCAGCTAACTAGCGCGCGCGGCAGATAAGCTAACCCAGCCCACCTAAGCCTACGCGCGCGCAAGCCCAGCCCGTTTTCCCCGCGTACCGGTTCGCTTATAAGCGCCACCGTCATCCCTGTGTACGGCGCGCATCCGCGCGTGCCACGGCGGCACGGCAGAGCAGCGACGGCCGATCCGAGGCCCTGTCCCCTATATAGCTCCCCTCGAGCAGCGCGCGCAGCCCTAGGCTAACCCTAGGTCCTCTTCCCTCTCTCGCGCCGCCAAATTCTCCTCGCAGATCACCCCTCTGTCACCCTCTGAATCCTCGCCGTCGTTTCCCCTCTGAATCCATGAAGATCACCGGCGCCACCGTCCACCTCCACCCTACCTGAGTGCTGGAATCGTTTCCCCTCTCCCTCCTCTATGTCCTCGACACCTAGTCGACCTCGGTGAGCCGTTGTTTCAATGCCGCGATCCTCGACCGCCTCCGGCCACCGCGGCTCCATTGCTGAACCCGAGGTTGCCGTCGTCGATGCAGGTACCCTCGTCGCGATCTGAGTACGGGAATCACTCCGCCACCCTGCCAGCTCGCGTTAGGACACCGGAGCCACGCCGCAGGACAACCACATCCTCGCCGTCGTCTTCTTCCGCGACGCCGGCGCTTCCGTCATCAGTCGTCATCGAGCCACTGCAACCTCGACGCCCCGCGGTGAGCTCCAACGTCTACCCCTTCCTCTCTGTGCTGCGCACGCCCCTGCTCACCGTGCACATCCATCGCGTCTATCGCGCACGGCCACGTTCCTCTCAACGCCGACGAGCTGCGTCGTTCTGTCAGTGTCGCGGAAAGTTTTGATCTTCAGAAAGTTCAGATAACGATTAGTAACGTTATCCTCCCTGCATCGCTAGTGCTGACAACAAACGCGCACAGCTGCAGTGGTTCAGTGCGTACGCTTGCGAGCGCGCGGTCGCGAGTTCGACTCGCGGCCTCGCGGGATTAAAATCCCCAATCTTTTTCCCACAGCGTACTGACAGCCAGGGCCCAGCCGTCAGTCCCTCTTGTGCCACGCGGGCACAGTGAGCCACGGGGCCCCCTGGCAGCGTGTGGGTACGTTTCCAGTGGGTATAAAACATTTTTAAAACTTTCTGTTTTCCAAACTAGGTCCAATTAATCACAGATTGGCCCCTGGTTTCAAAACCATAATAACTTTTATTTTATAACTCTAAAAACTGCAAATAAAATATGCACACTGATCTAAATTTAATTGTCTATCTTTTGGTAACTTTTGTTTCCTGTTTTGAAATTTCAAAATGCATTTAAAATTCAAATTTGAATAATTCAAATGTAATTTGCAATAATTCATAAATAATTCATACTAATTCCAAATAAGGCAAATAAAATATGTTTTTCACACCCTTTTGAATAACCTATTCAAATATAATTTCTGTTTCCTTGTTTGAATAATTTAAATTGCCTAAATAATTTAATACTTGTTTACTTCATTTAAATTTGATAAAAATCATAACTTGCTCAAAATAAAATATTTTTGAACATGCAAAATATGTTTTCAAACTATCAAAGTGTGAACTTTTCAAATGTGAATTTAAATTTATGATTTGAACAAATAAAATACAAATAATATTCAAACTTGTTTTAAATTCAATTAAAACTTGTTTAATATTGTTTAATTCATAATAAATTCATCCTAATTCAAAATTCAATATTTGAAACATGTAATCCAACTAAAATTTGATGTTCTTTTCAAATATAAATTTTGTTAATTGTTTTGCACACTTTAAATTGATGAAAACAATAATTGTTTGTGTGACATGTTTAAGTAACCACATTTTCCAAACTTAATAAATAATTTCCAAACTTGTTTTATTCCTTTTCCTTTGCATCTATTATTGCTACCTTGTTGTTATTTTGTGGTTACCATCATGCATGCATCATGATAACAACTTTCACATAATAATTAATTGTAAATCATTTGTTCCACTTAATCATGGACCCTTTCCCATATGCCACTCAAAATAGCATAGGGGTCCATCTAAATTATGTTATCATGTTAGCTAGTTTATTTGGATGCAACCATTAATTTGTCATGCATCATCTTGATTGTGCACAATGCCATGAAAATGATTGTTTACATTCCTGTTTTGTTTGTTTGCTTCTTCTCGAATAGAAGACGACGTTGAGACAGACGACCTTTACAGCACCCCTTCTGAGGATCTAGCTCAGTACCCGGCTGCTGAGTTCGCAGGCAAGTTATCACTCACATGAACCATTGTGTTCCTTTCAACCCTGGTTACCGATACTTTCCGTTGTCTATTCTTGCTAGCCTTAGTGGTAGTTGTTTCTGTTACGAACCTATCACATGAATCCTGTAACCCTGATATTGCCTCACCACCCCTCCTACAACCCTACTGATTGAGCCAGTGCCTTACTAGTATGCTTAGGTTGTTTTGCTCGAGTCTGTTACCCGTTACTTCCAGTTACTATATTTTCATTATGTTCTGGGGGCTCGATGTTTAATCAATCAATCAATCATGCTAATGTTATTACTTGATAATAATTTGATGATAAGGCACCGGCAGGAGGCCCTGTGTGGTTTTGAGGTCTGCTAGTGTCGACCCTAATAGGAAAAGGGTCTTGTCTACTGATCCATGATGAGCGCACTACCCGCATGTGGGAAGCGAGTATGGGCGCCCCCCTCAATTTGATTCGATTCGCATCTCGTCCAAATCATCTCATTTAGTTCGTGCTTTCTATTTGCCGCATGCATGTTTTTGCGAGCCCAGCGCAGGGTGGAACTTTTGTAGTCGGCATATAGGGGGACACGTTCTTAGAGTGCTATGAGGGTCCATTTTCTTCTGGGCTCGATTAGCCGTGCGCCCAAGGTGCTTTGGGCTTGATGCGAAGAAGAGTTGAGTTGTGTTGAGTGCCCCGCTTGGTGGGAGGCATCCCATCTGGCGGGTTATTCATACGTGTACGGCCAAATTGGTGCAACCCTGCAGGGATAATCTTCTCGAGAAGCCGTGTTTTTCACGGTTATGGTTAACTTGGTGAAAGTACTGGCTAACAAGTACTCAGGACAACTTAAACCAAATGATTCACAATCTCACACCCCATGATTAACAATTTGACTAGTAATAGGATTATTGTCACAATAACTTGTTTCATCTTAATCCAACTGTGTGAGTTATCCTCGGATTGCTTCTTTGGATAAGGGGCGAGATCCAGGATGGGTTTGCTTGATGTTATCCTTCAGTTGGTTACAACACTCGATCTTATCTCCTTTCTGATAGTTGGAAGTGATAGAATCTCTGTAGTTGGTTAGTGCAGCCAGTTGCAGCATCTTTTATACCCTTTCCCTCCGTTGAACCCAAGTCATCTGTGCTTGTGTTGACGGGCTATACTTTGGTGAACTGTGAGTCTTGCTTGCCAGTACGTCTATGTACTGACCCCTTTGGGGCTGTGGTTTCCGCAGACTACGATTACGAGGATCCAGGTGACGGCTACTACGTGGAGTTTGACGAGGCTGCTGACGAGTAGTTAGCGGACCCGGGCAGGATCCGAGACATCGTGGATGGGCTCCGTCTTTATTTCAGTTTCTGGCTTCTTAAGCCTATTTGGATTTTGTCTGTACTCAGACCCCTTTGAATGCTTCCGCTGAGATGTAATGATGCTATGTTGGGACATGTGTCCTCTGGATGATTGTATTTGCTATCTCTGCCCTAGTGAGGGCCATTTGCAACTTATTTCTATCTTTTGTGTCGTAGAGGCATGTTGTGTTATCCTTTTGTTCAAAGCCGTTGACGTACCATGTGTGTATGGTATGAAGTACGTCAATGGTAGTGTCCTGATTTCTACAGGATAGTTTACATCGACGGTGAACAGTAGCGATGGGTTGTCACACATAAGTGTTGGCCTACTTGTAAGAGGACGCGGGTGCCGGAAAGCCCCGTAATCCCATCAGAATACTGTTCAGTTCGTACGGTGAGTATCCTATAGAAGTCCGGGTGCGACACACGCGTACGCTTGTGTCAACCCGTCAGCGCTCCGTCATCCGGGACTCGGCACTGACGAATAGAGACAGTCTTTCAGTGTTGCTAATTGGTAGCACAAATCGACTGTGATTGGAGTTGTATAATTATGGAAGTTTCTCAACACATGAGAGAGAAATACAAATTAGAGCTAGATCTAATCGTCAGATGACGCATCAAACCACAATTAGAAGAATCTGTAATTCAATTAGAGGGCGCTAATTAGAAGTTCTAATTAGACCCTCTAATTCTACTAGAGAGAGAGAGTCTAGAGAGCCTTGGGGGTCCTTTTATAGATGGAAGGAAAGGGGAACTTTCCAAAGGGGAGGAGTCTTAGTTGAGCTAGGAGGGGGTTGGCCGCACCATGGAGGTGATTCTCTCAGACGTGATCACATGCTCATTGGGTTACCCCTAGAGGAAGGTATGATGTACTCTAGCGGAAATTTCCCCAATTGTGGAACCAGGGTTTATCGACCAGTAGGACTTTGAAGACTTGGAGAAGGTTGCTTGTTGTGTGGCGCGTCAACAAGCATGAAACCTGCACACAACACACAAACTCTCTGTTGTCCCCAACTTCCCGAGAAGATTGTCAGTCTTCTCGTCTTGGTGAAAACTCGAGACCGTACAGAGTAATAAAAAAGTAATAAAAGTAAAAAAAACGGTGCAAAAGGAAACAATGATGAAAGTGCTTGAAAGAAGGTTGCAATAATAAGGAAAATAGGACCGGGGGCATGATTTCACTAGTGGTGTCTCTCCAAACAAAAACAAACATGTTGGGTGAACAAATTACAGCTGGGCAATTGACAAATCATGAACGTATAACAATTCTATCATGAAGAGATATAGTTCACGGGTTCTAACATTGTAGGTAGTACGTCAAGGCATATGGACCGCTAAGCATGTATTCATATCTAAAAGTCCACCTCAATAAATCTATCCAGCAAATCTATCTGTTATTAAGTTGCAGCAAAGAAGTGATTGCTTCGTGTGAAATAGAAAATTGCATTAAGTAAAGTACTAATGTAAGCAATGGTTCTCGTCTGTAGATAAGACCACCGCTACTTTCTTCCTAATGGCAACAACACATCCCGCACTCATCACGTTTCTATCACTCGAGCACAGATGTAAGGGAGGCATGAACCCACTATCTAGCATATAAACCCTCTCTTGGAGGTGAAAACAACTACGCGGCCGAGGTAATCATAAACACCGGAGAGCATTGAAAACAAATACGTGGCCAAGGTAATCATGCACAATTACATAATGATGGTCTCGATCATGTGAGGCAGCTCACGAGACTCTAAACATGAGAGAATTATCAACTAGCTACTGCTATGGACCCATCGTTACGAGATGAACTACTCACGCATCATCGTGGAGGCAATCATGACGATGAAGAGGCCTCCAGTGATGATTCCCCCCTCTGGCACAGCGCCGGAACATGTTGCAGAAGTCCTAGATTGGACTTTCGAGGTGATGACGCCTCTCTGTATGTTTCGTGGAAAATATCTCTATTCCCAAACTTTTTAGGGTTAAGGGAAATTTATAGGCGAAGAGGCGACAAGAGGCGGTGGCCAGGTCGCCCAGGGACCCACCAGGCGCGTCCTAGGGTGGGGTCGCGCCTGGAACCCCCTAGGGGGGCCTCCTGGCTCTCCTCTGGCTCTTCTTTGGACCCCGTCTTCATTTCGGGTAAAAAATGATCTTAGTGGATTTTTTAGCCATTTCTGAGAATATTTCTTTAAGTTTTCTGAAATACAAAAATAGCAGAAAACAACAACTCGTCTACGCCATCTTGTTAATAAGTTAGTGTATGAAAACATCCGAAAAACGAAGGAAAATATGTGGAAAACATAACGGCATTGTATAGAAACAAACATGGAGCATCAAAAATTATAGATACGTTTGCAACGTATCAGGAGGTGGCCGCACCTCCCTCTCCTAGCCCAACTCGGATTGGACTCCCATATGGGATTCCAACTCCACCTCCTCTCATTTTTTCCTTTTTCCCTTTTCTTTCCTTTTTCCCTTCAAGTAAATTTAGGAAAAACACCGAAAAGTTCCTAGTGCCATGATTGGAGGACATGGGCCCACCTGTCAGCCCCACCAAGTGGTGCGGCAAGGGGTGAATCTCCCTCGTCCGGCACTCCCCCACACCCATTTCCGATTTTTGCCCGAAACTCTTCTGGAACCCTATGAACCCAATAGATAAAATCATCAATATTATCTACTGATGTTAGAAACATATATGTAACATCCTGTTACATATGCCTATCGTCTAAAGGAGTTAAGTAATACTCTTGAATGATCTCGGTTCCATTACACTCTGTAAATTATACCCATACATCACCGTCATGATCTCCATTTACGGCAAGACGGATGATGACATCCAAAGTGTAACCTTCGATCCGGCGGTTACTATATATTCTCATAGTATATGAATACATTCCATGTATACTTTTCTAAATACATTACAATTGTTTAATCTCTTTTAGCAAGATCATATACTTGGGTTGGTTCAGTACTATTGTTACCCTAACAATAAACTCTTATGTTTTACTAGACAATCAAGTTCATGATGAGGAAAATATGATCATCTCACAAACCATGAGCTAATCGTAGAGAAAAGATTAGATACTCTTGTTTGAAAACTCACTTTGGATGTCTCTTTCAAAAGATTAGTTTGAAAACTCACTTTGAAAAGATTATCTTCACATCCGTGCATAAACTTAATTTTGAACTTGCAGATAGAATAATAACTAAATATTATTGTCTCTAGGGCATATCTCCAACAATATATAACTAAAATTCTCCAGCAACTTAGAACAAAGACAAATTCACGAGACATAGGCATTTTAGAGTGGCTCCAAGATTCTGCATCATTGTGTTCACCCGTCGCCAGGTTGCTCTTGTTGTTGGTCGTCGGGTGTAGGCATCTTCAAGGAGCATCACCTCCTCCCACAACATTCGACCCGTCACGTTGTTGCTCATGGTGTTGGTCGTCGGCATGTAGGTATCTTCCAGGAGCATCACCTCCTACTACAACATTCGTGGTGTCATTTCTCCGGCACTGGTATAGTTGGCAGAGCGGTAGTTCGTAAGACCATCTCCACCAGCGACCACAATAGGCCCATTAGGCGTGCCGGCACAAAATCCCCCCGTTTGTTGGGTAACTACCGGGCGTGCCGACAACCGTGCCAACGCGCCCCACGCCAGATCCTAACCAGCAAGGCCGCACTAGAAGTGGAAGCGACACGAATGTGTTCAACACGAGTTAGTATGGCAACAAAGGGTCGGTCTGCACGTTTTAATGGTGCACAGGTTCTCCCGACGGACGCAGAAGCTAAGCAACACGCCGTGGTCGACTAAACACGTGTACGCGACGCAGGGGCTAAACCAGGAGGTGGCGAACACGCTTCGCCGGCGAAAATGCCATGGCATGGGAACAGATGCTCAGTGTTAATGGACGCCACCCAACCCCGCTCCTCTGCTCGATTTTAAAACGAGGTGCATGCCTCTCTTCTCTCCACCACCCTCCTCTCTTATCTTCTCCTCTCCCAAGATTCATCGCCACAATATGCATGTCATCCGGTTGAGCCCTCAGGAGGCGATGCAGCTTCGTCGCTGGGAGTACACTGAAGCCATGCTACGGCGTTGTCAAGAGACGCGCCGCGAGGAGATGCTCCGCCAGGAGCTGATGGAGCACGACTGCAGCGAGAAGGTGGAGCTTGACTCCTACAACTGGTTCCACGAAGAGATGCGCCGCAAGGAAGTGACACACATGGAGTGAGATTTTCTTGCGGCATTCATGTCACTTCCTCCATCGTCACCGGCGATGATGTTCCATGAGGCACGATAGCTCATGCGCGACATTAAGTTTTGAACGACGGAGCGGTCACGAAGAACGCTCCAAAGCGGCGAGAGAGTAAGCCACAACAACATCTTCACTCCGATGTTTGGCCGAAAAAGGAAGCCGAAATTTGGAACGAGAAGCAATTGCTTGGTAGACATGTGGCTCTCAAGGCTCAGATCTAGCACCACTAGGACGATGCACCACTCCGACAAGACAACGACCCACGACCCTAAGAGACATCGACCATACGTCTTGCACTGGCGTTAATCTAGTTATAGAAGTTAGGGAGAAGTTTAAATCTCATTAAAATTTAGGAAATTTCTATTACGCTCGTAAGTTTTTGTTCAAATAGCAATGGAAAAACGTCGATTTCTTTCCATTTTCTGGTTATCTTTTATATTCACACTCCATTGGGACACACAGTTGGAACACCTCCAATAAAACGGCAACGCATGTAGACGCAAGCAACAATGCAAGACACTATTGGGGTTGCCCGTTGATATGCTTTAAGGTGTTGAGTTATTGTTGTGATGCTGTCACATGTGTTAGCCGGTGAACATGAGTGTTAAGTTATTGTGGTGATGATGTGCTCAGATGTGTTAGTTACTGTGATGTTGTGATCAGATATTTGAGCGTACAACTTCAAAGATATTTTTTCCAGCTAGGCGTTTCGATTAAGTTAACGGAAATAAAGAGTTGGTTTACACAACAAATTTGGGTCTCAAATTAAGTTAGCAATGATATTACTTTCGAAAAAGCAGATAACCCTTCCAATATTGGGACAGCCAAAGATGAAACTGAAACAAGCTCCATGAGATAGTTCGTACGCCTGGTCCAAGTCAATCCGTAAGATACTGCTTTGAAATAGCTTATTAGTTATTACAAGTACAACCTTATTATGGTTGTCAACATGGATAGCAGGAAACTATCAATTGCAGTCACAGCAACTAAGCAACTAAGTAATGTTGAGATTGTTTCTACAAATATGCCTGTCTGCCAGCTCCGGCTGGCCATGATGCCGGTGTCTAGTGGCACACACTATCCAGATCGCTCCGTCTGCTTCGCTGTTGCATTGCTTCAGGGTAAAGCGTGTAGTACTATGATGTATCACATCGGCTTACTCGTGTTCATGTTTTCTTTTTCTTAAGAAGGGCCACCCCTGAATTTACAATGTTTTCTAAGACTTTGATTCTGAAGGTATCACTATTTTCTACAATGAATTAAGTCAGTTGTCTATTTTGCGTGCGTTTACATGTTACCTACAAACAATACAAGAAAATTAATATTAGTTTGCCAGTGTGCATCAGATTCAACTTGAATTAACGGAGAAAGACTGTCGGTTAAATCCACTAACTTAAATACTGGGGCCAGGGACAACAATTTCAATAGCTGATTGGCCTCATTCACAAGGACCAACAGAAGGGCCAGCAGAAATCGATCGAAAAGTGCAGCAGTTAAGTATAGAAATAAGAAACGGTGCATCAAGCTCAACAACTGAGCTATTAACAAAATCAGACGGCAGCTAAAGATCCTATAGTAGAAAGCTAGTGCAGCAAAATCACCTAAAAGACAATAAAACATGTCTGGGTCGAAATAACAAATAAGTGTATGGGCAAGTTGAATGCACAGGCCATATCGAAGTACGGCTCGTGCCAGAATCTTAAACCAAAATTCCTCTCGGCAACGTACAGCGCTGAATTACGCTATTAAGAAGCGCACCAGAGACTCTAATTTATTGCCTTCAAAAACCTTACAGATAAGGATCGAAGAAGAAAAAGTGGGGAAAACAATCAAACGAGATTGGGGCAGATCTGATTAGACTCACGAAAACTTTGTGGAGTCGACATAGTATTATTGATTCAGAGTTTGATGGTAAGTTGAATAGATCATCATCGTCTAATGCACAGATCTGGATACTCGAGAAGAGAAACCGAAGAGAGAAATCGAGAAGCCACAAGAAACAATAAAAAAAAAATAGAAGGCGGGAGAAACAAGCACGTAGGCGGCGGATGGGAGGCGATACTGGTTGGGTAACAGGTGCGGTCTTATATAGGCGATGAAGGCGAGGGCCGAAAAACCCTAGTACTCTGGGTTTTACATAATTGTCCCTGCGTTTTACACCGATGCGAAGCAGATTCGCTGCCACGCTGCGGCCCTTTCATCAAAGCTGCTGTCCACCTGATCCATCACAAATTCGACCGTGCAGCCCACAGAGCCACTATGCACCTACCCTGTTCAAGCCCACGCAAACCCAGGAGGGGAGCACATCTCCACCGGCCACCCAACAGAGCGGCGTATTCGGAACGACTCTAAGTTTGTGCTTTCTCACCCGTGGGTTCCAATAGATAATGGCCAATAATATTTTTTGCTAATACTAAAATTATCCCGAACTGTTTCATAGTTTGAACACATATAAAATAGTTTTATTGTATGAATTTCAACAAGAAGAAATCAGATAGTCTCAAAGAAGTCAAACTAATAAACTTCATTAAAGCTCAAATTGGAGAGTTGCCGACTGTTGTGTCCTTTTTTGCCAACAAATGCGCAACTAGATTATTTTGCAGTTGTACATGAGTGTCTTGATCTCGGATTCCTTGATGCATGTGGAGGAAGTCACCAAACTCTTCTCGAGGAACATCAACAAGCTGGGGCAGACCCTGATGATAATACGGGTGATCATCGATCTCGCCAGGTTCAGCATACTCACTCTCAATGATCATGTTGAATAGGATAATAGAAGTCATCATTACCTCTCATCATCACCTCCCACGTCTGCTCTTTGAACCAGATTTGCGCGGGACATATGACGATAGCAAAGTGAGATTGGAGTATGCCAAATGCTCGCTCGACATTCTTCGTTGCACCCTCATGTTCTGCTACAAAATAAGATTGGTTCTGACTTTGGGGGTTCGAGATTTTCTTCACAAATTTGGACCATCGGGATAGATGACATCTGCTAGGTAGTATCTCTTGTTGTAATGGTTGCCATTTACCTCAAAGTTGCATGGTGGAGCATGGCATTCAACAAGTCTTGCAAACACGCGAGAGCACTACAAATGTTGATGTCATTGTGAGATACCGTCATACCAAAGAAAGCATGTCAGATTCACAAATCCTTATCTGCCACACCTTCTAGTATGACACTCCAAGCTTCATCATGACACTTGTAAATTCCTTGATAAGCGAAAGGACAATTCTTCCATCGCCAATGCATGGAATCGATGCTTCCTAGCAACTAAGTCATCCTCTAGCTTCATTTTGTATTAGGATCTGAATTGTGTCAGGTTCATTCGGCTCTCTGAGATAGTTTGGTCCAAACATTGCCACCACCGCGCTACAAAACCGGTACATGGTCTTGATGCATGTAGACTCAGCTATGCGTAGATAGTCGTCTATTGCATCTGCAAGAGCTTCATATGCAAGACATCTCAATGCAGTAGTGCACTTCTAAATGGATGAGAAACCAACCAAACCGGTGTAGTCTACCTTGCACTTGAAGTATTCACTGTATTCCCGCACGGACATGACAATGTGCAGGAACAAGTCGTTCTTCATCCAAAAGTGGCGTTGAACTTCTTTTGGTCCATGTCTTGGATCGTCATTGAAGTAATCGGACAATAGCATCACATGACCTACCATCCTTTGGCGATCTTTGTTCTTCCTCCTCCCTGGCCTTGAACCTCCAATCCGAGGAGCGGTTGCTCTCTTCGACGAGCAGACTAACAAGGCATGTAAAGATCGACAATTTCTCATCTAGTACGGTGGTTGCGCTTGCATGGGCTTGCAGAATTGCGTTAGCCACCATAAGGTCGTCGTCGCTATCCATAACCTGCTGCAATGGACGATGGAACGACGTGAATTGGACAACCATGGAACGACGCAAGTTGAAAAGCAGAGACATAGTGATAAAACCTCACATGTGCAAAGCACTGAACATCTTGCACGTGCAGCGGTCCCGACCAAAGTTTTATGAGGTGGGGAAAAGAGACGGCTTCGAGAAGAGCCATGGAGGAGGGAGAGGGGGAGACGGACCGGCGGCGGGCGAAGGGACAGGACGGAGACAGGGACGATGGCAGGCAGGGCGGCGCGGTGCTGCGCAGGAGTAGCGGCGGTAGTGCAGCGGGCCAGAGGAGATGGGGGCGGAGACGTGCACGGACGAGTCGATAGGGGTAAAATGATGGATGGGTCGCTTCTAGGATGGCCCCGCCGGCCAGGAACCGATGTGGCGCGTGTTGTCGCTGTTGTCGGCACACCCGATAGCGATCCAACAAACGAGGGTCAAAGCGGGGTTGCCGGACGCAGGGTTGGGCCCGTTCGACAACTTTGCCGCTATTGGATCGCCCCGTGGGGAATTTCGCGCCGGCACGCCCAATAGGCCTATTGGGGTCGCTATTGGGGACGTCGGTGGAGATGCTCTGAAGATGGACAAAATTGGGAACCCTGAGAGCGACTCCATGGCCAACCCAAACAGCCCTCAATGGCGCATTAGGGGTCCGTACACCAAAATCTCCCATGAGGGCCGAACCCATCAAATTTCTATCCGGCACCCCCTAAGACCCGCCAAAATTTGGGGCTTGCGTGGACCACCGGACATTGTTCGGACAGCCTACCCGACAGACGGGGTCTACTCGTCATAGACACATAAACTATTAATATTTGTACATCGCATGTTAACATTTATATAACAACATAAAATTTTTGTACATATATATAAAAGTATAAAATTTAAAACACAATGCCCGCCCTACGACCTAATCGTCGTCCTCGTCCGATGGTGGCGGTGGAGTTGCAGGCTGGTCCTGCTCCGGCGTTGGCGGTGGTGGAGATCTGGGAGGCGGCATCGTAGAAGCCGCGGGGAGAGCCCATGTCGGTTGAAACCACCGTACGTCTGCACCGCATAAGGCGTCCTCCCATGAGGGCCAAGGCTCCCAGGGGTTGTCACCCACGTCGTGTTTGAACGGACAACGACGTCGCCTAGAGGGGGTGTGAATAGGCGATTAAAACTTTTCCGGTTAAGGCTTACTAAATGCGGAAATAAACTAGGTGTTTAAATTAACAAGCATACAACCTAAATATTCTATGATCAACTAGGTGCACCAACAACTTATGCTAAGCAAGACAAGTAACAAGGTGATAGCAAGATATATAACTTCAAGCTCGAAGGTTATCACAATGTAAATTGCATAAGTAAAAAAAGCTCGGGTATAGAAATAACCGAGGCACACGGAGACGATGTTGTATTCCCGAGTTCCTCCCACAAAGGGAAGTACGTCTCGTTGAAGGGGTGTGAGCTCGCCACAAAGGCCTAGTTCACCTTCCACTATTGGCAACCTTCAAACCCGAGGCACGCATCCACAACTTAATTGGAGGCTCTCGGTGTCACCACAATCTTGGGGCACACATCCACAACTCAATTGGAGGCTCCCAAGAACACCACAAGTCGTCTAGGGTCCAAGACCCAAGAGTAACAAGCTCACAAACTTTCAACTTCCACGAAACCTCGTGGAGAGAGCAAACCGATGCAAATGGCAAGAACACAAGTGCTCAAATCCTTCACTCTTAAATTCCAACAAAGCAACAAATGCTTATGGAGGAATAAGAGAGGAAGAACAATGGAGAAACACCAAGAACTCCAAGATCAAGATATACTAGGTTTCCCTCACTTAGAAGGAGGATGGATTGGTGGAAATGTAGATCTAGATCTCCTCTAACTTCTCCCTCAAAGATATGAAAGAATCATTGGAGGTATTGAGAGAGGAGCAAGCTTTCCAAAGTCAACAATGGTGGAGAGAGAGAGGGAAAACGGGTTGGGAAAGTCTTGGGGACTTTGGGGAAGAAAGCCCCTTAAATAGGTGCTCAAAACTAGCCGTTTTTCGCCCAAAAACGGCCCAGTCGGAATAATTCCGGATTGCAACAGAGAGATTCGCGTTCAAGTCGGAATGACCCGGAATAATTCCGGATTGCACTAGAAAGACTAAACACCGATACGAGAAATGCTATAACTTTTGCATAAGGACTCCGTTTTCGATGTTCTTGGGCTCGTTGAAATCACAACGACGAGCACTACAAGAATATGCATAGAAACATCATTGTCCAGCAATGGAAGATAAAACCAAATGGGTAAAGGTTTAGACCTCTCAAATAGGAACACCCGGTAAAACCTCCAACACGAAAACTCACATAACTTTTGCGAATGAACTCCGAATTAGTTGAATCCAAATGGGTTGGAAAGGTAATAACAAGTACTATCCAAACAAAAAGGAATGGAGAAGTTACCACACATGAAAGGTGTGGAAACATTCTCAAAGATGAACCTTATATTTTCACCACCGAAATCGCAACAAGTTTTTCTTACCAAAACCGTTTTCGATAAACCTTGGCTTGCCCTGAAGATCACGACAAGCACCAAAACCCCAAGGAGATAAAATCCAAATAAGAACCAAGAAAGATGATATGCAAGTATGCAAAGGTTTGAGCTCTCCACAACAATTCGATCACGTTACTCACTTGAGAGCCCCTCTTGATAGTACGACTATCTATCCTATAACCCGGTCTCCCAAAGACACGAGACCGGTAAAATAGAAAACCTATCAAGATTATACCTTTGCCTTGAGCATTCCACTTGAGCTAGATGATGACGATCTTGACTCTATCAAGTTGGATCTTCTTTCTTGATCGTGCATGCTAGCACAAGCTCCGCTTGATGAAGACTTGCAAGTTGCTCCCCCCATACACCATGGGAGACTAGCTCCCCCATACACCATTATGGGAGAGACTCCCCCATACACCATTATGGGAGAGACCCTTGTCGGCAAATCTTCACAAGGCCACAATCTCCAAAAGGGTGGCAAGCATCAAGCATAGAATTTCTTCTAGATACTTCACTTGAGCTTCCACGTCAAGCTAGATGACGAACACCGCTTGACAACAGCATACACCATGGGCTATATGAAATCTTCCTTTTGGTTCATGCCCATGGAAAGATACCTGATCACGCATAGAGATGCCACACACACATATCATGGGTTAGTTCACAAAGCTATATTGACAATTTCTTACCATACCATGAGATACATAATCCCAGTTGGTATATCTTGTAGCTTTGTGTGTTGATCGCTTGCTTGATCAACCTTGTATCTTTTCTTCTAACTTCAAATGATGATGTCTTGAAGATAATAATGAAAGATCACCTATTCCTTTTCTTCAAGACACACTAGCAATAAGCTCAACTCAAACCATGACCATTCTTCATATAAATCCTTGAATATAACAATGGTCATCAAGGAAGCTAATAGAGTTCAACACATGAACTCCATTATTTCCTATGGACAAGATCTACAAGGATAACTCAATGCAAACATTAGTCCATAAGGATTGTCATTAATTACCAAAACCACAAATGGGGGCACCATGCTCTTTCAATCTCCCCCATTTTGGTAATTGATGACAATCCCTTTTTACGAGGGTTTATATGATGAATTAATCAACCATGCTAAACAAAGAGCAAGGATGCAATAGCATGGAAAGGAAAATGCTTAAGAACGAAACTAAAGCATAAACCAAATTCCCTTAAACCCTCTAAACTTCTCCCCCATTGGCATCCATTGCCGAAATGGGCAAAAAGACTAGAAGGCCAATATAATAAGAGTTCCCCTATAGTGTATGCATTCCTCATCATATGAGTGAAATTAAGTGCATATGTCCAACTACGAATAGATGGAGGGAGATCAAACTATATTGAGGATCCAAAGATTTACAAGCAAAGTCAAATTGAAGGATACTTTCACAAAGAAGCAACCAACCAAAGGATCCGAAAAACGATTGACCAAAATCAATATTTTGATAGGATCAACCAAGTGTTCTAGAAAATCAAGAGGGAACTCCCCAAGGTACATGCACAATGTTAGGTTTGAATTACTATATATTCTGCACAACATGGACTCATCACTCCCTTATAGATAATTTTGAACACAAACAAGAGCAAGAAAATAGATTTGAAATGAAGCAAAGCAACTTGCAAACAAACAAAAGTTGAGCAATTAAGATAAAGAAGAGACAACTAAAGACTTACTCAACCGAAATAGATGGGTGTGACTAGGAAAAACATTTTTAGGAGACTAATAGGATGATAAAATCATCAACATAGTCTTTTAATAAAGGAGGCACAAAGTGCATATCATGTCTTTCCCATACACAAAAACCAACAAATGATAGAACACATAGGTCGACAAGCTTATTAAGATGCAAAAGGAATACCAAAAGAAAAGCAAAGCTTGTGCCTTTTAGGAACCACCAAAGAATATAAAGCAATAAAACATGGTCACTAAAGAAAAAGAATATCAATTAAAGATGTAACTATTGTCGTGTTTATAAGTTTCTAAGTGGACACCAATCACAAAGATATATATCCACAAAGAAACATGCACACACAAAATAGGTACAAAGGTGAAGAACATGATATCCAAGAGAGGTTCATAAATATACCAATAAGATTTTTGCTTGAAAGCAAAGCACTAAGCTTAGTTTAATATTAAGGGGATATAGATGAACAAACAAAACTCATCAAAGCATCACAAATATCACAAGGGAAAAGTGAGAGTTGGAATGCTTCGAGAAAGGTAACGCATATCATAAAAGATTCAAATGGTTTTTGAGAATTCATCAATATTGCATATGAGAGACTTCAAGTAGAAGTTGCTAGATTAATATACTTGGGATTGGTGAATCATGAAAATGATTATAAATATCCCCTTAGTATGTAGTCATCCCGTCTTACTCATAGTTGCAATAAAGATGCTTTTGATAAGACATTTGCAAGAATCAAATGAAATGCAACAAATGGAATTCATGACAAGATGCAACCTACACAAGGTTGAAAGCTAGAAATGTATGCATGGAATAGATACTTGTTACCGAGATGGCATTGGTGATGAAGAGGATGCGAGTTTGATAATAATCGTAGCTTGACTCCTATAATACCATGGTGAGAACACCTTCCTTATGATGGAGCAAGCAACCAATGTATCTACATTGTACCTAAAACAAAATTCAAGTACAAAATGGTACCCGAACTCATTGGGTCCAAAGTAGTTAGAACAACTACAATACATAGGACAAACTCCACATAAATATGTGCATATTAATATGAATTTGAATTTCATGCACATCTTAGCAATTTAGGATTTGATGGATTTTATCCTATATATTGGATCAACGAAAGTAAGCATGCCAAAAGATATACATAGTAAATATGCATGCACGAAACTTTCAAGAACCAAAACAAGATACAAATTGGACAAAGAACCAATTAAACCAAGAAGCCACTCATAAGAGTGAAAAGAAAGAGAATTGTCCAAATTATATCAAGAACCAAATCAACACATGATTGAGGAAACCAAATAGAGAAGATACCAAAAAAACATCAAAGAAAAAACAAACCCTCTACACTTTTAATGATAGCACACAAAGTACCAAAACGAAAAATCTTCGTCTTCCAAAGAGACAAGTCATTGGGATATAATACAAATTTAAAGACAACAAGTGTTCAAACGCATATAGGATAGTTCTTCCAAGAATAGTGCATTATTTATGATCTTGCATTTGAATACAAAATGCACACAATGGAATCATTACTCTCCATATATATTATTCAAACACTAGTCATGTTTAAATAAAAACAATTAGATGCAATACCAATATAAAGAACGATGATCTACTCAATGTAGGATAGCTTCCCCAATAATAGTGCAACCCAAAGAAGTATGACTTTGAACATAAGTGCACAAGTATGGGATCATTGCTTTTCCTACCACAAGAGAGCACAACACAAATTTTGAGTAGAGAAAGGAAGACGCAAGGGAATTAAACCAAACAAAACATTGGCAAGAAAAAAGGAATTTTTCAGAGCAAGGCCAAAGTAAATATGATTGATAAACTTACCACAAATTATTATAACTTGTCAAAGACAAGAGATGTATGGAGATATTTCTCGGTGGTAGATTTGTTTACAATCATATTCACAAAACATAAGCATGTGGTAAAAGATAGGAATACTAAAAAAACATGCTTAGAAAGAGATTCTTGAAGGCTTCAAATAAAACCCGAAAATGCAAGGCAATAAGAAACTCTCTTAAAAACAAGATACCAAAGAAGAGAGACAAACTACATTTAAGAAAAACATGGAACTTGTTTAAGCAACATGCCACATAAGAACAAGATAACTAACAATATCAATTATAGGTGGCAATACCTCACATGTTCACATTTTATAGGCTTGTAATATGCACATAGCTTATTACTCCCCCATAATGTGATAATCCATTTTTTGTCAACACGAGGTAAAGAAAAACAAACCAACAAGAGAAAGTTAACGGACATTAGAATTTGAATTTCTCACGAGGAAGACATACCATATAGAGACAAGATAATATTGATATATCAACACTAAGTGGTATTCCTCATGTACACACATTTTAGGATAGTAAAGTGTCAAGAGCATATTACTTCCCCAAAACGGGATAGTCCATTAATCTCTCAAAGAGCCAACTAAAATAAGCAAGAATTGCAATGAAGGCTTAACATAAAGCACACAAGCACATGGAATGCAAACCAACAAACATAACTAGATTACTCAAGATAGGTAAGTAGTAAGCACAACATATACAAACACATGCTAGAAACAAAATTAACATATGAAAGGGAGCATGCAACTTTCAATGAATATATGAATTAGATACAAGTTACCGCAAGGAGGAACATTGGATAAGAGATATATATAATCCACATGACTTGGCTTGAGGAAATATAAATGACGAAGATCCCTTAATTCTTCATGAGATAGCCAAGTCTCCAATGCCCTCCAACAACACCTATTGATCAAGTTTAAGCTTGTTGGTCCCCAAACAAGTTGGGTCCTAAGAGGTTAGTCACAATAGGTTTGGCAACCCAAATGGTTCTTTTCTTGACACCACTTTGAGTACCAACAAACTTGGCAAACACATTGCCCACATTATCCTTCTGAATGGAATAGACAACATCAACAAGGATAGGGTTGGATAATGTACCATTAGTGCATGAAGAAGCAAAGTGTCCCTTCTCACGACAAAGGTAGTAACATCGACTCTTTTCTTTCTTCTCAATAGGCTTCTCAACAAGAGGAGCATTGGATTGAGTCTTCTTAGGAGGTGGCCGTTGTTCAACTCGTAATTGAGCATGAGATTGAACAAGAGGCCGCTTCCCTAGTTGCTTCTAACTAAGAAGCTTCTTCTTCAAAGGGCAAGATCTAACATGGTGCCCTTCAATCTTGCACTTGAAGCAAATAATCTTGGCCGACTTTTACTTTCTCTTGCCCCTTCTTCTTGACCACTATGGACTTGTTCTTGATATTGAAGTTGAATCCAAGTCCACTCTTGTCATTGGGAAGTCTTCGCACTCTCAACATCTTGTCAAGGGTGGAACTCCCTTCATGACACTTTTCCAAGTCTTTCTTCAAAGAAGTGACTTGGGCCTTGAGCTCTTTATTTTCCTCTACATGGTTAGAATCAACACAAGAGCTAGAGGAAGTAGATGCTTCATTGTTAGAGCAACAAGGCAAGGAAAGCAATTCATCACAAGATGTAGAAACATTATGAGAGTATGAATTACTAATACGAGCACAATTCAATATAGCATTACTAGAAGATATTGTGCTAGTAACCACATGAGGATCACAAGATGTTACCTTTGTAGTGATAGACTCAAGAGATAATTTTAGCTTGGTATGGGATGCTAGAAGATCCTCGTGAGAGCTAGATAGATTTTCATGACTTTCTTCCAATTTCCCACACTTGCTAGTCATTAACTCAAGTTGAGCCCTTAGCTCAACATTCTCATTCAAAATAGATGCTTCACAAGATGTGGAGTTAGTAGCACAAGCATCATTAGAAATAGAAGAAGACAACTTGGCAAGCTCATTATTCAACCTAGAGTTTTCCTCAATAAGATTAGCATTGCCAACTACCAATTCAACCTTTTCCTTTTTAAGCACTTTATATTTAGCATTAGTATGGCCACGTGCTTTAGTGAGATAGGCTATTTGTTGATTATAGAGCTCCTCAAAGGATTCAAGTTTCTCCTCAAGAGTAACTCGGAGCTCATACTCTTCCTCAAGAGACATGGTGAGGGATGCCTTCTAATCGGCATCACTTATTTCAATCTCACCTTTCTTCTCAATGATTTTAGAGCTATTAATAGCAAAAGCTAAATTTTCACTCAAAGGGGTGATACCTTTACTACCTTTAGGGAGATCAATAAGAACCAACTCACCCTTATCCATTAAAGATACATCATCCTCAAACTCTCCATAAAATATATCCTCATCCTCATCATCACAAGATGTAGTGGGTTCCAAAGGTGGAGATACCTTTGAATCCCTGGACATAAGGCACACATGAGAAATGGATAACGAAGATGAAGATTGACTTGAAGCACCAATAAGTTCTATGTCTTGTTCCACCAAAATATGGGATTCCTCTACATTGTTAGCCACACAAGTACTGGAGGAAATGGAAGCATTGTTTTTACGAAAACAAGACATAGGAAGCATATCATCATGAGATTTAGTTAAACAACTATTACATGATATGCAAGGACTATCAACACTAGCATGTATGGAACTTTCAGTGCTAGATGATATTAAGTCCAAAGATAGATCATTGCAATGGGATAGAGATGAAGTATACTCGATAGTAAATTCACTATCTACAATGCAATTTCTATCACCACTCACCATATCATTACCTTGTGACAAAATACATGTTGGTGGAGTGGAGAAAGATGTGAACTCATCACAGCCAGAAGTGGATGGAGAACAATCATCCTCAATAATGTTTGACACATCATATATATCTTGAAGTTTTGTCCATAGCTCATGAGCATTCCGAAAAGGCATGATTGATTCAATAACTACATTGCTCAAAACGCACAAGAGACCATTACATACAAGAGTATCGAGATAAGAGTTTTCCTCATCCTATAAAGATAAATATTGAGAATCCTTTGGAGGAGGAAAATCCATATCTACAATTCTCTTAACATGCTTTGGACCCATGTCCGTAAGAAAATTAAGAAAGCGGATTTCCAAACATCATAATTTCTACCATAGAATATAAAAGCGGGATCATGCTCTATTTCCCTAAACGACATCGTACTCTCTAGGATGTAAAGCCTAATAAAGAGAGACGAGGCTCTGATACCAATTGAACGGACAACGAAGTCGCCTAGAGGGGGGGTGAATAGGCGATTAAAACTTTTCCGGTTAAGGCTTGCTAAATGCGGAAATAAACTAGGTGTTTAAATTAACAAGCATACAACCTAAATATTCTAGGGTCAACTAGGTGCAACAACAACTTATGCTAAGCAAGACAAGTAACAAGGTGATAGCAAGATATATAACTTCAAGCTTGAAGGCTATCACAATGTAAATTGCATAAGTAAAAAGCTCGGGTATAGAAATAACCGAGGCACACAGAGACGATGATGTATTCCCGAGTTCCTCCCACAAAGGGGAGTACGTCTCGTTGGAGGGGTGTGAGCTCGCCACAAAGGCCTACTCAACGCCACAAAGGCCTAGATCACCTTCCACTATTGGCAACCTTCAAACCCGAGGCACGCATCCACAACTTAATTGGAGGCTCTCGGTGTCACCACAATCTTGGGGCACACATCCACAACTCAATTGGAGGCTCCCAAGAACACCACAAGTCGTCTAGGGTCCAAGACCCAAGAGTAACAAGCTCACAAACTTTCAACTTCCACGAAACCTCGTGGAGAGAGCAAACCGATGCAACCGATGAAAATGGCAAGAACACAAGTGCTCAAATCCTTCACTCTCAAATTCCAACAAAGCAACAAATGCTTATGGGGGAATAAGAGAGGAAGAACAATGGAGAAACACCAAGAACTCCAAGATCAATATCTACTAGGTTTCTCTCACTTAGAAGGAGGATGGATTGGTGGAAATGTAGATCTAGATCTTCTCTAACTTATCCCTCAAAGTTATGAAAGAATCATTGGAGGTATTGAGAGAGGAGAAAGCTTTCCAAAGTCAACAATGGTGGAGAGAGAGAGGAAAAACAGGTTGGGAAAGTCTTGGAGACTTTGGGGAAGAAAGCCCCTTAAATAGGTGCTCAAAACTAGCCGTTTTTCGCCCAAAAACTGCCCAGTTGGAATAATTCCGGATTGCAACAGAGAGATTCGCGTTCAAGTCGGAATGACCCGGAATAATTCCGGATTGCACTAGAAAGACTAAACACCGATACGAGAAATGCTATAACTTTTGCATACGTACTCCGTTTTCGATGTTGTTGGGCTCGTTGAAATCACAACGATGAGCACTACAAGAATATGCATAGAAACATCATTGTCCAGAAATGGAAGATAAAACCAAATGGGTAAAGGTTTAGACCTCTCAAATAGGAACACCCGGTAAAACCTCCAACACGAAAACTCACATAACTTTTGCGAATGAACTCCGAATTAGGTGAATCCAAATGGGTTGGAAAGGTAATAACAAGTACTATACAAACAAAAAGGAATGGAGAAGTTACCACACATGAAAGGTGTGGAAACATTCTCAAAGATGAACCGTATATTTTCACCACCGAAATCGCAACAACTTTATCTTACCAAAACCGTTTTCGATAAACCTTGGCTTGCCATGATGATCATGACAAGCACCAAAATCCAAAGGAGATAAAAGCCAAATAAGAACCAATAAAGATGATATGCAAGTATGCAAAGGTTTGAGCTCTCCACAACAATTCGATCACGTTACTCACTTGAGAGCCCCTCTTGATAGTACGACTATCTATCCTATAACCCGGTCTCCCAAAGACACGAGACCGGTAAAATAGAAAACCTATCAAGATTATACCTTTGCCTTGAGCATTCCACTTGAGCTAGATGATGACGATCTTGACTCTCTCAAGTTGGATCTTCTTTCTTGATCGTGCATGCTAGCACAAGCTCCGCTTGATGAAGACTTGCAAGTTGCTCCCCCATACACCATGGGAGAGACTAGCTCCCCCATACACCATTATGGGAGAGTCCCTTGTTGGCAAATCTTAACAAGGCCACAATCTCCAAAAGGGTGGCAAGCATCAAGCATAGAATTTCTTCTAGATACTTCACTTGAGGTTCCACGTCAAGCTAGATGACGAACACCGCTTGACAACAACATAGACCATGGGCTATATGAAATCTTCCTTTTTGTTCATGCCCATGGAAAGATACATAACCATGCATAGCGATGCCACACACACATATCATGGGTTAGTTCACAAAGCTATATTGACAATTGCTTACCATACCATGAGATACATAATCCCAGTTGGTATATCTTGTAGCTTTGTGTGTTGATCGCTTGCTTGATCAACCTTGTATCTTTTCTTCTCACTTCAAATGATGATGTCTTGAATATAATAATGAAAGATCACCTATTCCTTTTCTTCAAGACACACTAGCAATAAGCTCAACTCAAACCATGACCATTCTTCATATAAATCCTTGAATATAACAATGCCCATCAAGGAAGCTAATAGAGTTCAACACATGAACTCGATTATTTCCTATGGACAAGATCTACAAGGATAACTCAATGCAAACATTAGTCCATAAGTATTGTCATTAATTACCAAAACCACAAATGGGGGCACCATGCGCTTTCAGTGTTGCTCCGGCAGCATCTCGTTTGGCTCGTCCTCTTCTGGGTCCTCCTCCGGCTCCGCGAGCGGCTGCTCCTCTGTCGCACCCGGACTTCTAGAGGATACTCATAGCCCGCTAAATAGTAGATAGTTGGATTACGGGGCCTACCTGCACCCGCATCTCTTACGAGTAGGCCAACACGTATACGTGTGACAACCAACCTCTACTATTCATCGTCTGCGTAAACCATCCCATAGAAATCCGGCTACTTCCATTGGCGTACTTCATAACATACACACATGGTATGTCAACGGCATTTGAACAAGTGATATCACAACAAATCTCTAAGACACAAAGAAATAGGAATAAGTGGCAAATAGCTCTCACTAGAGCAGAGATAGCAAATACAATCATGCAGAGGACACATGTCCCAACAAGTCATCATTACAACACAACGGAAGCATCCAAAGTGTCTGAGTACAGACAAGATCCAAATAGGCCTAAGAGGCCGGAAACGAAAAGTACGGAGCCCATCCACGAAGTCTCGGATCCTGCCCGGGTCCGCTATCTACTCGTCAGCAGCCTCGTCATACTCCACATAGTAGCCACCATGGGGATCCTCGGAAACGTAGTCTGCAGAACACGCAGCCCCAAAGGGGCCAGTACAGACGAGTAATGGCAAGCAAGACGCACAAGATACCAAAGTGTACCCGACAACACCAAGTACAGATGCTTTGGGTTCAACGGAAGATAGGTGATACAAAGGTGCGACAGCGGGCTGCCCTAACCAACTACAGAGACACGCTACAACCTCCGGCTAAAAGAAAGGGATAAGATAGCGCATCGGAACCAACTACCAATAACCTCAAACAAACCCATCCTGGATCTCGCCCCTTATCCAAAGAAGCAATCCGAGGATAACCACACAGTTGGAGTAATGAGGGTTCAAGTTATTGTGTCAATAAGTCTATTACTAGTCAAATTATTATTAATTAGGTGTAAGTTGTCTAATCCTTGTTAGCCAGCCCTATCACCAAGTCATCCATAACCGCGGACAACACGGCTTCTCGAGAAGATTTAACCCTGCAGGGATGCACCAATTTGGCCGTACACGTAAGAATATCCCGCCAGACGGGGGATCAACCCACCAAGCGAGGTACTCAACACAACCCAACTCTTCTTCGCATCAAGCCCAAAGAACCCCGTGCAATTGAGCGCACGGCTAATCAAGCCCCACGAAGAAAAGGGGACCCTCATAGCACTCTAAGAACGTGTCTCCCTAAATGCCGACTACAAAAGTTACCACCCTGGCGCCAAGGGTTCGCACCTGCATATGCATGCGGCAAATGGAAAACCCGAACTAAATGAGGCGATTTGGACGAGATGCGAATCGAATCAAAGTTGAGGGGGGAGCCCATACACGCTTCCCACATGCGGTTAGCGCGCTCATCATGGATCTAGAGGACAAGAACTTTTCCTGAGTTCGACACTAACAGGCCTCAAAACCATACCCGGCCTCCTGCCGGTGCCTTATCATCAAATTAGCATTACCTCAAACATTAACAGGTTGTTGTTTAACATCGAGCCACCAGAACATAATAAATATGGTAACAGAAATAACGGACGTTAGACTCGAGCATAAACAACCCTAAGCATGCTAGTAAGACACAGGCAACAAGCAACAGGGTTATAGGTGTGGGGGTGAGGCTATATTAGGGTTACAGGATAACATGTGATGGGATCGGAACACAAGCAACGAATCTTAAGGCTAGCAGGATAGACAACGGAAAGTATCGATATCCAGTGTGGAAAGGACACAACGGTTCATGTTAGTGAATACTTGCCTGCAAACTCAGTAGCCTGGTACTGGACTAACTCCTCTAAAGTAGTGTCGTAAACCTCGTCTGTCTCAACGTCGTCGTCTATTCGAGAAGAAGCAAACAAACAACGCAGAGAGACAAACAATCAATAACATCGCATAATGCACAAACATGGGATGATGCATGACAATTTAATTGATGCATCAAAGATAAGCTAGTTGACATGGTAAACATGTTTAATTGGGCCCATATGCAATTTGGGTTGCATATAGAAAGGCCCAAGAATTAAAGTTGAATTAAGTGATCTACAGATAACCATCATGTGAAAGTTGATTAGAATGATGCATGGATGATGAAAACAATAAGAAAACAACAGTAGCTTCAATTTGATATGTTGTTTACCAAGTTTGGAATTTTTATTTATTAAGTTATGAAATTTGGCTTCTTAAATGAGTTACACAACCATTTATTATTTTCACCCATTTTAAGTGTTCAAAACAGATAACAAAATTCATATTTGGAAAGAACACAAAATTTTAGGTGGAATACATATTTCATTTGTTGACAATGGATTTAAAATGAATCAATTATGAATTAAACAAGTTTAAACAAGATTTAAATGAATTTAATTCAAGTATAAAATTATTTGAATTTTTATTTGTTCAAAACATTAAATAAAATTCATATTTGAACAGATTATACTTTTCTGGTTTGAAAACATATTTCATTTGTTGAAAAAGGATTTAAAATGAGCAAGTCGTTCATTTGACAATTTTAAATGCATTAAATAAGAAACAATTGTTTTCAGCAATTTAATTTATTTAAAACAGAACACCAAGTTGATATTTGCAAAGTTCATGAAAAATGGAATGGAAAACATATTTTATATGTTCAAAAAGAATTTAGTTTGACCAAGTTATTAATTTAGCAATTTTAAATGATTTAAACAAGATTTAAATTATTCAACCAATTTTAATTATTCAAAACAGGAAACAAAGTTTATATTTGGAAATCTTGTTCAATTTTGCATGGAAAACATATTTTACGTGTGCCATTTGAATTAAATTTGAATTAGTTATGAATTTGACCAAATTTGAAAGAGTTGTTTGAATTTGAATTTTTAAAACCATTTGAAATGTTCAAAACAGTATACAAATGGTTTTAACATGTAGAGAATTTAATTTGGTATGGAAAACATATTTAACATGTTGAATTTGAATTTAAAATGAGGGATCTATGAGAGTTTGAAATCCAGGGACCATTCTGTAAAAATACAGGGACTTGAAAGTAAAAGAAAAGGGCCTGAAATGGTTTTTCACCTCGCAGTGGCCCAGCCTGAGCCACCGACAAGGGGCCCTGGGCCACGGTGGCGCTTGCGTGGCGTGCCAGGGTCGCTGACAGGGGGGTCCCTCTCGCGCGTGCGTGGCAAACCGAAAAAAGGTGGGATTTATTCGCGCAGCGGGGGTTCGAACCCGCGACGCGGGCGTGCGTGCGCAGCGCGTGTGCCACTGCGCTGCTGAATGTTTCGTGACAGAGGAGGGGTTCGTGGGGTTTTGAGGTGCATCTGCACTGTTTAACTGAAACTGAACAAAAGGTTCAGTCTTTGAACCTGACGGAGGAGGGATCGAACGCCGGCGACTGGCCGCGTTCTGCTGCTGCTGCGCAAGCGTGAGCGCCGTGTGCGTGCGCGTGACGTCGAGGATGCAGAGAGGGAAGGAAGGAGGGGGACGTGCTCACCGGGGGTAGTCGAGGGAGAAAGAGGAGGGCTCGACGAGGTGACGGTGGCCGGCGGCGTGGACGATGCGGTGGTGGCGATCTAGTGCCTCCCGGGCCTGGTCGAGGAAGCGAGGAGGGAGAGGGGACGACCACGGTCCCGTTCCCGTGCTCGTGCGGACTCGAAGGTGGCTAGAACGGCGGCGAGTCGAGCTCTAAGAACCGGCCATGGCGGAAAGTTCAGAACTTTCAGAGGAAGAACAGGAGAAGGGAGGGGAAGAGAGAAACGGCGGCGGCGGCAGAGAGATGGAGGGGGGAGAACTAGGGCAGCAGGGCACGGCCTCGGAGGGCTTAAGTAGAGGAGGAGGGGAGCAGGTGAGCTGCAGGTGGGGGAGATCCCTCCTCTCTCTGTAGGAAAGAAAAAGAGAGAAATGGAATAGGATTTTTTTTTGGTGCTTGTATTTTAGCAATAATTTTTATTGAATTACAAAACAGCAAGATCAAAAGTATGTGTACTTATTTTCAAAATTTTGAAATTGCCAAATGATTTGAAATTGCTATTGAAAATTCAAATAGGGTTTTGGGGTTGAAAATTGTTGGTGATAAATTTTATAAGTTATTTATTGCAAAAGCCCAGGTTTGCAAACTTTTATTTCTCAAAAAATTAAATTTTGTTGTTGTTTGTAATTTAAATGGATTTGAGTGAAATTTGCAATAATTGAATTATTGAAAAAATTAGGCAAGTTAATTATATGAAAATTCAAGTTTATTGGAATCAAAATAAATGGTTTGATTTGAATGTTTTATTTGGAAAGGTTGTAACAGAACAAGTATGAAACATAAAGGTTTGAAATTTGATTTGAAATTCAAATTTGAAACACATACCACATGCAATGCTTATGATGACATGATGCAAAACATAAATTAAACAAGGAGCAAGCATTCTAATGGTGTTTTTCATACTTGGGATGTTACAAAACGCCCCCCTTGAAGGAATCGCGCCCCGAGATTCCTACTGAGAAGAGAAAAGGTCCGGATACTTCTTGCGAAGATCCTCTTCGGTCTCCCACGTTGCCTCTTTATCGGAATGATGAGACCACTGCACTTTTAAGAACTTGGTGCTCTTGTTGCGAGTTTTGCGCTCGGTCTCATCGAGAATGCGAATAGGGTGCTCCTCATAAGAGAGATCTTCTTGCAGATCAATGGAATCATGATCAACTGCACGACCTGGATCTTTGAAGCACCTCTTGAGCTGTGACACGTGAAACACATCGTGCACCTTGGATAGCTTTTCTGGAAGTTCAAGACGATAGGCATTTTCTGCACGCCTTGAGAGAATGTTGAAGGGACCAATATATCTTGGTGCAAGCTTTCCTTTGACACCAAAATGATGAGTGCCTCTGAGGGGAGTTACACGGAGGTATGCTTTGTCTCCAGCTGCATAGACCATGTCCCTGTGTTTGCTGTCATAGTAGCTTTTCTGACGAGACTGAGCAATCTTGAGATTGTCACGGATGATGCGAACTTTCTCTTCGGCCTCGATAACAATGTCAGGGCCTAAGAGTGAACGTTCACCAGCTCCAGACCAATTGATTGGACTCCTGCATCTGCGGCCATAGAGAACCTCAAATGGTGCCATGCCTAGGCTTGCCTAGAAGCTGTTGTTGTAGGAGAATTCAGCATATGGAAGACATTCCTCCCATTTCATGCCAAAAGAGAGACCACATGCTCTGAGCATATCCTCGAGAATCTGATTGACTCTTTCGACTTGCCCTTGAGATTGAGGATGGTAGGCTGTGCTGAACAGAAGCTTGGCGCCCAAGGCTTCTTGAAAGCTTTTCCAGAAATGAGAAGTGAATATGCTTCCACGGTCTGAGCTTATTTCCAATGGAACACCATGAAGAGGAACAATCTTTGCTGTGTAGAGGTCTGCTAACTGACTAGCTGAGATTGTCTCTTTGATAGGAAAGAAGTGAGCAACTTTAGTGAGTCGATCAATGACAACGAAGATTGCATCGTTGCCCCTCTTGGACTTTGGAAAACCAGTGACGAAGTCCATTTCAATCATGTCCCACTTCCATTCAGGGATTTTCAGAGGTTGGAGAAGACCGGCTGTTTTCTGATGAACTGCCTTAACACGTTGACAAACGTCGCATTCAGAAACGTATTGAGCAATTTCACGTTTCATGCTAGGCCACCAATACAGTGTCTTGAGATCCTGGTACATCTTTGTACTTCCAGGGTGTATGGAGAGAGGAGTTTCATGAGCCTCCTTGAGAATGGCATCTTTGAGACTTTGAATTTGAGGAACTGCAATGCGTCCATCGAAGAACATAGTTCCCTTGTCATCCATTGAGAAGCACTCAAATTTCTCATTGCCTGCTTTCATGTGTTCTACAATCTTCTTGATTTCAGCATCACGAAGTTGTTCAGAACGAATCTTGTCCTCGAGAGTTGGACTGGATGTCAAGTTTGCAAGATAGCCTTGAGGAACAAGACCAAGATTGAGCTTCTAGAATTCTTCATGAAGAGGAGGTTGGCTTTCCATGATCATGAGATTATTGCAATACGACTTGCGACTGAGAGCATCGGCCATAACATTGGCCTTGCCTGGAGTGGAAGAAATGGTAAGATCAAAGTCTTTGATCTTTTCAATCCATCTCCTTTGTCTGAGGTTTAGATCTGGTTGAGTGAAGATGTACTTCAGACTCTTATGATCGGAAAAGATTTCAGTGCGATTACCCAACAAGTATTGTCTCCATTTCTTGAGGGCAAACACAACTGCTGCAAGTTCAAGGTCATGAGTGGGATAATTGAGCTCATGTGTGTTCAACTGACGTGAAGCATAAGCCACAACTTGACGTTCTTGCATAAGAACTGCACCTAGACCTTGGAGAGAAGCATCACATAATATTTGGAAAGGTTTGGAAGGATCTGGGCCAACCAGAACTGGTGTAGAAGTGAGTTTAGTCTTCAGGAGATTGAAACTTTCATCACATTGTGGAGACCAAACGAACTTCTTGTCCTTCTTTGTGAGGTCAATGAGAGGTTTGGCAATCTTGGAGAAGTTTGGGACGAAGCGACGACAATAGCTAGCCAAGCCAAGAAAACTTCTTACTTGCTTCACCGTCTTTGGAGGTTTCCAATCAACAATTGCTTTAACCTTTTCTGGATCAATGGCTATGCCCTTGGAAGAGATGACATGACCAAGGTAAGCAACTTCTGAAATCCAGAACTCACATTTGGAGAACTTGGCATAGAGACGATGCTCGCGAAGCTTCATGAGAGTGAGACGAAGATGTTCCTCATGCTCTTCCTCGGATTTTGAGTAGACAAGAATGTCATCAAGATATACCACAACGAACTTGTTGAGGTATTCATGGAAGACAGAATTCATGAGTCGAGAGAAGGTCGCCGGTGCATTGGTGAGACCAAAGGACATGACGGTGAATTCATATAGACCGTAGCGAGTGGTGAAGGCTGTCTTTGGAATATCCTCTTTTCTGATCTTTATTTGGTGGTAACCCATTCTCAAGTCCAACTTGGAGAATATTGAGGCTCCAGCAAGTTGATCGAAAAGATCATCGATGCGAGGAATTGGATACTTATTTTTTATGGTCTACTCGTTAAGAGGACGATAGTCAACAACGAGTCTCTTTGTTTGATCCTTCTTCGCAACGAAAAGAGTTGGGCATCCCCAAGCCGAGGAACTAGGTTGAATGTAACCTTTTTCCATGTACATATCAATTTGTTCCTTCAACAATTTCAGCTCGGGAGTTCCTATCTTGTAGGGATGCTTAGAGATTGGAACAGTACCTGGTTCAAGTTCGATCACGAACTCAACAGCTCTGTCCGGAGGCATTCCTGGCAACTCTTCTGGAAAGACGTCAGGGAAGTCGCAAACCACCGGAACATTTTCAAGTGAAGGTAGAGGTTTTGCATTGAGGGTGCACAGCTGAATGGAACTTGGTTCATGTGGAGAATAGATTATCTGGCCAGAAGGGTGGTACAGAGTTATTGACTTTTGAGCACAGTCAATCCTTGCTTTATTGGTCTTCAGCCAATCCATACCAAGAATGACATCAATGTTAGAATTTCCCAGCAACATGAGAGAAGCAAGGAATATGTGGCCTCCAATTAGGATTTGATTGTCCTTACTTATCTTGGAAGTCAACATTTGAGATCCCGGGGAGTGAACAGTGATCTGATTGGTTAGTGGAACCACAATTAGGTTGTTTGTTGTGGCAAAGGTCTTTGACACAAAAGAATGTGATGCTCCGGTATCAAACAACACTTTAGCTGGAAAAGAGTTTACGGGAAATATACCGAGAACGACGTCAGGAGCTTCCTCAGCTTTGTCGATCTTGACATGATTCACCCTTGCGGTCCTCCCGACAGGCCTGTTGTTGGAGTTGAATGCCTTAGGCGGGGGAGCGCGCACCATTGCCTGGTTTGTGTTAGGACGAGATGGTGGTGGAGGTAGCTGCCTCTGCGTGCACTTGTCGGCATAGTGCCCCGTCTGCTTGCACTTGTAGCATGTGACGACACGAGGAGGCTCTGGCCTTGGCTGCCCCATCGAAGCCCTTTGATCATGCATCTGAGCAGGGTTGGGTGGGCGGGGAGCGAAGCCTGGAGAAGTTTGGGCATATGGAGCCCGAGTGACAGCACCATTTGGTACCCAGATGCGGCGCTTCTGCGGAGGGGTGGTCATGTTGGAGGAGGAACCACCCTCACGCGAGTGCTTGCGAGACTCCTCGAACGCCTTGCGCCCATTTTCTTCATTGAGCGCGGTGTTAACGAGATCCTCGAAGCTGTTGGCCTTGATATTGGTGAGGGCATACTTGAGTTCCGGGTTAAAGCCTCTGCGGAACCTTGCCATCTTCTTAGCTTCAGTGGACACCTCATCTCCAGCATAACGAGCGAGGCGATTGAACTCACTCTGATACCCGATGACGTCCAACTTGCCCTGCTTGAGAGAGCAAAACTCTTCACACATTCTTTCCATGAGACCATCTGGAATGTGGTGCTTCAGGAAGGCTTCCTTTTAACAATCCCACGTGACTGGCATGCCAGTTCTCATGGCCTGGATGTTCTCCCACCAAGTAGCTGCCTGACCCTTCAGCAGATAGGAGGCATACTTGACCTTGTCTTCTTCAGCTACATGTGCAATCTCGAGAGCCTTGGCTATCTGACGGATCCAGTCATCAGCGTCCAGAGGCTCGCGTGTGGCCACGAAAGCTCTTGGGCCCAGACTGAGAAACTCCTTGATGCTGACTCGTGGAGCTGTCTGGTTGATGTGCTGATTAGCCTGAAACTAGGCCATCTGCGTCATGACTTGGGTCATCTGAGTCAACAGCTCCGCGATTGGCGGTGGCTCAGGCGTGTTGTTCCTTGTTGGCGGCATCCTGAATGGAAATGCATTTTAGCACAACAATAGAAAAGGATAGACTTGGAAACCGAAAGAGAGATTATTCCGACGCATGAATAGACAACCACAAGGTTCACCATCACATGTTCAAATACATCAGAATATCCAACACACCATAAATAGTTCGAATGCCAAAGGATAACTAAACATAGCTAAGAATGGATATATCGGTACTCCCATGCTCATCACGCAGGACGGCGGCTAGGAGTACGGCGAGAGGTACGGTGAGGAGCACGCCCACGAAAGTAGGTGGAACGACGATCCACGTAGATCTGGCGTGGTCTGAGACCGACTCTAGGCGTGGTGAAGTACATAGCGTCGACTCCCTGTGCTCCAAAGCGTGGAATCCCAGTGTAACCAGCACCAAGGTTAAGGAGTGGACCTCTGATCGGCTCGTAACCTCCAGCATCTGGCAGACGACGCCCCACTGGCTGATCGAAACGTGCAAAGCGCTCGTCTCCAACAAAGTCTGTGGTGTAAGTCGCCAGACGAGTCAAGCAAGGTAAAGCTGCTCTCTGACTGAAGCCAACTCCTGAGATAGTGTGCGGGCAACTGCGTCACTGTGTCTGACAAACTGAGCGGTGGTGTGCAGCCTGGAGTTATCATGCTCGTAAACATCCAAGTTGTCGTAGAGAGTAAGTGAGCTCCCTCCGAAGTGATGTAACCACGGGGGATGTGGCGATAGATAGAATCGTCAAATCCCCAGTAGTCAGCACGAAGGACGGTGAGGCTCACATAAGCTGCCTGCTGCACAGCCATATCCACTGTGGAACCCACTGCCTCGTAGCGGTGGAGTACGCTCATGCCATCATCTGACAGAATGTAGACGATAGCCTGGTAGTAGGTCTGCTCAAACTCTCGCTGCTGCTCGTAGACCTTGTACTCTGGTGCCCAACGGAACCCCAGAAAAGTGACCATGTCCCTCAGCATCTCCGGATAACCGGCAGTGCTCTCGCAACGAGTCATACGAACCACCTGCGGGTAGAACCTGAGATCCATCTTCAGATGATCGGGGAAGTTTTGATTAGACGCCGGTAGAAGAACTGAAGTGGCAAGCAACAACAAGGTTTCAACGGACGAAAATGATGTTGAGAAGAACAGGATCTCGAAGCAACATTCGGGAAACACGAGACCAAAACACTCCTGAGGTACTACGGAAAACCCATCCGGGCTTCTAGAGGATCAATATCTACTGCTTAAGGAATAGAGGATCTGCTTCCGGGGCTTATGTGCCTCCGTTCTCAATCGTGAGTAGGCAACATGATAAATCATGTCACAACCACCTCCATTCCTACGGTCTAGTAGATATAACTATCCTAGAGAAACCAAGATACGTGAAATCCTAACTTGAAAGTTTAGATGAGAAGAGAAAACAACGTTGCATTTCCTTACCAGAAAAAGGGAGGGTGGGTGGGGAAAGAAATAAAAGAACAGAATTCCTACTCTCACGTTTCATTTTTCCTATATAGCTACAAAATAGTTTCTAGACTCAACTGCGACCAGTAAAAGGGATCCTACAGGAAGACAGGCTCTGATACCAGTTGTCGCACCCGGACTTCTAGAGGATACTCACAGCCCGCTAAACAGTAGATAGTTGGATTACGGGGCCTACCTGCACCCGCATCTCTTACGAGTAGGCCAACACGTATACGTGTGACAACCAACCTCTACTATTCATCGTCTGCGTAAACCATCCCATAGAAATCCGGCTACTTCCATTGACGTACTTCATAACATACACACATGGTACGTCAACGGCATTTGAACAAGTTATATCACAACAAATCTCTAAGACACAAAGAAATAGAAATAAGTGGCAAATAGCTCTCACTAGAGCAGAGATAGCAAATACAGTCATGCAGAGGACACATGTCCCAACAAGTCATCATTACAACACAGCGGAAGCATCCAAAGTGTCTGAGTACAGACAAGATCCAAATAGGCCTAAGAGGCCGGAAACGAAAAGTACGGAGCCCATCCACGAAGTCTCGGATCCTGCCCGGGTCCGCTATCTACTCGTCAGCAGCCTCGTCATACTCCACGTAGTAGCCACCATGGGGATCCTCGGAAACGTAGTCTGCAGAACACGCAGCCCCAAAGGGGTCAGTACAGACGAGTACTCGCAAGCAAGACGCACAAGATACCAAAGTGTACCCGACAACACCAAGTACAGATGCTTTGGGTTCAACGGAAGATAGGTGATACAAAGGTGCGACAGCGGGCTGCCCTAACCAACTACAGAGACACGCTACAACCTCCGGCTAAAAGAAAGGGATAAGATAGCGCATCGGAACCAACTACCAATAACCTCAAACAAACCCATCCTGGATCTCGCCCCTTATCCAAAGAAGCAATCCGAGGATAACCACACAGTTGGAGTAATGAGGGTTCAACTTATTGTGTCAATAAGTCTATTACTAGTCAAAATATTATTAATTAGGTGTAAGTTGTCTAATCCTTGTTAGCCAGCCCTATCACCAAGTCATCCATAACCGCGGACAACACGGCTTCTCGAGAAGATTTAACCCTGCAGGGATGCACCAATTTGGCCGTACACGTAAGAATATCCCGCCAGACGGGGGATCAACCCACCAAGCGAGGTACTCAACACAACCCAACTCTTCTTCGCATCAAGCCCAAAGAACCCCGTGCAATTGAGCGCACGGCTAATCAAGCCCCACGAAGAAAATGGGACCCTCATAGCACTCTAAGAACGTGTCTCCCTAAATGCCGACTACAAAAGTTACCACCCTGGCGCCAAGGGTTCGCACCTGCATATGCATGCGGCAAATGGAAAACCCGAACTAAATGAGGCGATTTGGACGAGATGCGAATCGAATAAAAGTTGAGGGGGCGCCCATACACGCTTCCCACATGCGGTTAGCGCGCTCATCATGGATCTAGAGGACAAGAACTTTTCCTGAGTTCGACACTAGCAGGCCTCAAAACCATACCCGGCCTCCTGCCGGTGCCTTATCATCAAATTAGCATTACCTCAAACATTAACAGGTTGTTGTTTAACATCGAGCCCCCAGAACATAATAAATATGGTAACAGAAATAACGGACGTTAGACTCGAGCATAAACAACCCTAAGCATGCTAGTAAGACACAAGCAACAAGCAACAGGGTTATAGGTGTGGGGGTGAGGCTATATTAGGGTTACAGGATAACATGTGATGGGATCGGAACACAAGCAACGAATCTTAAGGCTAGCAGGATAGACAACGGAAAGTATCGATATCCAGTGTGGAAAGGACACAACGGTTCATGTGAGTGAATACTTGCCTGCAAACTCAGTAGCCTGGTACTGGGCTAACTCCTCTGAAGTAGTGTCGTAAACCTCGTCTGTCTCAATGTCGTCGTCTATTCGAGAAGAAGCAAAAAAAACAACGCAGAGAGACAAACAATCAATAACATGGCATAATGCACAAACATGGGATGATGCATGACTATTTAATTGATGCATCAAAGATAAGCTAGTTGACATGGTAAACATGTTTAATTGGGCCCATATGCAATTTGGGTTGCATATAGAAAGGCCCAAGAATTAAAGTTGAATTAAGTGATCTACAGATAACCATCATGTGAAAGTTGATTAGAATGATGCATGGATGATGAAAACAATAAGAAAACAACAGTAGCTTCAATTTGATATGTTGTTTACCAAGTTTGGAATTTTTATTTATTAAGTTATGAAATTTGGCTTCTTAAATGAGTTACAGAACCATTTATTGTTTTCACCCATTTTAAGTGTTCAAAACAGATAACAAAATTCATATTTGGAAAGAACACAAAATTTTAGGTGGAATACATATTTCATTTGTTGACAATGGATTTAAAATAAATTAATTATGAATTAAACAAGTTTAAACAAGATTTAAATGAATTTAATTCAAGTATAAAATTATTTGAATTTTTATTTGTTCAGAACATTAAATAAAATTCATATTTGAAAAGATTATACTTTTCTGGTTTGAAAACATATTTCATTTGTTGAAAAAGGATTTAAAATGAGCAAGTCGTTCATTTGACAATTTTAAATGCATTAAATAAGAAACAATTGTTTTCAGCAATTTAATTTATTTAAAACAGAACACCAAGTTGATATTTGCAAAGTTCATGAAAAATGGAATGGAAAACATATTTTATATGTTCAAAAAGAATTTAGTTTGACCAAGTTATTAATTTAGCAATTTTAAATGATTTAAACAAGATTTAAATTATTCAACCAATTTTAATTATTCAAAACAGGAAACAAAGTTTATTTTTGGAAAGCTTGTTCAATTTTGCATGGAAAACATATTTTACATGTGCCATTTGAATTAAATTTGAATTAGTTATGAATTTGACCAAATTTGAAAGAGTTGTTTGAATTTGAATTTTTAAAACCATTTGAAATGTTCAAAACAGTATACAAATGGTTTTAACATGTAGAGAATTTAATTTGGTATGGAAAACATATTTAACATGTTGAATTTGAATTTAAAATGAGGGATCTATGAGAGTTTGAAATCCAGGGACCATTATGTAAAAATACAGGGACTTGAAAGTAAAAGAAAAGGGCCTGAAATGGTTTTTCACCTCGCAGTGGCCCAGCCTGAGCCACTGACAAGGGGCCCTGGGCCACGGTGGCGCTTGCGTGGCGTGCCAGGGTCGCTGACAGGGGGGTCCCTCTCGCGCGTGCGTGGCAAACCGAAAAAAGGTGGGATTTATTCGCGCAGCGGGGGTTCGAACCCGCGACGCGGGCGTGCGTGCGCAGCGCGTGTGCCACTGCGCTGCTGAATGTTTCGTGACAGAGGAGGGGTTCGTGGGGGTTTTGAGGTGCATCTGCACTGTTTAACTGAAACTGAACAAAAGGTCCAGTCTTTGAACCTGACGGAGGAGGGATCGAACGCCGGCGACTGGCCGCGTTCTGCTGCTGCTGCGCAAGCGTGAGCGCCGTGTGCGTGCGCGTGATGTCGAGGATGCAGAGAGGGAAGAAAGGAGGGGGACGTGCTCACCGGGGGTAGTCGAGGGAGAAAGAGGAGGGCTCGACGAGGTGACGGTGGCCGGCGGCGTGGACGATGCGGTGGTGGCGATCGAGTGCCTCCCGGGCCTGGTCGAGGAAGCGAGGAGGGAGAGGGGACGACCACGGTCCCGTTCCCGTGCTCATGCGGACTCGAAGGTGGCTAGAACGGCGGCGAGTCGATCTCTAAGAACCGGCCATGGCGGAAAGTTCAGAACTTTCAGAGGAAGAACAGGAGAAGGGAGGGGAAGAGAGAAACAGCGGCGGCGGCAGAGAGATGGAGGAGGGAGAACTAGGGCAGCAGGGCACGACCTCGGAGGGCTTAAGTAGAGGAGGAGGGGAGCAGGTGAGCTGCAGGCGGGGGAGCTCCCTCCTCTCTCTGTCTCCGTAAAGAGGAGGACGAAAGGGACAGGTGGGGAGGCTTGGGCCTCGGGGCTGTGGTGGGCTCAGCCCACTTGGGCTGGCCTGCCCCCCTTTTCGTTTTCTGTTTTTATTTTTTCTATGTTTATTTTTTTTTGTAGGAAAGAAAAAGAGAGAAATAGAATAGGATTTTTTTTTGGTGCTTGTATTTTAGCAATATTTTTTATTGAATTACAAAACAGCAAGATCAAAAGTATGTGTACTTATTTTCAAAATTTTGAAATTGCCAAATGATTTGAAATTGCTATTTAAAATTCAAATAGGGTTTTGGGGTTGAAAATTGTTGGTGATAAATTTTATAAGTTATTTATTGCAAAAGCCCAGTTGTGCAAACTTTTATTTTTCAAAAAATTAAATTTTGTTGTTGTTTGTAATTTAAATGGATTTGAGTGAAATTTGCAATAATTGAATTATTGAAAAAATTAGGCAAGTTAATTATATGAAAATTCAAGTTTATTGGAATCAAAATAAATGGTTTGATTTGAATGTTTTATTTGGAAAGGTTGTAACAGAACAAGTATGAAACATAAAGGTTTGAAATTTGATTTGAAATTCAAATTTGAAACACATACCACATGCAATGCTTATGATGACATGATGCAAAACATAAATTAAACAAGGAGCAAGCATTCTAATGGTGTTTTTCATACTTGGGATGTTACATCCTCCTCCGGCAGCACGCCGATCTTCTCCTCCTGGTCCGACAGCATGGCGTTCTTCTCCGGAACCGCTTTTGTAAAGTGAATTGGAGCGTCGGGCAATGATATGGTAAAAAACATGGTGGTCGCGGTTAAAAAGGGCCCGACGGGACGTGACGTGGCGTCTCCCGGACGAGGCGACGTGAGGCGCGCCTTCCCAACGCGTGCCTTCATGCGTGACGATGCAACTGGCCGCCACATCCCCCAATACCCCACTTCCCAAGGCGTGGAAGAGACCGAGGAGACGCCGGCAGCCTCTTCCGCCACTTATCCACTACTTCACTCCCCCTCCCACGCAGCCTATAAAATTGCATCTTCGACGGAGAGGGGATCATCTCTGCCCCCTTCTTCCAAATCTCCCAGGCGGTGATGGCGAGAGGTCCAGGAGGCCGACGCGGTGGGCGCATGGGACAAGGCGGTCCTGCAGGAAGGGGCGCCCGAGGTGGGCGTGTCAACCGTGGAGAGCGCGGAGGCTGTGGTGGACGCAGTGGCGCTGCTGACGACGAGGGTCAGGCCCTCCACGAGTTCTTCATACTCCTCCACGCACCATTAGGCAACCTGCTGAGGCTGCCGGAGAGAATCGTCAACCTGCTCGCGGGCCACGGCCTCGACTCCTACATTGTGCAACTCGAGAAGTGTCCCAATCGCGTTGATGTCGTCCTGGTCAGGAACAATGCCGACATGTTCCTGGGGAACGGGTGGGCGTAGTTCACCTGCATGCACCAGCTACAGCAGGGTTGAATGCTCACCTTCCACTTCGATGGGGAAGGAAAGTTGTGGATCAAGATTTACGACGACACTTTGCTCCGGGGGTCGTGTTTCTTGGATAACGGCGGCAACGAGCACGGCGCCATGGACACCAACGACAGCAACGGCGACGAGGGCAGAGACAACGACGAGTAGGAGTAGCTAGGGTTAGTTGCGCCGACCAATATGTAATTTCATTCAAAATTTGTAATACTTATGCAAAATGTGAACAAAATTTTCCTAGTTTTATGTTCAAATTTATTGGTTTGACACCCACCAAATTGGCGAACACATGTCCGATGCCCTCCAATAAGGGCACCATTGGGGGTGCCAGACACAAATTAAACGGGTGTCAAGTTCTTGAATTGGCAGATCCCTTGTATGAGGTACTCGGGTTTGTGGAAGAGGTAGACGGTTGCACGTCGGTGAACTCGATGGCTAACAGGACTCGGGGACACGATTTACCTAGGTTTAGGGCCCTCGTGGAGCTAAAACTTCTACTCCTGCTTCTCTGCTCTTTATTTATCGAGGGGTTACAAGGTGCAACAATGGATGCAGCGGAGAGATTGGATCTCGCACTAGACCAAATGTGTTGAACGGTGGCCAAGTTACATATTGTCTGTGGTCTTGTTTTGAGTCCCCTCCCAGCCCTTATATGCGGGGCTGGGTCTCAGGGTTTGCATAATTCACGGATACATATAAAACTATATTCAAACTAGGTTTTGGCCGTAGGCTTTCCTTGTACGGCAAGGTAGTAAGTTTGTTCCCCAAGCCTGATGGGCTTGAGTCTTGGATCACGAGGAGACCTTCAAGTGGGCTCTAAGTTAATTTGACACCCGGTAGCCTAATAGTGGGGATGCAATAGATGTGCCCTCGTGAGTAGCCCTCGAGTCTTCATCTGAATTGAAAAGACAGTTAGAGACTCCACGGATGTCCAGGAAGAAGGGATTCACACTCGATGGAATTTTTATGAATACCTTAGACTCCGAATACCGGTTTTCCCCTTAGTCAGTACATGTAAGAAGAGAGCGTTCGACTAGGGAGTACACGAAGTCTAAGTCGATCCCCATTCTTTTGTTCAAGGGATGTGGCTCAACATGCCCAACACACTCGATGGATCGGGGCTGGTTAATTGCTCTAGGGCAAATGCAATGTAGTCCCCGGGGTCAAACTCGGAATAATCTTGAAGACTTTGACTCGCGCCGCCGAGGCCTTACCAAGTCGAACCTAAGCCATAATATGAATACCCAACGCGTCCGTTAGGATTTTCATCATGTCGTTGACATGGATTTTTACCAGAAAGCACAGCAGGTGCAGCCTCTAGGCCCACAACACGGAGCCATGGGGCCTAATCATCGTGTCATAAACACGACATCCGGGACAAATATTGTAGTAGTACAAATCCGGGAGTCGCATGAGATTCGACGTCTCAAAAATGAGTGAATGGGCTTCATCAACTCGAGCGAAGCCAAAACGCACTTGGCGGCTATGCTGAGGCATTTTGCGCGACTTGAAGCACGTAAACAGGCCGATGACTTCACGGATGAGATCATGATGCACCGAGATTCTCGGGCATAGCAATAAACGGGACATGACGAGACGGGGCCCACTGTCAGCCTGTTGACCGTGGCGTGACATCAAGGTGCACGTAGTGGGAGTCGTGCACCGCGGTAACTCCACGGTTTTTGCACCACCGGGGTTTAGTGCTAGGCGGGCGGTTGGGTTCTCGCTTCCACATGGCTCAAGCGGATGGATACCACGTGGCGCTGGTGCGTGATCAACCGTTTGATCGTAGCAGTCTTCCCTATAAAGGTAAAAATGGTGCGTTGTAAGCCTCCACTAATACCTTCTTCTTCCTTGCGAAGCCTCTCCATTCTCCAGACACCTTCGTGCGCGGCTTGCTGCCTCTGGTCAAGTCCTCCACCTCTCCCCATCGAAAAAGCAGCAGGCGCCGCCGCCGGCATTGGCGCGTTCATGCTGAAGAAAAGGAAGGGCCGATGGTCGAAGTCATCCATCACCGAGAAGGTCCTGGCTTCCATAAAGAAAGAGGGCCAGCTTCCCGCCAATGAAAAGAAATGGCGCAAGCCGAGCGAGGAATCGACTCCTCGCCCCAGGGATGACGAGCGGGTCGCATTTGTCGACCATGTGGTGCAGGGATTGTCCTTCCCACTCCCATCGTCCATCCACAACCTGCACTTCACCTATGAATTGCAGGTGCACGACCTAGTGCCCAACACGATCCTGCAAATAGCCTGCTTCATCACCTTTCGTGAGTGCTTCCTCGGCATTCACCCGCATTTGGGGATGTGGCAGCGTCTATTCATCATGATGTGCCAGACGGAGGGCGGTGTTCCCTTCGCGGTCGGGGGAGACAACATCCAAGTCCGCATGGTTATCAACTACTTCGGCATCCCCTTCAATGAGTCGGTCCAGAACCGGTGTAAGAAGTGATTTTACATCAAGGACGAGATCTACGCCTCCCTGTCGGAGAGAGCTCATCTGCCCTAGACATGATAGCTCTCAGAGGTTCGAACACTGGGGGCTAAACACACTTCCTTCGCTTCTAGAGGAGGCTTTGATAGGGAAGCTTGAGCACGACAACAATGGTGACACGTAGAGTTTATCCAGGTTCAGGCCACCAGTGTGGTGTAAAACCACAAAGTGCCAAAGGGAGGAGCGCCCCGTACTGCCGCGCCTCCTGCGCGGTCCTGGTTGCTGGGGGACAGCTCCACCGTCCATGGCGTCACAGTGGGGGAGCCCGGTGACGCTGACTTCGTATTGTAGCGCGGTCTTGATCTTCTTGCACCAAAGGGGCAATCTTTGAGAACCTCTTTGGCACCTGCAGTTGTCCCTCTGGCCTTTATACACCAGAATAACAACTGGGGACAAAGCGCGCCTGCACACCTGCGCGGCTTCTCTCATCGCACGGATATGCGGCCGTCAGCCGCACATGCCTTGTACCCTTTCTGGCGTGATGAGTCCCTTTGAGAGGAGCGAAGTGGCGGGGTAGAGCTCCTCCTGAAAGGAGGGTGCGCCAAGCCTCGCCGTCAGTGGCTCTGGGAACATGAGAAGGGAATGCCAGACCTCCTCAAGGATCTGGTCACTTGGTTACCTTTAAGAGGTGCATGTTGGGCCGGGCAGCAGCAGACAAGGCCGGGATACACTGGCTAGGGGCCCGACAGTAGCCCCTGGCCCGTGGCGACGCGTGGGCGTAGGAGGCAAGGAGTTGCGGGCCCACCACTACATGCCCGACGTGCGGCGCATGGCACGATGGTTCGTGCGTGACCCCTCACGACTGATTGGACGTGGGGACAACGGCTCTCCGCGTCGCAGCCCGACAGTCCGTGGAGGCCTAGGAAACCGCGCCAGCTATTCTTCTTGACTTCCACTCATCTCTTCTTCTTCCTCTTTCCTTCCCAGATCGAAGCGATTCCCCCTTGCTTTCCCTGCAGCTCGCTGCCGCCCTTCGACAGAGCGCCATAACGCCCGTGGTCGCGCCCTCTACCATCGACGATGGCAAGATGAAGAAAGCCTGACGCATGGCGGCGCACTCCACCAACGAGCATGGCGCCACCGTTCTCCTCGTGGGTACGGCCTACCTCGATGACCTCTCCCCGAGGTCATACCCGATCTTCTTCCGATCGGTAATAGCGGGGGTGATTCCTCCCTTCTTTTCCTTCTTCTACGCCATTCTAGATCACTATCGCCTCTACCTCCTTCACCTTTCCCCTTGCTCCACTCTGGTTCTTTCCGCCTTCGCCTTCTATTGCGAGGCCTTCCTGGGCGTGATGCCCTCTATATCCCTCTTTTGCTGCTTCTTCAATTTGCAAGAGGATTAGACAGATCCGGGCATTGGGGACCTCTCCTTCCGCGTGCGGACTGGTCTGGGAGCCGTTTCCCCCCAGATGGAGATCCTCCCTGAGGTCCCTGGCTTCCGCTCGATGTGGATGTACGTGGAGGCTGGGGAGGCTTGCGACCTTCTGGAGTTTCCTTCGTCCCCGCCCGTACGCCACTCAGGATGGCGGTCGGAGGATCTCTTCGGCAGTAGTCTTCAACCTTTGATGGAGCTCATACACGAACTTCACGACCACGACCTCACCTTCGAGATGCTTGTGTACGAGATGGTGCAGAGGCGTCTCGCCCTCCTGCAGCGCCACGACAGGCGCCTGTGGACTTTCTCGGGTCCCAATGACCCAATGCTCCTCGACCACCGCCTCGCCAGCATGCGCACCACGTCCATGGCGCTCGGGGTGCTTCTTCACTTTGACTTGCCGACGGGGCTCCCCTCGGCTTGGTTTCTCTCAGTGATGTTCCAACGGAGGATAGGGAGGTGATCCTGGGCATGATGCCGTGATGGCCTTAATGCCCTTGTTGGTAAACCCCAAGTGAAAGGTTGTGAAGAGTGTAGCAGCAAGTTTTCCCTCAGAAAAGAAACCAAGTTTGAATCGACCAGTAGGAGGACAAGCAAATTCTGAAGATTGATGCATCTGAGGTGGCAGCGCGCACTACCGGTTCAGCAGCAACATGGAACCTACACAACACAATCAAATCACTCTGCCCAACGAAGCAGTGAGGTTGTCAATCTCACCGGTTTTGCTGAACACAAAGAGGTTAAACGTATGGTGTGGAAAACAGTAGGAACAATATGAAAGCAGTAGGTGTTTTATCAGTATCAGGAAAATGGACCGGGGTCCACAGTTCACTAGTGGTGTCTCTCCGTGAAAGATAAATAACATGTGTGGTGAACAAATTACAGCTGGGCAATTGACAGAAATGAAGGCTGTACCGTAGTGCATATGCAAGACATAAAGATTACTATGTGGTTCATGCGGGCATTACAACAAAATACATAGACCGTTATCCAACTGCATCTATGACTAAAAATCCACCCTCCGAATATCATCCGAACAAACATTGGGTATTAAGTTGCAAGCAATAGATAATCACAGTAAGAAAAGTGTGTAATGTAAACATTAACATCATCCTTAGACAAAGCATTGTTGTTATCTCCCTAATGGCAACAACACATCCTCCATCCGTCACGTTTCTGTCACTCGAGCACATATGAAAATGAGGCATGAACCCACTATCGAGCATAAATACTCCCTCTTGGAGTTACTAGCATCTACTTGGCCAGAGCATCTACTAATAACGGAGAGCATGCAAGATCATAAATAACATAAGCATGAAGATAACATGATAGGTTGATAATCAAAAGAGATGTAGCATTACATAAAGATGATCTTGATCATGATAGGCAGCTCACAAGATCTAAACATGAGGTACAAAGTGGAGAGAACAACCATCTAGCTACTGCTATGGACCCGTAATGCAGGGATGAACTACTCACGCATAACTTCAGAGGAGGGCATGGTGGTGAAGACCCCTCCGGTGATGATTTCCTCCTCCGGGAGGGTGCCGGGGAGAGCTCCAGAACCCTCCCGATCTCGGGATGACGGTGATAGCAGCCTCGGGTGTTTCTCGGGTAAAAGTGGTCTCCTTCTAGGGTTTATGTCTTGGGGGATTAAATAGGCGAAAGGGAAAAGGCGGTGGAGGCATAGGGGCCCCACACCACCCCCGGCGCGGCCAAGGGGCGGCGCCGCCCTATGGTGTGGGCCCCCTGAGGCCCCCCTGCGGGTCTCTTCAGGACTCTGTGGAACCTTCGGGAATTCTAAGACTTCCGGGCTTCGAATTTTCCAATTCCAAGAATATTTCCAGAAAAACTTTTCCGAAACTAAAAACAACAGAAAAAAGGGAACTGGCTTTGTGGCATCTTGTCAATAGGTTAGTCCGAAAAATCGATAAAAATGACATAAAGTGTATAACAAATATGTGGGAAACAATAAGAAAACAACATGGAACATCAGAAATTAAGGATACGTTTATGACGTATCAACATCCCCAAGCTTAGTTCCTACTCGTCCTCGAGTAGGTAAACGATAAAAACACATAATTTCTGAGGTGACATGCTACCAACATAACTTGACCATCAATAATGTAAAAGCATAAGTAAGATGAGATCATAGAACTTTAACACAAGCATGATAAATGGAACCTTAATAATAATGCATAGCAATCACTTTGCATCATGAGAAGTAACTCAAATAAAAGATCATGAATAACAATGCAAAGAAATATATATGTTTGTTTCAAGTATAGAGAGAACATGTCAAAGTGATATTTCGCTAGCCCTTAAGAGTGGGGCAAAACATAAATTCTAGGACACCTTCAAAGTTCATGAGGAAGACTAGAACAAATAATTAAAGAACAAGAAATAACACATCATGAATCAATTAATAATGTTTCTGGGATAAATGCACATAAAACCCAGAATGGCAAAAATGCTCTCTCAACTGTGCATGAAGTTAGAAGATGGAGAATCAACATAAAAGTAAAAGAAAGGCCCTTCGCAGAGGGAAGCATGGATTACTCATGTGCTAGAGCTTTCATTTTAATAAACAGAGGTATTGAAAACTTGACACTCCTCCCAACCATCTTTCACAAACCATGGCTAACTGAATCCTCGGGTGCCTGCCAACAATCACATACCGTGGAGCAGTGTCTATATTTTAAGAGAGGTGTATGCTTATGTCAACGAATGGTAAACAGAAAATATAGTACGTCACAAGCCAACTAGACTTCACAAGAGAGGATCCCATAGAAGGACACATATGGGTAGAAGGTCATCCCTCTTTTTCTTTTGTTTACACAATTATGATTTGACTGATAAATCAGGGGGAAATAGTGAAGAGAATGTGTGTTATTAATTTGGGGCTGGGCACCCCGCTGTCAGCTCTTCTATCATTGGATAAGCGTATGAAGCCACTAGTCCAGGGTGTGAAAGTCCAATCAACAAGTGAGATAAATATTCTCTATTTACGTCCTCATGAGCTAAAACAGGAGCACAAAACATGAGTAATTTTGAAAGTTTTAAAGGTAACACATGAGCAATTTACTTTGGGGTGGCGGTTAAATACCACATGTAGGTAGGTATGGTGGACACAATGGGAAAACTTTGGTTTTTGGGAGTTGGATGCACGAGTAGAGCTCATACTTAGTACAGGTGGAGGCTAGTAAAAGACTGGGAGCGACAAATCAAGAGAGCATAAGAGCCATTATCATGCATAGAGATATAAACATCATTTATCAAAGCATAAGTGGTACCACAAGTCCAAAAACTAAATGATCATGGAGGCTATTCGTGACTGGTTCATAGTCATAAACATGGTGTGATCATGCGCCAAGTCAACCAAATAAAACATTCAAAGGAGAATACCACAAATTTATGCTTCAATATGACAAGAACAACTTATGATTCTTTCAATGGCACATTTAACACTCTTAGCCTTTTGAGGCTAATCATGCTACTAAATAATCACAAGGCTTTAAAACGAAAATAACATCTAGCATGATATGAAAAAGTCTAGCCATAGTCTATACCAGCTTCTACTTGCACCGTTAAAAATTCTACCTCAAGCAGCATTTTGTTTTCCCAACAAGCACCATACAAAACATGCTTTAACAAAAACTCTCTAAATGCTACATCAATAAAACATGAGAGAACTCACATAACACTACTAAAACTAACAGCTGTGAATAAGAGATGCAATAAAAACAAGAGCTAAACAAGATTTTTTGCAGCAACTAGAAGAAAAACTAAGAATACAAGCATGTCAAGTATTCAAACGAAAAAGCGGAGCGTGTCTCTCTCCCAAAAAAAGAATGCTAGGATCCAGCTATATTATTGCAGCAAGGAAAACAAAAGAAAACAAAACAAAACGAAAGGAAAACAAACATACGCTCCAAGTAAACTTCGTATGATGTGACCGAATAAAAATATAATTTCACGAGAAGTGACCTGATAGATAGTTGATGAGGAAGGGGATGCCTTGGGAATCCCAAAGCTTATATGCTTGAGTATTCTAAAAATATGCTTGGATGAACCACGGGGGCATCCCCAAGCTTTGACCTGGCACTCTTCTTGATCACATATATCACCTCTTCTCTTGACCCTTGAAAACTTCCTTCACACCACACTCAAACAAAAATCCATTGGTTCTGTATGGCACAATTGTTATTGATAATTTTAAATATTAGCTACATCCACTAATGTTTCGTGAAGCAAAGAAATCCACTTGACATCCCAAAAGAGCAAATGCAAGAAAAATGGCAGAATCTGTCAAAACCAGAACTGTGTGTAAATACAATTTTTTCGAGGTACTTAAGTTGCTCAGATCGATAAAATTAATGAAAAAAAAAGTTGCGAAATTAGCTTAGGAATAAGCACAAAAAGTTCAGATCATTTTGATCTTCCAGGATTTTATACGATTTTTTACGGCGCACATCAGAAATCTGTTTCCCGCGCAGAAACCCGAAAACCAACTCCAACTCTCGTCAGAAACCTTACGTGGCACTACTAAAACATGAAAAGAAAGATAAAAAGGAGTTGCTATATAAGTATAAAACCCCTTGAATCAAATAAAACAGAGAAAAACAAAGCAAAAATAAAACCATGGGTTATGTCCCAAGAAGTGCTTTTCTTTAACGCCTTTTAGCTAGGCCCAGAAAAGTGGAATCAAGTATTTTCAAAAGGAGGGGAATTCAAATCAAGATTTGGCAATTCCTTAATAATGCATTGTATTTTATCTAATTGAGTTTTAGAGGCTCCTCTCTTAGAGTTTTTAGGCTTACTATCTTCATCAAATAAATTCTCAGGAACAATCCAATCAAAATTCTTCTCTTGGGCTTCATGCAGTGCTACCAATTTAGAGGGATTGGTATTTTATCCTATTTTTCATTATTAGATTCAGTTTTTTCAAGAGCACCAACAATGTCTACACATGAGCCAAGCATATTGAAACGATCAAAGACTTTTCTAGCTTCTATAGCAACATCTCCAAATTCTTTAAGCATAGTTTCTAAGATAAAGTTTCTTTTCTCAACATCTTTAATGTTATTCAAGTTGAGGAACATATGTTGTAATATGGGATGGAGGTTAACAAACCTAGCTTCTAACATGTGAACTAAAGAAGTTGCAGCAGTCTCATAATTGGGAGCAAGTTCTACTATGGATGTTTCCTCAAGATTATCATGCTTACTAACATGATCAAAGAATTATTTAACAATGTCCTTTCCGAGTATAGAACCACTTCCTACCGGCAAATCTTTCAGGGTAAACTTAAGGAACAACGTGATGAAAAATAACAACGAAATGACAAAAATAACAACTAGAATAAGGACTATTTTTTTATGTTTTTTATAAAGAGAAGCAAACAAGAAAAAATAAAATAAACAAAGCAAAACAAAAACAAAGTAAAGAGATTGGAAGTGAGAGTCTCCCCTTGTAGAAATTATCTTCCTCTGGCAACGGCGCCAAAAAACTTGTTGATGGCCTTAATTCCCTTGTTGCTAAACCCCAAGAGAAAGGTTGTGAAGAGTGTAGCAGCAAGTTTTCCCTCAGAAAAGAAATCAAGGTTGAATCGACCAATAGGAGGACAAGCAATCTCTGAAGGTTGATGCAACTGAGGTGGCAGGGCGCACTACCGGTTCAGCGGCAACGTGGAACCTACACAACACAATCAAATCACTCTGTCCCAACGAAGCAGTGAGGTTGTCAATCTCACTGGTTTTGCTGAACACAAAGAGGTTAAACGTATGGTGTGGAAAACAATATGAAAGCAGTATGTGTTTTATCAGTATGAGGAAAATGGACCGGGGTCCACAGTTCACTAGTGGTGTCTCTCCGTGAAAGGTAAATAACATGTGTGGTGAACAAACTACAGCTGGGCAATTGACAGAAATGAAGGCTGCACCGTAGTGCATATGCAAGACATAAAGATTACTATGTGATTCATGCGGGCATTACAAAAAAATGCATAGATCGTTATCCAACTGCATCTATGACTAAAAATCCACCCTCCGAATATCATCCGATCAAACATTGGATATTAAGTTGCAAGCAACAGATAATCGCAGTAAGAAAAGTGTGTAACGTAAACAATAACATCGTCCTTAGACAAATCATTGTTGTTTTCTCCCTAATGGCAACAACACATACTCCTTCTGTCACGTTTCTGTCACTCGAGCACAGATGAAAATGAGGCATGAACCCACTATCGAGCATAAATACTCCCTCTTGGAGTTGCTAGCATCTACTTGGCCAAAGCATCTACTAATAATGGAGAGCATGCAAGATCATAAATAACATAAGAATGAAGATAACATGATAGATTGATAATCAGAAGACATAGCATTCAACATTCATCAGATCCCAGCAAACACAACATGTAGCATTACATAAATATGATCTTGATCATGATAGGCAGCTCACAAGATCTAAACATGAGGTACAAAGTGGAGAGAACAACCATCTAGCTACTGTTATGGACCCGTAGTCCAGGGATGAACTACTCATGCATCACTTCGGAGGAGGGCATGGTGGTGTAGACCCCTCCGGTGATGATTTGCCCCTCCGGCAGGGTTTCGGGGAGAGATCCAGAAGCCTTCCAATCTGAGGATTATGGTGACGGCGGCCTCGGGTGTTTTTCGAGTAAAAGTGGTCTCCTACTAGGGTTTATGTCTCGGGGGGATTAAATAGGCGAAAGGGCAAAGGCGGTGGAGGCATGGGGGCCCCACACCACCTTCGACGTGTCCAAGGGGGGGCGCGCCGCCCTATGGTGTGGGCCCCCTTGGGCCCCCCTCCGGGTCTCTTCGGGACTCCGTGGAACCTTCAGGAATTCTAAGACTTCCGGGCTTCGAATTTTTCAATTCCGAGAATATTTCCAGAACAACTTTCCGGAAACTAAAAACAGCAGAAAACAGGGAACTGGCTCTGTGGCATCTTGTCAATAGGTTGGTCCAGAAAATCGATAAAAATGACATAAAGTGTATAGCAAACATGTGGGAAACAATAAGAAAACAACATGGAACATCAGATATTAAGGATACGTTTATGCCGTATCATGCCGCCCTTCGACCGGTGGGGCACTCTCGCTGAGGGGACGGAGTGGCGCGAGGAAAATCCGTATGCCCTGGATTCCGTCGAGGAGAGTGCCAAGAGCACCCCTTCTCCCCAGGCCGTCGCGGCTGGTATATCCCTGATGGTGCAGGTCTTGCACTCGTTGGGAGACCCCAAGAGTAAGGTTTGATGAGCACAGCAGCAAGTTTCCCTCAGAAAAGAAACCAAGGTTGAATCGACTAGTAGGAGAAAGAAGCAACTGATGACTTCCAAGTGCAGGAGATCAATTGTAGTACCTTTCGATAAGTATTTGAGTATCGAACCCACGAGGAGCTGAAGGTAAGCTATCTATTCTCTAAAGCTCTATAACCCTCTTATATGGCTGTTTATGCAAAGCAATAAGTTTGACTAAAAGGAACTAACTAATTAAAAGCAAGTGACGTGGAGTGTGGTTTGTCTAGTAACTAGTGAAGCAAGTTTAAAATGCAAGTTTCTAAGCAAGTTTCACAAGTAGCAAGCAGTAAATATCTCAAGTATCTCAAGGGAGCAAGTGTTCTAGCAATAGGTGTTTCGTTCGTGTGGTTGTCACAATTAGTGAAGCACATGTTTTAGTCTTAGTTGTTTCTTCTAGGAAGGAGCCATGAATAGGTATAGTCAAGTAAATGATCTACAACCCCTTATGATGGATCATCTGGCCAAGTAAATGACTGCACAAGATTGATTAAGACATAAAGTCCCACCATAGCCTTACGTTCTAAGGTCCCCTATATATATCCCCCAATAACTTAACTTTGTGGCTCGGTCTCAGGTTACTGTCACTCCCAAGTCACCACCACTCCATTATGCTACCGGTGATTACCTTACATGCATTCCCCAACATATGCGTGCACTCATATATTGTACATAAAGACAATCATAGAAGATAAAAAACTTGTATGCAACCAATCAACGAACTATTTCACCATTGCCAAGAACAATTCACTACTCAAACATAGACGGGGAGACACAATACATCAAGGGAACATAGTATTGCATCATACATCGTGTTTGCCAAGAGATTATAGTGGAGAGATGGGCTGATCTTTCTGTAGATGTTGATGATGAACACGCCGGAGGGGGGTGGAGCCCTCCGGGGGTGAACCAGGCGGCGTTTCCCCCCTCCGATCTTCTCCGGCGGCAGCCTTCTGTCTCTCTTTTTCGTGGTTTCATCTCTCGGCGCCGCCTCCTCCTCGAAAGGCCAGGGGACCCTTTATATAGTCTTTTTTAGGTCACGAGACACTCGGGAGAAGAAAGACCGACGGCATCGGAGCCACGAGGGCAAAAAGGGGGCCTCTCACGCGACCAAGGAATCTAGCCGCGTGGAGGGTCCTATTTGCCACTTGGTTGGCCTTTTGACCCTATACTTTGGCCCATGGTATTCGTCTCGAAAATTCTGAACCGTGCTCTTTGGCCTTGCCCTTTTTGGAGTCCCGAAGCTCCCGGAAAGTCTGAAACACTAAAAAGTACGTTTTCTGGAAAAACAGGGTTAGAACCAAAAGAAGGGGGATTGTTTAGAAAATCCCCCAAATCATTATAAAACATGAATATAAGTTGCTAATATGTAGGAAAAACAAGTAATAACATGCAAAGTTCATGTATGCATTTTACATGCATCAACATCCCCAAGCTTAACCCATGCTCGTCCTCGAGTATGAAGGTGATAAAACTAACATGGACTTTGCATATTGAAACAATCATGGGATATCAAGGAGGATTATTCATGCTACATATAATCAAATGATTAATACTAGAAATGAGTAGCAATATACAATTCATGTTGTAAGAAATATCAAATATGCAAGCAAAGATGCTTCATGCAAGTTCACAAAGTGTATAATGAAGTAAAAGCACTATGGACCAAATGCATACACAAAATGAAAAATCAAATCCTATATTGGTCAAAGAATAGCATAATGGAAAATAGAAAATATTGTGGACACTTTGGAGAAAATTGAGTAGAGGTAAAACATGATCAAGTCTTATTTAGCCTCTAAATTATTCAACTAAAATTACTAATTGAAATGTGGTATCCAATGATCTAGGACTCTCATTGCCCCTTTATCACTAGCATCTTAAATGGTGAATGTTGAAGTAATGTGAATGACAAGGTGGTTGAAAGCCTCATGCCCCGTGAGTGTGAAAACCTACTCCATGATTACTCAACTTAAGATTCCTAATAATCTTTGTACAATCATAATAAGTATTAATGACATCATAGAGAACTGCAAAGAGGTACCTCTTGCCCCATGACATGGAAACAAGCCCATGTCACAATGACAAGACAAACAAACGGAGTAGACTCATCATCCTTTTTATTTTCATTCACTATTATGCATAGCTTCTTATTTTATTGTAGGATGTGTTGTAGAGTCACTCAAGCTGTAAGTAAATTTCCACCATGATAAAGCATGGCTTGGGTTAGCGGCCCAATGCGTTTCTCTAGTCATATAGATACTTACTCATCAAAACTTACTATTCCTCTATTTCATTTCGGCATGGCAAGAGTCCAAAAACAAAAGTACATGATATCAACCAAATGTAAATTTTTGTGCAATGTTGAAAGCTTTCCGGTGATACATGTTTATAACTAGCTCCAAACCACACACTTGTCAAATGCAAAACTTGTGGCTCCCATTATTGGGTCATGTTTATTAGATGCATAAAAAGTAAAGTGTGCCTTCAAAAGTTCGTGAGAGTCCTATCCCAAGTTCAACCCATGACAATTAATAAAGTGAATATCTTAATTTAGAACATAAATAACACAATAACATGGTGAACATACTCGGAATAGCAATGAAGCTAATGGGAAGATATGGTGGACTCACTGGAAATACTTGGCTAAGGAGTGTTGGAAACAAGTTTTTACTTGTTGGAATTTTTAAATTTTTGGCTAGCAAGAGGGAGATAGTTGACCAGCTACTATGCATGCATATGTCCATAGAACTACTAATTTCATGACAAACTAAATAAACCAGCAATTAACATCAAGGACATGAATAAGAGATAGCTCAAGACAACATTATTGCAAATTTCTACACATAAAAAGCCTATAAATCATGCAAACATATGTAGCTCTTCAAATCAACCATGGAATCCCTATTCCAAGTCATAATACTAGCATCCAATACATTCCAACCCCAAACTCCAGTAGCTCAATCTCATATAAAATGATGGGTGTGGTCTTATCAAAACAAAAATAAAAATAAAAACTAGACGCTTCAAGTCTCTACGATAAATGCTTTGCTTAGAAAAACAGAAAGTAGACGTGTGCTAACCAAAAGAGTGTAGCTCCAGTGGGGTTTTCATCACATCCCCAAGCTTATGTCTTTCACCATTATTGGATGTCTTGAGGCGCAGCTCCTCTATTCCCTGTGAAAAAACTTCACAAAACATGTTTCTCCCATTCTTTTTCTGTGGGGTGAGATTAGCAAGGACAAACAAATCACATGCTTGCTGTGCAAAATTCCAAATAAAATGCTCCAGTAGATAGAAAATAAGGTTCATTATGTTGTATGTTCACTCTCTTTCTTGAAAGAATCATGGAAATTCGATTCCCAAGCCCAAAGAGTGCATAAAACAAAAGAAGGCAGAATCTGTCCAGAAAAGCAACAGCAGCAAAACGAACATTTTTCCCTAAGCTAGACTCATAAAAAAATTAAGCCAATTTTTGTTCTTACAGAGGACGAAAAGTTGCAGAACATACTTAAAAATTAGCTCAATCCGACATACCAATAAAAAACGTAAAATCATACGGTGAGCAGACTCGTGCTGAAACAGAAATTTCATGCACTAGGATAGCAACTTATAAGTCCAAATGGGTTTGACTTGACTCTTTATTGAAAACTCCAGAATTAAAACAAAAAAAAAAAATCTCTTGAGACAGCAAGATGACACTATGAAAATCCAAACAAAAACAACCGGGTTGCCTCCCGTAAAGCGCTTTCTTTATAGCCATATAGCTAGGCTTTACTTACTTAACATCATGATGGTTGGAGTGAGGTGGCTCAACATCCCCAAGCTTGGATTCTTGTAATTATTTGATACATGTAGGGTGAGCCCAGGGGTACATCCCCAAGCTTGATTGGTTGTACCTCTTGATCTTTGTTCATCTCACTCAACTCTTCCTCCTGAAAAATTCTTCTTACACAAATCTCAGCATAAAACTTGATTAGAGGGGTTAGTGCCTCCATAAATAAAATCCACATAGGTACAGCAAAGACACATCATGATTTGATTCTAAATATTAACTACTGTTACTACAGTTGTGCATTGCTCCTTGATCAAAAGAACCACACAAAACACAAGTAATGAGAGCAATGCAAAATAAAGACATAATCTGCCAAAAACTGAACAACCCGTAAAGAGTGAATTTTTAGAGGCACTTAAGTTGATCAAATCATAAAATTTAAAACTAATGAAATATGTAGTGATAACTAAATATTGCTGTCGTAAATTACCAGGTCAAAATTCCACTTCTGTGATTTTAAACACTTTTCACAGTGAAGTTCAGGAATCCGTTTTCTTGACAGCTAATTACTATTGTTTAATCCTATCTCTCATATAAGATTATTCTTGCCATTTAAGATGAGAAATAAGACATAAATGTGATGTTACAGTAGTGAACTAATATTTTTTATTGTTTTTAGCTTTGGAAAAAGTTTTAATGATAGATACTTTGCAATGGTTTCATTGGCATGAACAACACATGTTCAAGGTCGACCCCAACTTCTCCATTACTCATCCTTCTCATTTACTTTCCCAAATTTTTTTATAAAATGAAAATCTTAAACTAAATGATACATAACAGTAGGTAAAGGCATTTTACATGTTGTAAAGACATAAATGTGTGCTCAAACCGAATAGGAAATTAAAGCATAAGGAACACACCCAAAAAATATTAAACAATTTATTTTTAAGTCTAACCCATTTCCTATGCATTGGCATTTTGTAATGAAACAAATAAAAGAAGCACATAATAGCAAGCACAGAAAGGTAGATCAAGTGCAACTTCAATACTTTCATCATAAAGAGGGGAAACTTAATATTGTTGAAATATGTGTAACCATGTTTCCCTCTCTCATAATAATTTTCTGTGGCATCATGAATAGATTCAACAATATGAATATCACATAAAACATTCTTATCATGAGCCACATGCATAAAAGAATCACTACTCTCCGCATAAGTAAAATCCTCATTAGTGATAGTGGGAGTTAAACATTCATAATTTTCATTGCAATCATCATATATAGGAGGCATAGTATCATCAAAGTGAATTTTCTCCTCCAAGCTTGGGGAACTAGAAATATCATGCTCATCAAAACCAACTTCCCCAAGCTTAAAACTTTCCATAGAACCAGCAAGTATATCATTTTTATCCTCAATAGTAGGTGGACTATAAATATCATATTCATCAAGACAAACTTCCCCAAGCTCAAGGTTTTCCTTAGCAATAAAGGTGTTCAAAGAATTAGTACTACCACAAATATGATTGTTGTGCAAATAATTTTTCAATTTCTCCTCAAACACTTCATGTCCTAATTCAAGGTAGATATTATACAGTTCTAAAATTGTTTGGTTGTTTTCCATTTTATAATTTTTTTTTTGTGTTTTAGGTTTATATGTTAGTATGCAATGCAAACAAGAATAAAAGCTTATCACAACGCTCCCCGGCAACGGCGCCAGAAAAATGCTTGATGACTCCCAAGTGCAGGAGATCAATTGTAGTACCTTTCGATAAGTATTTGAGTGTCGAACCCACGAGGAGGCTAAGGTAAGCTATCTATTCTCTAAAGCCCTATAACCCTCTTATATGGATGTTTATGCAAAGCAATAAGTTTGACTAAAAGGAACTAACTAATTAAAAGCAAGTGACGTGGAGTGTGGTTTGTCTAGTAACTAGTGAAGCAAGTTTAAAATGCAAGTTTCTAAGCAAGTTTCACAAGTAGCAATCAACAAATATCTCAAGTATCTCAAGGGAGCAAGTGTTCTAGCAATAGGTGTTTCGTTCGTGTGGTTGTCACAATTAGTGAAGCACATGTTTTAGTCTTAGCTGTTTCTTCTAGGAAGGAGCCATGAATAGGTATAGTCAAGTAAATGATCTACAACCCCTTATGATGGATCATGTGGCCAAGTAAATGACTGCACAAGATTTATTAAGACATAAAGTCCCACCATAGCAGGGGTTCTAAGGTCCCCTATATATATCCCCCAATAACTTAACTTTGTGGCTCGGTCTCAGGTTACTGTCACTCCCAAGTCACCACCACTCCATTATGCTACCGGTGATTACCTTACATGCATTCCCCAACATATGCGTGCACTCATATATTGTACATAAAGACAATCATAGAAGATAACAAACTTGTATGCAACCAATCAACGAACTATTTCACCATTGCCAAGAACAATTCACTACTCAAACATAGACGGGGAGACACAATACATCAAGGGAACATAGTATTGCATCATACATCGTGTTTGCCAAGAGATTACAGTGGATAGATGGAGCTGATCTTGCTGTAGATGTTGATGATGAACACGCCGGAGGGGGGTGGAGCCCTCCGGGGGTGATCCCGGCGGCGTTTCCCCCCTCCGATCTTCTCCGGCGGCAGCCTTCTATCTCTCTGTTTCATGGTTTCGTCTCTCGGCGCCGCCTCCTCCTCGAAAAGGCCAGGGGACCCTTTATATAGTCTTTTTTAGGTCACGAGACACTCGGGAGAAGAAAGATCGGCGGCATCGGAGCCACGGGGGCAAAAAGGGGGCCTCTCACGCGGCCAAGGAATCTGGCCGCGTGGAGGGTCCTCTTTACCACCTGGTTGGCCTTTTGGCCCTCTACTTTGGCCCATGGTATTTGTCTCGAAAATTCTGAACCGTGCTCTTTGGCCTTGCCCTTTTTGGAGTCCCGAAGCTCCCGGAAAGTCTGAAACACTAAAAAGTACGTTTTCTGGAAAAACAGGGTTAGAACCAAAAGAAGGGGGATTGTTTAGAAAATCCCCCAAATCATTATAAAACATGAATATAAGTTGCTAATATGTAGGAAAAACAAGTAATAACATGCAAAGTTCATGTATGCATTTTACATGCATCAACAACTTCCAAAGGTTTATGCAGCTGAGGTGGCAGGGCGCACTACTGTTTCAGCAACAACGTGGAACCTAAACAACACAATCAGTTCACTTTGCCCCAACGAAGCAGTGAGGTTGTCAATCTCACCGGTTTTGCTGAACCCACAGAGGTCTATGGTGTGAAAAACAGTATGAGAACAATATGAAAATAGCAGTAGCAGTGTGAAAACAGTGGAAGCAGTGGTTGTGTTATTAGTATGAGAAAATGGACCGGTGTCCACAATTCACTAGAGGTGTCTCTCCATAAAAGATAGCTAACATGTGTGGTGAACAAATTACAGCTGGGCAATTGATAGATAATGAAACATGCATGACATGATGATTACTATGAGATTCATGCGGGCATTACAAAAAGATACATATACCGTCATCCAACTGCATCTATGACTAATAATCCACCCTCCGAATATCATCCGAACAAACGTTGGGTATTAAGTTACAAGCAACAGATAATCGCAGTAAGCAAAGTGTGTAATGTAAACAATGTCAATATCGTTGTTTTCTCCCTAATGGCAACAACACATCCTCCATCCGTCACGTTTCTATCACTCGAGCATAGATGCAAAGGAGGCATGAACCCACTATCAAGCATAAATACTCCCTCTTGGAGTCACTAGCATCTACTTGGCCAGAGAATCTACTAACAACGGAGAGCATGCAAGATCATAAATAACATACACATGAAGACAACATGATACATTGATAATCAACAGACATAGCATTCAATAATCATCGGAGTCCAGCAAACACAACATGTAGCATTACAATAAGATGATCTCGATCATGTGAGGCAGCTCACGAGATCTAAACATGAGGCATAAAGAGGAGAGTACAACCATCTAGCTACTGCTATGGAACCGAATCCAAGGACTAACTACTCACGCATCATTCCGGAGGCGGGCATGGTGTTGATTTTGCCTCTCGGCAGGGTGTCGGGGAGTACTCCAGAACCCTCTCGATCTGGGTTGACGATGACGGTGGCCTCGGGTGTTTTTCGTGGAAAAGAGGTATATATTTAGGGTTCACGCATCAGGGAGAATATATTAGCGAAATGGCGATAGCGGTGGGCGCCCGAGGGGCCCACACTACCCCCTGGCGCGGCCAAGGGGGCGCGCCGCCCTATGGTGTGGGCCCCTCTGGGCCTCTTCGGGACTCCGTGAAACCTTCTGGAATTCTAGGACTTCCGGGCTTCGAATTTTCCAATTCCAGTAATATTTTTAGAACAACTTTTCTGAAACTAAAAACAGCAGAAAACAGGAACTGTCTCTATGGCATCTTGTCAATAGGATAGTCCCGGGAAATCGATAAAAATGACATAACGTGTAAGGAAAACATGTAACATATGACATGAAAACAACATGGAACATCAGAAATTAAGGATACGTTTATGACGTATCAATATCCCCAAGCTTAAATCCTACTCGTCCTTGAGTAGGTAAACGATAAAAACACATAATTTCTAAGGTGACATGCTACCAACATAAACATGATCATCTAAATTGTAAAATCATAAGCATAGCCGAGATCATAAAACTTTAACACAAGCATGATAGATATAATTCTAACAATAAAACATAGCAATCACTTTGCATCATGAGAAGTAACACAAACAAAAGATCATGAATAATAATGCACTCGAAAGTTATACGTTTGTTTCAAGCATAGAAAAAACATAGAAAAGTGATATTTTTCTTGTCCTTAAGAGTGGGGCAAAACATAAATGCCAGGACACCTTCAAAGTTCAAGTGGATGACTAGAACAAAAAATTTGAGAGCAAAAAATAACACATCATGAATCAATTAATAATGTTTCTGCGACAAATGCACATTAAACTCAGAATGGCAACTATGCTCTCTCAACTGTGCATAAAGTTAGAAGATGGAGACTGAACATAAAAGTAAAAGAAAGTCCCTTCGCAGAGGGAAGCATGGATTAACTCATGTGTTAGAGCTTTTTATTTTATTAAACAGAGGTATTGAAAACATTTTTTTTAGAGAGGTGTATGATTAAGTCAACGAATGGCAAACAAAAATACAGTATGTCACAATCCAAATATACTTCGCAAGAGCGACTCCCATTGAAGGACGCATCTGGTATAGAAGTTCACCTATCTTTCTCTTTTATTTACACAATTATGCTTTGACTGATAAATCAGGGACAAAAATAGTGAAGAGAATTTAATAGTAGCCAATCTTGGGGTTGGGCACCCTGCTGCCAGCTCTTCTATCAATTGGATAAGCGGATGAAGCCACTAGTCCAGGGTGTGAAAGTCCAATCACAAGTGAGATAAAGATTCTCTATTTACATCCTCATGAGCTAAAACAGGAGCACAAAACAAGAGTAATTTTGAAGGTTTTAAAGGTAACACATGAGCAATTTACTTTGGAGTGGCCGTTAAATACCACATGTAGGTAGGTATGGTGGACACATTGGGCAAACTTTAGTTTTTGGGAGTTGGATGAACGAGTAGAGCTCATACTCAGTACAGGTGGATGCTATCAAAAGACTGGGAGTGACAAATCAAGAGAGCAATAATGACCATAATCATGCATAGCGACAAAAACATCATTAATAAAAGCATAAGTGGTACTACAAGTTCAAAAACTAAATTATCATAGAGGCTATAAGTGACTGGTTTTTAGTCATAAACATGGTGTGAGCATGCGCCAAGTCAACCAAATAAAACATTCAAAGGAGAACGCCACAAATTTATGCTTCAATATGACAAGAACAACTCGTGATTCTTTCTAAGTCACATTAAACACTCTCAGATATTTGAGACAATTCATGATACAAAATAACTACTAGGCTTTAGAGTTAAAATAACATCTAGCATGACATGAAAAAGTCTAGCCATAGTCTATACAAGCTTCTATTTGCACCGTTATAAGCACGAAAATTGTACTACTGCTTTTCAACGCCAAGCATTTCATACTAAACAAAAACTCTCCAAGAGACGCACAAATGAAACAAGAGATTAATAATGCAATTCTACTAAAACTGATAGCTCTTAATAAGAGATGCAAAAAAACAGGAGCCAAACAGGAATTTTGCAGCAGCTAGAAGAAAAACTAAGAATACAAGCATAACAAGTATTCAAACGAAAAAGCAGAGCGTGTCTATCTCCCACACAAAGAATGCTAGGTTCCAAAAATATTATTTCAGCAAGGAAAACAAAAGAAAAACAAATATACGCTCCAAGTAAATTTCATATGATGTGACCGAATAAAAATATAGTTATACTAGAAGTGACCTGATAAATTGTTGATGAAGAAGGGGATGCCTTGGAATCCCCAAGCTTATATGTTTGAGTCTTCTTAGAATTTTCTGACATGAACCAAGGGGGCATCCCCAAGCTTTGACCTTTCAATCTTTTTGATCACATTATATCACCCTCTTCTCTTGACCCTTGAAAACTTCCTTCACACCACACTCAAAGTAATTCCCATTAGAGGGTTAGTGTAACAATAAAAATATCCATAGTTTCTGCATGGGCACAAGTGATATTGATACTTTTAAACATTATCCAGATCCACTAATGTTTCGCGAAGCAAAGAAATCCACTTGACACCGTAAAAGAGCAAATGCAAGAAAAATGGTAGAATCTGCCAAAACTTGAACAGTCTGTAAATACGAAATTTTTCTGGACACTTATGTTGATCAAATTGAAAAACATAAAGAACAAAAAAGTTTTGTAATTATATGAGGAATAATCACAAAAAGTTTCAGGTCATTTTGATCTTTCTGAAATTTATACGATTTTTTACGGTGGACAGTAGAAATCCGTTTCTTGCGCGGAAATCCAAAACCAACTCCAACTTTCGCTAGAAACTTTACTTGGCACAACTAATGCATGAAAGTAAATATACAAAGGAGTTGCTACAGAAGTATACAACCCCTTGAATTAAATAAAATAGATAAAAACAAATGAAAAATAAAACCATGGGTTATCTCCCAGGAAGTGCTTTTCTTTAACGCCTTTTAGCTAGTCTCGGGAAAGTGGAATCAAGTGTTTTCAAGTGAAGAAGCATCCAAATTGTAATTTGTTTGAATAATAGAATCAAAAGGAAACTTAATTATCTTTCTAGGAAAGTTTTCCATAACTTTCTTGAGTGGAAATTGGTGTTTAATATTCCCCTCTTTCATATCAATAACAGCACCAATAGTTCTAAGAAAAGGTCTTCCCAAAACAATTGGACAAGAAGCATTGCATTCAATATTCATGACAACAAAATCAACAGGGACAAGGTTATATTAACCATAATAGGAACATCATCAACTCTCCCCAAAGGTTTCTTTTTAACATTATCAATACGATGAATATCCAAATAACAATGCTCCAAAGGTGGCAAATCAAGAATACCATAAAGTTTCTTAGGCATAACAGAGATACTAGCACCAATATCACATAGAGCATTACAATCAAAATCATTCACTTTAATTTTAATGATGTGTTCCTAACCATCATCTAACTTTCTAGGGACAGAGGCTTCACACCTTACTTCATCTTCTCTAATTTGCATGAGAGCATTTGTAATGTGTTTTGTGAAAACCATATTCATAGAACTAGCATTAGGACAACTAGCAAGATTTTGTAGGAACTTAATCACTTCAGTTATGTTCCAATCATCAAAGTCAAGGTCATTTTTATCAAAGGTAATGGTACTATTGTCTCCCATGTTTCTAAAAATTTCAGCACTTTTATGAGGAACATTTTTAGTAGTTTCAGACAATTTTGCACTTTTAATAGCAGAAGTGGGAGAATTGCCAACACCAATTACTTTAACATTGATAGTTGAAGGTTTAATAACATGATAAGCTTCAGTTTTACTAGTGGTGGTAATGGTGCAAACATTATCTATATTATTATTTCTATCTATTTCATCTTCTCTTTCCTATCTAGCATGCAATTCAGCTAACATCCTAACAATGTCATCAATTCGAATTTGGATGGCATTCAAAGTTTTGATTTCTTTAACATCATGAGGCATAACCTTTACTTTCAAAAAATCAACATCAAGAGCAAGGCTATTAGCTTTAGAAGTAAGAACATCAATTTTGCCAAACTTTTCCTCAATGGACTTATTCAAAGCAGTTTTTGTACTAATAAAATTCTTGAGCATATTTTCAAGATCAGAGGGTACACTTTTATTGTTCTTGTAGGAATTACCATAAGAATTGACATAACCATTATTATTATTGGTAGGATATGGCCTACAATTATTGCTACCAAAATTATTCCTATAAGCATTGTTGTTGAAATTATTATTTTTAATGAAGTTCACATCAACATGCTCTTCTTGAGCAACCAAAGAGGCTAAAGGAACATTATTTGGATCAATAGGAGCATGGCCATTCACAAGAATAGACATAATAGCATCAAGTCTATCACTCAAAGAGGAGGTTTCTTCAACATAATTTACCTTCTTGCCTGTTGTAGCCCTCTTAGTGTGCCATTCAGAATAATTTATCATCATATCATCAAGAAGCTTTGTTGCTGCCCTCGAAGTAATGGACATAAAAGTTCCTCCAGCGGCCGAATCCAGAAGGTTCTTGAAGAAAAATTCAGACCTGCATAAAAGGTTTGGATGATCATCCAAGTAGTCAGTCCATGAGTGGGACAATTCTTTACTAAAGATTTCATTCTTTCCCAAACTTTAGCAACATGCTCATTATGAAGTTGCTTAAAATTCATAATGCTACTTCTTAAATATATAATCTTAGCAGGAGGATAATATTTTCCAATGAAAGCATCTTTACACTTAGTCCAAGAATCAATACTATTTTTAGGCAAAGATAGCAACCATTCTTTAGCTCTTCCTCTCAAAGAGAAAGGAAACAATTTAAGTTTAATAATATCTCCATCTACATCTTTATATTTTTGCATCTCACATAGTTCAACAAAAATATTAAGATGGGCAGCAGCATCATCATTACTAACACCAGAAAATTGCTCTCTCATAACAAGGTTTAACAGGACAGGCTTCATCTCATAAAAATCAGCAGTAGGAGCAGGTGGAGCAATAGGTGTGCTAATGAAATCATTGTTGTTGGTGATAGTAAAGTCACACAACTTAGTGTTCTCAGGGGTATTCATTTTAGCAAGAGTAAAAACAGGATAAAGACAACAACTAGAATAAGAACTATTTTTTGTGTGTTTTTGATAAAGAGAAGCAAACAAGACAAAATAAAATAAACTAAGCAAAACAAAACCAAAACCAAAAAAAAAACAAAGTAAATATATTGGAGGTGAGAGACTCCCCTTGCATAAATTCTCTTCCTCCCTGGCAACGGCGCCAGAAAAGTGCTTGATGGTGCAGCTCTTGCACTCGTTGGGAGACCCCAAGAGGAAGGTTTGATGAGCATAGCAGCAAGTTTCCCTCAGAAAAGAAACCAAGGTTGAATAGACCAGTAGGAGAAAGAAGCAACTTCCGATTGTTGATGCAGCTGAGGTGGAAGGGCGCACTACCGGTTTAGCAGCAGCGTGGAACCTTCACAACACAATCAATTCACTTTTCCCGAACGAAGCAATGAGGTTGTCAATGTCACCGGTTTTGCTGAACACAAAGAGGTTAAACGTATGGTGTGGAAAATAGTATGAGAACAATATGAAAATAGCAGTAGCAGTGGTTGTGTTATCAGTATGAGAAAATGGACCCGGGTCCAGAGTTCACTAGAGGTGTCTCTCCATAAAATATAGCTAACATCATGGTGAACAAATTACAGCTAGGAAACTGATAGATAATGAAACATGCATGACATGATGATTACTATGAGATTCATGCGGGCATTACAACAAGATACATAGACCATCATCCAACTACATCTATGACTAATAATCCACCCTCCGAATATCAGCCGAACATACGTTGGGTATTAAGTTACAAGCAACAGCTAATCGCAGTTAGGAAATTGTGTAATGTAAACAATTTCAACATCGTTGTTTTCTCCCTAATGGCAACAACACATCCTCCATCCGTCACGTTTCTGTCACTCAAGCATAGATGCAAAGGATGCATTAACCCACTATCGAGCATAAATACTCCCTCTTCGATTCACTAGCATCTACTTGGCCAGAGCATCTACTAACAACGGAGAGCATGCAAGATCATAAATAACATACACATGAAGGCAACATGATAGATTGATAATCAAGATACATCGCATTCAATAATCATCGGATCCCAGCAAACACAACATGTAGCATCACAATAAGATGATCTCGATCATGTGAGGCAGCTCACGAGATCTAAACATGAAGCATAAAGAGGAGAGTACAACCATCTAGCTACTGCTATGGACCCGTAATCCAGGGATGAAGTACTCACGCATCACTCCGGAGGCGGGCATGGTGGTGTAGATCCCTCCGATGATGATTTTCCCTCACCACAGGGTGCCGGGGAGAACTCCAGAACCCTCTCTATCTTGGGCTGACGATGACGGTGGCCTCGGGTGTTTTCGTGGAAAAGTGGTATATATTTAGGGTTCACGCATCAGGGAGAATATATTAGCAAAAGGGCGATGGCGGTGGGCGCCCGAGGGCCCCACACCACCCCCAAGCGCGGCCAGGGGGCGCGTCGTCCTATGGTGTGCCCCCCCGTGGCCCCCCTCCGGGCCTTTTTGGGACTCCGTGGAACCTTCGGGAATTCTAAGACTTCCGGGCTTCGAATTTTCCAATTCCGAGAATATTTCCAGAACAACTTTTCTGAAACTAAAAAAAGGAGAAAATAGGAACTGGCTCTGTGCCATCTTGTCAATATGTTAGTCCCGGGAAATCGACAAAAATTACATAAAGTGTAAGGAAAACTTGTAGCATATGACATGAAAACAACACGGAACATCAGAAATTAAGGATACATTTATGACGTATCAACCCCCCACGCGGAGGTGCCGCAGGTTGGTGCTTTCTTCCGATGGGGAGGACGATGGCGAAGATGCCTCGCGCCGGTCGTACCCGGGCGATGATGAGGACACCAGCGAAATGCTTAGCGACCGCCGTCTAGGGAAGAGGCCGCGGATAGACGATGGCCTGTCATCCTTCGGAGTTGCGGCCGAGAAGCCCCCAGCAGTGCGGCCTTCTTCACGTCGGCGCCGCCCAAGGGTGTGGCACTTCACCGGAGAGTAAGGGGACCTTCCGCCAGTTCTTCCTTCTGATTTTTCCAACGTGTGCCTTGACAGGTTGATGTTGTCCGCGGTAGGGAGCAGGTCAACAGCGCCCCCGACGAGTTGCTTCCTGGCGCCATCGTTGTGACTCAGGCAGACCCTCCCTTGGTGGAGGAGACTATGGCTGAGGTCCTTGTCAAGGCCGTGCCCCCGGCCGAGGTCCTCCCGGAGGTCCTTGTGGAGGAGGACTTGGTTCTCTACAACCTCCTGCGTCGAGAAGGGTGCTGCCATCGCGCTGGGACCGGGCGAGCCGAGGTTGGTGTAGAGGTTGCGCCGGTCATGGATGCGGTGCCCGTCATGGTTGTTGTAGAGGCCGCGCCAGAAGCAGGCGCAGCGTCCGCCGAACATCAGTGGTTGGAGCTGACCAACGTGCCTCTAGCTCGTGCCCTGGTCTCGGCTCCCTCATGGAGGACCTTTCTAGGCAGATCCGTGACGTCATTGCCGCCCAGGCCTCCTCTTAGGTCGCCGCCCTGTCCGCCGAGCTGGAGGCCCTCGAGGTCCTAGGCGGCCAGCTGCGGGAGGCCGTCGCGGTCGACCTTGCGCAGGAAGAGACGACAGTCGCGGCGAGGCACGTGATCTTGGTGGAGGCTGAGCGCGAGCACGAAGGTGCTTCTGCGGCGCTGAAGGAGGTCCAGCTTGCCCTGGCGACTGCGCGAGGCTGCTAGGAGGAGCTCCGTCTGGAGTGAAACCAGAACTCCTTGGAGGTGGAGGAGTGGCTTTGCCTTCGTCGAGAGAAAGAGGAGGGACTCGCTTCCAAGGAGGCAACAATCAATGAGGCTGAGGGCGACCTCGTCAAGCGGGAAGAGAGGCTGTCCTGCACTGAGATCGAGCTCAGTCTCGAGCGGGAGCGCCTCGACACCCTCGAGGCGGAGGTGCAGCGTATAGAGGCCCGCACCTAGGAGAAAGTCAATGCCAGCAACGCCTGTCTTGCTCAGGCAAGGGCTGATCGCGACCGGGCATCGGGAAGTAGGTCACGACAGGACGTGTCGCCATCCGCGATGAACTCCTTAAGGAGTTCGGTCGGAAGAACAAGGACCTGTAAACCAAGTTCACCAAGCGTAAGAAAGAGCTAGAGAAGAAAGCAAGGGAGCTCGAGGATGACTTGGAGAAGGTCCGGCGGAGGCACGACAAGGAGAGGAGGGACAAGGTCTTGGCGGACAAGGAGGTTGCGAAGCACCAGACGGACCTTCTCGTCCTGTAGGAGCACATAGCTCCACTTGTGGCGGGGGAGGAGGAGCGTCGGGCTTCCGCTCAGCAGGCGCTTGAGATACAACGCCAGTTCTAGGCGTTGTTCCGTGAGACGGTGCGCCGCACCCGCATCATCGTTGATCGCCTGCACATCGATACGCCGACCCTCCCCTCGAGTACACCGGCGCCAGCTGCGTCAACTACTTCTCACAGTTCATCGCTACGATCGAGGAGGAGGTCTAGGATCTGGACCGGTTCTTGAATGAGGAGAACCGCTAGCTTCTTGCGGTGGCGATTACCCATGCCTTCTCCCATCTTCAACTTTCCGACCCCCTCTTCGACTTTGATACCCTCTCCGCGCCTATCCCGTGCCGTCTTTGAGAGTCCCTGCGAAGCCAGGTGCGCGAGGCAGTGAATGCCTTCATCGATAAGTTCGGTCCGCCGGCGGGTCTGTCTTCGTCGACCCCCCTGATGCTGTTGAAGCAGGAGGGTCTGATGGTGATGCTGAAGACTCCAAGAGCCATAGTTCCTCCACTTGATCGTGGTCTTCATTTCCTGATGCATGTAAATAGGGAGTAGGTGAAGCTTTTGCTGGATGTCAACTTTTTTTTGTTGCTTTTTAGTTTACTGGTACTTCCTTGTGGTGATACTTAGCTTTTCGGTGGTGGTGTCCTTCGAGACACCTTGTTTGTGTCCTTCGTGGGGATCCTCTAGTTGCTCCTTGTGGAGGATCTTTCTGAGCTTCCTGCGAGGGGTTGTGTGTTGCGCACTTGTTCCTTGGAGTGAGGCTGTCGCCGCTACCTGCGGTTTGTGCCTCTGGATAGGTGCGCACTTGGTTATTACGTCGTGAGCATCTCGTGAGGAGAAACGACGAGGGACCTGGAGAAGTGTTTGTGTGCAGTGGCGACCCGCTCACATACACTGTTCCAGCCCCCGCTCGTGGGCTGCTCTTGAGAGGAAAAAGGCCTTCGTCTGCCTCTCTGAGACAGGAAGGATGCATGCTGGGATGAATGCGTATGATCTTTGTTGGATGCAAAATACAGGCATGCCAGCATGCAAGGAGAGATGGGATTTCTTTATGAAAGCAACAAGATTTTACTTATAGGGTGAGGCATTGTTCTGTTACAAAATGCTTGGGAATGTCGTGACCTTGTGGTCCCCCAAGAGGCACTTGACGTCACCGTGCGGACACGGGACTCCCATCGTCATGGTGCTGATACTCACGCGAGTTCAGGTGCATAGCTCGAGGATGTAGTGGCCTTGTGGCGCCCTCGAGTAACAAAAGATTGCCCCGCCGTAGCGAGGCTCCCACTTGTGTGGGTAGAAGCTCCCGGGGCCTTGTGGTCCACCTGGCGAGAGCTCCATGAGACCCTCACGGAGAGAGGTTCACAGAGAGAGGTCCTGGCGTTGTATTTACCGTGGCGTCACGGGGTCCCCTCGAGGGTGCGTCTCCATGGACTTGTGGGGGCCATGGAACGAGCATGCGGTGAGCGCTCCTCCCTAGGAGAGAGGCACACTCGCATGGAGAGGAGTGGCAGCCCCCGAGCCTCCAGCACTCTGGGGGGGTATTCTAGGTTGTAGCCTCCGAGCCTCCAGCGCTCTAGGGGGTCTTCTGGGTGGCTGCCCCCTCGCGAGAAGCAAGAAGCCTCTTCTTGGGAGCCTCATCGAGGTGTCCCACGTCGTATTCATCGGCCGGGTGGGAGATGGCCACCTCCTTGTAGGCTCGCTCGACTGAGCGTGTCGCCTCCTCCACCTCTCCATGGATGGTGATGGTGCCAGCAGGCCCGGGCAGCTTGGCGAGGTTGTACGTGTGGTGCGTCACGACCATGAACTTCACGAGAGTTGGGTACCCGAGAATGGCATTGTAGGGGAGGGTGATGTGCGTGACATCGAAGTCGAGAGTCTCGGTGCGGTAGTTCCAGCGAGTGCCGAGCATGACGGCGATGCGCACCTGTCCAAGGGGGACCGTGGTGCCTTCGGTGATGCCGGTGAACGGCCTCGTGGGGACCAGGTGCTCGTAGGGCATCTGGAGCCGCTCAAACGTAGGCACCGAGATGACGTTGAGGCCTGCACCCCGTCGAGCAGTGTCTTGTTGACGACGATGTTGTTGATGGTGGGGGTGCAGACCAGGGAAGGATCCCCACGGTCCTTGTGTACTTGGGGTGGTCGCTGATGTCGAAGGAGACCTTGTGGCCTGACCACTTGAGTAACTTTCCCGTTGCTGTACCTGAGTGGATAGCGGCGATCTCGCGCGAGATCTTCTTGAAGTGGTGATTGGAGAGTGGAGATTGTGCTCCGCCAAGAATGCAAACCATGTAGCCTGTTGGTTCTTGGTAGCCCCCGTGGTGTTCGTCGCCCCTGCCCTGGTTGCCCTTAGCGTGTTGCTGCGTGGTAGCGTTCACCTTAGGCGCGTGTGGGTTGGGACGCTGCAGCTGTTGCGGGGGTGGTTGCTGCATGGGCGGCTGGTAGCCGCCGTTGTTGTAGCCGCATGTGTTGTAGTTGTCGTACCCGTTGTACTGGTTCGGGCCGCGCTCCACTCATCTCCCTCCAGCGTGGCCTCCCCCTCGCCCAGGACTGTGCCAGCCGCCGCCTCGAGAGTAGCCTTCCTGGTCACCCCTCATGAGGCGGTCTCCCGCATCCTCTTCAGCTGGAAGCAGTCCCTTGTGGAGTGTGAGTGCATGTGGTGACACTCATAGTAAGGGCGGTTGCCCGCTACGGGTGCAGCGTCGTTGCGTCCTTGCTTGCATTCTGGCTCGGCAGCCAGAACGGCCAGAGCTTTCTGTTTGGCATCCGCATTGTTGCCTCGAGCCTTTGTCTTTGTCTTGGGGGGCCATCGCCTTGGATTCATTGCCAGGCGCGCTGTGCCTGAAGAGGCGTCCCTCCTCAGCCTTAGCGCACCTGTCGACCATGTCCACGAGCTCGACGACGGAGGTGAGATCGTCCCTGATGCCGAGCTCTTCGAGCATGCGCTCGTTGGTGACCCCTTCCCTGAAGGAGGAGATGACGTTTGCATCGGCGATGCGGGCGATCTTGTTGCGCGTCTGGCTGAAGCACTGTAGGTATTCTGCGGAGGTTGTTGTAGGAGAGGGGAGCTCGTAGGAGCCCTTGAAGTTGGCGACGAAGTGGAGGCACAACTCCTCGAACTACCCGATAGAGCCCTCTTGCAGATCATGAGCCAGACGAGGGATGGGGCCTTGAGGGCCATGGGCAGCCAGTTCGCCATGCACTTGTCGCCCCCCTTTGTAGCTCCTACACTAAGGCAGTAGAGTTGCAGGAAGTCGAGGGGAGGGGTCGTGCCGTCGTAGCGAGATGGCAGCGTGGGGTTGAACTTCGGCGGCCAGGAGACCGTGCGAAGATGTTTGGTGAACGTGAGGGTGCTGCCGACGTAGACCATTGCGTGCGCGTCGAGGTCCGCCGGGCGGTTGGCGCGGCCGGCCTTGGCGAGGTCGCGGATGGTGCGTCGCTCGTGTTCGTGGCAGCGTTCAATCTGAAAGCGCGCATCCGGTGGGGTGCGCGGGATTTGGCAGCTGTTGCTGCTCTTCTCAGGCACCTTAGTGGTGGGTGCCTTGTGAGGGAACTTGGTGCGGGGGTCGCCATGCACCGACGAGGTTACACCGTGAGAAGGGGGCGGCGTGTCATGACCTGTCGCACTCCTACGCTGGCCGACTTCGCCTCCCCGCGGCTCCCGTAGGGGGACGTTTGCAACGGTGGCGAGCTCCTGGAGTCGGGCAAAGCCATGCGGCATGTCCTTCAGGTGTGGGCATGTGTGTAAGAAGCTCCCGGACCAGCAGCAGGGCTGCTGCGGGAGTGGGTTGCTCCAGGTGCCCCTGCATTCCTGACGGTGGTGGGGGCGGAAGCTGAGACGCATGCGCGTCTCGTTGCGGCGTGTGGGGGGGAAGTTTCTTCCTCGGCGTTGTGTTCGCCCTCCACGCTAGTGGTGTTGCGATGTGGCGCGTCGTTGCCGTTGTCGTTCTCATTGCCGGTTGGGTAGACATGCTCTCAGCGGCGAGCATGCTCGGAGTGGGTGAGGTGCGGGCTGGTCCGAGCGGCAGATGTCGTGGCAATGAAGAAACGAAGGAGCTCCTTAACCTCATACCTGGCGCGCAAAATGTCGGAGAGAGCTCATCTGTCCTAGACACGATAGCTCTCAGAGGTTTGAACACTGAGGGCTAAACAATCTTTCTTCGCTTCCAGAGGAGGCTTCGAGAGGGAAGCTTGACCACGACAACAATGGCAACACAGAGAGTTTACCTAGGGCCAGGCCACCAGTGTGGTGTAAAACCCTACTCCTGCTTGTCTGATAGATTGTGATGGAGGGATGATAACCCGGTAGGCTAACGTCAAGGTGTAACTCGGCCCAAAGGGAGCCGCGCAAGACCCGGCTTAAGGAAAAGGAGTTTCTAGAAGACCAAAGAGGGTAGGCCTCGTAACCCGGATTGTGGGTTCTGATAAGGAAACTTAGGGTTTGTAAGCGGTGCCTAGGTAGGACTCCGAGTATGCCTTGGATAGAAAGCCAGGGGGCGGATATTATATAAGCCGGCTCCTAGGGTAAGACTATACACGAGTTTTACTAGCTATTCGAGTATCCACTGTAATGCCAGAGTTAAGATAATAAACCTAGATCGGAGACTCGGCGACTTGATTGCCGGCTACCAGATCGTTTGCCACCATGATTTCCCCTGAGCAAAACCCTCTCCCAAACGCCAGAGTCGAATTGCCCCATGATAAGTTACCCCCGGTAACGTCTGCCGTGATTATCCCACGACAGTTGGCGCCCACAGTGGGGCATCATCCAAAGGTGTTTTTATCACGGGAGAAGCTCGGGAGAACATGAAGAACCTCGTCATCGGCGAGATCTACACCAACCTGGAAGGAAAGAAGATGGTGGACGATTTTGGCTGGGGGCCAGAGTCGGATCTGGTCGAATTCGGATCTGTTGTCACAATCGGCCGGGTCAACGTCTTCGTCGGCATGGTACGTGCGTCCGGTTCAATCCCTGATGATTTTGGATGTGATTCTGCGTCAGGAGAAGCAACCTGCGTTCAGTCGGATGGAGAAGAATCGGTCGGAACGGTGGATCCGATAGAAGAGCCCACCACGAAGAGGGAACAGCCGGAGGAGCCGGCATGGACCCCGCGTGGCCGGGTCTTGAGAGAAGATGATACCGAGTCTATCCTGCACTTGCTGGAGGACCGGTACAAGGAGGATAGCTGTGATGAGGAGGAATACGAGTCTTCACCAGGCATCGCGCGCCAGGTCGCGGTCTACACGACCCCTGCAACCAATCTCAATCAGGGAGACGTGACTACGACCGCGGTTGGAGCGGCGCGAGCGCTGGCCCAGCAGCAAAATCCGGTTGACGGAAACCCGGTTCTGACCCGGGTCGACGTAGAATCGGCTTCGGTCACTAGCCGAGCGGCGGATAGCGAGTTGCAGGCGAATGTGTTTGGGTTCATGGCGAACAGGACGCCAGGGGCGGGTCCTTCAAACGCACAACACCCGGCTCTGTTCAGTAACAATCTAATCTTGGATCCCACGGTGCTAGCTACCGTGATAACCCCGGAAAACGCCGCGGCACGCGCCAGGGATCTGGATGTAGCACGCCGTGCATTGGAGCAGCAAAGGAGAGATGTGGAAGCAGAGAAGCAAGGAGTAGCCACGCGCCAACGTGAGCTGGAAGCATTGGAGAACCGGCTCTGGGTTGAGACGACTAGGATGCATCAGAGATACCAAACTAGACTACCGGCAACGGGTGGAGTTCTGAACCCGGCCACGCTATTCGTCACACCCCAAGATCAACCAATTCCGGTTGTGAATCAGGAGACTGTACATCAGCCCGCGACTGGTGGGGGACAGCCGGCAAATGTACAAGCCGGGTTACCCACGTTGCAGACGGGGGTTGCTGCTAGTAATACAGCGCCACCACCACCACCATCACGATTTCGTACGCCACCAGGTCACTTCAACAACCCCATGGATAATGTATATGCAGCGACGTTGGCATTGGATCGAATCCCCGTAAGAGAGTCACCCCATGCGGAGGAGACCCGGCGGGCGATAGATTTATTGCGCACGGCAGTGGCTCAGCAAGTCAATTACCCGGATAATAGGAGCGGAATGCATGGAACACCGTATATAAGCCGGTATAATGGAAACACCGGCAATATCCAGACAAGCTCAGCACGGCGGAGGGCAGAGCAGCAGCAAATGCCGCCTCCTCCCCGTAGACCAGCAACACCTGCAGTATCAGCCGCGCAAGCTATCGTGGACAGTTCCAGAGCCAGGCGCGCAGCAGCCGGGTCTGCGGTACGAGGGCCGGTAGCGGTTGCACCCCCCGCCGCACCCGTCGCCGGGTCACATGTTTCCCGGGTAAGGCCAGTACCGGCGGTTTTAGCCGGACCCAAGTGTTTATCAGACGCCATCAGAGCCGAGCCCTACCCGGATAAGTTCAAGGAACCGGGTAAAGTGGTAAACTATGAGCCGACTATGGATCCAGAAACCTGGTTGAGCAGTTATGAGATGGCCATGTCGATTCGCAACACGTCTGAAAATCTTCAAGCCAAGTTCATGTACTTAATGATGTCAGAGGGAGCAGCAAAGTTATGGTTTAACAATTTACCGGAAAAATCTATCAATTCGTGGAGTGAGCTGAAAATTGCGTTTGTCAAGCACTTTCATGGGACGTGCAGCAAATTATTCACAATCGATGATCTAGAACGATGCGTCCAGAAGAAGGGAGAGTCGGCGCGCAGTTGGGTGCGCCGGGTTATGGAGATACTTCACTCATCCACGGATATTCAGCCAAAGGATGCGTTACAAGCTATGGCAAAGACATTCAAGTATATACCTTTAGTGCAAAAGCTAACACGCATGAAATCTAGTCGGAATGCTTCAGAGGTTACTATGGGAGAGTTGATGGACGCATGCAACAAGCACGCTGCTACGGATACCACAGAGGAGGATGTCGATGACAAGAAAGCAAAAGCAAACACGAGCAATAATGGAAGAGCCGGCAATGGATCTACGCCGGGTAACCATGGAGGAAATAATGGAAACAACCAGAATAAACGCCCGTTTGAGGGGAGTTCCGAGTTTGTCGCCAGCACAGAAACCGGGTCTTCGAGACCCAGAGCAGAAGGAAATTTTAATGGAGGAAACTTTAATGGAGGAAATTACCAGGGGCCACCACGGCCGGGTAACCACTGGGATGTGTACAAGATGTCGTGCCCGCGACACAGCAGGAACGGTAGGCCGGCTAACCACTCATTGGAGCAGTGTGTAGATTTACAGAGATGGAAGAACGAGGAAGTAAACAAGGCCATGAGAGGTGCAGGCCGGGGAGGAGGACCGGGTCCAGGTGGAAACCCGGGCAACGTCCCACCCCCAGCAGGCAACCCAGGAGGTGGTAATCCGGGTAACAACCAGGGAGGAGCTGGAGGTTTCCAAGCTAACCCCAAGCAGTTGGGACAATATCACGTGCACACCACGGGAACTTCCAACAAGGATAGAAAGATACTGAAAAAGGCAGTAAACTCGGTTTCCTCGGCTGTTCCGAGATACCTGAGGTGGTCGGATCAAGAGGTGACATGGAGCAGAAGGGATCACCCGGAAAGAATAGAACACCCGGGAGTCTTAGCATTGGTGGTTGCGCCACAGGTTAATGGTTATGAGCTGAAAAAGGTCTTAATGGATGGCGGAAGCAACATAAACATCTTATATTGGGAAACTTTCTTACGCATGGGTCTCAAGGAGTCTCAGCTACAGAAAAGTTCAACAGTTTTTCACGGGAGCCGGGTTATAGCGGCTGAGTGTGACGAAGGAGATGCGGCAATGGCGGAACAAGCTTGTAGAAAGGAAGAGCTCAAGTATTATCGGGCCCAAGTAGACCCGGATGACAGAACAACGTTAAAAAGGCCGAACACGGAGGATGAGAGAGCAAAGTTCAAAGCAGCACAAGATACCAAGATGGTGGCCTTCGTCGAGGGTGATCCCTCAAAGCAATTTTCCATAGGATCTAACCTGGAAAATCAGCAGGAAAAAGCGCTCGTGGAGTTTATTCGTTCAAATCAAGATGTTTTTGCTTGGACGCCTAGCGAATGCCGGGTATCCCTACCGAGTTAGCGGAGCACAGCTTGCATGTTGATCCCAAGTCTAGGCCCGTGAAGCAAGGCCTGAGGAAAATGAATGAGGAAAGAAGAAAAGCTATAGGAGAAGAAATTGCCCGTCTATTGGCAGTTGGATTCATCATGGAGGTATTTCACCCGGACTGGCTGGCAAATCCGGTTCTAGTACTGAAAAAGAGTAACAAATGGAGGATGTGCATAGATTACACGAGTCTCAACAAGCACTGCCCAAAGGATCCGTTTGCCCTTCCAAGGATTTATCAGATCATAGATGCAGTGGCTGGAAGTGACCTATTATGTTTCCTGGATGCATATTCCGGGTATCATCAGATCAAGCTCAAGAAGGAAGATTGGGATAAAACATCGTTCATAACCCCCTTTGGGGCTTTTTGTTACAAAACCATGACTTTTGGGCTAAAGAATGCTGGTGCAACCTATCAGAGATGCATACAGAAGTGCTTTGAGGACCAGATTGGGCGCAACGTTCATGCCTATGTGGATGATGTGGTGATCAAGACCAGGAAAGCGGAAACGTTCATCGATGATCTAAAGGAAACATTCAAAAATTTGAGAAGGTATCAGATGAAACTCAACGCTACGAAGTGCGTGTTTGGAGTTCCAGCAGGAAAGTTACTCGGGTTCATTGTTTCCGAGAGAGGAATCGAGGCAAACCCGGACAAAATCAAAGCTATCCAGAGTCTGAAAAAGCCGGAAAACCTAAAGCATGTTCAGAAGCTTACAGGGTGCATAGCAGCGCTGAGCCGGTTTATATCCAGACTCGGAGAAAAGGCAATACCACTGTACCGGCTCTTGAGGAAATCTAATAAGTTTGTTTGGGACCAAGAGGCGGATGAGGCGTTCGAGGCATTAAAGAAGCAGTTATCTGAGGCACCAGTTTTAGCAGCCCCGGGTCCCAAAGAGCCCATGCTACTATATATTGCGGCCGGGCCCCGGGCGGTTAGTGCAGTGGTTGTCGTTGAGCGCAAAGAGGATGGGAAGGATCACCCGGTTCAAAGGCCGGTCTATTACGTCAGCGAGGTGTTGTCAGAGGCAAAGCAACGCTACCCACATTGGCAGAAGTTGGTTTTCAGGGTCTTCATGGCCAACCGGAAATTGAAACCCTATTTTCAGGAACAACCCATAACAGTGGTTAGCTCTATATCAATGTCGGATAACATCAGAAACTCGGATGCAACAGGTAGAATAGCCAAGTGGGCCATCGAGATGGGAGATTATCACATTAACTACGAGCCCAGGTCAGCAATCAAGTCTCAAGCTTTAGTTGATTTCATTAATGATTGGACTCACACTAGCATGCCCACAATGACACCAAGTTCCGAGTCTTGGGTAATGCACTTTGATGGTTCCAAGCAATATGAGGGATCAGGAGCTGGAGTGGTACTTACATCACCTAAAGGAGATAAACTGAGCTACGTGTTGCAAATCCACTTCGATTACTCCAACAACGTGGCCGAGTATGAGGCATTATTACACGGATTGAGGATAGCCAAGGAGATGAACATCAGGCGGATACGATGCTATGGAGATTCAGATCTTGTGGTGCAACAGGTCTCAGGAACCTGGGATAGGAAGGATGCAACTATGGCAGCATACCGCAGGGAGGTGGACAGGGTTGCCGGGTGTTTTTCCGGGTATGAGGTGGAGCATATCGATAGGCGAAAGAACGAGGCAGCAGATGCACTCGCAAGACTCGGCTCGCACAGAGAGCCGGTTCCACTCAATGTTTTCCTGGACGAGCTATGGCGGCCATCAGTTAAAACCGAGTCTGAAGAAGAGGTGGCTAACCAAGACCCGGATTTGGAGCTCGTGGCCACAATACGTGCTGTCCCCGAGTGGACAGAGCCGTTTCTGGCTTACCTATCACGGGGCGAGTTACCACAACATGAAGTTTTGGCAAGGCAAATTCTGAGACGAGCAAAGGGCTATTCTATCATCAATGGCGAGTTATATAAAAGGAGTGATGCAGGAGTATTTTTGCGCTGTGTAGCACCAGAAGAAGGCCGGCAGATCCTGAAAGAGATCCATGAAGGCGACTGTGGACATCACGCATCCACAAGATCCCTTGTGGCTAAAGAATACCGGCACAGTTTCTTCTGGCTCACAGCCTTAGCAGACGTGGAACGCTTGGTGGCAAGGTGCGATGGATGTCAAAGGTACGCTCGCCAAATCCATGTGCCGGCTATGGAGTTGCAAACAATTCCTTTAACCTGGCCGTTCGCTGTTTGGGGCATGGACATGGTGGGCCCCTTCCACATGTCACCCTACAAAAAGACCCATCTCTTGGTGGCTATTGACAAATTTACCAAGTGGGTGGAAGTTATGCCAGTTACCAATTGCGAAGCAATCACAGCAGTCAAGTTCTTAAAAAGAATCATCTACAGGTTTGGGTATCCTCACAGCATAATAACAGATAATGGAACTAACATGTCCCTTGGTGAGATGGAGAAATTCTGTGGGAACAATGGAATCCGGCTTGACATAGCTTCAGTAGCCCATCCACAAGCTAATGGACAAGTGGAAAGGGCAAATCAGGAGTTACTTCGTGGATTAAAACCACGGCTGCGAGTCCCATGCATCAGAGCTGCTGGCGCATGGGTTGAGGAGTTACCATCAGTGGTTTGGGGGATTAACACCACACCTAACAGATCTACTCAGATGACACCGTTCTTTATGGTTTATGGTGCAGAAGCAGTATTGCCGAGTGATATCATTCGTGATTCGCCTCGAGTGTCGGCTTACGTCGAGGTGGAGAACGAGAAGACCTGGCAGGACGCCGTGGATATGCTAGAAGAACACATGGAACAAGCTTTGGAGAGATCAACCATATATCGGCAAGATCTGGGGAGATATCATAGCCGGCGGGTCAAAACCCGGGTCTTCCAGGAAGGGGACCTGGTTCTGCGCCTGGTACAGTCAAAGGAAGGAAAACACAAGTTATCCCCACCATGGGAAGGACCGTTTATCATAAGCCGGAATCTGCACAATGGATCGTATTACTTGGTAGATGCAAGGGAAGAGTCGGCTACTGTCAATGACACCGCTCATACAACTTCATCTATGCAAGAAGGAGAAAGACCATGGAACATGGCTCAGCTGCGTCCCTACTACACCTAGAATAGACTAGATTCAGAAGTGGAATTACATGATGTAACAGGCAGCAGGTTTCAGACGCACTCTTTTCCTATCCAGGGTACCTAAGGGGACTGGAGGGTTTTTAATGAGGCGGCTTGCTGACCTAACTTTTCTCATATCAATAAAGAGATGGTTAAGCAAAATATTCTTTTCTGTGTGTTTTGTCAAAGTTTTTATATTCCTGTTGTTTTCTATTTTCTTTTTTAGGTAAGTATTATTTGTTGTTCTTAATATGTTAGTTTTCCTAGTAAATTGCATATATCTAGGTCTTGGGGGCTGATTGCTTGAATAGCACAGTTGCAAACTCAAAGACCCGGCCACGATGCCATTAGGTTATAAGGGCCGATTACTTGTAATAAGTACGGCTGCAAGCTTATAACCGGACAATAGAGCCAAACTTTCTTGACTTTTCTTGCTTAAGCTTGATGTGACTCGCACTAAAGTGGCATGCTTTGCTAGCGTATGATTACAATCAGTCATGATGCCCAATGGTACTTGCCTGACCCTGTCTTTGTACAGCTATAGCAACATTGATTATCCACGCGAAAGCCGGCTTATAGTAGAAGAAGGTCAAAAGGGTCATATAAACCACAAGTTATGCAGAGCACAAGGTTAACAGCCGGAAACTCAAAGTATTTTAAGCATAGCTTCAAACCTATGTGAATGGCTCTAGGTTTTGGGCCTTAGCAGAAACAATTTGTTCTTTTGGAAAAGTCCAAAACCCCAGGCTCGGAAATTCGGGCCTTGGGGACTTGGGAATTTGAAAAAAGAAACAAATTATCTAGCTATTCAGCTCAAAAACCCAAAAATCCGAGTCTTGGGGACTTGGTGACTTAGAAAAAGTCCACTTGTCAAAACCCATGAGACCCGGAAACCGAGTCTCGCAAAAGGAACCATAGCGAAAGTCGGAAAACCAGGAATGAAAAAGCTCAAAGTTAAGAAATATCAAATTCACGCAAAGGCCAGAAGGGCCATGAAAGATATTAAGGTTTTAAATGTATTACAAACCAGGATAGTAGTATCAAAAAGTGCACAGGCGCACTATCAAAAGAATAATTGTTTTAAAGGCCCATTGGCCGAATGAAGTGTTTGAGACGGTAGCGGATAAAAGTTAACTCGGCCTCCTGGGTCGAGTCGTCAACCTTGTCCTTGGCAGCCGGGTCTTGGTCTTTGACTTGCTCTTCAACGGTCTTTGCGGCAGCAGCATCCGGGTCAGCAGTACCGGCGCGCGCGGGAGGAGGAACAACCGGCGTAGAGGTTGTAGGCGCAGTATCGGCCTCAACCTTCTTCTTCCCGGCCTCTTCCCTCATTTGATCAGCTTCCGCCTTCCACCGTGCTAGCATGTCATAAGGCTTAGGAAGATCCGACTGAATTGGCTTATCTTCAGCGTCGTATGGTGGAACAATCAGACTGACATCCAGACTATCGGCAATCAGACTAGCCGAGTGACAAACCTTTTTTTGGATGGCTTTGTAGTTCTTGGCTGAAAACTTGGAGCCATCATTGTTGAATTCTGGAAACCCGCCAACGAGCTTTGCCGGCTCAAGCTTGGGAAAGTACGCTTTAGCCAGAGCAAGCCCCCGGGTTACTCCAACCAGGCACGACGAGCGTTTCCAGTGCTCGATCCACTCGGGGATGGTGGAGCACGCATCAAGCAGTGTGCTCAAACCACCACGTCCAGTACCCGGCCACTTCAAAGCTTGCAGAACCCATTTGGTGCCGGCACAGAGTTGCCGGATTGTGCTCTTTATGGTCTTCAGCTTCGCTATGTCATCTTCATCCGGAATCTCATCATCCGGCCCTACAGAAAAACAGAAAGGTGCAAATAAGGAATTCCGAGTGTTTATCAGAGTGAAAATCCGGGTTACGATTAGTGAGTCGGGAATCATTACCAATCAAAGCACGGTGAGTATCGGCAATCTGGGCAGATAGCTTGCTCAGTTCATCCTCCGCAGCATGGGATCTCTTTCTATACTTTCTCGCAAGTTTCCCCAGTTTCTTGGCATCAGCTTCAACTGATTCACGCAGCTTCGTCTCCACCTCGAGGAGTTTGGTGGTTTTAGCCAACACTTCCTCAGAGTGGGTTATGTATGCCTGCGTGGAAACACAAGGAAGTGTCAGTCGGACAAAAAAGAACTATCAGTCGGATATGCTATGAAAGTTCCAAGTAAATTATGCATAAGTTCACTCGGAACTTGGGGACTAGACAAATATACGCGCAGTATTAGTTGAAGTTACCTCGTGCTTGGCTATCAAGGCTTCTAGAATGCCTTCTTCGTCAGCTCTCAGGGTATGCAGAGCGTCAAGCATCTCGGCAAAGCTCATATCACCAGGTTTTGTACCGGAAGAGCCGGCGGCCGGGTTACTTGGAGGTGGAGTCCTTTCCTGCCTCAGGGGGGATACCCGGGTTGCCTGGGTGTCAGGATTGGGATCACCCATCCTCGCGTCCACGACCTCGACGTCGTCATCCCCGGGTCCATCCGAGGGATTGGAAGACTCGGCCCCCTGCCTGGCCGGGTCTGTCAGCGGGTCTCTTCCTTGGTCTTCTTCTTCAGCACCGCCAGTCATGGCGTTCACATTATCAACCGGATCCTCAGTTTCCCGGTTATCTAGATCCATTTTGTCCGGGTCACTGATCGTGACCTGGACGCTAAGGAAAGTAAAAGAAATGGTCAGTAGTAATGAGTGAATGATATTGAAAGAGCCAGTATACCGGATAGCCAGACAACTTACCCAGTATTCACCACGAAGTCCGCTGGAAGCTCGTTGCTAGATCCGGACGAGGCTGATAAAGATTGAGAAAGTGAGACTCGGAGTTGTCCAGCTAGGGGGTGATTGGGAGAAGGATGTCTTCGAGGTGAACTGGAAGGATGAGATTGGGAAGTACCGGTGCGGCGGGCTGGGGACGAAGGGATACCCGGGTTGAGGGGATCCTCACCCGGGGAGTTCCGGGTTACCCTGCGCTTGACCTTAGGGGGCTCCTTCAATGGTGAGTCGGACAATTGTTGATTAAGCTCGCGCATGTTAGCAAATGAATATGGTTTGGAGGACATGGAGGAATATGGAACCTTGAATACGACCCCTCGGGGTTTCCTCTTGGTCCCAACTTCAGCTTCCGGCTCTGCCTCGCTTTCGTCGCTCTCGGTCTCCTCCGGGTCTTCCTTATATTCTTTGTCTTCCTTGTCCTCCATTCCTGAGAAGCATAGTACACAGTCGGAAAAAGAAAAAGGTGGGAAAATAAGTTAACAGGAAGTAAGATGGGTGAAACCCGGATGGTACCTTCTTCTGAATCAGCCGGCTCCTCGTCCTCTTCCGGGTTTTCGGAGGTAGGGGGAGTCTCGATGTTCCAGAAGGCGCTGCCCTCCCGAGGTAAAGGCATAAAGATGAAAGTTAGTAGTTGCATCAGGCAAAAGTACAAGAACAAAAGAACCAAGGCCGGATCTTACCGCTGGAGCCGGGTGGTCGCGGGTATATGGCTCTAAGCCGGCTATAGTCCGGATCACTTCTGCTTTTTCAGTCAAGAAACTTTTGATTATCTTGTTGGTATCAGCAGCCGGATAGTTCCTCAAGGAATAGCGGAGCGAATCCGTGACGTGCCCAGAATACTCGCACATCAGCTTGGGCCAGATGGAATTAGGTTGGATCCGGAAATTCACCCAAGTCTTAACTAAATTAAGCCCAAGGAGACCCTGGGCGGAAATGACAGCAAGTTTGGCTAGGAGGGGTTGGATGGACTCCCTATCCGACTCAGAAGCAAAGGCATTGAAAGTATCGGAGAGATCGAGGAGGCCCTCGGAGAAACCCGACAATCTCTTTTCGCCGGGTGGGGAGATGTCCCGGCAATAAAAGAAGGACTTCTGCCAGTGCTTGACATGGGAATTGAGGCTCAGAGTCGGCATTGGCGAATTCTTCCGCCTCTGGATTGACACTCCGCCGCAAGCCAAGAGGGCCCCGTCACCGCTTTCGCGGAACGGTTTGCATTGGAACAACTCAAGGAACATAGCAAGGTTTGGGGGGACACATAGATAAGATTCGCAGAGCACGATAAAGTGGGTGATGTTTAACATAGAGTTGGGCCCTATGTCAAAAACTCGGAGGCCATAGTGGCTAAGAAGTTCACGGAAAAAGGAGTGACCCGGGGGACGGAATCCCCGGATCACATGCTCTACAAAGCAAATTACCTCATTGGGACCAGGGGTAGGCCGGGTCTCATCTCCCGGGACTCGCCAGTGGATATCCTCCTGGAAAGGAAGGACGCCCGACTCAGCGAGGTCGTCCAACTTGGCCTTGGTCACGGTGGACTTAGCCCAGTTGGCGGATATGGATTGTGTCGGCCTCGCTTTCCTCGGCTGTTTTCCCTTGGTCTTGGGTGCCATGTGCGTAGTCTATAAAACAGGAGATGAAAAGTGCAGAGTATAAGTAATTAAGACCCGGAAAATGATTGATTGTCCGGTTAACCAAAGAGCGACTAAGAGATCCGGAAATTACAGGTTATCCGAGTATCAAAGAGCAGTTACAGAATTTTTTTGACAGATTGTATCTAGACGGAGAAATCCATGGAGAAATATACCGAGAATTTTATGACCACGAGTGATAGAAGAATGCTACCGAACCTAGCTTGAGCGGTTGAATAAATAAGAGTGAAGCATGAGTGATCCCAAACGATACGGAGCAAGAAGGTTATCTACGGGTGAGTTTAGATCCAATCTAGATCGAACGAGATTAAAGATAAAATTCATGGAAGAAGAGGGCTTACCGGCGAGGTTTGGAGGAGAATGCGGCGGCGGCAAATGGCGCAGTCGCGGTGGCCTGCGGGATCTTCCGGCGGACAGCTTGAGGGCGCGGCGGCGGTGGTCGACAGCGGCGCGGCGTGGGCGGAAGCGGAGCACAGGCGGCGGCGGCTCGCTTCCGGCTGCTCCCCCGCGGGCTCCGTGGCGGCGCGGCGTTAAGCTCGAACAAGGGAGCACCGATGGAGCTTGGAGGTGAAGGAGGCAAAGAGGTGGAGAAATGAAACGTTGGATCTAGGTTTTCCCCTAAGGCGCCTATTTATAGGTGCGGGCGGGAAAACCTAGACTAAGGGAGCGGGAGCCAAAAATTTCGGAGGGGGATACCCGCCCGGATTTTTTGAAGTGGTTAAGTGCGCGGGCGTAATATCCAGAAAAGATCAAAGCGAATCGTTTCCGTGATATCCGGACTAATTAGCGAACAAAGTGAGCCGGGTCTTCTGTGTTTTCCTCGGAGTGTTGACCCGGGAAGATAAAGATGGATTCGGAGAAAGCCGGGTTATTATATAGACCACCAGTGGAGTTAGGCCTAGCTGTTTATCAAAGCAACCTAACCCGGCCTTTTATGAACTTGTATGTTTGTTATTTTTGCAGGGAATAGCATGCGATTCAAGGAGGATCCCGTGAAGCCCAAGATATTCTGGGGACTACTGATGGAGGGATGATAACCCGGTAGGCTAACGTCAAGGTGTAACTCGGCCCAAAGGGAGCTGCGCAAGACCCGGCTTAAGGAAAAGGAGTTTCTAGAAGACCAAAGAGGGTAGGCCTCGTAACCCGGATTGTGGGTTCCGATAAGGAAACTTAGGGTTTGTAAGCGGTGCCTAGGTAGGACTCCGAGTATGCCTTGGATAGAAAGCCAGGGGGGCCGGATATTATATAAGCCGGCTCCTAGGGTAAGACTAGACACGAGTTTTACTAGCTATTCGAGTATCCACTGTAATACCAGAGTTAAGATAATAAACCTAGATCGGAGACTTGGCGACTTGATTGCCGGCTACCAGATAGTTTTCCACCATGATTTCCCCTGAGCAAAACCCTCTCCCAAACGCCAGAGTCGAATTGCCCCATGATAAGTTACCCCCGGTAACGTCTGCCGTGATTATCCCACGACAGATTGCATTGTGGTGGTTAAAGTACAAATGCGAGCTTGTGCTCGGAACAGATTACCGTGGCTCTACGATGGTTCGAGCTCTCTTTACCTAAGGGCCGGTGGTTCCCTTCTTATACTGGCATTTAACCTCCTTCCCGCTCGTTTGGCGGGAAAGGGTTGCCACAAAGTGCCAAAGGGAGGAACGTCCCGTACTTCTGCGCCTCCTGCGCGGTCATGGTCACTGGGGGACAGCTCCACCGTCCATGGCGTCACGGTGGGGGAGCCCGGTGACACCGCCTTCGTCTTGTAGCGCGGTCTTGGTCTTCTTGCACCAAAGGGGAAATCTTTGGGAACCTCTTTGGCACTCGCAGTTGTCCCCCTGGCCTTTATACACCAGAATAGCAACTAGGGACAAAGCGCCCTTGCACGCCTGCGCGGCTTCTGTCATCGCACGGATATGCGGTCATCAGTCGCACATGCCTTGTCCCCTTTCTGGTGGATGAGTCCCTTCGAGAGGAGAGAAGTGGCGGGGTAGAGCTCATCCCAAAAGGAGGGTGCGCCAAACCTCGCCGTTAAGGTCTCTAGGGAACCTCATAAGGGAATGCCGAACCTCCTCAAGGATCTGGTCACTTGGTTACCTTCAAGAGGTGCCTGTTGGGCCGGGCAGCAGCAGATGGGCCAGGATACCCTGGTATCTAGGGGGCCGACACTCCCAAGTCTACAGCCTGCCGGTATTCGACCCAAATGCTGTTGGGAAGAAGAAGACCTGGAAGCCCAAGTTGACAGCCGCGGATATTGTTGAGACCGACTGACTCATGGCTCAAGTCGCGGTGCTTCGAACCACGACAGGTAAAAAGGTGGCTGGCCCTCACCTCATCACCACCTTCTTCCAACATTGGATCCAACCACTTCACGCTTGAGTGCACGGAATATGGATGTACTCAGGTCCTTCTAACCCTGCAAGAATCCGAGCAGATGAATTCTCCAAGGATGAGCTCAAGTTGCGTATTTGCGTCATCACCTCGAAGAAGGAGGGGGACACGACCCTCGAGCACCTTGCAATGGATCCTCTCGAGGAAGGCCATGATCCTACTCAGGTTAGGATAGCTTCTGAATTTCTATCATTTTCATATTCGTTCGCCAGTCCGTTCTTAACTCCTCCTCTCTTTGGAGAACCAAAACGTGCGTGTTAGCTATCCTCCTTAACCCGAGTCGGGGGAAGAACCTAAAGACGCAGATGAAGAGGCACAATACGGAGATGAAAAAGAGTTGTCGGTCACACTCGTGGTCACATGAAGGAAGTTAAGCAAACATGCTCGCAGTGAAGACCTTGATGGCAATGTAACGTCTGAGTACTTCATCCAATCCTCCCGGGAGCAAGCTGCATTGGACCTGAGGCAAGTCCTACATGTGATTCCTTTGTCGAGGAAGCCGCCTATTCCCCCTTGAAAGAAGACTTGCCTACCCACCAACATTTGGGATCTCTCCATTGGCGACGAAACGTGAGTTTATTTCCTTTACCCACGAGATTTTGTTTCTTGATGCTGATCCGTTCATACCCTAACTATTTTTTGTTCTTAGAGATTCACATCCTTGCTTTTTGAACCCTCAGATGGGTTTTGATGCAGAGAAATCTCTCGACGCTGGTCACAACGACGCCGCAACCGTCAAAGTGTTGGCCTCGGCTATTCAAGTTGCAGCACCAGTTGACAAGGACCATGCTGAGGGACCGCCACTCGAAGCTTCTATACCGGAGTCGCGGCAACCGCCAATTACCACGAGTAAGGAGGCCCACCGACTCGACTTCTCAGGCGATATCGTCAATCTTCATGGATCATGTAAGTATTCTGGATGATTTTCGTTTCGTGTTCAGTTTATCGGGGGAGGGGGGGGGTGGCAGTGCTCCTTATGGGAGTAGCCCCCAAGTCCATGTTCGGTCTGCTTGCTGTTGAGCATGGGATTTTGAGTTGATTGTTTGATCCTAAGTCAGAATTTCCTCTTTTGATTCACCGGGTGTGTGACACATTGATACGTCCATTTTGCATCACTATTTTATATCATAATTTTGTGTTATTCATCGATATATTTCATGTTGTGATGCATCCCTTATGTTATTTTATCTTATTTTGCATGTTTTATAATTTTTGGAGAATAAACACCGGTACCAGAAATATAATGGAAAAAGCACCGTTGAGATACCATATTTCAGAAGATCAGAAGAAGAAGGGGGACACCGGGGGTGTCCTAGAAGTTCAGAGGAGGAACCCAGCCAGAAGGAGAGACGGAGGGGGGGGGGCACTAGGGGCTCACACCTAGGGGTGGTGCACCCCCTGGCCGCGCCACCTAGGGGTGTGGCCACCCTGGCCCACCTCTGGGGGTATTTTTCGTGTGCTTGGCCCCAGGGAACGCTAAGCCTCATTCCATCATCGTAGAATTATTCCGCCGCTGCCTCGGGCGGAAAACACCCAAGAGAGAAAAGCTCTCTGGCAGAGAGAAATCTGCCGGGGAAATTCCTCTCCGGAGAGGGGAAATCACCGCCATCGTCACCGTCATCGCTCTGGGAATCATCAAGATCGTCATCATCATCGTCATCACCATCAGCACCATCACCCTCATCATCCACCGTCATCCCGATGTAACAATTAGGGGCCTGTATCGTTGTTTTGCATTAGATCTCTCTCCCGGTGTGGATTACTTGTTAGTAGTTGAGGCTTGTGAGATTTATCGGTGTTTGCACTTTATGACAAGATTGTTATCATCCATTATATCACCTCTGATTATGATCCATATGATGTCTTGTGAGTAGTTTGTGTTGTTATTGAGGACATGGGTGAAGTCAAGTTGTTAGTAGTGAAGTAATGTTGAATAATATTTAATATTTGATATTTAAGTTGTGGTGTTATTCTCTTAGTGTTGTCATGTGAATGTCGACTACATGATAATTCACCATTTCTGGGCCTAGGGGATGCATCGTGTATTTAATTGTGGGGTTGCCAGAGTGACAGAAACCTAAACCCCCGTTAGGAAACCATTACACGAGGGAGCGTAGGATCCCAGAGTTTAAAGTCGTGGTTAGATTTATTTCTTAATTACTTTCTTGTGGTTGTGGATGCTTGCAAGGGGTATAATCACAAGTATGTATTAGTCTTGGATGGGACGGTACATTAGCATAGGTTCACCCGCACAACACTTATCAAAACACCTAACATTATTCAGCTGCATGGAACAAAAGCACTTGAAAGAAACCTCCCGTGTGTCCTCGAGAATGTTTGTTAATCATAAGTAAACCCACCGGGTTGTCCTTTGCTGAAGAAAGGATTGGGCCACTTGCTGCAATTATTACTACTGCATTTTATTTACTCGCACTTTATTTATCTGCAATATCAAAAACCCCTACAAATCTATTTTCTAGTATTTACAGATATTCCTTCATCGAAACTGCTTGTCAACACCTTCTGCTCCTCGTTGGGTTTGACACTCTTATTTATCAAAAGTACTACGATACACCCCCTATACTTGTGGGTCATCAATACTATTTTCTGGCGCCGTTGGCGGGGAGTGAAGCGCTATTGGGAACTGGAATTGATAAAGGAAGCTTCTGCTGTAAGTGTTGTTTTTTATTACTGTCTACTACTTTATTACACTATGTTTGGGTCTCCTTTTGAGTCCTTATTTGCGGGCACTGCTACCACTGCGAGGGTAGTAAGTGACCCACTGTCTGATGATTTGGATCCTTATAAATACCTATAAATATTGTTAAACATGTTAGGGATAACTCCTATTCAGGTGATGGAACTGTCCATCCTGGTGATCATTTGCTCTTTTTACATGAATTATGCGAGTTGTTCAAGTGTGCAGGTATTACAATGAGCCAAGTGAAGAGGAAATTATTCTCTATATCATTGAAAGGCCGAGCCGCTGAATGGTTCAAACTGCTGAAAAATAGCCAAACTATTGGATGGGAGGAAATTGTGCCTCTCTTTTATTCTAAATTCTATCCTCCTAGTGAAATTCATAGAGATCAGAAATATATATATAATTTTTGGCCTCATGACGGAGAAAGTATTGCCCAAGAATGGAGGAGATTTAATTTACTAATGCTCAGATGCCCTGTTCGTGAGCTCCCCAGTAATATTGTTATTAGTAATTTCTATGCAAGGCTTTCTCTTCATGATAAGGATTTATTGGATGCTTCTTGTTCTGGATCATTTACACGTATGAAATATGAAGCTAAATGGGATCTTCTTGACCGTATTCAAGAAAACACCGAAGGATGGGAGAATGACAAAGGTAGAAAGTCAGGTATAAATTATGAATGCATTAAAACTTTTATGTCATCCGATGATTTTCATAATGTTAGTATTGTTTATGGTCTTGATTATCAAGTTGTTGCAAACTTATATAAGACTTCTTCTTCTTATTTTGATATTCCTAAAAAGGAATGGGACAAGTACCACACACCTTATAAAGACACTGTTAATTGTGTTCCTGCTAGAGATATAGAAGTTCATACTGTTGATTCTATTGTGCCTGAACCTTATATTTAGAAAATGCCTTTCCCTGCTAAGATAAAAGAACATTCTATGTTATCTAGTGTGATTAATAAAAGTGCAAGGAAACCTTTAGAACCTGAGGAACAAATAACTGTAGAACCTACAGTAGCAATAGTAAAGGACCTTGTTTCTGAAAATGTAGAAGAGGGACACATTATATTTTCTGAAGATGCTTCTAATATTGTCTCTCATCCTAGTAAATCTAGGAAACCTAGTGTTCCTGTGCTATCTGTTAGGATAGGTGATCATTGCTATTATGGTTTGTGTGATATTGGTGCTAGTTCTAGTACTATTCCTTATGAGCTTTATAAAGAAACCATGCATGAAATTGGTTCTTGTGAACTTGAAGACATTGATGTGATTATTCAACTTGCTAATAGGGAAACTATTTATCCTATTGGTATTGTTAGAGATGTGGAGGTCTTATGTGGTAAAATTAAGTATCCTTCTGATTTTCTAGTACTAGGCACTTCTGCTAGTGATACTTGTCCTATTATATTTGCTAGACCTTTCTTAAACACTTGTGGTGCTGTTATTGATTGTAAAAATGAGAAAATCCTTACATAGTTTGATGGAGAGTCTTATGAATTTAATTTCTCCAAATTTGCTAAAGCACCTTATGAAGTTGAATTACCTAATGAGAATTATAGAGTTGAACAATTGGATGCTATTGCTCTTGCTCCTAACAATCCTTTGCAACAATACATGGAAGACCACGAAAGTGATGTCTTTATGGAAGAAAGGAATGAAATTGTCAAGATCTTCTTACATCAGCCAACGATGCTGAAACATAATTTACCGGTGGAAGACTTGAGTACCACATTACCACCCAAGGAGGATCCCGTTTTTGATTTAAAGCCTTTGCCTGCCAATCTTAAATATGCTCATATTGATGATAAGAAATTATATCCTGTTATTATTAATTCTAAACTTTCTGGCAAAGAAGAGGAGAGATTATTGGGAATATTGAAGAAACACAGAGGTGCTATTGGTTATACTCTTGATGATTTGAAGGGGATTTCTCCTACTATATGTCAGCATGCTATTAATATTGAACCTGATGCAAAGCCAGTTGTTGAGCATCAACGCCGTTTAAATCCTAAGATGAAGGATGTGGTAAGAAGCGAGGTATTGAAACTCCTTGATGCTGGTATTATTTATCCTATTGCTGATAGTAGATGGGTTAGTCCTGTGCATTGTGTCCCTAAGAAAGGAGGGATGACTGTTGTGCCAAATGAAAATAACGAACTTATTCCTCAAAGAGTAGTGGTTGGTTATAGGATGTGCACTGATTTTAGGAAGGTTAACAAAGTTACTAAGAAAGATCATTATTCTTTGCCTTTTATTGATCAAATGTTAGAAAGGTTGTCTAAGAAAACTCATTTCTTCTTTCTTGATGGTTATTCTGGGTTCTCTCAAATTGCTGTTAGAAATCCTGATTAAGACAAAACAACTTTCACTTGTCCTTTTGGAACCTATGCTTATAGACGTATGCCTTTTGGTTTATGTAATGCTCCTGCTACTTTTCAAAGATGCATGGCTGCTATCTTTCATGGTTTTTGTGAAGAAATTGTGGAAGTCTTCATGGACGATTTCTCCGTCTATGGAACTTCTTTTGATAATTGTTTGCAGAATCTTGATAAAGTTTTGCATAGATGCGAGGAGACTAATCTTGTTCTTAATTGGGAGAAATGCCATTTTATGGTTAATGAAGGAATTGTTCTTGGACATAAAATTTATGAAAGAGGTATTGAAGTTGACAGAGCTAAAGTTGAAGCTATTGAGAAAATGCCCTGTCCCGGGGATGTTAAAGGTATTCGCAGTATTCTTGGTCATGCTGGTTTCTATAGAAGGTTTATTAAAGATTTCTCTAAAATATCAAAGCCTCTTACTAATCTTCTTGAAAAAGATGTACCTTTTGTTTTTTATGAAGATTGTAAAGAAGCTTTTGAAATTTTAAAGAAGGATTTAATATCTGCCCCTATTGTTCAACCAGCTGATTGGAATTTACCGTTTGAAATTATGTGTGATGCTAGTGATTATGCTGTAGGTGTTGTTCTTGGACAGCGGGTAGATAAAAAGTTAAATGTTATTCATTATGCTAGTAAAACTCTTGACGCTGCTCAAAAGAATTATGATACTACTGAGAAAGAATTCCTAGCTGTAGTTTTTGCTTGTGATAAATTTAGGCAGTATATTGTTGATTCTAAAGTTACTATTCATACTGATCATGCTGCTATTAAGTACCTTATGGAAAAGAAAGATGCTAAGCCTAGGCCTATTAGATGGGTGCTTCTCTTACAAGATTTTGATTTACATATTGTGGATAGGAAGGGTGCTGAAAATCCTGTTGCTGATAATTTGTCTGGATAGAAAAATCTCTGATGACCCTATTCCTGCTAATGATAGTTTTCCTAATGAACTGTTGGCTGCTATAAAAGTGAGCTCTCAAGAGAGTCCATGGTATGCTGATTATGCTAATTTTATTGTTTCGAAGTATTTGCCTCCTACCTTTACAACTCATCAAAGAAGAAAATTCTTCTATGATTTGAGGCATTATTTTTGGGATGACCCAAACTTATATAAAGAAGGTGTTGATGGTATTATGCGAAGATGTGTTCCTGAAAATGAACAACAAGAAATATTGAGAAAATGTCATAGTAGTGCTTATGGAGGACATCACGCTGGAGATAGAACCGCACATAAGGTTCTACAATCAGCTTTTTATTGGCCTACTCTCTTTAAAGATGCTAGAAAATTTGTTTTATCTTGTGATCAATGTCAAAGGATTGGAAATATTTCTAGACGTAATGAAATGCCTATGAATTATTCTCTTGTTATTGAACCGTTTGATTGTTGGTGTTTTGACTTTATGGGTCCTTTCCCTCCTTCAAAAGGCTACACTCTTATTCTTCTTGTTGTTGATTATGTTACTAAATGGGTATAATCTATACCTACTAAAAGTGTTGATGGTGAAACCTCAATAAAAAATGCTTAAAGATATTATTTTCCCTAGGTTAGGTGTGCCTAGATATCTTATGACTGATGGGGGTTCTCATTTTATTCATGGTGGTTTTAGAAAAACTCTTGCTAAATATGATGTTAATCATATAATTGCCTCACCCTATCATCCTCAAACTAGTGGGCAAGTAGAATTATCAAATAGAGAAATCAAATCTATCTTGCAAAAGACTGTTAACAAATCTAGAAAAAATTGGGCTAAGAAATTAAATGATGCTTTGTGGGCTTATAGAACTGCTTATAAAAATCCCATGGTCATGTCTCCTTATAAAATGGTTTATGGAAAAGCTTTTCACTTGTCCCTAGAATTAGAACACAAAGCTTATTGGGCATTGAAAGACCTAAATAGAGATTTTAAACTTGCTGGTGAGAAAAGGTTGCTTGACTTAAGTTCTTTAGATGAATGGAGGAGTGAAGCATATGAAAATGCTAAGCTCTTTAAAGAGAAAGTTAAAAGGTGGCATGGCAAGAGAATTATTAAAAGAGAATTTCATGTTGGTGAGAAAGTGCTATTGTATAGGTCTCGTCTCATATTTTTTGCAGGAAAATTACTCTCGAGATGGGAAGGACCTTTTCTTATTGAAGAGGTATATCGATCAGGGGCAATTAAATTTTTTTCCCTTGAAGACAACTCTTCGCAAGTGGTGAATGGCCAAATACTCAAGCATTATATCTCTGGAGATCCTTATAATGAAAATGTTGATTGTATTCGAGCCATAAACCCAGAGGAATTTATTAAGAAGCATATTTCAGAAACTGCAGAGTCAGTTTTTGAATAGGTATCAGTTTTGATAAGAAAACTTTCGCGAAACATCTTCCAACTTTTACTTTTACTGTTTTTGGAAAATATGAAAAATTACGAGCCGGGAACGAGGCGGAGACGGAGCCCGGAGTCTCCACACCATGGGGTGGCGCGGGCCCACCCCTGTCCGCGCCAGCCTATGGTGTGGGCGCCCCGGAGCCCCTCCCCGACTCGTTTTCGACCTGGACTTTCCTTTCGTTATGAAACTTTTTGCTATATAATTCCCCGAACCCCCGAGGTCCGTATATCATTTTCTCGTCGTATTTCTATTTCGAGCTATTTTCCTGGCAGGAGTTCGGAGTTTCTAGGTCAAGATGTCCTCTTTCAGCTCTAGCATTGAGGATTATGCTGCACGTCGTCTTCGATAAATCCAGCAAGACATCCACGAGGGTGCTTTCGCGGGATGGGTGACGGAGGAAGAGATAGATGCAAGGAGGGATGACATGGTCAACAGTTTGAGGGAAGAGATCCGGAGGGTTGCACCAGCACCAATGAGGAACCCCACCTTTGTGGGATCCATTAATCCTCAACATCGCTACTCTCATAATGTGCAGGGGACCGGGCCTCAGGACCAAGACCCCAACGTGTTTCCTATGAGAGCTGAAGCACACCGGGCTGCCGATCAATTATGCGAACAATGTCGTATTTGAAGGGGAACGTAGCATAGAAAACAAAAAAATTCCTACGCGAGAGATACCCGAAAGGCCAAGATCTAATCTATGAGACGAAGTGCAACGGGCAACAAGAGGGTTAAGGAGAACACATACCCTCGAAGACTCAAAGTGGTACGAGATCAAATCTCGTTGTTGGCGTAGTCGTACTCACACCGATCCCGATAGCGAGAAGATGGCACCGCAATCCGGCGGTGCATCCGTGATCGGTCACACGTACGGTTGATGACGACCTCCGTTCCCTCGTTCCAGCGGGGCGCGGAAGGAGAGGATCCCTCGGAACTCCAGCAGCACGACGACGTGGTGGTGGTGAAGAATCCCACGGTCAGGGCTTCGCCAAGCCGGAGACCATGAAATGGAGCAGCGGGTGGAGGGAAATGGAAGTGGCCAAGTGTGTGGAGGAGGGAGAGCTCTCACCCTCCTTTTATAGGAGAGGGGGGAGGCAGCCCAAGGGGGGTGCGGCCAGCCCCATGGTGTGCCCCCACCTCTTCCCTCATGATGTGAGTGGACACTCCACTCACACCCACTCATTTTCCTTTAAACCCCACTTAGAAAATCCAAGAGTTTTTCTTTAATAAATCAATAAAACATTTTTATTTCTTTATTTCAGCATTTGTTAATTCTATTAACAAACATTTGCATAAAGCACCTCGAATCATTTGTTAATTCTATTAACAACCATTCGACGAAAAACCCCTTGAACTATTTCAATTTTCCCCGAAACAATTTCGGTGCTGTCCAAAATATTCTTCGATATTCCGTATCCTCTCAAACGCGTCATCGAACCTTAAGTGTGTCACCCTACGGTTCGCGAATAAGATAGACATGATCGAGACTCCTCTCCGATCAATAATCAACAGCGGGATCTGGAGATCCGTGATGACTCCTATATATTCAACGATGACTCTCGTGATCGTGTGAACCAACAACGCCGTGAACTATTCCCTTTGTCTCGCGATATTTTACTTGTCCGAGATTCGATCATTGGTATCAACCATACCTTGTTCAATCTCGTTACCGACAAGTACTCTTTTCTCGTTCCCGTGATATAACATCCTTGTGATCATATCACGTGCTTGCAAGCGGTTTCGATGTGATATCACCGAGAGGGCCCAGAGTATATCTCTCCGTCATTTGGATGGACAAATCCCACTCTTGATCCATGATCCTCAACTAATACTTTCCGAATACTTAACGACACCTTTATAGTCACCTTGTTACGGTGTGACGTTTGATGCCATCAAAGCACTCTTCCGGTATCAGTGATTGACATGATCTCAAGGTCTAAGGAATAAGTTACTTCGTATGTTTGATATAACAATGTAAACTAAATGACTTGATCGCATTGCTATATTCTCTTTGGGTATATGTTCATCACATCATTCTTCTAATGACATGACCCCGTTATTAATAACATCCAATGTTCATGATCAGGAAACCTTGATCATCTATTAATCAACGAGCTAGTTAAAAGAGAGGCTTTACTAGGAACCATTGTTTGTTTATTAAGCACACATGTATCAAAGTTTCCGGTTAATACAATTCTAGCATGAGAAATAAACATTCATCATAAACAAGGAATAAGATAATAACCATTTTATTATTGCCTCTCGGGCATATTCCCTTCAGTCTCCCACTTGCACTAGAGTCAATAATCTAGTCTGTAAGCACTTTAACACATATGGCGTACCAGTGTTATTACCATGCTTCGCATGCGGTAAACATCATCAAAAAGATCTGAACTGTTCAGGTCCTATTGTATTTGCATGTTCTTTGCGTCTACACGCATCACTCATTTTCTAATGAGATGGCTTTGTATATATATATGGTCAATTGATGAAAACTTAATTCCTCAGCTTAAACTGATGTCACTAACATTGTGAAAATGTAGCTTCATAGTGTTAGCATTCTTGGAAACTCACCAAGTTCCGGTGATACCTTAATTCCTCAGCTTAAACTGATGTTACTAACATTGTGAAAATGTAGCTTCATAGTTTCAGCATTCTTGGAAATTCACCAAGTTCAATAAAGAACTCCTTGACACAAAATACGCTTATAATCAGTTGTTAACACAACGATATATTTTAGCCTTTGTTGTAGTATCTGTCACAATATTTGAAACTCTTTCAAATCCAGCATGGAACTTTCTTCCATCCTATTGTGCTACCGTTCATCACATATTTTAATTAAGATAAAATTACTTGAATAAATGACAAGACTATTAGTGTAACATATTACAACTAATATTTTGTCATTACTATATGGGAAAACATATCCTTAGCATTTCTAAAATGACACAAGGATCTCTCCCACTGTCGTCTAATCATCATATGAATTATCCTACTATAACATTTTATAGCATAGGACTCATCTGGTTGTGTACATAGCATGGAAACATGACTTAGAAATCTCAATTTCAATGATGCTCATCATGTGTCAAAACACATGAATCTTGCTCAATTATTTTCCATGTGACAAGAACTCCTTCTTATCAATTTTATATTGACTTACTTCAATATTTCATCTATGTAATTTGGCTTTAATCATATCAGGCGCTTGAATCCATCTTTTATAGACATCGATGCCCAATATCTTCCAAGCCTTTCATCAATATGAAAATCTTAACCGTGTTAATTTAAAATACATATTTTCCAATCAACCATATGTCATCTACATAAAGTATTGGAAATATGTCATAGCGCTCCCACTTAATTTCTTGTAACTTTACAAGCATCTTTATCGTTCATGATGGAATCAAACTCTTTTGATAACTTCATTAAGGTAAAGATTTCAACTTCGTTATGCTCACTTCAACCATTGAAGTGTGCATACTTTTCTAGCAACCTTTTTGAATTTTACAAAACTCTCAGACTGTGGCAAGTACACATCCTTGATAAAACTTCCTTGAGAGGAGAGTTTGTTATTCAACTGCCATATCATAATATGTAACCTTTTGCTAGAACTATCCGCAAAGACTAAAGCATCACTACGGAAGATCAAAATCTTGTAGTAGTTAACTCTTTGAACTTCGTCGAAAACAACTTTTCGATAAGTACAATTTTAATAAGATGTAAAATCCATGTCTTTGTCGCTATATAGACCCTTTTGCTATCGCTAGGCATCATGCCTATCGAAAGGACTACCAAGTCACATACTTGATATTCATACAAGGATACTATGGCGGATATAATGACTCATAGTCAATTTTACGAAGTCAGGGCCCATCATTTGCTTCCTTTATAAGGTCTAGGTCCTTTTGTTGTCAAAACAACACTTTACACTTAAACCACAAGTTGTTCTAAGTACAAAGTTTTTGGACTTTTCTGGTACAGTTCGCAAACTCATTTGAAGTATCTACAACATTTGTAGTGTCTTCTACTTAGTCAAAATAGTAAACCCCGGAACAACTTCCAGTGCTGCGCTACTCTTGACATGATAACGAAAATTCTCTAACCTTGTTGAGTTTGTACTGTGCTCCCACTCACTTGTTTCGCAAGAACTACTTTCTCGAGAAATCAACCCTTTCTGACAAACAACATTTGTCTTTTGGTTCGGTGATAGGAGAAATACCCAATGTTTTATTTGGGATAACCTTATAAACATATATTTATCCTATTTTGGTTGTAAACATTTTACACATGCTATGCATACCAAAACTTAAGAAAGTGACAATTCGGGTCACTACCCAAACCATATCTTATATGTTGTCAATTTCAGCGGATCATGATGGTGCTCTTTTCAGTGAAAAAACGGTTGTCACTAATGTATAAACTACAAAATTATAATGGCAATTTTATTAATCTTACCATGTCAAACAGGGTTTGATTTCGTCTTTTGAATACTCCAATCTAATGTGGGGTATTCGAGAAGTATAAGTTGTAGAACAATTCTGCAACTTCTCAGATGTTTTGCTAAACTTGTAACTCAAACTTTATCCTTTATGATCCAATCATAAATACTTGATTATCTTGTTACATTGATTTTAACTTCATATTAACAACCTTTTGAACCAATTCAAAATGTCAAACTCTGTTCCCTTTAAATAGATATACTCGCTTATCTACTTAAATCATCGACAGAATTTTATGAAGGAAAAATTAATCCACCATACATGACTACACATAATGGACTATATACATCAATATGTATAATCTCCACTAAATTAGTCGTCCATTCTACTTTGGCCTAAGAACGGAATTCTAGTCATCTTTTGGAAGAGGTCTCACAAGCGTCAATAAAATGACTCCGGAAGTCCATCAATATGGAGTTCCTTCATGTTTTCCTTTCCGATATGAACTAAAATGGTGGTGTCACAATTTAAGTGAAACTCTTCAACGTCTTGCAACGTTTAGCATTTAGTCTTATAGATGTTTACTTTACCAACATGATTTATATTAACATATCCATCAATTATGGAATATGATCATAGTTTGAACAATCTCATTTGTTCTCACAAAAGACTAGAACAAAATAACAAATTATTAAGTTCTTCAAATAAATCTTGACTGGTTGGTTCGATACGACAATGAACACAATAACACTTTATTTATGTTCTTGTCATAATCGATTCCACATCTATTACTAGTTCCTTTTAGGCCCTTGTATTTCTTTCATTGCGTTGCTGTGTATGACAACTCATACCAACCAATGTGGTATCAAAATACCCAAAAATACTTTGTTAACTAGTAATACATCTATAACTTGTATATCAAGCATATACTCCTGAGCTGGACTTTCCAGTTATCTTCTTTTTCTGCCATATATCTTTTTGTAATTCTATTTTCAATATTCCCTTTCCTTTACAGAAGAATCATTCAACATCAAACAATGCTAGTCTTACTAGCTCATTTTCTTTGGCGTGTTAGTCATATACTATCACCCATTGAGTCATACTTTGAGTTTGATTGTTCTACTAATATCACCATATTAATAACATTCTTCTAGATTCCACTCTTAACAATTTCCAAGTAAGGTAAAATACTTTACCCATACTTCTAATCCATCCCATCATAACAATTTTATGATTAAGTTACTATAGCTCGAAGGAAGGGATTTAGAGGATAATTTTGAGCGCCCAACTTCTTGGAATATTCAAACGCCTAGCGTCTTCAATCATTGCATATATTCAGATAATATAAGCAAACATTGTCACGCTAAATTTGCATATATTCAGATAATATAAGCAACCATTGTCACGCTAAATTATACTCAGTCATGTTGCCACAAAAAAGTTTCTAGATATCAATATATCTTTCACTTGATTGTTTCTGAAAACAACTCTTTTCAGTTCCTAAATCACCTTGATCAACAAAACATTCTTTTGAAGATAAAGTAATACGGAAGCAACCATGACTCTGGATTCTAAGTAGGAATTATTTGCTCTCTAGATTAATCAATCATTAACCACATGGAGCTAGGTAGGAAATACCAAAAATCTACAATAGGACTCAATTTTAAATTTCACTAATACGGTACCAATCTTAAATGGTATTTACCAGATCATAACAGTTATATCTCAATTAACAATCTAAGTGTAAGGTAATTATAGATGCCAATGAATACTACAATTTGTGCAAATTCGCTTTGATTGGTTGTTCATGATAAATAAGTTCAAGTTAATTCAAAAATTAAACCATGAACTCCCACTCAAAAACAACATCCCTCTTAGTCGTCTTTAGTGATTACACGAACCAAATTCACTACACCAAAACCGATCATCACGTGAGATGATGTAGCTTCAAAGGCGAACATCGACATGTTCATCATATCAGCCATATGACTCATGCTTTACCTTTCGGTTACGTGTTCCGAGGCCATGTCTGTACATGCTAGGCTCGCCAAGTAGAACCGTAGTATTGCGTGTGTTTCAAGGCCATGTCTGTACATGCTAGGCTTGAAAACACCCGTTGTATGCGAACGTTGAGTCTGTCACACCCGATCATCACGTGGTGTCTCGAAACGACGAACTTTCTTAACGGTGCATACTTTAAGGAAGAACACATTATTATCTTGATATTAAGTTTGAGGGATCATCTTATAATGCTACCATCGCTATCTAAGCAAAATAAGATGCATAAAAAAGGATTAACATCACAGACATCACATGAAAGGATAACGTGATATGATATGGTCCTTCTTGCACTTGATCTCCATCATGTGCATTATGGTATGATCTCAATCATTCCACCGGCGTGGTACCAAGTACCACGGTACCCCAAACTTGATCCATCAATAAGAAGACAACCATATGGATACCTTCCGGTATATCAATAATTTACAAAATAGATCATCTCATAATCAAATTTGTAATATTGACCATATCACATCACATGCCCAGCAAAAACTAGTTAGACGCTTCTAATTTATTTTTGCATATTTTACGTGGCTTAGGGCTTTCGAGGATAGAACCGTTCATACCTACGAACATCAACCACAACGTTGATAAACATATTTTTAGCAACCCTTCATAGATTAGATCTTAACTATAGTAGGAGAAACAGACACCCGCAAGCCACTTATGCAATACAAGTTGCATGTCAGTTGTGGAACAAGTCTCATGTACGTGGACATGTAAGGTTAGTCCGGGCCGCTTCATCCAACTATGCCACTAAGATCATAAAATAGTCAAGGAGGTAATAACATGATCATCAACGCCCACATACACCTATGTGTTCTACCCGTACAAAACATCTACGCATAGATCCGGCTCTGATACCACTGAAGGGGAACGTAGCATAGAAAACAAAAAATTTCCTACGCGAGAGATACCCGAAAGGCCAAGATCTAATCTATGAGACGAAGTGCAACGGGCAACAAGAGGGTTAAGGAGAACACATACCCTCGAAGACTCAAAGTGGTACGAGATCAAATCTCGTTGTTGGCGTAGTCGTACTCACACCGATCCCGATAGCGAGAAGATGGCACCGCAATCCGGCGGTGCATCCGTGATCGGTCACACGTACGGTTGATGACGACCTCCGTTCCCTCGTTCCAGCGGGGCGCGGAAGTAGAGGATCCCTCGGAACTCCAGCAGCACGACGACGTGGTGGTGGTGAAGAATCCCACGGTCAGGGCTTCGCCAAGCCGGAGACCATGAAATGGAGCAGCGGGTGGAGGGAAATGGAAGTGGCCAAGTGTGTGGAGGAGGGAGAGCTCTCACCCTCCTTTTATAGGAGAGGGGGGAGGCAGCCCAAGGGGGGTGCGGCCAGCCCCATGGTGTGCCCCCACCTCTTCCCTCATGATGTGAGTGGACACTCCACTCACACCCACTCATTTTCCTTTAAACCCCACTTAGAAAATCCAAGAGTTTTTCTTTAATAAATCAATAAAACATTTTTATTTCTTTATTTCAGCATTTGTTAATTCTATTAACAAACATTTGCATAAAGCACCTCGAATCATTTGTTAATTCTATTAACAACCATTCGACGAAAAACCCCTTGAACTATTTCAATTTTCCCCGAAACAATTTCGGTGCTGTCCAAAATATTCTTCGATATTCCGTATCCTCTCAAACGCGTCATCGAACCTTAAGTGTGTCACCCTACGGTTCGCGAATAAGATAGACATGATCGAGACTCCTCTCCGATCAATAATCAACAGCGGGATCTGGAGATCCGTGATGACTCCTATATATTCAACGATGACTCTCGTGATCGTGTGAACCAACAACGCCGTGAACTATTCCCTTTGTCTCGCGATATTTTACTTGTCCGAGATTCGATCATTGGTATCAACCATACCTTGTTCAATCTCGTTACCGACAAGTACTCTTTTCTCGTTCCCGTGATATAACATCCTTGTGATCATATCACGTGCTTGCAAGCGGTTTCGATGTGATATCACCAAGAGGGCCCAGAGTATATCTCTCCGTCATTTGGATGGACAAATCCCACTCTTGATCCATGATCCTCAACTAATACTTTCCGAATACTTAACGACACCTTTATAGTCACCCTGTTACGGTGTGACGTTTGATGCCATCAAAGCACTCTTCCGGTATCACTGATTGACATGATCTCAAGGTCTAAGGAATAAGTTACTTCGTATGTTTGATATAACAATGTAAACTAAATGACTTGATCGCATTGCTATATTCTCTTTGGGTATATGTTCATCACATCATTCTTCTAATGACATGACCCCGTTATTAATAACATCCAATGTTCATGATCAGGAAACCTTGATCATCTATTAATCAACGAGCTAGTTAAAAGAGAGGCTTTACTAGGAACCATTGTTTGTTTATTAAGCACACATGTATCAACGTTTCCGGTTAATACAATTCTAGCATGAGAAATAAACATTCATCATAAACAAGGAATAAGATAATAACCATTTTATTATTGCCTCTCGAGCATATTCCCTTCAGTATTCTCAGGGCCAAGGTAGCAATTCTGGAAGCGGAAAACATTGAGCTTCGTCGTATCATCAAAGTCTTTTTGACTCCTCTCTGAGTGATTCCACCTTCACCACCACCGAAGAATTGATTCATCATTGGGTTTTGGCATTCCCTCGGCTTGTTCCAAGCTTGGGGGGAGTGCCGCGGTATCACATCTCTATCTTTCATCTTTTTACCTTTTCAGTAGAGTCATATCATGAGTAGAGAAGTTATCATATAGGATGGTTTGCAATATGGAAGTGTCTCTCCCTAGTTGGTTATCGTTGTATCCGTTGGTGTGAGTTGCCGGTTTGAAATATTAATGATAAGTTTAATCATTTACTTCATGCACACATTATTTTAGTTTTCAATTTCTGTCATATGGTTGAGCTTGTTATTAGTATTTGGTATCACTCTAGAGATCATCAAGTTAATCTAGTTGGTTTTGGCAAACTTAGCTTGGGTCAGCACAAATAATAATTTGAGATGTTAGTAAAAGAAAGAGAAATTTGCCTATTAGCTCGTAAACTTAGTGTCGTGGGATAATCACGGCAGACGTTACCGAGGGTAACTTGTCTTGGGGCAATTCGACTCTGGTGTTTGGGAGAGGGTTTAGCTCAAGGGAAACCATAGTGATACACGATCTGGTAGCCGGCAATCAAGTCGCCGAGTCTCCGATCTGAATATATTGTCTCAACTCTCGTGTTACAAAGGATACTCGAATATCTCGCGATTGTATGATTTCTACTTAATATAACCCTAGGGGCCGGCTTATATAATACCCGGACCCCCTGGCTTACCGTCCAAGGCATACTCGGAATCCTACCCGGACACTGCTTACAAACCCTAAGTTTCCCTATCGGAACCCACAAACCGGGTAACGAGGCCTACACTCTTGGGCCTTCTAGAAACTCCTTTTCCTTAAGCCGGATCTTGCGCAGCGCCCTCTGGGCCGAGTTACACCTTGGCGTTAGCCTACCGGGTTATCATCCCTCCATCAGTAGTCCCCAGAATAGCTTGGGTTTCACGGGATCCTCCTTGAAGCGCATGCTATTCCCTGCAAAAATATCAAACATACAAGTTTATAGAGGCCGGGTTAGGTTGCTTTGATAAACAGCTAGGCCTAGCTCCACTGGCGGTCCATATAATAACCCGGCTTTCTCCAAATCCACCTTCATTTTCCTGGGTCAATACTCCAAGGAAAACGCAGGAGATCCGGCTCATTTCGTTTGTTAACTGGCCCGGATATCGCGGAAGGGATTTGCTTCCGATCTTTTCCGGATATCTCGCGGGGGCACTTAACGCATATCCCAAAATTTCCGGGCGGGTATCCCTCTCCAAAAATTTCGGATCCCGCCCCTTAGTCTAGGTTTCCCAGCCGCACCTATAAATAGGTACCCTAGGGGGTGACCTAAACCTAACGGCTCATTTCCCCTTCATCTTCCTCCCCACAGGTGCCATCTCACTCGAGCTCGTAGCCGCGCCGCCACGGAGCCCACGGACGTGCCGCCGGAGCCCAGCCGCCGCCATTTGCGCTCGTCCACAGCTCGTGTCGCGCCGCCGTCGTCTTCCGCCGCCGCGCCCCCGAGCTGCCCGCCGGGAGTCCCAAAGGGGCACCACAGCTGCGCAATCTGCCGCCGTCGCGCCATCCTTCAATCCGCACCGGTGAGCTTCCTATCTCCATTAACTTCAACCCCAAACTTTCCGTTCGATTGGGATTGGATCTAGGTTTGCCCGCGGGCTAATTTCTCACTCCATACCAAATTAAGTTACTCAACTCCATCCTTGCTCGCTTAATCGCTCAATAACAGATCTAATTACACTCTCCTATTACTCGCAATCATAAATTTCTCCGCGAACCTCTCTGGAAATTTTCCAATCTAGATGTAGTCTGTCAAAATTTCCGCAACTGTTCTTCGATACCCGGACAATCCTCTATTTCCGGATCTTCTATCTATACTAGTTAACCAGACAACCCACTCCTTTTCATCGTTGCTCATCAATACTTTAGATAACTCATAGCTTCCGTACTGTATACTGATACTCGGATAACTCGTGGATTCCATACTGTTTACTGATACTCGGATAACTCATAGTTTTCATGCTTTTTACTGATACTGCTTGTGGATACTCGGATAACTCATAATTCCCGAGTCTTAATGTTTCGTACTCTTTGCCTTGTATTTTGCAGACCGAACAAATGGCTCCAAAGAACAAGGGCAAACAGCCGGCAAAGCCAAGGTTAACCCAATCCATCTCCGCCAACTGGGCACGGTCTTCCGTGACCCAGGCCAAGCTAGAAGAGCTCGCCGAGTCTGGCGTTCTCCCTCCTCAGAAGGAGATCCATTGGAGAGTACCGGGTGACGAGACCCGGCCTACCCCCAACCCCAACGAGGTAATCTGCTTCGTTGAGCACGTGATCCGGGGGTTTCGTCCCCCAGGGTCACTCTTTTTTCCGTGAAGTCCTCAGCCACTACGGCCTCCGGGTATTCGACATAGGGCCTAACTCTATGTTGAACATAACCCATTTAATAGTCCTTTGTGAGTCCTACTTGTGCATCCCACCAAATCTGGCTTTATTTATCGAACTTTTCCAATGCAAACCGTGCCGCGAAAGCGGCGACGGGGCCCTCTTGGCTTGCGGCGGAGTTTCTATCCAATGCCGTAAAAATTCGCCCATGCCGACTCTAAGCCTTAACTCAAATGTTAAGCACTGGCAACAATCTTTCTTCTATTGCCGGGACACCTCCCCACCCGGCGAGAGGAAATTGCCGGGTTACTCGGAGGGCCTCTTAGATCTTTCTGACACCTTTAACGCCTTCGCTTCTGAATCGGAAAGAGAGTCCATCCAGCCCCACCTGGCCAAGATAGCCGTCCTTTTCGCCCAGGGTCTTGCTGGGCTTAACTTGGTTAAGACTTGGGTAGATTTCTGGATTCAACCCAACTCCAATTGCCCCAAGCTGATGTGCGAGTACTCGGGGCACGTCACGGATGCGCTCCGTTATTCTTCAAGGAATTACCCGGCTGGGGACACGAACAAGATCATCAAGAGCTTCTTGACCGAGAAGTTGGAGGTGATCAAAAATATAGACGGGTTAGCGCCGTTCACTCGGGACAACCCGGCTCCAGCGGTAAGATCCGACACTTATTCACTTTCTCTTGTACTTTTACTTGATACAACTACTAACTCTCACTTTTATGCCTTTAACTCAGGCCGATAATGCTTTCTGGAACATCGAGACCCCTCCCAACTCCGGGAACCCAGAGGAAGAAGAAGAACCGACTGACACTGACGAAGGTACCACCCGGATTTCAATCACCTTAACTTCTGTTACTTTGCTTTCCCATTTTTTCTCTTTTTCCAACTATGTACTTGCGCCTTTCAGGGATGGATGATAAGGATGACAAGGATGACCAGGGTGACCCGGAAGAAACTAAGAGCGATAAAAGCGAGGCTGAGCCGGAAGTTGAGGTCGGAGCCAAGAGGAAAACCCGAGGGGTCGTCTTCAAGGTTCCTTACTCTTCCATGTCCTCCAAACCTTATTCCTTTGATAATATTCGCGAACTTAACCGACAGTTATCCAATTCGCCACACTTGAAGGATCCGCCTCCGACCAAGCGCAGGGTAACCCGGAATTCCTCGGGTGATAATCCCCTCAACCCGGGTATTCCCACGTCCCCGGCTCGTTGTACTGGTACTTCTCCATCTCATCCCTCCAACTCACCTCAAAGACACCCTTCCCCCAATCATCCATTAGCCGGACAGCTCCGGGTCTTACTCTCGGATTCTGTGACAGCCTCGTCTGCGTCTAGCAGCGAACTTCCTGCAGATTTCGTGGTGAATGCCGGGTAAGTTATATTTCCGGCTAAACAATATACTAGTCCTTTTGATAACCTTCAATTTTTGCTGCTAATCACTTCTCTTTTCTTTCCTTAGCGCCCAGGTCTCGATCAGTGACCCGGATAACATGGACACAGACAACCGGGAGACGGAGGGGCCGGTTGACTATATGGACGCCGCGACTGGCGGTGGTGGTGAAGAGAACCAAGAACAAGACCCCCTGAGGCCCTGACTGACTCGGCCCGGCAGGAAACCGGGTCTCCCAAGCCATCTGAGGAAGTTGAGGACGACGACGTCGACATCCTGGACACAAGGATGGGCACTCCCAATCCAAACACTCAGGCAACCCGGGTCTCGACCCCAAAGTCGGAGAAGGTTCGTCCTCCGAGTGATCAGGCCACCGGCTCCTCCGGTATCAAGCCCGAGGATATGACTTTTACCCAGATGCTTGACGCCCTGCACACCTTGAGGGCTGACGAAGAAAATGTCCTAGAAGCCTTGATAGCCAAACATGAGGTAAATGCGAATAATATTGCCTGTATCCTTGTCTAGTCCCCAAGTTCCAAGTGAACCTATTGATAATTTGCTTGGAACTTCATAGTGTATCCAACTGATAGCTTGCTTTTTATCCGGCTAACCCTTCCTTGTGTTTCCACGCAGGCCTTCGTGACCCACTCTGAGAAAGCATTGGCGAAGGCCACCAAACTCCTCGAGAAGGAGGCGACTCTGCGTGAGTCGGCTGAAGCTGATGCAAAGAGGACAAGGAAAATCGCAAGGAAATATAGAAAGAGGGCTCATGCAGCAGAAGATGAACTGACCAAGCTTTCCGTTCAGATTGCCGAAAAATATCGTGCTTTGACTGGTAACTATTCCTAACTTAATAATTATAACCCGGATTCTCATTCTGATAAATAGTCGGATGCCCTTACTCAAAGCTTTTTTCTATTCTCTGCAAGTCCGGATGATGTAACTCCGGATGAAGATGATATCGCAAAGCTGAAAACCATAAAGAGCACGATCCGGTAGCTATGTGCCGGAACCAAATGGATTCTTCAGGATCTGAAGTGGCCAGGTGTTGGGCATGGTAGCCTGAAGACGCTGCTTGATGCGTGCTCCACTATCCCCGAGTGGATTGAGCACTGGAAACGCTCGTCCTGCCGGGTTGGAGTAACCCGGGGGCTTGCGCTGGCTAAGGCATATTTTCCAAAACTTGAGCCGGCCAAGCTCGTAGGCGGGTTTCCAGAGTTCAACCATGACGGCTCCAGGTTCTCAGTAAAGAACTTCAAGGCTATCCAGAAGGAGGTTTGTCACTCGGCCAACATAATTGCCGATAGTTTGGATGTTAGTTCAATTATCCCATCATATGATGCTGATGACAAGGCGGTTAAGTCGGATCTTCCCAAGCCATATGATATGCTGGCCCGATGGAAGGCGGAGGCTGCTCAGGCGAGAGAAGAAGCCACGAAGAAGAAGGCTGAGGCCGACTCTGCGCCTGCTACCTCCATGCCGGTCGTTCCTCCTCCCGCACGGGCCGACACTACTGCTGACCCGGGTGCTGCTACCACCAAGACTGCTGAAGAACAAGGCAAGGAACAAGACCCGGCTGCCAAGGGCAAGGGCATGATGGACGACTCGGCCCAAGAGGCCGAGTAAACTCTTTATCGGCTACCGTCTCAAGCACTTTATTCGGCCAATGGGCCTTTTTTAAAACAATTATTCTTTTGATAGCGCGCATGTGCGCTTTATGATACTACTATCCTGGTTTGTAATACGTTTTAAGACCTTAATATATTTCGTGGCCCTTCTCGCCTTTTGCTTGAATTTGATATTTCTTGACTTTGGGCTTTTTCATCCCTGATTTTCCGACTTACTGCTATGGTTCCTTTTGTGAGACTCGGTTTCCGGGTCTCGTGGGTTTTGAATAGTGGACTTTTTTCGAAGTCCCCAAGTCCCCAAGACTCGGATTTTTGGGTTTTTGAGCTGAATAGCTAGATAATTTGTTCCTTTCAAATTCCCAAGTCCCCAAGGCCCGAAATTCCGAGTCTAGGGTGCTTGGGTCTTTCGAAAGGAACAAATTGTTACTGCTAAGCCCAAAACCTAGAGCCATTTCACTTAGGATTTGAAGTTATGCTTAATAAAACTTGAGTTTCCGGCTATTAACCTTGTACTCTGCATAACTTGTGGTTTAGATGACCCTTTCGACCTTCTTCTACTGTAAGCCGGCTTTCGCGTGGATAATCAATGTTGCTACAGCTGTACGAAGACAGGGTCAGGCAAGTCCCATTGGGCATCATGACTGATTGTAATCATACGCTAGCAAAGCATGCCACTTAGTGCGAGTCACATTAAGCTTAAGCAAGAAAAGTCAAGAAAGTTTGGCTCCTTTGTCCGGTTATAAGCTTGCAGCCGTACTTATTACAAGTAATCGGCCCTTATAACTCAATGGCATCGTGGCCGGGTCTTTGATTTTGCAACTGTGCTATTCAAGCAATCAGCCCCCAAGACCTAGATATATGCAATTTACTAGAGAAACTAATATACTAAAAGCAATAAATAATACTTACCTGAAAGAAAAATAAGAACACAACAGAAATATAAAAACTTGATAAGAAACACCCAAAAAAGGAACAATAAATCGTTTAACCATCTCTTTATTGATATGAAAAAGGTTAGGCAGCAAGCCGCCTCATTAAAAACCCTCCAGTCCCCTTAGGTACCTGTAGCATCCCAACTTTTAGTAAAGATGGAATACCTGTGTTATTGTGCTAGTCCCTGGATCAATTGCTAGCACCATAGTACAAAATGAAATATCATGCAAATTCATCAAATTCTATTACATCGCATGATCCAGTCTTTACAAAATAGGATTACAACTTGCATAGTCTTAGAAGACTAGCAGAAAAGAAAGAAATACAGCGGAAAACATAGTACAACATTGAGCCCATCTTCTTCATGTGCCACAGGCAAAACATGTTGGCGATAGTCTCGAGATCCTAAACGAAATCCTCACTCGTCTTCAGAAACATCTGCAAAATGGAATATGCAGCCACAAGGGAGTCAATACAATTTAATGTATTGGCAAGTAACACTATGGTGGATATAAATGGCAAGACTAATGCTACATGCTTATTTGGCTGAGTGGAGTTTTGGCTAAGTTTGCATAAAGCCAGTTTTGTCCTATCACTTTTGTAAAACAACCTTTTCTTTTCAAAAGGGTGGCAACATTGGATTAAGATCCAAGCACCACAAATACTGTTCACTTGGTCAAAATTTTACTTATTGAAAATGATGATGTGATTCTTCCGTCCTTCCTTGTCCAGCTGCTCATAGTTGTCCATAACCGGGGACACGGCTAAGATCTTAGTTTGTTGACTCTGCAGAGCTTGTGCACTTTCACCTTCAGACTCAGATCAGCCCAAACATCCTATACACCCTGAGTGCATTAAGGAAAGGAGAAGATTGAGACGAGATCTTTCAGAAGAAATTCCACCACCGTTTGGCTTACCCGTGCCACCTATAATTATGCTACATCTGCTAGTAAGCCTAGTGAGTTCATTCAACTTAGTTGATCAAGACAGAGCCCATATGACTAAAGGCTGCACTGGAAGCAATCTAAACTTGGGGAACATCATAATCACTTTGTTCCTGGGTGGCATTCCTCAAGTGAACAACCCCTCGGGGAGACATTCAACTCTCATCAGCCAAACAACCAAATCCACCCAGGTGGTTCATTGAAGTTGTTACTTAGAACTTTCCACAACATCAAGTAAAAATCATTTGTCACAATGCATAGCATCTATCAAGTTCTAAGGCTATAAATAACAAGGATAAAAGGGATGACTACACACTACTAGGATAGTAGCATAGCATAATATAACTTAGTAAAATTTCCTATCCATGCATACTACTCAAAAATCAACTAATGCATATAGGAAAATAATGGGTAGTTGATGATGTGTTACTTGCCTTGTTGAAGTTGGTGAAGATATCACACTCTCTTCACAAAAGATCGTTGCTCTCTGTACAATCTATTCATTGACAACACGAAACCAAATAAACAAGTATCCTAACAAACAAACACACAAGTGTAGAAAACATACATAGCAACTAACATAACAAAAGGGGCTTAACCAAATTGGTTAGGACAAGGTCTAGGTTTGAGTTGAAAGATTCATTCTCTAGTGGTCTCATTCTTGTTAAGGAAATTCCAATGGTTTACTTGGGAAGGACTAGGTTGAGTTTTGTAGAAAACTAACTTTATTATAACCATACTTGTCGAGGAAGTTCCAAGAGTTCACTAAGAATAAACATATTACTTCTTCAACTAAAGTAATACATTGTAAACACTTGGTCATATTCACCTTCAAAATATTAAAGTGACTATGTTAGTATTTTCCATTGTGGTTAGGGTAGTTCTACTAACTTCATCATCAAAGGGAAAATATTACTAAGTCTTGGGTTTTCCATTTGGGTCAATGGTTGGAAAAAAACAACTTGTTATTCTTCAACTTGTGTGAATTGCTTCTAGACCTCATGTGATTGCCTTCTTGAAGATCATCTTCATGCTTCTATTGTAGTTTTGTTCCTTGGATGGATTTTTCTCTTGGTCTTGATAAATTCTTCTGGGCTTTCACTTCACTAATTGGTTTGGGTATGGGATGGGCACAAATACTACTAAGTCAAATTGGAAAGAAAATAAGAAGAAGGATAGGAAGAGAGAGGGAAAATGTCTTCTCCTTGATTTCTTCATACTCTTGTACTTCATTGAGTTTCTTCTTGTTGCTTGTGGAGTCTAAGTCCTTCCTTCAATTTCTTCAATGATATTCCTCATAGCTCTTCATGTTGCCACCAAGTTGATATTGAAGTTTTATTCTTGTGCTTGAGTCTTGATCTCCATTTTGCTAACTTGATGATTTCTTGAAGCAAGAATGGGGGATGGACAAGTAGATAGAATACTAAGGTGCTAGTGTTTCAGGTTCACTACTTGGTAATTTTAGGGACTTGGTCTTGGATCAAAAAATGGCCACAACAAACAATGGTAGAAATAAATAGAAACAAAATCTAAGACATAATAACTAGATGGACTACTATGATGGATTTTTGGCTAAAATACATGGTCATGGTCCAAGGGTGTCCAAAATGGTTGGGCAAGGTTGTTTCTGGTCCAAGGTTATCAAATGGAGCAATTTTGCAAAAGGAACTATATTGAAAATATTTATAGAAATTAATCTATGTCAAAAATACTCAAATAGACAACTAAATTCTAAATTCAATTTTAATTTGTTCAATTATTATTTTGGGACAGAGGTTATGAAAGTACACATCCTAAGGTTTCCAAATATATTTTATTTACAATTTTTGGATTTGTAGAATTTGAATTATGCCAAATTTCATCAAACAAGCATATTTGAATTTGAACAAATTTAAGTTTGTCAAATTTGAATTTGGCCAGTGCCAAAAGTTTCTAGATGTCAAGGGCTTTTCAAAAAGTCCAAGATTGCTAAATTTGGCTAAGTGGTTGAAAAGATATGATGGTTCAAAGTTCTAGGGACTTCTGCAAAATCTAATTTTCATTTTCTATTCCGGAGGAAAAACAGAAAAATGGGCTGCGATATGCTGCGCTGGGCGACAAATAAGTGGTGGGCCTGGGCCGGCTACGAGCTGCGGTGAGCGACGGATACAATTTTAACGCGCCGCTGATCTGGCGCGTTGTGATTGGCCGATACCTCTTCACGGGGTGGATCTAATCGTGGCCACCGGATCTAGATCTAACGGTGTCGGGATAAGGAGGAGCTCACCTGGCGGCGGGGCTGACCGGAATATGGCGAGCGGCGGCGCTGCGCTCGGGTGGTCGACGGAGTTCGAGTTCCGGGGGCCCGGGAGCTCAACGGAGACGTCGACGGCGCGCGGAAGATCACGACGAGCTCGATGGAGCTCTCGGGGAGGGTTGAAGACGTCCGCAGAGGTGGCGCGATGCACTCGGAGGACGGCACGGCTCCGGCGGTTGCGGAAGTACACGACGGCGGTGATCCTGCGGTGAAAAGGGGTGGGTAAGGGGTCACAGAGGTGCGCGGGAAAAGGAGAAAGAGAGGGGGCCAAACGAGGGCGGCAGTGGCCTCCTGGACTTGCCGGAATCGCGCGGGGACGGTGGCGGCTACGAAGAACTCCGGCGAGCAAATTTGGCCGAGAGGGGGCACGATTCCACTGGGTTCCAGAGGGCAAATGGAGAGGAGGGGCAGGGGATTTAAGGGATGGAAACGGGGATTTCATTGGGGGCTTTAATCGCGCGAATTGAATAGGATTGAATCGGGAAGAAACGGTAGAGGGAGGTTGATGACGACCTGACGTCATGCTGACGTCAGCATATTTTTTTTTTAATTTCCTGTTTAATTGTTTTAATTATATCTTCTGTTTTAAGTATCCAAATGACATGAAACAAATTTCTAAATTCTTAAAATTTAATTTCCTTTCCATAGATACCAATTTCACAAACTTTTGAACATATTATATTTTTGAATTATGAAATTTGAATAATTCATTAAAAATGACTTAATAGCATTTTTAATACTAAAATCCAATATAATTTTGAGAAAGGGTTTTATAAAAATACAGAGACATTATATAAGTCAAATATCATTTTTGAAAATCATTTACACTTGTTTTGCTATTTTATATTTTGAAATAAAAATGATTTCACTAATAGCATATTAATGTCATTTTAAAAATATCAATTATTTAAATGAAAATTATTGGTTGAATAAAATATCAGAGACATCAATGTGATCAAATGACATTTTCCAAAATCATTTTTAATGGTTTTCATATTTTATGATTTTAAAATATGAAGAAACAATGATAGTCACTTAATAGAAAACATTAATTTTTATATGATTAAAACAATTTTTAGAAATATTTTCTATGGTTCAACTATTGTTTTCTAAGACCCTTTTAGGAACTTTCATATTGTATATTTTCAACATATTAGTGAAACCACAATTAGTATCCTTTTGTTATATTTCAAACATAGAGAATTTTTTAATAAATTTGGAAATGGGGTTTAGTAAAAGAAGAAAGGTTTTCCCAAATGAAAATATTGTTTTCTCAAAGTATCTTTCTTGTTTTTAATAAACAATTTATTTCCATAGCACTATATTATTTTGTTGATTGAAATAACACTTGGAAAACAAGGATCCAACTTATATCTATTTGGGGGTTATCAATAATAGTGAAACCCTTTTTAGAGATAAGAAGAAAATATTAGAGATAACAATTCTCTAGTTTTTGTATATCAAAAATATTTTCAAGATCATAATTGGGTTGAAAACATGTTTGGTGTAAGGGTTTGCTTAAGAAGAAATATTTTCTTTATGTAGAAATATTTATTTTGAAATGACTTTAGGGTTTATGGAATAGAGGTATAATAGGATTTGTAATTTCAATTTCATTGAAATATGCATTGTTTTCTTTTGTTTCTTGCTTCTCATTTGGTTTTTGGTGACTTACTAAACATGAAAACAAAAAGTTTCAATTTTTAGTGATTTTTGGACTTTCCAAAAATCAGGGATGTTACAGACTAGCACCCTTAAAAGAAATCTCGTCCCGAGATTTGGGAACCTAGAAAGAAAGATAGGTTTTGGGTAAGTGGGTTCCAAGACAACTGGGTGGGCTACCACCCTTAAAAGAAATTTTTGTGGGTAGTCTATTTTCATTAGATTGGAATGTAGATTGATCTGGGATTGGCTTGAGTAGAACTTTCCTTCGTGGTAGAGTTGTAGACCAACATAGGTCTGTTGAACTACCTTTGACACTGAGGGGTCACTCTTTGGGTCAAAAGTCCTTGGGTCACTCTCAACTTGATCTTTTGATGTTCTTGGAAAATCATCCATCTTTTTGTTGTCATCCTTGAAGGAAAACATCATGCTATTTCTAAACAAACTCTCATGTAACACAAACTGGGTAGTTGTGTTTCTTCATTACTTCTTCTCTTGGTGTAGTTGGCTCTGAAATCTTCATAGCTCATGCAACTTGGGGTTAACTTGTCTTTCTTCACTTGTTGATTGGCTTGATACTCCTTATTAGGCAGTTGGCATTGATCATGGATGTGATTGTTCCTTCACACAGAAGAAGGAAATTTGATACTAGCATTCCTCAAATGGGATGGCTTGTGTATCAATAGGGTAAAGGTTGTATGATTCCAAATGGTTCTCAATATGGTTGGTGAATGAGTATGGTGTTGGGTTTGGTCTAGTAGGGATGAGTAGAGAGAAAGATGGCTAAGGAAGGTTCTTATCCAAAATAGCAGATCAAGGAAACTCATCTTACAAACAACACATAACAAACATATAGCAATACATTCATCACACCAAACATCATGGTTTTTAGAAAACACTAATATTGTCATACCACACTCATTGATATGATCAATACACTAACACGTTAACGTTGTTCTAACCAAGTAACTAGATTGGTGGTCTCATCTATATCTTCTTGAGTTTCTTCAAATTCTTCTCTCCATGTCTTGAGATGTTGTTGAATGTTGTGAAGTCTATGGGTTTCTTCAAGTTTTCTTAAAAAATCTTGAGTGCAGGTCTTCATGTGGTAAAAATACTTCTTGTACTTCTTGGTATGATCATCAACATTCCTGTCTTGATGGTATTGAAAAGGTAGGTCATCTAGAAAATTTTGAAGGTGAATAATAGATGAGATGATATGAGAAAGATTAAAATGATTGTTTTGTTTCTAGAAATTTTGAACATAGAAAGTTTTCAAACCTAGGGTGTGATCAATGGGTTATTAACAACTTGTTGCAAATTGGATATTCACTATAGTGAGAGATACTGGCACCCGCTAGCCAGTCAGGGAACGGTCTCGTGTCCGTGGACACGTAAAGTTGTTCGGGCCGCTTCATCTCACTATGCCGCTAGGATCCAAAATACTCTAAGGAGATAATAACATGATCAAAAATGGCTTCCAAACCTAAGGTCTCGAATCCTACAGGCAACACAATGCTCTCATACCATTTTGTAGCATCCCAACTTTTAGTAAAGATGGAATACCTGTGTTATTGTGCTAGTCCCTGGATCAATTGCTAGCACCACAGTACAAAATGAAATATCATGCAAATGCATCAAATTCTATTACATCGCATGATCCAGTCTTTACAAAATAGGATTACAACTTGCATAGTCTTAGAAGACTAGCAGAAAAGAAAGAAATACAGCGGAAAACATAGTACAACATTGAGCCCATCTTCTTTATGTGCCACAGGAAAAACATGTTGGCGATAGTCTCGAGATCCTAAACGAAATCCTCACTCGTCTTCAGAAACATCTGCTATATGGAATATGCAGCCACAAGGGAGTCAATACAATTTAATGTATTGGCAAGTAACACTATGGTGGATATAAATGGCAAGACTAATACTACATGCTTATTTGGCTGAGTGGAGTTTTGGCTAAGTTTGCATAAAGCCAGTTTTGTCCTATCACTTTTGTAAAACAACCTTTTCTTTTCAAAAGGGTGGCAACATTGGATTAAGATCCAAGCACCACAAATACTGTTCACTTGGTCAAAATTTTACTTATTGAAAATGATGATGTGATTCTTCCGTCCTTCCTTGTCCAGCTGCTCATAGTTGTCCATAACCGGGGACACAGCTAAGATCTTAGTTTGTTGACTCTGCAGAGCTTGTGCACTTTCACCTTCAGACTCAGATCAGCCCAAACATCCTATACACCCTGAGTGCATTAAGGAAAGGAGAAGATTGAGACGAGATCTTTCAGAAGAAATTCCACCACCGTTTGGCTTACCCGTGCCACCTATAATTATGCTACATCTGCTGGTAAGCCTAGTGAGTTCATTCAACTTAGTTGATCAAGACAGAGCCCATATGACTAAAGGCTGCACTGGAAGCAATCTAAACTTGGGGAACATCATAATCACTTTGTTCCTGGGTGGCATTCCTCAAGTGAACAACCCCTCGGGGAGACACTCAACTCTCATCAGCCAAACAACCAAATCCACCCAGGTGGTTCATTGAAGTTGTTACTTAGAATTTTCCACAACATCAAGTAAAAATCATTTGTCACATTGCATAGCATCTATCAAGTTCTAAGGCTATAAATAACAAGGATAAAAGGGATGACTACACACTACTAGGATAGTAGCATAGCATAATATAACTTAGTAAAATTTCCTATCCATGCATACTACTCAAAAATCAACTAATGCATATAGGAAAATAATGGGTAGTTGATGATGTGTTACTTGCCTTGTTGAAGTTGGTGAAGATATCACACTCTCTTCACAAAAGATCGTTGCTCTCCGTACAATCTATTCATTGACAACACAAAACCAAATAAACAAGCATCCTAACAAACAAACATACAAGTGTAGAAAACATACATAGCAACTAACATAACAAAAGGGGCTTAACCAAATTGGTTAGGACAAGGTCTAGGTTTGAGTTGAAAGATTCATTCTCTAGTGGTCTCATTCTTGTTAAGGAAATTCCAATGGTTTACTTGGGAAGGACTAGGTTGAGTTTTGTAGAAAACTAACTTTATTATAACCATACTTGTCGAGAAAGTTCCAAGAGTTCACTAAGAATAAACATATTACTTCTTCAACTAAAGTAATACATTGTAAACACTTGGTCATATTCACCTTCAAAAATATTAAAGTGACTATGTTAGTATTTTCCATTGTGGTTAGGGTAGGTCTACTAACTTCATCATCAAAGGGAAAATATTACTAAGTCTTGGGTTTTCCATTTGGGTCAATGGTTGGAAAAAAACAACTTGTTATTCTTCAACTTGTGTGAATTGCTTCTAGACCTCATGTGATTGCCTTCTTGAAGATCATCTTCATGCTTCTATTGTAGTTTTGTTCCTTGGATGGATTTTTCTCTTGGTCTTGATAAATTCTTCTGGGCTTTCACTTCACTAATTGGTTTGGGTATGGGATGGGCACAAATACTACTAAGTCAAATTGGAAAGAAAATAAGAAGAAGGATAGGAAGAGAGAGGGAAAATCTCTTCTCCTTGATTTCTTCATACTCTTGTACTTCATTGAGTTTCTTCTTGTTGCTTGTGGAGTCTAAGTCCTTCCTTAAATTTCTTCAATGATATTCCTCATAGCTCTTCATGTTGCCACCAAGTTGATATTGAAGTTTTATTCTTGTGCTTGAGTCTTGATCTCCATTTTGCTAACTTGATGATTTCTTGAAGCAAGAATGGGGGATGGAGAAGTAGATAGAATACTAAGGTGCTAGTGTTTGAGGTTCACTACTTGGTAATTGTCGCACCCGGACTTCTAGAGGATACTCACAGTCCGCTAAACAGTAGAGCAAATGGCTTACGGGGCATACCGGCACCCGCATCTCAATATGAGCAGGCCAACACGTAAACGTGTGACAACCATTCTCTACTATCCATCGTTTGCGTAAACCATCCCATAGAAATCTGACTACTTCCGGTGACGTACTTCATAACATACACACATGGTACGTCAACGGCATTTGAACAAGTGATATCACAACATATCTCTAAGACACAAAAGATTGAAATAAGTTGCAAATAGCTCTCACTAGAGCAGAGATAGCAAATACAATCATCCAGAGGACACATGTCCCAACAATTCATCATTACATCACAGCGGAAGCATCCAAAGTGTCTGAGTACAGACAAGATCCAAATAGGCCTAAGAGGCCGGAAACGAAAAGACGGAGCCCATCCACGATGTCTCGGATCCTGCCCGGGTCCGCTATCTACTCGTCAGCAGCCTCGTCATACTCCACGTAGTAGCCACCATGGGGATCCTCGGAAACGTAGTCTGCGGAAACCACAGCCCCAAAGGGGTCAGTACAGACAAGTACTGGCAAGCAAGACTCACAAGATACCAAAGTGTACCCGGCAACACCAAGTACAGATGCTTTGGGCTCAACGGAAGAATAGGTGATACAAAAGATGCGGCAGCGGGCTGCTCTAACCAACTACAGAAACATGCTACAACTTCCGGCTAACAGAAAGGGATAAGATAACGTATCGTATCCAACTACTACTAACCTCAAAAAAACCCATCCTGGATCTCGCCCCTTATCCAAAGAAGCAATCCGAGGATAACTCACACAGTTGGATTAATGATGGTTCAAGTTATTGTGTCAATAAGACTATTACTAGTCAAGTTATCATTAGTTAGGTGTAAGTTGTGCTGAGTACTTGTTAGCCAGTACTTTCACCAAGTCATCCATAACCGCGGACAACACGGCTTCTCGAGAAGATTTACCCTGCAGGGATGCACCAATTTGGCCGTACACGTAAGAATAACCCGCCAGATGGAATGACCCTTCCACCAAGCGGGGCACTCAACACAACTCAACTCTTCTTCGCATCAAGCCCAAAGAACCCCGTGCAATTGAGCGCACGGCTAATCAAGCCCCACGAAGAAAATGGGACCCTCATAGCACTCTAAGAACGTGTCTCCCTAAATGCCGACTACAAAAGTTTCCACCCTGGCCTCGGGTTCGTACCTGCATATGCGTGCGGCAAATGGAAAGCCCGAACTAAATGAGGCGATTTGGACGAGATGCGAATCGAATCAAATTGAGGGGGGCTCCCATACACGCTTCCCACATGCGGATAGTGCGCTCATCATGGATCAGTAGACAAGACCCCTTTCCTAATTAGGGTCGACACTAGCAGGCCTCAAAACCACGCCGGGCCTCCTGCCGGTGCCTTATCATCAAATTATTATTATTACCCATAACATTAACATGATTGTTGTTTAACATCGAGCCCCAGAACATAATAAATATGGTGAATTAACGGACAGGAGACTCGAGCATAAACAACCCTAAGCATGCTAGTAAGACACAGGCAACAAGCAACAGGGTTATAGGTGTGGAGGTGAGGCTATATCAGGTATACAGGATAACATGTGATAGGATCGAACAAAGCAACGATTCATAAGTCTAGCAGGATAGACAACGGAAAGTATCGGTATCCAGTGTGGAAAGGAACACAATGGTTCATGTGAGTGAATACTTGCCTGCAAACTCAGCAGCCTGGTACTGAGCTAACTCCTCAGAAGTAGTGTCGTAAACCTCGTCTGTCTCAACGTCGTCGTCTATTCGAGAAGAAGCAAACAAACAACGCAGAGAGACAAACAAATCAATAACATGGCATAATGCACAATCATGGGATGATGCATGACAATTTAACTGATGCATCAAAATAAGCTAGTTGACACGATAACCAAATTAAATGGGCCCATATGCAATTTGGATTGCATATGGAAAGCCCATGAATTAAGGTTGGTTTAGATGAACTACAACTAAACAACATGTGAAAGTGGATTAGCATGATGCCTGGATGAGGAAAACAGAAATAAAACAACAATAGCTTCAATTTGAAATGAAGTTTACCAAGTTTGGAATTTTATTTATTAAGTTATGAAAAATTGGCTCCTTAAAGGAGTTACACAAGCATTTGTTGTTTTCACCAATTTTAATTGTTCAAAATAAATAACAAAATTCATATTTGGAAAGAACACAAAATTTTAGGTGGCATACATGTTTCATTTGTTGAAAAAGGATTTAAAATGAATTAATTATGAATTAAACAAGTTTAAACAAGGTTTGAATGAATTTAATTCAAGTTTGAAATTATTTGAATTTTTTATTTGTTCAAAACATTTAATAAAATTCATATTTGAAAATATTATATTTTTCTGGTTTGAAAACATATTTTACATGTTCAAAAAGAATTTAATTTGACCAAGTTATGAATTTAGCAATTTTAAATGATTTAAACAAGGTTTAAATTATTTAACCAATTTTAATTATTCAAAACATGAAACAAAGTTTATATTTGAAAAGGTGGTTCAATTTGACATGGAAAACATATTTTATATGTGCCATTTGAATTAAGTTTGAAATAGTTATGAATTTAATCAAATTTGTAATGAGTTGTTTGAATTTGAATTTTAAAACAATTTGAAATGTTCAAAACAGAAAAAAAAATGAGTTAAACAGGTAGAGAAATAAATTTGGTGCAGAATACATATTTTATTTATATTATTTGGATTTGATTTGCAAAAGATATTCAAATTTGAAATTTGTGGGCTAAACTGTAATTTTAAAACTATACAGATTTGGTACAGGGGCCTAGCTGCAAAAAATAAGTTTCAAACAGGCCCCTGGGGCTTTTCTCACGCGAGGCAGAGCAGCCCTGGGTCACTGGCAGTGGGCCATTGCCCAGCTGTACGCCCGCGTGGCGCGCGTGTGCGTGCTGCGTGGCAACCACTGTCACCGACAGGTGGGGCACGCGTGCATGCGTGGCAAAGGCAAAAAGTTGGGGATTTAATCCCGCGGAGGCAAGGATCGAACCCTCGACCTCGAGCGCGTGGGCGCAGCGCTGCTGCCACTGCGCTGTTGCGCGTTTGTTGACAGTATAGGAGCATGAGGGAGGATAAGGTTCAGTTAGCGTGTGCTAACTGACGAAACTGAATTTTATTCAGGTGACTGAACCACGGCGAGGCACCGACAGCGAGCTGCTGCCCTGCTGCTGCTGCGTGCTCGTGCGCGTTGTGTGCAAGAGGTACGTGCGCGTGCAGAGAGGATGCAGAGAGGGAGGGGAGCGAGGTGGATGCTGTGCTCACCGGGAGGGAGGAAGAAGGGCTCGGTGCTCGACGGCGACAGAAACTGACAACGGCGACAGCGACAGGGATGGCGGCGATGATCCGGTGGCTCTCAGCCACCGAGGAGGTGTCGAGGAGGGAGAGGGAGCTACGGGGAGTTCGTTCCCGTGGCTAGCCTGCGTGGAGGCTAGCCATAACGGCGGCGATCACCGGAGATTCAGGTCGCTGCGGTGGTGGTGGCGCAGAGAGATGTAGAGGAGGGAGGAGAAGAAGGAAGAAATGGCGGCGGCGGCGCGAGGGAGAGAGAGGTGGAGAGCTAGGGCACGGGAGGAGCTCGAGGGTGAGCTATAAGGAGGAGGGGAACGCGCGGTGGCCGTTCCCTCCGCCGTACCGTCGACGTGGGCGTGCTGGATGCGCGCCGTACAGGAGGACGAAAGGGTAAGGGGCTGGTGGGCTGGGCTCAGCCCACTAGCCTGCCTCTCCCTCCCTGCTATTTTTTTTTATCTGTTCTGTTTTTATTTTGCTGAAAAAGAAAAGGAAAGAAATGAAAGGGTTTTTGGGGTTAGAAAAATTAGGAAAAATTTGTATAGTTTATTTATGGTAACAGCAACATTGTGCAACTTTTGTTTTCCAAAAAATTTAAATTATGTTGCTGTTTGTATTTTTATTTGAATTTGAGTGAAATTGATATTAAATGAATAATTGAAACTTAAGCAATTTAAAAGCTTTTAATTTCAAGTTTATTTGAAACAAATGATTGGAGTGTTTTGTAAATTTCATAAATTTCAAAAAGGTTGCTGTTTGGAAATTTAATTGAATTTTGAATGAAATTTGAATTAATTAGATTATTTAACTTAAGCAAGTTAATGGTTTGTTCTTCCAACTTTAATGGAAACAAAATGATGTTTGGGTTTGAAATTTTCATTTGAAAATTTGTAACAGAACAAGTATGAAACAAAATTTGAAATTTGGTTTGAAAATTCAAATAGAAAACAAGGGAAAACAAAAGGAAAACAAATGAAATCAAATGAAACAAATGCAATGCTTAAGATGCCATGATGCAAAACATAATTTAACAAAAAGCAAACATTCTAAAGGTTGTTTTCATACTTGGGATGTTACAAAACGCCCCCCCTTGAAGGAATCGCGCCCCGAGATTCCTACTGAGAAGAGAAAAGGTCCGGATACTTCTTGCGAAGATCCTCTTCGGTCTCCCACGTTGCCTCTTTATCAGAATGATGGGACCACTGCACTTTCAAGAACTTGGTGCTCTTGTTGCGAGTTTTGCGCTCGGTCTCATCGAGAATTCGAACAGGGTGCTCCTCATAAGAGAGATCTTCTTGCAGTTCAATGGAATCATGATCAACTGCACGATCTGGATCTTTGAAACACGTCTTAAGCTGTGACACGTGAAACACATCGTGCACCTTGGATAGCTTTTCTGGAAGTTCAAGACGATAGGCATTTTCCGCACGCCTTGAGAGAATGTTGAAGGGACCAATGTATCTCGGTGCAAGCTTTCCTTTGACACCAAAACGATGAGTGCCTCTGAGGGGAGTTACACGGAGATATGCTTTGTCACCAGGTGCATAGATCATATCCCTGTGCTTGCTGTCATAGTAGCTTTTCTGACGAGACTGAGCAATCTTGAGATTGTCACGAATGATGCGAACTTTCTCTTCGGCTTCCTTGACAATGTCAGGGCCTAAGAGTGAACGTTCACCAGCTCCAGACCAATTGATTGGACTCCTGCATCTGCGGCCATAGAGAGCCTCAAATGGTGCCATGCCTAGGCTTGCCTGGAAGCTGTTGTTGTAGGAGAATTCAGCGTATGGAAGACATTCCTCCCATTTCATGCCAAAAGAGATACCACATGCTCTGAGCATATCCTCGAGAATCTGATTGACTCTTTCGACTTTCCCTTGAGACTGAGGGTGATAAGCTGTGCTGAACAGAAGTTTGGTGCCCAATGCTTCTTGAAAGCTTTTCCAGAAATGAGAAGTGAAGATGCTTCCACGGTCTGAGATTATTTCCAATGGAACACCGTGAAGAGGAACAATCTTTGCTGTGTAGAGCTCTGATAACTGACTAACTGAGATTGTTTCTTTGACAGGAAAGAAGTGAGCTACTTTAGTGAGACGATCAATGACAACGAAGAATGCATCGTTGCCCTTCTTGGACTTTGGGAAACCCGTGACGAAGTCCATTTCAATCATGTCCCACTTCCACTCAGGGATTTTCAGAGGTTGGAGAAGACCGGCTGTTTTCTGATGAACTGCCTTAACACGTTGACAAACATCGCATTCAGAAACGTATTGAGCAATTTCACGTTTCATGCCAGGCCACCAATACAATGTCTTGAGATCCTGGTACATCTTTGTACTTCCAGGGTGTATGGAGAGAGGAGTTTCATGAGCCTCCTTGAGAATGACATCTTTGAGACTTTGAACTTGAGGAACTGCAATGCGTCCTTTGAAGAACACAGTTCCCTTGTCATGAATTGAGAAGGACTTAAATTTCTCCTTGCCTTCTTTGATGTGTTCTACCATCTTCTTGATTTCAGCATCACGAAGTTGTTCAGAACGAACCTTGTCCTCGAGAGTTGGACTAGCTGTCAAGTTTGCAAGATAGCCTTGAGGAACAAGACCAAGGTTCAGCTTCTGGAATTCTTCATGAAGAGGAGGTTGGCTTTCCATGATCATGAGATTATTGCAATACGACTTGCGATGAGAGCATCGGCCATAACATTAGCCTTGCCTGGAGTGTAAGAAATGGTAAGATCAAAGTCCTTAATCTTTTCAATCCATCTCCTTTGCCCGAGGTTTAGATCTGGTTGAGTGAAGATGTATTTCAGACTCTTATGATCGGAAAAGATTTCAGTGCGATTAACCAACAAGTATTGTCTCCATTTCTTGAGGGCAAAAACAACTGCTGCAAGTTCAAGGTCATGAGTGGGATAATTGAGCTCATGTGCGTTCAACTGACGTGAAGCATAAGCCACAACTTGACGTTCTTGCATAAGAACTGCACCTAGACCTTGGAGAGAAGCATCACAGAATATTTGGAAAGGTTTGGAAGGATCTGGGCCAACCAGAACTGGTGTAGAAGTGAGTTTAGTCTTCAGGAGATTGAAACTTTCATCACATTGTGGAGACCAAACGAACTTCTTGTCCTTCTTTGTGAGATCAGTGAGAGGTTTGGCAATCTTGGAAAAGTTTTGGACGAAACGACGGCAATAGCTAGCCAAGCCAAGAAAACTTCTTACTTGCTTCACCGTCTTTGGAGGTTTCCAATCAACAATTGCTTTAACCTTTTCTGGATCAATGGCTATGCCCTTGGCTGAGATGACATGACCAAGGTAAGCAACTTCTGAAATCCAGAACTCACATTTGGAGAACTTGGCATAGAGATGATGCTCGCGAAGCTTCATGAGAGTGAGACGAAGGTGTTCTTCATGTTCTTCCTCGGATTTTGAGTAGACAAGAATGTCATCGAGATATACCACAACGAACTTGTCGAGGTATTCATGGAAGACAGAATTCATGAGTCGAGAGAATGTCGCCGGTGCATTGGTGAGACCAAAGGACATGACGGTGAATTCATATAGACCGTAGCGAGTGGTGAAGGCTGTCTTTGGAATATCCTCTTTTCTGATCTTTATTTGATGGTAACCCATTCTCAAGTCCAACTTGGAGAATATTGAGGCTCCAGCAAGTTGATCAAAAAGATCATCAATACGAGGAATTGGATACTTGTTTTTGATGGTTTTCTCGTTAAGAGGACGATAGTCAACAACGAGTCTCTTTGTGTGATCCTTCTTCGCAACGAACAGAGTTGGGCAACCCCAAGCCGATGAACTAGGTTGAATGTAACCTTTTTCCATGTACATATCAATTTGTTCCTTTAACAACTTCAGCTCGGGAGTTCCTATCTTCTACGGATGCTTAGAGATTGGAGCAGTACCTGGCTCAAGTTCGATCACGAACTCAACAGCTCTGTCCGGAGGCATCCCTCGCAACTCTTCTGGAAAGACGTCAGGGAATTCGCAAACCACCGGAACATTTTCAAGTGAAGGTAGAGGTTTTGCATCGAGGTTGCACAGCTGAATGGAACTTGATTCATGTGGAGAATAGACTATCTGGCCAGAGGGGTGGAACAGAGTTATTGACTTCTGAGCACAGTCAATCCTTGCTTTATTGGTCTTCAGCCAATCCATACCAAGAATGACATCAATGTCAGAACTTCCCAGCAACATGAGAGAGGCAAGTAAAATGTGGCCTCCAATTAGGATTTGATTGTCCTTACTTATCTTGGAAGTCAACATTTGAGATCGCGGGGAGTGAACAGTGATTTGATTGCTTAGTGGAACCACAATTAGGTTGTTTGTTGTGGCAAAGGTTTTTGACACAAAAGAATGCGATGCTCCGGTATCAAACAACACTTTAGCTGGAAAAGAGTTTACGGGTAATATACCGAGAACGACGTCAGGAGCTTCCTCAGCTTTGTCGATCTTGACATGATTCACCCTTGCGGTCCTCCCGACAGGCCTGTTGTTGGAGTTGAAGGCCTTAGGCGGGGGAGCGCGCACCATTGCCTGGTTTGTGTTGGGACGAGGTGGTGGTGGAGGTAGCTGCCTCTGCGTGCACTTGCCGGCGTAGTGCCCCGTCTGCTTGCACTTGTAGCAAGTGACGACACGAGGAGGCCCTGGCCTTGGCTGCCCCATCGAAGCCCTTGGATCATGCATCTGAACAGGGTTGGGTGGGCGGGGAGCGAAGCCTGGAGAAGCTTGGGCATATGGAGCCCGAGTGACAGCACCATTTGGCACCCAGATGCGGCGCTTCTGCGGAGGGGTGGTCATGTTGGAGGAGGAACCACCCTCACGCGAGTGCTTGCGAGACTCCTCGAACGCCTTGCGCCCATTTTCTTCATTGAGCGCGGTGTTAACGAGCTCCTCGAAGTTGTTGGCCTTGATGTTGGTGAGGGCATACTTGAGTTCCGGGTTAAAACCTCTGCGGAACCTTGCCATCTTCTTAGCTTCAGTGGACACCTCATCACCAGCGTAACGAGCGAGGCGATTGAACTCACTCTGATAGCCGATGACGTCCAACTTTCCCTGCTTGAGTGAGCAAAACTCTTCACGCATCCTTTCCATGAGACCATCTGGAATGTGGTGCTTCAGGAAGGCTTCCTTGAAACAACCCCACGTGATTGGAAAGCCAGCTCTCATGGCCTGGTAGTTCTCCCACCAAGTAGCTGCCTGACCCTTCAGCAGATAGGAGGCATACTTGAACTTGTCTTCCTCAGCAACGTGAGCAATCTCCAGAGCCTTAGCTATCTCACGGATCCAGTCATCAGCGTCCAGAGGCTCGCGTGTGGCCACGAAAGCTCTCGGACCCAGACTGAGGAACTCCTTGATGCTGACTCGTGGAGCCGTCTGGTTGTTGTGCTGATTAGTCTGAAACTTGGCCATCTGTGCCATGACTTGGGTCATCTGAGTCAACAGCTCCGTGATTGGCGGTGGCTCAGGCGGGTTGTTCCTTGTTGGCGGCATCCTGAATGGAAATGAATTTTAGCACAACAATAGAAAAGGATAGACTTGGAAACCGAAAGAGAGATTATTCCGACGCATGAATAGATAACCAGGAGGTACATCATCACATGTTCAAATACATCAGAATATCCAACACACTGAAGGGAATATGCCCGAGAGGCAATAATAAAATGGTTATTATCTTATTCCTTGTTTATGATGAATGTTTATTTCTCATGCTAGAATTGTATTAACCGGAAACGTTGATACATGTGTGCTTAATAAACAAACAATGGTTCCTAGTAAAGCCTCTCTTTTAACTAGCTCGTTGATTAATAGATGATCAAGGTTTCCTGATCATGAACATTGGATGTTATTAATAACGGGGTCATGTCATTAGAAGAATGATGTGATGAACATATACCCAAAGATAATATAGCAATGCGATCAAGTCATTTAGTTTACATTGTTATATCAAACATACGAAGTAACTTATTCCTTAGACCATGAGATCATGTCAATCACTGATACCGGAAGAGTGCTTTGATGGCATCAAACGTCACACCGTAACAGGGTGACTATAAAGGTGTCGTTAAGTATTCGTAAAGTATTAGTTGAGGATCATGGATCAAGAGTGGGATTTGTCCATCCAAATGACGAAGAGATATACTCTGGGCCCTCTCGGTGATATCACATCGAAACCGCTTGCAAGCACGTGATATGATCACAAAGGATGTTATATCACGGGAACGAGAAAAGAGTACTTGTCGGTAACGAGATTGAACAAGGTATGGTTGATACCAATGATCGAATCTCGGACAAGTAAAATATCGCGAGACAAAGGGAATAGTTCACGGCGTTGTTGGTTCACACGATCACGAGAGTCATCGTTGAATATATAGGAGTCATCACGGATCTCCAGATCCCGCTGTTGATTATTGATCGGAGAGGAGTCTCGATCATGTCTATCTTATTCGCGAACCGTAGGGTGACACACTTAAGGTTCGATGACGCATTTGAGAGGATACGGAATATCGGAGAAAAGTTTGGACAGCACCGAAATTGTTTCGGGGAATATTGAAATAGTCACCGAAATTGTTTCGAGTAATTTTGAAATAGTTCAAGGGGATTCTTATCAAATGGTTGTTAATAGATTTAACAACTAACTCAAGGGGTTATATGTTAATGTTTGTTAATGGAATTAACAAATATTAAAATAAAGAAATAAAATTGTTTTATTTATTTATTAAAGAAAACCCTTGGGATTTTGAGTGGGAATTCATGGAAGAATGAGTGGGTTGAGTGGAGACTCCACTCACATGATGAGGGAGAGGTGGAGGCAGCCAAAAATTCGTGGCTGCCATCCCCTCCTATAAAAGGAGGGGTGAGAGCTCCCTCTCCCACTACACACACTTGTGTCATCTCTTCCTCCCTCCTGCCGCTGCTCCACCACTTGTTCGTGCGCTTGGCGAAGCCCTGAGCAATGTTTTTCTCCACCACACCACGTCGTCGTGCTGCTGGAGTTCCGAGGGATCCTCTACTTCCGCGCCCCGCTGGAACGAGGGAACGGAGGTCGTCATCAACCGTACGTGTGACCGATCACGGATGCACCGCCGGATTGCGGTGCCATCTTCTCGCTATCGGGATCGGTGTGAGTACGACTACGCCAACAACGAGATTTGATCTCGTACCACTTTGAGTCTTCGAGGGTATGTGTTCTCCTTAACCCTCTTGTTGCCCGTTGCACTTCGTCTCCTAGATTAGATCTTGGCCTTTCGGGTATCTCTCGCCTAGGAAAATTTTTGTTTTCTATGCTACGTCCCCTTCAGTGGTATCAGAGCCGGATCTATGCGTAGATGTTTTGTACGGGTAGAACACATAGGTGTATGTGGGCGTTGATGATCATGTTATTACCTCCTTGACTATTTTATGATCTTAGTGGCATAGTGGGATGAAGCGGCCCGGACTAACCTTACATGTCCACGTACATGAGACTTGTTCCACAACTGACATGCAACTTGTATTGCATAAGTGGCTTGCGGGTGTCTGTTTCTCCTACTATAGTTAAGATCTAATCTATGAAGGGTTGTTAAAAATGTGTTTATCAACGTTGTGGTTGATGTTCGTAGGTATGAACGGTTCTATCCTCGAAAGCCCTAAGCCACGTAAAATATGCAAAAATAAATTAGAAGCGTCTAACTAGTTTTTGCTGGGCATGTGAATTGATATGGTCAATATTACAAATTTGATTATGAGATGATCTATTTTGTAAATTATTGATATACCGGAAGGTATCCATATGGTTGTCTTCTTATTGATGGACAATCAAGTTTGGGGTACCGTGGTACTTGGTACCACGCCGGTGGAATGATTGAGATCATACCATAATGCACATGATGGAGATCAAGTGCAAGAAGGACCATATCATATCACGTTATCCTTTCATGTGATGTTTGTGATGTTAATCCTTTTTATGCATCTTGTGTTGCTTAGATAACGATGTTAGCATTATAAGATGATCCCTCTCACTTAATATCAAGATAATAATGTGTTCTTCCTTAAGTATGCACCGTTAAGAAAGTTCGTCGTTTCGAGACACCACGTGATGATCGGGTGTGATAGACTCAACGTTCGCATACAACGGGTGTTTTCAAGCCTAGCATGTACAGACATGGCCTTGAAACACACGCAATACTACGGTTCTACTTGGCGAGCCTAGCATGTACAGACATGGCCTCGGAACACGTAACCGAAAGGTAAAGCATGAGTCATATGGATGATATGATGAACATGTCAATGTTCGCCTTTGAAGCTACATCATCTCACGTGATGATCGGTTTTGGTGTAGTGAATTTGGTTCGTGTAATCACTAAAGACGACTAAGAGGGATGTTGTTTTTGAGTGGGAGTTCATGGCTTAATTTGAATTAACTTGAACTTATTTATCATGAACAACAAATCAAAGTGAATTTGCACAACTTGTAGTAGTCATTGGCATCCTCATAACTATCTTACACTTAGATTGTTAATTGAGATATAACTGTTATGATCTGGTAAATACCATTTAAGATTGGTACCGTATTAGTGAAATTTAAAATTGAGTCCTATCGTAAATTTTTGGTATTTCCTACCTAGCTCCATGTGGTTAATGATTGATTAATCTAGAGAGCAAATAATTCCTACTTAGAATCCAGAGTCATGGTTGCTTCCGTATTACTTTATCTTCAAAAGAATGTTTTGTTGATCAAGGTGATTTAGGGACTGAAAAGAGTTGTTTTCAGAAACAATCAAGTGAAAGATATATTGATATCTAGAAACTTATTTGTGGCAACATGACTGAGTATAATTTAGCGTGACAATGTTTGCTTATATTATCTGAATATATGCAATGATTGAAGACGCTAGGCGTTTGAATATTCCAAGAAATTGGATGCTAAAAATTATCCTCTAAATTCCTTCCTTCGAGCTATAAGAGCTTAATCATAAAATTGTTATGATGGGATGGATTAGAAGTATGGGTAAAGTAGTTTACCTTACTTGGAAAATGCTAAGAGTGGAATCTAGAAGAATGCTATTAATATGGTGATATTAGTAGAACAATCAAACTCAAAGTATGACTCAATGGGTGATAGTATATGACTAACACGCCAAAGAAAATGAGCTAGTAAGACTAGCATTGTTTGATGTTGAATGATTCTTCTATAAAGGAAAGGGAATATTGAAAATAGAATTACAAATAGATATATGGCAGAAAAGAAGATAACTGGAAAAGTCCAGCTCAGGAGTATATACTTGATATACAAGATATAGATGTATTACTAGTTAACAAAGTATTTTTGGTATTTTGATACCACATTGGTTGGTATGAGTTGTCATACAAAGCAACGCAATGAAAGAAATACAAGGGCCTAAAAGGAACTAGTAATAGATGTGGAATCGATTATGACAAGAACATAAATAAAGTGTTATTGTGTTCATTGTCGTATCGAACCAACCAGTCAAGATTTATTTGAAGAACTTAATAATTTGTTATTTTGTTCTAGTCTTTTGTGAGAACAAATGAGATTGTTCTAACTATGATCATATTCCATAATTGATGGATATGTTAATATAAATCATGTTGGTAAAGTAAACATCTATAAGACTAAATGCTAAACGTTGCAAGACGTTGAAGAGTTTCACTTAAATTGTGACACCACCATTTTAGTTCATATCGGAAAGGAAAACATGAAGGAACTCCATATTGATGGACTTCCGGAGTCATTTTATTGACGCTTGTGAGACCTCTTCCAAAAGATGACTAGAATTCCGTTCTTAGGCCAAAGTAGAATGGACGACTAATTTAGTGGAGATTATACATATTGATGTATATAGTCCATTATGTGTAGTCATGTATGGTGGATTAATTTTTCCTTCATAAAATTCTGTCGATGATTTAAGTAGATATGTGAGTATATCTATTTAAAGGGAACAGAGTTTGACATTTTGAATTGGTTCAAAAGGTTGTTAATATGAAGTTAAAATCAATGTAACAAGATAATCAAGTATTTATGATTGGATCATAAAGGATAAAGTTTGAGTTACAAGTTTAGCAAAACATCTGAGAAGTTGCAAAATTGTTCTACAACTTATACTTCTCGAATACCCCACATTAGATTGGAGTATTCAAAAGACAAAATCAAACCCTGTTTGACATGGTAAGATTAATAAAATTGCCATTATATGTTTGTAGTTTATACATTAAGGACAACCGCTTTTACACTGAAAAGAGCACCATCATGATCCGTTGAAATTGACAACATATAAGATATGGTTTGGGTAATGACCTGAATTGTCATTTTTCTTAAGTTTTGGTATGCATAGCATGTGTAAAATGTTTACAACCAAAATAGGATAAATATATGTTTATAAGGTTATCCCAAATAAAACATTGGTTATTTATCCTATCACCGAACCAAAAGACAAATGTTGTTTGTCAGAAAGGGTTGATTTCTCGAGAAAGTAGTTCTTGCGAAACAAGTGAGTGGGAGCACGGTACAAACTCAACAAGATTACAGAATCTCCGTTATCATGTCAAGAGTAGCGCAGCACTGGAAGTTGTTCCGGGGTTTACTATTTTGACTAAGTAGAAGACACTACAAATGTTGTAGATACTTCAAATGAGTTTGCGAACTGTAGCAGAAAAGTCCAAAAACTTTGTACTTTGAACAACTTGTGGTTTAAGTATAAAGTGTTGTTTTGACAACAAAGGACCTGGACCTTATAAAGGAAGCAAATGATGGGCACTGACTTCGTAAAATTGACTATGAGTCATTATATCCGCCATAGTATCCTTGTATGAATATCAAGTATGTGACTTGGTAGTCCTTTCAATAGGAATGATGCCTAACGATAGCAAAAGGGTCTATATAGCGACAAAGACATGGATACTTATCGAAAAGTTGTTTTCGACGAAGTTCAAAGAGTTCACTACTACAAGATTTTGATCTTCCGTAGTGATGCTTAGTCTTTGCAGATAGTTCTAGCAAAGTTACATATTATGATATGGATGTTGAATAACAAAACCAATTCTCCTCTCGAGGAAGTTTGTTCAAGGATGTGTACTTGACACAGTCTGAGAGTTTTGTAAAATTCAAAAGGTTGCTAGAAAGGCATGCGCACTTCAATGGTTGAAGTGAGCATAACGAAGTTGAAATCTTTACCTTAATGAAGTTATCAAAAGAGTTTGATTCCATCATGAATGATAAAGATGCTTGTAGAGTTACAAGAAATTAAGTGGGAGCGTTATGACATATTTCCAATACTTTATGTAGATGACATATGGTTGATTGGAAAATATGTATTTTAAATTAACACGGTTAAGATTTCATATTGATGAAAGGCTTAGAAGATATTGGGCATCGATATCTATAAAAGATGGATTGAAGCGCCTGATATGATTGAAGCCAAATTACATAGATGAAATATTGAAGTAAGTCAATATACAATTGATAAGAAGGAGTTCTTGTCACATGGAAAATAGTTGAGCAAGATTCATGTGTTTTGACACATGATGAGCATCATTGAAATTGAGATTTCTAAGTCATGTTTCCATGCTATGTACACAACCAGATGAGTCCTATGCTATAAAATGTTATAGTAGGATAATTCATATGATGATTAGACAACAGTGGGAGAGATCCTTGTGTCATTTTAGAAATGCTAAGGATATGTTTTCCTATATAGTAATGACAAAATAATAGTTGTAATATGTTACACTAATAGTCTTGTCATTTATTCAAGTAATTTTATCTCAATTAAAATATGTGATGAAGGGTAGCACAATAGGATGGAAGAAAGTTCCATGCTGGATTTGAAAGAGTTTCAAAATTAAAATATTGTGACAGATACTACAACAAAGGCTAAAGTATATCGTTGTGTTGACAACTAATTATAAGCCTATTTTGTGTCAAGGAGTTCTTTATTGAACTTGGTGAATTTCCAAGAATGCTGAAACTATGAAGCTACATTTTCACAATGTTAGTAACATCAGTTTAAGCTGAGGAATTAAGGTATCACCGGAACTTGGTGAGTTTCCAAGAATGCTAACACTATGAAGCTACATTTTCACAATGTTAGTGACATCAGTTTAAGCTGAGGAATTAAGTTTTCACGAATTGACTATATATATACAAAGCCATCTCATTAGAGAATGAGTGATGCGTGTAGACGCAAAGAACATGCAAATACAATAGGACCTGAACAGTTCAGATCTTTTTGATGATGTTTACCGCATGCGAAGCATGGTAATAACACTGGTACGCCATATGTGTTAAAGTGCTTACAGACTAGATTATTGACTCTAGTGCAAGTGGGAGACTGAAGGGAATATGCCCGAGAGGCAATAATAAAATGGTTATTATCTTATTCCTTGTTTATGATGAATGTTTATTTCTCATGCTAGAATTGTATTAACCGGAAACGTTGATACATGTGTGCTTAATAAACAAACAATGGTTCCTAGTAAAGCCTCTCTTTTAACTAGCTCGTTGATTAATAGATGATCAAGGTTTCCTGATCATGAACATTGGATGTTATTAATAACGGGGTCATGTCATTAGAAGAATGATGTGATGAACATATACCCAAAGATAATATAGCAATGCGATCAAGTCATTTAGTTTACATTGTTATATCAAACATACGAAGTAACTTATTCCTTAGACCATGAGATCATGTCAATCACTGATACCGGAAGAGTGCTTTGATGGCATCAAACGTCACACCGTAACAGGGTGACTATAAAGGTGTCGTTAAGTATTCGTAAAGTATTAGTTGAGGATCATGGATCAAGAGTGGGATTTGTCCATCCAAATGACGGAGAGATATACTCTGGGCCCTCTCGGTGATATCACATCGAAACCGCTTGCAAGCACGTGATATGATCACAAAGGATGTTATATCACGGGAACGAGAAAAGAGTACTTGTCGGTAACGAGATTGAACAAGGTATGGTTGATACCAATGATCGAATCTCGGACAAGTAAAATATCGCGAGACAAAGGGAATAGTTCACGGCGTTGTTGGTTCACACGATCACGAGAGTCATCGTTGAATATATAGGAGTCATCACGGATCTCCAGATCCCGCTGTTGATTATTGATCGGAGAGGAGTCTCGATCATGTCTATCTTATTCGCGAACCGTAGGGTGACACACTTAAGGTTCGATGACGCATTTGAGAGGATACGGAATATCGGAGAAAAGTTTGGACAGCACCGAAATTGTTTCGGGGAATATTGAAATAGTCACCGAAATTGTTTCGAGTAATTTTGAAATAGTTCAAGGGGATTCTTATCAAATGGTTGTTAATAGATTTAACAACTAACTCAAGGGGTTATATGTTAATGTTTGTTAATGGAATTAACAAATATTAAAATAAAGAAATAAAATTGTTTTATTTATTTATTAAAGAAAACCCTTGGGATTTTGAGTGGGAATTCATGGAAGAATGAGTGGGTTGAGTGGAGACTCCACTCACATGATGAGGGAGAGGTGGAGGCAGCCAAAAATTCGTGGCTGCCATCCCCTCCTATAAAAGGAGGGGTGAGAGCTCCCTCTCCCACTACACACACTTGTGTCATCTCTTCCTCCCTCCTGCCGCTGCTCCACCACTTGTTCGTGCGCTTGGCGAAGCCCTGAGCAATGTTTTTCTCCACCACACCACGTCGTCGTGCTGCTGGAGTTCCGAGGGATCCTCTACTTCCGCGCCCCGCTGGAACGAGGGAACGGAGGTCGTCATCAACCGTACGTGTGACCGATCACGGATGCACCGCCGGATTGCGGTGCCATCTTCTCGCTATCGGGATCGGTGTGAGTACGACTACGCCAACAACGAGATTTGATCTCGTACCACTTTGAGTCTTCGAGGGTATGTGTTCTCCTTAACCCTCTTGTTGCCCCTTGCACTTCGTCTCCTAGATTAGATCTTGGCCTTTCGGGTATCTCTCGCCTAGGAAAATTTTTGTTTTCTATGCTACGTCCCCTTCACACACCACAAATGGTTCGAATGCCAAAGGATAACTAAACATAGCTAAGAATGGATACATCGGTACTCCCATGCTCATCACGCAGGACGGCGGCTAGGAGTACGGAGAGAGGTACGGTGAGGAGCACGCCCACGAAAGTAGGTAGAACGACGATCCACGTAGATCTGACGTGGTCTGAGAGCGACTCTAGGTGTGGTGAAGTACATAGCGTCGACTACCTGTGCTCCAAAGCGCGGAATCCCAGTGTAACCAGCACCAAGGTTGAGGAGTGGACCTCTGATCGGCTCGTAACCTCCAGCATCTGGCAGACGACGACCAACTGGCCGATCGAAACGTGCAAAGCGCTCGTCTCCGACAAAGTCTGTGGTGTAAGTCGCCAGACGAGTCAAAGCAAGGTAAAGCTGCTCTCTGACTGAAGCCAACTCCTGAGATAGTGTGCTGGCAACTGCGTCACTGTGCCTCACAAACTGAGCGGTGGTGTGCAGCCTGGAGTTATCATGCTCGTAGACATCCAAGTTGTCGTAGAGAGTGAAGTGAGCTCCCTCCGAAGTGATGTAACCACGGGGGATGTGGCGATAGATGGAATCGTCAAATCCCCAGTAGTCGGCACGAAGGACGGTGAGGCTCACATAAGCTGCCTGCTGCACAGCCATATCCACTGTGGAACCTACTGCCTCGTAGCGGTGGACTACGCTCATGCCATCATTTGACAGGATGTAGACGACAGCCTGGTAGTAGGTCTGGTCAAACTCTCGCTGCTGCTCGTAGACCTGGTACTCTGGTGCCCAACGGAACCCCAGAAAAGTGACCATGTCTCTCAGCATCTCCGGATAACCGACAGTGCTCTCGCAACGAGTCATACGAACCACCTGCGGGTAGAACCTGAGATCCATCTGCAGATGATGGGGAAGTTTTGATTAGACGCCGGTAGAAGAACTGAAGTGGAAAGCAACAAAAAGGTTTCAACGGACGAAAAGGATGTTGAGAAGAACAGGATATCGAAGCAACATTGGGGAAACACGAGACCAAACACTCCCGAGGTACTACGGAAAAACCCCATCCGGGCTTCTAAAGGATCAATATCTACTGCTTAAGGAATAGAGGATCTGCTTCCGGGGCTTACACGCCTCCGTTCTCAATCATGAGTAGGCAACATGATAAATCATGTCACAACCACCTCCATTCCTATGGTCTAGTAGATATAACTATCCTAGAGAAACCAGGATACGTGAAACCCTAACTTGAAAGTTTAGATGAGAAGAGAAAACAACGTTGCACTTCCTTACCAGAAGAGGGAGGGTGGGTGGGGAAAGAAATAAAAGAACATAATTCCTACTCTCAAGTTTCATTTTTCCTATATAGCTACAAAATAGTTTCTAGACTCAACTGCGACCAGTAAAAGGGATCCTACAGGCAGACAGGCTCTGATACCATTTGTCGCACCCGGACTTCTAGAGGATACTCACAGTCCGCTAAACAGTAGAGCAAATGGCTTACGGGGCATACCGGCACCCGCATCTCAATATGAGCAGGCCAACACGTAAACGTGTGACAACCATTCTCTACTATCCATCGTCTGCGTAAACCATCCCATAGAAATCCGACTACTTCCGGTGACGTACTTCATAACATACACACATGGTACGTCAACGGCATTTGAACAAGTTATATCACAACATATCTCTAAGACACAAAAGATTGAAATAAGTTGCAAATAGCTCTCACTAGAGCAGAGATAGCAAATACAATCATCCAGAGGACACATGTCCCAACAATTCATCATTACATCACAGCGGAAGCATCCAAAGTGTCTGAGTACAGACAAGATCCAAATAGGCCTAAGAGGCCGGGAACGAAAAGACGGAGTCCATCCACGATGTCTCGGATCCTGCCCGGGTCCGCTATCTACTCGTCAGCAGCCTCGCCATACTCCACGTAGTAGCCACCATGGGGATCCTCGGAAACGTAGTCTGCGGAAGCCACAGCCCCAAAGGGGTCAGTACAGACAAGTACTGGCAAGCAAGACTCACAAGATACCAAAGTGTACCCGGCAACACCAAGTACAGATGCTTTGGGCTCAACGAAAGAATAGGTGATACAAAAGATGCGGTAGCGGGCTGCTCTAACCAACTACAGAAACATGCTACAACTTCCGGCTAACAGAAAGGGATAAGATAGCGTATCGTATCCAACTACTACTAACCTCAAACAAACCCATCCTGGATCTCGCCCCTTATCCAAATAAGCAATCCGAGGATAACTCACACAGTTGGATTAATGATGGTTCAAGTTATTGTGTCAATAAGACTATTACTAGTCAAGTTATCATTAGTTAGGTGTAAGTTGTTCTGAGTACTTGTTAGCCAGTACTTTCACCAAGTCATCCATAACCGCGGACAACACGGCTTCTCGAGAAGATTTACCCTGCAGGGATGCACCAATTTGGCCGTACACGTAAGAATAACCTGCCAGATGGAATGGCCCTTCCACCAAGCGGGGCACTCAACACAACTGAACTCTTCTTCGCATCAAGCCCAAAGAACCCCGTGCAATTGAGCGCACGGCTAATCAAGCCCCACGAAGAAAAGGGGACCCTCATAGCACTCTAAGAACGTGTCTCCCTAAATGCCGACTACAAAAGTTTCCACCCTGGCCTCGGGTTCGTACCTGCATATGCGTGCGGCAAATGGAAAGCCCGAAGTAAATGAGGCGATTTGGACGAGATGCGAATCGAATCAAATTGAGGGGGGCGCCCATACACGCTTCCCACATGCGGATAGTGCGCTCATCATGGATCAATAGACAAGACCCCTTTCCTAATTAGGGTCGACACTAGCAGGCCTCAAAACCACGCCGGGCCTCCTGCCGGTGCCTTATCATCAAATTATTATTATTATTACCCATAACATTAACATGATTGTTGTTTAACATCGAGCCCCAGAACATAATAAATATGGTAACAGAATTAACGGACAGCAGACTCGAGCATAAACAACCCTAAGCATGCTAGTAAGACACATGCAACAAGCAACAGGGTTATAGGTGTGGAGGTGAGGCTATATCAGGTATACAGGATAACATGTGATAGGATCGAACACAAGCAACGATTCATAAGGCTAGCAGGATAGACAACGGAAAGTATCGGTATCCAGTGTGGAAAGGAACACAATGGTTCATGTGAGTGAATACTTGCCTGCAAACTCAGCAGCCTGGTACTGAGCTAACTCCTCAGAAGTAGTGTCGTAAACCTCGTCTGTCTCAACATCGTCGTCTATTCGAGAAGAAGCAAACAAACAACGCAGAGAGACAAACAAATCAATAACATGGCATAATGCACAATCATGGGATGATGCATGACAATTTAACTGATGCATCAAAATAAGCTAGTTGACATGATAACCAAATTAAATGGGCCCATATGCAATTTAGATTGCATATGGAAAGCCCATGAATTAAGGTTGGTTTAGATGATCTACAACTAAACAACATGTGAAAGTGGATTAGCATGATGCCTGGATGAGGAAAACAGAAAGAAAACAACAATAGCTTCAATTTGAAATGAAGTTTACCAAGTTTGGAATTTTATTTATTAAGTTATGAAAAATTGGCTCCTTAAAGGAGTTACACAAGCATTTGTTGTTTTCACCAATTTTAATTGTTCAAAATAAATAAAAAAATTCATATTTGGAAAGAACACAAAATTTTAGGTGGCATACATGTTTCATTTGTTGAAAAAGGATTTAAAATGAATTAATTATGAATTAAACAAGTTTAAACAAGGTTTAAATGAATTTAATTCAAGTTTGAAATTATTTGAATTTTTTATTTGTTCAAAACATTTAATAAAATTCATATTTGAAAATATTATATTTTTCTGGTTTGAAAACATATTTTACATGTTCAAAAAGAATTTAATTTGACCAAGTTATGAATTTAGCAATTTTAAATGATTTAAACAAGGTTTAAATTATTTAACCAATTTTAATTATTCAAAACATGAAACAAAGTTTATATTTGAAAAGGTGGTTCAATTTGACATGGAAAACATATTTTATATGTGCCATTTGAATTAAGTTTGAAATAGTTATGCATTTAATCAAATTTGTAATGAGTTGTTTGAATTTGAATTTTAAAACAATTTGAAATGTTCAAAACAGAAAACAAATGAGTTAAACAGGTAGAGAAATAAATTTGGTGCAGACTACATATTTTATTTATATTATTTGGATTTGATTTGCAAAAGATATTCAAATTTGAAATTTGTGGGCTAAACTGTAATTTTAAAACTATACAGATTTGGTACAGGGGCCTAGCTGAGAAAAATAAGTTTCAAACAGGCCCCTGGGGCTTTTCTCACGCGAGGCAGAGCAGCCCTGGGTCACTGGCAGTGGGCCAGTGCCCAGCTGTACGCCCGCGTGGCGCGCGTGTGCGTGCTGCGTGGCAACCACTGTCACCGACAGGTGGGGCACGCGTGCATGCGTGGCAAAGGCAAAAAGTTGGGGATGTAATCCCGCGGAGGCGAGGATCGAACCCTCGACCTCGAGCGCGTGGGCGCAGCGCTGCTGCCACTGCGCTGTTGCGCGTTTGTTGACAGTATAGGAGCGCGAGGGAGGATAAGGTTCAGTTAGCGTGTGCTAACTGACGAAACTGAATTTTATTCAGGTGCCTGAACCACGGCGAGGCACCGACGGCGAGCTGCTGCCCTGCTGCTGCTGCGTGCTCGTGCGCGTTGTGTGCAAGGGGTACGTGCGCGTGCAGAGAGGATGCAGAGAGGGAGGGGAGCGAGGTGGATGCTGTGCTCACCGGGAGGGAGGAAGAAGGGCTCGGTGCTCGACGGCGACAGAAACTGACGGCGGCGACAGCGACAGGGATGGCGGCGACGATCCGGTGGCTCTCAGCCACCGAGGAGGTGTCGAGGAGGGAGAGGGAGCTACGGGGAGTTCGTTCCCGTGGCTAGCCTGCGTGGAGGCTAGCCATAACGGCGGCGATCACCGGAGATTCAGGTCGCTGCGGTGGTGGTGGCGCAGAGAGATGTAGAGGAGGGAGGAGAAGAAGGAAGAAATGGCGGCGGCGGCGCGAGGGAGAGAGAGGTGGAGAGCTAGGGCACGGGAGGAGCTCGAGGGTGAGCTATAAGGAGGAGGGGAACGCGCGGTGGCCGTTCCCTCCGCCGTACCGTCGACGTGGGCGTGCTGGATACGCGTCGTACAGGAGGACGAAAGGGTAAGGGGCTGGTGGGCTGGGCTCAGCCCACTAGCCTGCCTCTCCCTCTCTGCTATTTTTTTTTTGTTTTATCTGTTCTGTTTTTTTTTGCTGAAAAAGAAAAGGAAAGAAATGAAAGGGTTTTTGGGGTTAGAAAAATTAGGAAAAAATTGTATAGTTTATTTATGGTAACAGCAACATTGTGCAACTTTTGTTTTCCAAATTTTTTAAATTATGTTGCTGTTTGTATTTTTATTTGAATTTGAGTGAAATTGATATTAAATGAATAATTGAAACTTAAGCAATTTAAAAGCTTTTAATTTCAAGTTTATTTGAAACAAATGATTGGAGTGTTTTGTAAATTTCATAAATTTCAAAAAGGTTGCTGTTTGGAAATTTAATTGAATTTTGAATGAAATTTGAATTAATTAGATTATTTAACTTAAGCAAGTTAATGGTTTGTTCTTCCAACTTTAATGGAAACAAAATGATGTTTGGGTTTGAAATTTTCATTTTAAAATTTGTAACAGAACAAGTATGAAACAAAATTTGAAATTTGGTTTGAAAATTCAAATAAAAAACAAGGAAAAACAAAAGGAAAACAAATGAAATCAAATGAAACAAATGCAATGCTTAATATGCCGTGATGCAAAACTTAATTTAACAAAAAGCAAACATTCTAAAGGTTGTTTTCATACTTGGGATGTTACAGTAATTTTAGGGACTTGGTCTTGGATCCAAAAATGGCCACAACAAACAATGGTAGAAAGAAATAGAAACAAAATCTAAGACATAATAACTAGATGGACTACTATGATGGATTTTTGGCTAAAATACATGGTCATGGTCCAAGGGTGTCCAAAATGGTTGGGCAAGGTTGTTTCTGGTCGAAGGTTATCAAATGGAGCAATTTTGCAAAAGGAACTATATTGAAAATATTTATAGAAATTAATCTATGTCAAAAATACTCAAATAGACAACTAAATTCTAAATTCAATTTTAATTTTTTCAATTATTATTTTGGGACAGAGGTTATGAAAGTACACATCCTAAGGTTTCCAAATATATTTTATTTACAATTTTTGGATTTGTAGAATTTGAATTATGCCAAATTTCATCAAACAAGCATATTTGAATTTGAACAAATTTAAGTTTTTCAAATTTGAATTTGGCCAGTGCCAACAGTTTCTAGATGTCAAGGGCTTTTCAAAAAGTCCAAGATTGCTAAATTTGGCTAAGTGGTTGAAAAGATATGATGGTTCAAAGTTCTAGGGACTAATCTGCAAAATCTAATTTTCATTTTCTATTCCGGAGGAAAAACAGAAAAATGGGCTGCTATATGCTGCGCTGGGCGAGAGATAAGTGGTGGGCCTGGGCCGGCTACGAGCTACGGTGAGCGACGGATACAATTTTAACGCGCCGCTGATCTGGCGCGTTGTGATTGGCCGATACCTCTTCGCGGGGTGGATCTAATCGTGGCCACCGGATCTAGATCTAACGGTGTCGGGACAAGGAGGAGCTCACCTGGCGGTGGGGCTGACCGGAATATGGCTAGCGGCGGCGCTGCGCTCGGGTGGTCGACGGAGTTCGAGTTCCGGGGGCCCGGGAGCTCAACAGAGACGTCGACGGCGCGCGGAAGATCACGACGAGCTCGATGGAGCTCTCGGGGAGGGTTGAAGACGTCCGCAGAGGTGGCGCGGTGCAGTCGGAGGACGACACGGCTCCGGCGGTCGCGAAAGTAAACGGCGGCGGTGATCCTGCGGTGAAAAGGGGTGGGTAAGGGGTCACAGAGGTGCGCGGGAAAGGGAGAAAGAGAGGGGGCCAAACGAGGGCGGCAGTGGCCTCCTGGACTTGCCGGAATCGCGCGGGGACGGTGGCGGCTACGAAGAACTCCGGCGAGCAAATTTGGCCGAGAGGGGGCACGATTCCACTGGGTTCCAGAGGGCAAATGGAGAGGAGGGGCAGGGGATTTAAGGGATGGAAACGGGGATTTGATTGGGGGCTTTAATCGCGCGAATTGAAGAGGATTGACTCGGGAAGAAACGGTAGAGGGAGGTTGATGACGACCTGACGTCATGCTGACGTCAGCATAAATTTCTTTTTCTTTTTATTTCCTGTTTAATTGTTTTAATTATATCTTCTGTTTTAAGTATCCAAATGACATGAAACAAATTTCTAAATTCTTAAAATTTAATTTCCTTTCCATAAATACCAATTTCACAAACTTTTGAACATATTATATTTTTGAATTATGAAATTTGAATAATTCATTAAAAATGACTTAATAGCATTTTTAATACTAAAATCCAATATAATTTTGAGAAAGGGTTTTATAAAAATACAGAGACATTATATAAGTCAAATATCATTTTTGAAAATCATTTACACTTGTTTTGCTATTTTATATTTTGAAATAAAAATGATTTCACTAATAGCATATTAATGTCATTTTAAAAATATCAATTATTTAAATGAAAATTATTGGTTGAATAAAATATCAGAGACATCAATGTGATCAAATGACATTTTCCAAAATTATTTTTAATGGTTTTCATATTTTATGATTTTAAAATATGAAGAAACAATGATAGTCACTTAATAGAAAACATTAATTTTTATATGATTAAAACAATTTTTAGAAATATTTTCTATGGTTCAACTATTGTTTTCTAAGACCCTTTTAGGAACTTTCATATTTTATATTTTCAACATATTAGTATAACCACAATTAGTATCCTTTTGTTATATTTCAAACATAGAGAATTTTTTAATAAATTTGGAAATGGGGTTTAGTAAAAGCAGAAAGGTTTTCCCAAATGAAAACATTGTTTTCTCAAAGTATCTTTCTTGTTTTTAATAAACAATTTATTTCCATAGCACTATATTATTTTGTTGATTGAAATAACACTTGGAAAACAAGGATCCAACTTATATCTATTTGGGGGTTATCAATAATAGTGAAACCCTTTTTAGAGATAAGAAGAAAATATTAGAGATAACAATTCTCTAGTTTTTGTATATCAAAAATATTTTCAAGATCATAATTGGGTTGAAAACATGTTTGGTGTAAGGGTTTGCTTAAGAAGAAATATTTTCTTTATGTAGAAATATTTATTTTGAAATGACTTTAGGGTTTATGGAATAGAGGTATAATAGGATTTGTAATTTCAATTTCATTGAAATATGCATTGTTTTCTTTTGTTTCTTGCTTATCATTTGGTTTTTGGTGACTTACTAAACATGAAAACAAAAAGTTTCAATTTTTAGTGATTTTTGGACTTTCCAAAAATCAGGGATGTTACAGTACCCTGGATAGGAAAAGAGTGCGTCTGAAACCTGCTGCCTGTTACATCGTGCAATTCCACTTGTGAATCTAGCCTAAACTAGGTATAGTAGGGACGCAACTGAGCTACGTTCCATGGTCTTTCTCTTTCTTGCATAGATGAAGTGGTATGAGCGGTGTCATTGACAGTAGCCGACTCTTCCCTTGCATCTACCAAGTAATATGATCCGTTGTGCAGATTCCGGCTTATGATGAACGGTCCCTCCAATGGCGGGGATAACTTGTGTTTTCCTTCCTTTGACTGTAGCAGGCGCAGAACCAGGTCTCCTTCCTGGAAGACCCGGGTTTTGACTCTCCGGCTGTGATATCTCCTCAGGTCCTGCTGGTATATGGCTGATCTCTCCAAAGCTTGTTCCCTGTGTTCTTCTAACATATCCACGGCGTCCTTCCGGGTCTTCTCGTTCTCCACCTCAATGTAAGCCGATACTCGAGGCGAGTCATGGATGATATCACTCGGCAGCACCGCTTCTGCACCATAAACCATGAAAAACGGTGTCATCTGAGTAGATCTGTTAGGTGTAGTGGTGATACCCCAAATCACTGAAGGTAACTCCTCAACCCATGCTCCAGCAGCTCTGATACATGGGACTCGCAATCGTGGCTTTAATCCACAAAGTAACTCCTGATTTGCCCTCTCCACTTGTCCATTGGCTTGTGGATGAGCTACAGAAGCTATGTCAAGCCGGATTCCGTTGTTACCACAGAATTTCTCCATCTCACCAAGGGACATGTTGGTTCCGTTGTCGGTAATTATGCTGTGAGGATACCCGAACCGGTAGATAATCCTTTTCAGGAACTTAACTGCCGTAATCGCTTCACAATTGGTAACTGGCATAACTTCAACCCACTTGGTAAATTTATTGATAGCCACCAGGAGATGTGTCTTTTTGCAAGGTGACATGTGAAAGGGGCCAACCATGTCCATACCCCAAACGGCAAAAGGCCAGGTCAAAGGAATTGTTTGCAACTCCATAGCCGGCACGTGGATTTGGCGGGCATACCTTTGACATCCATCGCACCTTGCCACCAAGCGTTCCGCATCTGCTAAGGCTGTGAGCCAGAAGAAACCGTGCCTATATGCTTTGGCCACAAGGGACCTTGTGGATGCGTGATGTCCACAATCGCCTTCGTGGATTTCTTTCAGGATTTGCCGGCCTTCTTCTGGTGCCACACAGCGCAAAAATACTCCTGCAGCGCTCCTTTTATATAACTCCCCATTGATGATGGAATAACCTTTTGCTCGCCTCAGAATTTGCCTTGCTAGTACCTCTTGCTGTGGTAACTCGCCCCATGATAGGTAAGCCAGAAACGGCTCTGTCCACTCGGGAACAATGCGTATTGTGGCCACGAGCTCCAAATCCGGGTCTTTGTTAGCCACTTCTTCCTCAGACTCGGTTTTAACTGATGGCCGCCATAGCTCGTCCAGGAACACATTGGGTGGAACCGGCTCTCTGCGCGAGCCGAGTCTGGCGAGTGCATCTGCTGCCTCGTTTTTTCTCCTATCTACATGCTCCACCTCATACCCGGAAAAACACCCGGCAACCCTGTCCACCTCTCTGCGGTATGCTGCCATAGTTGCATCTTTTCTATCCCAAGTTCCCGAGACCTGCTGTACCACAAGGTCCGAATCTCCATAGCATCGTATCCTCTTAATGTTAATCTCCTTGGCTATCTTCAATCCATGCAATAATGTCTCATACTCGGCCACGTTGTTGGAACAATCAAAGTGAATCTGCAACACGTAGCTAACCTTGTCTCCTTTGGGTGATGTGAGCACCACTCCAGCTCCCGATCCCTCGTATTGCTTGGAACCATCAAAGTGCATTATCCAAGACTCGGAATTTGGAGTCATTGTGGGCATGCCTGTGTGAGTCCAATCATTAATGAAATCAACTAGAGCTTGAGATTTGATTGCTGACCTGGGCTCGTAGTTGATGTGATAATCTCCCATCTCGATCGCCCACTTGGCTATTCTACCTGTTGCATCCGAGTTTCTGATGATATCCGACATTGGTATAGAGCTAACCACTGTTATGGGGTGTTCTTGAAAATACGGCTTCAATTTCCGTCTGGCCATGAAGACCCCGAAAACCAGCTTCTGCCAATGTGGGTAGCGCTGCTTTGCTTCTGATAACACCTCGCTGACATAATAAACCGGCCTCTGAACCGGGTGATCTTTTCCGTCCTCCTTGCGCTCAACGACAACCACTGCGCTAACCGCCCGGGTCCCCGCTGCAACGTATAGTAACATGGGATCTTTAGGACCCGGGGCTGCTAGGACTGGTGCCTCAGATAGCTGCTTCTTTAGTGCCTCGAACGCCTCATCCGCCTCTTGGTCCCAAACGAATTTATCAGATTTTCTCAAGAGCCGGTACAAGGGTATTGCCTTCTCTCCGAGTCTTGATATAAATCGGCTCAACGCTGCTACGCACCCTGTGAGCTTCTGAACATGCTTCAGGGTTTCCGGGTTTTTCAAACTCTGGATAGCTTTAATTTTATCCGGGTTGGCCTCAATCCCTCTCTCTGAAACAATGAAGCCGAGTAATTTCTCTGCTGGTACTCCAAACACACACTTTGTCGGGTTAAGTTTCATCTGGTATCTTCTCAGGTTCTTGAACGTTTCTTTTAGATCGTCAATAAATGTCTCCGCCTTTCTGGTCTTGATACCCACATCATCCACATAAGCATGGACGTTGCGCCCGATTTGGTCCTCAAAGCACTTCTGAATACACCGTTGATAGGTTGCGCCAGCGTTCTTCAATCCGAAAGTCATGGTCTTGTAACAAAAGGCCCCAAAAGGGGTTATGAACGACGTTTTCTCCCAGTCTTCCTTTTTGAGCTTGATCTGATGATACCCGGAATACGCATCCAGGAAACACAATAGGTCACTTCCAGCCACTGCATCTATGATCTGATCTATCCTTGGAAGTGCAAACGGATCCTTTGGGCAATGCTTGTTGAGACTCGTATAATCAATGCACATCCTCCACTCATTAGTCTTTTTCATCACGAGAACCGGATTTGCCAACCAGGCCGGGTGAAATACTTCCATGATAAAGCCGGCTGTCAACAGCCGAGCGATTTCTTCTCCTATAGCTCTTCTTCTTTCCTCATTCATCTTTCTCAGGCCCTGCTTCACAGGCCTGGATTTGGGGTCAACATGCAAGTTGTGCTCTGCCAACTCTGTGGGAATACCCGGCATATCGCTAGGCGTCCAAGCAAACACATCCTGATTCGAACGAATAAACTCCACAAGTGCTTTTTCCTGCTCATCGTCCAAGTTAGATCCTATAGCGAATTGCTTAGAGGGATCACCCTCGACAAAGGCCACCATCTTGGTATCTTGTGCTGCTTTGAATTTTGCTCTCTCATCCTCCGTATTTGGCCTCTTCAGCGCTATCCTATCATCCGGGTCTACTTGAGACCGATAATACTTGAGCTCCTCCTTTCTACAGTCTTGTTCTGCCATTGCCGCATCTCCTTCGTCACACTCAGCCGCTATATCCCGGCTCCCATGTATGGTGATGGTCTGGTTAGGACCCGGGATTTTTAGCTGTAGGTACACGTAACACGGCCTGGCCATGAACTTGGCGTAAGCCGGCCTCCCAAATAGCGCGTGATAAGGACTGCGCAACTTCACCACTTCGAACGTGAGCCACTCCACCCGGAAATTATCCTTTGATTCTCCAAAAGCAGCCTCCAGAGTGATCTTTCCCTCAGGGCACGCCGAGTGACCCGGCACAATCCCGTGAAAGACTGTTGAGTTCTTTTGTAGCTGAGACTCCTTGAGACCCATGCGTAGAAAAGTTTCCCAATATAAGATGTTGATGCTGCTTCCACCGTCCATTAAGACCTTTTTCAGCTCATAACCATTAACCTGTGGCGCAACCACCAATGCTAGGACTCCCGGATGTTCTATCCTTTCCGGGTGATCTCTTCTGCTCCATGTTACATCTTGTTCCGACCACCTCAGGTATCTCGGGACAGCCGAGGAAACCGAGTTTACGGCCTTCTTTAGTATCTTTCTATCCTTGTTAGAAGTTCCGGTGGTGTGAACGTGGTACTGGTCCAATTGCTTGGGTTGGCTTGGAAGCCTCCAGCTCCTCCCTGGTTATTACCCGGATTTCCAACTCCCGGGTTGCCTGCTGGGGGTGGGCCGTTGCCCGGGTTTCCACCCGGACCCCGTCCTCCTCCCCGGCCTGCGCCTCGCATAGCCTTGTTTACTTCCTCGTTCTTCCATCTCTGCAGATCCGCACACTGCTCTAATGAATGGTTAGCCGGCCTGCCGTTCCTGCTGTGTTTCGGGCACGCCATTCTGAAGATATCCCAGTTGTTACCCGGCCTTGGTGGCCCTTGATAATTTCCTCCGTTATGATTTCCTGCGTTGAAATTTCCTTCTGCTCTGGGCCTCGAAGACCCGTCTTCTGTGCTGGCGACAAACTCGGAATTCCCCTCGAACGGGCGCTTATTCTGGTTGTTCCCGTTGTTACCTCCATGGTTACCCGGCGTAGATCCATTGCCGGCTCTTCCATTATTACCCGTATTTGCTTTTGCTTTCTTGTCATCAACATCCTCTTCCGTGGTATCCGTTGCAGCGTGCTTGTTGCATGCATCCATTAGCTCTCCCATTGTAACCTCTGAAGCATTCCGACTAGTTTTCATGCGAGTTAACTTCTGCACTAAAGGCGTGTACTTGCATGTCTTGGCCATAGCTTGCAACGCGTCCTTTGGCTGGATATCCGTAGATGAGTGAAGTATCTCCATAACCCGGCGCACCCAGCTGCGCGCCGACTCTCCCTTCTTTTGCACACACCGTTCTAGATCGTCGATAGTAAACAACTTCTTGCATGTTCCGTGAAAGTGCTTGATAAACGCAGTTTTCAACTCACCCCACGACTTGATAGACCCTTCCGGTAAATTGTTGAACCACAACTTTGCTGCTCCTTCTGACATCATTAAATACATGAACTTGGCTTGAAGATTTTCATATGCGTTGCGAATCGACATAGCCATCTCATAACTGCTCAACCATGTTTCTGGATCCATAGTCGGCTCATAATTCACTACTTTACCCGGTTCCTTGAATTTATCCGGGTAAGGCTCAGCCCTGATGTTATCCGTCAGGCACTTGGGCCCGGCGAGATTAGTCGGTACTGGCCTCACCCGGGAAACATGCGATCCTGTAGGGGGTACGGCTGGACGTGGCGCTACTGCTGGTCCGTGCACCGCAGACCCGGCCGTGGCTCTCCTGGCTCTGGAACTATCCACGATAGCTTGTGCTGCTGATATAGCTGGTGCCGCTTGAACGCGGGGAGGAGGCGGCATTTGCTGCTGCTCTGCCCTCCGCCGCGCTGAACTTCTTTGGATATTGACGGCATTGCCATGTTGCTGGCTGATGTAAGGTGTTCCATGCATTCCACTCCTATTATCCGGGTAATTAACCTGCTGAGCCACTGCCGTATGCAGCAAATCAATCGCCCGCCGGGTCTGCTCCGCATGGGGTGACTCTCTTACGGGGATCTGATTCAATGCTAACGTTGCGGCATACACGTTATCCACGGGGTTATTGAAGTGACCTGGTGGCGTACGAAATCGTGATGATGGTGGTGGTGGTGCTGTGTTGCCGACAATGACCCCAGTCTGTCATGTGGGTAACCCGGCCTGCACATTTGCCGGCTGTCCTGCTCCAGTTGCCGGCTGACGCACAGTTTCCTGATTCACAGCCAGAATCGGCTGATCCTGGGGTGTGATGAATAGTGCGTTAGGGTTTATGACTCCACCCATCGCCGGTAATCTTGTCTGGTATCTCTGATGCACCCTGCTTGTCTCATCCCGGAGCCGGTTTTCCAGCGCGTCCAGTTCGCGTTGGCGCGTGGCTACCCCTTGCTTTTCTGCTTCCACATCCCTTCTTTGTTGCTCCAGCGCGCGGCGTGCTACCTCTAAGTCCCTGGCACGTGCCGCGGCGTTTTCCGGGGTTATCACAGTAGCTAACACTGTTGGATCCAAGACAATATTGTTACTGAACAGGGCCGGGTGTTGCGGATTCGAAGGACCCGCCCCTGGCGTCCTGTTAGCCAGGAACCCAAACATATTTGTCTGTAGCTCGCTATCCGCCGCTCGGCTGGTGACTGAAGCCGGCTCTCCGTCAACCCGGGTCAGGACCGGATTTCCGTCAGCCGGATTTTGCTGCTGGGCCAATGCTTGCGCCGCTCCGACCGCGGCCGTAGTCACGTTCCCTTGATTGAGATTGGTTGCAGGGGCCGTGTAGACCGCGAGCTGGCGCGCAATGCTTGGCGAAGACTCATACTCCTCCTCATCGCAACTATCTTCCTCGTACCGGTCCTCCAGCAGGTGCAAGATAGACTCGGTATCATCCTCTCTTATGACCCGGCCACGCGGGGTCCATGCCGGCTCCTCCGGCTGTTCCCTCTTCGTGGTGGGCTCTTCTATCGGATCCACCGTCCCGACCGATTTTTTCTCCGTCCGACTGAACGTGGGTGGCCTCTCCTGACACAGAATCAAATCCAAAATCGTCAGGGTTTGAACCGAACGCACGTACCATGCCGACGAAGACGTTGACCCGGCCGATTGTGACGACAGATCCGGACTCGAGCAGATCCGACTCTGGCCCCCAGCCAAAATCGTCCACCATCTTCTCTCCTTCAGGGTTGGTGTAGATCTCGCCGACGACGAGGTTCTTCATGTTCTCCCGAGCTTCTCCCGTGATGTAAACACCCTTGGACGTAGGCCCCACGGTGGGCGCCAACTGTCGTGGGATAATCACGGCAGACGTTACCGAGGGTAACTTGTCTTGGGGCAATTCGACTCTGGTGTTTGGGAGAGGGTTTAGCTCAAGGGAAACCATAGTGATACACGATCTGGTAGCCGGCAATCAAGTCGCCGAGTCTCCGATCTGAATATATTGTCTCAACTCTCGTGTTACAAAGGATACTCAAATATCTCGCGATTGTATGCTTTCTACTTAATCTAACCCTAGGGGCCGGCTTATATAATACCCGGACCCCCTGGCTTACCGTCCAAGGCATACTCGGAATCCTACCCGGACACTACTTACAAACCCTAAGTTTCCCTATCGGAACCCACAAACCGGGTTACGAGGCCTACACTCTTGGGACTTCTAGAAACTCCTTTTCCTTAAGCCGGATCTTGCGCAGCGCCCTCTGGGCCGAGTTACACCTTGGCGTTAGCCTACCGGGTTATCATCCCTCCATCACTTAGTATTCACAAGTTAAGATCGCTTGGTCTTTCAATGAAGATTGCATGATTGGTTTCATCATATGTATATTTGTTTGTTTTCCCTCAACTCTTATGCTTGCTACCCAGCCTTGCTAGCCAAAAACCCTGTATTGAGAAGGAATGCTTCTTGTGCACCCAAATCTTAAACCCCAAAACCTTGCCATTTGTTTCCACCATACCTTCCTATATGTGGTATTTCCCCGCCAATCCAAGTAAATTGCTCATGTGCTATCTTTAAAACTTTCAAATTACTCATGTTTTGTGTTCCTATTTTAGCTCACGAGGACGCAAATAGAGAATATTTATCTCACTTGTTGATTGGACTCACACACCTGGACTACTGGCTTCATCCGCTTATCCGAATGCTAGAAGAGCTGGCAGCGGGGTTCCCAGCCCCAAATAATAATACAAATTCTCTTCAGTCCTTTTGCCCCTGATTTATCAGTCAAAGCATAATTGTGTAAACAAAAGAGAAAGAGGGATGACCTTCTATACCAGTTGCATCCTTCTATGGGAGCCACTCTTGTGAGTCTAGTTGGCTTGTGACGTACTGTATTTTCTGTTTGCCATTCGTTGACATAAACATACACCTCTCAAAATTTAGACACTCCTCCACGGTTTGGGATTGTTGGCAGGCACCCGAGGATTCGGTTATCCATGGTTTGTGTAAGATGGATGGGAGGAGTGTCATGCATTTTATACCTCTGTTTATTAAAATAAAAGCTCTAGCAAATGAGTGATCAATGCTTCCCTCTACGAAGGGCCTATATTTTACTTTTATGTTGAGTCAGTAAACCCATTTCCTTCTGTCTCCATAAAGCATTTGAGTTGTTGTGATCTCATCATCTATGTGTTGATTTATTCAATCATGTTTTCTATCCTTCTTTGTTTAGCACATGCTTTATTATCTGAATGAATATTACTTTGAAAGCTATGAATCACTGCAAAAGAGTTTCTATAATTAAACATGTTAAGCTCTACAATAAAAGCCTTGTTATAAAGACTCCACCTAAGATAAGTATGATTTCATTGAATGTTCTCTGACCAAGAACGAAGTTTGCCATCACCAATTTTGATTCTCTCTTTTGCATCTTTGTTTGTGACTCCCTTTACTTGTTCCAAGTTAAGTTATATGAGAGGAAGTTGCTGTCTATAATGATTGGTGCATAGATGGATGTGATGCTTCTTGTCCGTATTTTATTTATCGACTCTTCACTCCATAAACCTATGGTCATGTTTTCTGAGTTCAGTTCCGCTTGGGGACAAGCGAGGTCTAAGCTTGGGGGGGGGGGAGTTGATACCTCCATTTTGCATCACTATTTTATACATAATTTTCTGTTATTAATCGATATATTTCATGTTAAGATGCATCCCTTATGTTATTTTATCTTATTTTGCATGTTTTATAATTTTTGGAGAATAAACACCGGGACCAGAAATCTGATGGAAAAAAGCACCGTCGAGATACCATATTTCAGAAGATTAGAAGAAGAAGGGGGACACCGGGGGTGTCCTAAAAGTTCAGAGGAGAAACCCAGCCAGAAGGAGAGCCGGACGGGGGCCAATAGGGGCCCACACCCACTCTGGCCCACCTCTGGGGGGTATTTTTCGCGTGCTTGGCCCCCAGGGAACCCTAAGACTCATTCCGTCGTCGAAGAATTATTCCGCCGCCGCCTCGAGGCGGAAAACACCCGAGAGAGAAAAGCTCTCTGGCAGAGAGAAATCCGCCGGGGAAATTCCTCTCCGGACAGGGAAAATCACCGCCATCGTCACCGTCATCGCTCCGGGCATCATCAAGATCATCATCATCATCACCACCACCACCAGCACCATCACCCTCATCATCCACCATCACCCTGTTGTAACAATTAGGGGCCTCTATTGTTGTTTTGCATTAGATATCTCTCCCGGTGTGGCTTACTTGTTAGTAGTTGATGCTTGTGAGACTTATCAGTGTTTTTGCACTTTATGACCAGATTGTTATCATCCATTATATCACCTCTGATTATGATCCATATGATGTCTTGTGATTAGTTCGTGTTGTTCTTGAGGACATGGGAGAAGTCAAGTTGTTAGTAGTGAAGTAATGTTGAATAATATTTAATGTTTGATATTTAAGTTGTGGTGTTATTCTCCTAGTGGTGTCATGTGAACTTCGACTACATGATACTTCACCATTTATGGGCCTAGGGGGATGCATCGTGTATTTAATTTTGGGGTTTCCGGAGTGACAGAAACCTAAACCCCCGTTAGGAAACCATTACACGTGGGAGCGTAGGATCCCTGAGTTTAAAGTTGTGGTTAGATTTATTTCTTAATTACTTTCTTGTAGTTGAGGATTCTTGCAAGGGGTATAATCACAAGTACGTATTAGTCTTGGATGGGACGGTACATTAGCATAGGTTCACCCACACAACACTTATCAAAACACCTAACATTATTCAGCTGCATGGAACAAAAGCACTTGACAGAAACATCCCGTGTGTCCTCGAGAACGTTCGTTAATCATAAGTAAACCCACCGGCTTGTCCTTTGCTGAAGAAAGGATTGGGCCACTTGCTGCAATTATTACTACTGCATTTTATTTACTCGCACTTTATTTATCTGCAATATCAAAAACCCCTACAAATCTGTTTTCCAGTATTTACAGTTATTCCTTCATCGAAACTGCTTGTCAACACCTTCTGCTCCTCGTTGGGTTCTACACTCTTATTTATCGGAAGTACTACGATACACCCCCTATACTTGTGGGTCATCACACGTCCCAAACGTACCTATAATTTTTTATGCTCCATGCTTGTTTTCTTTATGTTCTTCTATGTTTTCTACATGTTTTACTTCATTTTCCAGATGATTTCATGGACTAACCTGTTACCAAGATGCCCAAAGCCAGTTTGTGTTTTCTATTATTTTTATGTTTTAGAAAAGTTCCGAAGAAAATATTTGCCAAAAGTCCTAAGAATTCACAAAGGCCATTTTTTACCCGGAATAAAGACATAGTCCAAAGGAGAGCCGGAGGGGAGCCAAGGGCCACCAGAGGGGTGCCAGGCGCACCCCCTAGGCCATGGCTGGTGGTCCCCTCGTGGCTCTGGCCACCGCCTCCCGTCGCATCTTCGCCTATAAATTTGCTTTAACCCGAAAAACATACAGAGGCGTCGTCACCTCAAAAGTCCAATCTAGTGTTTCTGGAATTCTACTCCGGCACCCTGCCGGAGAGGGGGTTCATCACTGGAGGCCTCTACACCGCCACGATTGCATCCACACATATATGTGAGTAGTTCATCCTGGAACTACGGGTCCATAGAAGTAGCTATATGGTGTTATCTCCTCCTTGTGCCACCATGTTTAGATCTTGTAATCTGCCTACATGATCAATATCACCGTTATGTAATTGCTACATATTGTGTTTGCTGGGATCCTATGAGCCACGAGATTATGATTATTTTGTTCATGTCATATTGAGTTGCTTCACTTATATCTTTAGAGAGTTTTAATATTGTCTTGCAATGCTCTCCGGTGTGTATGATTGCCTTGGCCAAGTTATTGTATGCACCTCCAAGAGAGGGTTTATATGGTAGACAGTGGGTTCATGCCTCCTTTACATCTATGCTCGAGTGACGAAAACGTGATGGGTGGAGGATGTGATGTGGCCACTAGGAAGAAAATAGTGGTGTTCTTGTCTACGGATGAGGATTATTGCTTACATTACATATTGTTCTTAATGCATTTGTCTATTGCACACAAGCAATCACTTCGTTGTTGCAACTTAATACCAACAAGATTTGCTGGATTGCTGTCTCAAGGTGGACTTCTAGTAATAGATGTTGTCAGATAGCGGTCTATTTATCTTGATGTAATGGCTACAATGTTAGAAACCGTGAACTATATTTCGTCATAATAACATTGTTATACGTTCATGATTTGTCAACTGCCCAACTGGAATTTGTTTACCCAACATGTTTATTGTTGTTAGTAGAGACACCACTAGTGAAACTATGGCCCCCGGTCCTATTTTCCTCATTTATTTCAACCTAGTTTACTTGCTTTTTATCATCACTTGATCGCTGTTCTGTTTTCATTTAGTATTCTCCAACCATTCAATACAATTAATTCTCTAATTTTTAGCAAGACGAGAAGATTGACAACCTTCTTGCAAAGTTGGGAGGAAGAGAGGGTTTGTGTTTGTGTGTAGGTCCACGCTTTTCGAAGTGTAAAACAACAAACAACCTACTAACAGACTTCAAAGGCCTACTGGATTGATCACACTGGTTCATTAACTAGGGGAAATTCGTTGTTGACTACATCATACCTTCCTCTTGGGGTTTCCCAACGGGTGTGTGATCACGCCAACAAGCAAGTAATTTCTGGCGCCGTTGCCGGGGACTTCAAGATTTCAGCTAGGGGAGTTACACACTTCCACTTTCTCTCTTTTGTTTTGTTCTTGCGTAGTTTACTTTTATTTAGCTTTGTTTCTCTTATATGAAAAATCCAAAAAAATAGTCTTCTAGTTTCTAGTCTTTTAATTGTTTTATTAGTTTGTCTTGTTTTATTAGTTTATCTTGTTTTATTAGTTTCTCTTGTTTTGTTTTGCAAGCATGGGTACCAAGGATACCTCTAAGCTTTGTGACTTTACTAGTACCAATAATAATGATTTCATATGCACGCCTATTGCCCCACCTGCTACTACAGCATAATTCTCTGAGATTAAACCTGCATTGTTGAATCTTGTCATGAAACAACAACTTTCTGGTATTGGAGAAGATGTTGAGTTATGTGATATGCAAAACTATAAAAAGGTACATGGTGACAGTGTTAAATTAAGACTATTCCCTTTCTCGTTAAGAGGAATGGTTGTTGTCTTTGCCTAAAAATAGTATTGATTCTTGAAATAAATGCAAAGATGCTTTTATTGGGAAGTATTATTCACCTGCAAAAATTATACAATTGATGAGTAACACTATGAACTTTAGACAAAATGATAATGAACATGTTACTCAAGCTTGGGAAAGAATGAAAACCATGGTAAAGAATTCTCCCACATACGAAAGAATGAAAACTATGTTGCTCAAGCTTGTTGGATGGCTTTCTCAAGGTGGACTATTAGTAATAGATGCATGCTGGATAGCGGTCTACTTATCTCGATGTAATGCCTACCATGTTAGAACCCTTAACTATATCTCGTCATAATAACATTGTTATACCCCCATGATTTGCCAATTGCCTAGTTGTAATTTGTTTACCCAACACTTTTTCTATTGTTTGGAGAGTTGCCACCCGTAACCTGTGAACCCGAGTCCATCTTTTACTATCATTGCTACTTTTTACATGCTTTTACTACTTTTTTCATTACTGGTCCATTTATTACAGGTTACAAATATCACATGTTTAACTCTGTGTCCCACAACATTAACTATCTTTTCACCGAACCGGTGCATTTATACAATTGCCATTGTATTAGGTGTGCTGAGGACGCAAGATAAACATCACAACACTACTCCATCCACTCTTTTATTGCACCTTTTATTACTAACATATTTTCTATGTGCTTCTCAGGTGTGGTTGAATTGACAACTCACCTGCTAAGGCTTATAGGTATTCTTTGGCTCTCCTTGTGTCGAACCAATAAATTGGGTTACACTTAACCTCAAAGACTGTTTCGATCACCTACACTTGTTGGTCATCAAGACTATTTTCTGGCGCTGTTGCCGGGGAGCATAGCTCTATCTATAAGTTCACTTGGGAATACACTCTTGCTTTATTATTCTTGCTATCAATGATTGATTTCTTTGAACCTAGATCTTATTGGCAAGGTGGTTTCACGGAAGAATAAAAAGTATCTTATAAGGAACACCACTTGTCATAAAAAGGGATACACTTATAGGAATAAATAAATAAACTGAATGATCATGCTAAAACTTGTGCTCTACTTATAATGTTTCCTATTGCTTTGATAAATCTTGTTGCTGTAGGAGGTATAAACACCTTCCTTTTCAATGTGAGTATAATTATAATGATACCATAGCTTCTTATGTTAGAGGAAATTATGACTTCTCTGATGTGGAACAAATTGAAGAATTTATTGCTTGGAAGGGTGCATTCTAAATTGCTTATTTGCTTGAAAATATCGAGGATGCTCCTTATAAATATGAGATTTATGATATACTTAAATATTTATTTGATAATCCAAGGATGTTAATGGCCATATAATGCAATATCTTAATAGATGCTCTCCCCCAAAGTAAGATACTAATGCCTTGCAGGAGCCTATGGAAGAAGAAATTGCTGAAACTGGAAGCTCATTGGATGAAAAAAAGGAGGAGAGTGATGAACAAAAGGAGGAAGAATGGAGTAGCTACCCATGTCTACCTTCTAATGAGAGTAACTCTTTAACTCGTACATTATTTGATTGCCCTCCATGCTTACCAAAGGAGGATGAGTGATATACCTATGAATGTGATGATCTTATTGATTCTTTTGAAATATCCCTCTTTGATGAAGTTTATACTTGTTATACTTGTGACCATGATCCTACTATGAATGAAACTTGTGGAAGTGATTTGGCTACTGTTATTTATGATAATCCTTGCTACTTTGAAAAATCTTATGATAATCCTCTATTTGTTCCTACTATTGATATGCATGATAATGAGAAAGTTTGCTTGGAAAATTTATATGATAATGCTCTAGATGATGGTCCTATATTACTTGATGTTATAAATTATAATGCTACTAAAAATGAGATTGCTATTAATAGTCCCATACCCTTTAAGAGTGATCAATCATCTTGTTTTACAATTGTTAAAAGTGGGTTGCAAGAAGTGTCGGTTTTAAATTTTGATCCCACTATTTTGGAGCTTGATACAAGTTATGTGATTTTAGATCATGACAGACATGATTTATGTGATAGTTATATTGTTGAGTTTGTTCATGATTCTATTGAAAATTATTACTAGAGAGGAAAATATGGTTGTAGAAATTTTCATTTACTAAAACATCTCTCTTTATGTTGAAAGTTATGAAGTTTTTTTGTTTGTTTACCTTCCTATGCTTGCTAGTTTGTGCTTCTTTAATTTATTTATTTACAAGATTCCTATGTATAGTAAGTGGGTTAGACTTAAATGTGTTTCATATTTGCTTCTTGATTCTCTGTTTTGCTTCAAATTCTATTCCTTATGTGAGCACTTTCTGAAATTACCGAGCCTATGTTAATGGCTACAAAGAAAGATCTCTTAGGAGACAGCCCTTGCTATTTTTTGCTTTCATCTTTAGTTTCTATTCCTTTAGTTTTGAGTTGTTTTCTATTCTTTATTGGTAGAGAACATTAATTATATAAAAAAACAGTTGTACTTGTTAGCTAAGAGTTTTCAAAAAGAGAAGTGATTAAGAAGGTGAGCATTGGTGAAATAGAGGTCGACCGTGAACACTTGTGTTCATGCCTATGGAAATTATGTAAATCTTCTGATAGAAGCTTCTCGGCTAAAAAAACACGTGTTTCTTGTGTTTTATTCCATTATATCATAAAAATGAAGCCCCTTAAAATAATTTGCCTAGCTAAAAGGCGTTAAAGAAAAGCGCTTATGAGAGACAACCCACTTTGTTTCCTTTGTTTTCCGTATGTTTTCATCTATTTTTTTATTTGTTTCTTGGGAGTTATTACCTCTGTACCAACCTATGCTTATCCTTTTTTTTCCGTTTTTGTGCCAAGAGTAACCTCTAATAGAGAGGTAGTGTTATTTGAGGAAGTTGTTGTCCTCAAAAAGATTTATGTGCTACCACAATAAAAACAAATAGACACATGCCCCAGGTTGTTATATAACTTTCATTAGTTTTGAACTTTTTTATTTCAGCAATAGAAGATTTTTGAAAAAAATCATCTTTACCTATTGTTCTTTTTTGACAGATTTCTGCCAACATTTGCATTTGCCTCTTAATCTTCTTCTTTTGTGTTCTCAAGGGGGGGGGATACTTAATAGAAGTTGTGACAGTAGCTAATGTTTTAAATGTGTGTTCTACTTGTCTTGAAATTGAACCAAGTGGATTTATTATTTTGATGCACTAACGTTGCTAATGAAGATTGTGAGAAGTTTTAGGTGGAGGAAGTTTTCAAGTGTAGGGAGAGAAGGATGATATGAGAAGTTGAAGGATGGACAAAAGATCAAGATTGGGGATTCCCATGTCACCCCAAGACATATCCAAGAAGAACAAGCGTCAAAGCTTGGGGATGCCCTAGGCATCCCCTGCATCCCCTTCTTCACCAACAAAAATATCAGGTTTCTTTCAAGACACTATATTTTTATTCCTTCACATGATATGTGTTATTCTTGGAGCGTCATTTTATTTTTCTTCCAGTTTTGTTTTGATTTCTTGCTGTAATAAATGGTTTGATCCTAGCATATTTTTGTTTGAAGAGAGACATTCTCCATTTTAATTGTCTAGAACACTCAAGTTTTCACTCTTATTGTTCTGTGAGTCTTCAGTGTGTGCTAGTATTGTGTTTATCTCTTGTTTTTCACTCGAGTTTTGTTCATAGCTTGTTGCTTTGCTTCAGTTATATGTGATTATCTATATGGTCTTTAATGATTATTTTCTTTGAGAGTTGTTTCAATTATGTTGAATAGTGTTGGCTGGAACGGGAAAATGTTGTGCTTGTGGTAGTGGTACTAAAAGAAGTGCATAATCTGTTGCACATAAAGCAATCACTTTTTTGGTGCAACTTGATACCAGAGAGATTTGCTGGATAGCTTTCTTGAGGTGGACTTTTAGATATGGATGCATGCTGGATAGCGGTCCATATACCTTGACGTAATGACTACAATGTTAGAACCCGTGAACTATATCTCGTCATAATAGTATTGTTATACGTTGAATATTTGTCAATTGCCGAGCTGTAATTTGTTCATGCAACATGTTTGTTTTCTTTGGAGAGACACCACTAGTGAAACTATGGCCCTCGGTCCTGTATTCCTCATAATTGCAACCTTCTTTTAAGCACTTTCATAACTGTTTCCTTGTTGTTCCGTTTTTTTACCTTTATTACTCTTCAAGACTCTATACGTTTAATTCTCTAGTTTTCAGCAAGACCGGAAGATTGACAACCTTCCGAAAAGTTGGGGCAAGAGAGAGTTTGTGTTTGTGTGCAGGTTCCACGCTTGTTGACGCGCCAAACAACAAACAACCTACTCCAAGACTATGAATTCCTACTGGTTCGATAAACTCTGGTTCCTTAACTGGTGGAAAATTTCTGCTAGACTACATCATACCTTCCGTTTGGGGTCTCCCAACGAGCGTGTGATCACGTCAGCATCACTACTATTATTGCACTGTTCGTAAAAACATGCTTAAAACATTTTAAGCAATTCTAAATCCCGCTATTGTATAATCATAAGATTAGATCTTAATACTTGATTAATACCTACCACATAAGTACCATGCGTCGGACCTACGTATACCAGGGTATCCTGGGCCGTCTGCTGCTGGCCCAACACGTCTGTTATGGAAGGAGTCCGTACCAGTCCATCACAGGAGAAGGGAGCCTCAGGGAAATTCTCGCCCAGGTTCAGACCCCTTGGAGAGGAGCCTTCCTCACCAACATCGCCGCGTATCGCTTGGGAGGAGCCTTGCTTCGCCCACGCTCCTCCCCGGAAGGGACCCCGTCGGGGGACAACCCATGTGAGGGTGACATCTGAGTTTCTGCACGGATGACGGAGACGCTGCAGGCGATAGAGCGGCTTTGGCCGAAGTTGTCGTTCTCGTGTATAAAGCGCGTAGCATCGTTGCGCGCACCAAAGCACATCCCAAGACCTTTCCCTTTGGTGCAAGAAGACCATTCCACCACTACAAGACAGAGGGAGCATCACTAGAGTCCCCACCTCCCTGCCATGGACGGTGGCGACCGTCCTCGACGACCAACAATAGCCTGTGTGGCAGAGCGCCGCAGTGTACTCCTTTGGCACCATGTGGTATCCCTTTCCCGCCCAATGAGTGGGAAAGAGGGCCAAGTGCCGGTATAAGTAGGTCGCTCCCACCAACGTAGAAAGGGGATCGATCAAGAGGTGAATCAATCAAGGAATCGAACCACCTAGTAGCTAGACCAACATAAGATCTCACTTGTACTATACGCCTCATAGTGCAATCAACCAGACAAGCAGGAGTAGGGTTTTACACCATCACGGTGGCCTGAACCTGGGTAAAACTCTCTACGTCTCCATTGTTTCCCCTCGAGAGCTCCCCTCTCGAAGTCCTCTGAGGTGCGATGCCTTATGATTCTATTTTGAGAACAAGTTACAATTTCGATGCTTCTTCACTTGAAAATACTTGATTCTAAGTTTTCTGGGCCTAGCTAAAAGGCGTTAAAGAAAAGCACTTCTTGGGAGATGACCCATGGTTTTATTTTTTCTTTGTTTTTATCTGTTTTTTTTTAATCAAGGTGTTGTATACTTCTGTAGAACCTCCTTTGTATCTTTATTTTCTCGCATTTGTCGTGCCAAGTAAAGTCTCTAGTGAAAGTTGAGGTTGGTTTTGGAGTTATGCGCAGGAAACAGATTTCAGCTGTCCACCGTAAAAAATCGCATAATTCATAGAAAGATCAAAATGACCTAAAAATATTTGTGCTTCTTCCTCAGCTAATTCTGAAACTTTTTCTAGATTTAATTTTTTAGATTTAAGCAACTTAAGTGCCCCGAAAAAATTCGTTTTTAGAGACTATTCTGGTTTTGATAGATTCTGCCTTTTTACTTGCATTCTCTCTTTTACTATGTCGAGTGGATTTCTTTGCTCCACAAAACATCAGTGGCTGTAGCTAATGTTGAAAAAGTATTAATAATTCTTGTGTCCATGGAGAACATGTGAATTTTTGATTGTGCACTAACCCTCTAATGCGAATTACATTGAGTCTGGTGTGAAGAAAGTTTTCAAGGGTCAAGAGAAGAGGGTGATATAATGTGATCAAGAATAGTGCAAAGCCAAAGCTTGGGGATGCCCCCGTGGTTCATCCCAACAATTCTAAGAAGACTCAAGCGTCTAAGCTTGGGGATGCCTAAGGCATCCCCTTCTTGATCAACAATTTATCACGTCACTACTAGTGAAACTAAATTTTTATTCGGTCACATCATATGCGTTTTACTTGGAGCGTCTGTTTTTTCTTCTTCTTTTGTTTTCGTTGCTGCAATAAATATGTTTGGAACCCAGCATTCTTTTTGCGGGGAAGAGACACGCTCCGCTTTTTCATACGAATACTTGTTTTCTTCCATGCTCGTATTCTTAGTTTTTCTTCTAGCTACCGCAAAATTCCTGTTTAGCTCCTGTTTTTCATGCATCTCTTATTCAGAGCTGTTAGTTCTAGTAGAGTTATGTTAGTACTCTCTTGTTTCATTGATATATCTCTTGGAGGGTTTTTGTTTAGTATAAAATGATTGGTGTTGGAAAGCAGTAGTAGAATTTCCATGCTTATAACGGTGCAAATAGAAAGTTGTATAGACTGTGGCTAGACTTTTTCATGTCATGCCAGATGTTATTTTAATTCCATGCTTAGTGGTTGTTATTGTATCATGAATTGTCTCTAATAGCTGAGAGTGCTTAATGTGCCATTGAAAGAATCATGGGTTGTTTTTGTCATATTGAAGCATGAATTTGTGGTGCTCTCCTTCGAATGCTTTATTTGGTTAACTTGGCGCGTGCTTACACCATGTTTATGACTACAAACTAGTCACTTATAGCCTCTATGATCATTTAGATTTTGACTTGTAATACCCTTTATGCTTTGATTAATAATGTTTTTGTCGCTATGCATGATTATGGCCATTATTGCTCTCTTGATTTCTCCCTCCTAGTCTTTTGAGAGCCTCCACCTGTACTGAGTATGAGGTCTACTCATGCATCAAACCCCCCAAAACCAAAATTTGCCAAATGTGTCCACCACACCTACCTACATGTGGTATTTAACCGCCACTCCAAGTAAATTTCTCATGTGCTACCTTTAAAACTTTCAAAATTATTCCTGTTTTGTGCCCCTGTTTTAGCTCATGAGGCCGTAAATAGAGAATCTTTATCTCACTTGTTGATTGAACTTCACACACCTTACTACTTCGTTGGGCAAAGTGATTTGATTGTGTTGTGTAGGTTCCACGTTGCCGCTGAACCGGTAGTGCGCCTTGCCACATCAGCTGCTTCAACCTTCAGAAGTGATTTCTTTCTCCTATTGGTCGATTCAACCTTGGTTTCTTTTTGAGGGAAAACTTGCTGTTGCACTCTTCACACCCTACACTTGGGGTCTTCCAACGAACAACAGCCTCACGTCTAGGCAGCCATCATTGGATGGCTTGGAGTGGCCTTCGGTATTTAGATAATGTGGGTTGGTGGGTTCTCAGGGCATCGGTCCTGTGTTTGGCCACCCACTTCACCAGTTTTGTAGGTAGCGAGATGTCGCTAGGTTGGTGGCTTCAGGTTTAGTTGATTAATGTATCTACTTGTAAGACATGGTGTCTCTCATTTTATCATTTAGTAAAAACCGGCAGTGTGCATCATTTTGATGCAGAGGCTGGGGGTAGAACCTCCATTTCTAAAAAAATATCATAATGAGAAATTGTAAGAACGTCTATGAAGGTGGAGGGCCAATCCACAAATTATGCTGCCATCCATGTTGGGATAAAAAGACTCTCGCTGCATCCTCCAACCTGGTATACACCTCCATAAAGAGGTCTCGATGCTCCACACGTTGCAACGAAGACCACGAACGGAGAGTAGTTGTACTCCTGTAGATAACCTGCATAATAGAAGATTTTTTATCATTAAACATCTTGTCATTTTTGAAGGGTACGTTGCATAGAAAACAAAAAATTTCCTACGCGAGATAAAACCGAAGGACCAAGATCTAATCTAGAAGATGAAAGGCAACGGAGAGAAAGAGTCTTAAGAAAACATACCCTCGAAGACTCTAAGCTTTACGAGATTGAATCTCGTTGTTGACGTAGTCGTACTCACGCCGATCTCAGGACCGATAAGGTGTGCACCGCAATCCGGTGGTGCCTCCGTGATCGGTCACACGTTCAACTCGACGAAGACCTCTGTTCCCTCGATCAAGCGGGGCAGCGGAAGTAGAGGATCCTCCGGAACTCCAGCAGCACGACGGCGTGGTGTGGTGAAGATTCCCACGGTCAGAGCTTCTCCAAGCGGATGACCATGGAATGGAGCAGCGGGTGGAGAGAATGGAGGTGGGACAAGTGTGTGAGGAGGGGGACCCTCACCGTCCTTTTACAGGGGAGGAGGAGGCAGCCCAAGGGGGAGAGTGCGGCCAACACATGGTTCCCCCACCTCTTCCCATCTTCATGTGAGTGGAAGCTCCACACCCACCCACTTATTCTTCCTTAATTTTCCGCTTAGAAAATTCAAAGGTTTTTCTTTAATAAATAAATAAAACATTTATATTTCTTTATTTTAATATTTGTTAATTCTATTAACAAACATTTTCATATAGCACCTTGAATCATTTGTTAATTCTATTAACAACCATTCGAGAAAAAAATTGAACTATTTAAATTTTACCCGAAACAATTTCGGTGTTGTCCAAAGTATTCTTCGATATTCCGTATCCTCTCAAATGCGTCATCGAACCTTAGGTGTGTCACCCTACGGTTCATGAATAATACAGACATGATCGAGACACCTCTTCGATCAATAATCAACAACTTGATCTTGAAAGTGCAAACGCGCTTAAAATCATCTTGTTTTGGTGTTTGTTAACAACACATGTATCCTTAAGTGTGTTGATGTATTTTAGGGCCTAAACAACATATTTGATATGGTGGTATTGAGGTACAAAAAGATGCAAAGTGTCTTGAATTGTTTCTTCTGGAATTCATTCCAGGCCTGAGTCTCCGGTCTCCCAGACCGGAGTCTCCGGTGTGAAGAAATTCGCCAGGCCTGGTTCTCTAGATTCCTGGTGTCGCCTGCGGTACCCAGACCGGAGACACATCGAAGTCTCTGGTGTGGGTTTTACTCTGAAGAAACTGCCATTGTTCAACTGGTGTCGCCCACGGTACCCAGGCCGGAGACTTACCGGAGACTGTCCGGAGTCTCCGGTGTGCCTGGTACTTTCTGCTCTCGTTCGACCACAGACACTCTCTGGCATCAGGCGTGAAGGCACAAGGTGGACTAGACCTGAGTCTCTGGACTGGTTCTTTTCTGAAGGAATATGGAGGTGGAGCAAGTTGGTGTCGCCAGCTGCATCGACACCGAAGACTGTCCGGAGAGAGTATGGAGTCTTCGGACTTGGGCTCTGCGGAAACTTCAGACCTGAGTCTCCGGCCTTTACACCGGAGTCTCCGGTGTGAGTTTGGCAGAAATGCCCCCCAACGGCTCCAAACTTTATGAGGGGTATAAATACCCCCTCCCCTCCACCTACCTCCAGCCAGCTCGTCCAGAATAGATCTCTCCATTGCTAGAGCTCACCCACCTTGCTAGATCTCCCAATCCCTCCACCCAAAAGCCTTGATCTTTGGAGGATTGAAGGAGAAGGCCCCGATCTATGTCTTCACCAACCAGATTTCATTTCCCCTCTGATTTGCTTGAGGAATCTTTTCCTAGGGTTTCCTCTTGTGGGGAACCTAGGCTTCTTGCTACTCTTGGTGATTTGTGAGTGTTGGGAGCCCCCAATTTGGTTGTGGGTGTGTGCCCCAAACTTGTTTGTAAAGGACTCGATTCCCGCCTCAAATGGGATCAATAGTGGAAGGTGAAATAGGCCTTTGTGGCGGGGTTCATCGGAGAATAGGGTGAGGCCTTTGTAGCGTTGAGTAGGCCTTCGTGGCGAGCTCACACCCCTCCAACGAGACGTACTCTCTTTACAAGGAGGAACTTGGGAATACATCGTGTCTCCGCGTGCTTCCTATCGGTTATCTCGTTCCCTTATTATTTACTCACTTGTGTTGCATTTATTGTGGTACTAGTAGCATTTATTGTTATACTAGTTGCATTAATTGCTATCCTTGTCATATAGGTAAATTCACCTTAGTTGCGCTATCTAGAGACTTTACCTTTGTGTCAAGCCTAATTGTGAAGAAAAATTAAAATTGGTCGTAGCACCTATTCACCCCCTCTCTAGGTTCCCATACTATACTTTCAATTGGTATCAGAGCCTCGGCTCTTATATCGGGCTTAACCGCCTAAGAGTTTAAGTATGGTCGATGAGGCGAAGACCACCGGTTCCGAGGCGCCGGTCTCTATGAATGATCTCAATGAGTTGAAAAATTCATTGACCTCGTCCATGGAGACCAAAATCGATGAGTTGTGTCAAGTCTTGATGCAACTCTTGAAAGTCAAAGGACCGGATGTTACCGGATCATCTCCTCCGGAGGCAACTCCAGAGGGCGCCAAGAAAGGGGATGATGGCGATCCATCTAAAAATGCTTCCGCCAAAAACTCCACCGATAAGGGTACGGAAGGAGAGGAAGAATATCACTCCGTCAAAGGACGTTATTCTCCTGATCCTCCCGTCCCACATCCTCATATAATTCCTAGGGGAGATCCACCTAAAATTGATGCATTTTCTTTTCGTGAATGGTAATATTACACGGAGACTCACTTGAACTCTTCTTGTATAGAGATTTGGAGGGTCACTCATGATGTATACAAGCCTCATGACCCCAAGAACCTAACAAGAAGAGAAGCCATAGATTGTCAACTCAACTACACCGCCTTGTCAATTCTTCAACAAGCCGTGGGTCCTAACCACATGCCGCATCTTCAACAATATTCCACCGCCAAGGAAACATGGGATGCTCTTGTCGTCATATTTGTGGGCAATGAGATCATGGAAAGGAATAGGTATGATGCCTTGAGCAATGAGGCCGAAGGGTTCTATATGCATGATGGGGAGAACCATGAAGACATGTACCGAAGGCTCAAGACACTTACCACCGCATTCTCCAATGTTGGTGCCAAGTACATTGACGATGCTTGGATCAAAAGGAAGTACATGATTGCCCTCGTGCCATTTGAGCCCGCGGACTTGAAGAGCATTGAAGGAAGACATGACTTTGCTTCTTTGACCTCAACCCAAGTTATCCAAGAGATGTGCTCCTATCAAGTGCAAACCAAGAATGCTCTTGACAACTGTGCTAGGGCCATAGGAATGCACAAAGGGGCATCGGTTGCTTTGAAGGCCAAGGTTGTGTCAAGAGAGGTTGAGTATGAAGAAGAAGGCCATGAGGAGTTGTCTCCATTGAAGGATCATGAATATGATCCCGTGCTCAAGGATATCATTGCTCTCACCGCGCAAAAGTTTTGGAACAACCCTCCCAAGGCCAAGAATTATGTTGAGGAGAAGACCAAGTCTCGCTATAGCAATGATGGGACTCAACGAGTGAGGTCTTGCTTCAATTGTCAAGATAAGCACCATTTCATTGCGGAGTGTCCCTATGAAAATAGAGAACTCCATAGTGGCAAGCTCATTCGCAAGGACAAGTCCAAGGTTGACTACAAGAAATATCACTTCAAGAAGAAACCATTCAACAAGAAGTCTCCCACAAAGTTTGTGCTAGTGACTCAAGAGGACCCGGAAGTGATGAAGAAGAAGAAACCACAAGTGAAGTGGCCGATCTTGCTATTGCTTCTACTCCATCATCTTCATCTCTATTTGAATCCCCCAATGAGAATCATCATCACCCTAATGCCAAGTGCTTCATGGCTAAGGCCTCAGAGGTATCACCTTCTCCCATCTCTAAGACCCCAAGTGAACTTGAAAATCTTGCTAGTCTTAGAATAGAAGATGAAATTCTCTCTTTGGAACGTTTTATGTCTAACATACAAGGGGAGACCAAGAAGTAATTTGAACATCTCATGAGCCAATTGGGAGAGGCCCATGAAGCTCTTGAGAAGAAAGGTGAGATTGAGAGAAGGGATGCGGATGAAATTTCATCCCTCTCAATGACTCTTGAGGAAGAGCATCATGGTAGAGTTGCTCTTGAGGAGGAACTTGAATCTATTGAATAAACACATAATGAACTTGTTTCTAATATCACTAAGGAACGTGACCTTGCAATTGCTAAATAAAAAAGGCTAAAAAGGATAAGGTTGAGTTTGGTGTTGGTCATGGTAAACTAACCGAGTTTGAAAAACTAACCAAGGCTCACAAAGCTTTGGAGAGTCAACATTCTTCCCTCAAAGAGTTGCATGAACAACTTCAAACTCAACTTAATCAACTTAACAACCCTAGCACCTCTACTTCTTCTTGTGATCATGCAAATATTATTGAGGAAAATGCTAGGTTGAAAGATGAGGTTGCAAGGCTCAAGGGCAAAGGCCCTCAAGTTGAGAAGGTTGTGGTCTCTACTCCACAAGTGGTGACCCCTAGCTCTCAGGTGGTTGTTACTAGACCACAATTGAGTGCTCCAAGGCCACAAGTGGGCAAGAAAGGTCTTGTCTATGTTGCCAAGAAGAAGAAGAAGAAGAAGGCCAACAATGGTGCCTCGGGTGGTGTTGTCATTACGGATAACACTACTCGTAGTACACCCGCACAAGCTAACAAGGTTTCTTCAAGTAGTGGTGTCATGAGGGACAACACTACTCGTAGCATTTACGCGAGAACTAACAATCCACACCATTTCTTATATGTTGATTATTATGGTGTTGTGCAAGCTAAATATGTTGGTACTACTGAGGGTTACATTGACTATACCATTTGGGTTCCAAAGACCCTTGTTCCTAACATGAAGGGACCCTCCTCGGGTCCTAACTCTAGTCAATGATCTCTTGCAAGACTATGCTTCCGGTGGGTCTAAATGGATAATTGATAGTGGATGCACTATTCATATGACCGGAAGCAAAGAACTTGTGACAGAGTTGCGCCCAAATGACATTTAAGCAACCATCACTTATGGAGACTCGTCCTCGTCTAAGGTATCAGGGTTCGGCAAGGTTGTGATTGCTCCCGATATCACTATCGTGAACGTCATGCTTGTCGAATCCCTTGGTTTCAATTTACTTTCCGTCCGCTCTCTTGGAAAGATGGGTTTGTCCGTCTTTTTTGATGAAGACTAGTAAAAATGCCCGTGCGTTGCAACGGGAGAGAAAAAGTTGTTTCGTTGAAACGCATAATCATCCCCTACAACCGTGACGATAGGACGACAAATTTATACCTATTTTTCTTCATCCTTGTGGATCCACGACTCTTGAAATTATACTTTGTGTAGTGTTATTAAGAGTTTTGTCCTTGTGCTAAAAAGGTTTGTGCCGCTCAAAGAATTTCTAAAAATCAACCTATCTTTAATATAATATATAAATAGTACATAAATTAAAATCATTAACTAAATTTTTGCTTTATTTTCATTTACCGTGAGTTCCAAAATTTTTTTGATATATTTTTTTTCTTAATAATAGATTGCTCGTTTGTTGCCACGTCAATTAATTCCTTTTTTTTTAAATTACACATTAATTCTTTTTTGGTTCACACTTAAACTTGTTTGTGTAAAATAGAACCACATAATTCGATATTCTATTTAAATTTATCCATAAGTTATAATTCGGAAATCTATGTATATATTAATCGTAGGTATGCAATGTATGGATTTTTATGTGAACTTAAAATAATCATTGAAAAAACCTACGGAAAAAAAATCTGAAGTCTTTTATTTTTTCAAAATCTAGAAACCTCTACTTTTTCATAAGGTGATAGTGATGGTGTACAGATATTCTACTCCTAGCTAGTCTGAGAATAAGTAAATGAATTTGCGTACTTCTTTTTAGGATTTTGAACTCGCATTGAGCTCAAAAGTAGCGAATAGTGTATGGCTCTTGTCATTTTTGTTTTAGGGGGGCTCTTGGGCCTTGGCTGGGCTGTGGCGGTCTTATAGGGACATGGCCGGAAAACAATTACATCTCGATGAAAAATCTTCCACTGCTCCACTCTGTCGCCTTGTTTCTCTGAATCGCTCAATCTTGCACCTCTTGACTGTGCTTCTTGGAGAGAAAAATCCCCAATTGCTCCATAAGAAAGCACACTCCACATCCCCTCTCGTCTCCACATCCGGTCACTCCAGCCGTTTTCTCTCTGAGGCGTCGCAAATTTTTTTGGGTACACCAGGGCAGAGAAGGTGTGAATCCATGGGGAAATCCTGGCGCGTGCTGCCGCTGCTCCTCTTCTTGGTGTTGTCTTCTGCGGTTCTCTTGCCAACGGCGGCGGAGGCGGCGTGCAACGCGCTGCCGTACTTCTCTGCGAATCTCACCATCGCCGAGGGGCGGCTGTTGGGGACGTCCTCCTCCGCGCCGTGTATTCCGGCTTCAGCTCGTGCTGTGACTGGGAGGGCGTGGGCTCCGTTGGCGCCGGCGGCCGCGTGACGGCCCTTCGGCTCTCCGGGTATTCCGATTGAGGCGCGTGTGCGGCAGCTGGATACCGTTGGGAAGCAGAATTGCAGCAAAGTACTCCCGTTGTATATTTCAATTTCTCTCTCGCTTCCTCACTGTACTCCTCTCTCTCTCTCTGTTTCCCCACCCGCCGGAGCTTCCCATGGTTGATTGTTGCGCCTCCCCACCCAGCACCTCTTCCGCCATGGACTTGCCCAGCAACATGTCCTCCACCTCGTCCTATCTCCAACGCAGCTCTGTCCGTATTCCACCCCTTCAATCCAGCACGGACCCTCCCCTGACCATGTCTTCACTGTTAGGAGGACATGGCCGGCACAGCCCCACCCACCCCTTGAACTCCGGCAAGGAACCCTCGTCGTCTAGCGCATCCGGTGAGAGGACTGCCACCCTTACCGAACCTCTGCCGCGGCTGTGCTCGTTGGTTAATTCGGAAAACAGAGCAGCATATGATTTGACAGATTGCCACATTTATATGCGATTATGCTCTTGTATAACTTGAAGTTTGTTTCTTGTGAGCTAATATGATTCATGCTTTTTATGATCCAGCTTTATGCTTGGAGACACTTCTTCTTTCCACCAGAAGCATCAATGAGTACAATATAAGCGTGTGATGGATGTCGTGAATTTGAATTTGAAGCACAGGTCTGCACTTGGCTTTCTTTATCTTCTAATAACAGTCATTTGATTGCCCTTTTCTCTGTTCAACACACTGCATATAAGAGAATGACCATAGAATTTTACAACAACTGTAATAACAACACATATAGCATAGTCTTAATCGTGTTATCAAATTTGTCCCAACAGTGTGGTGTAGATTATGCTTAGATGTTCCATCCATTAAATTAGTGACAAATAAGCGTTTCAAGGAACCTCCATGGTGTGGCATCCGCTGGTTCCGTTAATGATATATCACATAGTTCGTTCTCTTATTTCCCAAAACGATAGATCCTATTGAACTTAGGTAATAACTAAATTAAGGATTTCAGTTTGGTCTTACGCCCGACTCCATGATCCGCTTGAGGCATATAGTCTCCAGCGACACGGCAACAAGGACGCCGCACGGCAGGTCGAGCGTCCATTGGTGAGGCCGAGGCGTCGCAGCGTGTGGCACGGGAGCAACTGGCATGGCGTTTTGGTGTAGCTTCCCCAGACGTCTGAGCCGAAGTCCGCCGAGGCCTCCTGGCTATGCCCTCGGCACTCTGGCCATGTAGCAACGACACGAGCGACGGTAGAGACAGAACAGCCGCGGTGGCATTGCCCAGCTGTGAAAGGAGCTAGTCGTCGCGCCCCGCCTTGACAGCCAGTGCGTCAAGCGTCCCTCGGCTCCACCGTCGGCCACCCCCTAGCACATGCTCTCTCCTTCCTCTATGCGCTTGCTCCTTCCATGGTTGTCTAATAGAGAAGCTCCTAATTCTATTTCATTCTTCCAACATAACATGCTCTTGTCACTGGCCATCCACTAACTTGAGATATTGCTGCATCAGTACCGTGTACCGATGCTAAAGCATAATGGGTATTTACAGGTATGACTGCTTCTGTAAATTGATACTGCGGGTATTTGCAAAGTAAATTATATATATTAGGGAAAAACTTAGAGGTGCATTACAAAAACAGCATGGACCACTATGTAGGTTGTATACATACAGAAATGTTACTACATCTCGTAACTAAAAAAATTAAATTTAAGATTTCAAGTCTCGTAGTAGTTAACTATTTATCATTTTTTGACACTTTATATTGGTATATCTCATCTGAATAACTATATAGGTTTGCTCTCTCTCGCGTCTCAGGGTGAATATTTCTCGCCTGCAATTCATCGGTGCCCAGATCCTACTATTCCTAGTCTCCAACATATGCATCTCTATGGAAAGAAAGAAACTAATTGAGGCCTCACAAAGGTATTCAAATTTACTACTGGCACCCAGACCAGACACCTCTTCTTTTACTTGTTTCTTACAACAGTGTGGAACTCTGTTTTATCTCTGTGTCTTTTATTCTTCCAATGGGAGCAGAGCATAGCAGAGTAGATCTCTTCTTTCTGTCTGACAGAGAACTAAACAAATTAAATTTAAGTTTTCATATCTTAGAGTAGTTACCAGGAATTACAGTAAAGCTAACCTTTTCCTGAAAGGTTACATAACCTATTTGGTGAGTACTTCCGTGTACACAATATTCTTTGTGTATGTCTCACTTGTACTGTTTTTTTCCTTAGTCTTCTTCTTCTTCTTCTTCTGCTGCTGCTGCTGTTGTTTTTCTTTTTTCTCTTCACGTGTCTTCTCCTCTTCATGTCTACCTGTCAGTACCTTTATGTTCGATGTCGCGGTTGCTCTTGAAAGTGCAACATATAGTTGGCCATGTGAGAAAACCGGTTCAGGTAGGTAGACGCCGACATTTGGTATTGTCTGACCTTGTGATTTGTTTATTGTCATTGCAAAGCTGAGCCTGACAGGAAATTGTTTCCTCGTGAAACGGAACGGGAACATGTCGTCGTCAGAGGGACATAATGGTATCCTAGGCAAGAAAACTCGCATTCCTGAATGCTGTCCTAGCACAATCTCTGCATCGATTGCGTTTTTCTGAAATGCACGTACAACCAACCTTGTGCCATTGCATAGGCCATTAGCAGGGTCGATGTTCCTCAGTAGTATGATCGGGCAATTGATCTTGAGCTTTAGCATATGTGGAGGAAGTCCGTTTGGGGTAAGGGTGTTTAGAAATTCTTGTGGATAGTAGTTATGTGGGTCTTCTTCTACAGAATCGAAGCTATGGTACACCATCTCCTCCCCTGGGAATCGATCAATCATTTTTATGTTGATTCTGTCTACGCAGTCGTTCTTTGTAGATAAAATTGCTCTTGACGTTATGTATTTTGGATCTTCTAGGGAAGCGCCATCTGTTTTATATATATCACCGATGAGTTTATCGAGGCTATTTTCCCCTGTCTTATTTTGCACACATATACTTGTTGGTAAAAGTATTTCTCCATTATCATTTATCTCCTCTGTCCCGTTTCCAATGCGCAGTAGATATTCCGCGAACCATGGGTCGTTTTGAGCCCTCATATTGTGCACAAGTTTCATTTTTCTCATGCAGTTCCAGAGCTCCGACCTGCTTAGTGACGCGTCTACTATTTGGGCTCTTGTACCTTTTCGAACAACTGGGAGCACTTGTCTAAAATCTCCTCCAAATACCATCGTTTTTCCAGCGAATGGAAGATCTGGTTCGTCCAGTACGTCCCTCATGCTTCTGTCTAGCGCCTCAACTGCCTGTCTCTTAGTCATTGATGCTTCGTCCCAGATTATTAGCGATGCATCTTTTAGCAATTTGGATGTCCCGCTTTGTTTTGGGAATCCACAAATTGATGTATCGTCTATTCGTAGCGGAATCTTGAACCTTGAGTGTGCGGTCCTACCTCCGGGCATTATGGAAGCCGCAACACCAGAAGTCGCTGTTGCCAGAGCAATCTTGCCTTGTTCACGTACCGTGGCTAGGAGCGCCCTGTAAAGAAATGTTTTTCCCGTGCCTCCTGGTCCATCGATGAAGAAAACTCCCCCCTTTTGGGTCTCAATTGTGGCTAGGATTTCTTCGTAGGATTTTCGCTGCTCTTTGTTTAGGCTCTTATGTAAATCCACGTCCTTGGGGTCTACCTCGACCGAGTACTCCTCGGTCATCTCCCTAGGCATGTCGTTTGTTGTGTCATGTTGTTTGTCGATCTCAGGCAAAGGAAACGACTTGATGTCTTTTCCCATTGATTGCAACATGTCCCTTATATTCTTGAGTACCATCTGTTCGACTGTGTGCTTGCATTTGCAGTTCCTGTTGTAGTCTTCGGACATTGCCTCGAGGTGACGGTTCCATAGGCCACGAACATCGCTAGGCTCACAAAACACCAGGATTGTTGCGAATAGCCTTCGTAGGGATGATGGCATCCGAAACAACTCTGATTCTGTCATGCAGTCATCTAGTGTGTTATCTTCCTCAATTAGCCCCCTTTGTTCTGCAGCTTCGCGGAAGGTTGGCATTACTTGTCCATCAACAGTTCGTAGGTCTTCGTAGCTTGTGGCGCCTGGTACGTGGTTTAGGAGAACTCGGAGATAATATCTTTCTCCTTCTGCCGGATGGGCTGATACCATCCTGCCAACCTGGAAGATACTTTTTCGTTTCCTCTCTTGCCAAAACTTTCCACTTCTTTGCCAAGTAAAATGTTCTGGGAAGTCCCTGTATAGTATTCCTCGTGCTTTCTCATTTAAGTTGTTTGCTTCAAAGTATGCTGTTAACATTGACCTGTCATTTCCACCATGGTTGATAACGGTGTTGATATTTTCTGTAGCATTATACGAGACCATGTGCATATTTGGTAGATGTAGTTGTAGCTGCTGGACCGATGGGTATATTTTGCTTAGTTCGAATCCATATATTCTCCATAGTGCTTCTGGAGGTGTCACCCACCGTGCATCTCTGTACTGTCTAATCTCGTCGAACTCGTCTTCATTTACTTTCTCGGTCACGGATACAGATGCTCGGTCATGTCCTTTGTAGATGTACTTGAACAGATACTTAACGGATTTGATGCTTGAGCATATCTCGACATTTATGTGACAGTTGAACATTCTCAATAGATAGGGGTTGTAAGGAACGACCCACCTGTTATCTAGCGTGCACTTTCGGACCGTTTTGGTCCGGCCGTCTTTGCGTCTCCTGTACATTGGGTATGAGTCCTTGCCTTGAATTGTAGTTTCATTAAATGGCCTTGGATAATTGTTCTTGCATGTCTCTCGATTTTTTGTGCATGGACAATTTTTATTCAGGGCACCACAAGGACCATGCATCATATGCTTGATTACCATTTTATATAGCTCCGGGTACTTGTGCTTGTTAGGTAGCTCGGCGGATATTATTTTGTCATACTGCTCTGGAGACGTGTACTTGTATTGTCCAGTCATGATCAACAGAAAGTGAGCATGGGGCAGTCCTCTCTTCTGGAATTCTACAACATAGGTGTATGCCTTAACTGTTCCAAGAATGTTCTTCTCAAATAGTTGCTTCTTCATTTCTTCCAGCTTTGCCCTAAAAACACGGACGATGATATCTGGGCGATCTTGTGGTGTCTGTCCACACTCTAGTTCACGTGTAATCTCTTCCCAGTTGGGGTTGCACGTCATCGTTAGGAATATATCCGGCTTTCCGTATTTTCTAACTAAAGCCATTGCATCTAGATACCGGCGAAGTTTATCTCGTGGTCCTCCAATAAATGATGAGGCGAGAATTGTTCGTTTTCCGACTGCATTTCCATTTTGTTCTCCAGCTTGAATGCTATCAAGAAGACCTTGGTATAGATCTGCCCTTATCTCTTTCTGATGATGAAACATGTAGTCTAGTCTGGAGCTCTCAATCTTAATGTATGTATCTACAACAAACTGTTGGAGGAGCCGTCCACCGTACATTATTGGGTTGAATATGTTTGGTCGCGTATGTAATTTATAGCAATAATATTCTTTCATGGTTACCCATAATCTACTCTTTGCATCTGTTCCAAGCATTGCAACATATAAAGTTAGTTTGTTTAGGAGTGTACCATATATCAATGTTGAATTTACGAAGAAAAAAGTATTTATATATATGAAATAATAAAATAATAACCTGGATCATCATCATCATCATCTTTATCTTCTGTAGCAGCCCTTGTCACATCTTGCTCTTTTGTGTTGTCCTTTGGGATCTTTGAATGCCAGCCCAATTCACCTCTTGGAAAGAATAGAGGGTATGACAACGGGTCATAGCACCCATAATATGATTTAATCATCTGTACTTCATTGTTGTTCCCATGTAGTATTACGTTCTTGTCAAAAGTAGTTCTTCTTTCATTTCCTTCGACCCATACTGCAGCTACCTCCGACGTGATTGGTGCATTGTATGTTCTCTGGTCCAATCTTTGGTCAAGGTTCAAAATAAGCCTGTAGTCATCAAGGTTTTCGGCTTGTCCCAAACTCCTAAACTGTGTAGAGTATGGGTTGACGCGTAGAATGTTGGTTATTATGCCAACTACATGTTTGTCTTCCTCGTATGTTTCCTGACGGCAACGGCGATACCGATGCTCTAAGCTTGGATCATCATCATAGAAGTATAGCTCCAAGTGCTTTGGATCTGAGCCACCATTACCAAATGAGTGTATATTGTGATAGATTTGTCCATGGGCTCGAAAAGTGTATATACCAGCCGTTCGCATGTCGGTTGTGTCCTTATCAAGATGGCAGTATAGAGTAGTAAATGAGAAGTGTCCGTTGAAAAATCTTATATTGTCTCGAAAATATTTTGCATCGGATTCCTTGCTTGTCCAAAGTCTCATGAGTTCGGGTGGTGTATCCGGGTTGGCTAGTTTTATCTTTCTGTCGTGGTGGTGTCACGGCAGATGCCATGGGATGGCTAAAGATGTGGGGACGATGGACGCTGGAGGTGTCCGGGGAGGGATCACGCGACGAGTAGCCGCGTGAGGTAAGAACAATACACTGCAAACAACACAATCTACCCAGGTTCAGGGCCCTCGTGAGGAGGTAAAACCCCTACTCCTGCCTCTCTGTATGTATTACGATGTTTCTCCGAGTAGCCACAGTACAAATGATATCGCTACCGAGTAGCCTCTCTCCTCTCTCCGAGTAGAGCTAGGTCAAGAACTTAGGGTTCTAGGGTTTATGCGTGACCCAGTATGCGATCGATGTGAGCATGCCTCGCGCAGGAGGCGGCGGGGCACCTTATATACCTGGTTCCCAGCCGGATACGTCCAAACATGGACAAGTGTCGACATAGTGTGCACATCGTCCTTCTTCCGGGTTCCCGCTGACAGCTTTGGTTCCTAACCTTGGCTTCATCTGGAAAGTCGTTGGGCAAAACTAGGGGACAGACTGGTATCACTGTACCTAGGCACAGAGTAGGCCCCCCTTATCCTGCCACGGCCTGCTTCCATGCTGTCACTGTCAGGCAGGCCGGTCCCAGATGAACAGTAGTTCGAATGCTGCCAAGTACGGACCCAGGATACGCGGGATCCTGTGTCAGAACGGCTCCTTTGACTTTCTGGCCCGAGTAGGTTCCCGCCAATTGTTCCCGCCAATTGTACTCGGGCCAACCCTTCTACTCGAAAGGATAGAACTTGATTGATATCTCCTTCTGGTCATCTTGAGGTGAGACCGAGTAGCAGTCGACCGGGTAGCGAGTACCAGGTAGTCGGCTACTCGACCAAACCTCTCTTCTGTAAGCCGCCTTTACCACTTGCCTTTACCCTACTCGGGGGTAACCCCCCGACAGCAGTCCCCGAAGCTGGTTGAGTCTTGCGAACTCGTTCACTAGGCTCTGCCAGCTTAAAACCAATTTTTGCCTCATAGCCCTTGAACCTCAAGATGCCGAGTAAACGGCCTCTGAGTAGCGCTCTGACAAGTATCCTCTGTCTCTTGTCTTCCGAGTAGCACTTGCTTTCTACTCTGTAACCGAGTAAAAAGACTTAGAGAATTTTCTTGAATTGAGCCGTTGCGGCGCAGAGCACCATCCAGCCGTCCGTGCCGCAGCCGGACGCGTGTCAAGCATCCACGACCCTGTCGTTTCGCTGCCCACGACACGTCGTGCCACGCGCCCAGTTTTCACGGGGCGGGCCCACCGGCTCGTTATGTCCCATCAATCGTAATAATAGGCCACGATCTGATCGTGGGATCTACTGTGGCCGTTACGCGCGCATCCCGCGCTTCCGTGCGTTTCTATTCGGCCACAGGCCCCACCACACAGCAATCATGGCCACGATTGATCCCACTACGCCGACGGTAACGGTAAAATCGCGGAGAGGGTATAAATACCCCCGCCGGTAACTTCCTTTTCCCCTTCCCTTGCACTATTCCTCTTTCGTCCTCTGCTCTCCTCCGCCACCGAGCTCTCCGCCACCGCGCAAGCTTTCGCGCCGCCGCGGACTCAATTCGCCCAACCACTCCGTCCAATTTCTTCCACTTCTCCTACTCGCAACAATGGCCAAAGCCGGCTGGGCGGGCTCAGTCGTTACCAGCGAGGATTTCGCCTGGCTCGTTAATACCAGGCGAGTTCCTCCCGGCGTGGAGTGCCGGGCCCCCGACGACGAAGTCGTGCCAACTCCGCGGGAGGGCGAGCGCGTCGTCTTCATGTCGCACTTCGAGCGCGGCTTCGGACTGCCGGCGTCCGAGTTCCTCCGTAAGTTTCTCGACCACTTTGGCCTCCAGATGCATCATCTGCCGCCGAACGCCGTCGTCGTCCTCGCCTACCACGCCGTGGTGTGCGAGGCTTTCCTCGGCATCCACCCGACGTCGGAAACCTGGCTGAGGTACTTCCACCTCCGCCAGCAGACTGTCGGGAAGAAGGACAGCGCGGGCGTGGCCGGCCGCGCAACCGACACCGGCTGCGCCATGATGATACAGCGGACCGGGACGAACCACCCCCGTATCAAGGGGCTGGACTCCGTTCGACTGTGGCAGAAGACATTCTTCTATGTCAAGAACATCCCCGCCGCCGAAGGAGCCCAGGTAAACGACAGGATCAACCTTCCCCCCTGGAGCCTCCGTGCTCCCACCGGGAAGAACTGGAAGGAGAAGCCCGCCAATGACGACAACGCCATCGAGATAGAGAGGAGGCTAGGCTGGCTGGTAGGGCAAGGCCTCAAGAATGACGATCCGGTGGCCTGCTGGATTCAGCGCCGAGTGCTGCCGCTTCAGGAGCGCTGCCATCTCATGTGCTACATGGGAGGCCCCCGCGACTGCACCAGGACGACAACCATCGAGATCGACAACATCGATGTTCCCGGGCACGCAAGGGCCATCTTGATGACCAACCTCAGCGACAATTGGCAGTACGGGTTCGTCCCGTATAGCCGTACGAAGCCGATTGAGCGGGTACGTTCTCCTTACTCTGTTTCTGCATATGCTTTCCGAGTAGATAACTCTTCTTCTTGCCGCGAGTAGCAATTGCCTTCTGCACCGAGTAGGATACTTAACCGAATCTCCTAGGCTTAATGTGCTTTGTACTTGCACGCCTTGTCGGGTAGCCTACTCGGGAACGATTCTTAGGCTTAGTGTGCTTTGCGCCTGCACGCCTTTCCGTGTAGGGTACTCTACAATCATGCTTAGGCCTCATATGCTTTGTATCCGCACGCCTATCTGAGTAGAAACAATCAGCGAGCTGCCTAGGCTTAGTGTGCTTTGTGTTTGCACGCCTATCCGAGTAGGATTCCTTCTCGATACTCGGCTAATCTGTGACCCTTCTCTGTCTTTCAGGTCCTTACTCGCCAGAAAATTGAGAGCTGCGAGCGCTTCGATGGCAACTTCTCTGCCGATCGCGAGGAGGACGATGTGCCCTCCTTCGAGGCCGCGGATCAGATCAATCTCTCACGCTCCCCAACAACAGAGAAACGCGAGACCGAATCATCTCTCCGCGACTGGCCGGAGGACGAATCTGAAGGTAATTGCGCACTTGCTTCGCTTGTTCTCAAAAGACACCAATCCACCGATTACTGTTTCCGACTTGCTCCTTTTCTTTCCTGAATCCGCAGATGATTTTGCTGATGAGCACGAGGATGAAGACGAAGACGAGAACGAGGACGATGCGGTCCTTGTCGTCAAACCTCTGTCCGTCGCAGCCCCCAACACCCGCAAGCGGACTGGCAGTGACGCCCAAGGGCCTCCAGCCAAGAAGAAGAAGCCAGTCGAGAAGCCGAAACCGACCAAGACAGTCGTGAAGAGATTAAGGCGAAAGTCCCCTTCCACCACTGCGTAAGTTTTCTTCTCGGTCGTCTCTCCTCTCGCGCCGTGCTGTTTTCGCCAATCTGCTTCTAATTTCTGATTCTTTCTTTCTTGGCAGCCCTGCCATGGACGCGAATGCCGTTCTTGCGCCCGACCAAGCCAATAAAGCACCAGTACCTCTGATCAACCTCGACGATGAGGAAGATGACGCCACCAACATCCGAGGAGCAGAAACAGAACAGCAGAACCGTGCGTCGTCAGCAGCACAGGATACTGCTGCTCATCAGGACAGAGCGCCTTCTCCTCCAGCCAGCAATGCCGATGAGGATCAGGACCAGGAGATGCATAACACCGCCACCCACGAGCAGCCAGACGCAGAGCAAGAGCAGCCCACCACTGGGGCTGCCGCACAAGAGAATCCCGCTGGCGAGCAGCGGGTAGAGGACGCCACCAACACGGATGCCACCATGACGGACTCCTATCCGCTGAGCGACGCGCATCCAGGCGCCGCACCGACTAGCGCCCAGCCCGATGCCGCGCAAGGTGATGCTTCCGTGGTGCCTCCAGTCGTTCAGGGCACCGCACCGCCTGTTTCCTCCTCTGTGCCACAGAACCGGGACCCAGCCAGGCAACAGGCCCTAGACGCCCTGAGGGATGAAGTTGACAGAAGAGCAGCCGAGAAAGAAGCTGCCGAGAAGGCCAAGGCTGAAAAAGAGGCAGCCGAGAAGGAGACCGCCGAGAAGGCCGAGGCCGAGAAAGAGGCAGCCGAGAAGGAAGCCGCCGAGAAGGCGAAGGCGAGAGCTGAGGGGAAGAAAATCGAAGATCCCGAGAGGCAGAGAGCCGAAAAAGAGAAGGCGAAGAAACGGGCCAGAGATCAGAATCAAATGCCGCCGCCAGCCTCTGGTGGAGCACTGGTGATTCGGGAATCCGGCCCGGTTGCCACTGCGACCGCTGCCGCCGCCATCGCCGCTGGCCAACCTTGCTTCCCGGATTACATGGTTAAGGTTAGCCAGCAAAACATAATTGGCTTCTCTCCCCAGGATAAGCAGCTTGCCCTTCTCAGGGGACAAAAGGCCGTAGCCAGGAACTCCCCTCCCCCAGATCCAAACCAGAACCAGTCCGTCACTATCGCTTCTCGGGGAGTCCAAGATCCAACGATAAAATCCCGGAGCCTTGAGCAGGTGCTGGATACCATTGGCTATATCGACGCCAAATGGGACAGCAAGGTTCTTGGTACGGATAACTGGCACGGCCTTGGTCTCGGCACAATTGATCATATGCGCGTCGAGTGGAACAAAGTGGATCTGGGATACAAGCCCATGACCGTCTCCACCGCCACCGCCACTCTCGCCGCCAAGATGTTCCTGCACCGCAAGAACGCCGAGGACATCGAGCAAGCGTATGCAGTAAGTCTCAGCTTGCCCTTCTCCGAGTTGAATTTTTCTTCTCTTCTATTCGCCTTCATTCTTCTTTACCATCACCCAGTCCCCGAGATTCTGGCCGAGTAGGCGGATACTCTCCGAGTAGCCTCCTACTCGGGTTGAATCTTTCCTGCTCTGTCTAACTTGTTTTCTTCTCGCTTCTCAGGATAGCGTCCTGAAGCGGACCAACTTATACCGCGTGCTTCTCTGGAATCACTCTATCGCTAGGAGGCGAATCGCTGCACTGGAGAAGGAGAAGGCAGCTGCGGAGGCTGCGAGCAAGAATGCCAACGACAGCACTCAGCAGCTGGCTGAAGTGAAAGGTACGCTTTTAGCCATGCGGTTACTGCGTTTCTTTTTTACGCCCGCGTCTGCTTTCTTTTGCGCTAACCTCTCCTATTCTGCAGAGAACCTGAAGAACTTGGCTGAGGAGCACGAGAAGTGCCGTGCGTTTGTGGAGAACGCCGATGCCACCATCAAGAAGCTAGAAGGTGAGTGGCCATCTACCCGGCATCATTCCTGTGCTTATCTCCTTTGCTTCTCTGCTAACCGTGCCTTGCTCTTTTCAGAAGATCACAAACTGTTTGTTGAGGAACACCAGGACTGCATCAAGCCGGAGGAGGTGCAGAAGCAGCTGTCTGACCAGGCTGTTGAGTTGGTGAAGGTCCACACCGCAGAGGTGGCGGAATTGCAAACCCAGCTGCGGACAGCACTCCAGGATGCTGTTACAGTTGGTGAAGAGAAAGACAGAGTGATTGCCGAGAAGACCAAAGCGGAGACAACCCTCAAAGCCAAGATCAAGGCCCTAGAGCTGGAGTGCGAAACACTGAAGACATCCAACGCTGGGTACTTTGCTCAGTTGGATTCTCTGCGCCAGATTCAGGATAAACACATATCCAATGAAGAATCTTGGAAGACCCAGTTGCAGACGCTGCGCGTCGAGCTTAAGAGTAAGCTTTCTCTTCTCTGCATCCTTTTCTTCTCGGTCAAATTTCTTCTCGGTCAAATTTCTTCTCGGTTCTTCCTCTACCCGGTTCTTCTCTCCTCTGATTCTGAATTTCCTACTTGCTCCCCCAGAGATCTTTCCTGCCATCATTTCCTCCTGCGTGCCCGCTCTGGCTAAGGCCCGAGCAGCACGTGCTGCGAATGGCGAGCCAGAGGACACCAGGGCCGAAATTGAAGATAGCATGCTGGTGATGCGAAGCCAGTTCCAGCGCCTATCCGCCGTTGGTTCTGACCTCGTGCGCGTGGGCTTTGAGCTTCATAAGCTCTTCTGGCCTGAGGAACCTGAGCCAACAACCATTCGGGGCCTCGCACTCAAGCTGCAGAATGTGAAGGCCGAGTTGAAGAAGTGGCGTGCATCCGGAGCTCGGGCAGGCGCGGACTTGATGCTTCTTTGCATCGCCTCCTGGTATGAGAATCTTGACATGCAACGCATCCGCGGGAAGCGCGACAACTCCAAGTGGGAGACGGACTCCGGCTGCGTGGCCACGCGGAAATCGATCGCGTATGGAGTGGCGGAGTGCGCTGAGACGGAGATCTACATCGACGGCCCCCCCGAGCCTGACACCGAGGTGGAGGAGGACGAGGAGGAGGAAGATGAGGAGACAGAGTCCGACTTGGAGGGCCTCTTCGATTCCCCCAGGAGCAATGCCGGGAAAGGGAAAGGCACGGCCATCTCGAGTAGCGACGAGGAGGCCGAGCACATCGAGACCGCCCCACTCGACTTCGGCACCTCTTCAGGGGCCGCTCTTGACGACACGATGCCCGCCCCCGGCCTAGCCTCTAGTTCCTCTACAGCTCCAAGGCCCGTCTCGGTGGCCACGGCCACTTCCGACCCGGCTACCACCGAGCAGGACGTCGAGATGAACGAGTCCGCCACCATCCAGTCGGATGCGGATGCCATCCACGCCAGCGCTGAGGGAGATGCGGCAGCCAGGGCCACCACAGATGATGCAGCAGCCAATGCCAGTACCGACAACACTGCCACCTCCACCTGATTTTATCTGCAAATTTTTTCACTCGAACACTTATCAGATCCCCGGGATGCCGGGAGCAGATGTAATAGACTATCTTTGTTTTGCTTGCTACACAGTTTTTATGCCCACTCTGTTTATTTCGACATTAATCAATTTGAACAACGCTGGCTCAATGCCGAGTTGCGTTTCCATGCGAGTCCCCGAGTTGCATTTCTTATTCACCCTATCTTTTCATCTCTGCTCTACCCGCGACTTGTCGCTTTTTTGGTATTCGAGTCACAAGAATCAAGTAGTAGAGCTGCAAATACTTAGCCGCTAGAAACAATCATGGTAACGCAGCCCACCACTTAGCCGAGAAGACGAAAACAGGGAACAAAAGTAACAAAACAATCTACTCGGTTCCTGCACTCTTTCTTCCTTAGCGACTTTCGTGTGCTCATTGACCTTTTGCTTGTTCTCTTGCTTGCCATGAAGCCGGGTTTCGGACAGCAGCAGAGTCGAAGAGTTGGCATATAGGTTTAAACACAGTACTCAATGCACTTGTGAGTTCTGAAGTGGAGCAACCGAATAGACAAAGGATCGAGCCGAGTAAAAACACTTAGAGCAATTTTGGACGAGGGCAGTCCCCGAGAACAATTTCACATTGCAGAGTAGAATTTCAACTCGGATAAGAGGGTACATACACATCTTTGCTTACGAATGAAAACGACGAAGTAGAGCTACATTCCAAGGGCGCTTGGTTTCCTCTCCAGCTTTATCTGCCCTGTTCGCCTGCGATGGGCGCACATCTACAAGGTAGTATGCATCATTGTGCAGCGCTTTGCTCACGATAAAAGGCCCTTCCCAAGGAGGAGACAACTTGTGCATCCCGGCTGTGCGCTGCACCAGCCTAAGGACCATGTCTCCTTCTCGGAAAACCCTTGGGTTCACCTTTCGGCTATGATAACGCCGCAGGTTTTGCTGGTAGATAGCCGAACGTGACAGAGTCAGCTCTCTTGCTTCTTCAAGCAGGTCAACGTCGTCTTCTCGAGCTTCTCTCGCCTCCACCTCAGTGTAGAGGGCTACTCGGGGGGAGTCATGCTCTAAGTCTATTGGCAACACAGCCTCAGCCCCGTATACCAAGAAGAATGACGTGTAGCCGGTTGACCGGTTAGGGGTAGTCCTTAGACTCCACAACACCGCTGGCAACTCTTCTAGCCAACACCCAGGTGTTTTCAGCAATGGCTCAATCAGCCTTGGCTTTATGCCTGCCAGTACCATTCCATTTGCTCTCTCAACTTGCCCATTGGAGGCAGGGTGCGCGACTGACGCAACGTCTAGTCGTATATGCTTATCTCTGCAGAATCGCACCATTGCCCCCTCTGCAAAGTTGGTGCCGTTGTCGGTGATGATACTGTGCGGGTAGCCATATCTCATGATCACATCCTTCACGAACTTCACAGCTGTGACCCCATCGCACTTCCGAATAGGTTTCACCTCGATCCACTTGGTGAACTTGTCCACCATGACCAAAATATGTGTCATATTGCCTTTAGCCGGCTTGAAAGGACCAACCATATCCAAGCACCAAACAGCAAATGGCCATGTGATAGGAATTGTTTTCAACTCGGAAGCAGGCATGTGAATCTTACTTGCGAACATCTGGCAGCCGTTGCACTTCCTCACAATATCTTCAGCTTGCTGCAGTGCAGTGAGCCAGTAGAAGCCATGCCGAAAAGCTTTCTTGACCAACGCCCGAGAAGAGGCGTGGTGCCCGCATTCCCCTTGATGTATCTCCACCAGAATTTCTTCTCCCTCTTCTGGGCTCACACAACGTTGCAGCACACCAGTGGCACTTCTCTTGTGCAGCACATCTCGGACTATGGTGTAGCCCTTGGACCTCCTCTGAATCTGCCTCGCAGTCACCTCATCTTCAGGTAAAGTACCGTCCTTTAGAAAGGATAATATGGGCATAGCCCAACTCGGTGTCTCCCGTATGGGAAACACTGGTTCGTCCAGTTCCATTGGGACAGGCTCTTGCGGTTGCACAGGAGGAGTAGGAGCGCTTCTTTGCAGCCCAGACCGATTGGCGAGAACTTCTTCAATGAATGCGACAGCCTCTGGGTTGAGGGCGGCAGTCCCCGAGTACGGAGTGGCAGTCCCCGAGTAAGGAGTGGCAATCCCCGAGTACGGAGTGGCAGTCCCCGAGTAGGGAATGGCAGTCCCTGAGTAGGGAGTGGCAGTCCCCGAGTAGAGGACGGCAGTCCCCGGGTTCCCTGCAGCACTCTCCCAGTCAATCTCCATTGGGTCAGATTCTTCACTTGGCAGAGAAGGAACAAAGATAGATTCCGAGTTAGGGGAAGGCTTGATGGATGGCTTCCTCAAATGCTCCAAGGCAATCCCTGCCGGGATGGACTGCCGAGAAGATCCCAACTTGGATAGCTCGTCTGCTGCTTCGTTCTCTGCTCGGTGAATGTGCTGGAACTCACAGCCTTCGAAGAACCCAGTCATTGACTGCACCAGGAAACGATATGATGTCATGTTGGCATCCAAAGCATCCCAAGTGCCCGAGACCTGCTGCACCACCAGATCTGAATCGCCATAGCATATAATGCGCTGCACGCCAACCTCCTTTGCTACTCGCAAACCATGCACCACTGCCTCGTACTCGGCTACATTGTTGGATGCCTTGAAATGAATCTGCAGCACATACTTGAGCTGATCTCGCTTGGGTGACGTGAGCACGACACCAGCACCAAGGCCTTCCTTCACCTTCGAGCCATCGAAATGCATCCTCCAATAGTTGGAAACTGGAGCAGGGGGTTCATACTGCATCTCGGCCCAGTCCACGAGAAACTCTGCCAGGACCTGAGACTTGATTGCTTCTCTTCTCGCATACGCGGGAGCGTAAGCGGCTAGCTCGATTGCCCACTTGGCTACTCTGCCACTCGCCTCCTTGTTGCCCATGATATCCGAGATGGGAGCAGAGCTTACGACAGTGATGGGGTGCTCCTGGAAATAATGTTTCAGCTTCCTGGCGCCCAGGTACACACCATATGTCATTTTCTGGTAGTGCGGATAGTTTTGCTTGGAACTTGACAGCACTTCACTGAGATAATAGACTGGGCGCTGCACACTCTTGCCTTCTTCTTCTCGCTCCACCACTATCACCACGCTGACTACTCGGTTAGTCGCAGCAATGTACAGCAGCATAAGCTCCTTGGGTAGCGGACTAGCCAAGACGGGAGCGCTAGCCAGCATTGCTTTCAGCTCATTGAATGCCACATCCGCCTGCGGAGTCCAGACGAACTTGTCACTTTTCTTCATCAGCTGATATAGAGGCAGAGCCTTCTCGCCCATTCGGCCCAGAAAACGGCTCAGAGATGCCAGACAACCCGTGAACTTTTGCACATCTTTCAGTGATCTCGGTAAAGACATGCTCTCAATAGCTTTTATCTTAGAAGGATTGGCTTCAATGCCCCGACTAGAAACCAGAAAACCGAGTAGCTTTCCAGCCGGTACACCAAAGGTGCACTTACTCGGATTCAGTTTCATTTTGTACTTGCGTAGGTTAGCAAAGGTTTCCTCCAGGTCGGCAAGCAGAGTATGTGTTTTATTCGTTTTGATGACAATGTCATCTACGTACACCTGCACATTCTTGCCGAGCTGGTCGTGCAAGCATTTCTGCATGCATCTCTGATAGGTTGCACCCGCATTCCTCAAGCCAAAACACATGACACGATAGCAATAAGCCCCGTACGGGGTAATGAAAGCAGTCTTTATTTGATCAGCAGGGTTGAGTGCAATCTGGTGGAAACCAGAGTAGGCATCTATGAAAGACAACAGTTCACAACCAGCAGTGGAATCGATCACCTGATCGATGCGGGGTAGCGGGAAAGGATCCTTGGGGCATGCCTTGTTCAAGTCGGTGTAGTCGACACACATGCGCCATGCAGTGGCAGCCTTGGGATCTTCCTTTTTCTTCTCGACCATGACCGGGTTGGCTAACCAATCCGGATGCAGCACTTCCATGATGAAGTTACTTATCAGCAGCTTGGTGATTTGATCACCGATGGCCTTCCTTCTCTCATCTCCGAAACGGCGCATGGCCTGCTTCACGGGCTTGGCGTCAGGACGCACATGCAAAGAGTGCTCAACCAACTCCCTCGGGACTCCTGGTAGATCTTCATTGGTCCAGGCGAACACGTCCCGATTCTCACGGAGGAAGTGGATGAGCGCGCTTTCCTATTTCTCCGCCAACCCGGAGCCAATGATGGCTACGCGGTCGGGGAACTCGGGGTCGACCTGGACTGTCTTGGTCTCCTTGGCAGCTTGGAAGGCAGTACCATGCTGGGTACTCGGCACACCTTGTGCGCCAGCTTGTGCGGACTGAGCCATGGCCACCACCTCGTACATCTTCTTCTTCTCGGCCTCGATCACCATCGACTCTGCCAGCTTGGAGCTAGCTGAGGCACACTCCATGGACTTCTTGTAATCTCCCGAGATGGTGATGATGCCATTGGGACCAGGGATCTTCATCTTCAGATAAGCCACATGTGTAGAGGCCATAAACTTGCTCAGAGCAGGCCTGCCGAGTAGAGCATGATAGGGGCTCTGATGATCCACCACTTCAAACTGCAGGCGCTCTGTGCGGCAGTTCTCCCGAGTGCCGAATAGCACATCGATCCACACTCGGCCAATCGGGTTGCACGAGATCCCGGGCACAATGCCATGGAAGGTGGTCTTGCTAGGCAGCATCATGTTCTCGGCCAGGCCAAGCTTCTCGAGTGTGTCCTTGTACACAATGTTGATGCTGCTGCCGTTGTCGATTAGCACCTTGCTGAACCTCACATTCTTCTCGGGACCCAGGAAGGTAGGATCTAGCACCAAGGCATAGGTACCCGGGTTGGGCATCACCTTGGGATGATCCGCTCGAGTCCACCTGATTTCCTGGTCGCACCAGTACATGTAGTGAGGGACAGCAGGAATCACTGCGTTGACCTCCATGGCCCGCCTGTGCTGTGACTGCTTGTCGACTGCCTCAGAAGTGAAGATCATATAGCTCTCATGGTGCTCTTGGTACTGATTGGAGCCATTGCCCCCATTGTTGCCATTGTTGTTGTTGTTGCCCTGATAGTTGTTGTTGTTGCCTCTGTTGTTGTTGTTGTTGCGGTTGTAGTTGTTGTTGTTGTTGCGGTATCTCTCATTGTTGAAGTTCTGGTTGGCTCCTAAAGCCACTTGGTTCACATTCTCTCTTCTCGGGTACACTGGCGGCCGAGTTGCGGGTGCGCGAGTAGGCTGAACAGTAGCATTGGAGGCTGGCAGAGGAGGAGGAGGAGGCAAGCCATCACTCTTGATCACATCCCACCACTCGCACTGCCGAGTAGTGTGGTTAGCGGGCCTCGAGGGATGATGAGTGTGAAAGCTGCATGGGCCATCCTTCATGTCGTCAAAGACAAACTTCTTCGGCTGCTCGGAGTTCCCGCTACCCGACTGCGCAGTGCGGAACGGTTTCTTGTTGCCCTGGCCCTGGTTCTGGTTCTGCCCGTAGGCTCCAGCAGGTTTCTGCCTTTGGCCACCACCGCCTCCAACATTCACTGCATTCACCTCCTCAGGGTCATACCGAGTATCTACTCGGCGCTTGTTGCGGAACTCGTTGTGCTTGCTGCTGTTGAAGTTTCTTCTCGGCTCAGAGGAGTCCATCAGTGGCTGAGTGGGATCACCGAGTGCGTACTGATCCGCAATCTTGATGGTCTCCGCCAGAGTGTTCGGCATCTCCCTCTGCAATCTCTGCCAAAGCATGCTGCCATGTCGGCAACCCTGCGCAAACCAAGTGATGGCCTGTGCTTCATTCACACCCTCACATGTGTTCCTCAAGGTGCTCCACCGAGTAAGGTACTCGCGGTCCGTCTCGTCTTCTCGCTGCCTGCAGGCTGACAGCTGCTGTGGCCTATTCGGCCTCTTGTACGTACTCGTGAAGTTGCTGATGAAAGCATCCGAGAAGTCCAGCCAGCAGTTGATGCTGTTCTTGGGCCAGGTTGTTGAGCCAAGTGCGGGCTGGACCCTCTAGCATCTGTGGAACATAGCGCACAGCCCATCTTCTGTTGCCATTCGCGATATGGACCGCGGTGACATAATCATTGAGCCAATCTTCAGGCTTGGTGCTGCCATTGTAGCTCTTGGTGCCTCTTGCGAGCTGGAAGCCCTTCACGGAAGGCTCGTTCATGATGCGCGGGCCAAAGCACTCGGGACCAGGAGGACCCGTGCTCTCGAGCCGCGCCGACAAGCTGATACGGTCCAGCTGGTGCCTTGCATCTCCAGGCGCCAACACGCGCTCACCAACACGGTCATGAATATCATAACCAGCCATCTCCATAGCGGAGTAGCCATCATCATACCTATCCACCTGCACAGCTGCAAGCTGCTCCACCGGGTTGGCGACTGGTGCCGCTGGGCGCGGCTGCTGCCTCTGCCGAGTAGGCTGAGCTGCGGGTTGCCGAGAAGTACCCGGACGCGCGGCTTCTCGGGCACGGCTTTGAGCTTGATGGGCTTGAGAGCCTGCTCTTGCAGCGTTGTGTTCCCGCCCGGGCTGCTGCGGCACAGCAACCTGTTTCGCGGCAGCAGCCGGGTCATACACCTGCATTTGCCTGTCTCTACCCGAGCGCCCGCTGCGGCTCTTCTCGCGGCTAGGATGCGGAGATGAGGCTTGATCGTTAGATCTTGCCGCGTGCGAGTGAACCACCTGCGAAGCTCCAGCACCCGGGTTGGCCTTCCGGAACTCCTCGTTCTGCCTGGCAGCCTCCAACACCAACTCGTGGAGCCTCTCCTGCTGCCTGACGCGTGCGTCGCCTTCGAGACGTGGAAACTCGGCAGCCACAGCCTCTGCAGCTCTGAGCGTCTTGGCGGGCGTGCTGTACCTTGGCCTTGTGAAGGTGTTCGCAGTGGCGGATTGAGCGGGCACCTCCGCCACCGTCGCCATCTCGACACCCAAGTTGCGTCGCGTAGCGCCTACTCTGCTAGGCCTCCTGGCGACCGGCGTGAAGCCGTGAGCCTTGTTGTACTCGAGCTGGTCTAGACTCAGCTCAAGCCTGATCTTCTCCAACTCCGCCTGCTCGGCAAGCAGCTCCTGGCGTTGCCGCTCGAGCTGCTCCCTCGCGGCTAGGAGCTCGATGTCGGTGGGAGTGGGCATACCAGCTCGCGCAGCAGACGCGGGGATGACCGTTGACGTGGAAGGCGGCAAGTTGCTCTCCTTCTCGTAGGGCCGGTGATTCCTGCCGCCAGCAGGCGGTTCGTCAACCTCCTCGACGACGGCCGCAGCGCCAGTAGCAACTGCGCCAGTGTTTGCCGCCAAACCCGTCACCATCACCTCAGCGCAGCTCGCAGAGCTGCATGCGGGCCTTCCGCGAGCAGCAATCACCGCGGGAGGATCCTCCGCGTCATGCACCAGCTCGGGGTACGCGCTGTTGGCGACGGTGGCGACGTAGACGAGGTGAGAGCCGAAGGAGATCACTGAGCCGCCCTCAGGCATGGCCATGCCGCCGAAACAGCCGGCGTTGTCGGTGACGAAGTCGAAGGAGCCGAATCTGTGGACAAGGCCACAGACCACACGCTCCGCTGAAGAAGATCCCGTCCGAACAGAAACTCCAACCAGCGCCGCTGGTTGCCCCACGGTGGGCGCCAACTGTCGTGGTGGTGTCACGGCAGATGCCATGGGATGGCTAAAGATGTGGGGACGATGGACGCTGGAGGTGTCCGGGGAGGGATCACGCGACGAGTAGCCGCGTGAGGTAAGAACAATACACTGCAAACAACACAATCTACCCAGGTTCAGAGCCCTCGTGAGGAGGTAAAACCCCTACTCCTGCCTCTCTGTATGTATTACGATGTTTCTCCGAGTAGCCACAGTACAAATGATATCGCTACCGAGTAGCCTCTCTCCTCTCTCCGAGTAGAGCTAGGTCAAGAACTTAGGGTTCTAGGGTTTATGCGTGACCCAGTATGCGATCGATGTGAGCATGCCTCGCGCAGGAGGCGGCGGGGCACCTTATATACCTGGTGCCCAGCCGGATACGTCCAAACATGGACAAGTGTCGACATAGTGTGCACATCGTCCTTCTTCCGGGTTCCCGCTGACAGCTTTGGTTCCTAACCTTGGCTTCATCTGGAAAGTCGTTGGGCAAAACTAGGGGACAGACTGGTATCACTGTACCTAGGCACAGAGTAGGCCCCCCTTATCCTGCCACGGCCTGCTTCCATGCTGTCACTGTCAGGCAGGCCGGTCCCAGATGAACAGTAGTTCGAATGCTGCCAAGTACGGACCCAGGATACGCGGGATCCTGTGTCAGAACGGCTCCTTTGACTTTCTGGCCCGAGTAGGTTCCCGCCAATTGTTCCCGCCAATTGTACTCGGGCCAACCCTTCTACTCGAAAGGATAGAACTTGATTGATATCTCCTTCTGGTCATCTTGAGGTGAGACCGAGTAGCAGTCGACCGGGTAGCGAGTACCAGGTAGTCGGCTACTCGACCAAACCTCTCTTCTGTAAGCCGCCTTTACCACTTGCCTTTACCCTACTCGGGGGTAACCCCCCGACACTTTCCTTTCCTGCAGCATAACCCTATAGTTTCAAACTGGAATTTTTTTGCACCGCAGAATGTGCAATTTTCTTCAATCTTGAGCATGTGTGTATTGTGTAGTATGTTGCTGTATACATGATCAAATGGATCAGGATTGTCAGAATCCTCGTCATCTGTGATTTCAACTTCCGCTTCACTTTCCCAATCTGGTGTGTTTTGTACCATAATTTTCTTTAGTAAAGGAGTAATAGAATGATGGAAATATATTTTGATTGATCCAGCATACCTTGACCAGAGAACATGTATTCGTCATCGCTTGTGTCTTGTTCAAATATGACCTCATCATTACCTGTGTAGTAAATTTGCTCAGAGATTATCTTCTTTTTCCATAAGAATTTGTATATGAAATTGATAACCTTACCATGATCATCATTGCAGAATAAATGTTTTGTTTCATCTACGTCTTTGTTGGTTGGACAAACCAAAGAGGGGATATCTATCCACAAAACATGGTCAGTTGTTCATACTTTATACTATTTTGGGAATGAATGAGTGCTGTATAAAGTTCAGATTATTACCTTGAGTCATGACTTCTGGCTTGTTAAGAGGTTGTATGTCACCGTTGCCGTTTTTCATCATGGATATTATTAGATCAATATCGTTATGATGTTCATTATTATTGCAGAATTCTTTTGCCGCTTCATCCACGTCGTTGCTAGTTGGTAATAATGTATAGGGGATGCCTGTCCAGAAACATGTTAGTTTTACATATTGTAAATTGTTTTCGTAATGTCTTGGTATTATATAAAATATATAGAGAGTATTACCTTTAATCATGACCTCTGGATGTTTAAGAGGTTCTATGTCATCATTGTCGTTGTTCATCACGGATGTGTCTTCTTGTGATGGCACCGAAACATGCTTCCTCTGTTTTTCGGAGAATTGTTCGTTACGTCGATGTAGCAATCTTTGTCTTTCTCCCGATGACACGGGATTTCTTTGTCTTAAATTTAAGTTAGATGTACCAACTTCTTTCTCTGTTGCGATATATCCCGGGTTCACCATCGCGATTGACTCTTTGCATGGTGTGCTGCGCCTCAATACCCTGTTAGCCGCAATCCGTTCTATTCTAGCTTTCTTATGTTCTGGTTGCATACTTGCATATCTCTGCTTTTCTTGTGCGTATCTTTTTGTCCTCTGGTCTGGCTCTATAGTTTCTTGTTTCTTTGCCTCCTTGATTCTTTGGTTTTGTTTATAGGCTTCACGGCGTTTTTTCAGTTTTTCTTGCTTTTCTTCATCAGTCACCAGTGCATACCGCTCTCTGGCTCTTTTCCGTATTTCTTCCTTGACATCCATGACTTGAGATTTTAACCCAAGTGGCTTGCCTACATGAGAGTCTGTATATTGTAAGTATAAAATTGACATATATACTTTGATAAATGCCTAGAAGTGATGACTTAATAATAATTGTGAATCAACAAATGCTTCTACTACTATGCTAATTTTTTTAGTAAGATCTTGATAAATTATATTACACTAAGACTGTTGTGCTTAAACTGCAGCCAGAGGTTCAAGCACTACTCCCATAGTGTCATCAAGGTTAGTTCTCCATACGCCAATGATGGGCATGTGGTGTGTGTCACGGTATGGTCAGCCGCCGGGTCCGTGGATCTGCGCGACAAATTGGCAGAATTTCTGCTCCGCTACTGAATAATCCTTTCCTGCCGTGGATTCGTTGCTACTCATTTGGCAGGTGTGGATGTATTCACGTTCCTTTTATTAGCTTGATGAATGAGTTCTGGACTTTCATCTAGCCTGTTTTGACTATGCATTTTTTCTTTCCATGGTTATAATAGGTGTTGGCTGAGAGTGCATGCTGTAGAATAAGAGATGTAGTAGAACAAGTCAAAATAAATTGGCTGTTTATTTAGTCCTAGTTGTGTTACTTCGTTCATTCATTTTTTAGTATTATGCCACAAATTTTGCATCACATTTTCATTTTGTACTCACAGCCCACAGCCCACTCGATCGAGTGAAGTATGGAGGTTAAGCGGCCCTATGCTTTCTTTGTATATATCATGTTTGGCTTTTAAGTTTGGAAGTTGCATCGATCTATGCCAAGGAGGAGGTTCCTGAACTTTAACACAAAGAACCTATCTTCTCACTGTCCGATAAAGAAACTGAGCAAATTTATTTAAGATATAAATGAAAGTGTTGAAAAAACCCAGTTTCCAAAGATCGTAATAATCGAATGTTGGCATGGATTCTTTCATTGCTTGCTGCATTTTCAGTTTCTGTTGGTCTTTCAGAATCCTTTTTCTCATATTTTTAACCGAGCTCTGCCCCTACCGTGTCCTGTATAAAACATCTAAAACGTCTCTCTGCTCGGAGCAACCCAGCAAGCAAAGATTATAGATGCCTCAATCTTAATTTAACACTACGGTATAAACTATAGTAAGCTAAGTTACTCAGATTATTTGTATTATATTAATCTGATAAAGAACATACCTGATAACTCGTACTTCTTGTCTGCTTCTTTACACGCGAGGCGACGTGCAAAGAACCGAAGCTAGCTGTAATATTTTCAATTCAACGTGCAAAGCTGACTTGCTTTGCAGCTTAATTGAATCAAAACTTGGTTGGACGTGAACATGTACATATAGTCATGGCATGAGCTGCACCAATCCTAGTCAGTTTAGGACTCCCGAGCTAAATAGAATTAGGACTCCTTTTTTGTAAAGTATGCACTATTTGGACTTGAAGTTTAAGTCGAATTAGGACTTCCTTAGGTAAGTAGGATTAGGGCTCATATTGAACTGGTTTCTGTAACGTGTGACCTTTTAATTATATATATATATATTTTTTTTTTGGTACTAAACGTGTGCACTTAGCATCCACTTGTGAATTTTTGTTTTATGTATTCTTCAGTTCTGTTTTGCTTTTCTAGAGTGCCATGTCGTGTGGTTCTAATGATGTAGAGCCATGGTACGTAATCAGGAGACAAAGCAGACGTGCTTCGACAGACATATGGGGCTGTTGCCTGTCGCTGTCGTTTCTAAAGCTCTGCACTTAATTGAAGATGAACGACAGAAAAAGTTGAGAGAACGTGAGCAACAGAAAGAGAGTTTTTTGTGCTGCTTAAATCTTACAGCGTTTTCTGTTTCTTCCCTTCTCTATAAAGCTGGGTACATGCAAACCAGGAGCTAGCAGTTCCTTGACCTTTTCTAAACTGACAAATATCTTATTTCCTGTACATATCGTTATTTTGCTGAATCCAGGCCTTGCTGAATCCAGGACGAGCTGCAACACCATGAGATTGGCATAGGGATAGGATATCATGCCGAAGCTCCTCAGGTGTCGGCAGGGACGGGAAAGACAGAACAGCCACGGCGCTGCTGTCCAGCTGTGACAGGGGCTCATCGCCGCGCAGTGTCATCACGTGGCTCGACCAGCTGCTGCAGCACCGCGCCCGGCGCCAAGATCCGTCTGAGGCAGATAGTCTCCAGCGACCTGGCGACGAGGACAGACGCCGCACGACAGGTCGAGCATCCATTTGGTGAGGCACAGGCGGCGCAGCACACAGTAGCTCATCGCCGCGCCCCGCCTCGACGGTCAGTGTCGTCACGCGGCTCGACCAGCTGCTGCTGCACCGCGCCTGGCGCCGCCGCGCCCCGCCTCGACGGTCAGTGTCGTCACGCGGCTCGACCAGCTGCTGCAGCACCGCGCCTGGCGCCATGATCCGCTCGCGACACCAGAGCTTTATGCAGCCATGGCGGGACGCTGCAGGTCAACCTTGACGAGTTGCAGAACGCGACCATGGCGGCGGCAGCACAAATTGAACCACGGAAACTCGCGATGCCGCTGCTCTGCGAAGCCATGGCTGAGTGGGACGTCGCAGGGTGACCTTGCCGAGTTGCAGGACATGGCCATGAAGGATGTAGTGCAGGTCGGCCACGCGCGACGTTGACGAGCTGCCCTACGCGGCCACGATGGGATGCCTTACGCAGCCATGGCGGGACGAAGCCGGGCGACCTTGACGCTTTTAGCTGGTGTACGCAACGGTTCACGAGCTGCTAGATGCCAAAGTAAAGAGAGAGCGGGTACAGCTGTAGCTAGCACATGGGGAAGACAGAGATGTCGAGCGAAGGAAGAGAGAGCTGATGCGCGTGGACGGGGCTGTGCTCCGCGTGGCAATTTTCTGTAATTTCCATGAGACGAAACGGTACGGTGGTAACAAGCAGTAATATGGGATTTGGTGGGAGGGCAGAACGGTAAATTCTTGTTGGACGAAAATTTTGCCTGAAACCTTATTGCTTTTATTAGTAGGTAAAGATATTGTGGTCCTTTTGAGGAGCAAGACTCTTGACGTTGCATACGTGGGACCTGTTGAAAATGATTGTTCGTGGTGGACTTTTCGAAGTCTACCAACTCTCAATCAATGTGTCTTTTCGGAAAGGCGGACGTGGGATGGTTGTGGCATCGCCGATTATTCCATGTCAACATGAGAACTTTGCAAAGTCTTCACAAAGGTGGCCTTATTGTCGGACTAAAATAAAATGTTTCCTTTTCCAAAGATCGCGTTTGTAGGTCGTGTGTTGAAGGAAAGATGCATGATATCTCGCACAAGGCCAAGACTATTATTTTATCAAATAGGATCTTGGAGCTTCTCCATGTTGATCTCTTTGGTGTCGTGCCCGAGGCAAGTCTTGGAGGCAAGAAGTATTGCTTGGTGATTGTCGATGATTATTCAAGATACACTTGGGTTTATTTCTTCAAGTGCAAGAGTGAAACCCAACAAACCATCATCGACTTCTTCAACCAAGTGCAACGTCAACACAATGTGCAAATCATGGATATTAGGAGTGATAATGGTTCGGAGTTCAAGAACTACACTTTGAATGAATTCCTTAGTGAAGAAGGCATTCGTCATCAATACTCTGCCACTTACACTCCTCAACAAAATAGTGTTGCCGAAAGGAAGTATTTCACTCTCTTGGATATGGCAAGGACCATGTTGGCGCAGTATTCTTCTCCCCAATATTTATGGGCCGAGGCCATATCCACCGCATGCCACTCCTCCAACCACCTCTACATCCGCAAGGGCTTGTACAAGAATCCATATGATATCCTCACCGGCAACAAGCCCAACGTCTCCTACTTCCATGTATTCGGTTGTAAGTGCTTTTATTTGATCAAGGGTGTTAGGTTGTCTAAATTTTAATCCAAAACTATTGAGGGTATATTTGTTGGTTACGGTGCCGAATCCCAAACTTATAGAGTCTTTGACAAAGCCTCAAGGATTGTCATAGAATCTTGTAGTGTGCTTTTCGAGGAAAATGACGGCTCCCAAGTGGCGCAATTTCATGTTTCTAATGTAGATGTTGAAATGCCTCAAGAAGCCATAGGAAGGATGGGTGTGGGATTTTTCCGCCCCATCGAGGGACACCATATAGCGACTCAAGAAGGACTATGCTCTACCCAAGTGGAGCCCTCCTCTACAATAGAAGAACAGGCCAAGGATCCAAGTGATGCACCTACCCAAGAACATGTTGAAGACCCTCCTCTTATTGACCAGGTTACTACGCAAGATGCAACCACTCCTATCATTCATGCTAGTCAAGGTCAAGGCCAAGATCAACCATCCTCATCCTCCTCTCCTCAAGTTGAAGCTAGTGATGATGATGATGATGATGATGATTAAGTCCAAGTTGGTCAAGACGGGGACCCAAATGATCAAGATGATCAAGAGATCCCTCCTCGCAATAATGAGGAGATCGAAGCCCGTCGTGCTAGAAGGATAAGAAGATCTTTGAAGCATATTGATGCCCAATACAACAAGGTCTTGGAAGATATTCAAGCTAGAATATCCACGAGAAGGCAATTGGTACATTTTAGTGAGCATCAAGCTCACATATCTATGGTGGAACCAAAGAAAGTGTTTGAAGCTCTTAAGGACTCCGATTGGGTTGAAGCTATGCATGATGAGCTCAATAACTTTGAGCGTAATAAGGTTTGGAGATTAGTTGAGAAGCCCAAGGATTGCCACAATGTTATTGGCACTAAGTGGATATTCAAGAACAAGCAAGATGAGCATGGCATTGTTATATGGAACAAGGCAAGATTGGTAGCTCAATGTTACACTCAAGTTGAAGGCATTGACTTTGATGAAACCTATGCTCCCGTGGCTCGCCTTGAGTCCATCCGTATCCTTCTTTCTTATGCATCTTAGCATAATTTCAAATTGCAACAAATGGATGTTAAAAGTTCTTTCTTGAATGGTCCACTCAAAGAGGAGGTATATGTTAAGCAACCTCCGGGGTTCGAGAATCTCAACTTTCCTAACCATGTATACAAGCTCGATAAGGTGCTCTATGGACTTAAACAAGCACCACGTGCGTGGTATGAGCACCTTAGAGAGTTGTTGGATGACCGTGGTTTCGAAGTTGGGAAGATAGACCCCACTCTCTTCACCAAGAGAGTAAAAGGAGAGCTTTTCAATTGCCAACTCTATGTGGACGATATCATCTTTGGCTCAACTAACCAAGCTTTCAATAATGAGTTCTCAAAGCTTATGACTGACAGGTTCAAGATGTCTATGATGGGAGAGCTTAAATTCTGCCTTGGCTTTGAGATCAAGCAATTGGCTCGTGGTACTTTCATTTATCAAGCCAAGTATACCCAATACATGATCAAGAGGTTTAACTTTCAAAATGCAAAGATCAAGCCATCTCCTATGCAAGTCAAGTGCCACCTCAAGCGTAACCCGGATGGTAAAGATGTGGACCAAAAGTTGTATCATTCTACGATTGGTTCTTTCCTTTACCTTTGTGCATCTAGGCCCGATATCGTTTTGAGTGTAGGTGTGTGTGCAAGGTATCAAGCGGCTCCTAAGGAAAGCCACTTAGTGGCGGTCCATATGATCTTTCGGTATTTGGTTCATACCTCAAGGTTTGGTTTGTGGTACCCAAAGGGGGCACAATTATCTCTCAAGGGCTACACGGATTCCGATCGGGGGGGGTGATCAAGATGATAGGAAGTCCACTTCCGGGGCTTGCCAATTCCTTGGTAGGTCCTTGGTAGGGCTTGCCATATCTCTCTCCACCGTCGAAGCCGAGTACGTGGCCGCCGCAAGTGCTTGCACCCAATTGCTATGGATGAGGAAAACTCTCAAGGAATATGATGTTCATTTGGGTAAGGTGCCTCTCTTGTGTGACAATGAAAGTGCCATAAAGATCACCTACAACCCCGTGCAACACACAAGAACGAAGCACATTGGGATTCGTCATCATTTCATCCGTGACCATGTGGCAAGAGGTGATATTGCTCTCACATATGTGCCCACCAAGGACAATCTTGCGGATATCTTCACGAAGCCACTCGACGATGCAAGATTCATGTTCTTGAGGAATGAACTAAACATCATTGATTCTAGGAGTTTGACTTGAGGATCTTGCACACACACCCCTATAGATGAAACGTGTTTGGGTTTAGGTGTAGGCATGGACATAGGGGGAGTGTTATCCTAACACATTGGGTTCTCCCTCCCCCCATTATTCCCATAGAAAAAATTCATTGTTATCTCTCTTTTTCTAATGTTGAATTGTGAGCTTCAATGTCGAGAATTGGCAATGTACCCAAGATATATCTTCGCGGTGACATACCATGTTCTCTTACATGGTGGCTTAGGCTACCAACCTGTTCCTTTGAAGAGTTGGTTCTTATTTGGGCTTATTTTTATTTTTGAGAGTTATTTGCCATTTTGAATAACATACCCAAATTTTTGATGTTCAAATGATTTCTTGCTTTCCTTGAGTATGAGATTCCCTCCTTGCTACTGTTTTTTCATTTCCAAGCCCAAACTTTTCAAAACAAACAAGTTTTATTTGCTGCATACATGTCCTGTCCTTCATTTTGGTGTTTTTGGCGAGTGGTCCGGAAACTCCGGTCTGCCACACCGGAATCTCCGGCCTGTCCGGAGACTCCGGTGTTAAGTCTGGAGACTCCGGTCTGGGGTTCAGCAGTATAAAAAAGAGGGGCTCGGGGAAGTTAGGGTTTTCATCCCCACTCCCCCCCGCCCCCAGATCTGTTGCTGCACCGCCGCTGCCGCCCGAGACGCCTCCGGCCGGTTCCCACCGCCGGAATCCCCCTCCCTCGCGTCCCCTCACTTCTCCCCTCCGCGGGAGCCGCAATGACAGGCTCGGGTGACAAGGGTACCACTCTCCCCTCTCCTTTTTATTTCTTTTGCATCTAGATCTAAGTCCTAGGGGGTTTTGTTTTGGAGAGTGGGTACCATCTTCATTCTAGTTTCACCCTAGCATGTTTTCCCTCAGTAGAAATCGTTTAGAGATGACATAGAGCAAATTGTGGTAGATTCACTTGTCAGTTCTGCGTGCAGTCTGGAGACTCCGGTCCTCCAGATCGGAGATTCCGGTGTCAGTCCGGAGACTCCGGTGTGAATCTTCCAGAACTTGTCTCTGTCGCTTCTGTTTGATTGATGTGTTCATCCTTGGACATGTATGATCACTGCCTGTGTTTTTCTCTCTGGTTTTGTGTTTGTCTGCGTGTGTTTTCAGGGAGAAGGACTAAGGCATCATCCTCAAACCCCAACAAGCGAGCCTACCGTACCCACACTCGCAACTATCATGTCACCGATGAGGCTACTAGCAGGACTGGACAGAGGAGGACATTTGAGGCTGAGCAGCATCAACAAGAGAGAGCAGAGGCTAGGCTGAGGAGTGAGCTGGCTAAGAAGGACAAGTATGACAGGATCACATCTGTTGTTTCTCTGATCAAGAAGGAGTACAGGATCATGCGGGCCCAGCCATTCTTCACCATGGCCCACACTGCTGAGAGTTCTCATTACTGGAGGAGGGAGTCTGAGCTGATTCAGAGGGAGATTTTCTCCAAGTTCAAGCAGCCGGTGTGTCCTTAGAAAGTTCTTGACTTGGATGCTCTTGACAGGTCTGAGTACTTTCAGGAGGCTGTGTGGATAACGAGGAAGCTAGAAATTGAGCATGTTGGGATTCAGCAGAACTACAATATCTCGACAGTGCAGCAGTTCTTTGCCACTGTCACCTTTGGTGAAAATGATGATGTCACTCTTACCTGGATGACCGGGTCTCTTCAGTGTGAGTCCTCTGTCCGTAGGCTGGCTGAGCTGCTTGGTTACCCTTGGGGTGACAATTGCGGCACAAGCATGCATATCTATAGTGTGGCCTATGACAAGAAGTGGATGGCTCCTATGTATGAGAAGATCTCGAGTACTGGCACCGCTGAGGACCTCAATACTGTGTACAACATCCTTCTCCGCCTCTTCCGCAACAACATTGCTCCCAAGGCTGTCAATATGGATGTTATTTGTAGTGGTGTTGCCAACCTTCTCTATCAGGCCTTCCGATGTCACAGAGCCGGTCCAGATTGTGAGGGCTATGAGATTGACGCCATGTACTTCATCAAGGAAGAAATGTATTCAACTGTGATTGAGATCAAGAAGGTTCCAGTTTATGCTCCCTATGTGATGAAGCTCATCCTTGGTATTGTCCTGGGCTTGGAGTGTAAGACTGAGCACTCAGTTGGTACTCTTCAGGTTCTCTCTCGCCATGCTGACTCTCACACTCCCATGGATGAGGCTGAGGCTCCTCCTAGGTACAGGAGGAAGAATGCTGATCCTCCCTCTCGCCACTCTAGCAAGGAAGAAACACAGGATGAGATGAAGAAGCTGTCATGGTTTCAGCGCAACATTCTGTGCATGACGATTGCGGTGCATAAGGAGAACCATGTGGCCTATAAGGAGAGGCGTGAGATGAAGAAGATGGTCTCCAAGCTCCAGGACCATGCTGGTTGTGGGGTTACTCCTCCTGTTTGTACTCCTCCCACTCCTACCACCGCGTCCATGACTGAGTCCTATGATAACTGGAACACTGACCACTTCCCATGGGGTGACTTTGAGGACGTCACTTCAGCTCCTTCCTCTTCGACAAACCGTGGCAAGGCCCCTATGACTGAGGAAGAGAAGCATCTTGAGGAACAGGCTGAGGATGATGATGAGGATCTTGAGTTCTTCAACAGTGGTTCTGGAGAGGAAGAGGAAGAGGAAGGTGAAGATGATGAGGAAGAAGCAACGGACCCAGTCGATGATGAGGACAATGACTATGAGGATGATGACTGAGTCCTTGGGTTATGTAGTGCTCTTTTCCCTTTTTGGTGTCTCGATGCCAAAGGGGGAGAAGTAGTTTGTCTTCTCCAGGCTTTGCAAGGGTTGCTTTGATTTGATTTTCTTTGGAACACAAGTCTTTGAACTTGATTTGCCTTTTATGGCTTGTGTTCCTTTTATCTTAGTCGCTTTGATTTCCTAGTGAACTATGGATGTTATGTGTGTGGTGAGACTACATGGTGAAGCTATCTATCATATTATTTCTTAATATTGCTTTATCTATTGTCTCTATGCATGTATGTATTTTGTTCACTAGTAGTTGATCTAGAGGGCATTGTTTGTAAAATATAGGGGGATCTCACAACTTAAGTGTTCCAAAGCATGTCTATCTTTTACAAACATAGCCTAGCTGTGATTTTATTGCAAATATGTGTGTTGTCATCAAACACCAAAAGGGGGGAGATTCAAAGTGCAAACGCGCTTAAAATCATCTTGTTTTGGTGTATGTTAACAACACATGTATCCTTAAGTGTGTTGATGTATTTTAGGGCCTAAACAACATATTTGATATGGTGGTATTGAGGTACAAAAATATGCAAAGTGTCTGGAATTGTTTCTGCTGGAATTCATTCCAGGCCGGAGCCTCCGGTCTCCCAGACCGGAGTCTCCGGTGTGAAGAAATTTATCCAGGCCTCGTTCTCTGGATTCCTGGTGTCGCCCGCGGTACCTAGACCGGAGACTTACCGGAGACACACCGGAGTCTCCGGTGTGGGTTTTACTCTGAAGAAACTGGCAGTGTTCAACTGGTGTCGCCCGTGGTACCCAGGCCGTCCGGAGTCTCCGGTGTGCCCGGTACTTTCTGCTCTTGTTCGACCACAGACACTCTCTGGCATGAGGCGCGAAGGCACAAGGTGAACTAGACCGGAGTCTTCGGTCCCCTGACCGGAGTCTCCAGACTGGTGCTTTTCTGAAGGAATATGGAGGTGGAGCAAGTTGTGTGTCGCCATCTGCATCGACACCGAAGACTGTCCGGAGAGAGTCCAGAGTCTCCGGACTTGGGCTCTGCGGAAACTTCAGACCGGAGTCTCCGGCCTTTACACCGGAGTCTCCGGTGTGAGTTTGGCAGAGATGCCTCCAACGGCTTCAAACTTTATGAGGGGTATAAATACCCCCTCCCCTCCACCTACCTCCAGCCAGCTTGTCCAGAATAGATCTCACCATTGCTAGAGCTCACCCACCTTGCTAGATCTCCCAATCCCTCCACCCAAAAGCCTTGATCTTTGGAGGATTGAAGGAGAAGGCCCCGATCTACGTCTTCACCAACCGGATTTCATTTCCCCTCTCATTTGATTGAGGGATCTTTGCCCAGGGTTTCCTCTTGTGGATAACCTAGGATTCTTGCTACTCTTGGTGATTTGTGAGTGTTGGGAGACCCCAATTTGGTTGTGGGTGTGTGCCCCAAACTTGTTTGTAAAGGACTCGATTCCCGCCTCAAATGGGATCAATAGTGGAAGGTGAACTAGGCCTTTGTGGCGGGGTTCACCGGAGACTAGGGTGAGGCCTTTGTGGCGCTGAGTACGCCTTCGTGGAGAGCTCACACCCCTCCAACGAGATGTACTCCCTTTACAAGGAGGAAATCGGGAATACATCGTGTCTCCGCGTGCTTCCTATCGGTTATCTCGTTCCCTTATGCTTTACTCACTTGTGTTGCATTTATTGTGGTACTAGTAGCATTTATCGTTGTACTAGTTGTATTAATTGCTGTCCTTGTCATATAGGTAAATTCACCTTAGTTGCACTATCTAGAGAATTTACCTTTGTGTCAAGCCTAATTCTGAAGAAAAATTAAAATTGGTCGTAGCACCTATTCACCTCTAGGTGCCCATACTATACTTTCAGAGCTGGAGATCCGTGATGACTCCTATATATTCAACGATGAATCTTGTGATCATGTGGACCATCAACATCGTAACCAATTCCCTTTGTCTCGCAATATTTTACTTGTTCGAGATCCGATCATCGTTATCAACCATACCTTGTTGGATCTCGTTATCAATCAAGTACTCTTTTACTCGTTCTGTGATATGACATTCTTGTGACCTAGTCACATGCTTGCAACCGGCCCAGAGTATATCTCTCTATCATTTTGGATGGACAAATCCCACTCTTGATCCATGAGCCTCAACTAACACTTTCCGAATACCTAACGCCACCTTTATAGTCAGCCTGTTACGTCGTGACATTTGATGTCATCAAAGTACTCTGTCGGTATTAGTGATTGACATGATCTCATGGTCTAAGGAATAAGGTTACTTTGAATGCAAGATATAAAAATATAAACTAAATGACTTGATTGTATTGTTATACTTAGTTTGGGTCTATGTTCATCACATAGATCTCCTAGTGACATGACCCCGTTAATAACAACATCCGATGTTCACGATCAGGAAACCTTGATCATCTGTTAATCAACGAGCTAGTTAAAAGTGCGGCTTTACTAGGAACCATTGTTTGTTTATTAAACACACATGTACAACGTTTCCGGTTAATACAATTCTAGCATGAGAAATAAAAATTCATCATAAACAAGGAATAACATAATAAACACTGTATTATTGCCTCTCGAGAATATTCCCTTCAGTCTCCCACTTGCACTAGGGGAAATAATCTATATTACATAGTAATGAATCTAACATTCATGGAGTTCTGGTGTTTATCATGTTTTCCCTTTGGGAGAGATTTAGTCAAAGCATCTGCCAGATTCAGATCCGTGTGTACTTTGCAAATCTTCACATCGCCATCCTTGACATGCTCACGGATGGAGTGAAAATGGTGCTTGATATGCTTGGAATTCTTGTGAGACCTTGGTTCCTTAGCATTGGCTATGGCATCATTGTTGTCACAATAGATAACCATTGGATCCAACGCACTCGGAACCACACCTAGTTCGGATATGAACTCCTTCATCCAAACTGCTTCATGTGTTGCCTCCGAGGCAGCAACATATTCCGCTTCTGTTGATGATCCTGCTACCACGGATTGCTTGGAACTCCTCCAACTTACTGCTCCTCCATTCATAACAAATACGTACCTGGATTGTGACTTAGAGTCATCCGAATCAGTGTCGAAGCTAGCATCGATGTAACATCTTGCGACGAGCTCTTCTTCACCTCCATATACTAGAAACATATCCTTAGTTCTTATCAAGTACTTAAAGATATTCTTGACCGCCGTCCAGTGTTCCAAACCTGGATCGGACTGGTACCTGCTAGTCAAACTAATAGCATGTGCCACATGTTGTCTTGTACATAACATAGCATACATGATAGAACCTATGGCTGAAGCATAGGGAATCTTATTCATTATCTCTCTATCTTCTGTTGTAGCTGGACATTGAGTCTTACTCAATGTCTTGCCTTGCAAAATTGGTAAGAACCCCTTCTTACTTTCTTCCATTCTGAACTTCTTCAAAATCTTGTCAAGGTATGTACTTTGCGAAAGTCCAATTAAGCGTCTTGATCTATCCCTGTAGATTTTGATGCCTAATATATAAGCTGCTTCACCGAGGTCTTTCATCGAAAAACTACTATTCAAATAACCTTTTACGCTTTTCAAAAGTTCTATATCATTTCCAATCAACAATATGTCATCCACATATAGTACTAGAAATGCCATAGAGCTCCCACTCACAAATCCAAAACCTTTGATCACCTTATCAAAATGGAGGTTCCAACTCCGGGATGCTTGCTTCAGTCCATAAATGGAACGTTGAAGCTTGCACACCTTGTCAGCATCCTTAGGATCAACAAAACATTTGTCTTGCATCATATAAAACTCTTACTCAATGTCACCATTAAGGAATGCCGTTTTGACATCCATCTGCTAGATTCCATAATCGAAAAATGCAGCAACTGCTAACATGATCCTAACTGACTTTAGCATCGCTAGTGGTGAGAAAGTCTCATCGTAGTCAACTCCTTGAATTTGTCGAAAACCTTTTGCGACAAGTCAAGCTTTATATACGGTCACATTACCATCAGCGTCAGTTTTCTTTTTAAATATCCATTTGTTCTCAACGGCCTTGTGGTCATCGGGTAAGTCCACCAAGGTCCAAACTTGGTTTTCGTACATGGATCCTATTTCGGATTTCATGGCTTCAAGCCATTTTTTGGAATCTGGGTTCATCATCGCTTCATCATACGTCGTAGGGTCATCACTTCCATCTACCATGAAGTTTAAGATGGGATTTCCATACAGTTCAGGAGATGTACGCTCCCTAGTTGACCTGCGAGGTACGATAGTTTCCACTTCTAGAGTTTCATGATCTTGATCATTAGTTCCCTCTTCAACTGATGGAGTCAGCACTGGAACAACTTCCGGTGCTGTGCTACTCTCCCTTCAAAGAAGAGAAGGTTCAATAACCTCTTCGAGTTCTACCTTCCTACTATTCGCACCTTTCGAGAGAAACTCCTCTAAAAAGGATCCATTCTTGGCAACGAAAATCTTGCCTTCGGATCTGTGATAGAAGGTGTACCCTATTGTTTCTTTAGGGTATCCTATGAAGACGCATTTTTCTGCTTTGGGTTCGAGTTTATCAGGTTGAACCTTCTTCACATAAACATCGCATCCCCAAACTTTTAGAAATGAAAACTTAGGTTTGTTTCCAAACAATAATTCATACGGTGTCATTTCAACGGATTTAGATGGTGACCTATTTAAAGTGAATGCAGAGGTCTCTAGTGCATAACCCTAAAACGATAGTGGAAAATCAGTAAGACACATCATAGATGGAACCATATCCAATAAAGTACGGTTACGACGTTCGGAAACACCATTACGCTGTGGTGTTCCGGCAATGCAAGTTGTGAAACTATTCCACATTGTTTCATATGCATGCCAAACTCGTAACTTACATATTCACCTCCACGATCAGATCGTAGAAATTTAATCTTTCTATTATGATGATTTTCAACTTCACACTGAAATTCTTTGAACTTTTCAAATGTCTCGGATTTGTGTTTCATTAAGTAAATATATCCATATCTACTCAAATCATCTGTAAAAGTGACGAAATAACGATATCCACCGCGCGCCGATACACTCATTGATCCACACACATAAGTATGTATGATTTCAAGTAAAGTCTGTCGCCCGTTCCATAGTTCCGGAAAACAAGGTTCTAGTCATCTTGCCCATAAGGCACGGTTCACACGTTTCAAATGATTCATAATCAAGTGATTCTAAGAGTCCATCAGAATGGAGCTTATTTATGCGTTTAACACCAATATGACCTAAGCGGCAATGCCACATGTAAGTAGAAATATCATCATTTAACTTAATTTCTTTGGCATTCACATTATGAATATGTGTATCAATACTATCAAGATTCAAAAGAAATAAACCATTCTTCTCATGTGCGTGACCATAAAATATATTAGTCATATAAATCGAACAACCATTGTTCTCAGACTTAAAGGAATAACCACTCTGCGTTAAGCAAGATCCAGAAATGATATTCATGCTCAACGCAGGCACTAAATAACAATTATTTAGGTTCATAACTAATCCATACGGTAAACGAAGAGGTAGCATCCCGACGACGATCACATCAACTCTTGATCCATTGCCGGTGAGCAAACGAACCAGTATCAAACACCCAGGCGCTACTGCGAGTACTAGTAAGGTACACATCAATAACATGTATATCACATATACCTTTGTTCACTCTGTCAGCGTTCTTCTCTGCCAGATACTTGGGGTAGTTACGCTTCCAGTGGCCAGTGACCTTGCAATAGAAGCACTCAGTCTCAGGCTTGGGTCCATTCCTGGTTTTCTTCTCAGGTGTAGCAACAGACTTGCAACCCTTCTTGTAGTTGACCTTTGGCTTGCCTTTCTTTCCTTTTTAAACTAGTGGTCTTATTGATCATCAACACTTGATGCTCTTTCTTGATCTCCACTTCAACAGTTTCAAGCACCGAGAGATGATCAGGAAGAGTCTTCTTCATGCCTTGCATATTATAGTTCATCACAAAGTTCTTGTAACTAGGTGGCAGAGATTGAAAAACATGATTTATCCCTAGCTCATTGGGGATCATTATTCCCAAGGCTATGAGGTTATCAGCGTACGCAGACATTCTGAGTACGTGCTTTCTACCAGAGTTGTTCTCTTCCATCATGCAGCTAAAGAATTTTTTTTTGAAGCATCATAACTCTCTACTTCAGCATGGCTATCGAAAATCATTTTCAATTCTCCCATTGTAGCATAAGCATTGCTGTTCTCGAAACGCTTTCGCAGCTCTGGTTCTAATCCATACAGGATGCCGCAATGAACTATATTGTGGTCTTCTTGTTGAGTCAGATAAACATTTTTATCTTCCTTAGAAGCATCATCAGCGGGCTGGTCACCTAGCGGTGCATCAAGCACATAGAGCTTTGTCGCACCCGGACTTCTAGAGGATACTCACAGTCCACTAAACAGTAGAACAAATGGCTTACGGGGCATACCGGCACCCGCATCTCAATATGAGCAGGCCAACACGTAAACGTGTGACAACCATTCTCTACTATCCATCGTCTGCGTAAACCATCCCATAGAAATCAGGACACTTCCGTTGACGTACTTCATAACATACACACACGGTACGTCAACGGCATTAGAACAACTGATATCACAACATATCTCTAAGACACAAAAGATTGAAATAAGTTGCAAATAGCTCTCACTAGAGCAGAGATAGCAAATACAATCATCCAGAGGACACATGTCCCAACAATTCATCATTACAACACAGCGGAAGCATCCAAAATGTCTGAGTACAGACAAGATCCAAATAGGCCTAAGAGGCCGGAAACAAAAAGACGGAGCCCATCCACGATGTCTCGGATCCTGCCCGGGTCCGCTATCTACTCGTCAGCAGCCTCGTCATACTCCACGTAGTAGCCACCATGGGGATCCTCGGAAACGTAGTCTGCGGAAACCACAGCCCCAAAGGGGTCAGTACATAAACGTACTGGCAAGCAAGACTCACAAGATACCATAGTGTACCCGTCAACACCAAGCACAGATGCTTTGGGTTCAACGGAAGAATAGGTGATACAAAAGATGCGGCAGCGGGCTGCACTAACCAACTACAGATACATGCTACAACTTCCGGCTAACAGAAAGGAGATAAGATAGCGTATCGGAACCAACTACAACTAACTCCAAACAAACCCATCCTGGATCTCGCCCCTTATCCAAAGAAGCAATCCAAGGATAACTCACACAGTTGGATTAATGATGGTTCAGATTGTTGTGTCAATAAGCCTATTACTAGTCAGATTGTTAATCATTAGGTGTAAGTTGTCTGAGTACTTGTTAGCCAGTACTTTCACCAAGTCATCCATAACCGCGGAAAACACGGCTTCTCGAGAAGATTTACCCTGCAGTGGTGCACCAATTTGGCCGTACACGTAAGAATAACCCGTCAGATGGAATGCCTCCCACCAAGCGGGGCACTCAACACAACTCAACTCTTCTCCGCATCAAGCCCAAATAACCCCGTGCAATTGAGCGCACGGCTAATCAAGCCCCACGAAGAAAAGGGGACCCTCATAGCACTCTAAGAACGTGTCTCCCTAAATGCCGACTACAAAAGTTCCACCCTGGCCTGGGTTCGCAAATACATATGCATGCGGCAAATGGAAAACCCGAACTAAATGAGGCGATTTGGACGAGATGCGAATCGAATCAAATTGAGGGGGGCGCCCATACACGCTTCCCACATGCGGATAGTGCGCTCATCATGGATCAGTAGACAAGACCCTTTTCCTAATTAGGGTCGACACTAGCAGGCCTCAAAACCACGCCGGGCCTCCTGCCGGTGCCTTATCGTCAAATTAGCATTACCTCAAATATTAACAGGTTGTTGTTTAACATCGAGCCCCAGGACATAATAAAATATGGTAACAGAAAGTAACGGGCAACAGACTCGAGCAGAAACAACCCAAAGCATGCTAGTAAGACACGGGCAACAAGCAACGGGGTTATAGGTGTGGAGGTGAGGCTATATCAAGGTTAAAGGATAACATGTGTTAGGTTCGGAACAGAAGCAACGATTCATATGGCTAGCAGAATAGACAACGGAAAGTATCGGTATCCAATGTGGAAAGGAACACAATGATTCATGTGAGTGAATACTTGCCTGCAAACTCAGCAGCCTGGTACTGAGCTAGATCCTCAGAAGGGGTGTCGTAAATCTCGTCTGTCTCAACGTCGTCGTCTATTCGAGAAGAAGCAAACAAACAACGCAGAGAGACAAACAATCAATAACATGGCATAGTGCACAATCATGGGATGATGCATGGCAAATTAATTGATGCATCAAAGGAAAGCTAGTTAACATGGTAACATAACATAATTAAATGGGCCCATATGCAATTTGGATTGCATATGGAAAAGCCCATTAATTAAGGTTGGATTAAATGTTCTACAACTAAACAACATGTGAGAGTGGATTAGCATGGTGCATGGATGAGGAAAACAAAAAGAAAACAACAATAGAAACAATTTGAAATAAGGTTTACCAAGTTTGGAATTTCATTTATTAAGTTATGAAAATTTGCTTCTTAAAGGTGTTACACAAGCATTTGTTGTTTTCACCAATTTTAATTGTTCAAAATAGATAACAAAGTTCATATTTGGAAAGTACACAAAATTTTAGGTGGATTACATGTTTCATTTGTTGGAAAAGGATTTAAGATGAATTAATTATGAATTAAACAAGTTTAAACAAGATTTAAATGAATTTAATTCAAGTTTGAATTTAATTGAATTTTTATTTGTTCAAAACATTAATTAAAATTCATATTTGAAAAGATTATAAATTTTCTGGTTTGAAAACATATTTTATATGTTCAAAAATAATTTAATTTGAGCAAGTTATGAATTTAGCAATTTTAAATGATTTAAACAAGGTTTAAATTATTTAACCAATTTTAATTATTCAAAACATGAAACAAAGTTTATCTTTGAAAAGGTGGTTCAATTTAGCATGGAAAACATATTTTATATGTGACATTTGAAATAACATTGAATTAGTTATGAAATTAACCAAATTTGAAATGATTTGTTTGAATTTGAAATTTGAATACATTTGAAATGTTCAAAACAGAAAACAAATGCTTTAATCATGTAGAGAATTTAATTTGGTGCAGAATACATATTTCATTTGTATTATTTGGGTTTGAATTTCAAAAGTTATTTGTATTTCAAATACAGGGACTAATCTGTAAAAGATTTGGACTTAAACTTAAAAAGAAAAAGGCAGAAACTTTTTCTACCTCGCAGTGGCCTAGCCTGGGCCACTGACGAGGGGGGCCCTGGGGCCACGGTGGCGTGTGTGTGTGTGCACAGCCGCTGACAGGGGGCCCCTCCTGTCGGTGCTCCTCGGGAAAAAAGGTGGGATTTAATCCCGGGGGCGGGGATCGATCCCTCGACCGTGGGCTTGCGCACGCTGTGCTGTACCACTGCGCTGTTGTGTGTTTGTTGCCAGGTAAGGTGCACAGGGGAGGTTGAGGTTCAGATCCGCGCGGTGTTTAACTGAAACTGAAATTCAGTTGTCTGAATTCGACAGGGCAGGCACGGTGGCTCACCGGCGGCGGCTGTTGCTCGCGGTGGCCGTGGCCTGCTGCTCTCGTCGTGGATGCGTGCGTGCTAGGGTGTACAGGACGTGCGCGCGTGCAGAGAGGAACAGGGAGGTGGACGTGCTGCTCACCTCCGATGTCGCCGTGGCAGAGGCTCGGTGGTGGCCGGTGACGTCGAGGACGGCGGCAGCGATGCAGTGGTTCCCCGAGACTGCGGTGGTATCGAGGAGGTCGAGGAAGCGACGGGGAATCGATTCCCGCAGTTAGCCCGGACGGTGGGGGCATCGCAACGGCGGCGATCACCGGGGTTTCAGAGGTGGTGGTGCGGGTTCAGAGGGAGGAGGTGGTGCAGAGAAGAAGAACGGCGGCGCTCGAGGGGGAGAGAGAGGTGGAGGTCTAGGGCTAGGGAGAGCTGCTCGGGGCTAGGGTTATAAGGGAGAGGTGGAGCTGCTGCTGGCCGTCTGCTCCGCCGTACGGCGACGTGGACAGGCTCAGATGGTCGCCGTACAGGAGGAAGAAAAAGGAGGGGGTACCAGGCCGTGGGGAGAAGGTTTGGTGGGTTGGGCTCAAAAGGCTGGCCTGCCCTTTCCCCCCTTTGCTTTGTTTTATTTTTTTCTTTCTTTCTTTTTTTTTGCAGATTTGAGTAAGGAAAGAAAAGGTTAGTTTTTAGGGTTAGAAAATTAGGGAAAAATTTGTGTAGTTTAGTTTTTGTAACAGCACCAAAATGCCAACTTTTGTTGTCCAAGAATTTTAAATTATGTTGCTGTTGTATTTTTAATTGAATTTTGAATGAAATTTTGGTATTAATTGATTAAATGAAAAGAACAATTTAACAGTTTTAATTTCAAGTGTAATGATAACAAATGATTGAATTTTTTTGTAATTTCCATAAATTTCAAAATGGTTGCTGTTTGGAAATTTAATTGAATTTGAATGCAAATTGAATTAAGTGAATTATTAAAAAGAACCATTTGATAGTTTGAACTTTAAAGTTTAATGGAAACAAGTGATGTTTTGATTTGAACTTTTTATTTGGAAAATTGTAACAGAGCAAGTATGAAACAAAACATTTGAATATTGTTTGAATTTCAAATGGGAAAACAAAGGAAAACAGATGAAAACAATTGAAAACAAAAGCCAAAACAAATGCAATGATGATGTCATGATGCAAAACATAATTAAACAAGAAATAAAACATTCTAGGGGTTGTTTTCATACTTGGGATGTTACAAGCTTCTTGCAAGCGGTGAGGAGAATCCTCAGGTTAAGTGCCCAGTTGGTAAAGTTGCTTCCATTGTTTGCTAGTTTTTATTTCTCCATGAACATATTGAAATTGAAGGTAGGTGGTGCCATGATCTACAACATATTTGCAAAGACTATTTAGACTAAGTTTATGATAAATTCGGTTCAAGTTAATTCTAAAATTATCCCATGAACTCCCACTCAAAAACAACATCCCTCTTAGTCGTTTTAGTGATTACACGAACCAAATTCACTTCACTGAAACTGATTATCACGTGAGACGGTGTAGTTGCAAAGGAAAACATCGACATGTTCATCATATCATCCATATGACTCACTATTTACCTTTCAAATACGTGTTCCGAGACCATGTCTGCACATGCTAGGCTCGTCAAGTAGAACCATTGTATTGCGTGTGTTTCAAGGCCATGTATGTACATGCTAGGCTTGAAAACACCCATTGTAAGCGAACATTGAGTCTGTCACACCTGATCATCACGTGGTGTCTCGAAACGACGAACTTTCTTAACGGTGCATACTAAGGAATAACACATTATTATCTTGATATTACGTGAGAGGGATCATCTTATAATGTTGTCGTCGCGATCTAAGCAAAATAAGATGCATAAAAAGGATTAACATAACATGCATGGATAATTTGATATGATATGGTTCTTCTTGCACTTGATCTCCATCTTATGCATCATGGTATGATCTTCATCATTCCACCGGCGTGGCACCAAGGTCCGTAGTGCCTCCATCTTGATTGTCCATCAAAATTACAACATATCACATGGATATGATATACAACACGCAAGCCATAAATAATAAGAAAACAATCTGGCTCCTGCCGGTTTGTCAATATTTTACAAATGAGATCATTTCATACATCAAATTCGTAATATTGACCATATCACATCACATGCCCTGCAAAAACAAGTTAGACGTCTCTAATTTATTTTTGCATATTTTATGTGGCTTAGGCCTTCGAGGATAGAACCGTTCATACCTACGAACATGAACCACAACGTTGATAAACATATTTTTAATAACCCTTTGTAGATTAGATCTTAACTATAGTAGGAGAAACAGACACCCGCAAGCCACTTATGTAATACAAGTTGGATGTCAGTTGTGGAACAAGTCTCATGTACGTGGACATTTAAGGTTAATCCGGGCCGCTTCATCCTACTATGCCACTAAGATCATCAAATACTCAAAGAGGCAATAACATGATCATCAACGCCCACATAAACCTATGTGTTCTACCCATACAAAACATCTACGCATAGATCCGACTCTGATACCACTAAAGGGTGCGTTGCATAGAAAACAAAAAATTTCCTACGCGAGATAAACCCAAAGGGCCAAGCTCTAATCTAGAAGATGAAAGGCAACAGGGAGAAAGAGTCTTAAATAAGAAAACATACCCTCGAAGACTCTAAGCGTTACGAGATGGAATCTCGTTGTTGGCGTAGTCGTACTCACGCCGATCTCAAGACCGAGAAGATGTGCACTGCAATCCGGCGGTGCCTCCGTGATCGGTCACACGTTCAGATCGATGAAAACCTCTATTCCGTCGATCCAGCGGGGCAACAGAAGTAGAGGATCCCCCGGAACTCCAGCAACAAGACGGCGTGGTGTGCTGAAGAATCCCACGGTCAGGGCTTTGCCAAGCGAATGACCATGGAATGGAGCAGCGGGTGGAGAGAATGGAGGTGGGACAAGTGTGTGAGGAGGGGGAGCCCTCACCCTCCTTTTGTAGGGGAGGGGTAGGCAGCCCAAGGGGGTGCGGCCAACACATGGTGCCCCCACCTCTTCCCCTCTTCATGTGAGTGGAAGCTCCACTCACACCCACTCATTTTTCCTTAATTTTCCACTTAGAAAATCCAAAGGTTTTTCTATAATAAATAAATAAAACATTTATATTTCTTTATTTTAATATTTGTTAATTATATTAACAAAAAATTTCATATAGCACCTAGAATCATTTGTTAACTCTATTAACAACCATTCGACAAAAAACCCCTTGAACTATTTCAATTTTACCCGAAACAATTTCAGTGTTGTTTAAAGTATTCTTGGATATTCTGTATCCTCTCAAATGCATCATCGAACCTTAAGTGTGTCACCCTAAGGTTCGCGAATAATATAGACATGATCGAGACACCTCTCCGATTAATAATCAACATCGGGATTTGGAGATCCGTGATGACTCTTATATATTCAACGATGAATCTTGTGATCGTGTGAACCATCAACGTCGTAACTAATTCCCTTTGTCTCGCGATATTTTACTTGTTCGAGATCCGATCATCGGTACCAACCATACCTTGTTCGATGTCGTTACCAATCAAGTACTCTTTTACTCGTTATGTGATATGACATTCTTGTGACCTAGTCACATGCTTCCAAGCGGTGTCAATGTGATATCACTGAGAGGGTCTAGAGTATATCTATCCGTCATTTTGGATGGACTCTTAATCCATGAGCCTCAACTAACACTTTCCGAATACCTAACGCCACCTGTATAGTCACCCTGTTACGGCGTGACGTTTGATGTCATCAAAGTACTCTTTCGGTATTAGTGATTGACATGATCTCATGGTCTAAGGAATAAGGTTACTTTGAGTGAAAGATATAACAATATAAACTAAATGACTTGATCGTATTGTTATACTTAGTTTGGGTCTATGTTCATCAGTTCATTCTCCTAATGACATAACCCCATTATAAACAACATACAATGTTAATGATCAGGAAACCTTGATCATATGTAAATCAACGAGCTAGTTAAAAGAGAGTCTTTACTAGGAACCATTGTTTGTTTATTAAACACACATGTCTTAACGTTTCCAATTAATACAATTCTATCATGAGAAATAAACATTCATCATAAAGAAGGAATAACATAATAAACACTTTATTATTGTCTCTCGGGCATATTCCCTTCAATTTCTACATAGCAATAGCGATCATATAATGGCTAACGCTCCCACCCTAACTAGTCTCTTAAATCTACGGTCCACACCATTAAGCCATTGCCAAAAATATTTGCAATGCTTGTTGGTGGGTATAGGGTAGATCCCATTTGGACGATCGACCATATAAACCGAGCAAACAAGCATTGAAAAATAAATGATTAATCGTCTTGTCTTTGTGACAGAAGACACATATTTTACTTACATGCCAATTGCGTCGTGCAAGGTTGTCTTTAGTAAGGATTACCTGTCGAGGAAGATACCACGCAACAATCTTATTCTTTAGTGGTATCTTCATCTTCCATTTTTTTTATTAACAACTGGCACGTCTGTTTGGATTAATGCCCTATAATTGTTTTTTACTATTTACAACCGGCAGCGCAAACTTTCTAGTGTTTTGCAGGTTTAGAACTGTCAACTTTTAAAACAAGATTGACAATTATCCTACGTAACACTGGAGATTTTGTGCTGGTAAAGCTTCCGATTTGACAGTAGAGGGTGGGGTGAAGAACGATGCGGCAACCTCTCCAAGAGGACACACAAGATCGGATTTCATGTCGAATAGATATTCCCAATAGTGAGAAGTAATAGTAAACAGTGGGAACCTCTATTCCCAAGAGCGATAGAAACGTTGTCTGTTTTTTTTAAATGGGGAGCAAAGTCCTAACCTCTGAATCAATTGATGCACACAATCGTTATTATCTGTGCACGTAAGGATACATGTTATAGTTAGAGCACATACAACACCGACACTACCAGCGGGCGCTAGGATCCATTTCCTGACCGTTACGTCAAATTCCCGATCAATTGTGGGAATTCTGCTCGCGTCGACGCAAAGGTAAGCACCGAATGCTTAGCCTCTTTTTTTTTCTCGGTATAGGCCTGTTTACATAGCGCTAAAGTCTTCTACTAGCGACCCAAATAAGCGCTTGAGTTGGAGACGGTAGCGCTTAGATTATTATCTCATTTTTTGGTATTTATTTTTTCTCGCCTAAGAGCCCATGTAAGCGTCTCGCGCTGTACATGCCCTTAGAGCATCTCCAACCGAACAACCTAAATTTAAGGGTGTCCACGCGCAGTGTCTGGACAACCCTCAAAAGTTATCTTCTTCAAACGGAAACCGCATTTCATTGATAGAAAAATACTACATAGTCATACAACATCAGATATACACACTACTACTCTACTACTCCATACTACTACTGCTAACTACTCGTCACTGGAGTCGGAGATCACGATGAGGCCCGCTTTGCTATCATTGTCGGAGTCGGTGGCGTCGAAGTTGTCACCTCTAGAGCCAGATTCGCCAGAATCCTCGCCGGCGGTGCGGGCATACTCAATCTGAATTGCCACCTCAAACTTCCTCCGCACGAAGCTGTTGTCGATCTTGGAGGAGCTGCCCGACAAACAACCGGTTCATGGCTTCCACCTTCATTCGTTGCTCCGCCGGTAGGTGCTCCTCCATGTGGCCAGTAGCATCGGGTATGGGGTTGGAAAGACGCAGGGCATACTACAGTGCAAAAGTTGGTGAATGGTGCGGGGAAGAGAAAGATGTGTTGGCGGCTGGATATAGACGTAGAGGGGGAGGATAAAGTGTGCGACTAGGGTTGACTCTGGCCCGTCTCTTATAACAAGAGAGGGCCTCATCGGATGGAGCGCCGGCTGCGGCGGGCCGGATTAGTCGACGACACGTGGGCGTGCGGGTCAAGCTACCAGCTTATGGGGCCGTTCAGGGCTGTCATGTTAGTTGCGCCGCGTTCGGCATGCTTGGGCCGCACCAAACCCGCCCGACATATGGTCTGGGTGTGGGGTGCGCCGGACAACCCGTACATTTGGGCTGACTACGGGAAAAGCGGTTGGGTGGCACTTTTTTTTTGCCCTATTTGTGTCTGGATTGTCCGTCGGATAGATATGGCCTATTTGGGATGTCTGGTTAGAGATGCTCTTAATGCCTACCAAGCCACCGCAAATGCAACCTGGATCAGCTGCCCGTCAGCCCGATTGAAACATATACTACCCGTCTAAGAATAATAAGCGTTACTGAAATGGATGCATCTGGTTGTATTTTAGCGGTAGATAGATCTATATTAGCGACACTTATTTTGGGACGAAGACAGTACAAGATTAGCTTGTCCATGATGGTGATCTACCGATGTTTAGGCTTAATTTTGGGATCATTATGTTGCTACCCAAGAAGAAGGATACGAGCCGTATTGAGCATTATCGACCCATTTGTCTACTTAATGTTAGTTTTAAGGTGTTCACTAAGGTGGGAACTAATCGGGTGACCTCTATTGCGAGTAGGGTTATCAAACCAACCCAATCAGCGTTTCTACCCGGTAGAAATATTCTGGAAGGGGTTGTATTTCTTCACGAAACGATTCATGAATTACAAAGAAATCACATGGATGTAGTCTTATTTAAAATTGATTTTGAGAAGGCTTATGACAAAGTTAATTGGTCTTTTCTCCAACAAGTGTTGCGGATGAAAGTATTCTCACCGGTTTGGTGCAAATGGATAGCTTGATTTGTTCAAGGCGGTAGTGTGGATATTAAAGTTAATGATGATATTGGTCATTACTTTCAAACCTTAAAAGGTTTAAGGCAGGGAGACTCGTTGCCCCCTATTCTTTTTAACCTTGTGGAAGACATGTTGGCTATTCTCATAGAGCGTGCGAAGGAGGATGGTCAAGTTGGAGGGTTGATACCACACCTTGTCGAGGGGGGGGGGTTCAATTCTACAATATGCCGATGATACAATTCTTTTCCTAGAACATGATGTGCAAAAGGCGTTGAATATGAAGCTCATTCTTGCGATGTTTGAGCAATTATCAGGGCTTAAAATTAATTTTTACAAGAATGAGATTTATTGTTTTGGGAAGGCTAAGGATGCACAAGATAATCACCGTCACATTTTTGGTCGTGAGGTAGGCACATTACCATTTAAATACCTAGGCATCCCAATTCACTATAGAAAGCTTTTAAATAAAGAGTGGAAACTGTTTGAAGATAGGTTTGATAGGAAATTGAGTTCTTGGGCTGGTAAGTTGCTATCTTATGGGGACCGCCATATTTTCGTTAACTTTGTACTCACAAGTCTATCAATGTTTATGCTCTCTTTCTTCGAAATCCCCGTTGGGGTTAGGAAGAGATTGGACTTTTACCGTTCGAGATTTTTTTGGCAAAGTGATTCAAAGAAGATAAAATATCGCCTTACAAAATGGAATATTGTGTGTCGTCCAAAGGACCAGGGTGGCTTGGGTATTGAGGTGTTAGAAATAAAGAATATGTGCTTGTTGAGTAAGTGGTTGTTTGCGAGGAGGGCGTATGGCAAGAGTTGCTTTCTAATAAATATTTAGGGGATAAAACGTTATCTCAAGTCGAGGCAAAACCGTGAGATTCTCCTTTTTGGAAGGGGATTATGAAGGGTAAACATGAGTTTTTTTAAACTTGGAGAGTTCTCCTTAGGTAATGGACTGCAGTTCCGTTTTTGGGAGGCACATGGTTAGGTGATGAACCGTTGTCACAATCATACCCGTCGATGTATAATATTGTTTTTCATAAGAATGTTATGGTAGTTGATGTGTTAGCTCATAATCCTCTGAACATTCGGTTCAGAGAAGCATTACGGGTGACAGGAGGGAACTTTGGTTGCAGTTGGTTGAGAGGCTAATGAGCGTGTCCGTCACAAATGAGACGGATTCGTTCCGTTGGAAATTGACAGCTGACAGGTCGTTGATACGTCATAAATGTATCCTTAATTTCTGATGTTCCATGTTGTTTCCTACATGTTTGCTATACATTTTTATGTCATTTTTATCGATTTTACGGACTAAACTATTGACAAGATGCCACAGATCTAGTTCCCTGTTTTCTGCTGTTTTTAGTTTCAGAAAAGTTGTTTTGGAAATATTCTCGGAATTGGAAAATTTGAAGCCCAGAAGTCTTAGAATTCCCGAAGGTTCCACGGAGTCCCAAAGAGGCCCGGAGGAGGGCCACACCATGGGGGTGGTGTGGGCCCCTCGGGCGTCCAACGCCATCGCCCTTTCGCCTATATAATCCCCCCGATACGTGAACCCTAAATATATACCAATTTTTTCCGAGAAACACCCGAGGCCGCCGTCATTGTTATCGCGAGATCGGGAGGGTTCTGGAGCTCTCCCCGGCACCCTGCCGGGAAGGGAATTCATCACCGGAGGGGTCTACACCACCATGCCCTCCTCCGAAGTGATGTGTGAGTAGTTCATCCTGGTCTACGGGTCCATAGCAGTATCTAGATGGTTGTCTTATCCACTTTGTACCTCATGTTTAGATCTCGTGAGCTGCCCTACATGATCGAGATCATCTTTATGTAATGCTACATGTTGTGTTTGCTGGGATCTGAATGTTGAAAGCTATGTCTTCTGATTATCAATCTATCATGTTATCTTCATGCATATTTTATTTAGGATCTTGCATGATCTCCGTTATTAGTAGATGCTCTGGCCAAGTAGATGCTAGTAACTTCAAGAGGGAGTATTTATGCTCGATAGTAGGTTCATGCCTCCTTTGCATCTGTACTCGAGTGACAGAAACGTGACAGATGGAGGATGTGTTGTTGCCATTAGGGAGAAAACAACAGTGTTTACTTAGTTTACATTGTTTACATTACATACTTTTCTTACTGCGATAATCTGTTGCTTGCAACTTAATACCCAACATTTGTTCGGATGATATTCGGAGGGTGGATTATTAGTCATAGATGCAGTTGGATGACGGTCTATGTATTTTGTTGTAATGCCCGCATGAATCACATAGTAATCTTTATATCTTGCATATGCACTACGGTGCAACCTTCATTTCTGTCAATTGCCCAGCTGTAATTTGTTCACCACACATGTCATTTATCTTTCACGGAGAGACACCAGTAGTGAACTGTGGACCCCGGTCCATTTTCTCATATTGATAATACACACATTGCTTCCACTACTTTCACACTGCTTATGATGTTTTCATACTGTTTCTACTGCTTTCATACTGTTCTCATACTGTTTTCCACACCATACGTTTAACCTCTTTGTGTTTAGCAAAACTGGTGAGATTGACAACCTCACTGTTTCATTGGGGCAAAGTGATTTGATTGTGTTGTGTAGATTCCACGTTGCTGCTGAATCGGTAGTGCTCCCTGCCATCTCAGCTGCATCAACCTTCAGAGAGTGCTTGTCCTCCTACTGGTCGATTCAACCTTGGTTTCTTTTCTGGGGGAAAATTTGCCGTTGCACTCTTCAGAACCTTCCTCTTGGGGTTTACCAATGTCAGCCATCAACAAAGTTTTCTAGCGCCGTTGCCGAGGGGGGGGAAGAGAATTTCTGCAAGGGGAGTCTCTCACTTCCAATCTCTTTACTTTGTTTTAGTTTTGCTTAGTTTATTTTAATTTTGTCTTGTTTGCTTCTCTTTATCAAAAACACAAAAAAATTAGTTCTTATTCTAGCTGTAGTTTTATTCCTGTTTTTAGTCTTGTTAAAATGACGACTCCCGAGAACACTAAGTTGTGTGACTTTACTAGCACCAACAACAATGATTTCATTAGCACACCTATTGCTCCACCTACTCCTACTGCTGATTTTTATGAGATAAAGCCTGCCCTGTTAAACCTTGTTATAAGAGAGCAATTTTCTGGTGTTAGTACTGATGCTTCTGCTGCCCATCTTAACAATTTTGTTGAACTATGTGGGATGCAAAAATATAAAGATGTAGATGGAGATATCATTAAACCGAAATTGTTTCCTTTCTCTTTGAGAGGAAGAGCTAAAGAATGGTTGCTATCTTTGCCTAGAAATAATATTGATTCTTGGACTAAGTGGAAAGATGCTTTCATTGGAAAATATTATCCTCTTGCTAAGATTATATCTTTAAGAAGTAGCATTATGAATTTTAAGCAACTTGATAGTGAGCATGTTGCTAAAGCTTGGGAAAGAATGAAATCTTTAGTTAAGAACTGTCCCACTCATGGACCGACTACTTGGATGATCATCCAAAACTTTTATGCAGGTATGAATTTTTATTCAAGAAAACTTCTAGATTCAGCTGCTGGAGGAACCTTTATGTCCATTAATTTGGGGGCAGCAATAAAGCTTCTTGATGATATGATGGTAAATTATTGTGAAGGGCACACTGAGAGAGATACAATTGGTAAGAAGGTAAATTCTGTTGAAGAAATCGCCTCTTTGAGTGATAGACTTGATGCTATTATGTCTATGCTTGTGAATGGCCATGCTCCTATTGATCCAAATAATGTTCCTTTATCCTTTTTTGGTTTCTCAAGAAGAGATGCTGGTGTGAACTTCATTAAAAATAATAATTTCAACAACAATGCTTATAGGAATAATTTTGGTAGCAACAATTATAGGCCATATCCTTCCAATAATAGTAATGCTTATGGTAATTCTCATGGTAATTCCTACAAAACAATAAAAGTGTACCCTCTGATCTTGATAACATGCTTAAGAATTTTATTAGTACACAAACTGCTTTCAATAAATCCGTTGAGGAATTTTTTGGCAAAATTGTTGTTCTTGCTTCTAAAGTTGATAGCCCTGCTCTTGATGTTGATTTTCTGAAACTAAAGGTTATGCCTCCAGATGTTAAAGAAAGCAAAACTTTGAATTCTATCCAAATTCAAATTGATGATAATGTTAGGATGTTAGCTGAATTGCATGCTAGATGCGAAAGAGAAGATGAAATAGCTAGAAAGAATAATATAGCTAATGTTTGCACCATTACCACCGGTAGTAAAACTGAAGCCTCTCATTCTAGTAAACCTTCTACTATCAATGGTAAAGTAATTGGTGCTGTCAACACTCCCACTTCTGTTATTAAAAATGCAAAACTGCCTGAAACTGCTAAAATTGTTCCTGATAAAGGTGCTGAAATTTTTAGAAACATGGGAGACAATGGTCCCATTACCTTTGATAAAAATGATCTTGACTTTGATTATTGCAACATAAATGAAGTTATTATGTTCCTACAAAATCTTGCCTCGTTGTCCTAAAGCTAGTTCTATGAATATGGCTTTCACAAATCATATTACAAATGCACTCATGCAAATTAGAGAGGATGGATTAAGATGTGAAGCCTCTATCCCTAGAAAGCTAGACGATGGATGGGAACCTATAATTAAAATGAAAGTGAATGATTTTGATAGCAATGCTCTATGTGATCTTGGTGCTAGTATCTCTATTATCCCCAAGAAACTTTTTGATTTTCTTGATTTACCACCAATGGAACTCTGTTATTTGGATGTTCGTCTTATTGATAATGTTAGAAAGAAACTTTTGGGGAGAGTTGATGATGTTCTTATTATGGTTAATAATAAGTTTGACCCCGTTGATTCTATTGTCTTGAATATTGAATGCAATGCTTCTTGTCCAATTGTTTTGGGAAGACATTTTTTAGAACTGTTGGTGCTGTTATTGATATGAAAGAGGGAAATGTTAAATTTCAATTCCCACTCAAGAAAGGTATGGAACAATTTCCTAGAAGGAAAATGAATTTTCCTTCTGATTCTATTATTCGAACAAATTACAATTTGGATGCTTCTTCACTTGAAAACACTTGATTCCACTTTTCTGGGCCTAGCTAAAAGGCGTTAAAGAAAAGCACTTCTTGGGAGATAACCCATGGTTTTATTTTTGCCTTGTTTTTTTCTGTTTTTTTTATTCAAGGGGTTGTATACTTCTGTAGAAACTCCTTTGTATCTTTATTCTCATGTTTTATTTTTGCCAAGTAAAGTTTCTGATGAGAGTTGGAGTTGGTTTTGCATTTCTGCGCAGGAAACAAATTTTCGTTCTCCATCGTAAAAAATCGTATAATTCATAGGAAAATCAGAATGACCAGAAATGTTTTGTCCTTATTCCTCAGCCAATTACGCAACTTTTTTGTTCTTTAAATTTTTCTATTTGAGCAACGTAAGTGCCCCGAAAAAATTCGTCGTTACAGACTGTTCTGGTTTTGACAGATTCTGCCATTTTTCTTGCATTTGCTCTTTTACGATGTCAAGTGGATTTCTTTGCTTCACGAAACATCAGTGGTTGTAGATAATGTTTAAAAGTATCAATAGCACTTGTTCCCATACATAACCCATGGATTTATTATTATTGCACTAACCCTCTAATGTGAATTACTCTTTGAGTGTGGTGTGAAGGAAGTTTTCAAGGGTCAAGCGAAGAGGGTGATATATGTGATCAAGAAGAGTGCAAGGTCAAAGCTTGGGTATGCCCCCATGGTTCATCCAAGAAATTTCTAAGAATACTCAAGCATATAAGCTTGGGGATGCCCAAGGCATCCCCTTCTTCATCAACAATCTATCAGGTCACTTCTAGTGAAACTATATTTTTATTCGGTCACATCATATGAAGTTTACTTGGAGCGTCTGTTTGTTTTTCTTTTGTTTAATCTTGTTTTCATTTGTTTTCCTTGCTTCAATAATATAGTTGGACCCTAGAATTCCTTTTTTGGGAGAGAGACACACTCCTTTTTTCTTTTGAATACTCGTTATGCTCGTTTTCTTAGTTTTTCTTCTAGCAGCTGCAAAAATTCATGTTTAGCTCTTGTTTTCATTGCATCTCTTATTCAGAGCTGTTAGTTTTAGTAGTTTTATGTGAGTACTCTCATGTTTTCTTGCTGTATCATTTAGAGAGTTTTTGTTAAAACATATTTTGTATTGTGCTTGTTGGGAAAAGAAACTGCTGCTTGAAGTAGAATTTATAACGGTGCAAGTAGAAGCTTGTATAGATTGTGGCTAGACTTTTTAATATCATGCTATATGTTATTTTAATTATAAAGCCTAGTGGTTATTTAGTATCATGATTAGTCCCAAATATATGGGAGTGTTTAATGTGCCATTGAAAGAATCATGAGTTGTTCTAGTCTTATTGAAGCATAAATTTGTGGTGTTCTCCTTTGAATGTTTTATTTGGTTGACTTGGCGCATGCTCACACCATGTTTATGACTATGAACCAGTCACTTATAGCCTCTATGATCATTTAGTTTTTGAACTTGTGGTACCACTTATGCTTTGATTAGTGATGTTTATGTCGCTATGCATGATTATGGCTCTTATGCTCTCTTGATTTGTCGCTCCCAGTCTTTTTGCTAGCCTCCACCTGTGCTGAGTATGATCTCTACTCGAGCATCCAACTCCCCAAAACAAAAATTTGCCCAGTGTGTCCACCATACCTACCTATATGTGGTATGTAACCGCCACTCCAAAGTAAATTGCTCATGTGTTACCTTTAAAATTTTCAAAATTACTCCTGTTTTGTGCTCCTATTTTAGCTCATGAGGACGTAAATAGAGAATCTTTATCTCACTTGTTGATTGGAATTTCACACCCTGGACTAGTGGCTTCATCCGCTTATCCAATTGATAGAAGAGCTGGCAGCGGGGTGCCTAGCCCCAAATTAATAACAACAAATTCTCTTCACAATTTTGCCCCTGATTTATCAGTCAAAGCATAATCGTGTAAACAAAAGAGAAAGAGGAATGACCTTCTACCCAGATGCGTCCTTCTACGGGGGCCGCTCTTGTGAAGTCTAGTTGGCTTGTGGCGTACTGTATTTTCTGTTTACCGTTCGTTGACATAAGCATACACCTCTCTAAAAAATAGACACTCCTCCATGGTATGTGATTGTTGGCAGACACCCGAGGATTCGGTTAGCCATGGTTTGTGTAAGATGGATGGGAGGAGTGTCCAACATTTTATACCTCTGTTTAATAAAATAAAAGCTCTAGCACATGAGTGATCCCTGCTTCCCTCTGCGAAGGGCCTTTCTTTTACTTTTATGTTGAGTCTCCATCTTCTAACTTTATGCACAGTTGAGAGAGCATAGTTGCCATTCCGAGTTTAATGTGCATTTGTCCCAGAAACATTATTAATTGATTCATGATGTGTTATTTTTTGTTCTCTAATTATTTGTTAGTCTTCCTCATAAAATTTGAAGGTGTCCTGGCATTTATGTTTTGCCCCACTCTTAAGGACTAGCGAAATATCACTTTGGCATGTTATCTCTATGCTTGAAACAAACGTATATCTTTCGGTGCATTATTATTCATGATCTTTTATTTGTGTTACTTCTCATGATGCAAGGTGATTGCTATGCTTTGTTGTCAAAATTTTATTTATCATGCTTGTGTTGAAGTTCTATGATCTCAGTTTACATATGCTTTTACATTATTGATGATCAAGTATATGTTGGTAGCATGTCACCTCAGAAATTATGTGTTTTTATCGTTTACCTACTCGAGGACGAGTAGGAACTAAGCTTGGGGCCGTTGATACGTCATAAACGTATCCTTAATTTCTGATGTTCCATGTTGTTTTTATGTTGTTTCCTACATGTTTGCTATACACTTTATGTCATTTTTATCGATTTTCCGGACTAACCTATTGACAAGATGCCACAGAGCCAGTTCCATATTTTCTGTTGTTTTTAGTTTCAGAAAAGTTGTTCTGGAAATATTATCGAAATTGGAAAATTCGAAACCCGGAAGTGGAGAATTCCCGAAGGTTGCATGGAGTCCCAAAGAGGCCCGGAGAGGGGCCACACCATAGGGCGGCGCGGCCAGGGTGATGTGGGCCCCTCAGGCGTCCACCGCCATCGCCCTTTCGCCTATATAACCCCCCCTGATACGTGAACCCTAAAGATATACCACTTTTTCCCGAGAAACACCCAAGGCCGCCGTCATCGTCATCCCGAGATCGGAAGGGTTTTGGAGCTCTCCCCGGCACCCTGCCGGGAGGGGAATTCATCACCGGAGTGGTCTACACCACCATGCCCTCCTCGAAGTGATGCCTGAGTAGTTCATCCCTTGACTACGGGTCCATAGAGGTAGCAGATGGTTGTCTTCTCTCCACTTTGTACCTCATGTTTAGATCTCGTGAACTGCGCTACATGATCGAGATCATCTTTATGTAATTCTACATGTTGTGTTTGCTGGGATCTGATGAATGTTGAATGCTATGTCTTCTGATTATCAATCTATCATGTTATAGTCATGCATATGCTATTTCTGATCTTGGATGCTCTCCGTTATTAGTAGATGCTCTGGCCAAGTAGATGCTAGTAACTCGAAGAGGGAGTATTTATGCTCGATAGTGGGTTCATGCCTCCTTTGCATCTGTGCTCGAGTGACAGAAACGTGACGGATGGATGATGTGCTGTTGCCATTAGGGAGAAAACAACGGTGTTTACTTAGTTTACATTGTTTACATTACACACTTTGCTTACTGCGATAATTTGTTGCTTGCAACTTAATACCCAACGTTTGTTTGGATGATATTCGGAGGGTGGATTATTAGTCATAAATGCAGTTGGATGACGGTCTATGTATTTTGTTGTAATGCCCGCATGAATCACATACTAATATTTATGTCTTACATATGCACTAGGTGCAACCTTCAGTTCTGTCAATTGCCCAGCTGTAGTTTGTTCACCATACATGTTATTTATCTTTCAGGGAGAGACACCACTAGTGAACTGTGGACCCCGGTCCATTTTCTCATACTGATAATACACACACTGCTTCCACTGCTTTCACACTACTTCCATTGTTTTCATACTGTTGCTACTGCTTTCATACTGTTCTCATACTTGTCGTGGGATAATCACGGCAGACGTTACCGGGGGTAACTTATCTTGGGGCAAGACGACACAGGCGTTTGGGAGAGGGTTTAGCTCAGAGGAAAACATGATGATACTCGATCTGGTAGCCGGCAATCAAGTCGCCGAGTCTCCGATCTCAATATAATAACTCAACTCTCGTATTACACTGGATATTCGATATTAGGTGATATTGCTAGGACTTGGATCTCCCTCAACTAAACCTAGGGGTCGGTTTATAAAGCACCCGTACCCCCTGGCTTGTCTTCCAAGGCGCACCCTGAATCCTACCCGGACACCGCATACAAACCCTAACTTTCCTTATTGCAACCCACAAACCGGGTTACAGGGCCTACAAATGTGGGCCTTCCTGAAGTTTCTTTATCCTTAGTCGGATCCTGCGCAGCGTCCTTTAGGCCGGGTTACACCTTGGAGTTGGCCTACCGGGTTATTATCCCTCCATCAGTAGTCCCCAGAATAGCTTGGGCTTCACGGATTCTTCCTTGAAGCGCTTGCTATTCCCTGCAAAAATATCAAACGCACAAGTGTATGGAGGCCGGGTTAAGGTGCTTTGATAAATAGCTAGGCCTAACTCCATGGTGGCCATATAGTAACCCGGCCTTTCTCCAAGTACTTGGCTTAGCTTTCCAGGTCTAAACCCTGATAAAAATGCCAAAAGCCCGACTTACTTTACTCGATAATTAACCCTGATATCGCGGAAAATATCTCCTTCTTATTTCTGCCCGGATATCACGTTCAACACTTAAAGCATATCTCAAAAATTCCGCACAGATGACCGTTATCCCCAAAATTTCCGGATTCCGCCCGTTAGGATAGGTTTATCCGCCCGCATCTTATAAATAGAGCCCAGAGGGTAACTTAGATCCCACCGTTTCACTCCAACCTTCCCTTTGCTTCCTTATTCCCTGCGCTCCGCAATTCCACAAGAATCTCAAGCCCGCCATCGTAGCAAGGCCGCCGCCGGCCACGTTCATCCTTGAACTGTTCCGCGCCGCCGCCAAACTCTGCCACCGCGCCTTCATTCCGCTCATCAAGGGTTGCAGGGGGACATCCAGACCGCGACATCGGCCGCCGCCACGCCAGATTCAAGCTCCTCCTAGTAAGTATTCGTTAAAATAGCACCGCAATTTTTCGATTCACCTTAGATTGGATCTAGGTCAACCCGCGGGCCGTTTTTCCTGTTGCACCGGATTAGATCGATTTGACGCTCGCTAACTCCTTTAACAACCTGTTTGATGATTACACCCCATCCTCCTACCATTATTAATCACCAATTTCTTCGTAGAATCGTCCGCAAGTTTTCCAATCTAGATCCATTTCACCTCAATTTTCCGCGCATAACATTGACACCCGGAAAATCCTCCTTTTCCGGCTATTTTGCTTGCAGTAGATACATGGGCAACCATCCGTCTTCCCCAAATACTTTTCAATACGTAAGTGACCAATAATCTCCATAGTTGTACTTAATACCCGGATACCTCGCAATCTTCACTCCATGGTGTGATACCCGGATAGTTCTTAGTTTTCATACTTTCTTGATACTCCAGACTCGGATAATCCAATACTTCCGAGTCTTATTTCCTGTACCTTTTTTCCTTGCGTTTTGCAGGTTGACCCCATGGCTCCCAAAAGGCAAGGGAAACAGCCGGCTCAGGCAAAGGCTACCCAAACCACATCGGCCAATTGGGGGCGATCCACAGTCACGAAGGTCAAGCTGGACGGGCTGGCCGAGTTAGGAGTTCTCCCTTCTCAGAAGGACATCCACTGGAGAGCACCGGGCGACGAGACCCGGCCCACACCCGCCGATAATGAGGTAATCTGCTTCATAGAGCACGTGACCCGGGGATTCCGTCCTCCGGGTCACCCTTTCTTTCGGGAGGTCCTAAGCCACTATGGCCTCCGGGTATTCGACATAGGGCCTAACTCTATGTTGAATATTACCCACTTCATCGTTCTATCCGAGTCATACTTGTGCGTTCCGCCAAGTTTGGCTCTCTTCATCGAACTCTTCCAGTGTAAGCCGTGCCGCGAAAGCGGCGACGGGTAACTTCTTACTTGCGGTGGAGCATCCATCCAGCGCCGCAAGAATTCACCGATGCCAACCCTCAATCTAAACTCCCACGTCAAACACTGGCAATTATCTTTCTTTTACTGCCATGACACCTCCCCAGACGGCGAGAAGAAGCTGCCGGGTTACTCGGAGGGCCTCCTCGAGCCTGTCGAGTCTTTCAACGCCTTCGCCCCTGACTCGGACAGGGAGGCGATCCAGCCTTTGCTGGCTAAGATAGCTGTTCTCTCAGCCCAAGGCCTTCTTGGGCTCAACTTGGTGAAGACGTGGGTGGATTTCCGGATCCAACCCAACTCTATCCGCGCCAAGTTGATGTGCGAGTACTCGGGGCACACCACAGACGCACTCCGATACTCCACCAAGAACTTTGCAACCGGCGACACCAACAAAACCATCAAGGGCTTCTTGACGGAGAAGTTGGAGGTGATAAGAAATATCGCCGGGTTACCACCGTTCACTCGGGAAAACCCGGCCCCAGCGGTAAGATCCGGTACTCATAACTTATTTCAACATTTTGACTTGATACATCTTCTAATTCTTGCTTTCATTTTCTCGGTCGTAGGCTGACGATCCCTTCTGGAGAATTGAAACCTCCCCCCTTTCCAGAGACCTGGAAGAAGAGGACGAGCCGGCTGACGATGATGAAGGTGCTTATCCGAATCTTGTGCTATCTTTATTTGCGTCACTTTCTTTCCACTTAACTCTTTTCCATTGATACATACTCGATCTTCAGGGCTGGAGGACGAAGAAGAAAGAGAGGAGGACGACCCGGAGGCCACCGAATCCGATCAGGAAGCCACAGTCGGGGCCAAGAGGAAGGCCAGAGGGGTGGTTTCCAAGGTTCCTTTTTCCTTTATATCTTCTGAGCCTTATTCCTTCGATACCATGCGTGAACTTAACCAACAGCTATCACAATCGTCATACTTGAAGGATCCTCTCCCGGCCAAGCGCAGGGTGACCCGGAGTTCCCCGGGTGAGGATCCCCTTAACCCGGGTATCTCCACTTCGCCTGCTCACCGGGCTGGCACTCCTCCACCTCAACCTTCCAAATCTCCTCAGCGCCATCCATCTCCTAATCACCCACGCGCTGGGCAATTCCGGGTTCCACTATCGGTCCCCTTGACAACCTCATCCGCTTCCAGCAGCGAACTCCCGCCGGATTATGCTGTAAATGCCGGGTAAGTCTCCACTGCTCGATATCCTTTCATACCTGATAACTTTCAACCAATACTACTAACCTCCTCTCTCTCTTTTCCCTTAGCGCCCAAGTCACCACTAGTGACCCGGAGAACACGGAGACAGAAAAACGAGAGACAGAGGGGCCGACTGATAACACAGACGTTGCGGCTGGCGACGAGGCTGAAGACGGCCAAGAAGAACCCTTTAATGACCCGGTTCATCAGGAAGCCGGATCTCCAAAATCCTCCGAATAAATGGACGAGGAGATCGAGGTCCTGGATAACCAGACGGTCCGGGTCTCGACCCCAAGATCCGGCAAAGTCCTTCAATCAGGAGATCAATCTGCCGGCCCTTCTCGTGTTCGCCCCGAAGACATGACATTTGCCCAAATGCTTGATGCCCTCTACACCTTGAGGGCCGATGAAGAAAATATTCTAGATGCTTTGATAACAAAGCATAAGGTAAGTCCGAATAATACCACTTATTTCCTTATGTAGTCCCCAAGTTCTGAGTGAATTGCTTGTTAATTTGCTTGGACTTCATAGTATATCCGACTAACTCTTCCTTGTGCTTCCACCCAGGATTTCGTGGCCCAATCTGAGAAGAAATTGGCGAAGGCCGCCAAGCGCATTGAGAAGGAGACGGCTCTACGCGAGGCAGCTGAAACTGAAGCTCGGCGGAGTGGGAAGATAACCCGGAAATATAGAAAAACGGCTCACTCGGCGGAGGACAAGCTGACGACACTATCTGTTCAAATTGCCGATACTTATCGTGCAGCAACTGGTACGATCCTTGACTTTAGCAACTGAGACCCGGATTCCCCTTTGGATAAAAAGCCGGATCTCCTTACTCATTGCTTTTCTCACTTTCTGCAGGCCCGGATGATGCAATTCCTGAAGAAGACGATGCTGCCAAGCTGAAGGTCATTAAGGATACTATCCGGCAGCTCAGTGCCGGAGTTGGATGGATTCTTGACGAACTCCGACTGCCGGGTGTTGGACCAGGTAACATGAAGAAGCTGCTGGAAGTCTGCTCCACCATTCCCGAGTGGATTTGGCATTGGAAACGCTCGTCCTGCCGTTTTGGAGTAACCCGGGGGCTTGCGCTGGCTAAAGCTTACTTCCCTAAGCTAGAGCCGGCCAAGCTTATGTGCGGGTTTCCAGAATTCAATCAGGACGGGTCTAAGTTCTCGCCAAAGAACTTCAAGGCCATCCAGAAGGAAGTTCGTCACCCAGCCAGTGTGATTGCTGACAGTTTGGACATCGACTCTATTCTCCCTGCATATGATGCTAATGACAAGGTTATTAAGGCAGATCGCCCCAAGCCGTATGATATGCTTGCCCGATGGAAGGAGGAAGCTGCCAAGATTAGGGAGGAAGCTGCGAAGAAGAAGGCTGAAGCCGACTCTGCGCCTGCTACCTCTACGCCAGTCGTCCCTCCTCCTGCGCGAGCCGGTGCTGCTGCTGATCCGGGTGCTGCTGCTACTACAAGCGATGGCAAGGGCAAGGCGAAGATGGACGCCGCGGCTTAGAATGCCGAGTGATACCGGCTCCTTAATGCCACTTCTCATGCGTCAGTCGGCCGATGTGCTGTTTAAACAATTATTTTTTGGATGGTGCGCCTGTGCACCTTTGATATCATTTACCGGGATTTTGTAATGCACGCTAAGGTCTTGATATACTCTATGCCTCTTCTGGCCTTTTAAATTTATCCACTTCTGAACTCATTTGCTCTTGATATCCGACTTTCTTTATTGTTCCTTTTGTGAGACTCGGTTTCCGGGTTTCATGGGTGTTGACAAGCGGACTTGCTTCTAAGTCCCCAAGCCCCCAAGACTCGGATGTTTGGATTTTTTGAGCTTTAACAACTAAGAAATTTTTCTCTTTTTCAAGATCCCGAGTCCCCAAGACCCGGATTTCTGAGTATGGGATACGTGATTTTTCAAGGAGAACGCATTGTTTGCTGCTAAGTCCAAAAAGCCCAGAGCCGTTTCACATAGGTTTTGAAGTTATGCTTAATAATCGTTGAGTGTCCGGCTATTAGCCCTGTACTCTGCATAACTTGTGGTTTAGATGACCCTTTTGACTATCTTGTACTATAAGCCGGCTTTCGCATGGATATCATGTTGTTACATCTGTACGAAAACAGGGTCAACCAAGTCCCATTGGGCTTCATGGCTGATTGTAATCGTAAGCGAGCAAATCATGCCATTTTAGTGCGAGTCACATCGAGCTTAAGTAAGAAAAGTCAAGAAAATTTGGCTCCTTTGTCCGGTTATAAGATTGCAGCCGTACTCGTTTGCGAGTAATCGGCCCTTATAACTCATAGGCATCAAGGCCGGGTCTTTGAGTTTGCAACTGTGCTATTCAAGCAATCAGCCCCCAAGACCTATGTATATGCAACATACTGAGAGTGAAGAACATAAGAATAACCACCTCTTTACTTGATATGAAAAAGTTAGGTCAGCAAGCCGCCTCATTAAAAACCCATCCAGTCCCCAAGGGTACCCTGGATAGGAAAAGAGTACGTCTGAAACCTGCTGCCTGTTACATCGTGCAATTCCACATGCCAATATAGTCTTTACTAAGTATAATATGGACGTAGCTGAGCCACGTTCCATGGTTTGTCTCTTTCTTGCATAGATGAAGTGGTATGAGCGGTGTCATTAACCGTAGCCGACTCTTCCCTTGCATCTACCAAGTAATATGATCCATTATGCAGATTCCGGCTTATGATAAACGGTCCTTCCCATGGTGGTGATAATTTGTGTTTTCTTTCGTTTGACTGTACCAGGTGCAGAACCAGGTCTCCTTCCTGGAAGACCCGGGTTTTCACGCGCCGGCTATGATACCTCCGTAAATCTTGCTGATATATGGCTGATCTTTCCAGGGCTTGTTCCCTTTGTTCTTCTAACATATCTACGGCGTCCTGTCGGGTCTTTTCGTTCTCCACTTCGACGTAAGCTGATACTCGCGGTGAATCGTGAATAATGTCACTCGGTAACACTGCTTCCGCACCATAGACCATGAAGAAGGGTGTCATCTGAGTAGATCTGTTAGGTGTAGTGTTGATACCCCAAACCACGGAAGGAAGTTCTTCGACCCATGCACCAGCAGCCCTGATACAGGGAACTCGCAATCGTGGTTTTAATCCGCGAAGCAATTCTTGGTTTGCCCTCTCCACTTGTCCATTGGCCTGTGGATGAGCCACTGATGCTACATCAAGCCGGATTCCATTGTTGCCACATAACTTTTCCATCTCACCAAGGGACATGTTGGTTCCATTGTCGGTAATTATGCTGTGGGGATACCCGAACCGGTAGATAATTCTTTTCAGGAACTTGACTGATGTAGCTGCTTCGCAATTAGTAACTGGCATAACCTCAACCCACTTGGTAAACTTATCAATAGCCACTAAAAGATGTGTCTTCTTGCAAGGTGACATATGAAAGGGGCCAACCATGTCCATACCCCAGACAGCGAACGGCCAAGTTAACGGGATGGTCCGTAATTCCATAGCCGGCACATGGGTTTGGCGAGCGTACCTTTGACATCCGTCACACCTTGCTACTAATCATTCCGCATCTGCTAGAGCCGTGAGCCAGAAGAATCCGTGTCGATAAGCCTTGGCCACAAGGGATCTTGTGGATGCATGATGCCCACAATCACCTTCATGGATTTCCTTGAGAATATGTCGGCCTTCTTCTGGTGCCACGCAGCGCAAAAAGACCCCCGCGGCGTTTCTCTTGTATAACTCCCCGTTGATGATAGAATATCCCTTTGCTCGCCGCAAAATTTGCCTTGCTAAAACCTCTTGCTGTGGTAACTCGCCTCGTGATAGGTAGGCCAAAAACGGTTATGTCCACTCAGGAATAGCACGTACAGTGGCCACGAGTCCTAAATCCGGGTCTTGATTTGCCAATTCCTCCTCTGACTCGGTTTTAACTGATGGTCGCCATAATTCGTCCAGGAAAACGTTAGGTGGAACCGGCTCTCTGCGCGAGCCGAGTCTAGCGAGGGCGTCGGCTGCCTCATCCTTTCTTCTGTCTATATGCTCCACCTCATACCCAGAAAAATATCCTGCAACCCTATCAACTTCCCTGCGGTATGCTGCCATAGTTGCGTCCTTTCTATCCCAAGTTCCTGACACCTGCTGTACCACAAGGTCCGAATCTCCGAAGCATCGTATCCTCTTAATGTTCATATCCTTGGCTACCTTTAAGCCATGCAATAGGGCCTCATACTCGGCCACGTTGTTGGAACAGTCAAAGTGAATTTGTAGTACGTAACTCAATTTGTCTCCTTTGGGTGATGTTAGCACCACTCCAGCTCCTGATCCCTCGTACTGCTTTGACCCATCGAAGTGCATGATCCATGACTCGGAGTTTGGAACCATGGTAGTCATGCCTGTGTGTGTCCAATCATTAACGAAATCAACCAAAGCCTGAGATTTGATTGCTGACCTGGGCTCGTAGTTGATGTGATAATCCCCCATTTCTATCGCCCATTTGGCTATTCTTCCGGTCGCATCCGAGTTTCTGATGATATCCGACATTGGTATTGAGCTAACCACTGTTATGGGGTGTTCCTGGAAATACGGCTTCAGTTTCCGGCTGGCCATAAAGACCCCGAAAACCAGCTTTTGCCAATGCGGATAGCGCTGCTTTGCCTCTGATAATACCTCACTGACATAATAAACCGGCCTCTGGACTGGATAACCTTTCCCATCCTCTTTACGCTCCACAACCACTACTGCACTGACGGCTCGGGGGCCAGCTGCCACGTATAGCAACATAGGCTCTTTAGGACCCGGGGCCGCTAGTACTGGTGCTTCAGATAACTGCTTCTTTAGTGCCTCGAACGCCTCATCCGCCTCTTGATCCCATACAAATTTGTCGGATTTCCTCAAGAGCCGGTACAAGGGTATTGCCTTTTCTCCGAGTCTTGATATAAATCGGCTCAAGGCTGCTACGTAGCCCGTGAGCTTTTGAACATGCTTCAAATTTTCCGGCTTTTTCAGACTTTGGATAGCTTTGATTTTGTCCGGGTTTGCTTCAATTCCTCTCTCGGAAACGATAAAGCCAAGTAATTTCCCGGCTGGAACTCCAAATACGCACTTTGTCGGGTTAAGCTTCATCTGATACCTCCTTAAGTTCTTGAACGTCTCCTTTAGATCATCGATAAATGTTTCTGCCTTCCTGGTCTTGATAACCACATCATCCACATAAGCATGGACGTTGCGTCCAATTTGGTCCTCGAAGCACTTCTGAATACACCGTTGATAAGTTGCGCCAGCGTTCTTCAACCCAAACGTCATGGTTTTGTAACAAAAGACCCCAAAAGGGGTTATAAACGATGTTTTCTCCCAATCCTCCCTCTTGAGTTTAATCTGATGATATCCGGAATAAGCGTCCAGAAAGCATAATTGGTCACTCCCAGCTACTGCATCTATGATCTGATCTATCCTTGGTAGTGTGAACGGATCCTTTGGGCAATGCTTGTTGAGACTCGTAAAATCAATGCACATCCTCCACTCATTGGTCTTTTTCATCACTAGCACCGGATTTGCTAACCAATCCGGGTGAAATACTTCCATGATGAAGCCGACTGTCAATAGCCGAGCAATTTCTTCACCTATAGCTTTCCTTCTTTCCTCATTCATCTTCCTCAAGCCCTGCTTCACAGGCCTGGACTTGGGATCTACATGCAAACTGTGCTCTGCCAACTCTGTAGGGATACCCGGCATGTCGCTAGGTGTCCAGGCGAATACGCCCGCATTCGAACGAATAAACTCCACAAGTGCCTTCTCCTGCTCGCTGTCCAAGTTAGACCCTATAGTAAATTGCTTAGTGGGATCACCTTCGACAAAAGCTATCATCTTGGTGTCCTGTGCTGCCTTGAATTTTGCTCTTTCGTCCTCAGTATTCGGCCTTTTCAATGCGGTTCCATCATCCGGATCTACTTGAGACCGATAATACTTGAGTTCTTCTTTTCTGCAAGTTTGCTCGGCCATTACCGAATCTCCTTCGTCGCACTCGGCCGCTATATCCCGGCTTCCATGTATGGTGATGGTCTGCTTAGGACCCGGAATCTTCAGCTGCAAATACACATAACACGGCCTGGCCATGAATTTGGCGTAAGCCGGTCTTCCAAATAGTGCGTGATAAGGACTGCGCAATTTGACCACCTCGAACGTGATCCACTCAACTCGATAATTATCCGTTGATTATCCGAAAGCTACCTCCAATGCGATTTTCCTCTCGGGACATGCCGAGTGACCCGGCACTATTCCATGAAAAATTGTTGAGCTTTTCTGTAGCTGGGACTCTTTGAGACCGATGCGCGAAAAAGTTTCCCAGTACAAGATATTGATGCTACTTCCACCGTCCATCAGGACCCTTTTTAACTCGTAACCATTAACCTGTGGTGCGACTACCAATGCTAAGACTCCTGGGTGCTCTATTCTTTTCGGGTGATCTCTTCTGCTCCACGTTATCTCTTGTTCCGCCCATCTCAGGTATCCCGGAACAGCCGAGGAAACCGAGTTCACAGCTTGCTTGAGTATCTTGTTGTCCCTATTAGAAGTTCCTGTAGTATGCACATGATATTGTCCTTTTAAATCAGATGTACGTACCATACCGATGAAGACGCTGATCTGGCCGATCGTCACAATAGATCCGGATTCGAGGTGATCCGACTTTGGTCCCCAGCCGGAATCGTCCACCATCTTCTCTCCTTCGTGGTTGATGTAGATCTCGCCGATGACTAGTTTCTCCATATTCTTCCGAGCTTCTCCCGTGATGTAAACGCCTTTGGCCGCAGGCCCCACGGTGGGCGCCAACTGTCGTGGGATAATCACGGCAGACGTTACCGGGGGTAACTTATCTTGGGGCAAGACGACACAGGCGTTTGGGAGAGGGTTTAGCTCAGAGGAAAACATGATGATACTCGATCTGGTAGCCGGCAATCAAGTCGCCGAGTCTCCGATCTCAATATAATAACTCAACTCTCGTATTACACTGGATATTCGATATTAGGTGATATTGCTAGGACTTGGATCTCCCTCAACTAAACCTAGGGGTCGGTTTATAAAGCACCCGTACCCCCTGGCTTGTCCTCCAAGGCGCACCCTGAATCCTACCCGGACACCGCATACAAACCCTAACTTTCCTTATTGCAACCCACAAACCGGGTTACAGGGCCTACAAATGTGGGCCTTCCTAAAGTTTCTTTATCCTTAGCCGGATCCTGCGCAGCGTCCTTTAGGCCGGGTTACACCTTGGAGTTGGCCTACCGGGTTATTATCCCTCCATCAATACTGTTTTCCACACCATACGTTTAACCTCTTTGTGTTTAGCAAAACCGGTGATATTGAGAAGCTCACTGCTTCGTTGGGGCAAAGTGATTTAATTTTGTTGTGTAGGTTTCACGTTTCTGCTGAATCGGTAGTGCGTCCTGCCATCTCAGCTGCATCAACGTTCAGAGATTGCTTGTCCTCCTATTGGTCTATTCAACCTTGATTTTTTTTGTGAGGGAAAACTTGCCGCTGCATTCTTCACAAGCTTCCTCTTGGGGTTTACCAACGTCAGCCATCAGTCGTTCTCCGTGAAATCTTATTATGATGATTTACTCCATGGTTCTATAAGATTTTTGCGAAATATTTATGAAAATTAAAGGTTCCGTTAAAAATTAAAATCTTTTTGTGGTTTCTAAATAGAAAAGTTATTTTGACAAAGGATAATTTGATTAAGAGAAACGGATATAAAAGATGTGTCTTTTGCGATTCAGATGAGTCTATATATCATTTGTTTATTTTGTGCCCTTTTGCTCGCGATGTTTGGCGTCTTGTACACTTTAAATTTAGCATTTATTCACCAACTAGCATTGCGAATATGTTTGGTAGTTGCCTAAATGGCATAGACAGAAAAACAAAGGCACGCATACGAATTGGTGTTGCTGTTTTCCTTTGGGCAATTTGGAACAGCCCGAATGATGTGGTGATTAACAAAAGAAACAATGTTCATTTTTTGCATGTTGTATATAAGGCGGTCTATTCTATTCAAACATGGTCATTCCTCCTCACCGCCGATCAGCGAGGACTTATGGATTCAGTTGTGCCCGACTGTTGGCGGTTGTTCGGGCTATTTACAGCCGGGGTGGATGGCTTAACGCAAGACAGGCTTGATGTTTAAACTCGTTCTTCTTATTTTTGAGTGACTAATCTTTGTAGGCAACTAGAGTGATCTGTGAACTGTAATTTGCTACAACTTTGAATATTTTATTATTTAATAAAAAATCGGCTGTGTGCATTGCTGTGATACAGAGGGGGCCGGGACAGAGGCTCCCATTTCTTAAAAAAAAAGCTTGTCGGCATCCAACATGCACTGAGCACATAAAAGAACGTCAAAATAGAAAAAGAACTAGCAAAGCACATGCTCAAGAAGAAGTGAAGAACTCGGTCGGGCCAAGAATTATTCCTCCACGTACGCCGAGCGCACGCCGAGATCAGCAAACGAGGCCGCTCTTCTTCTTGGCGACGAGCCTCCGCCAGTAGGTGGCCACCTGCTTTTCGATCTCCTGCTCCGTCTTCTTCACCGGCTCGGCGGCCACGTGCCCCCTCTTGGCGGCGTGCGCATCCATCTCCCCCATCACCTTGTTGAGGTCGTTGATGAGGCGCTCGGCGAGGCTGCGGCTGAAGTCCTCGCGGATGACCACGCGCATGACCGCGATGTGCTCGGCGTCGGCGGGCATGGTGTACGCCGGCACGATCCAGCCAAAGCGGCGCAGGCTCTCGACCACCTCGAACACCGTGTACCGGGACGAGTCCTTGAGGGAGAAGGCAACCAGCGGCACGCCCGAGTCCTTGGACACCATGTCGAAGTAGCCCATATTCTCGATGCCCGCCCGGAGCACCGTCGCGTTGTCCCGGCAGTTCTGCATGATGTCCTTGTATCCCTGTATTGCGACAACACATTGCAGTTATTTAGGGATATCTTTTTTACTACTAGGGCATCACATGTGAATGATTTTTCCAACATATATTGGCGCATTGACCGTTAGCTACTTGTTTTATTTCTGTGACTAGCCCTGCATTACATGCACCAAGCACAAGAGCAGAGGATGTCAATATTTGTCGGTGATTTGCAACTGCACTGCGACACTCTTGGCACATAAAACCCGAATAATAACGTACGGTAGAACAGGGTCCGCATCAGACATTGCCACACTTATGGCTAGTTACCTCGAATCCGAGTCGGATGAGTTGATAATACTGGGCAATGATCTGGCTGGCACCTATCAAACAGAGCAGATGAACAGACTTAGTCTTCCTCTACTGTGTATTTTTATTAAAATTTTGGTACAAAAGAATACATATATAGAACAACAAAATAAAAGAAGAACTAAGCTAATCTAATTACGGGCATGTGCCGTGCGGGTGATGGATACCTTTGGAGAAGTTGAGCGTGAATGTTGGCTGGTCTGCGCCGAGGTAGTTGATGTGGAAGATGAGCTCTTCGGGGAGGTCCTCCTTGCTTCTCCAGATGACCCAGCCGACGCCGGCGTAGACGAGGCCGTACTTGTGCCCGCTGACGTTGATGCTCTTCACCAGCGGCAGCCGGAAGTCCCACTCCAGCTCCGGGTAGATGAAGGGCGCGATGAACCCGCCGCTCGCCGCGTCCACGTGGATCGGCGTGTCCCACCTGCCGGATCAACCAAGTCTCAACAAAATAGTACTAGTTGTTATGCGCGCGCGCCCGGCCTGTCTCTGCATTCTAGCAGCGCAATGCATACCCTGTCTCTGCATTCTTGGCGACGAGGAGGTCGTTGAGGGTCTTGACGTCCTCGAACTCGCCGTTGAGCGTGGAGCCGAGGATGGCGGCGACGCAGATGGTGTTCTCGTCGACCAGCTCCACGGCCTTCTCCGGGTCCATCACGTAGTACCCTTCCCTCAGCTTCACCTCCTTGAGCTCAACCTCGAAGTAGCGCGCGAATTTCTCCCAGCACACCTGCGCCCGGAATTAGGAACTCGATCACCTCATGCATGAGACTGGATCCGGTGATCGTGTCGTCAGCACTCATCACTGCAATGTCAAATACTCGATCGATTAGTTACCTGGACATTTGCACCGGTGACGATGTTGGGCTTGTCGTACGGCTTGCCCTCGGCCTTCATCTTGTTCTGCCACTTCCTCTTGAACGCCAGCCCCGCCAGCATGATGGCCTCCGAGGAGCCGACGGTGCCCACCCCAACCGCCGTCTCGTCGTCGCCGATCGGCGCGTTGAAGAGATGCGCGATCATGTTCACGCACCGGTTCTGTTTCAAATTATTAATCACGCATGCACGCGGATCGACGGATCGTACGTACGAAGCAGACTACACACGGGCATGCATGATGTTACCTGGAGCTCGGTGGTGACGGGGTACTCGTCCATGTCGACGTAGTTCTTGTTGACGGAAGCCTGGATGAGCTTGTCGCACTCGGGCTCCATCCAGGTGGTGACGAAGGACGCCAGGTTCAGCCGCGGGTTCCCGTCCAGCATCAGCTCGTCGTTGATGATCTGGTACGCCGCGTCCTTGGGGATCGACTGCTCCGGTATCTTGAACCTTTTACCACACCATACCAGCTCCAATCAAAACCAGCGTGCAGTGCAGGCTGCGATCGAGTCACTGATCGATCTGTTATGTACCTGGGGAGCGCGTTGCGCACGTAGCGTGACGCGAAGGTGGAGGAGATGAGGGACTCGCCGGGGTTCGCCGTCGCCCTGGACAACGCCATCTAGCTGGTACCGCTGGTCGATCAGTTCGCCCTTGGAATTCAGATGGTTCTTCTGCGACGTGAGGGAGATCGAGCAGCGGGTGACGTCGCAGATTTGCAGTAGTGGATCTTGTTTTATAAACCGGAGGGCGCGCATGGCGCGACGAGGTGGAGGCGCCACGGTTCTTGGGGAGGAGAGGAACGAATGGGAGGCGCTCGCACGTCTTCCGGCGCTAGACTCGGGTCTCTGTTCTCATCTCTTGTCCGTTCTGCCGCGCTCGTAGCCATCGTAGCCGTTGCCCGGCTTTGCATAGCGCCACATGTGTTTGCCGATCTGAAACTTTGTGCTGCTTGATTCCGGACGTGTCAAATGGCTAGTTTCCTTTTAGAACCATGCAGGAGAGGTGCATGTGATATATTAAGAAGGAGAAGAGGCCAACACGGCCCAAGGAGTTTACATGACGAAAAACAAAGTAAAAAACAACAGTCTCGACCTTACAACCTGAAAGACGACCCAAAATAACTGTGAAAAAGTTTAAATAAGGCTAAAAATATCATATATTATCTTCTGTCGCTGCAAGGATAAGCCGGCCTCCACCTTCTTGTGCCCAAAGTTTCGCCTCGGCTTCTATTCCATACCACCGCTGGACATTTGCTAGACTGCATGAAGTTTTGACCTTTGTGGGGCAGGTTTCACTCGATTGGACGAAACCACCTTCTACTAGTGGTTTGGTAGCCTCTAGAAGAGAACGTGGTATCGACCAGAACTATGAACACGTTGTTTGTAACAGTTACATGCTTTTGCATCCTCTAGGGCGTGCTTGATTGCCCGTACCCATTTTTTGGGCTCGCTAGGGCAGACTCCCCAGCGCTAGGCCCGTCAAAATCAAGCATTGGGGTCTGGTTTGTCACTTTATTTGGTAGCATGCACCGAAGAATGTGGTTCAGTTTTACACTTCGTTTGGTTGCATGCCGTAGCGATTTCGGACACCACTAATGCAAAGTACCAATGTTTGGTGGCGCACATGACAGACGTACTCTCACCACTTTCAAATACACCATATTACCACCCCTCAACAACCAGTCAACCACCAAAGCTAACACACAAGCCTAGCAAATGAACACACGCATCAAAACACTAATCCGCACATTAACTACTTCATCAACAAGTTCACTAACTTAGAAGTTACTCCGGGGAGAGCATATTCCCCTGGCACCAAAATCAAAAGGGTCCAGTGAGGCCAGCCCTTCAAGCTATGCAACTCATGAGTAGTTAATCCAAGGGAACACATTCCCCTCGCACCAAAAGCAGAAGGGTATAATGAGACTAGCCCTTCAAGTCATTACCATAGTTCATAAGTTCCAACATGTTGTCAAAAAGGGACTAATGGAGTCAGCCCTACAAACCACATCTTGTCTATATCGCCTCATCACATGCCATGTTCTGGACGCACGAAGATCTCTTCAGTCGAGCTAATGAACCTGAAGACCTTGAACTTCAAGGTGTCATCGTCGTACTTGAAGACCAGAAGGTCTTAGTACTTCAGCTTCAACTCTCTCGCCAGATCTTCCTAGCCTTTAAAGAGCACGAGCTAACCAACCGACCGAGTTGGACGAAGTACTTACAACAATTGGTCGTGCGCAAGGGCACGCACGGCTTCGTCTCAGTAACACCGCTTGTGGCCCTCTTGTTCTTGGTGTCTTCAGTTTGAACTTCTCCACAAGAAGAGTCTTGATGTCATCCAGGATCACGGTCGGGCTGAAGTTTCTGATCGAAACCTCGGCGAAGAACCGCCATTTCACCCCCGGTGACGGGAACTCTCCCCAACCGAGGTTTACGTCCCTTCCCCATCTGCCCCAAGCGCCTCTTATCGTCTTTGATAGCCTCCTCTAGGCCAGGCACCACAGCAACCTGCACAAGCTCGTTGTGGACGATGGCGTCCTGCAACTCGGGTGTAGGATCAACAATGTTCTTCAGAAGCTTCTCCCAGCCCTGCATTAATTGTACATTATCACTTTTGTCTATGCCAAGCAATCCACAGATCATGCACATTGAAACATTGGTCCGCGGAAAGCAATCCACATATCAAAGTGTCAATGTGCATTGGTCTGTGGCAATCAATCCACCGTTCATAGTGTCAATGTGCATTGCACATTGCACATTGTCAGATTGTGAGTATGTTCTATGGCTTTCAATCCTAATGCATGCCACACATGGAAGACCCAATGTGAAATGCACATTGTCTTTGGGGAAAGACAATGTGCATCTCACATTGGGTCTTCCATGTGTGGCATGCAATGTCTAATGTGGATCCTCACGAAAAACCCCAATTTGGCATAACATGGAAAAGATCATACATGCATGTACTAGTCCAATATGCATATGCTAGTCGAATAGATCAAATAGAATAAATAGAATGCAAGCATCAATCTACTACAACGACTAAGCAAAAACCCCTAATCCACAAAATCAGTACTCAAACTACATGCAGAACAGATCTACGACTACGATGATGCGGTCAGGAGCATACATACCAGGTCATGAGCCTTACCCTTCGACGATGATGCGGGTGGGGGCGATGTCGATGCGCGTGGAAGAGGAGGTCGTGGAGGTGGCGGAGGAGAAGGAGCTGATACAGAAGGAGTGGAAAAGGCAACCGATGGCAGCGAGTAGTGGATCGTCGGTGGGTAGCACGGTCACGAGTCGAATCCTGGCGGTGGTCCTAGCGGCGGGCTTGTACGCGTAGCTACCACCGCCACCAGAGAAAACCCTACCCTCCCTTTGGAGAGAAGCACCTCTGCGCGATCGCGATTTGGTTTGCCGCTGTTGTCGCGAGTGCCATAGAGCTAGGCCGATGCGAAATCGGCGATGGCCGATTCAGCAACGGCCGTACTACAGGGTGAATCACTGCCTCTGTGCTTTAACCCGTCACCGCCGTGTACTTCGCGATGATGCGTGAGAGGATGAAGGTCTCCTAGCCGAGAACTTGCTGGTGGGATCGAGGAAGGGGCGGCAGAGGAAGTGGTGGAGCGGCCATCGGGTTTAGCGATGAGCGGTGGGAGAGAGAGGATTTGATGGGACGTTGAAGTGAGAGGAGTAACTGGGCGGTGACCGTAGTGCAGAGTGGGCGGTCAAGTTGCGTCTCCCGCGCTTCCCTACGCGGGAAAACGAGCGTCCGCTTTTGGCCATGTTGCGCCCCACTCTGCCTGGCTCTACGAAAACGGTTGATTCGGCCGTTCCTAGAGGGCCTAGCCCGTGGGTGCTTTGATGGGTGTGTTGGCTTGTCCCAGCACCTCATGTAGGCTACCAATCACTAGTTTAGTGCACCTGGCCGGCCTGGTTGCCTCACGTGCAGGCTACCAAATGCGCCCCTGATGCAATTGTGTCTCTATTTGGTTGGATGCAAAACTGTCATCGTGGTAACCTCTTCTCCCTTTGTGTGAGATTACCTACCGCCCACGCAACAAATAATAATACTAGTTAGAGAGATTGCAATTTAAGTCAAAGCATATAATAGAATAACATGGCGAAACGAGTTCATCAAGATGCACTGCGAGATAACGAACAACAGCTCGTGATCCATATCAAGTTCATCAGCCGAGGGGTTAATATATACCATCTTCCAAAATATACAGACCAATCACCAGTTCTACTTAATAGGAATTGGATCCACGAATTAGTTGCGCACATAGGACCTAAGACAACTAATCCTCTCACTGTTTGTCATCTTAGCATACTTGATATGCTCATCTTGGTGGTCCGCAAGAAAGTTTAGAGTCTAAGACAGTAAGATTGGAGTGTAGATATTAGGAGCATGGACATTCAGTCTCGTGTAGATTGTCTTGATCCAAGCATAGTTGATTATGAACTTGTTCAGTAGCTACTTGTCCTTAGGGTACATCTACGCTTGAGATGACATTGTGTTAGTTTAGTTTAGCAATAAAATCGCAAAGAGAAGACACAATTGTATGTTCTAATACAACTAATCTTACCCTGATGTGTGGGATCGATCTCACTTCATCATTTCTGATGGTCGAGCTCTCTTCATGGAACACTGCTCCTTTAGTTTACTTCAGATGGATAAGCCTAGCCCACCTAGCTCTGAACTTTCTCAGATGGTTGTAAATCTGAGTATTGCTCACAATAAGCCCAGTAAAGTCAAGAGCATCATTGATAACCCATTTATGTAATGCCCTTTGATACCTCAATAAAAATCTATCCCTTTCTACACGAGCTCAACAGCCATGTTCAACCTTTGAACCGACAATCAATTCTCAAGCAGTGGCATCTCAGAGTTCTCATAGTGGGCTCTCTTCTTAGACACTCCATTCTCATTCAGAGGAACTGCATACAGAGGCACTGCATTCATAAGCATCGCATTCTCATCCATTAAAGGAAATGTAATCTGATGTAACAATTGCAGAAGGAGTTTTTTCAGTCATCACATTCTCATTCAAGTTAGGCAGTGTATTCTCAGATACCAATTGGAGAGGGACTCTCTTCTTGGAGTGGACAAAGGGAGCATAGAGATCATGTAAGATAGGTGCAACGACATCCTAACATGAATCATGAGCAGGCTAGGGTAAGCATCAATCTCTTAAGCAGGATGATAAACATGAATCCTACTCTCCTACATTTAGGTCTAGATGTAGCCAATGTTGAACATGAATCATATAACCCTAGCTAGCACATAGTACACAAGGAATCCAATGAAGCCTACCGTAACTAGCGGATCTATCAAAATCTAGCACAGATCTAAGATATTCACACATATTAAGCTAAGAAGAACAAGTTTAGAGGGTCTTACGGACAACAGATGCATGACACGGTTGGGGGTTGAGCAAGGAACCAACTTGCCGCTGACGAACTCCGTCGTTGCCATCGTCGTCTTCCTCACTGGAGTCAACAAAAAGTTCTGCTGTTGGAGGTATGCCCTAGAGATAATAACATTAAGTTATTATTCTATCTCCAATTTTAGAATTAAGTTTATGTCATCATGCTACAACCGCTATAGCACTTCAAAAGTGATTTCTGAAAGAAAAATCTTTGTGCGCTGTGAAGACATAAAAAAAACAAGAGTTCCTAATCTTGTCTCTAAGATAATGTTATGGTTTGTGAGATGATCATATTTTCCTGATCATGGACTTAGAAGAAAGTCTAGCAAAAAATAAGAGTTTATTCTTAGGGTAACAATAGTACTAAACTGGCCCAAGTGTATGTTGTTGCTAAAAGGGACTAAATAATCATTATGTATTTTAGCAAATGCATATGAAGATAACATTAACTATAATTCATATACTATGATAATATCTAGTGACCGCATGATTTTGAAAGTGTTACCATAGGGCAAAAACCCTATGGTGTGATTTTCAATTATATGATGAAAGCCAGGAGCTTACAAAGAGGAGGGAGGGGGGTGAAATGTTTGTACAAGCAATACAATTAGGGGGGGAAGAGATGGACTTGAAAGTAAATGTACATTAGAAAAAAAGATTGTAAATCCAAGATATAAACCCTTGAAGCAGTAAAGGTGAAATCCTATGTTGGTGCAGGAGGAGATCCTCTTGGAATGTGCCCTTCCATCTGATGAAAGTTGGATTAATGCCATTGAAGATAAAATCATTTCTGCTTCTCCAGATATTCCAACAAGCACATATAAATATCTCAGTAAAATGGTCCCCTCTGAAATCCTTTTTGGCCCGAAGAAACTTCTGAGAAAATGGGAGGGATAAGTCCCAATTTATTTGGACAAAATTCCAACAGTTAGTAGCAAATTGGCAAGAGAAGAAAAGGTGGTCTCTGGTTTCACAAACATTTTGATCACAAAGGATGCAGTTTGATCCCCCCTCAAATGACCAATGCTTCCTGAGCATTAGATCTTTAGTGTTCAATTTGTCCATATGTAATAGCCAGGCAAATACTCTTAACTTGGGGAGGCATTTTGACTTCCAGATTGCAATGAAAGACTCTTTTTTGGGCAGTTGAGAGAACATGTAGTTGTAAAATCGAGAGGAAGTGAAGACAGCAGTACCCCAAGGGAAGCATCTTGTGTCTTCCAATTCATTGTTGAGCATAATGGAATCAATTATCACATGTAATTGGTTGAGTTCATCAAATGCCTGAGAGGATAGTGGCAATGCAAATATGTTATCAATGTCCCAGGAAGATTTCATCTCTGCCACCGATGAGTTTTCATTTAATACAAACGAGTATAGTCGAGGAAAACGATCACAGACCAGAGTCTTGTTTAGCCAAAAGTCTTTCCAAAATAAGGTTGTGAGGCAATTATTAATATTAGACGTAGTAATACTCCTGTAAGTATCAATGAGTTTGAATATGTCTCTCCACCAAAAGGATCCTCGAGCAGATTGTGCATGAGGAGGTGAGTTGGTATCATATAATGACCAAACGAGACGCACCCACGGGGTGTCGTGCTTGCTATAGAACTTATGGAGGTGTTTCATGAGCAGGGCTTGATTGTGGATGTCAATGTTCTTGATCCCAAGTCCACCATGGATTTTTGGTTTACATACGAGAGGCCAAGCCGCGAGCGAGTGAACACGACCCTCATCATCTTTGCTCCATAGGCATTGCCTCCGCACCCGATCAAACAAAGCAACAGTGGTTTTAGGGATACGTAGAGATCATAGGAAGTGAACCGGGAGGGAAGAGAGGACAGAGTTGACTAGAGAAAGTCGACAGCCATAATCAAGAAATCGAACACTAGCATTAAGCCGTCGTTCCACTTGATCCACAATAGGACAGAGGTCATTCACAGTTGGTCGGGTGTCTCCCAGGGGGAGCCCAAGGTAGGTGAAAGGCAGAGAGCCTGTGGCACATTCCAGAGTGCTGGCCAGAACTTGTATTTTTTCTTGAGTGATATTGATAGGAACTAGGCAGGATTTGGAGTAATTTACATGTAAGCCAGTTGCAGCAGAGAATCTAGTCAGAAGATTTTTGAGTGTGGCAAGCTGAATGGGGCATGCTTGAACAATCAGTAATGTATCATCAACATATTGGGCAACTGGGAAATAAGCTCCAGGGATCGGAAGTGGTGGTGTAAGAGATCCAGCAAGCGTATGTGAGTTGATCATGGATTGAAGAAGGTCAGCCCCAGCTACAAATAATATAGGGGAGAATGGATCCCCTTGTCGAACACCTCTACGACATGGAAATTTCTTTCCTGGGACCCCATTCAGTAAGACCGAGGAAGTTCCAGTGTTAAATATAGATTGCACCCAAGTAAGCCATCTATCATCAAAACCCCAACATTTAAGAATAGCTAATATAGCATCATGTTCAATAGTGTCAAATGCTTTAGCAAAATCCAATTTTAGAATAACAACCTCAGCCTTGGATTGTTTACACTGGTGGATATATTCATAAGCCCAACCAAGACAGTCATGAATTGATCTATTGTTAAGGAATCCATATTGATTAGCATGGACAAGCTCCAAGATCTTGTTTTGCAGTCGATTGGCCAAAAGTTTGGTAATCAGCTTAAATGATGAGTTCAATAAGGAGATAGGCCTAAAATCATTTGGATTAGTAGGACAAGGAATTTTTGGGATGAGAGAAATGTAGGCATCATTGATACTCTGAAGATTAACCTCATTGGACCAGAAATCATCACAGAGTTTGTAGTAATCCCACTTAATTATTGGCCAGCATATTTTATAGAATATTCCAGAGAATCCATCAGGGCCAGGTGCTTTATCAATAGGGGTTTCAGCAATGATTTTATCAATTTCTTCATGTGAGAATGGCGAGGAAAGGACCTCAAGGCCATCCCTAGCAGAGATATATGAAGAAAATTCAAATAATGGATCAATAGGGGAAGAGATACCAAGCCTTTGATTGAATGCTGTTCTAAGAATACCAGCCTTCTCAATGTGCTCCATAGCCATTGTACCATCCCCTATGTCTAGAGTAGTGATCATATTATGTCTATAACGAATAGATGCCATTGAGTGAAAAAAATTGGTGTTTTCACCACCAAACTTAGCCCATCGAGTGGTACAACGTTTTTTCCAATACTCAAGCTTACAATCAAGGAGGGTTTTGAGCTTATGCTTAACTATATCCCGAAAATTCCATTCAGTAATGTGTAATGGACGCTTTTCTTCAAGTTCATCAAATTGAAGGATAGTTTTATTGCAATTTTCAATGTAAAGGGAAATCATTGAAATACTAGTTGACCAATTCCGGAGGGCTTTGCGCAGGAGCTTAAGTTTGCCCGAGATGGATCGAGCACTATCACCTGGACAATGGATATTCCATATACGTTGCACCAGGTCCATGAAGCCAGGAAGCTTAACCCAGTGATTTTCAAACCTAAATACCGATCCACGAGGGATATCCGTGCCAATAGAGACGACGCACGGCGAGTGATCAGAAGTAGGACGAGACAATGTGCGGATAGTAGAGTTAGGGTATTTAATCGTCCAAGCATAAGAGGTGAAGAACCATTCAAGCTGGATCAACAGGGGGTCCGACTGCATATTGCTCCAGGTATAGCATCGATCTTTGATGGGGAGCTCGATGAGGCCAAGGTGACCAATGATCTCATTAAACGTAGCCATATCAACAGTATTAGCTCCTGGTCGATTACGGCTGTCAGAGTAGCGATAAAAATTAAAATCGCCGAGAACGATCCAGTGGGCATCTGAAGGAATGTCTAAGTGAAATAACCAGGCCACAAAATTTTCACGCGCAATTCCTTCACAGGGCCCATATACATTAACTAAGATAAAAGATTCAAGCGTAGAAGCAGAGGTGAATTGCATAACTAGCGCAAAGGATTCTTCAAGCAGAACATGGGCGCTGAATTTTTGGCTAGGCCAGATGACGATAATTCCACCAGAAGATCCACCCGAGGGGACAAAAGCAAAACGATCAAAACGTCTAGGCGCAAATAATTTGATAAAAGCAAGATCGAAACTAGCGCGCTTTGTTTCTTGAAAACATAATATAGTGGCATTACTCTCTACTACCTTGTCACGGATAAGCGGCCATTTTTCCGCACCGTTCAGTCCACGAACATTCCAACACAGAATATGCCACATAAGGTTCGATAACTTAGACTTAACAAAATGATTCGACATAATTGTCTAAGTCTAAGTTATTTGTGTTGTGTAGGTAGGACAACACAGAATATGCCACATGGAAGACCCAATGTGAAATGCACATTGTCTTTCCCCAAAGACAATGTGCATTTCACATTCGGTCTTCCATGTGTGGCATGCATTAGGATTGAAAGCCATAGAACATACTCACAATGTGACAATGTGCAATGTGCAATGCACATTGACACTATGAACGGTGGATTGATTGCCACAGAGCAATGCACATTGACACTTTGATATGTGGATTGCTTTCCGCGGACCAATGTTTCAATGTGCATGATCTGTGGATTGCTTGGCATAGACCAAAGTGACAATGTACAATTAATGCAGGGCTGGGAGAAGCTTCTGAAGAACATTGTTGATCCTACACCCGAGTTGCAGGACGCCATCGTCCACAACGAGCTTGTGCAGGTTGCTGTGGTGCCTGGCCTAGAGGAGGCTATCAAAGACGATAAGAGGCACTTGGGGCAGATGGGGAAGGGCCGTAAACCTCGGTTGGGGAGAGTTCCCGTCACCGGGGGTGAAATGGCGGTTCTTCGCCGAGGTTTCGATCAGAAACTTCAGCCCGACCGTGATCCTGGATGACATCAAGACTCTTCTGGTGGAGAAGTTCAAACTGAAGACACACAAGAACAAGAGGGCCACAACCGGTGTTACTGAGACGAAGCCGTGCGTGCCCTTGCGCAATACCAATTGTTGTAAGTACTTCGTCCAACTCGGTCGGTTGGTTAGCTCGTGCTCTTTAAAGGCTGGGAAGATCTGGCGAGAGAGTTGAAGCTGAACTACTAAGACCTTCTGGTCTTCAAGTACGACGATGACACCTTGAAGTTCAAGGTCTTCAGGTTCATTAGCTCGACTGAAGAGATCTTCGTGTGTCCAGAACATGGCATGTGATGAGGCAATATAGACAAGATGTGGTTTGTAGGGCTGACTCCATTAGTCCCTTTTTGACAACATGTTGGAACTTATGAACTATGGTAATGACTTGAAGGGCTAGTCTCATTATACCCTTCTGCTTTTGGTGCGAGGGGAATGTGTTCCCTTGGATTAACTACTCATGAGTTGCATAGCTTGAAGGGCTGGCCTCACTGGACCCTTTTGATTTTGGTGCCAGGGGAATATGCTCCCCCCGGAGTAACTTCAGTTAGTGAACTTGTTGATGAAGTAGTTAATGTGCGGATTAGTGTTTTGATGCGTGTGTTCATTTGCTAGGCTTGTGTGTTAGCTTCGGTGGTTGACTGGTTGTTGAGGGGTGGTAATATGGTGTATTTGAAAGTGGTGAGAGTACGTCTGTCATGTGCGCCACCAAACATTGGTACTTTGCATTAGTGGTGTCCGAAATCGCTACGGCATGCAACCAAACGAAGTGTAAAACTGAACCACATTCTTCGGTGCATGCTACCAAATAAAGTGACAAACCAGACCCCAATGCTTGATTTTGACGGGCCTAGCGCTGGGGAGTCTGCCCTAGCGAGCCCAAAAAATGGGTGCGGGCAATCAAGCACGCCCTAGAGGATGCAAAAGCATGTAACTGTTACAAACAACGTGTTCATAGTTCCGGTCGATACCACGTTCTCTTCTAGAGGCTACCAAACCACTAGTACAATATTGTCTTGGGGTGGTTTCGTCCGATCGAGTGAAACCTACCCCACAGAGGTCAAAACTTCATGCAGTCTAGCAAACGCCTCCTAAATTGTTAAACCGAACGGCATCCGGCCCGCAAATGTCCAGCGGTGGTATGGAATTGAAGCCGAGGCGAAACTTTGGGCACAAGCAAGTGGAGGCCGGCTTATCCTTGCAGCGACAGAAGATAATATATGATATTTTTAGCCTTATTTAAACTTTTTCATAGTTATTTTGGGTCGTCTTTCAGGTTGTAAGGTCGAGACTGTTGTTTTTTACTTTGTTTTTCGTCATGTAAACTCCTTCGGCCGTGTTGTCCTCTTCTCCTTCTTAATATATCACATGCACCTCTCCCGCATGGTTCTAAAAGGAAACTAGCCATTTGACACGTCCGGAATCAAGCAGCACAAAGTTTCAGATCGGCAAACACATGTGGCGCTATGCAAAGCCGGGCAACGGCTACGATGGCTACGAGCGCGGCAGAACGGAGAAGAGATGAGAACAGAAACCCGAGTCTAGCGCCGGAAGATGTGCGAGCGCCTCCCATTCGTTCCTATCCTCCCCAAGAACCGTGGCGCCTCCACCTCGTCGCGCCATGCGCGCCCTCCTCTTTATAAAACAAGATCCACTACTGCAAATCTGCGACGTCACCCGCTGCTCGATCTCCCTCACATCGCAGAAGAGCCATCTGAATTCCAAGGACGAACTGGTCGACCCCGCCGCGATAGATGGCGTTGTCCAGGGCGCACACGAACCCCGGAGAGTCCCTCATCTCCTCCACCTTCGCGTCACGCTACGTGCACAACGCGCTCCCAGGTACAGTGTACAGATCGATCAGTGACGTGCTCGCAGCCTGCACTGCACGCTGGTTTTGATCGATGGGAGGTGTGGTAAAAGGTTCAAGATACCGGAGCAGTCGATCCCCAAGGACGCGGCGTACCAGATCATCAACGACGAGCTGATGCTGGACGGGAACCCGCGGCTGAACCTGGCGTCCTTCGTCACAACGTGGATGGCCAGACTGATGCAGCTGTGCGGAACGGTGCGGAAATAACTTCAGAAGGTTGATGCAGCTGAGATGGCAGGGCGCACTGCCGGTTCAGCAACAACGTGGAACCTACACAACACAATCAAATCACTTCCCCCAACAAAGCAGTGAGGTTGTCAATGCCACCGGTTTTGCTGAACACAAAGAGGTTAAACGTATGGTGTGGAAAACAGTATGAGAACAGTATGAAAATAGTAGCAGCAGTGTGAAAACAGTGGAAGCAGTGGTTGTATTATCAGTATGAGAAAATGGACCGGGGTCCACAGTTCACTAGTGGTGTCTCTCCGTGAAAGATAAATAACATGTGTGATGAACAAATTACAGCTAGGCAATTGAAATAAATGAAGGCTGCGCCTAAGTGCATATGCAAGACATAAAGATTACTATGTGATTCATGCGGGCATTACAATAAGATATATAGACCGTCATCCCCCTGTGGCCCCTCTCCGGGCCTCTTTTGAGACTACGTGGAACCTTCTGGATTTCTAAGACTTTCGGGCTTCAAATTTTTCAATTCCGAGAATATTTCGAGAACAACTTTTCTAAAACTAAAAACAACAGAAAACATGGAACTGGCTCTGTGACATCTTGTCAATAGGTTAGTCCCGGAAATCGATAAAAATGACATAAAGTGTATAGCAAACATGTGGGAAATAACATGAAAACAACATGGAACATAAGAAATTAAGGATAGGTTTATGACGTATCAACATCCACAAGTTTAGTTCCTACTCGTCCTCGAGTAGGTAAACGATAAAAAAAACACATAATTTCTGAGGTGACATGCTACCAACATAAACTTGATCATCAATATTGTAAAAGCATATGTAAGCTGAGATCATAGTACTTTAAACACAAGCATGATAGATATAATTCTAGCAATAAAACATAACAATCACTTTGCATCATGAGAAGTAACACAAATAAAAGATCATGAATAACAATGCATCGAAAGTTATACGTTTGTTTCAAATATAGAGAAAGCATGGCAAAGTGATATTTCGCTTGTCCTTAAGAGTGAGACAAAAGATAAATGCCAGGACACCTTAAAACTTTATGAGTAAGACTAGAACAAATAATTTGAGAGCAAGCAATAACACATCATGAATCATATAATAATGTTTCTGGGACAAATGCACATTAAACTCAGAAAGGCAACTATTGTCTCTCAACTATGCATAAAATTAGAAGATGGAGACTCAACATAAAAGTAAAAGAAAGGCCCTTTGCAGAGGGAAGCATGGATCACTCATGTGCTAGAGCTTTTATTTTAAACAGAGGTATAAAATGTTTGACACTCCTCCGAATCCGTGGAGGAGTGTCTATTTTTTAGAGAGGTGTATGCTTATGTCAACGAATGGTAAAAAGAAAATACAGTACGTCACAAGCCAACTAGACTTCACAAGAGCGGCTCCCATTGAAGGACGCAACTGGTGTAGAAGGTCATCCTTGTTTCTCTTTTGTTTACACAATTATGCTTTGACTGATAAATTAGGGGCAAAAATAGTGAAGAGAATTTGTTTGTATTAATTTGGGACTGGGCACCCCGCTGCCAGATCTTCTATCAATTGGATAAGCGGATGAAGCCACTAGTCCAGGGTGTGAAAGTCCAATCAACAAGTGAGATAAAGATTCTCTATTTACGGCCTCATAAGCTAAAACAGGAACGCAAAACAAGAGTAATTTTTAAGGTTTTAAAGGTAACACATGAACAATTTGCCTTGCAGTGCCGGTTAAGTACCACATGTAGGTAGATATGGTGGACACATTTGGCATACTTTGGTTTTTGGGAGTTGGATTGCACGAGTAGAGCTCATACTCAGTACAGGTGGAGGCTAGCAAAAGTCTGGGAGCGACAAATCAAGAGAGCAGTAATGGCCATAATCATGCATAGCGAAAAAAACATCATTAATCAAAGAATAAGTGGTACCACAAGTTCAAAAACTAAATGATCATAGAGGTTGTAGGTGAATGGTTTGTAGTCATAAACATGGTGTAAGAATGCGCCAAGTCAACCAAATAAAACATTCAAAGGAGAACACCACAAATTTATGCTTCAATACGACAAGAACAACTCATGATTCTTTCAATGACACATTAAACACTCTCAGCTATTTGAGACAAATCATGCTACAAAATCACCACTAAGCTTTAGAATTAAAATAACATCTAGCATGATATGAAAAAGTCTAGCCATGGTCTATACAAGCTTCTGTATTGTTTATAAATTCTACCACATGCATTAGTTTCTTTTCCCAACAAGCACCATACAAAATATGTTTTAACAAAAACTCTCTAAATGATACAGCAAGAAAACATGAGAGCAATCACATAACACTACTAAAACTAACATCTCTGAATAAGAGATGCAATGAAAACAAGAGCTAAATAGGAATTTTTGCAGCAGCTAGAAGAAAATTAAGAATAAGAGTATAACGAGTATTCAAATGAAAAGGGGAATCATATCTCTCTCCCAAACAAGGATTCTAGGTTCCAATGATATTATTACAGCATGGAAAACAAAAGAAAACTGAACAAAAAATAAATGACGCTCCAAGTAAATTTCATATGATGTGACCGAATAAAACTAGTTTCACTAGAAGTGACCCGATAAATTGTTGATGAAGAAGGGGATGCCTTGGGAATCTGATGACCCACAAGTATAGGGGTTGTACCTCAGTACTTTTTATGAATAAGAGTGTTGAACCAAACAAGGAGCAGAAGGTGTTGACAAGCAGGTTGGATAGAGGATTCACTGTAAACACTAGCAAACGTTTTTTAATGGTTTTTGATATAGCATATAAATAAAGTGTGAGTAAATAAATAGTAGTAATAATAATTTCAGCAAGTTTCCCAATCCTTTTTAAAGCAAAGGACAAGACGGTTGTTCTACTTATGATTACCAAACGTTCTCGAGGACACATGGGGATTTCGTCAAGTGCTTTCGCTTCATTATTTATTGGTTCGTTAAGTGTTGTGTGGGTGAACCTATGCTAATGCACCGCCCAACTAGGACTAATACATACTTGTAATTATACCCCTCACAAGTATCCGCAAATATAAGAAAGTAATTAAGATAAATCTAACCACAACCTTAAAACTCCGGGACCCAACACTCCCTCGTGCATTAGTTTCCTAAAGGGGGTTTAGGTTTCTGTCACTCCGGCAACCCCACAATTAGTAGCCAAATACACAATGCATCCTCCTAGGCCCATAAAGGTGAAGTATCATGTAGTCGACGTTCACATGACACCACTAGAAGAATAGCACCACAATTTAAATACCAAACCGAGAGATATTACTTCAACATAACTTCACTACTAACATCATGACTTCTCCCATGTCCTCAAGAACTAAACGAACTACTCATGAGACATCATATGGATCATAATAAGAGGTGATATAATGGATAATAACAATGTGGTCATAAAGTGTAAACACCGATAGACCTCACAAGCATCAACTACTAACAAGTAATCCACACCGGGAGAGAGATCTAATGAAGAGCAACGATAAAGACCCCTAATTGTTATAGAGGGATGAAGGTGTACTATGGCGGTGATGGTGCTGTTGATGAGGATGATGATGATGATGATCTCGATGAAGCCCAGAGTGATGACGGTGACGATGGCGATGATTTACCCTCTCCGGGGAGGAATTTCCCCGGCAGATTTCTCCCTCCCGGAGAGTTTTTCTCTCTCTGGTGTTTTCCGCCCCGAGGCGGCGGCGGAATAATTCTTCGAAGATGTCTTGGGGCTTAGGGTTCCCTGGGGGTCAAGTACGCGAAAGGGGGCGCCTAGGAGTCGGCCGGGGGGGCGCCGCCTGGTGGTGTGGGCCCAGGTGGCTCCCTCCAGGTGCCCTTCTAGCTCACTTCCTCCTCAGAACTTCTAAGACTCCTCCGGTATTCCCCCTCTTCTTCTGATCTTCTAAAGTAGGGTATCTCGACTGTGCTTTTTCCATCAGATTTCTGGTTCCGGTGTTTCTTCTCCCATAATTATTAAACATGCAAAATAAGATAAAATATCATAGGTAATATATCATAACATGAAATATATCGATGAATAACAGAAAATAACGATATAAAATAGTGATGCAAAATGGACGTATCAACTTCCCCCAAGATTAGACCTCGCTTGTACCCAAACAAAACTAAAGTCGGTAAACAGTACCACAGGTTTATGGAGTGAGGTGTCGATAAATAAAATATGGAAAGAAGCATCATATCTATAAAAAAACTAGTCATTCTAGCAAGTAACTCCTTCACATATAATTTAACTTGAAACAAGTAAACGAAGTCACAATAAAGGTGCAAAAAGTAAATCAAAATTGATGAAGGCAAACTTTGTTCTTGGTCAAAGAACAATTAACAATGTACTCATATTTCAATCAGAGTCTTTATATTAGAGCTTATATTTGCAAAGTTTAACATGCTCAATCATAACAATTTGTTTGCAATCATTGGTAACTTTCAAAGTGGTATTTAAATAGGTAAAACATTTGTACTAAACAAGGAAGAATAATGAACATGATTGAGTAAATCAACATATAAATGGATGAGTCATAACAACTCAAATGCTTGCTTAAGACAGAAAGAAATAGGTTTACTGACTCAACATAAAATTAAAAGATAGGCCCTTCGCAGCGGGAAGCATGGATCACTCATGTGCTAGAGCTTTTTATTTAATAAACAAAGGTATAAAATGTTTGACAATCCTCCCAACCATCTTACACAAACCATGGCTAAACGAATCCTCGGGGTGCCTGCCAACAATCACATACCATGGAGGAGTGTCTAATTTTTAGAGAGGTGTGTATACCTATGTAAATGAATGGCAAAAATAAAATACAGTACGTCACAATCCAACTAGACTTCACAAGAGCGGCTCCCATTGAAGGACGCAACTGGTGTAGAAGGCCATCCCTCTTTCTCTTTTGTTTACACAATTATGCTTTGATTGATAAATCAGGGGCAAAATAGTGAAGAGAATTTGTTATATTAATTTGGGGCTGGGCACCCCGCTGCCAGCTCTTCTAGCATTTGATAGGCGGATGAAGCCACTAGTCCAGGTGTGTAAAGTCCAATCCACAAGTGAGATAAAGATTCTCTATTTGCGTCCTCATGAGCTAAAACAGGAACACAAAACATGAATAATTTTGAAGGTTTTAAAGGTAGCACACAAGAAATTTACTTGGAGTGGCAGTTAAATACCACATATAGGTAGGTATGGTGGACATAAATGGCGTGGTTTTTGCATTCAAGGTTTGGATGCATGAGAAGCATTCCCTCTCGGTACAGGTTTTTGGGTAGCAAGGTTGGGTAGCAAGCATAAGAATTTAGGGAAAACAAACATCCATATATATGATAAAACCAATCATGCAATCTTCCTTGAGAAGTACAAACAATCTTACTTGAGAATAACAAGCTTATGAGCTAGCAAGAAAGAAAGATCATGGAAAAATATATCTACATGAAACTCCCTCTTTTCTACTTAGCTCTCGAAGTATTGTTGCTACTGAGCAATCCTATGTTTGCCAAAACCAACTAGATTAACTTGATGCTCCAATATTGATACCAATACTAATAACAAGATCAACCAAATAACAGAAATTGCAAGCTAAAATAAAGTGTAGAAGATGATGAAACTTCTCATTAATATTCCATTACGGGAACTCAAACCAAGGGATACAACGATAACCAACTAAAGAGTGATACTTACATACTGCAAACCATACTATATGATATTTCCTCTACAAAAGGTAAAAAGGTGAAATGTAGAGATGTGATACTGCGGCACTCCCCCAAGCTTGGAACAATCCAAGGGGATGCCAATACCCATGAAGAATCAATTTTCCGGTGGTGGTGGTGAGTCCTTCTCGATTAGCTTATCAATTGATTTCTTCAAATCTTCCATTGCGAACACAAGCATACGCACCACCTACGTATTGTGCTCAATATGCTTTGCGTGCTTGTTAGACAGTGAATCCCAGCCATAAAGATCTTTCTTCCACACTTCCTTGGGTCGAGAGCTCCCTTCACCTGGGACTGGTGTCCTTGAAGCTAAACAATGACGTGGGGCCTTCCCTCTAGTGCTCATCCTCGCCATTTGCGTGAAAGGTTTTGCAACCACTCAAATGCTTGCGATGGTGACGCGACGATGCACTCGCGGGTCTTCTTCTACATCTCCTTAAGCTCCACTATCAATCTTATCCTTCGGCTTCCGGTCTTGGAGATCATCTTCCTTCGGGCCCTTCCCCTTGTTGTTGTTGGCAGAGACCATGGTGCTTCTAAACTGAAAACAACTCCTGGCAAAAACAGGTCGAAACAGAAACACGATGAGAAAACGATACACGGACCTCGGGGGGTCCGGGGGGTATATAACAAAAATATGCATAACGAAGGAAAGTCAAGGTCGAAAACGAGTCGGAGAGGGGCTCCGGGGCGCCCACACCATAGCCAGGCGCGGCCAAGGGTGGGCCCGCGCCCATGCATGGTATGGTTCCCTCGGGCACCGTCTCCAACTCCTCTTCGGCCCAATATTTTAAATATTTTCCAAAAACCAATAATCTATAACTTTAAAGGTATTTTGTGAACTTTTTCTTAACATAACTGTTACCTATTCTAAAGCGGACTCTACAGATTCTGGAATCTTCTCTCTAATGAATTTCTCCGGAGTCATCACTTGAATAACATCAACATCTTCATCATAAGAATCCAAAGAAATATAATGTTTGAGTGTTCGCCCATTTACCACTTGTGTAGTATTATATTTGAGGAAAGCAATTTTAATTGCACCTGAACGATACACTTCTTCAATAATATAAGGTCCTTCCCATCCGGAGAATAATTTTCCTGCAAAAATTCTGAGACGAGACCGATACAATAGAACTTTCTCACCAACATGAAACTCTCTTTTAAGGATCCTTTTATCATTCCATTGTTTAACTTTATCTTTAAAGAGTTAAGCATTTTCATAAGATTCACATCTCCATTCATCTAAATGATTCAAATCAAGCATTCTTTTCTCACCAGCAAGTTTAAAATCTTTATTTAGTTCTTTCACTGCCCAATAAGCTTTGTGTTCTAATTCTAAAGGCAGGTGACAAGCTTTTCCATAAACCATTTTATAAGGAGACATACCCATAGGATTTTTACAAGAAGTTCTATAAGCCCATAAAGCACCATTCAACTTATCAAACCAATTCTTCCCAGATTTATTAACAATATTTTCCAAGATAGATTTAATTTATCTATTTGATAATTCTACTTTCCCACTCGTTTGAGGATGATAAGTTGAGGAAATTCTATGATTCACGTCATATTTAGCAAGGGTTTTTCTAAAACCACCATGAATAAAGTGAGAACCTCCATCACTCATAAGATATCTAGGCACACCAAACCTAGGGAAAATAAAATCTTTAAGCATTTTTAACGAGGTTTCACCATCAGCACTTTTAGTAGGTATATCTTCTACCCATTTAGTAACATAATCAACAGCAACAAGAATATGTGTATAGCCGTTTGAAGGAGGAAAAGGACCCATAAAGTCAAATCCCCAACAATCAAAAGGTTCGATAGCAAGAGAATAACTCATAGGCATTTCACTGCGTCTAGAAATATTACCAACTCTTTGACATTCATCACAAGAGAAAATAAATTTACGTGCATCTTTAAAGAGAGTAGGCAAATAGAAACCTGATTGTAGAATCTTTTGTGCGGTTCTATCTCCAGCGTGATGTACTCCATAAGCACTACCAAGGCACTTTTTCAATATTTCACGTTGTTCATGATCTGGGACACATCTTCTCATAATACTATCTACTCCTTCTTTATATAAGTGTGGGTCATCCCAAAAATAATGCCTCAAATCATAGAAGAATTTTCTTCTTTGTTGAGCTGTAAATGTTGGAGGCAAATACTTGGAAACAATAAAGTTAGCATAATCAACATACCATGGACTATCCTGGGATTTTACTTTTATTGCAGCTAGTTGTCATTTGGAAAACTATCATTAACAGGAATAGGATAAAAAACAATGTTTTCCAATCTACACAAGTTATCAGCAACATGATTTTCAGCACCCTTCCTATCCACAATATGCAAATCAATCTCTTGTAAATGCAACACCCATCTAATAAGCCTAGGATTAGCATCTTTCTTTTACATAAGGTATCTAATAGCAGCATGGTCAGTATGAATAGTAACCTTTGAATCAACAATATAAGGTCGAAACTTATCACATGCAAAAACTACGGCTAAGAACTCTTTTTCAGTAGTAGCATAATTCCTTTGAGCAGGATCAAGAGTCTTACTAGCATAATGAATAACATTCAATTTCTTATCTACTCGCTGTCCAAGAACAACACCTACAGCAAAATCACTAGCATCACACATAATTTCAAAAGGTAAATTCCAACCAGGTGGTTGAACAATAGCAGCAGTAGTTAAAGCCTTCTTAAAACTTTCAAAAGCTTCATTGCAATCATCATAAAAAAAAGGAACATCTTTTTGAAGAATATTAGTAAGAGGTTTTGATATTTTAGAGAAATCTTTAATAAACCTCCTATAAAAAACCAGCATGACCAAGAACACTACGAATACCTTTGACATCCCTAGGACAGGGCATTTTATCTATTGCTTCTACTTTAGCTCTGTCAACTTCAACGCCTCTTTCAAATTTTTTATGTCCAAGAACAATTCCTTCATTAACCATAAAGTGGCATTTCTCCCAATTAAGAGCGAGATTAAGTTTCCTCACATCTCTGCAAAACTTTATCAAGGTTGTGCAAACAAATATCAAAAGAAGTTCCATAGACGGAGAAATCGTCCATGAATACTTCCACAATCTCTTCACAAAAACCATGAAAAATAGCAGACATGCATATTTGAAATGTAGTAGGAGCATTGCATAAACCAAAAGGCATATGTCTATAAGCATAAGTTCCATAAGGACAAGTAAAAGCTGTTTTCTCTTGATCTTTTGCCCTAACAGCAATTTGAGAAAACCCAAAATAACCATCAAGAAAGCAAAAATTATTTTTATTAGACAACCTCTATAGCATTTGATAAAGAAAGGGTAAAGGATATTGATCTTTCTTAGTGACTTTATAAACCTTTCTAAAATCAATGCACATTTTATAACCAACTACAACTCTTTGTGGAATAAGCTCATTATTTTCATTAGGCACAACAGTCATTCCACCTTTCTTAGAGACACAATGCACAAAGCTTACCCATCTACTATCAGCAATAGGAAAAATAATACCAGCATCAAGTAGTTTTAATACCTCATTTCTTACCACTTCCTTCATCTTAGGAATGAAATGGTGTTGATGTTCAACAAGTGGCTTTGCATCAGGTTCAGTATTGATAGCATGCTGACATATAGTGGGAGAAAGCTCCGTTAAATCATCCATAGTATAACCAATAGCTCCACAGTGTTTCTTCAAAATTCCCAATAATCTTTCCTCTTCTTCACCTGAAAGATTAGCAATAATAATAATAGGATATATTTTCTTATCATTAATATAAGCATATTTAAGATCATCAGGCAAAGGTTTTTAATATAAGACAGGATCCTCCTTGGGTGGCAATGTGGTACCCAAGTCTTCCACGAGTAAATTATGTTTCAGTATCACCAGTTGATGAAGAAGAATATCGGCAATCTCATTTCTCTCTTTCATAAAGACCTCACTTTCATGATCCTCCATATATTGCTACAAAACATTGTTAGGAGAAAGAGCAATAGAAGCAAGTTGTTCAACTTTAAAATTCCCATTAGGGAATTTAGATTCATAAGGTGCTCTAGCAAATTTGGAGAAATTTAACTCATAAGATTTTCCATAAAATTTAGTCAATATCTTCTCTCTTTTACAATCAATAATAGCACCAAAAGTGTTCAAGAAAGGTCTACCAAAAATAATAGGACAAGTTTACTAGCGGCCTTACGAAGTACTAGAAAATCAGTGGGATATTTAGTTTTACCACATAAAACTTCCACATCTCTAACAATACCAGTCGGAAAGACAATTTCTCTATTAGCAAGCTGAATAACTACATAAATGTCTTCAAGGTCACAAGAACCAATTTCACGCATAATTTCTTTATAAAGCTCATGAGGAATAGCACTAGAACTAGCACCAATGTCAGATAAACCATAATAGCAATGATCAATCTTAACACAAAGCACATGAACACTAGTTTTCTTAGGTCTATGAGGATGGAAAACAATATTAGAAGCATCCTCACAAAATACAATGTGTTCATCCTCTACATTTCCACAAACAAGATCTTTTACTATTGTTACAGCAGGTTCAAGAGTTATTTGTTCATCAGGTTTAGTAGATTTCTTAATTCTCTTATTAACCACACTAGCTACAACAGAGTGTTCTTTCACTTTAGCAGGGAAAGGAATTTCTTCAATATAAGGCTCAGGAACAGAAGGATTAACAACATGCACTTCTATATTACTAGCAGGAACAATATCTTTATAAGGTGCATGATATTTATAATACTATTTTTTAGGAGTATCGAGATAGGAGACAACAGCTTTAAGACAGTTTGCAAAGATTTGAGAACCAAGCCCACAAACAACACTAACATTATAGAAATCATCGGTTCCCATAAACCTTTGTTATTCTCCCAACCTTCAGTGTTTTCTTTAATACGATCAAGAAAATCCCATTTAGCTTCTTCCTTCATACGTGTGAATGATTCAGAACAAGACGCATCCAATAAATCCTTATCATGAAGAAAAAGCCTTGCATAAAAAATTATTGATAACAACATTACGCGGGAGCTGATGAACGGGACATTTGAGCATTAATAACTTCATTCTCCCCCAAGATTGGGCAATACTCTCGCCATCATGAGGCCAGAAATTATATATTTGATTCCGGTCTATATGAATTTCACTAGGAGGATAGAATTTAGAATAAAAGAGAGGAACAATTTCCTCCCATCCAATGGATTCACCATTCTTCAGTAATTTGAACCATTCAGCGGCTCTTCCTTTCAGCGATAAAGAGAATAATTTCCTGTTAACTTGATCCATAGTAATACCTGCACATCTAAATAACTCGCATAGTTCATGTATAAAGAGCAAATGATCACCGGGATGGAAAGTTCCATCTCCATAAGAGCGGTTATCCATAACACGTCCAACAATTTTCATAGGTATTTATAAGGATCCAACTCAGCAGATAACGGGTCACCTACTACCCTAGCGGTGATAGTAGTAGTACCTCCAAACAGAAAATCAAAAGTATTCTCCATAATGAATTAAAACAGCAGACATAGATATAAAACAACACTCACAGTAAAGTTTCTATTACCAATTACACTTACCAATAGCGCTTCACTCCCTGGTAATGGCGCCAGAAAATATTCTTGATGACCCACAAGTATAGGGGGTGTATCGTAGTACTTTCGATAAATAAGAATGTCGAAACCAACGAGGAGCAGAAGGTGTTGACAAGCAGGTTGGATAGAGGATTCACTGTAAACACTAGCAAACGGTTTTTTATATAGCATATAAATAAAGTGCGAGTAAATAAATAGCAGTAATAATAATTGCAGCGAGTGTCCCAATCCTTTTGAGAGCAAAGGACAAGCCGGTTGTTCTACTTATCATTACCAAAAATTCTCGAGGACACATGGGAATTTCGTCAAGTGCTTTCGCTTCATATAGTTGATTAATATTTATTGATTCGTTGTGTTGCGTAGGTGAACCTATGCTAATGCACTGCCCAACTAGGACTAATACATACTTGAGATTATACCCCTCGCAAGCATCCGCAAATACAAGAACATAATTAAGATAAATCTAACCACATCTTTAAAACTCCGGGACCCAACACTCCCTCGTGCATTGGTTTCCTAACGGGGGTTTAGGTTTCTGTCACTCCGGCAACCCCACAATTAGTAGCCAAATACACAATGCATCCTCCTAGGCCCATAAAGGTGAAGTATCATGTAGTCGACGTTCACATGACACCACTAGAAGAATACCACCATAACTTAAATACCAAACCGAGAGATATTACTTCAACATAACTTCAGTATTAACATCATGACTTCTCCCATGTCCTCAAGAACTAAACGAACTACTCACGAGAAATCATATGGATCATTATCAGAGGTGATATAATGGATAATAAAAATCTGGTCATAAAGTGTAAACACCGATAAATCTCACAAGCATCAACTACTAACAAGTAATCCACACTTGGAGGGAGATTTAAGGAAGAGCAACAATAAAGACCCCTAATAGTTATAGCGGGATGAAGGTGGATGGTGGCGGTGATGGTGCTGGTGATGAGGATGATGATGATGATCTCGATGAAGCCCGGAGTGATGACGGTGAAGATGGCGATGATTTACCCTCTCCTGGGAGGAATTTTCCCGGCAGATTTCTCCCTGTCGGAGAGCTTCTCTCTCTGGTGTTTTACGCCCCGAGGCGGCGACGGAATAATTAATCGACGATGTCTTGGGTCTTAGGGTTCCCTGGTGTCGCACCCAGACTTCTAGAGGATACACACAGCCCGCTAAACAGTAGATAAATGGCTTACGGGGCCTACCTGCACCCGCATCTCAATATGAGTAGGCCAACACGTTAACGTGTGACAACCATCCTCTACTATTCATCGTCTGTGAAACCATCCAATAGAAATCCGAATACTTCCATTGGCGTACTTCATAACATACACACATGGTACGTCAACGGCATTTGAACAAGTGATATCACAACAAATCTCTAAGACACAAAGAAATAGAAATAAGTGGCAAAAGCTCTCACTAGAGCAGAGATAGCAAATACAGTCATGCAGAGGACACATGTCCCAACAAGTCATCATTACATCACAGCGGAAGCATCCAAAGTGTCTGAGTACAGACAAGATCCAAATGGGCCTAAGAGGCCGGAAACAAAAAGAACGGAGCCCATCCACGAAGTCTCGGATCCTGCCCGGGTCCGCTATCTACTCGTCAGCAGCCTCGTCATACTCCACGTAGTAGCCTCCATGGGGATCCTCGGAAACGTAGTGCAGAACCAGCAGCCCCAAAGGGGTCAGTACGGACGAGTACTGGCAAGCAAGACGCACAAGATACCAAAGTGTACCCGACAACACCAAGTACAGATGCTTTGGGTTCAACGGAAGATAGGGGATACAAAGGTGCGGCAGCGAGCTGCACTAACCAACTACAGAGACACGCTACAACATCCGGCTAAAAGAAAGGGATAAGATAGTGCATCGGAGCCAACTACCACTAACCTCAAACAAACCCATCCTGGATCTCGCCCCTTATCCAAAGAATCAATCCGAGGATAACCCACACAGTTGGATTAATGAAGGTTCAAGTTATTGTGTCATTGAGCCTATTACTAGTCAAATTATTGTTAATTAGGTGTAAGTTGTCTAATCCTTGTTAGCCAGCCCTATCACCAAGTCATCCATAACCGCGGACAACACGGCTTCTCGAGAAGATTTAACCCTGCAGGGATGCACCAATTTGGCCGTACACGTAAGAATAACCCGCCAGGCGGGGATCAAACCCACCAAGCAGGCCACTCAACACAACCCAACTCTTCTTCGCATCAAGCCCAAAGAACCACGTGTTGTGCGTGCGCGGCTAATCGAGCCCCCACGAAGAAAAGGGGGACCCTCATAGCACTGGAAGACCACGCCGCCCTAAATGCCGACTACAAAAGTTCCACCCTGGCGCCAAGGGTTCGTACCTGCATATGCGTGCATCAAATGGAAACCCCGAACTAGGTGTGGCGATTTGGACGAGATGCGAATCGAATCAGAATTGCGGGGGGCGCCCATACACGCTTCCCACATGCGGTTAGCGCGCTCATCATGGATCTAGAGGACAAGAACTTCTCCTGAGTTCGACACTAGCAGGCCTCAAAACCATACCCGGCCTCCTGCCGGTGCCTTATCATCAAATTAGCATTACCTCAAACATTAAAAGGTTGTTGTTTAAGTATCGAGCCCCCAGAACATAATAAAGATGGTAAAAGAAATACGGACATCATACTCGAGCACAACAACCCTAAGCATGCTAGTAAGACACAGGCCAACAAGCAACAGGGTTATAGGTGTGGAGGTGAGGCTATATCAGGGTTACAGGATAACATGTGATAGGATCGGAACACAAGCAACGAATCATAAGGCTAGCAGATTAGACAACGGAAAGTATCGGTATCCAGTGTGGAAAGGACACAATGGTTCAGGTGAGTGAATACTTGCCTGCAAACTTAGTAGCCTGGTACTGTGCTAACTCCTCTGAAGTAGTGTCGTAAACCTCGTCTGTCTCAACGTCGTCGTCTATTCGGGAAGAAGCAAACAAACAACGAAGAGAGACGAACAATCAATAACATGGCATAATGCACAACCATGGGATGATGCATGACAATTTATTATATGCATCAATTTAATGATAAAGGACATAAGAGCAATTTTAAATGGGCCCAATAGCAATTTAAATTGCATTTGGGAATTACCCATATGTAATATTAATGAATTAACAGAATTACAAGTAAATATTAAGTGGAAGTGATTACATGCATGATGAATGATGAAAACAGTAAGAAAACAACTTTAGCTTCCAATTGATACCTCATTTGTCAAATTTGGAATTTTAAATAATTAATTATGAATTTTGTAATTTAAAAGGTGGATTTAAAGTATTGATTTAATGCACCAACTTTATTTGCTCAAAACAGGGAACAAATTGCATATTTGGAATCTACATGAAATTTAGAATGGAAAACATATTTGGTTTGTTGAATTTGGAATTTTTATGCCCAAGTTATGAATTGTGCAATATTAAATGAATTAAACAAGGATTCAATTATTTCACCAAATTAAAATACTCAAAACAGAATACAAAGTTTATATTTGGGTAGAGAATTTAATTTGTCATGGAAAACGTATTTAAAATATTAAATTTGGGGTTATTATGAATTAATTATGCATTTTTGAAGTTTTGGTATTAATCTGTGATTCTTTTTAATTAGCAGGGGCCTATTAGTGATGGACAAGGACTAAACTGTGAAGCCCCAGGGACCTGTGTGCGAAAATAAGTTGGATCTGGATCTGCAAAAAAAAGGTGGGTTTTTAATCCGCGCGGGGGGGGGGGGGGGGGGGAATCGATCCCAAGACCTCCCGATGCGCTTCCGAGGGCAGAGCCAGCGGGCTATTGAGCGGCTGGTGATGGATCTAGCCCGCGCATGTTTTTGAGGTGAAAGATTTGGGCTTGCTCGTTTCTGACGAAACTGAACTTGGTTCAGTTACCGAACGACGCGAGGGAGAACGACGGCGACGACCGCATCGAGGCTGCGCTGCCGGCGGGCATGCGCCGTGCTGCGTGCGTGAGCGGGTGCGGGGGCTTGCTCACGGATGCAGGGGGAAGGAGAAGGGGCAGGGCGAGCTCACCGAGGGGCCTTGGCGAACGGGAGCGGCTGACGAGGAGCTGATGGCCGCGGCGTCGACGGCGGCAAAACGGAGACGGTGCGGTGGCCCTGCTGCTCCCCGGGCTCGGCCGAGGGGACGAGGACGAGGCCGTGCCCGTGGCGGTTCCGTTCCCGCCCCTAGCCAGCTCGGAGGGGCGCCATGGCGACGGCGATTCCCGGCTGCTCTACTCGGTCGTCTCGGTGGTGGAGGTTCAGAGAAGAAAAAAAAGCAAGGGGATCGTGAGGGAAGAGGAGAGGGAGATCGGCGGCGGGAGAGAGGAGGAAGAAGGGAGAGAGAGGGAGCTAGGGTTGCGGCCGAGGGGTTAAGTAGAGGAGGAGGGGGAGCAGGTGGATGCTGCCTGGTGGGGGATGGTCTCCCCTCCTCTGTCTCCGTACAAAGGAGGAAGACGACAGCGGTCGTTGGGGGCTGGGCTTGGGGTGGTAGGTGGGCTCAGCCCACTTGGGCTGGCCTGCCTCCCCCAATTTTTTTTCCTTTTTTTGTGCAGAAAAGGCAAAAGACAGAATTGAAAGAGTTTTTGAATTCCAAAATTCATGAATTTAATTTGTATTGCTTAAGCATTGTAAATGCCCAGTTGCACCACTTTTAGTTTTTCAAAATTCAAATGTTTAGCCACTGTTTGAAAAATAAGCAAAACAATTGAATTCACTTTAATTTCACATCAAATGTATTAGTTGAAATTTAACCAAGTCAAAAAACTAGTAAAATTCAAATTTAAAGAAAACAATTGAATTGATTATGTTTGTGAATTGTTTTCAAACATTGGAACATACCAAGTATGAACCAAAGATTTGCAATTGATTTGAAATTGGAACGGAAACAACACAATTAAAAAAATGCAATGCTCATGATGGAATGATGCTTAACTTAAGTTAACAAAAGCAAAGCACTCTAAGGGTGTTTTCATACTTGGGATGTTACAAAACGCCCCCCCCCCTTGAAGGAATCGCGCCCCGAGATTCCTACTGCGAAGAGAAAAGGTCCGGATACTTCTTGCGAAGATCCTCTTCGGTCTCCCACGTTGCCTCTTTATCGGAATGATGAGACCACTGCACTTTTAAGAACTTGGTGCTCTTGTTGCGAGTTTTACGCTCGGTCTCATCGAGAATGCGAATAGGGTGCTCTTCATAAGAGAGGTCTTCTTGCAGTTCAATGGAATCATGATCAACTGCACGACCTGGATCTTTGAAGCACCTCTTGAGCTGTGACACGTGAAACACATCGTGCACCTTGGATAGCTTTTCTAGAAGTTCAAGACGATAGGCATTTTCTGCACGCCTTGAGAGAATGTTGAAAGGACCAATATATCTTGGTGCAAGCTTTCCTTTGACACCAAAACGATGAGTGCCTCTGAGGGGAGTTACACGGTGATATGCTTTGTCTCCAGCTGCATAGACCATGTCCCTGTGTTTGCTGTCATAGTAGCTTTTCTGACGAGATTGAGCAATCTTCAGATTGTCACGAATGATGCGAACTTTCTCTTCGGCCTCCTTAACAATGTCAGGGCCTAAGAGTGAACGTTCACCAGCTCCAGACCAATTGATTGGAGTCCTGCATCTGCAGCCATAAAGAGCCTCGAATGGTGCCATGCCTAGACTTTCCTGGAAGCTGTTGTTGTAGGAGAATTCAGCATATGGAAGACATTCCTCCAATTTCATGACAAAAGAGAGACCACATGCTCTAAGCATATCCTCGAGAATCTGATTGACTCTTTCGACTTGCCCTTGAGACTGAGGGTGATAGGCTGTGCTGAACAGAAGCTTGGTGCCCAAGGCTTCTTAAAAGCTTTTCCAGAAATGAGAAGTGAAGATGCTTCCACGGTCTGAGCTTATTTCTAGCGGAACACCATGAAGAGGAACAATATTTGCTGTGTAGAGCTCTGCTAACTGACTAGCTGAGATTGTCTCTTTGACAGGAAAGAAGTGAGCGACTTTAGTGAGTCGATCAATGACAACGAAGATTGCATCGTTGCCCCTCTTGGACTTTGGGAAACCCGTAACGAAGTCCATTTCAATCATTTCCCACTTCCATTCAGGGATTTTCAGAGGTTGGAGAAGACCGGCTGTTTTCTGATGAACTGCCTTGACACGTTGACAGACGTCGCATTCAGAAACGTATTGAGCAATTTCACGTTTCATGCTAGGCCACCAATATAGTGTCTTGAGATCCTGGTACATCTTTGTACTTCCAGGGTGTATGGAGAGAGGAGTTTCATGAGCCTCCTTGAGAATGACATCTTTGAGACTTTGAATTTGAGGAACTGCAATGCGTCCTTCGAAGAACACAGTTCCCTTGTCATCCATTGAGAAGGACTCAAATTTCTCATTGCCTGCTTTGATGTGCTCTACAATCTTCTTGATTTCAGCATCACGAAGTTGTTCAGAACGAATCTTGTCCTCGAGAGTTGGACTGGCTGTCAAGTTTGCAAGATAGCCTTGAGGAACAAGACCAAGATTCAGTTTTTGGAATTCTTCATGAAGAGGAGGTTAGCTTTCCATGATCATGAGATTATTGCAATACGACTTGCGACTGAGAGCATCGGCCATAACATTAGCCTTGCCTGGAGTGTAAGAAATGGTAAGATCAAAGTCTTTGATCTTTTCAATCCATCTCCTTTGTCTGAGGTTTAGATCTGGTTGAGTGAAGATGTACTTTAGACTCTTATGATCGGAAAAGATTTCAGTGCGATTACCCAACAAGTTGTCTCCATTTCTTGAGGGCAAACACAACTGCTGCGAGCTCAAGGTCATGAGTGGGATAATTGAGCTCATGTGTGTTCAACTGACGTGAAGCATAAGCCACAACTTGACGTTCTTGCATTAGAACTGCACCTAGACCCTGGAGAGAAGCATCACGGAATATTTGGAAAGGTTTGGAAGGATCTGGGCCAACCAGAACTGGTGTAGAAGTGAGTTTAGTCTTCAGGAGATTGAAACTTTCATCACATTGTGGAGACCAGACGAACTTCTTGTCCTTCTTTGTGAGGTCAGTGAGAGGTTTGGCAATCTTGGAGAAGTCTTGGACGAAGCGACGACAATAGCTAGCCAAGCCAAGAAAACTTCTTACTTGCTTCACCGTCTTTGGAGGTTTCCAATCAACAATTGCTTTAACCTTTTCTGGATCAATGGCTATGCCCTTGGCAGAGATGACATGACCAAGATAAACGACTTCGGAAATCCAAAACTCACATTTGGAGAACTTGGCATAGAGCCGATGCTCACGAAGCTTCATGAGAGTGAGACGAAGATGTTCTTCATGCTCTTCCTCGGATTTTGAGTAGACAAGAATGTCATCAAGATATACCACAACGAACTTGTCTAGGTATTCATGGAAGACAGAATTCATGAGTCGAGAGAAGGTCGCCGGTGCATTGCTGAGACCAAAGGACATGACGGTGAATTCATATAGACCGTAGCGAGTGGTGAAGGCTGTCTTTGGAATATCCTCTTTTCTGATCTTTATTTGATGGTAACCCATTCTCAAGTCCAACTTGGAGAATATAGAGGCTCCATCAAGTTGATCAAAAAGATCATCGATGTGAGGAATTGGATACTTATTTTTTATGGTCTTCTCGTTAAGAGGACGATAGTCAACAACGAGTCTCTTTGTTTTATCCTTCTTTGCAACGAACAGAGTTGGGCATCCCCAAGCCGAGGAACTAGGTGGAATGTAACCTTTTTCCATGTACATATCAATTTGTTCCTTCAACAACTTCATCTCGGGAGTTCCTATCTTGTAGGGATGCTTAGAGATTGGAGCAGTACCTGGTTCAAGTTCGATCACGAACTCAACAGCTCTGTCCGAGGCATTCCTGGCAACTCTTCTGGAAAGACGTCAGGGAAGTCGCAAACCACCGGAAAATTTTCAAGTGAAGGTAGAAGTTTTGCATTGAGGGTGCATAGCTGAATGGAACTTGATTCATGTGGAGAATAGATTATCTCGCCAGAAGGGTGGGACAGAGTTATTGACTTTTGAGCACAGTCAATTCTTGCTTTATTGGCCTTCAGCCAATCCATACCAAGAATGACATCAATGTCAGAATTGCCAAGCAGTATGAGAGAAGCAAGGAATATGTGGCCTCCAATTAGAATTTGATTTTTGTGACTGATCTTGGACGTTTGCATAGTTGCTCCAGGGGAGTTGACCACTAGCGGGGAACCCAAACCAACAAAAGGGAGTTTAATTTCTGTAGCAAAGATCTTTGACACGAAAGAATGTGATGCTCCGGTATCAAACAACACTTTAGCTGGAATAGAGTTTACGGGAAATGTACCGAGAACGACGTCAGGAGCTTCCTCAGCTTTGTCGATCTTGACATGATTCACCCTTGCGGTCCTCCCGACAGGCCTGTTGTTGGAGTTGAAGGCCTTAGGCGGGGGAGCGCGCACCATTTCCTGGTTTGTGTTAGGACGAGGTGGTGGAGGAGTTAGCTGCCTCTGCGTGCACTTGTCGGCGTAGTGTCCCGTCTGCTTGCACTTGTAGCATGTGACGACACGAGGAGGCCCTGGCCTTGGCTGCCCCATCGAAGCCCTTTGATCATGCACCGGAGCAGGGTTGGGTGGGCGGGGAGCGAAGCCTGGAGAAGTTTGGGCGTATGGAGCCCGAGTGACAGCACCATTTGGTACCCAGATGTGGCGCTTCTGCGGAGGGGTGGTCATGTTGGAGGAGGAACCACCCTCACGCGAGTGCTTGCGAGACTCCTCGAACGCCTTGCGCCCATTTTCTTCATTGAGCGCGGTGTTAACAAGATCCTCGAAGCTGTCGGCCTTGACATTGGTGAGGGTATACTTGAGTTCCGGGTTAAAGCCTCTGCGGAACCTTGCCATCTTCTTAGCTTCAGTGGACACCTCATCTCCAGCGTATCGAGCGAGGCGATTGAACTCACTCTGATACCCGATGACGTCCAACTTGCCCTGCTTGAGAGAGCAAAACTCTTCACGCATTCTTTCCATGAGACCATCTGGAATGTGGTGTTTCAGGAAGGCTTCCTTGAAACGATCCCACGTGACTGGCATGCCAGTTCTCATGGCTTGGAAGTTTTCCCACCAAGAAGCTGCCTGACCCTTCAGCAGATAGGAGGCATACTTGACCTTGTCTTATTCAGCTACGTGTGCAATCTCCAGAGCCTTGGCTATCTCACGGATCCAGTCATCAGCGTCTAGGGGCTCGCGTGTGGCCACGAAAGCTCTCGGACGGTCGGACCCAGACTGAGAAACTCCTTGATGCTCACTCGTGGAGCTGTCTGGTTGATGTGCTGATTAGCCTGAAACTGAGCCATCTGCGTCATGACTTGGGTCATCTGAGTCAACAGCTCCGTGATTGGCGGTGGTTCAGGCGTGGTGTTCCTTGTTGGCGGCATCCTGAATGGAAATGCATTTTAGCACAACAATAGAAAAGGATAGACTTGGCAACCGAAAGAGAGATTACTCTGACGCAAGAATAGATAACCAAAAGATACACCATCACATGTTCAAGTACATCAGAATATCCAACACACCATAAATGGTTAGAATACCAAAGGATAACTAAACATAGCTAAGAATGGATACATCGGTACTCCCATGCTCATCACGCAGGACGGTGGCGAGGAGTACGGCGAGAGGTACGGTGAGGAGCACGCCCACGAAAGTAGGTGGAACGACGATCCACGTAGATCTGACGTGGTCTGAGACCGACTCTAGGCGTGGTGAAGTACATAGCGTCGACTCCCTGTGCTCCAAAGCGGGGAATCCCAGTGTAACCAGCACCAAGGTTAAGGAGTGGACCTCTGATCGGCTCGTAACCTCCAGCATCTGGCAGACGACGCCCAACTGGCTGATCGAAACGTGCAAGGCGCTCGTCTCCAACAAAGTCTGTTGTGTAATTCGCCAGACGAGTCAAAGCAAGGTAAAGCTGCTCTCTGACTGAAGCCAACTCCTGAGATAGTGTGCGGGCAACTGCGTCACTGTGTCTCACAAACTGAGCGGTGGTGTGCAGCCTGGAGTTATCATGCTCGTAAACATCCAAGTTGTCGTAGAGCGTGAAATGAGCTCCCTCCGAAGTGATGTAACCACGGGGAATGTGGCGATAAATAGAATCGTCAAATCCCCAGTAGTCAGCACGAAGGACGGTGAGGCTCACATAAGCTGCCTGCTGCACAGCCATATCCACTGTGGAACCCACTGCCCCGTAGCGGTGGACTACGCTCATGCCATCATCTGACAGAATGTAGACGATAGCCTGGTGGTAGGTCTGCTCAAACTCTCGCTGCTGCTCGTAGACCTGGTACTCTGGTGCCAAACGGAATCCCAGAAAAGTGACCATGTCTCTCAGCATCTCCGGATAACCGGCAGTGCTCTCGCAACGAGTCATACGAACCACCTGCGGGTAGAACCTGAGATCCATCTGCAGATGATCGGGGAAGCTTTGATTAGACGCCGGTAGAAAAACTGAAGTGGCAAGCAACAACAAGGTTCCAACGGACGAAAAGGATCTTGAGAAGAAGAGGATATCGAAGCAACATTTGGGAAACACGAGACCAAACACTCCTGAGGTACTACGGAAAACCCATCCGGGCTTCTAAAGGATCAATATCTACTGCTTAAGGAATAGAGGATCTGCTTCCGGGGCTTATGTGCCCCCGTTCTCAATCGTGAGTAGGCAACATGAAAAATCATGTCACAACCACCTCCATTCCTATGGTCTAGTAGATATAACCATCCTAAAGAAACCAGGATACGTGAAATCCTAACTTGAAAGTTTAGATAAGAAGAGAAAACAACGTTGCACTTCCTTACCAGAAAAGGGAGGGTGGGTGGGGAAAGAAATAAAAGAACAGAATTCCTACTCTCACGTTTCATTTTTCCTATATAGCTACAAAATAGTTTTTAGACTCAACTGCGACCAGTAAAAGGGGTCCTACAGGCAGACAGGCTCTGATACCATTTGTCGCACCCAGACTTCTAGAGGATACACACAGCCCACTAAACAGTAGATAAATGGCTTACGGGGCCTACCTGCACCCGCATCTCAATATGAGTAGGCCAACACGTAAACGTGTGACTACCATCCTCTACTATTCATTGTCTGTGAAACCATCCAATAGAAATCCGAATACTTCCATTGACGTACTTCATAACATAAACACATGGTACATCAACGGCATTTGAACAAGTGATATCACAACAAATCTCTAAGACACAAAGAAATAGAAATAAGTGGCAAAAGCTCTCACTAGAGCAGAGATAGCAAATACAGTCATGCAGAGGACACATGTCCCAACAAGTCATCATTACATCACAGCGAAAGCATCCAAAGTGTCTGAGTACAGCCAAGATCCAAATGGGCCTAAGAGGCCAGAAACAAAAAGAACGGAGCCCATCCACGAAGTCTCGGATCCTGCCCGGGTCCGCTATCTACTCGTCAGCAGCCTCGTCATACTCCACGTAGTAGCCTCCATGGGGATCCTCGGAAACGTAGTCTGCAGAACCAGCAGCCCCAAAGGGGTCAGTACGGACGAGTACTGGCAAGCAAGACGCACAAGATACCAAAGTGTACCCGACAACACCAAGTACAGATGCTTTGGGTTCAACGGAAGATAGGGGATACAAAGGTGCGGCAGCGAGCTGCACTAACCAACTACAGAGACACGCTACAACATCCGGCTAAAAGAAAGGGATAAGATAGTGCATCGGAGCCAACTACCACTAACCTCAAACAAACCCATCCTGGATCTCGCCCCTTATCCAAAGAATCAATCCGAGGATAACCCACACAGTTGGATTAATGAAGGTTCAAGTTATTGTGTCATTGAGCCTATTACTAGTCAAATTATTGTTAATTAGGTGTAAGTTGTCTAATCCTTGTTAGCCAGCCCTATCACCAAGTCATCCATAACCGCGGACAACACGGCTTCTCGAGAAGATTTAACCCTGCAGGGATGCACCAATTTGGCCGTACACGTAAGAATAACCCGCCAGGCGGGGATCAAACCCACCAAGCAGGCCACTCAACACAACCCAACTCTTCTTCGCATCAAGCCCAAAGAACCACGTGCTGTGCGTGCGCGGCTAATCGAGCCCCCACGAAGAAAAGGGGGACCCTCATAGCACTGGAAGACCACGCCGCCCTAAATGCCGACTACAAAAGTTCCACCCTGGCGCCAAGGGTTCGTACCTGCATATGCGTGCATCAAATGGAAAGCCCGAACTAGGTGTGGCGATTTGGACGAGATGCGAATCGAATCAGAATTGCGGGGGGCGCCCATACACGCTTCCCACATGCGGTTAGCGCGCTCATCATGGATCTAGAGGACAAGAACTTCTCCTGAGTTCGACACTAGCGGGCCTCAAAACCATACCCGGCCTCCTGCCGGTGCCTTATCATCAAATTAGCATTACCTCAAACATTAACAGGTTGTTGTTTAAGTATCGAGCCCCCAGAACATAATAAAGATGGTAAAAGAAATACGGACATCAGACTCGAGCACAACAACCCTAAGCATGCTAGTAAGACACAGGCCAACAAGCAACAGGGTTATAGGTGTGGAGGTGAGGCTATATCAGGGTTACAGGATAACATGTGGTAGGATCGGAACACAAGCAACGAATCATAAGGCTAGCAGATTAGACAACGGAAAGTATCGGTATCCAGTGTGGAAAGGACACAATGGTTCAGGTGAGTGAATACTTGCCTGCAAACTCAGTAGCCTGGTACTGGGCTAACTCCTCTGAAGTAGTGTCGTAAACCTCGTCTGTCTCAACGTCGTCGTCTATTCGGGAAGAAGCAAACAAACAACGAAGAGAGACGAACAATCAATAACATGGCATAATGCACAACCATGGGATGATGCATGACAATTTATTATATGCATCAATTTAATGATAAAGGACATAAGAGCAATTTTAAATGGGCCCAATAGCAATTTAAATTGCATTTGGGAATTACCCATATGTAATATTAATGAATTAACATAATTACAAGTAAACATTAAGTGGAAGTTATTACATGCATGATGAATGATGAAAACAGCAAGAAAACAACTTTAGCTTCCAATTGATACCTCATTTGTCAAATTTGGAATTTTAAATAATTAATTATGAATTTTGTAATTTAAAAGGTGGATTTAAAGTATTGATTTAATGCACCAACTTTATTTGCTCAAAACAGGGAACAAATTGCATATTTGGAATCTACATGAAATTTAGAATGGAAAACATATTTGGTTTGTTGAATTTGGAATTTTTATGCCCAAGTTATGAATTTTGCAATATTAAATGAATTAAACAAGGATTCAATTATTTCACCAAATTAAAATACTCAAAACAGAATACAAAGTTTATATTTGGGTAGAGAATTTAATTTGGCATGGAAAACATATTTAAAATATTAAATTTGGGGTTATTATGAATTAATTATGCATTTTTGAAGTTTTGGTATTAATCTGTGATTCTTTTTAATTAGCAGGGGCCTATTCGTGATGGACAAGGACTAAACTGTGAAGCCCCAGGGACCTGTGTGCGAAAAGAAGTTGGATCTGGATCTGCAAAAAAAAGGTGGGTTTTTAATCCGCGCGGGGGGGGGGGGGGGGAATCGAACCCAGGACCTCCCGCTGCGCTTCCGAGGGCAGAGCCAGTGGGCTATTGAGCGGCTGGTGATGGATCTAGCCCGCGCATGTTTTTGAGGTGAAAGATTTGGGCTTGCTCGAAACTGACGAAACTGAACCTGGTTCAGTTACCGAACGACGCGAGGGAGAACGACGGCGACGACCGCAGCGAGGCTGCGCTACCGGCGGGCGTGCGCCGTGCTGCGTGCGTGAGCGGGTGTGGGGGCTTGCTCGCGGATGCAGAGGGGGGAAGGAGAAGGGGCAGGGAGAGCTCACCGAGGGGCCTTGGCGAACGGGAGTGGCTGACGAGGAGCTGCTGGCCGCGGCGTCGACGGCGGCAAAACGGAGACGGTGCGGTGGCCCTGCTGCTCCCCGGGCTCGGCCGAGGGGACGAGGACGAGGCCGTGCCCATGGCAGTTCCGTTCCCGCCCCTAGCCAGCTCGGAGGGGCGCCATGACGACGGCGATTCCCGGCTGCTCTACTCGGTCGTCTCGGTGGTGGAGGTTCAGAGAAGAAAAAAAGCAAGGGGATCGTGAGGGAAGAGGAGAGGGAGATCGGCGGCGGGAGAGAGGAGGAAGAAGGGAGAGAGAGAGGGAGCTAGGGTTGCGGCCGAGGGGTTAAGTAGAGGAGGAGGGGGAGCAGGTGGATGCTACCTGGTGGGGGATGGTCTCCCCTCCTGTGTCTCCGTACAGAGGAGGAAGACGACAGCGGTCGTGGGGGGCTGGGCTTGGGGTGGTAGGTGGGCTCAGCCCACTTGGGCTGGCCTGCCTCCCCCAATTTTTTTTTCCTTTTTTTTTGTAGAAAAGGCAAAAGACAGAATTGAAAGAGTTTTTGAATTCCAAAATTCATGAATTTAATTTGTATTACTTAAGCATTGTAAATACCCAGTTGCACCACTTTTAGTTTTTCAAAATTCAAATGTTTAGCCACTGTTTGAAAAATAAAAAAAACAATTTAATTCAATTTAATTTCACATCAAATGTATTAGTTGAAATTTAACCAAGTCAAAAAACTAGTAAAATTCAAATTTAAAGAAAACAATTGAATTGATTATGTTTGTGAATTGTTTTCAAACATTGGAACATACCAAGTATGAACCAAAGATTTGCAATTGATTTGAAATTGGAATGGAAACAACACAATTAAAAAAATGCAATGCTCATGATGGAATGATGCTTAACTTAAGTTAACAAAAGAAAAGCACTCTAAGGGTGTTTTCATACTTGGGATGTTACACCTGGGGGTCAAGTACGCGAAAGAGGGCGCCCAGGAGTGGGCCAGACTACCCGGCGCGGCCAGGGGGCGCCGCCTGGTGGTGTGGGCTCTAGGTGGCCCCCTTCGGGTGCCCTTCTGGCTCACTTTCTCCTCGGAACTTCTAAGACTCCTCCGGTATTCCCCCTCTTCTTCTGATCTTCTGAAATAGGGTATCTCGACGGTGCTTTTCCATCAGATTTCTGGTTCCGGTGTTTCTTCTCCCATAATTATTAAACATGCAAAATAAGATGAAATAACATAAGTAATATATCATAACATGGAATATATCGATAAAAATTGAGCCTTTGGCCTTCTGTCTCATAGAATTAGAGATCTAATTAGAGTGTTTCTATAGAGTAAGATTCTCTAATTACAGGTCTAATTAGAGAGCTGATGTCTACACATGCTTCTATTCTTGTAGACAGTGTTGGGCCTCCAAGTGTAGAGGTTTGTAGAACAACAGCAAGTGTTGTGTGGGTGAACCTATGCTAATGCACCGCCCAACTAGGACTAATACATACTTGTAATTATACCCCTCACAAGTATCCGCAAATACAAGAAAGTAATTAAGATAAATCTAACCACAACCATAAAACTCCGGGACCCAACACTCCCTCGTGCATTGGTTTCCTAACGGGAATTTAGGTTTCTGTCACTCCGGCAATCCCACAATTAGTAGCCAAATACACAATGCATCCTCCTACGCCCATAAAGGTGAAGTATCATGTAGTCGACATTCACATGACACCACTAGAAGAATAGCACCACAATTTAAATACCAAACCGAGAGATATTACTTCAACATAACTTCACTACTAACATGATGACTTCTCCCATGTCCTCAAGAACTAAACAAACTACTCACGAGACATCATATGGATCATAATAAGAGGTGATATAATGGATAATAACAATGTGGTTATAAAGTGTAAACACCGATTGACCTCACAAGCATCAACTACTAACAAGTAATCCACACCGGGAGAGAGATCTAATGAAGAGCAACGATAAAGACCCCTAATTGTTACAGAGGGATGAAGGTGTACTATGGAGGTGATGGTGCTGGTGATGAGGATGATGATGATGATCTCGGTGAAGCCCAGAGTGATGACGGTGACGATGGCAACGATTTACCCTCTCCGGGGAGGAATTTCCTCGGCAGATTTCTTCCTGCCGGAGAGCTTTTCTCTCTCTGGTGTTTTCCGCCCCGATGCGGCGGCGCAATAATTCTTCGAAGATGTCTTGGGGCTTAGGGTTCCCTGGGGGTCAAGTACGCGAAAGGGGGCGCCTAGGAGTGGGCCGGGGGGGCGCCTGGTGGTGTGGGCCCCAGGTGGCTCCCTCTAGGTGCCCTTCTGGCTCACTTCCTCCGCGGAACTTCTAAGACTCCTCCGTTATTCCCCCTCTTCTTCTGATCTTCTAAAATAGGGTATCTCGATTGTGCTTTTTCCATCAGATTTGTGGTTCCGGTGTTTCTTCTCCCATAATTATTAAACACGCAAAATAAGATGAAATAACATAAGTAATGTATCATAACATGAAATATATTAATGAAAAATTGATCCTTTGGCCTTATCTCTCATAGAATTAGAGATATAATTGGAGTGTTTCTATAGAGTCAGATTCTCTAATTAGAGGTCTAATTGGAGAACTGATGTCTACGCATGCTTCTATTCTTGTAGACAGTGTTGGGCCTCCAAGTGCAAAGGTTTGTAGAACAACAGCAAGTTTCCCTTAAGTGGATTACCCAAGGTTTATCGAACTTAGGGAGGAAGAGGTCTAAGGTATCCCTCTCAAGCAACCCTGCAATTACGATACAAGAAGTCTCTTGTGTCCCCAAAACACCTAATACAATTGTCAGTTGTATAGGTGCACTAGTTCGGGGAAGAGAGAGTAAAATACAAGTAGTATGGATGTTCATAAGTGATAATACCAATCTGAAATAAAATGGCAGCAAGCAAACATGTAGCAGAATAGGTTGTAAATGGTGTTTCAATGCTTATAAACAAGGCCTAAGGATCATACTTTCACTAGTGGGCACTCTCAACAATGATATCATAATTGAATGCATAAATATCATTTCTTCACTATGCTACTCCGAACCACTCTCCGGTCAAATAACAAACACCAATTCATTGCGTAGGGCTGTAACAACAATCCTCAACCCCACGCTATCACTATGAGCGCCCTAGAAGGTACTAGACAAACACTACAATTTCATAGGGTCATCCAACACAAGATATAAATATCATGCTAAACCACACGGTGCACACACTGTCACCTTTACACCGTGATCAAAGTGTCTACGAAGATCTTATAACAAAACCACTTGAGTAGCATAACAGATGAAGAGTACATCTACATATTCAACTATATTACAAAGCTCATGATCACATAAAGATCACACCATGGGAGAGAGAGATGAATCACATAGCTACCGATAGAGCCCTCAGCCCCGGGGAATAACTACTCCCTCCTCATCGTAGGAGACATCAACGGTGATGAAGATGGCGGTGGAGTCGATGGAGATGGCTCTGGGCACTTCCCAGTCCGCCAGGGTACCGGAATAGAGATTTCTGTCCCCCGAAACTTGTCGGCGGGGGGGGGGATCTACGAATGTTTTTGGTGTAAACGGACGATTTCCTTAGGGTTGATGCATCGGGGAGCATATATAGGCGAAAGGGCGATGCCAGGGGGTGGTGCAGGTAGGGGGACCGCGCCACCCTATGGTGTGGCCACCCTGTGGCCCCCCTCCCGGTCTCTTTAGGACTTCCTTGACCCTTCGGGACTTCTAAGACTTCTGGCTTTTGAATCGTCCAATTCCGAGAATATTTCCAGAACAACTTTTCTGAAACTAAAAACAGGAGAAAACATGAACTAGCTCTGTGGAATCTTGTCAATAGGTTAGTCCCGGGAAATCGATAAAAATGACATAAAGTGTAAGGAAAACATGTAGCATATGGCATGAAAACAACATGGAACATCAGAAATTAAGATACGTTTACGTATCAAGAATATATAATTTAATTAGAACCTATAATTAGAAACATCTCTAATTGAATTACAGACTCTTCTAATGAGGTTTTTGAGTTATACTCTCCCGATTAGACCTAGCTCTAATTAGTTTTCTCTCTTATGTGTTAAGAATTTCCATATTCATAATATCTCTAATCACACTTGATTAGAGATACCAATAAGCAACACCGGAAGGTTGTCTCTCTTCGTTGATGCCGAGTCCTGGACGGCGGAAGGCTGACGGGTTGACACGGGCATACGCATGCACACCATAAAAGGGATTACACGTGTGATTCTTGACGAGGGACGATATAGCGACATACTTACAACTAGGCCTAGTTGTGAGGATCTACGATTGTTCAAAATTATTCTATGAATATATCGAATCCGCTTCTCGGTGAGTCATTATCCTGATCCTCGTATGTATGGGCATGACTCGTTATCTGCATAGTGATCTTGGCGAACTATGTAGGACAAATTTTTTAAATTCTGTAGCATAGACCAGCACCAGCCATTGCTCCAGGAGCACGAGCTCAAATGGGGAAATAGGCGGTTTGAAATGTGAGATGGTGGCTGTAAATAGTGGGACGATTTAGGCGGGTGGTGACCAAATTTATCCCATCACGGTTTTGGAGCTTGCGCTATCTCCGACCTACACCAGATCTCACGCGACATTCGTTGAGCTCGCACGTCTTCTAGCTCCACAGAAACTTATGATTCGGCCATTTTCAGCGGGCCTAGCCTGATGGGTGCTTTGAGGTGCCTCTTGGCCTAACCTAGAGCCTCGTGTAGGGAACCGATCACCTGTATCTCGCACCTGGAGGAGTCGGCCTGATCTCATGTAGGCTACCAAATGCACCCTTAGAGCATTTCCATCGGCACCCTCGAAATTCCCCCCTAATGTCATACTGGGTGTGGAAATGAAAATCGTTCACACCAGAACTCTCAGTGTCTGGTTCGAGATTTTTTTTGTCTCACACCCCCAAGAGAATGTCCAAACTTTGGGTCCTTCTCAAGGGTGCCGGACAATGACCGGACATGTCCTCCGACAGGTGGGGCCGCGTGTCATGGACACAGAGCGACATAGGTCAGGTGCCAAATTCCTCCTCTCCTTCTACATTGCTGCGCCAAGCGCCAAAAACCTACAAACTCCCTCAAATTCCACACATTGGCGCTGTGGCCGGAACCTCCTCGCAATCGTCAACCATGGAGCCAACGATTCTCGGTGTCACATGACCTCTCAAGCTGCTGATGCCAAAGGAGAAGCCGAGGAAGAAGGCGATAAAGCGGGATCAACAAGATATGCCTATGGACTTGACCTAGGCGTAACTGTGCAGGTTCGAGCCCGCTCATCGACAAGATCGACACATACATGCAAAGGATAATGTGTTGAACGACCAAGTCCTCACCGCCAACATGTTGGTCGCCATGAGCCAAAGTAGCACTATTTTCGCTGGAGCCACCCCTTGCGAGAGTTGTCTCCATCTTCCACGGGCTATTTCGCCGACCCAAGCCTGGTGGCCAACCACGCAGCAGTCATGTTGGTCCATCTCACGCAACAATCCAGGAGAGGCGGGCGTTGACCCAATCTGCGGCATCAACCTGAACCAGAAGGTCGTCTTCAAAGAGTCACCGGCAATGCGTCGTACTGGATTCACAAGCGGTGACTTCATAGCTTCCCGGTGCCAGCTCTTCGGTCATGTTGTGCATGTCTCCCTTGCACAAAGCCAAAAAAAAATCATGTTTGCATTGATTAGCTGACCATGTGGGTTGTGTTTGTGCATTGATTATAGCCGTCCGTGTGAATATTGGGGGTGCAATGATTGTAGCCGGCTATGTGAAACGTGTTTGTGGATTGTGAGTTATCGTAGGAGACCTCCCACGCTATCACTAACCTTATCAGCAGAGGCTATTATGGAGGCGTCGGTAGAGAAATGAGGACGGCGTGGACCATGATGGAGATGCCGGCAAGGGCGAAGGTGGGGAAGTGGACATGCATGATATTGAGATCAGTGAGGACATCAAGAGGTCGGGTTCAAGAAGCAGGACATGGGCGATGATGGAGGATGAGTTGTTGTGCGAATAATGGATGGTCGTAAGCCTGAACACCACATAATTAACAAAAAACTCATGACTCGTATTGAATACGCATTCTCAGTGACTTGAACGAAAGGAAGGCATATCCACCATATGACATGCTCCTTAATTGCAATGCAAAAGGAATTGAAAGCCGGTGGTGCACCGTATATCCCCGAATTCGGGAAATTGTGTAGAATACAGTAGTGAAATAAAATATCATGTGTGCATCGTGCAAAAAATTGAAAACTGCAGAACCATGTATTGCATTGTTTTGCTTATAAAATGAGTTTCAAAATATGTATTTGAGTGAAACCAATTGATTTTGCTTTGTCCTTAAGCCCTATAACCATAGAGAACAAATGTGAATTTCATAACAAAAAGTTTTTGTCATTGTATTATAGCCTCTATTTGAATTATACAATTGTTTAATTTGTTTTATAATGCAAAATAAATTGTCCTCCAACTTCATGTGTGTGTTTTAAGACCATAGAGAACGAAATAAAACTTACTTAAGTTCATTTGTTTTATAAACATGTGTAGCGTTCCCACATTTAAATAATGTAAGGACACATGTGTTGTTGTGCTAGTCCCTGGATCAATTGCTAGCACCACAGTATAAAATAAAATATCATGCAAATGCATCAAATTCTATTACATCGCATGATCTAGCCTTTAAAAAATAGTACTACAACTTGCATAGTCTTAGAAGACTAGCAGAAAACAAAGAATTACAACGGAAAAAATAGTGCAACACTGAGCCCATCTTCTTCATGTGCCACAAGCAAAACATGTTGGCGATAGTCTCGAGATCGTAAACGAAATCATCACGCGTCTTCAGAATCATATGCAGGATGGAATATACAGCCACAAGGGAGTCAATACAATTTAATAGACTAAGCTAGATATGCATGTAGTTTAGACTTTCCATTTTATATCCACGATAGTGTCATTTGCCAGTACATTGTTTGTACTGACCTCCTTCGGGGGCTGCATATTCCAACGTGCAGGAAATTCTGATGATGAAGTTTGATCAAGTGCTTGGACTCGAGTCTACACCCAACATGTAATGCCTGTGGCGCATGATTGAAGATGGAGGCTCATTGCTATCTTTTATTCGGATATTTAGAACTCTGAGTTTTGCTAGTTTTCAATACTATGCACTTTGTAATAAAGCTATACTTGGGTATTATGGAATCTTTCGTAATAGTTTTTGATACTTCTGCAATGATACTTTACATTTTGTTCTGTGGTGCTAGCATTGATCCAGAGACTAGCACTTAACACAGTAGTTCTTACATTATTAAATGCGAGGGCGGTACAAAATGGTATGAGAGAAAAGTGTTGCATGTAGGTTCAAGCCCTTAGGTTTGGAAACCCTTTTGATTAAGTTATTATCTCCTTAGGAAAGAAGACTTAATATTTTCTAAGTACTCTAACTCGTCTCGTATCTAGTACCTCTTTACCTTATGATTTTATGACTTATGTTTTCTCCTGCACTTCAAAACTCAAAGATGATGGAATTTCAACTTCGCAATCGCCAAGGACTTCCAACTTAAAGATGAAGAGCTTCAACTCCACCACCACCAAGGACTTCAAGGACCCTAGGATTTAACATCTTTTCTACTCTAACATATCTAGAATAACTTCTCTTCTAGTACTTCTACCTATTGTTCAATCTTCTAACACCTTATCTAACTTATAGATGACCATGACTCTGGATTGTGAGACTGAATTTCCAAAGACATTGAAGAACCTAATGATAAGATCAGGATTTGGAGGGGCATCACTTTACAAAGGTTTTCCCTTCATTGAAGATGGCCAAGAGTATTGGTGGGTGCAACTTCACCTATACAAAACCAAGGAGTACGACCACAAGACAGAATGGGACTACATCTTCACCAACCCACAACAATACACTTCATTCTTCGATTCAGCTAGATGCGCTGCATGGGAGGCAATCACAGAGCTTGGAGAAATACTTATGTGGAGACTTTATCACACTCAGAAGGATCTCCAGGAAGCTGAAGAAGAGATCAACGCCCTTGAAAAAGAGTTGAAGATGTACAAGAACATAGAGATCATCGTGAAGAGTTATGATCCATCCCAGTAGTTGACCATAGCTAGAGTTTTTGTTTGAGTATTGACCAATCAATTTTTGATATGGCAATGCTATAGTGTTTTGGTTTGCAACTAAGTTGTTTTGCTTGAGTTTGTCAAAAATTAAGTCCAAATTTCGAAATTTGGTTAAGAGATAAAATATTTTAAGTTTTTGTTTTCCTTTGATTGTTTGTCTTGTTGTATTGCGCATGGGTAGGAAAATTTTCTTCTCATAGATCTATCTATCTTTTACTCATCTATGTTGAAAACCCACACATGCCTCCTCGTCGCGACCCCAACAACAACAACAATCAGGACAAACAACAACAACGATGATATGCAGCAGATGCTCAATTACCAAGCCCAACTTCTACCGATCATGACTCGGTTTGTAGCAGCAATGAACAAAAAAACAACAACAACAATAATAATCCGCCACCACCACCCCAAGTGGACATACTTACTAGATTTCTGAGACTTAGTCCTAACAAGTTCTCATATGCTGATCCTATTGAGGCAAATGACTGGCTTCGCTCAATCAACAAGAACTTAGTAACTTGTGAGTGCACTCATGCGGAGAAGGTGAGATTCACCGCACATCTGTTAGAAGGACCTGCTGCAATATGGTGGGAACCTTATCAAGTTGCTGATCCGCTAGAAGGCATGACTTGGGATGATTTCAAGGAGGGATTCCGCAATGCACATATCTCATAAGGGATAATGAACCTCAAGATGGGGGAGTTCCATAGTCTGAAGCAGGGAGGTAGAACCCTAAAAGAATATATGGATGATTTCCATTCTTTATCAAGGTATGCACCAGAGGACATAGACACTGATGTCAAGAGGAAGGATAAATTTCTCAATGGACTTATAGGAGAACTGAAGATACCTCTATCTATAGCATATGCCCCAAATTATCAAGATCTGTTGGATCAAGCCATTACTTTGGATAACAACATGACGGAGGAGGAAAACAGGAAGAGGAAGTACAGTAATGGTGGAAAATACCACTCTGGACCCTCATATAAGAGGCGCACAGCCAATGGAGGATACAATGCTCACAAACATGAGAACCATCACAATTGTGGAATGGACACACTCATAATGGTCATGATCACGTTGAAGGACTCAAGGAAAACAATGGTAGCATCAATAGTCACCCCAATGGCAATGGACACCACAACCACAACCATGAAGTGAAGAAGGATCTTAGCAAGGTGACATGTTTCAAGTGTAGAGACAAGGGACATTATGCAACTGATTGCCTAGGGAAGAAGCCTATAGAAGCTGCCAAGCCCAATCCATTCCAGAAGGGGCATGTGAATCATATCAACATGGAGCTGGTGAATGGTAAACCCTGACTCATTTTATTCCATCGCATGTTCCATCACCCCAATTGCATGGTGGAAGTACAATCTCAAGGATATCCTTTTAAGGGGGATAGCCCACCTCATAACTTTTCTAACCTAATTGCTAGCCTTCTCGAATCTCAGGACACGATTCCTTTTAAGGGGGGGGGGGGTAGTCTGTAACATCCCACGATTTTGAAAATTTTGAAAAAATTAAAACCTTCATGCATTCATGTGCATCATAGCATCCCTCCATTTTGATTGCATAAAAAATTGCTTTTAATTTGCTAAACACAAAATTTTAGGTGTTACTGCCTATTAAACCACCTTTTGAATTTAAATACTATTTCAAAAGAAAGTATTTTATTTTTGTGAAATTACAGTACCAAAATGTTCCTTAGGTCCTTAGCTTTTCAAAACATATTTTCGTGTATTTTTCTGATTTGTTTTGGTGGGGTTTTTAATTGAATTTGAATCAATTTATTTAAAAACAGAAAAAGGAAAAAAAAAAAGAGAACCAGCGCTGCGGCCAACCCATCTCCTCTCTCCTCTCGGGCCCAGGCCCAACTGGCCTTTCCCTCTCTCCCTATCTTTCTCGCGCGCACCACACCTCAGAGCAGGCCGAGCCCAGGAGCAGAGCCCAGCGCAGCCCGCCCCGTTTCACTCCCTCTTTGTCTCACTGCCAGCCTGGCCCCGCGTGTGACGCGACCCCCGCGTCACAATGACGTCATCCCCGCCATACCATATACGAACACGACGTTGTGCACCCGTCGGACACCGCCACCGCCTCCCCGATACCCTAGCCCTACCGCATGCCAGGCCCTTATATAAGACCTCGGCCTTCATGTCCGTGAGCCTCCTCCATGAACCCTAGCTCGAACCTCGCTCGGAAATCGTCCTGGCAAGCTCCCGATCTCCGCCGCCCCTCCATCGTTGCCACGGTGAACTCCGGCCACCCTGCCCCCTCTCTCTGCCCCTCTTGATTCCTCTCGGTGTCACGCACATCCCTGACATGTTCGCGCGTGGTTTCATCAAGCAGGTAGTCGCCACCGTCTACGCCCTAGCCCGCCCGCCGCCCCGCACATCTCCGGCGAGCAATCCTCGCTAGGACAGGAAGCGAAGGGGGAAGTCACCACGCCATTGGGTCCGCGCCGTTGTTGTTCACCTCCTAGTAAGTTACGTGACCCCCTAGAACCATGGGTTAGCGCCGCCGTGCTCGCTCTGTTGCCACCATCGCGCGTCCACGTTTCTGGCGAGATCTTCAGCGACCCCCGAAGTAGAGGAGTAACGGCGACCGTCCGATCGCGATCGAAGGGCTACGACAGAAGCCATCAGCGAAACGTTTTTTTTAGATCTAGACCACACGACCTACTTTAGATCTAATGGCTATAGAGCGCGATCCGCATCGAAGCGGTACCAACCAATCACAACGTTCCATTCACCTCCCCCCGGATCGATCACTTTTTTATTTAAAACAAAAACAGAATTGAACCAAAACTTCAAAAATTCATATCTCGAGTTGTGTAATTACAAATTAGGTGATATTGGGATTTTCGAAATCAGCACATTGTTTAGATTAATCTAGGATATTGAAATTTCAAATTTGAAACATGCACTCACATGTTATTTGTAGATCTATGATAATCACTATTTTGGGCATAACTTTTAATCTACAAATTCTTTTTAGGTGAAATCAATTGCTATGGTTTTGTTTTGATGTCCTCTATCCATTAGAAGTGTTGGAAAAAATATTTGTGCAAATTTGTAACCGAAACCCAATTAATGCTCATATTAGCCTATATTAAAACCCTAGTAATGCTAATAATTATAATTGGATAATTAATTTGTTTTGCATGCATCATAACCCTGTTATTAACATCAGAGAACATAATTATTAGTAATTTTTGATTTTGTGCATTAATTTGATCATTGCATAACATGCAAAAATGTTTTATATTGTTATTTTGTTTTCTATGTTATGTTTGTTTTGTGTGTTTATGTGTGGCTTGTTTTGCTTGTGTTAGATTGTGAAGAGGAACAAGTCTACCCTTGTTGCTGTTATACTTGTTGTGATTGTTCATCCTATTGCCAAGGAAAGTGACACACCATCAAATCTCCCATATCTTTCACTATGCATTACTAGTGTTTTTTAGTAGTATGCATGTTAGGAATTTTTACTAAGTTATTATTATGCTATGCAAAATCCCAAGTAGTGTGTAGCCATCCTTTAGACTTGTTATTTTGGATACTTAGTACTTAGTAGATGCTTAGCCTTGTTACAAATTTGTTTTATTCAATGTTGTGGAAAATTATAAGTATAAACATCAATTAACCACTTGGGTGGGTTTGGTATTGCGTGGTTGTCAAAAGTTGAGTGTCTCCTTAGGGCCTTTAATATACTAAGGAGTTCACTTGAGGAATGCCACCCAGGAAACAAAGAGATTACCAAGTCCTCTAAGTTTAGTAGCTTCCCGTGCAGCCCTTTGACATATGGGCTCTGTCTTGATCAACTAAGTTATGAGAGTTCAGCCCAGGCTTGACAAGAAGATGTAGAATAATTATAGGTGGAGCGGGTCTTGCCGGTTGGGTTGAATTTATTCTTCTGAAAGATCTCGTCTCAGTTCTCTCCTTTGCATGATGCACTCTGTGTGTATAGGATGTTTGGGCTAATTGAAGACAAAGGGTGAAAGTGCACAACCTCTGCAGAGTTAGAAACTATGATCATAACCGTGTCCCCGGTAATGGACGACTTCGAGCAGCTGGACAAGGATGGAAAGAAGAATCTCAACACCGTTTTGAAGAAGTAAAATTTTCCTAAGGAAATACTAGTTGTGGTGCTCATGGGTGTGGCCCATGGTGCCATTCTTTGAAAAGAGAACTCTTTTTCGAAAGTGTTAGAGAAAAACTTGCTTTATGCAAACTCAGCCAAAACTCCACTCAGCCAGATATGCACGTAGTTTATAATTGCCATTTTATATCCACCATAGTGTCATTTGCCAGTACATTGTTTGTACTGACCTCCTTCGGGGGCTGCATATTCCAACCTGCAGGAAATTCTGACGATGAAGTTTGATCAAGTGCTTGGACTCGAGTCTACACCCAACATGTAATGCCTGTGGCACATGATTGAAGATGGAGACTCATTGCTATCTTTATTTCTGGTGTTTAGAACTCCGAGTTTTGCTAGTCTTTCAAGACTATGCACTTTGTAATAAAGCTATACTTAGCTATTTTGGAACCTTTTGTAATAAATTTTTGTACTTCTGCAATTAAACTTTACATTTTGCTCTGTGATGCTAGCATTGATCCAGCGACTAGCACTTAACACAGTAGTTCTTACATTATTAAAGGTGAGGGCGCTACAACATGTGACAACGATTTCAATAGAAAATCATGTTTTTAGTTGTGTTAAATGCTATAACTCGATCACAATAATTCTTTTTGTAATTGAATTATATGATAAACCATAACACCCTTGTTTAACCAACCTAGTTGGATATCTTATTACGCTTGATGCTAATGTTTCATGTGGTGTTGTATGTTTGTTATTATGCTTGTTTATTTTTTTGTTCCTTCTATGTATAGATTGTACGGAGATCAACGTCATTTTATTGAAGAGCGTGTGATCAACACCAACTTCAAAAAGGCAAGTGACACATCATAAACTACCTACTATTTCCTATATTCATTAGAACTTTTGATTAGTATGCATGATAGGAAAATCTTTGGTAAAATATTAGGGTTATTTATTAGGCTGCCCTCAGTTGGTACCACGACCTCAGTTTTGCCCCAGCGCCGAATGGTGCTCAGTTTTGCCCCTAGTCTGTGCGCAAGGATTCGTTCCGTGAGACTTGCAGCCTCCGTTAGCATGCTGACTTGTGGGACCCATAATAGAACCGTTGGCGCGGCCTGTGAGACCCAGTTGTTGACCATTGGCGCGGCTTGTGGGACCCAACTGTTGACCGTTCGTTTGCGGCCGGCGGTTTAAAAGCGGCGGAGCGCGTCCCTGGAGCTCGCGGCGGTGAGCAGGAAAATCAGCCGAGCACCACATTCTTCTCTGGTACAGCTAGAGGGGCTACATCCCCTTCTTCTTCGGCGGCTTGTCGTCGACCTCCGCTTCTGAATCCCACTCTAAATGGCCGCGCTGGGAAGGTGCCCTGACTGCCCACGGACGGCGTCCCTGCAACGGCGGGTCACCAGGACGACAATAACGGCAACCACATGCGCGAGTATGTGAAATGCGAGAGCAAAGAACAGCTTGGGGAGGTGAGATATGTGTTCCCCCTGTCAATTTCGTTTTATTTTTCCTCAATTTTCAGCCGATTTGGGTTTTCATACGATTTGGATTTTCGTATTTGCAGGATCTGCTTCCATGTGACCATTTCGAGTGGCTTAAAAATTACATAAAGAGGATTCAAAAGGAGGACAAAAAAAAGGTGCCCAATTTGCTACCGGCGGTGGAGCAATTGGGATCTGCTACAGTGCACAATGGGGTGCAGAAGGACGATTTGAAGAAGATGGCCAAACAGCTCGAGAAGCTTGTCGATCTAAAGAAGCAAAGCAATCTGCTGGCTGTAATTTTTTATTTATGTGCAATTGTTCTTGGAGTTGTGTATTTGTTGATCATTAGTCAAAAATAATGTAGTTAGTGTTGTAGTTAGATTGACATGGTCAATTTGTGTATGGCTAAGACATGGAATAAATGCGTCACGAATCCAGCCCTGATTTGGTTTGTTTCAGTTCGTATGTTCACTTTAGTGTTCAGTACAAGTTCAGTGTTCAGTTCAGTTCAGGTTCAGTTCAGGTTCAGTTCAGGATAAAAGGGCAGACCCATCTAAAACCTAGACATGCCCAATGTTAAAAGAGGCCCAATGTATATTAGCACGGACAAACATTGGACAAAAATAATTTAAACATTGGACAAATATAATTTAAACATTTGGAAAAATATAATTTAAACATACCCTTATATATATTAGAAAGGATAAACATTGACCCCACTTTACATATATTTAGTGAGGCCAAACGGACATTACATATATTAAACTTTAAAAAGTAGGGCCCTAGCCCTAACCCTAACTGCCATCGGTCTGCATGCGGGCGCCCTTCCCGCCCTCCGGCCAACTGCCAGGGGTTGGCCTACTTCCACTCTGCCGCCCTGGTCGCCATCTCCTGCTTGGTCCGGGCCCGGCGATTCTCCTCCCGCATCCTGTCCTTCGAGCTTTCACGGGCCCTCTTGATGCGGCGCCGGAGAGCCTCCGCCTTCTCCTTCTCCTCCCTCCTCTCCTCCGTTTCCATCCCCTTCTTCTCCAGCCTCATCTCCTTCTTGAGGCGGCGATTCTTCTTCGCGGCGGAGAGGTTGGTGGCTCGCTCGACGCGGACGGGGTCGGGGTGGTGGACGAAGGGGGGTGACGGCGAGCGCTCCCGCTTGGGAGATTCGACGGGCACGATGCCCATCTCCTTCGTCGTCCACTCGGCCTCGTACCAAGACCGAGCCTTGGGGTGGTTGTCCTCGTCGCTGACGGACTCGGGGCTTGAAGGGAGAGAGTAGGTCGACATGGTGGATGGTGATCGGGGCTGAAAGAAGAAGGCAAAGGGGCTGGAGAGGGCTGAGAAGATGGAGGAGGAGGCAAACGGGCTATTTAAATACCCGATGAGACGTGAATTAATTGGGATAGATGAAGCAACTGTGTGAAAACGTTGGATGCAGTGTAGAACAGGCGATGCATGGTCAAAGCGGTGCGTGCATTAGGCGTAGTACAGCTAGTGGTACGTGCGTGCATTAGGCAGTCAAAGTGATGCGACGTAGCCTGCATGCGTGTATTAAAGAGGTGGAGAGATGAAATCCAAAGTCTCACGCCAAAGTCTGCGTCGCTGCGTGCATTGATACGTATTTTCTAAAAACGAGGCGTGGAGGGCTGTGTCGCTGCAAATAGCGCTGGTGTGACGCGACTCGTGTTTCTGAAACAAGGCATGCAGGGCTGCATTGCTGCAAATGCGATGCGGCGTTGTTTCCTCTTTTCTTCTTCTGCGACGTTGTTTACTTTGAAAAAAGAAGGCGTGCAGGACTGCGTCGAGGTCTGCATGCACCGAGCTGGTGAACGGGGCCCCACTAGACAATGTCCGTTGTTGCATGCAATTACATTGAGACAAAACACCTAGTCCATGCACCGCGTCATTTTCAATTGTTTGATCGTAAGGAGCGGTGCAGATCGAGTCCATGCATGCAAACTACGGCGGCAACGGCCTGCAGAAGCTGAGACGAGCGCTTCTCTGTGCGGGAACGGGATCCTTTGACTTTAGGTCACTGACAAATGGATCCCAGCACACATCGGACCCACGTGTCATGGAGAGAAAGTCAGAGAACATAAAGTGGGCAAAGTAAGAGGATATGGTTCCCTCTGTTTTTTAGGGCATGTACAATAGTGTAGACGGGTGCTGTCTGCACTACTCGGCCATGTCATTTCTAGACAACTTTAGAGATAGTTGGTACAGGTCCCCCTAGCTTGTGTTGGTATCCAGACGGTCCGTAGCCCCCCTCCAGTGAAACCCTAGACCCGCTGGAGAAATATTAGACTTATACGGAAACACACGGTAACATCGTCGAAAGGGGGTAGCAATGTGGAACTATTTTCTTGGTTGTATTAGGATAGCCCATAGGAACACAAAACAAAAATTTAGAACCCACCTCTTCGGAATATTCCCGATGTTTCGTCCGATACGGGAGTTTCACCCTATAAGCGCATGTAAACTTACGAGAGAGAAGTGGATGCCGGTGAAGCGGGTCACACCCCGTAGTGCAATCTTTGACATCCAAACCACACAACACAACTATACTAACATGTTATGGCACCCCCTAGCTTGTGTTGGGATCCAGACGCTCCGTAGCCCCCCTCCCGGTGAAACCCTAGACCCGCCGGAGAAATACAGGACTTATACGGAAACACGCGGTAACGGCGTCGAAAGGGGGTAGCAACGTGGAACTATTTGCTTGGTTGTATTAGTATAGCCCATAGGAACACAAAACAAAAATGTAGTACCCACCTCTTCGGAAGATTCCCGATGTTTTGTCCGATACGGGAGTTTCACCCTATAAGCGCATGTAAACTCACGAGAGAGAAGTGGATGCCGGTGAAGCGGGTCACACCCCGGAGTGCAATATTTGACATCCAAAGCACACAACACACCTATACTAACATGGTATGTAACCCCTAGCTTGTGTTGGGATCCAGACACTCCGTAGCCCCCCTCCCGGTGAAACCCTAGACCCGCTGGAGAAATACCGGACTTATACGGAAACACGCGGTAACGGTGTCGAAAGGGGGTAGCAATGTGGAACTATTTGCTTTCTTGTGTTAGGATAGCCCATAGGAACACAAAACAAAAAAGTAGAACCCACCTCTTCGGAAGATTCCCGATGTTTCGTCCGATACGGGAGTTTCACCCTATAAGCGCATGTAAACTCACGAGAGAGAAGTGGATGCCGGTGAAGCGGACCACACCCCGGAGTGCAATATTTGACATCAAAAGAACAAAACACACCTATACTAACATGGTATGGCACTCTCTATCTTGTGTTGGGATCCAGACACTCCGTAGCCCCCCTCCCGGTGAAACCCTAGACCCGCTGGAGATATATCGGACTTATACGGAAACACGTGGTAACTGCGTTGAAAGGGGGTAGAAATGTGGAACTATTTGCTTGGTTGTGTTAGGATAGCACATAGTAACACAAAACAAAAAGGTACAACCCACCTCTTCGGAAGATTCACAATGTTTTGTCCGATACAGGAGTTTCACCGTATAAGCGCATGTAAACTCACTAGAGAGAAGTGGATGCCGGTGAAGCGGGTCACACCCCGAAGTGCAATCTTTGAAATCAAAAGAACACAACACACCTATGCTAACATGGTATGGCACCCCCTAGCTTGTGTTGGGATCCATACGCTTCGTATCCCCCCTCCCGGTGAAACCCTAGACCCGCTGGAGAAATGCCGGACTTATACGGAAACACGCGGTAACATCGTCGAAAGGGGGTAGCAATGTGGAACTATTTGCTTGGTTGTGTCAGGATAGCCCATAGGAACACAAAAAAAGGTAGAACCCACCTCTTCGGAAGATTCACGATGTTTCGTCCGATACAGGAGTTTCACCCTATAAGCGCATGTAAACTCACGAGAGAGAAGTGGATGCCGGTGAAGCGGGTCACACCCCGGAGTGCAATATTTGACATCCAAAGCATACAACACAACTATAATAACATGGTATGGCACCCCCTAACTTGTGTTGGGATCCATACGCTCTGTAGCCCCCCGGTGAAACCCTAGACCCGTTGAAGAAATACCGGACTTATACGGAAACACGCGGTAACAGCGTCGAAAGGGGGTAGCAATGTGGAACTATTTGCTTGGCTGTATTAGGATAGCCCATACGAACAAAAACAAAAAGGTAGAACCCACCTCTTCGTAAGATTCACAATGTTTCGTCTGATACGGGAGTTTCACCCTATAAGCGCATGTAAACTCACCAAGGCTATAAGAGCATGTAAACTCATCAAAATGAAAAAATAACTTTGGATCTTTCTTAGTCACTCCAAAATGAAGTTTTTGTGAGGTTTTGACACTTTACATTTCAAAATTATAGAACCCACCTCATATTCTTTGAAATCTCTACTACTCTATTCGAGGAATCACATTTTAGTGAAGGCTTTCGTTTTAATGTTTATAAATCCTATTTATATTTTTCCTAGACTTGTATTCGACCTATATAATGTAATTCCGAAGCCGCACTATTTATTGGATGAATATTCATATTATTTATTTTCTTTTGAATAATAATGATTTTAATCGAAAATCGTAAATAAAACAAGTTTAAAACATCAAAATTAAAAAATAACTTTGGATCTTTCTTAGTCACTCCAAAATGAAGCTTTGGTGAGTTTTTGACTTTTTTCATTTTCAAAGTTTTAAAACTCACCTCATCTTCCTTGAAATCTTTACTACTATGTTCGAGGTATCACATATTAGACAAGGCTTTTTCGTTCCATTCTTTATAAGACAGGTTTTTTTTTCTCGTTACTATATGACATAACAATACTATGTGCGTCGGTTTTATATTTTTTCGGTTTTTTTAATTATGTATGCTCATTTCAAACTTGGTCAACCCTCACAAAACCATGTTGACCCAGCTGAAAATCTTCTAGAAGGACACCCAGACATTCGACCTGGGTTTTTGGATCGACGTCTTCTAGAAGGAATCTTGCATCGGACAGATGCGCTCGCAGCCACAGCGATCCGCGAGACGCTCGTTCTGCGCTCGGATTGGTTGGTCCGTTGGCCACAGGGATGGTTTTTATCTGTTCTACATATGATTTCTTTTCTATTAAGTATTAAACCATGTTATTTAAATAAAAAAGGAAGAATTATTCATAACATAATGAAACTTCAGATTTACTAGAGCGATGATTTTTATCTGTTTTACATATGATTTTTTTATTAAACCATGTTATTTAAATAAAAAAATAGAAGAATTATTCAAAACATAATGAAACTTCACATTTACACTATATATGGAGAATAGATGTCTAGGAAATTAATTAGGCTGGTTTTGACAAGATGCCAAAAAATGTTGAAGCACAAATGGGGGTATTTACCCTAGCTTCGGACCTCATTTGAAGCACATTTCTCATGAGAATAGAGCGATGGTTTCAAATGAGCATAAATAATTCAAAAAAAATCAAAATGACATGAATCCAACACACAATGTTGTTATATGTGATATAATTGATCCTCAAATCTATTTGGATAATTTAGACAAGGTCGAATTTTTCATGAAATTATAAACGGGGGTGTTTACCCTAGCTTCAGACCTAATTTGAAGCATATTTCTCATGAGAATAGAGCGATGGTTTCAAATGATCATAAATAATTAAAAAAATCAAAATGACATGAATCCAACGCAAAATTTTGTTATATGTGATATAGTTGCTCCTCAAATTTATTTGTATAATTTAGACAAGGTCGAATTTTTCATGAAATTACAAACGGGGGTGTTTACGCTAGCTTCAGACCTCATTTGAAGCACATTTGCCTAAAATTTTGGAATGACTTGGTTCAACATCATCCAACATTATTCAGACATCATCTAAACTATGTTCTAACATAGATACATCACGAGTCAACATAAATACAACATTATTCAACAGAAATACAACACCAACTTAGTCTAAATAGCGCCGGGGCTTCTTTGTGATCCTTGGCTGTTTTGGTGGCCCTTTGCTCCTTGTCCTCATCTTGCTCATAGCTTCTTGTCTTCTCCTCTTGGTAGTCGGTACCTTAACCTTCTTATTTGAAACTACACCAGATCTGTACAAAACATAAATGATCATGATAAATAAAAAATGAAAAATGAAAACTGGTGAGATCATGGCAGGATTTACATACCCATCTGAAAATGAAACTGGTGAGATCATGGCAGGATCATCGACTGGAGCATCCAATGAAACTGGTGAGATCATGGCAGGATCATCGGCTGGAGCATCATGGACTTGATCATCATTTGAATAATCATTTGGATCATGGATTGGATCATCATTTTCAAATGATGCATCATCTGAATCACTTGACTGCTGACCATCATTTTCAAATGTTGCATCCGGCTGCTGACCATAATTTTCAAATGCTGCATCCGGCTGCTGACCATCATTTTCATCAGGAATACTCTCTCCAAACCCTGGATCTATTGTGTTATCATAATATTTGCCGAAATGACCAGTCCCACCACACCTTGTGCACTTACGCACCCTCGCTCCAAGTCAACCTTCACTACGACGTCGGTGTTGACTCTTCCTCGGTCTACCTGCAGCTCTCTTCAGAACTGGAGCACAAAGTTTGAATCCAGGGTCCACTCTATCCAATTGTTGTGTTTCCCTCCAAAGCAGGCAAGGCATGTGCATATGTGGCTCTGAACATTAAAACAGAGTAGTAATCATGCACATACTGATGTATATCCCCTGCTGGACCTGAGATAGAAGTGATGAAAAACAAGGCATGAATGCATGGAAACCTGGTTATCTTCCATTGACTACAACTACACGTTTTTTCTTCTAAATCCACTGGGTATCTCCATTCTTTCTTAGCTTTATCAAAGATTGATACCTCTGATTTGGTATCCGAGATGAATCTCATGTTCATTATCAAGCCTTCTGTTTTTTGCTTCAACACCTTCATCACAGCCGGGATAATAACGTGGCCCATGAATTTTGCATTAGCTATTCCAAGACGCAAATGAAAAATCTCGGCATATTCTATCCTTATCATGTCAAGCAAATCCGCCAAATAAAGATCCTTTAGTTTTCGGATCGTTGAGTTGAAAGATTCTGCAAGATTATTGTGCACATAGTCAACTTTGCTCAGTTCACCGAATTGGCTTCTAGCCCATAACTTCGAGTGGTGTGTTTCCAAGTATTCCTTCACTTTCTCATTTGTGTACAACTGCCTCATGTGGTAGTTGTGCTTCCTCACACTGCAAGTCAAAGATGCTGGCCATAAATTGTTGCTAAAAACTTTCCTTTGAATTTCTTCACAAAATTTGGAGCAAGGTGATGCATGCATTCCCTGTGCTCTACTCCTGGGAACACATTGTCCACGACCACTCCTAAACCTTTGCATGCATCCGTGTGAATTACCAACCCATTGGGATGTGAAATAGCCCGGCGCAGATTCTGCAAAAACCATGTCCAGCTCTCCCGAGACTCTGTCTCTAGCACACCGTAGGCAACTGGAAAAACAAAATTTTGTGCATCAACTGCACAAGCTGCTACTAACTGGCCTTTAAACCTCCCTGTGAGAAAAGTAGCATCAATAGGCAAATAAGGCCTGCAGCCTACCAAAAAACCCATTCGACAAGCTACAAAGCACACAAAACCCCTCCTAAAGCATTCCTTGGTCGTTGTCACTTTCTTCAATGTGTACTCCACGGTGTGGTGATCAATTTCAACAATACTACCTGGGCTTGTCCTCTCCACTTCAGCTTTGAATGAATACAACAATTCAAAACTTTCATTCCAGTTACCATGGATAGATTCCAATGCTTTCTGTTTACCACTGAACACCCTCATGTATGGTAAATCTATCTTGAACTTGTCTTTGATGTTTTTCTGCAATTCCTTTGTACTCACTTGATGGTTTCTGCCACCCATATTTTTACTTCATCCGCCACCCATCTTGACTTGGCTCTACCGATTGTTTCCTTCCTAAGGGTTGATTCTTGGCATGTGTGGGGAAAAGGGTTCACTTTTACCCGAATATTGGTGCTACCACGCATTTTATATGTGTGCATCCTTCATTGACAATCCTTAGACAGAAAGTGCGCGGTGTAGCGCCTTTTATCGCTCTTGTCAACTGTAAACGCACGTTATGCCTTATTGCGGTACCTCACAAGTGCACTTCTACACTCAGCCATGGAAGCAAAAATGCAACCTTCTTCCATAAGAGGGTTCTCAGGGTCCCATTCAACAGGTGTCCGGTCTTCCTCCTCTTCATGGTCACTGCCAGACTCATATTGGATTTGAGCCCGAGATGTCCGTTTTAAATTCTGAATAACATCAGAATATAGCCTCTCTTCATCATCCGCAGAAATGTAGGCATCGGACTCCACTTAAATAGGAACCCTTCTCCCAGTGCCCACACTTGTCGAGCCACCACGTCGAGTTGGTTTTGAACTGTTCTAGCTAGAGTTGGTTGTACGACGTGATGGTCCTGCCACAGAAGATGAACCCGCCACCGTTTGTCCAACTGCTGGCACAACCACATCATTTTGCAGCTTCACATGAAAATTCTCTGCCTCCTTATGCTTAGAAAACATGGTAGCGAGCTCTTTATCATTACTAATTTGGATCCAGTTTTCCCCCATCAAAGTATCTAAATTCCACTTCATCATGCAAACCCCAAGGATATGGGCTGCAAATTATCTCCCCGAATTGTCTGAAACTCCAATTACAATCCATTGGGACCGAATAACTGAAACCTCCTTGGAATTTCTTCTTATTGTCTGCATCGACGATGTAGCGGTCCCTTCTAATGTTCACCAAGAAAGCAAACCGCAACTCCATCCTAACCCACGAAAACAGAGACGCAATCAGCTGCAAATCAATGGCATCCCATGTCGAATCGACAATTCAGAGCTCAGTAATTACCCAATGGGAACCCAATCGTGGACGCGGCGTGTCTCCGGACCAAGGTTGCCGCCGCTCTCCATTTCGTCGAGCAGGTGGCGGGCAGAGTGGTGGAACAAGCGCCCCACCAGCGGCGTCACAGGACGGTGGCGGTGAAGCAGGTGGCCACGCCGAACGGCCGCGGCGGTGCAGGTGGTGCTGGCGGCGCAAATGGGTGTTGCTGGCTGCGACACAGGTGGTGGTGCTGGCTGAGGATCAGGTGGCGGTGGAGCAGGTGGTGGTGGTGCCGCAGGTGCTCGTGGCGCAGCAGGGGGTGGTGCGGCGGTGGCGGCGGCCATAGCGGCAGCGCACGACGGCGGGTCAACTAACTGGGCGGCAGCGCACGACGCTGGTGACGGGAGGCTCGGGTGTGGAATATTCAGCATAGTCTACTAACTGGGCGGTCCCACCTGTAAGCTCCGTTGACTTTAACTCACTTGGAGGTCCCACCTGGAAGCTCCAGACCCACTTCGCTAACGCCACCAGACGGAATCGACTCCAAACTAACCGTTCCAGCCTCTCCATAGTAGCTGCGCACGAAGTACGGGCAAAACTGAGCACCATTCTGCGCTAGGGGTAAAACTGAGTAGTAGTGGTCCGCTGTGGGCAATTCGGTAAATGACCCAAAATATTATGCTATACTATTATCCCAAGTAGTGTGTAGCCATCCTTATTACCTTGATAGTGTAGCAGCCTTAAAACTTTGGTAGTTGATTGCTTAGCTATGCTTGTAGATGAAGTTGATGTGATTGGAAAGTATAACTATGTTTTGAATGATCACCCTAAGGGGTTTACGAAATATTTTTGGTGGAGTACTAGATACTCACAAGTAAGTGTGGCATGGTAGGGGACCATTTACATGGTGAACCTATGAAAATGTTCACATGAATAGCACGGTAGGGGATCACATTAGTGGTTGTACCTATGAAAATGCTTATTACCCAGCATGGTAGGGGATCACATTAGTGGTTGTACCTATGAAAATGCTTATTACCCAGCATGGTAGGGGATCACATTAGTGGTTGTACCTTTGAAAGTTCTTATTACCCAACATGGTAGGGTATCACTTTGGTGGTTGTACCTATGAAAATGCTTACTACTCCAGCATGGTAGGGTACCACTTTGGTGGTTGTACCTATGAAAATGCTTACTACTCCAGCATGGTAGGGTACCACTTTGGTGGTTGTACCTATGAAAATGTTTATTACTCCAGCATGGTAGGGGATCATTTTGGTGGTTGTACCTATGAAAATTCTTATTACTCCAACATGGTAGGGGATCACTTTGGTGGTTGTACGTATGAAAATGCACTTATCTATGGCATGGTAGGGGACCATTCTCATGGTTGAACCTATGAATATGGCGATATTTCTGTCTATTGTGCCGTCTTATCTCAAAATGGTTCACTGATTTCTATCAAGTGGGGCCAAAGTATTGAATCAAATGTTCTATGAAAAATATAGGTGAAAACTTGCTTTATGCAAACTTAGCCAAAACTCCACTCAGCCAAATAAGCATGCGATATTAGTCTTGCCATTTATATCCACCATAGTGTTACTTGCCAATACATTAAATTGTATTGACTCCCTTGTGGTTGCATATTTCATCCTGCAGATGAATCTGAAGATGAGTGGGGATTTCGTTTAGGATCTTGAGTCTACCGCCAACATGTTTTTCCTGTGGCACATGAAGAAGATGGGCTCAATGTTCTACTATGTTTTCCGCTGTAATGCTTTGTTTTCTGCTAGTCTTCTAAGACTATGAAAGTTGTAATATTATTTCGTAAAGACTGAATCATGTGATGTAATAGAATTAGACGCATTTGCATGATATTTCATTGTGTGCTGTGGTGTTAGCAATTGATCCAGGGACTAGCACAATAACACAAATGTTCTTGCATTATTTAAATGTGGGAACGCTACAGCGTGGCAGTACTTTAAGGCTGAGTCATATGACCAGTTGTGTAAGTCTTGTATTCGTTATGTATCAGATGATGTAATCTGCAATGCCAACTCGAGTATGTTGTTCACGACTGACTGATGACGGGATCGTGAATGTATGCATACTGGAGGTCTCAGACTGCTAATCTGGGGTCCTCACAATACACATGGGTATATTTCTTCAAGTCGAAGAGTGAGACCCAACAAACCGTCATCGACTTCTCCAATCAAGTGCAACGTCAACACAATCTTCCTATCTTGGCTATTCGAAGTGTTAATGGATCCAAGTTCAAGAACTACACCCTTAATGAGTTCCTAAGTGAAGAGGGTATTAGTCATCAATATTTCACTTCATATACCCCTCAAAAAAATGGTGTAGCCGAGAAGAAGAACCAGACTTTATTGGATATGGCTAGAACCATGTTGGCGGAGTTTAACTCTCCCCAATATCTTTGGGCCGAAGCCATCTCCATCGCTTGTCACTCATCAATCTGGCTCTATATTCGCAAGGGCTTAGTGAAGACTCCATATGAGATTCCCACCGGCAACAAACCAAACATCTCGTACTTCCGTGTCTTCGGTTGTTAGTGTTTCTATTTTATCAAAGGTGTTCGTTTGTCTAAATTCGAAGCTAAAACTATTGAGGGTACATTTGTTAGTTATAGTGTCGAATACCACACTTATAGAGTCTTTGACAAGGCCTCACGGATTGTCATTGAGTCTTCTATTATGGTGTTCGAAGAAAATGATGGCTCCTAAGTTGGGCATTTTACCTTTGTGTCAAGCCTTAATTTGAAGAAAAATTAAAATTGATTGTAGCACCTATTCATCCCCACTCTAGGTGTCCATACTATCCGTTCACCAAGTCCCTCGAAGGCAGAAGCCGCAGGATCCGCCGAAGCAGTCGCGACCGCCGATGTCGCCGTCGTTGCACAGGGGATCCTTCCCAGCGAGCGTCTCCACCCATTGTTGGTGAGCTTGCTTGGTGGCAGAGAGGTGAGTGGGACGGCCTGAGGGAGTAGGAGCGCCAGCCATCGAGCGGAAAACACGAGACGAGAGAAGTTGAGCAGAGTGGGTGGTGAGGGGAGTGGGGAGTGGGAGTTATACCTAGACGCCTCGTCTCCACGCTTCCCAACGCGTGTGAGACAGAGACACGCATGGCTCCTCCCTGGCATGGCTCAGCGAAAACGGCTCTCCCGGGTTTGGCTCAGTGAAAACGGCCGTTCCTCCTGAGCCTGTTCCTCCTAGGCCTTGTGCTTTGAGGTTCGTGCGGGCCAACAACACATGCTGGCCTAGGTAACCAAACGAGCAAATTTTGCATCCAGCTAGCCTGGCTGAGGCATCTGCAGCTAGCCAAACACGCCCCATATGACCGTTGAGTTTACAAAAAAATATAACTCGGTGTTCTCAGTTTATATACAAAATGGGTTTACATTCTTATACATACAGGATGAAAAGTGATAAGACGACAGCATTTCTTTACATTTAACTCAATTCACCCGCAAAAAAAGCAATATGCATGTGTTGTAACTTAATTCCCCCCTTAGCTTCAAGAGAATAAGCAGCACACGATAACTTACGCAATTGGTGTACATCCAAGCAAAAATGTAAGCAGCGAAAATGTTACTAATTTCATATAGATTTACTGTAAGCAGCGAAGATGTTATTTATACTCGCTGACTCATCCCATTTAAGATCATCTTTCATAGAGGGTTGCCCGAAATCCATCTTGCAAACATGGTAAGACACTCTTTGGGCTTATACTCTGGCGCAGTATGCCCAGCACCCTACAATACATGATATTTCACAGATATAAGTGCACAAGATTAAAGAATAGCGTGCTATAGGAAAATAGGGTCGACATTAAAATATGCTATTAGCATGCTATATCACGCTATAGCGTGCTATTTATGAGACATTGTACATCGACTGATTTAGCGAGACAATTCTCAAAACGCTATATTGTGCTATTAGCGGCACTATAGCGTGCTATTTTTTTTCCATGGATTAAACTAAGCATATATCATGTAATAGACCCACTAACAAGGATGGTAGTGTTCATCCTGATTTGGTTGTGTTATAGACTTATGGAAAAGGAAATAATAGAAGTATATAAAGGATATATATATTACCTTCACAGTTGCGTATGTTAGGTTACTTGAGAAACTTCTTGTGAATCTGGGAAACAAATTAATTAGAGAGATGTAAGATAGGCAACGCTAACCTGCCGATGTTCATCAGTTGAAGAAGTATAGAATAAACAGAATTTAGTTATGTAATTCAACTGAATAATGTTGTAATACTTGAAAACAAACTTGAAAGGAGCATTTGTATGTCGACTTTTTGTCATATGTTGAAGAAAAAATATATTTGAGCAAAGAAAAAGCTTTCACCAGGCATATAACAACTTACCCAGCAACTTGGCCATCAACATGCCATGGCCTCCAATCATCTGTGATAGGCAGGTTAAGAGATTTTATCCATGCTTGTGTGCCGACGAACGGAACCGCACTATCATGGTCGCCGCTGTAACAGTAATTACACCAGAATTTTATAATTTTAGATCAGATTGCAATATGGATCCACTGTGATCCTTCAGAGCAGCTTTAGATTAATATGCTTTTCAGTGCGGTGGTTACTTGTATATCAGTGCCGGATATCCTTCTCTGTGTAGCCTCGAATGAATCTCTATTGTACTTGTGATATCTCTAGTGTACGGTATGTCGCGTTTGCATCTTATCCACTCCCCCTTTGTTCCCTGCAGTTGACAATGTTCATGCACAACTAGATCCCCCAAAAGGATTCATTAAAGTAGTGATGTAGATATAGTACCTTGCGAACTCCAAGACTGTTCCTTACTCTTTCATCATTTGCCCAGATATAAGATAGCTGGTAGGTATCGCTCTGCGAGCAAATTAACCAATATTAGTCTTGTGAGCAAGAGTGGATCAAGTGTAAAGTTAGGGGATATCATAATGCGTGGAAATTAATTGGATGCATGCATTTCTGGCACTCAACTCTACATTTGAAGGGAAATAGCAGATCAACGTCAGCGGAGTACTCCACCGTGGGACTTGTTCCACTTCTCGCTGCCACTTGCTGAATCCTGGGGCTCCATATCGACTCGCATGTGGGCTCCAAGATGTAGTACACGTTTATATCTTTTGTGCACTGTTTGTCCATTGTTAGAAGAAATTATTAACCAAGAGTTCTCGTGTTCCAAACATCGACCTAAGGTGTTGCATCTTCTATCATGCGCTGACTGACAGGAAAAGATAATATGTGTGTTTGCAAAATAATTAAATATTCAATATCAAACATGGATCTTCCAGTTGAGAACTGTGCAATTCCAAGTTTAGTAGTTTTAATGGTCTTATTATAGTTAATTACTACTAGTTATTTCGTGGATACTAATATCTAGGGGAAACTTACATCATTGATAGTTTGGATGGACTCGGCACATAAAGCATCGGGTGGATCAGTGTAATTTCCTCTGCAGTTTTCTTCGGCAGTCTGAGGATAAAATTTCTTTGCATTCTGAGTACGCGATACAACTTGTGAAAATTTCAACTGAAATCATATAGAGTCATCTTCTTTAGTAGCACTGCAATTTCTACTTCTAGAACTGCAGCAGCTGTTGTTACTATTATTAGTACTTATTTGAGACAATGGATCACCTCGTACAGTTCGTCCGATAGCATTCCCATGCGATAGAGATATTGGATTCTACCGGCGAAGTCAAATCTGGCATCAGTACTTGGATTTCCGGCAAAGTACCCCTGCAAACATTCTTATTCAGTGACGCAAAGAAAAATTAGATGAACATTAGGCCTAAGCATACAGTGTGATAAGCTGGAGTGGCACAAGGCTAATACTGAGCCCCCCTTGCCTTTGGTTGAGATTAATATATCTGAATGAAAGTTTCAGAATGACAACAGACATATACATAATTGAACTTTCTGAAATGTTTATTTAATTTTCAGAACTGACATTTTTGTTCTGTCACGAAACAGGCTTTCGCCCCGCTTTATAAATAAAGCACAACGGCCGAACAGATACAAGGTGGTGGGGAAACCCCTTACAAGCAGAACAAAGAAAGAAAAAGGAAAAGCACAAAGGAGAACCAAACTTGCCACCGAGAACCGGACCTAACCCGACGAACGAAGCTCCACAACGACGCCCCCAAGAGGGTAATGACGTAAACCGTCACCGCCGTCGAGACCGAGAAGGTCAGGGGTTTTCACCCGGAGCACTGGCATGGCGAAGTTACCCTCAACAGCGCCCCCAAGAGGGTAACGGTACCCGCAGGCATCGCCGCCATTGGCGCCGAGGCGCAGAGCTTTCGCTCGGGACCCGCTTCACGCACACTTCGCACAGACGGACCGCCCACTGGTCTCGAGAAAGGTCTCCCGAACACGCTCTGGGAGAAGCTGCCACCAACTCCAGGCCCCCCGCTGCTCGCACCACGCCACCCACATGACCAAAGAACGAGACCACCACCACTGCCACGACGCTTGCCGTAGAAGCGCCCGTGCAGACCACCTTCCAGGGCCGCCGCCCCGGCGTCCACAACCTTGCGCCACCGTGTCGGCCTCCGAGTACCGCGGGAACAACATGTCGGGTGAGATAGATCGACGACACCAACAGGCCCGCGAGGTCGGCATCCGCAACCAATAGAAGGAGAACGCCCTTCGCCGCCATAGGCGGCCACCGACCGGACGCAGCAGCAGGCCTGTCAGGCCCGGATCAGCCCGACTAGCCCAGATCAGGCCCGACGAGCACCGCCGCCACGCTGCAGTGTCGAGGTCACTGTTGCCAACCTGCAGATTGGGGCGGGCTCAGACACACGAGCTGGGGATCGGCCCGACACCCAGATCGGGCCCACTGGGCCCAGATCTGGGCCAAGCCACCCCTGCCATGGTCCAACCCCGCCCAGCTCCCACCACCGCCGCACCTCTGCCTCCGCACCGCCACCGTTCGACCGCCGCCGTTCCGGTCGACACGCGCCACGCCGAGGTCGTCCAAGCTGCAGGCCTGGGAGCACACGGGAGGAGCGCCTCCAAGCCCGCCGGCCCAAGGCCCCGCCCTCACCTCCGGCCAGGGCAGCCGACGCGCCGCCGCCCCACGGAGCCCGACGCGCCGACACCCGCACCACCGCCCCCACGCGACCCCGCCGCCGCCAGATCCGTTTGCCCCCGCCGCCGGAGACCTCCCGGACCCCGCTCACCCGCAGCCGAGGGCAGCCCCGCGCTCCCCTGAGATCGGCGCGGAGGAAGGAGACGAGTCCCCGCCGCCGCCTGCGCCGCACGGGCTTTGCCCGGCCACGCCTCCCGGCGGCGGCGAGGGGAGAGGAGGGAGGGGCTGACACGCGCTCGGGCCGGCGGCGCAAGGTTCCCCCGAGACGCCGCGGGGGGGCGTCGCGGGAGCGCTAGGTTTTCTTTTCTCTCTTCTTCTTAATTTGTTGTACCCCAACCTTCTTCCTCAACATTTTTGTTCTGTGATGTACCTATTTACTTTTCACATGACCTCACAGGCTGATTCTGGGCAGGCACACTACGGTAGGTTGGTATATGGAACATCCCAAATTTTGGACCTGTTTTACTTGTTTTGGAATTAAAATAGAGCTTAATAAATTTAGGAGAAACCCTAATTAATTTTCCTAAGGTTTAATCAGATATGGAAAGGGGTCCATATATTTTTTTTGGGCGGTGAACAGTCCAATATAACCGTGTTCAATGGAAAGCTCATACATATTAATATTAATTAGTACAAATGGATTTCAACAAACCTTGAGGTTAAGAAGGGGTTCATCAACAGATAGTTTGTCTGAAAATGGTAAACATATTTTTATATGTCTGTTAGTGTGACAATGACGGAAATTACAATAATTAAATCATCATCGTCGAATTTGTTGTGAATAAGTAAACTAAATCAACCACAAGTTCCCCAAAAAGTGGCATCCTGAGTGATTTGATACTCGAAGAATAGAATATGAGGGGCAACAGAAATAGATTTATAAGAAAACATGAATTTAAATCTACTGGGAAAAGGCTATTTATAATTTGCACAAATTTGGTTCTGCAAAAGACTTGAAACTCCGAAAAGAGATTTCGAATTGCGGTGTCAGGCTACAAATGTCTATTGTGTAACTCATTTTTACAAACTTTGAACATGTATTAAATTTCTGGTTTGGATTCCCTGGACAACATTTGGTATAATGTAAGCAAAACATTGAACCAGTGAGAGAGCTAGCCGATTCGTTGAGACTGGGCAAAGCCTAATTGATATCATTTAGACTAGAATTTTCCTATGAAATTAACTGACTGAATACTGGATCCTGTTATAACTTCAATGGAGTTCCGTTTCATGAGCTCAGGCTCTCGTCCGATCTTGTTGAGCGGTGGCTCTGCCAGTACATTGAACTAAACTGAACATAACTCTCAAATGACTAGATTTTTTGCTCCATAACAGTACGAGTAGCTTTACATTGTACTACATATGTCTACTTATTAAGATTAAGAGGGACCCTAAAAAAAGATTAAAGGGAGGGGGGGGGGGGGGATGTGCTCTGTAGTAGCGGCGCATCATCTAAAGAACAAGTGTATGGGATTCTTACTTGATATGTCGATTTCCAGGGCGAGAGCTGGTATGGTAATACCACAAAAGGATTCGCCACCAATATATAGTGGATTCGATAGGAACTTGGGGTGCTCGTGTAACCACTGCATGTAAAAGGATAAGAATAGACATGAAAGAAGATGTTTCATTAACAAAGACTGAATAATGGCCTATCTTTCTCAATTCTCATAGCATACACTAAAATTCCACGGTAATTAGTGTTTGTTAGATCATGGGGTCAATCTGAATAAAGTATTAATTTAAGCTCGCTTTTTCTTGGTTTGAATGAGAAAAACTCAATCTTGCAACACAATTAGTTATGGACTTGTTTGAGATACAGAAACTTCACATTAATTTAGCAGAAATTTAACTGGAATTTTTTAATTTTCATATTCCAAATAAATAATGATGATAAACTTTTGTATTGTAATTCAAGTGGGCAGGATTTACAACAGGGAGGAGAATATGCACTCAGAATGAATTTGTTGGGTGCTTACAGAGGCTCATATGACTAAATTACCCTTAATTGATAAACAGTCCATGCTAATATATTTTATCCCCGAACATACATCTAATACGGTAGTAAGTCCTCAGAATGATTGAACATCTCATTAGTTGATCATTGGATCTCAAAACTCTTAAGGTATCCATACCATTAAGCATAGTTTTTTTATATATGGCTAAATTTCAGAACATGCCAGCAATATCTACAGAAGACTTATGAGTTGCAGGTGTAATTTTGTACGATGGCTAAATACAAAACCTCCCGATTACACATTGGTAGAGCGTGTGAAAGTGGAAAGGTACTAACCTTTTTTAGGAAGACGACTAGTGTTTTTACCGCCATGGTATCACTAGATTTGAGCCCTTCCTCCGAAGTGGCATACGAGAAACCAGCCCCGACGGGAGCATCAATAAATATTATATTGCTCACCTAAATTACGCAATCCATCAACCAGAGCAGACGAATACTTCACGAGACAAAATATTAAGGCAAACTTTTGTGAAGTGTTATGTTTACAAGCAGAGAAAGATTGGTAAGATACCTTGGTCCATGTCTCAGGTCGGTAGAGCAAAGTGGGGAGTCCACCTCTGTACCCTTCGGCATCGATCTGGAAGGGGCCTGTATGCACATTTTAGTCCATCACCAATGGATTGTCTTGAAATGTTGCAGAGACCATTCACAGGAGTGACTATGACACACATACTCCTTCAGGAAAACTTTGGCACATATATATGTTTGTGTGTTTGAGAAAATTACACATACACTAAATACTTGGGCTCGCTTAAATATCACTGAAATTCCCCTGTTCTCTCGACGGGTACAATGGAACCTGCTGAAGGATCGCAGAGGAATGCCTTGCATAACTGACGAGATAGTGAAAGAAGCAGACAGCAAAACCTCCCCCATTTTATTTTTTTCATTTCTATTGCTACCTTGGTGGCCCGGGTGGTTTGGGGCTTTATCCGGGCACGCCTTCCGTCTAAAAAGCTTCCGCCATTGCCTCCCCCCGTATTCGGCAGCGACGCGCGCCCGAGCAAGCGTGGCTAGACGGGGGCGGTGCAGTTTTCTCCGGGCAGATGGATGTGAAGTCCATGAACCTGACGCTCTCCTCAGCCTCCAGGCATTATCTGCAGCGACGACTTCCACGACTTGACAGGCTTCCCCTACCGCTTCCGCCGGCTGATGCCGCAGCCCGCAGGCAGTCCCTGTGCTACATGGCAGCGACGGCGCTAGGGCTGGAGGAGTAACGAAGATATGAAGAGGAACTGACGAAACGGGTAATGGGTCTCGTTCCAACAGAGACGGCGATGGACTATCGTGAGGTTGATTTCCGAACACATCCTTCCAGAACACAGAAAAAACGGTCAGATTTTCTGAAAAAAATGTTTGTCTAAATCTACAACAGTAGTATAAGATATTATATTTTCATATGCTCGGTTGAACTTTTTTTTTTCTCTATAAATTCCTGCTTAGATTGAATCCGAACCTAAGTTTCTGTGACACTGTAACACACATTGTGTGAATCCACAAAGAAAACAGAATGATAACACTCTCAGACTTTGGACCTATGATTGGAGGGTAAGGCATGGGCTACGTGAACATCCGGAGGCATGCAAGTTGTGCCTTCGTGAGATTGAAACCTCGGACCACTTCTTGTTGCACTGTATTTACGCTATACAGGTGTTGGGAACTGTTCTACTCAAATACATATGTCCATTACCACAAACGCGAATTAGTGGTTGGCGGTTCGTAACAGATTCAGAGACAAGCAGGATGTCCATGTACTCACTAGTTATACTGGTATGTTGGAGCATTTGGAAATAGTGAAATGCAAGGTATGCAATTGCATCCTCGAAAAAAAAGTTGTTCTCCCTTATCTCAGGAGGACTAATTCTCGTAAATTCTAAAGACGTCACTAATGTGTTACTTTCTCTGTTCCGAATTATAAAATATTTTAGCATTTTCTGGATTCGTATATACCTAGATGTGTTTTAGTGTCTAGATTTACACTCTCAATCCACATGTAGTCTATACTGAAATATCTACAACATCTTATAATTTAGAACGGATGGAGTAAGTCCTAAACTATGTGCCCATGTGAATAAGAAAGAAGAATTCGGTGTCGGGCGCTAGGGAAACCCAGCTTCACCTTGGCCGTCGTTCCCCTCGTAAAATAAGCGTCATAGTGGGTGTTCCGCCTCACTTGCCGTTGTCGGGGGTTTTGATCCTCCGGGTGAAACCCCAAGCTTCTAGCTCCTCTTGGAGTTGGTGGCTGCCTTGTTGCTCCGTCTTGGAATCACTGGATTAGGATCCCTCGACGTAATTAGATGAGCTTCCATCGTGCGAGGTTGTCGGGCCAGCGAGGGTGACAGATGCGGCGATTGTCGCCCTCGGTAATATGGTGAGAGTACGCCGTAGCGGTGGCTTCGGAAAATGCCATCATGTTAAAGGGGTGACTCTAGTACTTTGGGTGGTAGAGTCGTTGGCCGAAAGAGCAAGGATGTCTGATTCTCCATAGGGGATGGCTGGCTCACTCTTTTCTAGCTTGTCCCATGGCTACGAGACAGACCCTTACAGTTAGAGTTTAGAGTTTCCGAGTCTATGCGATTTGCTCGAACCCCTCCCAAGTCGTTACCTCGGCGGCCCAAAATGGGACTTGAACATCTCGTTTCGGCAAACATTTGGACCAGTTGAGCCCTCGGCTTGGGAGGAGCTTCGGGGGTTGCTCCCCGAGGCTCTTCCAGGGGAGGGGCAGATCAGGTTTCCTGGTCCTTTGCTCCTTTGGGGACCTTTTCGGTGAAATCGGCATATCGGGCTCAGTTCTCTATGCCTGAGAGACCTTGGACTTCTACCTTATGGAAGGCCCGATACTCTTGAAGATTAAGATTTCTATGTGGGAGTTGCTCCGGGACCGGCTTCCCTCTACGATCGAGATCTTAAAACGCCATGGTCCCGGGGATGGCATGTGCTCCCTTTGTAGGGTCCCTGAATCGGGAACCCACACCTTGTTCGCGTGTCCCTCTGCCGGGTTTCTGTGGAACTTCGTTCATGAGACTCTGGGGCCGACATGGCAGGCCTCGGACCTTGGCGAGTTTCTGGAAACCCGGGCGAACCATGCCAGTAGGTGTTCACGACGACGACATGGACTTTGTGAACCGTGCACAATAAAATGGTTATCGAGAATATTTTTCTGAGGCGTGCGTCTGACTCTGTCTTCAAATTTCTGCCTTTCTTGCAGCAGTGGCACTCGTTGTATAGGCAGCGGCACAGTGCGCGGCTTGACGACTTCATCGACAGGTTTCTCGTAGCCGCGCGCCGGATTTCCTCTCCCCGAGCTGCTAAGGTATCGCAGTCCGTGCGGACATTTTCTTCTTCACCGACACCACCCTTCCCACGCCCATGCTCTTCTTCCCATTCTTCTAGTTTGTGCTTACTCGTATTGTTGCCCCAGCGGATTGTGTTGTGTGTGGGAGTGTTTGTTCATGATAGTTTGTAATAACTTGCTGGGCAATTTCCTTTATTAATAAAACGGGACGAAAGTTTGTTTCGAGATAAAAGAGCAAGTGTCATCTTAGAGTATTATCATGTTTGCATGAAAGTGTTGTATATGATGCGGCATGTCAGAGTTGAGTCCACAGACCACAGCATAATGTTTTCTCAAAGAAGTGGGTGGCGTGATACGAAATTTGTTCTCCGTGAGTCGTGGTACGCACCGAAAATAGGAAAAATAATAGCTGGTGTACACCAGCTTAACTTTTGGTACTCCCTCCGATCCATATTAATATGTGGTGAAGTAGATGTATCTAGACATGTTTTATTGCTAGATACATCCACTTCAGCACCTATTAATATGGATCGGAGGGAGTACTACTATTTCGAAGTTGTATATATTTTCACTGTTGGAGAAAAAGTTTGCAGCTTCGTACGTATGTACAGTATTTAGGCACCTGTCTGACGCAAGTTAACCAGTCAATTTACCGATCTCGTAGACGAGGCCGGAGAGGCCGGAGCAGCCGGGGCCGCCCTGCATCCACACCACCAGCGGGTCTCTCACGGGGTCCTTCTCCGACTCGACGAAATAGTAGAAAAGGTACACGCCATTGCTCTCGTCCACCTCCACATACCTGCACCCAGCCATGCAGCGCGCGCACCGTAGATTAGAGATGGACGGCTCAGTTCAATGAAACCTGGCAAAACTAAAGCGAACTGCAAGCATGAAGCATATGTGTCGATCGGCATGGTCTTGACGAATTAGTATTCTCGCTTGACGAATATTCTGTGGAACCTCTTCAGTCTGTATGTATAAACTTCTACTGTATCTGTTCTGCCAAAGAAAACACCAAAACTAGCAGGGGAAATAATTATGTATGGAGTGTCCCACCCGGTTTCGAGGGAGAAGGGGAGGGGGCCGTCGAATCCGGGCAGGTGCGTCACGGCGACCGACGACGAGGCCACCGGAGCGAGGAGGCAGCAGAGACACGGGAGCAGGAGCGACCACCACAAGCGGCGGCAGATTCCCGCCATGGTGGCGGACTGGCGGTGGTGCGTAGATGGTGTCAGGTGTGAGTAGACGATGGATAGATAAGGTGGTCCTATATATAGACGATTCATGGGCCTGTCTGTCGTCTAACTAAAATAAGTCATTTTTCTAGTTTCCTCATATAGGTTAGCTGGATCCGAAGTTTCAAAAAAAAAAAAAAAAATAGTTTCAAAAAAAAGGTTAGCTGGATCCGAACCCGGAAGGCCTTTTTTTTAAGCACCGGGCTCTCACTTTTCGCGCAGCCGTGTCCCCTCAAAAAAAAAAAAACGTGTCCCGACACACCCAATGCGAACCTAGTGCGCCGGGCAACGAAAACAAAGTGCGGCCCATTTTCCTCGCCTACGGCCCCGCTATGTCAGCGTAACAGAACGTCCTCGTCGCATCGGCTCCCGCGCGCATTGACGATGCCGGTAAGTCTGAACGCTACGTGGCGCGGCCGAGCAGTCCAATCAGCCCACACAAGGTAGTTATGGCGTTGCCGCCATCGCATCGGCTATCCCGCCTGCTCGCCGGTACATAATGCCACCATCCCGACCCGGGAGCTGCACACTTCTCGCCATTCTCGCCATCCTCGCCTACCTTCTCGCTCGAAGGTCTACGGGTCCCCATTCGACAGCGCGGTCGCCAATGGTTCAGTCGCCTCACGCTCCACCTATGGGAGGCCCGGCTGCTACACTAGGCAAACTTCCACGCGCCCCACGGCATGAGCACGCCGAGGACATGACGTCTTAGCGCAGGCGGCGTCCCTATGCCTGCGCCACTCACCAGCCCCGAGCAGGCCACCCTGTCGAAGGACGTCCATCGCCAGCTGAAGTGGCATCCATCCAATTACCCTGCCTGGACAACGTTCTTTCAGGAGCGCTACGACGAGGAGTTATGTGATGAAGCTCATTCTTGACAGGTTCCTGGTCTGGTCACTGAAACAAAGTACAGGACTGTCACTCTTCAGGTTCTTCAAATTCACACCACTCAGCGTGCAGCTTTTCAGGATGATGAGGAAGAGGAGGACCTCTCTGTGTTTAAGACTAGGGCTCCAAGATCTGGGAGAAAGAATGCTGGCCCTCCTTCTCGCCTTAGTGGTAAAGAAATGGTGCAATCAGAGGAGAAGAAGCTCATACGGTTCCAGCGCAACATTCTTTGCATAACTATTGCGGTTCACAAGGAGAACCATGAGACATACAAGGAAATGAGGGAAATGAATGTATCAATATCAATATTCTCCGTTCGTGGTCCACTACAACAGACGAAGTATCGATGCCTTTTTACAGAGGCGTGTGCGGCTGGAAAGAGTGGCGAGATATATTTTTACTCAACATGGGTGGTGGCTTGATCCGAGGATAGAGCCACCTTAGGCGACGGCGTTTTACTATACATTTTTCCTTTTTCTTTTTTTGGTTCGCAGTTATGTGCATCTTTACTATGCAGAGCTAGACGTAATACTTAAACTTTTTAAGTAATAAAAATCTTTTATAAAAAATAGAACTCCTAAAAAATTTCCATTATGGGACGAAAGGAGCACAAATTTTATGCACGGCAAAGACTGGCAAAGACGTATGCAGCCGGGTCCCACGTACAGTGTTTATGCGGTTCAACCCGCTGCGCCTGCACCCGAAAGAGACCGGTTCCTTATTTTTCTTGAATCGCAACACCAGTGTGGCTGGTCTAATCCTGACAAAATGTTGCCGGCTTCCATGGCCCTTGTTTTCTCTACAAGTTCGGGAATTCGTGGGCTCGAGTTCAGCTCTCGTCCTGTCCCGAAACCAAATCCTGCCCAGAGCCAGCGGAGTCAACCGCAGTGCCATGGCGTCACCTGATGGCGGCAGCCTCTCCTCCAAAATCCCAGAGTTCCTGGCGGGTTCCGGCGGCCGGCCGTTGCCGGCGGTGGGTTTCGGCACGGCGTCGTTCCCGTTCGTGGCTGACGACGTCAAGAAAGCCGTGCTCACCGCGCTTGAGCTGGGCTACCGCCACATCGACACCGCCTCGCTCTACGGCTCCGAGAAGCTCGCCGGCGAGGCCGTTGCCGAGGCGGTGCGGTGCGGGGTCATAGCGTCGCGCGGGGAGGTGTTCGTGACTACGAAGGTGTGGTGCACGCAGTGCCACCCGGATCTCGTACTCCCGTCCCTCAAGGAAAGCTTGCAGTTAAGATATTGGGTTCATTCCTTGAACTGTACCTGAATTTTCTGAGTCACTTAGAATTAAACATCTAACATCACTTAGCATAAACTTACAGTGTTGATAGTGTGCAATTTTTAGTAAAAGGTAACCACACTTTCTAGTTTGTAAGTTATATGTGAGCGAGATTGAAATGAGGGTGGTTGTTGTTGTGATCCAAAGGCCTAGAAATCTGATGAAGATTTAAGGAAAACAAATCTAGCAACTTATAAAAAGCCAATCCCAAATATCTGGTTCTTTGGAGCCCTTGTCATTTCGGTCAAATACTTGAACGATGAACTCGCACACGCCATATCTATCCAATATTGTCACTAAGCTTGCCAGGCAATATTTGACTGAAATATTGGATACAGCACAGTTGTCTGCACTGGTAACTTTAACTGAGTATTCGCAATCATATATGAGATTTGCCACATCATCGCATTGCCCTTCTTACATTGTAATTTTAACCGAGTGTTCAGTATTGCGCCACCAAAAGGGTGCCAATTCTTGAATAACTGGAATTTATGTACCAGAATTCTAACCCAACATTTAGCATTTGCTTCGAGGATCTATCACCGTTACTATTCTGTACAGAAGCCTATTTCCCTTATTACTGAATTCTGTCAATTCTGTGCTAAGCAAGGCTCTTGTCTTCTCATGTCTAGAGAACTTCAAATGGAATATGTTGATTTGTACCTGGTCCACTGGCCTATGAGTGTAAAGCCCAGCAAACCTCACTTCCCAATGAAAAGGGAAGACATCGTCCCGATGGACCTGGGAGGCGTATGGGAGGCAATGGAGGAATGCCATCGCCTTGGCCTTGCTAAAATGATTGGTGTAAGCAACTTCACGACAAAGAAACTGCAGGAGCTACTTGCAATTGCAAAAATCCCCCCTGCAGTGAATCAGGTTTGTGTTGATCAATCGTACAAGCAATGGCCACAACCCAAAGAACTAGAAGCTGATTTAGTGAAAATTCCTTTTGTAAAAAAAAAAAAAGCTTTCATAGACTAACCTAAATTGCTCCATATCTTCTGAGATGCTGTATCATTGTTGTTTGATGTATGAGAAAACCTTTCAGGTTGAGTTGAATCCACTTTGGCAGCAGCAAAAATTGATTGCATTCTGCAAAGAGAAAGGAATACATGTGACTGCTTATTCTCCCCTGGGAGGCCAAAGTAGGACATCCAAAATTAATGCAGTCCTACAGTCTGAAGTTCTGAAAGAGATTGCCGAGGCTAGAGGAAAATCGGTAGCACAGGTATTTTCTCAGTTCATCTCAGGAACTGTCTGGTTTGTACCTAAATATGTCTCACCAATCCATGCAAGGTTTTAGCATCATCCATGATTAGAATAAGATTTCTCTAGAAAATTAACCAAGTGCAGAATGTGAACAGACCTTGTCAAAATCTATATTTACGAGATATCTATTCAATTGCAACTCATGTTAGCAGTGGCATTGACTGCCATATTCCTCCAGATCTCATTGAGATGGATCTACGAGCAAGGAGCGAGCATGGTGGCCAAGAGTATGAAAAAGGAGAGGCTTAAGGAGAACATTGAAATCTTTGACTGGGAACTGAGTGATGAAGACCGGTTCAAGATTGCCCAGATACCGCAGCAGAAAAAGGTCACAGTGCGGGCGATCCTCTCGCCCGAAGGCATCCCTGGCGTCGATTTTTCGGAGATCGATGTTGTTGAAATCTAGGTGCCAGTTTCATGGTTTCAGCATATTAGTTTTGGTTGTGCACCATGTTTGAAATGATCTGAAAGAAGGGAGGTAGGAACTCCGGCAAGCGTTCATATACAGATACTGGCACTTGTGTTCATGCATAGAAAACTATGTGTATTCAGGATTGTTTGTTTGATTACAAAAAGTCGGGTTTGTATCATGCAAACCGGTTCACTTGATGTTCTTGTGTATGATACGGAGTACTTTCCAAACCAATTAGGAAGCCGTCCAAAACTCTTACTCCTAAGTTAATCCTGTAATTCATGCATGAAGCCTTAAGATAATCAGCTGTCGATGGTTCGTGCCTGGGTAGTCGTCACTCGCGCAGGGACTAGCAATTTCTTGTTTGTCAGTCCGACAACAACTTATGCGGGTGTTTGCTAGGAAGTGAGTGAAGGACTTGTGGGCCTCTCATCAGAGTTAAAAAGTACGGCGGCTAAGGAAACGTCTGGTTCAAGAACTTGTATATACATAGTTTGAGTCTGTCAGCCTGTGTGGAACAACGAAATGCGCATGTCATTGGTGACGACGGGCTAACGGCCGAGGGTGCTACGGGTTAAAATGTCATGTGTGTGACTGGCTGCACACACAAGGATGCCGTCCCAGAAATCAATGGTGCCTGAAAAAACAAAAACCATCTGTTTGAGAAAAGAGACGAGGAAGAAGAATTGATAGTCCACTTGGCCAGTATAAACCCGGTGGTCCGTCATACGCGCCTCCTGCTGCACGAGCTAGCACAAGACGCATGTCTTCGACAATGGTACCGGTGCCTGAGGTGGCGCTGAGGCATGGCAACCCGAGGCCCATGCCGGCGACTATCAGAGACGCAGTGCTCGCGGCCGTGGAGATGGGCTTCCGCCACTTCGACACGGCTTCACTGTACGGGACGGAGCGGCCGCTAGGCGACGCCCTCACGGAGGCCGTGCGGCGCGGGCTCGTGGCGTCCCGGGAGGAGTTGTTCGTCACGTCCAAGCTCTGGTGCACGCAGTGTCAGCCGCAGCTCGTGCTCTCGTCCCTCCGCGAAAGCCTCCAGTAAGAAAGATACGGAGAGAGACGACGTAGATCAGTTAGTTTATAGCTACTCGCCTCGGTAATTTCATGATATTCATCGTCGTCACAGGAACCTCCAGCTGGAGTACATGGACCTGTACCTGATCCACTGGCCGGTCAGCCTCAAGCCCGGGCCGGCGGTGTTCCCGCTCAGGCCTTGTTCGGTTAGGCCCTCCCCCGCCGGAATTGGCGCCCAATCCCGGTCGATCCCCGTGGTTGTGTACCGACCGGGTTTCGTTCCCTGCTTGCTTGATAAACACACTAGCAAATTGCCCGTGCGTTGCTACAGGTGACTTCTCTTTTTTACGGGATGACACGTTGTTGATGGGATGGTGGTACCTAAACTTTGGGGTTTCACTTGAACTTAATCGGACATTTCGTGCGACAATGCAGATTAACGTTTGGAATGTGCACACCGTAATTTCAAATTGAATATGATTTTATAAATACCTAGTTACATTCGTGAAGCCAAGCTTCTTCATCAATCCATTCAAATTTTAGACAATATCATTTAAATTAAAATGGATTTATTTTCATTTTATATTGTAATTGTTTGGACATTCGAAAAGCATACAGAGCAGCAACAATAGATTAAAGTTATTGAAGCAAGATATAATTTTGACATTGCGGGGGACATACAGATCATCAACAGTAGATAATATGAGAGGAAAGCTAGCTAAAATTGGCACGTCCGGCAGCTGATCCTTGGCAGAGTACTTGGACTGGTTAGCGTAGATAGGAATTAGAGATGCAATCACAAAAGAGAAGCGATACACGTGCACATATGAGCGGCAGCAGGCCAGCAGCTTTCAGCAACAAAAGTCTCATCCTACGATCAGGAACTGATTATGCTAGATATCTCCTATCATATGATGAACTTCGGTCACAAGCTTAGCTCCTTCCCGAGCTTTCCATCCTGCCCCCTAGGCGAGGACATCAACCACCTGCTGCTTCGATCGGTGTCCCCGCGCTGTTGAACTCTGGGAGGCGGTCTCCCTGTCGGATATTCCTTCGCAGGTGGCCGATGTTCCGATGATTTGGAGCGAGCGTGCGGTACCCTAAGGCGACCATCTCCACCTCTGTTCTCTGGAACATCTCGAAGCGCCGGAACTCGCTCATTTTCGACCACTGACATGCCACTGCATGTTACGATCCGGCGTTGCACTGGAGACATTCCACTATGGTCCAATTGATGTCACTCGGCTCCTGTAAAAAACAAGCTTACTGCGTGATATACCACATGCGACCCCCCAGTCTATTCAGATTGTATCTAGCGATTTGCTGCTGCTCTAATCCTCCTCCCTCTGTCATTTGAACTCTTCCTCTGTGTACAAACTCCTGGTTATTATTGCAATGAAAAAGTGATCAGGCTGGCCTTGGCCCCCGGTTGTCATAGTTAAAAAAATAACTTCCATAGATTTTTGCACCGGAGGTACTACTATGATTTAGCACTATCTCCGTATGAAATCGCCATCATCCCAGATAATCTACAGAAGCCTGAAACAATATGGTTGATCCCTCGATATTAGGCGATGCGGGCAAGCAGCACAACACGGCGGCCGGTGCGGGCACGCTAGGCAGCGAGGACGGCAACACGGCTACACGCACGCATAGCGGCACTGGGAGGGCGCGCACGGGCATGGCGTTGGTGGCAAGGTGCAGCCTGCCGACAATGGAGGTATAGGGCCGCGACAGTTGACTGGGCAGCAGGACTAAGCGCGGCGGCGGCGGCCCCTGAACGAGCGGATTAGGACTTAGGAGTAGGGCGGAGGCAGGAGGGTCGGCGGCGACTTCTCGCCACGGAACACCAATATCGGAGAACGCTCCCGCAGCACGGTACTTGTACGTCTCTAGCGACCCATACGATGCAGCCGAGTCCGGCACGGATCAACCTGAGCTGTTGTTGCCGTATATTCCAAAAGTGTGGCCGGAAGTTACACACGAAACGATGAGTGAGGCGACCGAAAGGGAGGCACTCGGGACGAGTCCCGTGGCGCCTACGGGGAGATCCGCGGGCCCTCCTAAGTTAATCAAGGAAGACCTTGAGGATGGCGAGATCGACGAACGCATCTCCCTCGACAGATCGGCTGGATCTCATCGTGTTGGGGGCCATTTTTGGGCCCTTAATGATCTGGATTCGAATAGTTTGGATGAACAAGATGACGTGGGGGATCAGGTGTGTGATTCCTATTTTCTTCAATGTAAGACCCCCCGATTCCGTAGTGGATTCTGCCTTGCCTTCTCGCAGGAGCAAGATCGACAGGAAAATTGAGAAACGTAGACGGCAAAGATCATGCGCGCTCGAATGTCTTTCACCGATCTCATCGAGTTCATCCACGACAGTGAAGAAACGATCTGCTAAGGTATTCAAACTCCCACCTTCCCCCCCTTCCATTTTTTCGATCGACGAATCAGCCTTCCCGTGGGTGGAAGTGCGCCGTCGGCGAGGATCGGCTACGATCACGGATTCGAATTCAAAACGGATGAGCCTCAACGGTGTTCAGAGCCCCTGTGGGCCTGCCACGCGTCCGGACCCGATCCACGAGAAGTCTAGCCGCATGGGCCATGCAAATCTCGGTCGGACGTGTACTCGATCGAAAGTACCGTATGTAAACAGACTACGGTAGCTGCAAGGGTTCGCTTGGAATCGTTCAGCCGCCGCAGGGTTTTCTCGGTGCACTCGTATGGCGAACAGAGGTGGAGGGAGGGCTGGCGATTATGCTGCTGCTGGCCGTGGAGATCTGCAACCACGGGTTTTCGAGACTGGGGAGTCTAGCGGGGCTGCTGATCGGGCTGCGCAGCCGGTCGTGGCAGCTGCTGGTCAGGCGCCGATGGCGGCGGGACAAGCGCCGGTTCTGGGTACTGCCGCTGGGCAAGGCCAAGCTGTATTTGCGTTCAACGCTGGGCGTGGCCAAAATCAATTCAGGGGTGCTCATCACCATGGAGGCTTTAGGGGAAGACATCGGTACAAAAACCAGGGTCGTGGCTCGCTCGGTAGAGGTCGTGGTGGCTACCAGGGGTATCATCAATATCCGCGACAAGGCAATGCAAGGTACCTGCCTGTTTGTACGGTGCAGGTAGCTAGAGGTGGATAGCAGCAATCTATGCAGCAGCAGGGGCATGCGGTGGGGGCTCAACAAGTTGGGGGCAGGTACTGCTGATGTACCTGTTCGTGCAGAACAACGAGTCATGGCTGAGCAAGTGGCGGTGGCTGTGGCGGGGACTACACCAAAAAAGAAAAAAAAGTGGACAAGATGAATTGCTTTCGATGCGGTGTTGCTGGACACCTTCTGAATGACTGTCCGACGCCAGTTTGTGATATCTGTCAGTCGGTGGATCATATCACCAACAATTGTCCTATTCATTTGGCGCCAAACCGCACCTGATCATGTATGGCTATTCTCATGACGAATTGACGTTCTTTGGTATGCCATTGTCAGATCACTACAAGCCCAAGGTGGTGAATGTGAAGATGGCCTCCATTGTGGTTTCGAAGGGAGAGATGTCTATCCCCCAGATTATTACTCAGCTACAGAGATTAGTTCCCACTGAAAATTACATTTGGCATGTATCTCAGGAGGGGCAGAATGTGTTTAAAGTTCAATTCACATCGAAATTGAACTTGGATAGGCTGAAAGTGTTCGGAGCATATAGGGTTCCTAGGAGCACTTGTGAGATGGTGTTTGATTCTTGGACACAGAAGATTGAGCCTTTAGAAACACTGCCGGAGTTTTGGGTTCGAGTTTCGGGTATCCCAGAAGATCGCTTGGGAGATTTCTTGGCTCTTTGGTCTGTGGGATTTCTGCTTGGGAAAACATCAAAAATTGATATGGTTTTTACCCGGAAGCATGGTGTGCTTCGTATTAGGGTGGGCTTCCTTGACTACACTAAGATCCCTCAGAGCTACCCTCTCTTCATAAAAGACGGGATATATGATCTCTCTTTCGAGGTAGAGGGGGAAGGCAAGTCGGTGGACGGGGATTTATTGATGGCAGAACCAAATGGTGAAGATGATGGAGATGATGACACTCTGGATGACTTTACTGATGCTCTAGCTAACACTTCTCTCAATAATCCTACTGGAAACACTAGTGATACCAAGGCGGATGAACAAATGATGGACACACAGCACACCACTGCTAATGGGCCGAGTGGCTCGAATGTTCAGAGGACGGGTGTGATCTTTTCTCCGTTGGTTCTGAAGTCAATGGAGCATACGAGGAGGGAGTTGTAGGCTATCTTCAGTCCAGTTCATGATTCGGTGGTGCATGGGCATGATCATCAACATGTGCATTCTCTGCCGGAGGAGGCTGCTGTGGCGCAGCACACTCCTCTGCCGCAAAACTGCAGCAATTTCCTCTGCCGCGGGTGCCGTCTGGGGGTTTTTCTGCTGAAAACGCTCTGCCGTTTGCGCGTTTTGCGGCTGAAATCGCTGCCGGGCAGCGCACGTAGGCTGGTTCTCTGCCGCAACCTACTACCGACCAGGTGCGGCGTGCCGTCACTCTACCGTGGGAGCAACGTAGGGAGAAGGTAGCAGGGGGTATGAGGAGTGTTTCGTCGGCGGCCCAGCTTGTCTGTACTAAAGGAGGACCTATCGGCTAAGGGGGTTTCGACCGTGGAGGGGCAGTATGCGTGTCGGGTGGCTTCACTGGGCACTACACGGACGCTACCCAAGGCGTCTTTGCAGCAGGATATTGTTCTCGAGAGGCAGAAGGTGGCGATGGGCGCTGATGGTGTGAACCAGGGCATGGTTGCACACGGTGGTGGGCCTTCTACTCCACGTTTAAACTCTCATGTTGATGGGGGTTTTGGTGCTGCTTCTGTGTCTACACCGAATGCCAAAAATGGACGGCCTTCTAAGGAGGAGGTGGTGGCGTTTGGGGGAGTTCCGGAGCCAGGGAGTGCGGGGCTGCGAGCTAGTGCACGGCTGCGTGCACTGCCAGAGCCGACACGCCTATCTCGGAGAGAGCTGCACGGCTGCGTGCACTGCCAGAGCCGACACGCCTATCTCGGAGAGAGCTGCACGGCTTGCGGCTAAACGCGACATCGACTTTTCAGGTACACCATTAAGATCTTTTACCCGTATGTCTGATGATCATATTGTTGATTTTGCATCTAGGATAGGGGTCTCTTTTGGTAATAATGCACCTGAAGTTAATTCTGTTGTTAATGCTATTAAGAATTTAGAAACCTCGAGGCAACCGGTTTTTCTAGAAAACGATCTTAAAACAAACAATTCCACGGATGCTAATGAATTAGTCCAACGGATATCATCATCACTGGATGAAGATGTTCATGCTGTTGAGGAAGAGGGCTTGGGAGATTCGGTGAATCTATCTCAATGTGTGAAAGTCACGCAATCCCGTAGAAAGAAGAAAAGTGGGTCCTCTAAACCGAAAAGAAGAAGTAGTAGGTTGAAATCTCTAGTTAAAAAAATTAATAATGAAAGGAGCCTTTTGGAACACGGATGGTTTCGGTGACCCAGCAAAGCACTTAGTTGTTAATGAGATGGTTAGAGAGTTGAATCTCGATTTTGTTGCTATTTTTGAAACTGGCAGGTCTAGTTTCGAGCAACGACTACTATCTCATCTTTCGGGGGGTCGGGATTTCTATTGGTACTGCTTACCACCTCATGGGAGGTCGGGAGGATTATAGCTGGTTTTAATAATGATATGATTACTGTTCAGACGGTTGTAGCGGGTGAATTCTCCGTTAAATTTCATCTGCGCTCAAAGGGCGATGGTTTCCTTTGGACGTTAGTAGTGGTTTATGGCGCTTCTCAACATGATAAAAAACCCGTGTTTTTGTCGGAATTAGTACGCATTTGTGATAATGAGACTCGACCTATTCTGGTAGGTGGAGATTTCAATATTATGAGGAGACCTAATGAGAAGAGTAATCATAATTTTAATACACATTAGCCATCGATATTTAATGCAATTATTGATAGTTTGGATCTCAAGGAGTTAGAGATGTCGGGGAGGCAGTACACTTGGGTTAGTAGATGAGAGAATACTACTTTTGAGAAGTTAGATCGGATACTAGCAAGTGTAGAGTGGGAACAGAAATTTCCTCTGGTCACTGTTCAGGCATTGGCAAGAACAGGACCAGACCATGTGCCCTTGTTGGTGGACTCTGGTTGTTCGTCCCACAATTGGAATAAATCTACTTTTTCGTTTGAGTTGTCATGGCTGCGATAAGAGGGGTTTTATGATATGGTTAAAGCGGAGTGGATGACTCCGCAAATGGATGACTCTCCGATTGAGATCTGGCAAAACAAGATTAGACATTTACGTAGTTTTTTACGGGGATGGGCCAAAAATTTGAGTGGGGAGTATAAAATCTTAAAGGAAAAACTCATCCTCTTGATTAATGAGTTACACATTAAAGCCGAGACTATGTCCCTTTTTGATGATGAAAGGAATTCAAAAAGAGAAGCTGATTTATATCTAGCTAAACTTAGACGTGACGAGGAGTCCAAGTGGGCTCAACGTGCTAAGATGAAACATATTCAAGAGGGAGGTGATAACACTCGATACTTTCACCTTATGGCTAATGGAAAACATAGAAAGAGAAAAATATTTCAGTTAGAACAAGACGAGGGGACTATTGTCGGACAACAAAACCTAAAGGTTTTTATTTCGGAATACTACAAGAAATTGTTTGGGACATCAGAGGAAACAACTATTAAACTTGATGAAGGTAGCATTGCTGATCTACCTCAAGTATCTGTTGAGGAAAACACAATTCTGACAGCTCCTTTTTTGGAAGAGGAGGTTTTAGAGGCCATAACGCAAATGGAACTCAACAAAGCACCGAGACCATATGGGTTCCCGGCTGAGTTCTATAAGAGATTTTGGGATGTGATCAAGGTTGATCTGATGTCCTTGTTTGCTCAGTTACATGCTGCGGGGTTGCAACTTTATAAGTTGAATTTTGGGGTGATTACCCTCTTACCTAAGAAGGAAGACGCAGCGAGAATTGAGCAGTACAAACCCATTTGTCTTCTTAATGTGAGTTTCAAAAATTTTACTAAGGTAGGGACTAATAGAGTCACTGCGATTGCGCAACGTATCATTCGACCCACTCAATCTACGTTTCTACCTGGTAGAAACATTTTGGAGGGGGTTGTGGTTCTACACGAAACAATTCACGAACTTAAAACTAAGAAAATGAATGGGGTGTTGCTTAAGATTGATTTTGAGAAGGCTTATGACAAGGTTAGTATGTCATTCTTACGACAAACTCTGAGAATGAAAGGATTTTCACCGGAGTGGTGTGACTGGGTAGCGAGATTCGTTCAGGGAGGGAGTGTGGGCATCAGGGTGAATGATGATATTGGTCATTATTTTCAAACACTCAAAGGATTAAGGCAGGGGGATCCCTTATCTCCAATTCTTTTTAACCTCGTAGCTGATATGCTAGCAGTCCTTATTGCAAGGGCAAAAGAGGATGGTAGTGGTGGGAGTTTAGTACCTCATCTAGTTGAAGGTGGGGTATCCGTACTACAATATGCTGATGACACAATTCTTTTCCTTGAACATGATCTAGATAAAGCGGTGAATATGAAACTAATCATTTCTATCTTTGAAGAAATCTCTGGTTTAAAATTTAATTTTTATAAGAGTGAGATTTTTTGCTTTGGGGCTGCTGTTGACAAGCAGGATGAGTACCGTCACATTTTTGGTTGTGATGTGGGACAAATACCTTTTAAGTACCTTGGCATACCTATTTATTATAGAAAACTTCTTAATAAAGAATGGCATCCAATTGAGGATCGTTTTGAACAGAAGTTGAGTATTTGGATCGGTAAATTGCTGTCGTATGGAGATAGGCTCGTGCTTATTAATTCGGTTTTGTCTAGATTGCCCATGTTTTTCCTCTCATTTTTTGAGCTACCCATTGGGGTACGGAAAAAAACTGGATTTCTTTAGATCTCGCTTTTTTTGGCAAAGCGATCAGAAGAAGAAAAAATATCGTTTAACTCGGTGGACCATTATTTGTCGACCTAAAGACCAAGGTGGTATGGGGATTGAGGTACTTGAAATAAAAAACAAATGCCTACTAAGAAAGTGGCTCTATAAACTCCTAACTGAGGAGGGGGTATGGCATGAGTTATTACATAATAAATATATTAGAGATACACCGTTGCAGCAAGTTGAAGCTAAACCCACGGACTCACCCTTTTGGAAAGGGTTAATGCAGATGAAAGGGGAGTTCTTCGAACGGGTACAGTACACGTTGGGAGGATGTTTGGTTAGGGGAGACAGCGTTAGCCACCCAATATCCTTCTCTTTATAATGTCGTGAGACATAGAAATGTTCTGGTATCACATGTACTTTAGAATGATCATCCTAACATACAGTTTCGGAGAGCGTTGACTGGAGATAAATGGGACGCATGGTTGCATTTGGTTGAACACTTAATGAGCATTTCTAATTCTAATAACCCAGATTCTTTTAAATGGAAGTTGACAACATCTGGTGTTTTCTCGGTAAAGTCCTATTATGAGGATTTAATGAATGGAAACACCAGATTTCTGCGCAAATATATATGGAAAATTAAAGTTCCACTTAAGATCAAAATATGCATGTGGTTCCTTTATCGTAAGAAATTGTTGACAAAAGATAATCTGGCTAAAAGGAGTTGGACGGGATGCTCTAAATGTGTCTTTTGTGGTGATTCGGAAACTGTTGAACACTTATTCGTTACATGTGATTTTGCAAAAAATATTTGGCGCTTAATTCATTTCACATTTAGTATTACTAGGTAATTGCCCGTGCGTTGCAACGAAGGTATACAATATTGTATTGTTTCCACACTAATTGTGGCAAACATGTAATTTACTCCCATGGTCTAGCAATCATTGCCTAGTGTTGAGAAAATCCATAATACTATTTCATAACATGAATTTTTGAGTAAAGGCTTTTGGTTACATCATAAAAATATCATCAGATATCTCCCTAACTCCCATGGTCCTAGAGAACACTATGTGTACCTGGACATGTGTAGGTTAGTCGTCTACTAAAAATCCTGCACAATATGCTTCTGAATTTTTGCAGCGAAGAAGTTGACTGGCAAATATACTATGGACTAATTTTTTGTATATATAAGAAATTATTGCGTGTACAACTATATTGCCAAAAAAATGAAATATAACGTGTTTGATCCACAAACAAAAACTACAATGAGATCCAGGAGCACGACTTAGGCTTAGTTTGGCAGCGAAGTATTTATAAAACTGAAGTATTCGAAAACTAAAGTATTCTTTTGCCTAGCAAATCAACACTTCAGTTTTGAAAAAAGAGGTCCGACCCACTTTCTCATATACTTCAAAAATAATGTAGTTTCCTCAATATTGAAGTATATATAAAGCTACAACCAAACACCTCAAAGTAACACAACTTGATATAGGGTGTAATTTCTGCTTGCTGCACTTAAGCCGTAACACAACTTGATATAGGGTGTAATTTCTGCTTGCTGCACTTAAGCCGTAGCTGCTGCACCCGCAGATCGTGGGTATGTGGGTGCTGAATTACGTCCAGGCAAAGAGGAAAACTGCTATTGAAGAATCGACCATGGCAGAGGGCAACGTCTGATATGTTGAGAAAAACACTGATCATTCAGAATTTCTGATACCTACGCAATTTTATTAAAAGGATTCTGCTGGCAATGGCACCAAAATTAAAATACGGACAACTCAAATACCTTCTTAGTCACTTCTCTTCCTCAAATACCTTCAGGCCTCACGAACTGTTCAAAAAGATTCAGCAACCAACCGTGCTTCACTGCGAGCTCTGACCGCATGAACTCGAGTGTTGCCACGTGGATTCTTCTGGCAGCAAGAGATGATAGATGGATCAATGCACTACCTGTTCCCTAACGGAAATCTTAACACAAAGCCGTTCTCCAATCCATCTTCTTTCGTGTGTGAAAAAGTCTACTGAAGCTGTAGTGCCAAACGGTCAAGACGGCGACACAACAAACTGCGGCCTCGCTTGTTTGAACGAGAAGGAAGTGTTGTTGATTCTCCTGTACTCCAGAACGACAGATGCGGTGGCTTATGGGACGTTTGCCAGATCCCCTCAACCATAAATTGACGTCGGTCAAGACAGACCGCGACATGGTAGAAAAAATATCCACAGATTAAACTCGTCATCAGACAACAGCTGAGAGAAGTTCATGCCCAGGAGATGGCATAGGAGTCCACGCACCTGACGCGGCGGCGGAGGCCACGCTCCCTCCTCGACCAAGAGATCGGCCGCGGTTGCGGCGTGCCATGGTGGGCCGCCGCGCCAGAGGATGGAGGGGACGCTTGAGGCAGGGAGGAGAGGGTGCGTCCTGGTGAGATCGAGGAAGTACTGCAGGAGTGGGGAGGCGCCTACACATGGGAGAACGAATCATGTCCACTGTCCTTGCGTATCATGCCATCGCCACCCTCAAGCGCCGCCGCCGTACCTCGCCGTGAGCCTCCGCCGCCTGCATGTCGATCCTCAGGCCACCACCTCCCTCGCGTCCTCAGGCTGATGCCAACGTGCTGCGCCCTGGAGTCGTCCTTGTGCTTACCCCGCTGGACGTCTCCTTCCTCGTGACCAACGGCATCACGGGTGCATGGGACTGGTTCCTCTTCTCCTTTCTCTCACGGACGGAAGGGGGTCGGGTTCCATGGAGGACGGTGGAAAACTACACCGATAAGGAAGCCATGGGTACAGAGGCGACGACGCAATGGTCGTTGGTCGAGGAAAAGGGGAGACGCTGGCGGTCGTGGCAGCGAGATTGGGCCGAAAACATCTTCTTTTACGTTAGCTAATTTTACGTTAATCACGGGCGTGGGAGGAGTTGCGACGAAACGGGAGGGGTAGTTGGACGAAGCACTTCACTTCACGGACGACAGAACAAATTGTTCTTTTTAGATAGTAGACTCCACCGTTATCGATTAACAATCTGTTTAGGGGTTGGTTAAATGGTGTTGACAGGAATACTAAAACTAGTATACGCATTGGAGTGTGTGCTTTCCTTTGGGCAATTTGGAATTGCAGGAATGATGTTATTTTTAACAAGATGGAACCTGGTCATTTTTTGCAGGTAATACACAGAGCCACTCGCTCGATCCACATGTGGTCGCTCCTATCACCGGACGAGCTGCGTGGACGCTTGGATACAGGATGTGCACGATTGATGGCGGTCGTGCGGGCTATCTTCAGTCAGTGTAGGTGGCTACACACTAGGAGGATACAGTATGTGTAGACTCTGACGTTTTCTAGTGGCTGCTGTTGGGAGTCACATTGCAGTCTATTTGTTTTGTACTACGATGGATTAATCTGTGATGATGGATATTTATTATTAATAAATAAGCTGTGTGCATCCACTGGATACAGAGGTTGGGTTTTCCGTTTCAAAAAAAAATGGAGGCTTCGTGTTTAGGTTGGAGCCCCTGGTGCGTTGAGGACCAGACCCTACGTTTTTTTTGGCACACCCGCTTTAGCATATTAGGAAACGAAACAATCGGTGAGGAAAACACACGCGACGAAACCACTACGTACATACCATTGACCTACCATTGACGCAGATACCGGCCCCGATCTAACTGCAGCTCGATCGGAGGTCCCTCTTCAATCGAATCTTCCATATCCTCAGCCGGCACACAATGTTACGATCCTTCCTCGCCCGTCTTGGCCCCATCCGGCAGCCCCACGCAAGGTCATACTGCAACGGCACTGCTGGGAGGAGGCTGGAGGCCGACACTTCCCGGCCCCAAGCATTTGTACGTGGCGCTGGATGACTCCAACGGCCATGCTCTCTACAAGCTCGACGTGGCTGACCTGGCCGGCGACGACTCGGACATGGAAACCGATGTGGCCACCGGCGGCGCGGAGGAGCCGCAGGCCCTCCCCGCGCCAGTTCTTCTCCTATCTTTCCATTCCTATGGTGCAACTGCAAACTTCAATGCCCTAGGCAGCACAATCGTCGTCACCACCGGTTCGAGATCCTACGACGAAAGAGAAAACAGCCAAGCACTGACCCTCGTCTATGACACCAAGACGGTGAAGCAGGACGTTACACGCAATAGCAAAAGAACGATGAAATTAAACAAGATCGAACCAACGGGGACACGAGATTTTAACGTGGAAAACCCTTCCAATAAGGAAGAGAAAAAACCACGGGCGCCAGCCAGCAAAACTTCACTATTATCGGGTGAGGTTACAAACGCACCGGTATTTACAATGTGTGGCTTATCCCGTGCGGCGGTTTACAAGAGGTATATAAAGGCGGTCCTGACCTAACTAGGTCGGTAACTGTGAAACCAACTCCAGCTCGGTATCAACTCGTACCGTGCAGTCCACGTTTGTGCGGGGCGACCAAGGGGATCGCAGTCTGCGGTTCATCGCCGTAGTCGATATTGATGCCGGTTTTGCACTGATTTTCACCGATCGGTGGAGGATCGTGATATCTAGCTTTGTTTGGGGCAGCTAATTGAATCTAACCCATGAATTGTAAAATTTCGAAATTGTGTAAAATCAAATTTAAAGGAAACGATCTGATCTTTGATCCAGACTGGGTGCTAGCCATGAGAAGAGAACTCCGTGCGAGCGGCGCGCTGGGGAAGTGTTTGTTACGCCCAATAGCAAATCAACGATGAAATTAAGCAAGATCGAACCAATGGGGACACGAGATTTTAACGTGGAAAACCCTTGCAACAAGGAAGAGAAAAAACCACGGGCGCGAGCCAGCAATACTTCGGTGAGGTTACAAACGCGTCGGGATTTACAATGTGTGGCTTATCCCGTGCGCCGGCTTACAAGAGGTATATAAAGGCGGACCTGACCTAACTAGGTCAGTAACTGTGAATCCAACTCCAACTCGGTAACAACTTGTACCGTGCAGTCCACGTTTGTGCAGGGCGAGTGTTGGGCCAACTTCAGACTTTATTGCGCCTACGGCTCCACTCGTCAGAAGTTCGGCCTTTATCAGTATATACGAATATGAATTTGGATCACATCAAAATAACACTCCACCTTGAGACAAATTCCCTCTTGTAGAATGAATGAGAATCTTCACATGAAACACACAAAGAAAAACACCTTCGGCGTCAAATAGCCTCTTGGGCTAAGCAGTGATACCAACTAAGCTTGAGCAAAGCTCAAACTTAGCAATAGGAACTGACTTTGTCATCATACCAGCAGGATTATCATGAGTACTAATCTTGCATACCTTCAGCTTACCTCGTGCAACAACATCACGCACATAATGGTACTTGACATCAATGTACTTTGTTCTCTCATGGAACATCTGATCCTTAGTAAGGTAAAAAACACTCTGACTGTCACAAAATAGGTTAATGCAAGTATCATCTCCACAAAGCTCAGTAAATAGACCTTTCAACCAAACTGACTCTTTGCATGCTTCAGCAATAGCCATATATTCAACCTCAGTAGTAGATTGTGCAACAACACGCTACAAGGTAGCCTTCCAGCTAACGACACATCCACTAATTGTAAACACATAACCTGTGAGGGATCTCCTCTTATCCAAGTCGGCAGCAAAATCTGAATCCACATAGCCTGCGAGTCCCTCACCAGTCTTGCCAAACTTCAATAAAGCTTTGGATGTGCCGCGAAGTGTAACATCCCAAGTATGAAAATATCCCTTAGAATGTTTGATTTCATGTTTAATCAAAGTATTGCATCATGTCATCATGTTTAATTATTTGTTTGCATTTGTTTACTATTTGTTTTGCATCTGTTTTATCTTGTTTTCATAATGAAACTCAAACAAATTCAAATGGTTATTTCATACTTGCTCTGTTACAACATTTGGAATAAAAATCACAAATGAAAACAACCAATTTGTTCCGTTTTATTCCATGTTGATCACTCATTAATTTGTTGGTTTTAATCAAACAAGTAATTCAATCAACTAATTCTAAATCACTTTCAAATTCAAACCAACTCTTCAAATCAGTACCCATTTTGAATCTATGACATTCACCAAACAATTATAATCATTGATCACATTAAATAATAGGGGTCACCCTATTAAAATGCTTTGTTTTCATTAATGTTTAATTAATATCAAAATTCTTTCAAATTTAGTTTATTTTCCAAACAGCACAAAACTTTAAATATTTTTGAAGTTCAAACTTGATAATTGGTGGTATTTAACACAATGAGTTCACCCTAATTTTCCTAGAATTTTTGCTAACCTAAAAGCCCCCCTTTTTCTTCCATTTTTGTTTCAGCAAAAAAAAAAATGAAACAGAAAAAATAAAAGGAGAAAAACCTGCCCGCGCGACACCTAACCAGCCCATACCCAGCTAAACCCATCCTAGCGCGCAGCCCAGCCCGCTAAGCGCGCGCGTACCGCTTCGAATCGCGTGCAATCGTTCTGTCCCAAGTACGGCCGCTCATCGGAGCAGGCCACGTCGCCGTACGGCGGCGCCCGACGGCCAGGAGCCACCCGCGGGCGCTATAAGACCCCCACGGAACCCTAGGGCGCAGCACCTAACCCTAGGCTCCTGTCTCCCCCTCGAATCCGCCGCCACCTCTTCCTCCCTCGCCGGAATTCCTTCTGTACCCACCTCGCCGTAGCCTCCTCTCTGAATCCGAGCACACCACCGTCGCCATGGACACGCACGCCCCCACCTAAGTGCTGGAACCGCATCGCCACCAACTCCTCTTCCGTTTGGACACCTGAGCGGAGCCGGAGATCCTCGGTAGCCGCGCCGCCGTCCACGCCGTCGTCGCCTCACCGTCGAGCTCGCCCCTCTGCTTCCCTCTGCAACCGCGGTGAGCAGCCACCAAGATCCCCTCCTCCTCTCTGCCTCTTGCTCGCAGCACTGCCACTCATCCGTGCACACGTCCACGCATCAGTACACACCAGCCACCGCACGGCACCACCACTCGCCGCCGGTGACCTCTCCTCTGACGAAGTTTCAGTCGTTGGTTTTCGTCAGTTAAGTTCAGATCCACGATAGTAACGTTATCCTCCTTGAGCACGGTTAACTGACAACAAACACGCACAGCCCATCTGGTTCAGTAACACGCGCAGCAAGCGAGAGGTGCAGGGTTCGAGCCCCTGCCCTCGCGGGATTTTTCCCCCAACTTTTTCCACGCCACGCTGACAGGGAGGGCCCCCTGTCAGCCGCACAGTGGCCACGCCAGCACAGTGAGCCCAAGGGCCCCCCTGGCAGTGTCTGGGTGGGTTACTCTGTGCGTATAAAACGTTTTTAAACATTTCTGTAATCAAAAACTAGTCCTCTATTTTAACAGATTGGTCCCTGGTTTTTAAAAACCCCATAACTTTAGTTTTATTAATCCAATAACAGAAAATAAAATATGTGGGCTAATCTAAATTTAATTGTATACCTATTGGTATTATTTGTTTCCTGTTTTGAAATTTCAAAATGCAATTCAAATAATTCAAATGCAATTTGCTAAATTCAATAACTAATTCATTATTAATCCAATAAATGCAAATAAAATATGTTTTCCATACCATTTTGAATAACCTATTCAAATATAAATTTTGTTTCATGGTTTGAATAATTTAAATTGCCTAAATAATTTAATACTTGTTTAATTCATTTGAATTTGATAAAATCATAACTTGCTCAAAATAAAATATTTTTGAACATGCAAAATATGTTTTCAAACCATCAAAGTGTGAACTTTTCAAATATGAGTTTGAAATTATGTTTTGAATAAATAAAAATTCAAATAATATTCAAACTTGTTTCAAATTCAATTAAAACTTGTTTAATATTGTTTAAGTCATAATAAATCCATCCTAACTCCTATTTCAAAATTTGAAACATGTAATCCAACTAAAATTTGATGTTCTTTTCAAATATAAATTTTGTTAATTGTTTTGCACACTTTAATTTGATGAAAACAACAATTGTTTGTGTGACATATTTAAGTAACCCAAAATTTCTAAACTTAATAAATGATTTCCAAAACTTGTTAAATCCTTTTATCACTTGCATCTATTGTTGTTATTTGTTGTTATTTTGTTGTTACCATCATGCATGCATCATGCTAACAACTTTCAAATAATAATTAATTGTAAATCATTTGTTTCCACTTAATTCATGGACCCTTTCCCATATGCAACTCAAAATTGCATAGGGGTCCATCTTAATTGTGTTACCATGTCACTTAGTTTATTTTGATGCATCTATTAAATTGACATGCATCATCCCATGGTTGTGCACTATGCCATGATAATGATTGTTTATATTTCTGCCTTGTTTGTTTGCTTCTTCTCGAATAGACGACGACGTTGAGACAGACGATCTTTACAGCACCCCTTCTGAGGATCTAGCTCAGTACCCGGCTGCTGAGTTTGCAGGCAAGTTATCACTCACATGAACCATTGTGTTCCTTTCAACATTGGTTACCGATACTTTCCGTTGTCTATTTCTGCTAGCCTTAGTGGTAGTTGTTTCTGTTACGGACCTATCACATGAATCCCTTAACCCTGATATTGCCTCACCACCACTCCTACAACCCTATTGTTTGAGCCAGTGTCCTACTAGCATGCTTAGGTTGTTTTGCTCGAGTCTGTTACCCGTTACTTTCAGTTACTATATTTTATTATGTTCTGGGGGCTCGATGTTTAATCAATCAATCAATCATGCTAATGGTATTGTTAAAATAATAATTTGATGATAAGGCACCGGCAGGAGGCCCTGTGTGGTTTTGAGGCCTGCTAGTGTCGACCCTAATAGGAAAAGGGTCTTGTCTACTGATCCATGATGAGCGCACTACCCGCATGTGGGAAGCGAGTATGGGCGCCCCCTCAATTTGATTCGATTCGCATCTCGTCCAAATCATCTCATTTAGTTCGTGTTTTCCATTTGCCGCATGCATGTTTTTGCGAGCCCAGCGCAGGGTGGAACTTTTGTAGTCGGCATATAGGGGGACACGTTCTTAGAGTGCTATGAGGGTCCATTTTCTTCTGGGCTCAATTAGCCGTGCGCCCAAGGTGCTTTGGGCTTGATGCGAAGAAGAGTTGAGTTGTGTTGAGTGCCCCGCTTGGTGGGAGGCATCCCATCTGGCGGGTTATTCATACGTGTACGGCCAAATTGGTGCAACCCTGCAGGGATAATCTTCTCGAGAAGCCGTGTTTTCCGCGGTTATGGTTAACTTGGTGAAAGTACTGGCTAACAAGTACTCAGGACAACTTAAACCTAATGATTCACAATCTCACACCCCATGATTAACAACTTGACTAGTAATAGGATTATTGTCACAATAACTTGATTCATCTTTAAGCCAACTGTGTGAGTTATCCTCGGATTGCTTCTTCGGATAAGGGGCGAGATCCAGGATGGGTTTGTTTGAAGTTATCTTTCAGTTGGTTACAATACTCGATCTTATCTCCTTTCTGTTAGCTGGAAGTGATAGAATCTCTGTAGTGGGTTAGCGCAGCTAGTTGCAGCATCTTTTATATCCCCTTCCCTCCGTTGAACCCAAGGCATCTGTACTTGGTGTTGACGGGTTACACTTTGGTGAACTGTGAGTCTTGCTTGCCAGTACGTCTATGTACTGACCCCTTTGGGGCTGTGGTTTCCGCAGACTACGCTTACGAGGATCCAGGTGACGGCTACTACGTGGAGTTTGACGAGGCTGCTGACGAGTAGTTAGCGGACCCGGGAAGGATCCGAGACATCGTGGATGGGCTCCGTCTTTATTTTAGTTTCCGGCTTCTTAAGCCTATTTGGATTTGTCTGTACTCAGACCCTTTGAATGCTTCCGCTGATATGTAATGATGTTATGTTGGGACATGTATCCTCTGGATGATTGTATTTGCTATCTCTGCCCTAGTGAGGGCCAATTGCAACTTATTTCAATCTTTTGTGTCTTAGAGGCATGTTGTGTTATCCTTTTGTTCAAGCCGTTGACGTACCATGTGTGTATGGTATGAAGTACGTCAATGGTAGTGTCCTGATTTCTACGGGATAGTTTACATCGACGGTGAACAGTAGCGATGGGTTGTCACACATAAGTGTTGGCCTACTCGTAAGAGGACGCGGGTGCCGTTAAGCCCCGTAATCCCACCAGAATACTGTTCAGTTCGTGCGGTGAGTATCCTCTAGAAGTCCGGGTGCGACAAATGGTATCAGAGCTTGTCTGCCTGTAGGATCCCTTTTTACTGGTCGCAGTTGAGTCTAGAAACTATTTTGTAGCTATATAGGAAAAATGAAACGTGAGAGTAGGAATTCTGCCATTTTTCTTCTTTCCCCACCCACCCACCCTTTTTCTGGTAAGGAAGTGCAACATTGTTTTCTCTTGTCACCTAAACTTTCAAGTTAGGATTTCACGTGTTTTGGGTTCTCCGTAGTACCTCAGGAGTTTTTGGTCTCGTGTTTCCCGATGTTGCTTCAATATCCTGTTCTTTTCAACATCCTTTTCGTCCATTGAACCTTGTTGTTGCTTTCCACATCAGTTCTCTACCGGCGTCTAATCAAAACTTCCCCGATCATCTGCAGATGGATCTCAGGTTCTTCCCGCAGGTGGTTCGGATGACTCGTTGTGAGAGCACCGCCGGTTATCCGGAGATGCTGAGAGACATGGTCACCTATCTGGGGTTCCATTGGGCACCAGAGTACCAGGTCTACGAGCAGCAGCGAGAGTTTGACCAGACCTACTACCAGGCTATCGTCTACATTCTGTCAGATGATGGGATGAGCGTTGTCCACCGCTACGAGGCAGTAGGTTCCACAGTGGATATGGCCGTGCAACAGGCAGCTTACGTGAGTCTCACCGTCCTCCGTGCTGACTACTGGGGGTTTGACGATTCTATCTATCGCCACATCCCCCGTGGTTACATCACTTCAGCGGGAGCTCACTTCACCCTCTACGACAACCTGGATGTCTACGAGCATGATAACACCAGGCTGCACACCACCGCTCAGTTTGTGAGGCACAGTGACGTTGTTGCCACCACACTTTCTCAGGAGTTAGCCTCAGTCAGGGAGCAGCTCTATCTTGCTTTGACTCGTCTGGCTACGTACACCACAGACTTTGTTGGAGATGAGCGCTTTGCACGTTTCCATCAGACAGTTGGACGTAGTTTACCAGATGCTGGAGGTTACGAGCCGATCAGAGGTCCACTCCTCAACCTCGGAGCTGGTTACACTGGGATTCCACGCTTTGGAGCACAGGGAGACGACGCTTTCTACTTCACCACACCGAGAGTTGCTCTCAGAGCAGTCCCGATCTACGTGGATCGTCGTTCTACCTACTTCCGTGGGATTCCTCCTCACCGTATCTCTCGTCGTACTACTCACCGCCGTCCTGCGTGATGAGCATGGGAGTACCGATGTATCCATTCCTAGCTATGTTTAGTTATCCTTTGGCTTTCGAACCATGTATTGGTGTGTTGGATATTCTGATGTATTTGAACATGTGATGATGTACCTGTTGGTTATCTATTCATGCGTCGGAATAATCTATCTTTCGGTTACCAAGTCTATCCTTTTCTGTTGTTGTGCTAAAATGCATGTCTATTCAGGATGCCGCCAACAAGGAGCAACCCGCCTGAACCACCTCCGCTCACGGAGCTGTTGACTCAGATGACTCAGGTCGTGGCTCAGATGGCCCAGATCCAGGCTAACCAGCACAACAACCAGAATGCTCCGCGAGTCAGCATCAAGGAGTTTCTGAGTATGGGGCCGAGAGCTTTCGTGGCAACACGTGAGCCTCTGGATGCTGATGACTGGATCAGGGAGATGAACAGGGCTCTGGACATTGCTCACGTTGCTGAGGAGGATAAAGTCAAGTATGCCACCTACCTACTGAAGGGTCAGGCAGCTACCTGGTGGGAGAACTACCAGACCATGAGAGCTGGCTATCCTATCACCTGGGGATGTTTCAAGGATGCCTTCCTGAAGCACCACATCCCAGATGGTCTCATGGAAAGGATGCGTGAGGAATTTTGCTCTCTCAGGCAGGGCAAGCTGGACGTCATTGGCTACCAGAACGAGTTCAATCGTCTCGCTCGATACGCTGGTGATGAGGTATCCACTGAAGCCAAGAAGATGGCAAGGTTCCGCCGAGGTTTTAACCCGGAACTGAAGTACGCTCTCACCAACATCAGGTGCAAGGACTTCGAGGAGCTCGTGAACACCGCGCTCAATGAGGAGAATGGGCGCAAGGCGTTCGAAGAGTCCCGTAAGCACTCGCGTGAGGGTGGTTCCTCCTCCAACATGACCACCCCTCCGCAGAAGCGCCGCATCTGGGTGCCAAATGCTGCTGTTACTAGGGCTCCTTATGCCCAAGCTTCTCCAGGCTTTGCTCCCCGCCCACCCAACCCAGCTCAGATGCAGAGTCAGAGGGTTCCAATGGGGCAGCCAAGGCCAGGTCCTTCTCGTGTCGTCACTTGCTACAAGTGCAAGGATACTGGACACTATGCTGATAAGTGCACTCAGAGGCAGCTACCTCCACCTCCTCGCCCCAACACCAACCAGGCAATGGTTCGTGCTCCCCCGGCTAAAGCCTTCAACTCCAACAACAGGCCTGTCGGGAGGACCGCGAGGGTGAATCATATCAAGGCCGACAAAGCTGAGGAAGCTGCTGACGTCGTTCTCGGTATATTACCCGTAAACTCTTTTCCAGCTAAAGTGTTGTTTGATACCGGAGCATCGCATTCTTTTGTATCAAAGATTTTTGCAAAAGCATACAACCTAGTTCTGGTTCCGCTAAGCAATCAAATGACTGTTCACTCTCCGGGACCGCAAATGTTGACTTCCAAGATAAGCATGGACAATCAAATCCTAATTGGAGGTCGCATATTCCTTGCTTCACTCATGTTGCTGGGAAATTCTGACATTGATGTCATTCTGGGTATGGATTGGTTGAAGACCCACAAAGCTAAAATTGACTGTGCTCAAAAGTCAATAACTCTCTCTCACCCTTCAGGCCAGATAGTCTATTCTCCATATGGATCAAGTTCTGTTCAGCTGTTCAACCTCGATGCTAAACATCTTCCTGCAATTGAAAATGTTCCGGTGGTTTGTGAATTCCCTGACGTCTTTCCAGAAGAATTGCCAGGGATGCCTCCGGACAGAGCAGTTGAGTTCGTGATCGAGCTTGAGCCAGGTACTGCTCCAATCTCTAAGCATCCATACAAGATAGCTCCTCCTGAACTGAAATTGTTGAAGGAGCAAATCGATATGTACATGGAGAAAGGTTACATTCAGCCTAGTTCCTCCGCTTGGGGTTGCCAAACTCTGTTTGTTGCCAAGAAGGATCAAACAAAAAGACTCGTGGTTGACTATCGTCCTCTCAACGAGAAAACCATCAAGAACAAGTATCCAATTCCTCGTATCGATGATCTTTTTGATCAACTTGCTGGAGCCTCAATATTCTCAAAGTTGGACTTGAGGATGGGTTACCATCAGATAAAGATCAGAAAGGAAGATATTCCAAAAACAGCTTTCACCACTCGGTACGGTCTATATGAATACACCGTCATGTCCTTTGGTCTCACCAATGCACCGGCAACGTTCTCAAGACTCATGAATTCTGTCTTCCATGAATACCTCGACAAGTTCGTTGTGGTATATCTTGATGACATTCTAGTCTACTCAAAATCCGAGGAAGAGCATGGAGAACACCTTCGTCTCACTCTCATGAAACTTCGCGAGCATCGTCTGTATGCCAAGTTTTCCAAATGTGAGTTCTGGATTCCAGAAGTTGCATATCTTGGTCATATCATCTCTGCCAAAGGCATAGCCATTGATCCTGAAAAGGTTAAGGCAATTGTTGACTGGAAACCCCCTAAGACGGTGAAGCAAGTCAAGAGTTTTCTTGGCTTGGCTAGCTATTGCCGTCGTTTCGTCCAAAACTTTTCCAAGATTGCCAAACCTCTCACTGATCTCACAAAGAAGGACAAGAAGTTCGTTTGGTCTCCACAGTGTGATGAAAGTTTCAATCTCCTGAAGACTAAACTCACTTCCACACCTGTTCTGGTTGGTCCAGATACTACCAAACCTTTCCAGATATTCTGCGATGCATCTCTCCAAGGTCTAGGTGCAGTTCTTATGCAAGAACGTCAAGTTGTGGCTTATGCTTCACGTCAGTTGAACCCACATGAGCAAAACTATCCCACACATGATCTTGAACTTGCAGCAGTTGTGTTTGCCCTCAAGAAATGGAGACAATACTTGTTGGGTAACAAAACTGAAATCTTTTCCGATCATAAGAGTCTGAAATACATCTTCACTCAGCCAGATCTAAACCTCAGGCAAAGGAGATGGATTGAGAAGATTAAAGACTTTGATCTCACCATTTCTTACACTCCAGGCAAGGCTAATGTTATGGCCGATGCTCTCAGTCGCAAGTCATATTGCAATAATCTCATGATCATGGAAAGCCAACCTCCACTTCATGAAGAATTCCAGAAGCTGAACCTTGGTCTTGTTCCTCAAGGTTACCTTGCTAGCTTGACAGCCAGTCCAACTCTCGAGGACAAGATTCGTTCTGAACAACTTCGTGATACTGAAATCAAGAAGATTGTAGAGCACATCAAGGAAGGCAATGATAAATTCAAGTCCTTCTCAACTGATGACAAGGTAACTGTGTTCTTCGAAGGACGCATTGCAGTTCCTCAGATTCAAAGCCTCAAAGATGTCATTCTCAAGGAGGCTCATGAAACTCCTCTCTCCATCCACCCTGGAAGTACAAAGATGTACCAGGATCTCAAGACTCTGTATTGGTGGCCTGGCATGAAACGTGAAATTGCTCAATACGTTTCTGAATGCGACGTTTGTCAACGTGTTAAGGCAGTCCATCAGAAAACAGCCGGTCTACTCCAACCTCTGAAAATTCCTGAGTGGAAGTGGGACATGATTGAAATGGACTTCGTTACTGGGTTTCCAAAGTCCAAAAAGGGCAACGATGCAATCTTCGTTGTTATTGATCGTCTCACTAAAGTAGCTCACTTCTTTGCTGTCAAGGAAACTATCTCAGCTAGCCAGTTAGCAGAGCTCTACACAGCAAGGATCGTTCCTCTTCATGGTGTTCCATTGGAAATAAGCTCAGACCGTGGAAGTATCTTCACTTCTCATTTCTGGAAGAGTTTTCAAGATGCATTGGGCACCAAACTCCTGTTCAGCACAGCTTATCACCCTCAGTCTCAGGGGCAAGTCGAAAGAGTCAATCAGATTCTCGAGGATATGCTCAGAGCATGTGGTCTCTCCTTTGGCATGAAATGGGAGGATTGCCTTCCATATGCTGAATTCTCCTACAACAACAGCTACCAGGCAAGCCTAGGCATGGCACCATTTGAAGCACTGTATGGCCGCAGATGCAGGAGTCCAATCAATTGGTCTGGAGCTGGTGAACATTCACTCTTAGGCCCTGACATTGTTAAGGAAGCCGAGGAGAAAGTTCGTATCATTCGTGACAACCTCAGGATTGCTCAGTCTCGTCAGAAGAGCTATTATGATAGCAAGCATAGGGATAGGATCTATGCACCTGGTGACAAGGCATATCTCCGTGTAACTCCCCTCAGAGGCACTCATCGTTTTGGTGTGAAAGGAAAGCTGGCACCAAGATACATTGGTCCTTTCAACATACTCTCAAGGCGGGCAGAAAATGCTTATCGTCTTGAACTTCCAGAAAAACTATCCAAGGTGCACGATGTGTTCCACGTGTCCCAGCTCAAGAAGTGTTTCAAAGATCCAGATCGTGCAGTTGATCATGATTCCATTGAACTGCAAGATGATCTATCTTATGAGGAGCACCCTATTCGTATTCTCGATGAGACCGAGCGTAAGACTCGCAACAAGAGCACCAAGTTCTTGAAAGTGCACTGGTCGCATCATTCCGATAAAGAGGCAACGTGGGAGACCGAAGAGGATCTTCGCAAGAAGTATCCGGACCTTTTCACTTCTCAGTAAGGAATCTCGGGGCGCGATTCCTTCAAGGGGGGGCGTTTTGTAACATCCCAAGTATGAAAATATCCCTTAGAATGTTTGATTTCATGTTTAATCAAAGTATTGCATCATGTCATCATGTTTAATTATTTGTTTGCATTTGTTTACTATTTGTTTTGCATCTGTTTTATCTTGTTTTCATAATGAAACTCAAACAAATTCAAATGGTTATTTCATACTTGCTCTGTTACAACATTTGGAATAAAAATCACAAATGAAAACAACCAATTTGTTCCATTTTATTCCATGTTGATCACTCATTAATTTGTTGGTTTTAATCAAACAAGTAATTCAATCAATTAATTCTAAATCACTTTCAAATTCAAACCAACTCTTCAAATCAGTACCCATTTTGAATCTATGACATTCACCAAACAATTATAATCATTGATCACATTAAATAATAGGGGTCACCCTATTAAAATGCTTTGTTTTCATTAATGTTTAATTAATATCAAAATTCTTTCAAATTTAGTTTATTTTCCAAACAACACAAAACTTTAAATATTTTTGAAGTTCAAACTTGATAATTGGTGGTATTTCACCCTAATTTTCCTAGAATTTTTGCTAACCTAAAAGCCCCCCTTTTTCTTCCATTTTTGTTTCAGCAAAAAAAATAAATGAAACAGAAAAAATAAAAGGAGAAAAACCTGCCCGCGCGACACCTAACCAGCCCATACCCAGCTAAACCCATCCTAGCGCGCAGCCCAGCCCGCTAAGCGCGCGCGTACCGCTTCGAATCGCGTGCAATCGTTCTATCCCAAGTACGGCCGCTCATCGGAGCAGGCCACGTCGCCGTACGGCGGCGCCCGACGGCCAGGAGCCACCCGCGGGCGCTATAAGACCCCCACGGAACCCTAGGGCGCAGCACCTAACCCTAGGCTCCTGTCTCCCCCTCGAATCCGCCGCCACCTCTTCCTCCCTCGCCGGAATTCCTTCTGTACCCAGCTCGCCGTAGCCTCCTCTCTGAATCCGAGCACACCACCGTCGCCATGGACACGCACGCCCCCACCTAAGTGCTGGAACCGCATCGCCACCAACTCCTCTTCCGTTTGGACACCTGAGCGGAGCCGGAGATCCTCGGTAGCCGCGCCGCCGTCCACGCCGTCGTCGCCTCACCGTCGAGCTCGCCCCTCTGCTTCCCTCTGCAACCGCGGTGAGCAGCCACCAAGATCCCCTCCTCCTCTCTGCCTCTTGCTCGCAGCACTGCCACTCATCCGTGCACACGTCCACGCATCAGTACACACCAGCCACCGCACGGCACCACCACTCGCCGCCGGTGACCTCTCCTCTGACGAACTTTCAGTCGTTGGTTTTCGTCAGTTAAGTTCAGATCCGCGATAGTAACGTTATCCTCCTTGAGCACGGTTAACTGACAACAAACACGCACAGCCCATCTGGTTCAGTAACACGCGCAGCGAGCGAGAGGTGCAGGGTTCGAGCCCCTGCCCTCGCGGGATTTTTCCCCCCAACTTTTTCCACGCCACGCTGACAGGGAGGGCCCCCTGTCAGCCGCACAGTGGCCACGCCAGCACAGTGAGCCCAAGGGCCCCCCTGGCAGTGTCTGGGTGGGTTACTCTGTGCGTATAAAACGTTTTTAAACATTTCTGTAATCAAAAACTAGTCCTCTATTTTAACAGATTGGTCCCTGGTTTTTAAAACCCCATAACTTTAGTTTTATTAATCCAATAATAGAAAATAAAATATGTGGGATAATCTAAATTTAATTGTCTACCTATTGGTATCATTTGTTTCCTGTTTTGAAATTTCAAAATGCAATTCAAATAATTCAAATGCAATTTGCTAAATTCAATAACTAATTCATTATTAATCCAATAAATGCAAATAAAATATGTTTTCCATACCATTTTGAATAACCTATTCAAATATAAATTTTGTTTCATGGTTTGAATAATTTAAATTGCCTAAATAATTTAATACTTGTTTAATTCATTTGAATTTGATAAAATCATAACTTGCTCAAAATAAAATATTTTTGAACATGCAAAATATGTTTTCAAACCATCAAAGTGTGAACTTTTCAAATATGAGTTCGAAATTATGTTTTGAATAAACAAAAATTCAAATAATATTCAAACTTGTTTCAAATTCAATTAAAACTTGTTTAATATTGTTTAAGTCATAATAAATCCATCCTAACTCCTATTTCAAAATTTGAAACATGTAATCCAACTAAAATTTGATGTTCTTTTCAAATATAAATTTTGTTAATTGTTTTGCACACTTTAATTTGATGAAAACAACAATTGTTTGTGTGACATGTTTAAGTAACCCAAAATTTCTAAACTTAATAAATGATTTCCAAAACTCGTTAAATCCTTTTACCACTTGCATCTATTGTTGTTATTTGTTGTTATTTTGTTGTTACCATCATGCATGCATCATGCTAACAACTTTCAAATAATAATTAATTGTAAATCATTTGTTTCCACTTAATTCATGGACCCTTTCCCATATGCAACTCAAAATTGCATAGGGGTCCATCTTAATTGTGTTACCATGTCACTTAGTTTATTTTGATGCATCTATTAAATTGACATGCATCATCCCATGGTTGTGCACTATGCCATGATAATCATTGTTTATATTTCTGCCTTGTTTGTTTGCTTCTTCTCGAATAGACGACGACGTTGAGACAGACGATCTTTACAGCACCCCTTCTGAGGATCTAGCTCAGTACCCGGCTGCTGAGTTTGCAGGCAAGTTATCACTCACATGAACCATTGTGTTCCTTTCAACATTGGTTACCGATACTTTCCGTTGTCTATTTCTGCTAGCCTTAGTGGTAGTTGTTTCTGTTACGGACCTATCACATGAATCCCTTAACCCTGATATTGCCTCACCACCACTCCTACAACCCTATTGTTTGAGCCAGTGTCCTACTAGCATGCTTAGGTTGTTTTGCTCGAGTCTGTTACCCGTTACTTTCAGTTACTATATTTTATTATGTTCTGGGGGCTCGATGTTTAATCAATCAATCAATCATGCTAATGGTATTGTTAAAATAATAATTTGATGATAAGGCACCGGCAGGAGGCCCTGTGTGGTTTTGAGGCCTGCTAGTGTCGACCCTAATAGGAAAAGGGTCTTGTCTACTGATCCATGATGAGCGCACTACCCGCATGTGGGAAGCGAGTATGGGCGCCCCCTCAATTTGATTCGATTCGCATCTCGTCCAAATCATCTCATTTAGTTCGTGTTTTCCATTTGCCGCATGCATGTTTTTGCGAGCCCAGCGCAGGGTGGAACTTTTGTAGTCGGCATATAGGGGGACACGTTCTTAGAGTGCTATGAGGGTCCATTTTCTTCTGGGCTCAATTAGCCGTGCGCCCAAGGTGCTTTGGGCTTGATGCGAAGAAGAGTTGAGTTGTGTTGAGTGCCCCGCTTGGTGGGAGGCATCCCATCTGGCGGGTTATTCATACGTGTACGGCCAAATTGGTGCAACCCTGCAGGGATAATCTTCTCGAGAAGCCGTGTTTTCCGCGGTTATGGTTAACTTGGTGAAAGTACTGGCTAACAAGTACTCAGGACAACTTAAACCTAATGATTCACAATCTCACACCCCATGATTAACAACTTGACTAGTAATAGGATTATTGTCACAATAACTTGATTCATCTTTAAGCCAACTGTGTGAGTTATCCTCGGATTGCTTCTTCGGATAAGGGGCGAGATCCAGGATGGGTTTGTTTGAAGTTATCTTTCAGTTGGTTACAATACTCGATCTTATCTCCTTTCTGTTAGCTGGAAGTGATAGAATCTCTGTAGTGGGTTAGCGCAGCCAGTTGCAGCATCTTTTATATCCCCTTCCCTCCGTTGAACCCAAGGCATCTGTACTTGGTGTTGACGGTTTACACTTTGGTGAACTGTGAGTCTTGCTTGCCAGTACGTCTATGTACTGACCCCTTTGGGGCTGTGGTTTCCGCAGACTACGCTTACGAGGATCCAGGTGACGGCTACTACGTGGAGTTTGACGAGGCTGCTGACGAGTAGTTAGCGGACCCGGGCAGGATCCGAGACATCGTGGATGGGCTCCGTCTTTATTTCAGTTTCCGGCTTCTTAAGCCTATTTGGATTTGTCTGTACTCAGACCCTTTGAATGCTTCCGCTGATATGTAATGATGTTATGTTGGGACATGTGTCCTCTGGATGATTGTATTTGCTATCTCTGCCCTAGTGAGGGCCAATTGCAACTTATTTCAATCTTTTGTGTCTCAGAGGCATGTTGTGTTATCCTTTTGTTCAAGCTGTTGACGTACCATGTGTGTATGGTATGAAGTACGTCAATGGTAGTGTCCTGATTTCTACGGGATAGTTTACATCGACGGTGAACAGTAGCGATGGGTTGTCACACATAAGTGTTGGCCTACTCGTAAGAGGACGCGGGTGCCGTTAAGCCCCGTAATCCCACCAGAATACTGTTCAGTTCGTGCGGTGAGTATCCTCTAGAAGTCCGGGTGCGACACGAAGGTACCTGAAAATCCACTGAACAACTTTCCAATGTTCTTTACCAGGATTAGCCATGTATCGACTGAACAAACTCATAGCATAAGATAAATCAGGCCGAGAACACACCATGACATACATTAAGGAACCAACAGCACTAGCATAGGGAACTCGTGACATGTACTCAATATCTTTGTCAGTAGTAGGACATTGCAATGCTGACAACTTGAAGTGTGAAGCAATTGGAGTACTAACAGACTTTGCATCATGCATATTAAACCATGAAGGAATTTCTTAATGTAATTCTCCTGACTAAGAAATAGCAATCTAGATTTTCTGTCTCTTGAAATTTCCATACCTAGAATTTTCTTAGCAGGACCAAGATCCTTAATCTCAAACTCACTACTCAATCGTTTCTTCAATGTAGTGATTTATTTCATGCTCTTGCCAGCAATTAACATATCATCAACATATAGCAGCAAGTATATAGGCGATTCATCAACAAATTTAATATACACACATCTATCATATTCAGACCTCTTAAAGCCATGTGACATCATAAAAGAATCAAACCTTTTATACCATTTTCGAGGAGACTGTTTCAAACCGTAAAGAGACTTCTTTAGCTTGCACACGAAATACTCTTTACCAGGCACTATGAACCCATCAGATTGGTCCATGTATATTTCCTCCTCAAGTTCTCCATGCAAAAACGCAGTCTTCACATCTAACTGCTCAAGCTCAAGATCATGCATATCAACAATACTAAAGAAAGTACGAATAGAACTATGCTTGACAACAGGGGAGAACACATCATTATAATCCACTCCTGGAATCTGGCTGAAACCTTTTGCTACTAACCTTGCCTTAAACCTTGGAGGCTCACTGGGAGATAAACCCTCCTTTCTCTTGAATATCCACTTACAGCGGACGGCCTTGTTTTGTTTAGGCAAGCGCACAACATCCCATGTGCCATTCTTCTCAAGTGATTGCATCTCCTCGTGCATTGCACCAATCCACTTGTCACGATCAATCGAAGCAATAGCTTCATTATATGCAGCATCATTCTCCACCTGTTCTGCACAACTTAGAGAAAAATAAAAAACATCACATTCCTCAATTAAACGAGTACGAGGTCCTTTATTCCTTTTCTCTCTGCGCTCTGCAATAGACAAATTTTCTTGCTGCACAATAGGAGGTGAGGGTGGCACAATATCCTCCCCATCAATTTCAGTTTCCTCCTCATCCAGATGGTCTAGCTCCACCTGCAAACGAACTCGTGGTTCGTCCTCATCAGAAGAATCTGGCATAACATCAGTTGAACAAACTGTCCTCATACATAACAGATTCATTAAACACAACACTCCTGCTAAAGAAAGTCTTTCTGGTTTCCGGGTTTCACAACTTATATCCTTTTACTTTAGAACCATAACCAAGAAATAAGCACTTAATAGCTCTAGGCTCTAATTTTCCATTATCAACATGAGGCATAGGCAGTGCAACCAAAAACTTTCAGTTGTGAATAATCAGCTGACTCACCAGACCATACCTCAATAGGATTTTTCTTGTCAAGAGGGATGAATGGTGACCCGTTGATCAAGTAGCAGGCAGTGTTGGCAGCATTAGCCCAAAAACGCTTATTCATGTGAGCGTTGGACAACATGCAGCGAGCTTTGGAGATGATCGTTCTGTTCATCCGCTCAGCTACACCATTCTGCTGAGGTGTGTATAGGATGGTGTGGTGCCTCACAATGCCTTCCTGCACACAATAATCATCAAAAGCATGCGAACAAAATTCGCCACCATTGTCAATATGAAGCACCTTCACCTTTCTCTCAGTTTGCTTTTCAATCATAACTTTCCACTCTTTAAAAGCAGCAAAATTATCATCCTTAGTTTTCAGGAAATAAGGCCAAACTCTTCTAGAGTAATCATCAATGATAGTAAGCATATAACGAGCACCACCATAAGAGGGCTTACGTGAAGGCCCCCATAAATCAGCATGTACATAATCCAATGTACATTTAGTGGTATGAACGGAAGCATTGAATTTAACTCTTTTATGCTTACCAAACACGCAGTGTTCACAGAACGACAACTTACTCATATTGCAGTTCTTCAGCAAGTCTCTCTTCACCAATTCTGCCATACCATGCTCACTCATGTGTCCAAGTCGCTTATGCCAGAGGTTAGTTGTACTTGGATCATCATTAGTAATAACAACAGTAGTACCAGACAAAGTGCTACCTCTAAGGATATATAACTTGGCAGAATTCATATCACCAATTATAACAATGAGAGAACCATAACAATGAGAGAACCTTTTGATACCTTCAGGCGTTTATCTCCTCCGGCATATTTGTACCCGTCACAATCAAGGGTACTCAGCGAGATCAAATTTCTCGCCATGGATGGTATGTGTTTCACTCCCGTCAATGTACGTGTCATCCCTCCATGGGTCTTGATCTGAACTGATCCAACGCCAACAATGTGACATTTGTTGTCGTTCCCCACACGCATAAAATCTCCAGTCTGCACAGCTTCATAAGAACTGAACCAATCTTTGTTACAACAAATATGAAACGAACAAGCAGTATCAAGAATCCACTCATCATCACGGGTAACACATGCAGCAAAAACAGGTAAGCATTCACCATCCGAACTATTATCAGCAGCAACAACAGCCTTACCATTACCATTACCATTACCGTCAGATTTACTTTTCGGTTGGTATGTGCCGTTCCTTTTCTCCTCGTTTTGTACCTTCCAACAATCATCAATTGTGTGATTGGTTTTCTTACAGTACCTGCAGAACTTGTCTCGTCCTTTAGACTTTGAACGGTCCCTGCTCTTATCTCTGTTGTTGTTGTTGTTGTAATTGTTATCTCGTTGCTCAGGTCTACCTCGTACCTGCAATGCATCGCCTTTGAAGGACGATGTGTTAGACTGCACCATAACTTTCATCTTTTCCCTGGTCTGCAGGGCCTCACAAACTTCCACGAGAGTTAGTTCATCGCGGCTTAACAGTATGGTATCACGCAGGTTTGTATAAGAACTAGGTAGCTAACATAACAACAGAAGAGCTAAATCTTCATCTTCATATTTTACCTCCATCGACACTAGGTCGGACACGATCTCCTTAAAGATCGACAAGTGGCTCATGACAGAACCACCATCTTGCATCTTGAGCGAGAACAACTTCATCTTTGCTTGCATCTTGCTGGTGAGATCTTTTGACATGCAGATCGATTCCAGCTTGAGCCACAACGCAGCCGCGGATTTCTCCAACAGCACCTCTTGCAATATATCATTAGACAGATGAAGTTGAATCAACGACAAAGCCTTGCGATCTTTGCGCTTCTCCTCAGCAGTCCACTCCCGCGCTTCCTTATTCCCGAAAGAATCCAGCGCCTCATCAAGATCCGATGCTTCCGACAGAACCGCACGCATCTTTACTTGCCACAGAGAAAACCTCGTCTTGTAGTCCAGCAACGGTAGATCAAACTTCATCGATGCCATCGCGAATCCCTAATCTGAGACAGGGCTCTGATACCACTTGTTACACGCAATAGCAAAACAACGATGAAGTTAAACAAGATTGAACCAACGAGGACACGGGATTTTAACGTGAAAAACCCTTCCAACAAGGAAGAGAAAAAATCACGGGCGCCAGCCAGCAATACTTCACTATTATCGGGTGAGGTTACAAACGCACCGGGATTTATAATGTGTGGCTTATCCCGTGCGGCGGCTTACAAGAGGTATATAAAGGCGGTCTTGACCTAACTAGGTCGGTAACTGTGAAACCAACTCCAACTCGGTATCAACTCGTACCGTGCAGTCCACGTTTGTGCGGGGCGACCAAGGGGATCGCAGTTTGCGGTTCGTCGCCGTAGTCGATATTGATGTCGGTTTTGCACTGATTTTCGCCGATCGGTGGAGGATCGTGATATCTAGCTTTGTTTAGGGCAGCTAATTGAATCTAACCCATGAATTGTAAAATTTTGAAAATGTGTAAAATCAAATTTAAAGGAAACGATCCGATCTTTGATCCAGACTGGGTGCTACGCCATGAGAAGAGAACTCCGTGCGAGCGGCGCGCTGGGGAAGTGTTTGTTACGCGCAATAGCAAATCAACGATGAAATTAAGCAAAATCGAACCAATGGGGACACGAGATTTTAACGTGGAAAACCCTTCCAACAAGGAAGAGAAAAAACCACGGGCGCTAGCCAGCAATACTTCAGGTGAGGTTACAAACGCGTCGGGATTTATAATGTGTGGCTTATCCCGTGCGCCGGCTTACAAGAGGTATATAAAGGCGGACCTGACCTAACTAGGTCGGTAACTGTGAATCCAACTCTAACTCGGTAACAACTTGTACCGTGCAGTCCACGTTTGTGCGGGGCGAGTGTTGGGCCAACTTCAGACTTCATTGCGCCTACGGCTCCACTCGTCAGAAGTTCGGCCTTTATCAGTATATACGAATACGAATTTGGATCACATCAAAATAACACAGGATATTCGGCCGTTCGTCCCCGACCGGGCTTAGAGGGATCTACCGCAGAGTGGTTGGCGGGAACAAGTTGTACGCGTTCTGTCCTTACAGCCCAGCGCTCTACACCCTCCGCGACGCGCGTGCACATCCAAAATCCGATGATGACGATGACAGCGGCGGCACGGATAAATCTAAATCTGAATCTGAAAAGTCTGACGACGGCGAACCTGAACCTGATGACAGTGACGAGGAGGACCTGAATGTGTTGAGAGAGCGAGCGGAGGAGGGATGGACTTGGAAGAGGAACCCCGTGCCGATCCCCCGCGGCGCTGATGACGACACCGCGTTCTATGTCACCGCTGGTCCGGCAGTGCATCCGGACGGGAGCATCATCTTCCTCTCCACCGTCGAGCACAATTGCTCCAGCAAGCTTAAGGAGGCCAGGAGCACGTTTTCCCTGGACACCGATCGGCCCGGCCGCGGTGAGTGGACACGCTCGTAGGCGACTGGAATCTGCCGTTCGAGACCAGGGCGCACTACGACCGCGGCCTGGACGCATGGGTCGGGATCAAGCATCTCCAGGACACGGAGCGCAGGAATCCTCTGACGGGCCCGGATTATATCCCTCATCTCTGCTCGTGCGACTTGCTGGCCGCTACCGGCGGGAACCCCACGCCACAGCCCGCCTGGAGGCTTTGCGAGGAGAAGCTCACGTTCATGCAGGCCCCGCTCAGACCCGCGTGTCGCACGCTCGTCCACACGGGGCGTGGAATGTTCTGCCTCGTCGAGGTTGCGCCGCCGCTCCGGGGATTCAAGGCACGGCCCCGCTTGGGTGTCCAACACGACCATCTTCTTCAAGTCACCATGTTCCGTGCCAAGTATGGCAAGAACGGCGACCTCATGGCCACACCGCTCCGGCCTGGTCGACTGTACCGAGTTTCAAGTGACAATCCTCGTCATATTGGTCAGCCTGCTGCGTTCTGGATATGAGTTGGGATGGCAAAGCATTACGAATTGTCTATTTTATTCCAGCTATGCAATGAGAATGTTTTCAGCTGAATCTTCCCCTTTGTAAACTTTACACAAGATGTATTTTGTTGCATCGATCGATATTCTAGCTGTGATCCAATTTTATTCCAGTTTTGTTCATGTTCTAATTCTATATATCCCAACTGTTGGGCCGATGGATCAATATTTTGAAGTTCAAAAAAAAATCCCATTTTTTTTAACTGGATACGTATACATGTATCTCTATCTCTACTACTTAAAAGATAGAATTCGTTCCGTCTTCGCCTTAGGAAGCGATACGTCGCTTCTTCGTCCAACCATCATCCGCCCCGCTTCGCATCCGCTCGCCGCCCGCGACGCACGCGCCAAAATGGGCCAAGCCCAATTGCCCAACAAGACACACATGGCGATTCATCGGTCAGGTTGCCCGAGCGAGTCCCAAACCCTATCTGCTTCCGCCTCGTAGGCTCCCGGCTCCAGAGCCGCCGTCTCCTCCTCCGACAACCCATCGCCAACTTAGGAGGTGGCTGCCCTCACGCCTCCTCTAGGGGTCAACAACGGCCACGAAGACGGCCTCTTCTCCGAAAGTGGTGGCACTCCTGAACGCCAACCTGGGGCTCACCGGTGGCCAGACCTGGGCCGCAGCTCCCAGCCCTAAGGTCGCCGGACTCCTCCTCCGCGCGACCACCTCCGCCTGACCCCAACGAGCTGAGGCCGCCAGGCTCCTCCGTGCGACCGTCCGAACCAGCCTGATTCCTCTGCGTGGCACTGGCGGGATCGGCGTCTTCCTCCTCTGCGAGACTCGGACGAGCTGGGCGTCTTCGGGGTGATCCCAGTGAGCTCGGACTCCTACTTCACGCGAACTAAAGACCACGGCGCCCTCCTCCCCGCTGCCAGCGTTCTCTCCTACACCCCGCCCCCGTTCGTCTGAAGCCATTGCTGTCTGCAGCTCTGTGTCACCAACCCCACAGCCGGCCCCTTTCTTGGAGTGGTCTCGCCTCGTCGACCACCTCGTGGTAACCAGTTACGCTGCCCTCATCCGCTCCGCCGCCGACGAGATCGACGTCGCCTCCCTCTTCAGCCCGTCCGCCCCTTTCTTGGAGTGGTCTCGACTTGTCGACCACCTCGTGGTAACGGGTTACGCCGCCCGCATCCAATCCACCGCCGACCCGATCGACGTCGCCTCCGTCTTCAGCCTGTCCGCCCAGTCGGAGGTCACTGTGTCCTCCTGTCTGGCCTTCGCGTGCGACCGGCCGGACCTTGGCAGGTCAAGTGAATCAATAAGCCATTTCGCCGATTGGATTTTCAGTGTTGGTGATTAGTTGGGTCTGACTGCAGGTTATTGCTGAGGAAATTTATTGAGGTTGTAATGGCTAATATTTCACGGGCTCTGTTCAAGTATGTGGAGGTATCTGCCCAGCGGCTGCAGCAGTACCTAGCTGGGAAGAGGACGATGTGAGTTCTTATCTGTTTTGCAAGTTGGTCATCAGCTTTATAAATGTGTATTAGTTTCTGGTAGAATTTATAAATGTGTGGTCATCAACTGAAGTTACTATCTCTATACTATGCTCTACCAGATTTATAGCGGTTTATTTTAAATGTCTATTAACATCTATTCCAGTTCCACGAGGGTCTCAATCTAAGGGGAGCTAGAATTACAGGAAGCTGCTGGTACACACCATTTTCAATAAAGTGATACAAGGGCATGTAGTTAAAAAAAATTGCGACGAATTGTAGCCTTGATGCATAACTCTTGCATTATAGCAAGCAGTGATAAACAGAGACTTCTTTGGTGCTAATGCTATTTCAGCAGACACTTCTTATACAGCTCAATGTTGTGCCTGTACTTTATGCAAATGCCATACAGGAATCTGAAGCTAATGCTATTTCAGCAGACACTTCTTTCTTTTGGAGCTGGAAGCAGCTGTGATCATGGCAAAGGAAGTATAGTAGTTATGTGCTGTCAGTCCTTTGGTGTTTATAGGTATATACCCAAGGAACAAATATTCATTCGGGTTGCTTGCTTGGACTGCAAATGATGTTCTTAACCCATGGTCCAAATTCAAGCCCTATACATAGTTTTTAAAAAATCACATTTTATTTTCTGAAATATATTTTGCAATCATTGACATGCATATTGAGGATATTAGCATAATCCAAAGGTTAAGTATTTGATGACACTGGTTTGTATCTTGCCACTCAGAGCAGTGGTGGAAAGCATATGCACACTTATATATACTTTTGGTTTATTAAAATTTAATCCTGATTACCGAAAAAAGCTAATGGTGCAGTCTGAGGTGATGCATTATTCGTAGTGTCCGCAGCTGACTATTTACATTTCTGCTGCCATTGATTTTCCTTTAGTTTTCTTCTTCGTTTCAACAGGCGGTGGACATCATGTATAAGCACGGCAAGTAAACAACATGCAGATGGCACATGTTGTGATGGGAGCATTCTGACCGTGGACGTGCTGGGACTCCCCGTCGTCATGCACCAGAAGTGGCAAGCCAACATTCGAACCGATCCAACTGATTTAGGTGAGTCTGAAGCTACCCGCGCGCAGTTTGTTTCCATTCTCAAATGCCATTATGTTACTCAACAATATTTTTGTGATGTGGATTACTCTTGTGATGCAGACCTTGGGCCGTCCTTGATAAGGTCTGTGCAAATTGGAACTATTGTAGCTAATATTTGTTGCTCTCTGCTCATTGGGTTGAAATCAAGAAGGTAAAATTAGTGAGTAGTTTCCTTACACGGTGAGTTCTAGACTTGCAGCTACTCCTGGTTTTGTTCATGTTTGCATTCTTCAACCACCAATATTTCATTTGGAAATTTATTGCAATTTCAAAATATGAACCCGTTGTTCTCTACAACTGCTTAGACATGCTTCTCTCCATTCTCGATTCTTTTTGAAGACATGATATGATATTCACCAATTCAACAAGCTTGATTATTTTTCTCAAAAACAAGAAAAAAAACCAGCTCTATTGTTTCTGCTACACTGAAATTCTTGAATGATTTAATATTCTCCATTTAGGCAAGTTTTATGTAACAGAGGAGCTGAGAACCACTTTCCCTGAAAGTGCGAACATCTAATTTTAAATTGGTAAAAACCATATCAGAGTTTGTTTTCAGTATTGTAATCTAAAAGGTAGAACTGTACCTCATTTTTAACATCCCATTGTCAAGAAGAATATTATTATTGATTTTTTTAGATTTTCATTTCTCCAAGCATAGCCTATGCATATTTAGTATGCCATGTCATCTTAAAAGATGAAACTGTATTTATTTTACTACTTCCACTTGCATGAGCTCCAGGGCAAGCATCAGCCATTTGTGCATATTGTTCATGTGTATCTGCATTAATGGGTCAGAGGTACCAATGGTTCTGGATAAATTTGGCAAGATTTTATTAAAAAAGAGACTCATGGGGGCATCGTGGGCGGTTTGCAGAGATCTCACTGGTGCTTTCATCGCAGGTATCCCTTGGTAATGCATGTGCTCCAATGCGGGAATAATTCATCCAGGAAGTCGACACAACAGTGGGAGCTGAAGGCAGCGCCAACACGGGTGGCGAAGCGTCTCGTCATAGCTGAACGTCCATGGAGCTTCCAATGTAGTGGAATCAATGTCCCTATTGTCGTATGCTCTCACTTTCATTATATTTTGTTAGTAATATTTTTATTATGCTTTGGTGTGCTATTGCCAATCGGTTGGTGTTCATAAGTTCAGTTTGGCATCAGAGTTGTGCACTTTCACGGTATTCTGAATAGAGATTACACAAACTTGAGTTAGTGTTGGGGTCTCTACGTACATATATCTTCTTATACTCATATTTTGAAAGGAAACTATGTAGGATCACCTTGAGCACGGATTAATAGATGCCTGCATTTTTTACACTTTTAAGATAATCTGAATGTTTTCTTTCTGACAAAAGGGATGGATGGGCGTGGATGGGCTAGAACAGGAGAGAATAATTGATAACCTGCTAGGCATCTCATTCAGTATGTTCCGTTCTAATTTTAAATGGATGCCCAATTTAAAATATTTTTGGGGTGCTATTACACTATATGTTTTTACGAAGTCGGAGCACATGGTACAAATACTTCTTCCATGATCACTAACTTTCTGAAAGTATTGGTATATCATGTTTCTCAGAAATAAATAAATATTGGTTTATCATAATGGGTTGTGTGTACATCTGTTAAAATGTTGCAAATTATTTTTCATCCATCTAAATTTAACGTACTTTTTTTTTCTTTGACGAGTGTTGGAGCCAAATAAGAAATAGGCTGGCAAACAATTATTTTTGAAGGTTTTCCATCGTCGTGGATGTCAATAAATATGTTTTATTTCTTAATAACTACCTTCTCTTGGTAAGTAGTGTAAAAAAGAAAATCCGTCAATACATATGTGGAGAAAATTTGCACACTGGTGATTGCATTATCGCAAAATAAAATGAAATGTGTGCTACGTCGTATCTTTGCCGAACTTCAAAACCCTATGATGTAAAGACAAACCAGAGTGCGAATACTAACAAAAACCTTTTACAACAGATTTGAATTGCCGTACGATTCATAGTAAAAATAATTCTGTGAGTAAAATTTGGTAACTAACATAAATAACATGGTAGGTGCATCTTGTATCAAGGTTGTTGGTTCCTTTTCAAATTCTTTTCAAACCATTAGATTTTGTTTTCAACATTTTTTGAAACATGCTTTTCAGTTTGGTAGCATGAAAAAGCACCGCCCTCCATGTTGGTAGTGATAAAGCGACAATTTAGGATAAAGACTTGAAACATATCATTTTTTATAGGAAAATTCGGAAACTAAAAGACCATAGTTAGTTAGTCACTATTTTTTTTATTGACCGTAGCAACGCACGGGCACTCAACTAGTCAACATATATATCTGTCTAGTTCTGTTTGATGATACATCGTATTGTTTTTTTTTATATCACCGTCAGACTTTATTCATTAGACGACAGCCTGTCTGATTGAATAATATCAATCAGAAAATTTCATACAGCAAAACCGGAGAACTAAGGGAGAGAGCTTCGCAAGGGCAAGCATGCGCTGCTTTATTAGCTGTTCTCCTTACAAAAATGAACGAAAAACCTTGGAAAGCAGAGATACATGATTTCATGTTCTATTTCTATATATCCCAACTGTCGGGCCGATGGATCAGTATTTTGAAGTTCAAAAAAAAATCCCATTTTTCTTTTAACTGGATACATATACATGTATCTACATATATAGTCTAGTTCTGTTTGATGATACTCCATCCGTTCCATATTAGATGACTCTCTGTTTGATGATACTCCATCCGTACCATATTAGATGACTCTCGGCTAGATGTATCTAGTACTAAACCATGTCTAGATACATCTATATGAGAGTCATCTAATATGGAACAGAGGGAGTACATCGTATTGTTGGGCTACACAAAAATCATTGTTCTGAAAAGGGTGGAAAACAACTCTTTTGACTTGCTACATTTGTCCGTTTTGTGCAGATCAGATATGAAAAGATATTTTGCTCAAAATTTGGTCATACATGGTGCACATTTTCCGTACTTGTATATTTATTTTCAGAATTTTTTGAAGCGAAAAAATAACTTTTTCATTTTTTTTAAGAAGTTGTTAACCTTGGCGCCAAATGCGCCTGGAGCCGAAGTTCGTTGTTGGGACCAGCCAGAAATCCTACGTGGCAGGTCGGCTTCATGCTCGGTGGCGTCGAAGTGTGGATTCTGAATTTACGTCAACGCGTCGGCCGACGCTTCGGCTCCAATAATGCTGGCGCCAAATCCTTAGAGTTAGAATGCGGTGGGTCCGGGGTGACAGATCTGACGTGGAGGACGCGTCCAGTCGGTCCCGGACCCACCCCACATATAGGCTCAGAACTCGAGCCGAGCTCAAGTTCGATCAACTGAGCTCGACTCGTTCAACAAACGAGTCCAGAATCAAGACTCTGCTCGGCTCGTTGAACTCTACTCGTTTAACTTGTTTAAATTTGTAAAACTATAAAAAGTCGATATTTGTATCATATATAGAATTATTATTACTTTCTTTGGGGCATGTATAACGAAATCGTCACAATAATCGATGAAAACATGTCACCATAATTTTTTTTTGTAGTAAATGAACTACAATAATCAGTCAAATTTGTTCATATAAATAAGAATATCATTAGCATCTTTTTTACCGAGTTAAACGAGTACTCGGTAAACTCGGCTCGTTTAGTTTGAACTCCTTTACCATTAAAAATGAAAACTCGACTCGGCTCATTTGACAACGATTTCGAGCCGACCGAGTCGAGTTGCGAGCTACTCGTTTAACTCGCGAGTTTCGAGTTTTAGTTCCAGCCGTACCCGCATATGGGCTGAGTTTGAGGTTGCCGAATAGCCCGGAGCCGCGGAAGTTTGGCGCTTTGGGCTGAGTTTGGGCATCCGGTTGGTGTGTGCTTCGTGTCTGGGCTGTCCGACCGCACATATATGGAGGGTTTGCCCATCCCGGTTGGAGATGCACTCACTAGCTAGCTAGTGCAAACTCAGGCTCCGTGTGGCATCAAATTATTTTTGAAGTATACATGAAATACTTTGGTTTCTGAAAATACTGAAGCATTGAATACTTTAAAATGTCTGGATGCAATAAATAATGTGGTTTTAATACCGAAGTATGCTCGAAAAGTGCAGTTTTTGAAATATTAGAGAAAGAGGTCTCACCATCTTTTTTCCTATACTGAAGTATTGTTTAGGCTCGCAACGAAATACTATGGTTTTGTACTACTCTGGTTTTGAAAATATTAAGGTGACAAACTAGGCCTCAGCTTTGAGAAAACGACGTATGTGTTGTTTTTGGGTGTACTAAACCCTCCCTCATTCGTGTGCGTCTGCGAATTGTTGATTACCTCCATATCACTCAATCACACATGTTAAATATACACCGAATCCTTATGATGTGTGTGATTGTCGTGTTTCTTATTGCTACTGGAGACGCGGTATTGGGTTTGTTTATTGTTATCCGGTAGTCTTTGGTTGCCGTAGAAGCAAAGCGTATCATGCAGTTTGATCACAGCGGCACATGGCTGGGGGTGCGCCATAGAAATTTAATTTTGAGGCATGGATTCTGTGGTGCATCCCTGTGGCCCAAGAATGCGCCACAGAATCCCAAAATGGTACGCCATAGATAAGCTTTTCTGTACAAGTGATTCTCGGAATTTGACGAAATAAAATTCCAAGGTCCTATTTTTCCCGGCACGTCAACGAAGTCCAAAGGAGACCTGGAGGGGGGGGGGGGCAAAGGAGCAGCCACACCATAGAGTGGCGCGGGTTCCCTGGCCACGCCACCAGGTGGTGTGGGCCCCTCAGGCGCCCACCGACATCGCCCTTTCGCCTATATATTCCCCCGATGCAGAAAACCTAAATCATCAAAACTCCATCCATGAAAAGTTTCGTAACTCCGCCCGCCGCCGCCGACAAGTTTCAGGGGACAAAAGTCTCTGTTCCGGCACCCTGCCGGGACGGGGAAGTGCCCCCGGAGCCATCTCTATCGACTCCACCGTCATCTTCATAGCCGTTGATGACTCCCGTCATGAGGAGGAAGTAGTTATCCCCCGGGGCTGAGGGCTCTACCGGTAGCTATGTGTTTCATCTCTCTCTCTCCCATTGTGTGATCTTTATGTGATCATGAACTTTGTAATCTAGTTGAATAAGTAGATGCAATTCTTCATCTATTGTGCTACTCAAGTAGTTTTGTTAATCTCCGGAGACACCTTTGTCCCACGTATAAAGGTGACAGTGTGTGCACCGTGTGTGACTTATCATGATTTATATATTTTGTGTTGGATGACCCTATGAAATTGTGGTGTCTGTCTAGAACCATCTAGTGTACTCAAGGTGACAGTGTGGGGTTGTCTAGATGGGGAATGCGACTCTAAGGCGTGCTTTCGTAGCCCTACGCAATGATTTGTGTTTGTTATCCAACCGGAAAGTGGTTCGGAATATCATAGTGAAGATATGATACTTATGCATTCAATTAAGTTATTATTGTTGAGAGTGTCCACTAGTGAAAATATGATCACTAGGGTGTGTTTCTAAGCACTGAAAAACCGTTTACAACCAGTTCTACTACATATTTGCTTCCTGACATTTTTATTTCAGATTGCAATTACTACTTGTATTTCACTATCTCGGGACCTTTGATCCATATTACTTGTATTTCACTATCTCTTCGCCGAACTAGTGCACCTATACAACTGACAAATGTTTTAGGTGTGTTGGGAACACAAGAGACTTCTTATATCGCAATTGCATGGTTGCTTGAGAGGGATATATTTGACCTCTATATCCCTGAGTTCGCTAAACCTTGTGTGATCCACTTAAGGAAAACTTGCTGCCGTGCTACAAACCTCTGCACTTGGAGGCCCAACACTCTCTACAAGAATAGGAGCGTGCGTAGACATCAAACCTTATCAAAGTAGATGAAGATACTTGCCGGCGGTAACTCATGTTACATATGTCTATTTAAATAGTGTTAATACGTGGTACTTGCATACTCAGTATCTACACAACTACTCTGAATTGATTATTGTTAGTTATGCTCCAAGCATTCAAATACAAGTCTGAAGCTGGTCCTCTTGCCATATTAGCTGATTTTCTTCAGTGCATGTCGATATTGTTTGTTTTGTTTTCTCCCATGATGATAATCTGTTGCAGTATGACTATTATCTATGTACTACTATGTTCCCATTTAACGTTTTGGCAAGCTTAATTGGCTTGTCAAAATGTCTTATTGGGAGCTTTTAAGCTTTGTTTACAATTTCCACGGAATCCTGATTCATATTCTGGATACTAGTTTTTTTAGTTCCTAGCAGCTCCTTTGCATTTCCCTTCTCTTCAATTGTATCGTCCTAACACAAACCTTGTTATTCCCTTGTAGTACATTCCTTGAACCAACATGGAATCGAGGGACCAAAACACAATCAGACCATCTCTTCATCCCTTCACCTTCTTTACCGCCCCAAGGTACGTCATCTTGATGGTCTATTCCATCCTTATAATTGTTTTCTGTCCTAAAATGTAAAATAGCCTGCTCCTTTTAGTTCTGGTACCCTACTGTTATCTTTATCACCTGCTTCCCATGATGTTGTTTCCCACTGATAGTATTTACTGATTGCTGGCAGTTAGTACTAGTATTCACTGATAGTATGCCTTGTTTTGCTTGCTCCCAACTATTTATGCACATACTTCCATTGGAAGAGAAAGAAGAAAGAACTTTGTTTATTCCATGCTAAGTGAATCTCTTTCTTTTTTTAGTTCCAATGATTATGAAAAATGGGCTGGTTTAAACCCGCAAGAGAGCAGGTAAAGGGTTGTTGAGACCGCTCAGCCTCCACTTCAGTATTTTGCCTTCCTTTCTATAGGCATAAATTATTTTTTCACTTGATACATGTTCTTTTGTGCCTTGTCGCAACATCATGTATCTAGACGGCGATATACTTGATCTAGCTATAGCTGATTTAGCTTGCATAGTACTGTAATCCTGATATTTGATCAGAACAAAATTAATTATCGCCTGTATCTAGTATGGATGATGAATACTATGTTTTTTGCATCTTTAAATGGATGTCTTTTCTTGCATCGTCGGAACGCTCATTTTCTTCCTGTTCTATAGTTTCTCACGCATGATTCTTCCATTTCCAGGCGAATGTGGATTTCTGAAGCTGGAAGAGGAGGGGCAATAAGGACTTCTATTATTTTTTATCATCTTAATTTTATGTTTTTATGTCTTTGTTGTATAGTGTATAGAACAATTTTGTTGGGCACTTGGCTCAAAACATTTTGCGGAGAATAATTTGTAAAGATTTGTACTACTAAAACAAATGGTTGCAATTATGTGTAATATTATTTTGGCTTTCATAATCTTTCATTTGTTATGAAAATTAATATGAATTGTGCTGGACCTAAGATAGCACTGTTAGCAATAATAATCTTGATTAGCTAAGTGTCCTAGTAGCATGTTCTAGTCTGATTAGAAGTTGGACCATGCACGTGTTCTAACCTAGTCTGACTAGTACTAGTTAGCGTTGAGTTAGGAAAGTGTTAAGTTTCCTAGTGTGTCTAGCTTGCATACCATACTAGTGCGTACGTGTCCTTATGGTACTAGGATCGGCGTTTGATTAGGAGATAAATACACCACAGGTCCTAAAAGTTGTCCATGACGTGCAAACTAGTCCCAGTTCTTATAAATTGGGGCCAGGTGATCCTAAAATTTGCTATCAGGTGCAAATTGGTCCCACGTGCCTATAGCGCTGACATGTGGCATAATTTTTTTTGCGGAAACACCCCTGTCAATTTTTCGTATAGCACATACGAGCTTACAGCCGTGGGTCCCGCGTGTCAGTCGCGACGGAAAAACGCCAAAAGTATTGCGGGCGCTAGGATTCGATCCTGCGACCTGACTCGCCCAAGCACAGCCACACTGCCAGTGCAGCTCGTTAGCTTTTATGTCTATGATATAGACTGATTGTTTATTATCAACTGTCCAATACACGTACGCGTATCTCACTTACAGATGACAATAATTAAATGATAATTAAACCAGTTCTTAATCAAATTACCACTAATCGGACCCGATATTTATCACGTGTATCCATACCAGCTAGACACGAGGTTAAATAGTATATCTAAACTATTCTCTATGCCACTTTTCTTCATATATTTTCGAATTTAAATTACCCCTTATGTAAAAAATATTCATGCGTGGCATTTTTATCTGACGTAGATCTTTGGAAACCCCTGTAAGAACTTGAGTTGGATATAAAGTTTAAAAGTGATAATTTATATTTAGTAATATGATCATCATAACATGGTTATATCAATATCAAATTTATTTTCTATTTTCTAATATACTTGTGTATACTAATATGACCCATCAAACTTTATAATCTGTCATATTTATATTTATAGTAAGTGAGCACACATGCGTGTAGAAGGGTTAAACTTGTTCCATTTTAAATAAAAGTTAAGAAAACAATTAGAAAAAATAATAAATTTATGATTTTATAAATATAATTATATACTCGCTGCATTTAAAATAACACAGGTTACTTGTGTGAAACAATTTAACCAACATGATGAAAGATATGTATATAAAAACATGTCGATGTATGTTTCAACATGTAAGCAAGTTAGGATCGGTGGTTACTACATGCGTGCGCTCGCTCGTACTGCCGCAATTTGTGGGTTCTAACCGTGGCTCCTACAATAATTACCAGTTTTTTCCAACTGCAGCAAGTACGTGTATTGGATTGTTGATAATAAGTGATCTGTCTAGTTCGTAGACACAAATGCTAACGTGCTGCAATGGCAGCGTGGCTGTGCTTGGGCGAAACAGGTCGTAGGATCGAATCCCAGCGCTTGCAATAGTTTTGGCGTTTTACCGTTGCGATTGACATGCGGGACCCACGGCTGTCAGCACTGTAAGGTTATATGAGCTAAACGAAAAATTGATAGGGTTGTTTCCGCAAAAATATTATGCCACATGTCAGCGCCAGAGTTACTTGGGACCAGTTTGCACCTCACAGCAACTTTTAGGACCACCTGGCCCCGGTTTATAAGAACTGGGACCAGTTTGCACATCATGGACAACTTTTAGGACCCGTGGTGTATTTATCTCTTTGATTAGACTAGTGTCCGGATAGGTTTGTTATTAGCTAGCTTGTTCTGCGTGTATATATATGCACCAAGATCGAAGAGATTTGTACCCTGAGTTTGAGAAGAGAATAGACAAAAAAGAACGGGCACGATACGTGCCCTTGGCAAAAGGTTTTTTGCGCGCGTGTGTCCGTCTAGTTTGATGTGATCGGTCCTGTGGGGAATCCCAACAAGCACGTGGTGATGTGGAAATGAAACACTAATTGGGCCAAGCCTTAGAACATTCTGAATAATGAACATAATAAAATTATATTAGACCAGTATACAAAAAAAACGTCAAAAGGCCAAGGCCCATGAAGGAAAACCCCATACAATATTCATCCCGGTCCATTTAGCCAAAATAAAACAGGCAGGAAATTATCATAATTTTGCCACGTAGGATCTGACGTGGCCATGATAGTACAGCGGATGACCAAAACAACCGGTCATAGAGTTATGACTCTCTGAGTTGGTCATAGAGGTTATGAGAATTCCATTTAAAAAGTCGTTGACAACCAAATAAGACGCTCAGCATGTGACTTTTAATTTTTGGTCACAAATGGGTCATGAATAAAACCATGTGACTTTATAGTGACCAAGATTGAGAGTCGTGTATCAACATATTTTTTATAGTGGGATCAGGCGGAACGACCGTGAGTAGAGTTCAAGACCTGAGTTCTTATGTATCCTGGCTTCAGGAACCTGTATCTAATTTCTAGGGAAAATAACTAGAACACAGGAAGCAGATCGCATGTTACGAATAAGGACACACTACTTGCAAAGTAGTTTAGAGCCATGGCGAGCAGACTGATCCTACGAGTAATTGCCGGTTGGGCTGTTTTTTCTTCCCTTTTTGCATGCGTGTATCCTTATCATCTCGACTAGTTTTTAACGTTAGTTGGTGCGGAGACTGTAATTGATATTTTAGTGATATTGATATATACTTTATAAAAAAGATCATGAAAATATGACTAAAATGTTTTAGAAAATAGCAGAGGGCTGACGCCAGCGGCCATCCAAATCCACATACATGTAGGAGTCCCTTCTAACACAAGAAATATTATCTAAGGCTTTACGCCTGGAGCTGACGCTGGCTTCTCAGCGCATCAGCCGTTCCATGTGTGGCTGTTTTGTGGGCCGCCGTTTCATCTGTGGCTGTTTTGTGGGCCCTGCTTGTTTTGCCGTGCGTTGTAGCGGTACTCGTTGGATGGGCACGCATCGTTTTGTTCAGCGGTCAGCCGTGGTCATTGTCTTCTCATCCGGATCCCCTTTCTCTCTCATGCGAGCCTCTCTCCACCATCCCGGTTCCGCCGCCTCCTTCTCCTAGCCGCCCACCACAGCCACTTCGCCGCCGCCCCCAGCGTCTATACCGGCCTCAAGGACCTCCACCAGATGCTGGACAAACGACCAGCTCAGGCCGCCGCCGTCAATCTCTGGAAGGAGCCGGTTGCGGGAGCCCTGACGAGTTCCGTCTCATCTCGATAACGGCAACGATGGGGGCTGCTGTTTAGCATGCCGGTGAGTACCTGGCGCATACTCTCGTTTCTATGTTGTTCATACTGCGGGTTGTGTAGCGAAAGCCCTAGCTTGGACCCGCTCAATCTCTCTACGGCCTTCACCGTGTTCTCCTTGACTTGCTCCTCGCTACCGCCTGCCTCCATCATAGCCTCCTGCTGAGCAACAGAGGTGCCTTCTTCCCAAACGTCGAGACCTCTGAGCCGGTGATAAGGGAGCTCCGTGCATCCCAGGCCGGTGTTGTAGACTTGTAGTTTGGTTTTCTCTGTGGTCTAATTTGTCATGTTCGAGATTTGTATGCGCCGGCGGCTGCTGAGATGGCAAATGCGACGGGTTCCGAAAAACGGGCACAATCAGCGGCGGTTGCGGCGATGATGTTACAGGCGGAGGCGTGATGCTTCCGCGCCGCCGTCCATGAGGCTTCCAATGGAAGGAGTTGCGGCGGATGGTGGCCGCAGCTCTTCACCTCCTTTACATTTGTAGCCCGTAGCTCCTGCACCCATTTAGCAGCCAAGTGGATCTCCATGTTTCAGATAATTTATACCCATGTTGTTTTCTGTAGTAACCTTATCCAATACACTAATGTTACATGGACAACTCTATCAAGCTAGATTTTTTGCAAGTGCATTACATGTTGAAGTATATCTTGCTTGAGATATATTGAGTTATTACATCAAGGCAAAGTTTGTTCCTGATACAAATTGTGAGTCGTCGTGGACATGAGATGTAGCTGCTATTATGTAATAGAAACGATAGATGCTGATCTTTTGTTTCTGTTGGAAGATGCTTCTTGATTTCAGGACTTATTACTGAAAACTATGCACATGACTTAACAGAAAAAAAAACATGTGGAGTATTATGTTTGCATGTGTGAATTATGTACAGATAATTTGTGATTATGGAAAGATCATTCATTGGCCAGTTAAAAAAACACGTTCTATACCAAGCTTATCAGCATAGAATTCATAGTAATCCCAAACTTTTCTTGCAACTGAATTGGGTGGAATATGGTGCACTTTTGGTCTAACTATGGCTGAATTTCTCCTCTCCCTCTGATCCTGCATTTACTTATGCCTCTGAGGTGCCCAACACCAACTACAAGGCTCTCTTCAACACCGAGATTATTCAGAAGAAGGCTCAAGAAATCAGGCTTCAAAGTAGAGCTGCTCGAGTTAGTTTCCGTGCAATTGTCGCTTGGTGCAGTTGCGAGGGTCGGTATAGACTGCCGAACAAACGTTTGTGGCTTGCAAATGTCTACTGCTGTGAGTGCATGGTCCAGTGGTTATTTCAGATGTAAGTTGGCATGCATATTCTCTTCTTCTTAGTTACTTTGTGAGCTCCCTACAAGCTGTACGTGCCTTAAATTTGATCTGCTGTGTGAACCAAAATTTCAAAATCAATTTAAATTTGCCAAGCGGGTTTATTAGGTGTCTTATGTTTGTTCTTCAATTAACAATGATTTATATGTAAATTTAGACAGTGCCAATGATTCGCTTCTATTTATTTGCCTTCTAGGTTACATATGATTTTAGAGGATCAGTTTTAGGTCTGCCTTGATCAGTTAAAATAATTTACGACAAAGTATTGCTTTTGTTTCCCTCGTGTGTGGATTATGGACTTCAGTCTTACCACACGTGTTAGATTGTTTGTTTTAGTTTTCTCCTGTTGCATGGGCATATTTACGCTTCAGATTTTACAGTTTTCTAAAGGTTGTGCATGTTCTGTCAAACTTTGCTCTATTCATAACCACAATGCTCAGTTTCTTACTTATTTATTCGCTTTGCAATTAGATGTAGGTGTCAACCCTTTTGCAGGTTAAATAGCTGAACTGCTCAGTTTATCAGATCGGTGACAAAAAAGGGCCAGAGTGAAAAGGGAAAGTAAAGAAAGGGTATTTTCATGGGAGCTACAACTATATTGCACAACTAAATTACTTTACGGCACCAAACATTGAGTGGAAGCACTATGTAGTTGATAATATGCTCTTATCTATAACGATTTCTTAGATATATTATGTGCTATGCTTCTATTGGATACTGATTTGATGCAAACATGCACATAGTTGTACATGCACATAGTTGGTAGCAAATCCATATCTTTTGTGTATTAGCTTATGCCAGTTCACAATTCATGGTTTCCTCTTAGTAGTGGACTGTTTGGTTTATACGGTTTCCTAATTAATTATATATATTTATCTTTTGCAGGGCACTGGTCTTTTTTAACCACCGAATGGCTAGCAGGCACATGTCAGTGATGAACTTGAACTGAAACCTTAAATTGATATATGGATGGCATGCACCACTATTTCTCTCGTTTTTTTTGGATGCTATAGATATCAGTTTGCTGATATGTTTTGAAAAGTTTTAGACAACCGTGGCAGGTTTTGGGGCTCCCTCGTGCTGACATCTCCTTTTGTAGTAACTTGTTTTGTTCGGGTAAAGTAATTTGTTTTCCTTGCAGATCCATTAATATGCACATGACATGTATCGTTCGTTTCAATCAAGAATGGTATGTATATATATGTCTATTGGTGTGATATTTTCTTTTGGGGTAATTGCCAAAATCTAAGTATGTGATTTAGAATATTTTCCTCGTGGAGTTGCTTGAAGATCAGATATAATTTTCTGATGTGATAGCTCTTGACTCAACATATAGCTCCAGATAATTGGGAATTTTACCTCTTGTTTTAGCTCATAGATTAATGTGTTCCTATTGCTTCACTATTCTGTTCATCGAATGCTTTCCGAGGAAGGATACCATACATTGCTTCCGAAAAGAAGGCTGTAACAATAATTCATCTCCCTCTTTGTTGTTTCCAAGTTTGAAACCAATTTTCCATTCAAAGATTATCCCAAGTGGAAATATGCATAATTCGTTGATGTATGTCATGCCCTCTATATGTCAAGGAAAACACCATAATGTATCGCTTTGCTTCTCCTATTTGTAGATAGTACTTTTCACATTTTGTTACCTTCGGGTCCGTATCTGATCATGAATTCCATTTTACCCATAACGAGAGCATGATTTTATCTCATCCACCACCCTGCTAGCTTGAAGACAAACATGCCTAATCACGCCCATAGGGTGTTAATGGTTTTTTCTGGTCTCATGAAGCGTAATGACTTGAAAATACGCCGCAGCACACACTGTGCCAACCACGAGATGTAATAACACAGGGAAGACGGCGCAGCGAAGCGCGCTGCTTCGTCTAGTACTACATGATTCTGATACATGGAACCTGCAGATGACGGGCATGAAGTTTTGCACCCCGCTGCAAAAAATCCAAAGACAGAAAGACAAACAGTGATGTTTATGTACATAATTTTTAAAAAGTACATAGACGTGTTCTCATGTAAACAATCGTCAGGGATCAATAATGACATATAAAACACAAATGATCTAGTCTCCAAGTTCAAGTACACAAGAGTGCGACACATTATTTTCGCTTTGGATAAATGTAAATGACTTTTACCGATCTGGGGAATGGGGATGCAACCAGTAATGCTACATCTACGGAATTCATTTACGGAGGAAATCTACAGAATTACTTGCGTGGTGTCAGGGAGTGGACCCCGTAGTGAAATTCAGGGGTGGTGGGATTGGTGGCCAACGAATTGGCTGTAGACACGTTGAAAGTGCAATATGGTCAACTAGAAGGGGGGGGGGGTGAATAGGTGACCTACAAATTTTACTTCTTTTTCACTTTTAATGGGGGCTTTAAGAAAGTAAATGCTTGATTACCTAAATGTGCAACTAAGTGAATACCGTACCCTAGGTGGTACGGAACAAGTAGCAGCGGAAATAAAGGAACGGTACAAGATAACAACAAGTGAAAAACACGGAGACAAGGATATGTTTCCCGTAGTTCCTTCTTAAAAGAAGTACGTCTACGTTGGAGAGGTGGGGAGCCACCTAGGCGCTCCTCAAGAGCACGGACGTGCACACCTTGTTCTCCTTGAGCTTCTCCGGTGAGGGAGATTCTCGTTTCTACTATGAGGTCGACTTGAAGGCGTTGACCAAACCTTTACAAGGGGTTGAGGCTACTCGACAAGTGAGATGGAGGCTCTCAACAATCGAAGCTTCTTGCTACAAGGTGGAAGCTAAAAGCACTAGGGTTTCCCTTGGATGACAAAGCAACCAAGAGATTACAAGATCCCAAGAGTTGTGGTGTGGGTACACACGTTTTGGCTTGGTGGAAAGGTAGATCTAGTCCTCCTCCATGAGATCCTTGAAGGGCATCGAGTTTGGTTGGAGGAGGAGGGAGATCGGGGGCGTTTTGAGCTCTACAACAATCGAGGAGAGAGAGAGGAATGGACAAGCTACCTATCTAGAGGAAGAAGACAGCTATTTATAGGCTCCTCCAATTTCTGACCGTTGCAGTCCTCCAGGGCCGGAATATTCCGGTGCTAGCACCGGAAATTTCCGGTCAGCTTGGGCCGGATTTTTGAATAGTCCGGGGGGCGGATATTTGAAATATCCGGGGGCGGAAATTTCCGCCCCAATACTCCGCCCCCCCCCTCTCTGCGCGCGGGCACCAGCTCGTTGACGAAAACTGCTAAGGATCAGGGGCCGGATATTTGCACCGGAAATTTCCGGGGCAAATTTCCGCCCCACCTTCTGTGCGCGGGCACTTGGGAGAACTCCATTTTTCGCTAAGTCCCAGAAGACCGGATTTTTGCACCGGAAATTTCCGGGGCAAATTTCCGCCCTGGCTTCTGTCCGCGGGCAGTGAAAACACTTAGTCGTTTCTGGGGACGCCAAGAGAGACCCGGAATATTCTGGTGCTGGGGCCGGATATTCCGCCCCATAGGCACCGGAAATTCCGGTGTGTATACTGAAAAATCCGGTGGCATAGAAACCAGAGTGTAGGCCTTCTCTTTGATCTTCCGTCAAGAATATAACAATAAGCATCTGAGATAATAGCTGCACAGACTAAAACAACACTGTTAGATAGATGATACCCGTGTTATCATCATCACCAAAATCATTAGAGGGATCATGAGCTTTCAATCTCCCCCTTTTTGGTGAATGATGACAACACGGGTATTTGCAGGGAAATAAACTAACAGTGCATGATATGAAAACAACACAGATAGCATATATAGGAGACATGCCTCCTAATAATAATAGTTCACCAACGAATAACGAGTACAATAGAACGAAGTTCGAAAAGACGCACGAAATGATAAGAAAAAGGCAACTAAAGAACGAGACCCACCCAAGCAAATCCCCCAGATCATCTAGATCTTCTCCCCCTTTGGCATCAGGATACCAAAAAGAGAAAAGAGAGAGCTACGTCCCATGGAGCAAACTCTAGGCCTGGGTGTCCTCTTCTTCCTCTTCTGCTTCATCCTCGGTGACATCCTCCATGTCCTCATCATCATCCACACCAATATCCCAGTCAACGTCGCGGTTGTTCCAGTTCTTGTAGGCAATCCTGGGAGGAGGAAGTGGTGGCACATTGGGAGCCTGAAGAGCAGTCATGATGTAGTGCTGGTTCTCTAGAATGCTGCGGCGCTCCACATAGGCACTGTAGTTCTCCTTGTGAATGCTCACATTCATGCACAACACCTTCTCAATTGCACGAACAAGCCAAGAACGCTTCTTCTTGCCAGGAGGAGGAGGACGCATGCTAGGATCACGATGTCCCTGACCAGTGGCGCCAACATCATGGGAAGACTGCTGAGTGTGGGCGGCCTTCTTGTACAGGGTGACGTCCTTGTGCTCCTCACAGTCAAGCTCCAGGTCCTCACGGAGTGCTTCGGGATAGCGGGCCTTGATGAGCTTCATAATATAGGGAGCATATGGAGGCACTTTGCGGTGGAAGAGAGCAAAGTGGATCTCTATGAAGATGAAATCCATCACATCAATCTTGTGGGCCTCCATGTCAGTCATGTCGCTCTCAGTGAAGGTCAAGAAGGCGTGGTACATGAGGTTGACCAAGCCACCACGAATAGCATCGTTATTGCCCGTACTCGGAGCAATAGTCTCCCTGAACATACGCAGAAGAATGTCATAGACGGCAAATAGACCTTTAGCCGATCCAACCACTCCTCTGGGACCATACAGCTCAGCTAGTCTGTTCTTCTCATACTCCACCCCGTGAACATGCATGCGGTGACCCTGTGGAGTGTTGAGGCCAGAAAAAGGATACCCAAGCGCAGAAGCAAAGTCATGGAAGTTGGCGGTGAGCAAGTGAGGGCCAGACATCCAGGACATCCCAATCTCTTCAGAATCATCAATGACAAGTGTGGCATAGAACTGCTGAATGAATGTGGTATTGTAGGAGCATCTAGTCTCCATAAGCAGACGCAGACCAAGTACCTCAGCTAGCTGAACAGAGTTGTTGAAGTAGGAGGGGTTGGCAGCCAGATGAGCAAAGTTGATCACCTTCATGGGGCACACGGGCTTGCTCATCACAGTGTACACCTGCTTGAATAGGGTCTCCTGCTCAACATGCCAAAAGCACGTATCAATGGTGGGGTCCTGAGGACCCTCTGTGTACCATGCCTTGGCCCTCCATGCCTTGAACTCCAGAATGGACATGGTGGCCACGTTGAGAGCGACCTTGCCTTGCTGTCTGCCGGCCTTGCGGGCAGCCCTGTCAGCATCATGTTGACGCTCATACTCTCTCTCAGCATCCCTTGCACGCCGGCGAGTCTCATTGTCCTCAACAAAAGTCCCCTCTTCATTTTCTGTCAGGTGACGGTTGCGTTTCCGAGTGCTAAGCAACTTGCGGGGCCTAGAGCTTGAGCCATCTGCGAGGAAAGCGGAAAAGATGCAAAGAAAACCAAACAAGAATAAAAAACGGGGGCTCACGACTTGAGGGAATGAAGAAAATAGATGTCTGTTCGAGATTCAGTACAGGCCGGAAATTCCGGTCGTGGGTGCGGAAATTCCGGAGGGCGGAAATTCCGGCCTCAGGGAAATTTCCGGGGGGGCGGAAATTTCCGGCCTGCGAAATTTTCGAATCCATATCTGAATCTGGGCCTGGAACGAATCTAGAACGATGGATTGAAATATAGAGATGAGAAACTTGAGTAGATGTGATAGTTGTGTGAAAATATGACAGAAAAATATCATGAACAACACTAGACATGAGATCGAATCATCTAATCAACCATAGATTACGGAGAAAACGGAACACATACCGGGATCCATGAGGTAGGAACGGTTGTGCGGTCTCTTGATCCGCAAAAGGTGATTAGAGGACAAGGAGGGGAGGCAAAGGGGCCTCCCGGAGGTCTCGGAGGCGGCGGCGGCGTCTGGAGGCGGAGTGGAGGCGAAGGGAGGGGAGCAACCTGGAACTGCTCCCTCCCGTCGCCCTTATATAGCCCCAGACTAACCACACCGGAAATTTCCGGTATTAAGGCCGGATATTCTGGGGTCCGGAAATTTGGGCCGGAATATTCCGCCCAAATATCCGGTGTGCCCTCTGCGAGCGGGCACGCGGGATATTTGGGGGATTATTCGAGTCCATTTCGAACCTCGGAAATTTCCGGGGCTTAAGGCACGGAATATTCCGGGTCCCCGGAAATTTCCGCTCAAATTTCCGGTGTGCCTTCTGCGAGTGGGCACATCGGAAATGGGCGAAATTTCTGGGACAAATGTCTGAGGGCCGGAATATTCCGGGCCCTAGGCCAGAATTTCCGGTGTTCCCACGCCTTCCGAGTTTTTGTGGAAGATGGAACAAGTCGTGAGCCTCCAAAAACGAAAAACACAAACAAACGCACGAACACAAGGAAAACATCAAAATCACATCGAATACAAATTCAAAGGAAAAAGTTGGTGGCCGAAGCCACCGTGTTTGAGTGATACCAAGGAGCCGCGAAGATGTATCTTGGACTCAAAAGTATAACTCACGTTTTAAGCACAATAAGTCACAAATTGACTAGATATGCATGACGTTTTGATTGTTTTGCGCATGATAGGTGGAGTGTTTGTTCATGAGTTGAACTACGCTCCCCCTATGTCCATGCCTACATCTAGACTAGATAGCACATATAGTGAAGGTACTTATGCAAGGGTTCAAGAGAAGTTAGACGCATCGATCACATTTAGTTCATTCCTCAAACCCCGAAATCTTGGTTCATCAAGGGCCTTCGTGAAGATATCCGCGAGTTGATCCTTGGTCGCAACATAGGAGAGGTCAATATCACCCTTCTCAACATGATCCCGAATAAAGTGATGTCGTATCTCAATGTGCTTCGTCTTGGAGTGAAGAACGGGATTGTAGGCGATCTTGATGGCACTCTCATTGTCGCACAAGAGAGGAACGTTGTCGAAGACGATGCCATAATCTCTCAATGTTTGCCGCATCCAAAGTAATTGAGCACAACAAATCGCCGCGGAGATGTATTCGGCCTCAGTGGTGGAGAGTGCAATGCAGTTTTGCTTCTTGGAAGACCAACATACCAATGAGCGACAAAGAAATTGACAACTTCCGGATGTAGATTTCCTATCCGTCTTCTCTCCCGCATAGTCCGCATCCGAATACCCAATGAGCTGAAAGCTTGAACCCTTGGGATACCAAAGACCAAAGTTTGGGGTATGAACTAAATATCGAAAGATACGCTTAACCGCTTCAAAGTGACTTTGTCTCGGGGAGGCTTGAAACCTTGCACATTTACCAACGCTATACATAATATCGGGTCTAGATGCACAAAGGTAGAGCAAAGAGCCAATCATGGAGCGGTATACCTTTTGATCTACCTCTTTACCATTCGGGTCGGGTTTCAAGTCAATAGTCGTGGACATGGGAGTCTTCATAGGTTTGGCATCGTGCATGTTGAAGCGCTTGAGCATATCTTGAGTATACTTGGCTTGCTTGATGAATGTGCCTTCGGGATGTTGCTTGATCTCAAAGCCAAGAAAATAATCTAATTCTCCCATCATTGACATCTCGAATTTATCCGTCATAAGCTTGCAAAACTCATCATTGAATGCGACGTTAGTAGAACCAAAGATGATATCATCCACATAGAGTTGGCATATGAACAAGTCACCTCCAACCTTTTTGGTGAAAAGGGTGGGATCGATTAAACCAACATTGAACCCACGATCTACCAAAAACTCTTTAAGGTGCTCGTACCACGCACGTGGAGCTTGTTTAAGCCCATATAGCGCCTTATCGAGTTTGTAGACATGATCGGGGTGGTTGGGATCTTCGAAACCCGGAGGTTGTTTGACATAAACCAACTCGTGGATGGGACCATTCAAAAATGCACTTTTAACATCCATTTGTTGCAATTTATAGTTGTGATGAGAGGCATATGCAAGTAAGATGCGAATAGATTCAAGACGAGCAACGGGAGCGAATGTTTCACCGAAATCGACACCTTCGAGTTGAGAGAAGCCTTGAGCAACCAATCTAGCCTTGTTGCGGATGACGATGCCGTCCTTGTCTTGTTTGTTCTTGAATATCCACTTAGTGCCGATGACGTTCTTGCAATCTTTGGGCCTTGGTACCAATTTCCACACCTTGTTGCGCTCGAAATTGTTGAGTTCATCGTGCATAGCTTCAAGCCAATCTTGATCTTCAAGAGCTTCATAGACCTTCTTTGGCTCAATGTGAGGGACGAATGCATGCGCTTTGCTAAAATCCGCTAGTTGCCTCCTTGTGACGACCCTTCCACGAACTTGTCCAAGAATCATGTCCTCCGTGTGACCGGCACGAGCGAGATTATCTAGTCTTCTCTTTGCCCTACGAGTTAGCATCTCCTCCAAAGTTTCCTTGGATAGCGCTTGATCATCACCTTCATCATCGAAGACATGACCACCTTGATCTTGATCATCAACGGGAGGTGGATCCCTTATGTTCCGAGTTGTATCATCACCATGTGTATCTTGTTCCTCATTGTGAGCTTGGCCTTCATCATGAGCTTGGCCTTGATTGTTAGCTTGGCCTTGTGGTGAAGCGTGAGGGCTTGGTGCATCTTGTTGGGTAGCTTGGTTATCAATGGATGTAGTTAATGGCTCCACTTGAGTGGGGCATAGTCCTTCTCCCTCCGTCATCCGGTAACCCTCAATGGGGATTATTTCACCAATCCCCATTCTTCTTATGACGATGGGAGGAATTGCATCTCCTACAATACCATGATTTATACGGCCCCCTTGGGACCCCTTATCCTCATCAAATACCACGTCTATAGCTTCTTCAACTTGTCCGGTGGACTTGTTATAGACTCTATAAGCATGAGCGTTTGAGGCATAGCCAACAAAGATACCCTCATAGGATTTAGTCTCGAACTTTGACAAGCGTTTCCCTCTCTTGCGAATGAAGCATTTGCATCCAAAGACCTTGAAGTATGAAACGTCCGGCTTCTTTCCCGTGAGAATCTCATAAGGGGTCTTGTTCAAGATCTTGCGGAGATATAATCGGTTGCTAGCGTGACAAGCGGTGGAGACGGCCTCGGCCCAAAAATTATAAGGAGAAGAGAACTCCGCAATCATGGTTCGAGCCGCATCCATAAGAGTTCGATTCTTTCTCTCCGCCACACCATTTTGTTGAGGAGTGTAGGGAGTGGAATATTGATGAGCAATGCCTTCCTCACTAATAAATCCCTCTACGGTGTAGTTCTTGAACTCGGAGCCATTATCACTTCGGAGAGCCATGATGCTTGTATTATGTTGTCTTTCCACCAAAGTGATGAACTCGATGACCCGCTTTTGAGTCTCACTCTTTCTCTTGAAGAAGTACACCCAACAATATCGTGAATAATCATCCACAATCACCAAGCAATACTTCTTGCCTCCAAGACTATCATATGATAGAGGACCAAAGAGGTCCAAGTGAATGAGCTCGAGGATTCTTGATGTGGTGATGTTCGTCTTGGTGGGATGTGCTTCTCCATGCTGCTTTCCTAGAACGCAAGAGCTACACACACGATCTTTGGCAAACTTAGCATTTGTTAGTCCTAGAACGTGATTGCCACTTTGAAGGTCATGCAACGTCCTCATATTGGTGTGGGCTAACCGGCGATGCCATAGCCAACCCACATCAACTTTAGCCATTAGGCATGTCGCGGCACACGTGTATCCTTTGGAAAAGTCCACTACATACATGCCGTTCTCGACATGCCCAACAAAGGCTACTTTAAGAGTTGTTTCCCAAGTGACAATCACATTCTCCTTATTAAAGAAAGAGGTAAAACCACTCTTAGCAAGTTGAAGAACCGAGATGAGATTATAGCCTAGAGACTCAACAAGGAGAACATTCTCAATTGACAAGTCATTTGAGATTGCTACCTTGCCTCGTCCCAATACCTTCAATTCGGAGTTGTCACCAATAGTAACGCAATTGAGATGGGGTAATGGAGGTTGAAGATCACTCATTGCGTCATTGCTTCCGGTCATATGTTGGGATGCACCACTATCCACCGTCCATTTGCTTGAACCGGAAGCACTTCCCTACAATAGATTAGTTTCTTGATTTAGGGATCCATCTTTGAATGGGTCCTCTCATGTTAGCGACAAGGGTCTTAGGAACCCAAATACTCCAATGATAATCGTCACCATAAGAAGTACCAACATATTTAGCATATACATGACCATCTCTAGACTTCATAAGAACATAAGATGGATTGTATTTCCCGGCAAAGTTATTGTGAGTGGTGCTCCCCCTAGAGGTCTCACCACCCACAATGGTGTTGGTCTCCTTCCTTTTGGTCACCTCTCCATCTTTCACAAATCTTACTTCTTGTGAGGGGGAGGTGACTCTCTTCTTGTTCTTCTTCTTGTACTTCTTCTTTGACTTGGCTATATAGCCAAGTCCCTCCTTTCCATTGTTGGCATGTTGAGAAGCAATCTCATGGGGATTCTTCTCATTCCCTACAACATTAGTCGTACTACAAGCATTGCTAGGCAAGACATTCAAGCTAGAAGGTGAAGTGGATACAACTTGCTTGTTTGATAGTTGGGCTAGAAGATTGTCACGAGATTTGGTTAACTTGTCATGAATTTCCTTAATAGACATGAACTCCTTTTCAAGTTTTTCATGACGAGTGCCAAGTTCCTCGTGAGCAATTCCTAGCTTCAATTCTTCATGTTCAAGAGTTTTAATTAAAGAAAGAGATTGAGCATTTTCCTTCCTAAGCTTAGAGACACTTATGGCGAAGTTTTCTTCAAGACAAGACAATTTCTCCTCAAGTGAGGCACGAATGGAACGCTCATTATCAAGTGCTTTTTCAAGCTATTGCTCATTGCAAGTGTGACCTCCATGGCTTTCTAAGGTCATGATGATCTCCTCCTTTTCATCAACAAGAGAGTTAGCCTCATCAAGTTGCCTCAAAAGGGAGTTCACCTTTTCCTTAGTCTCACCTTTAAGGCTAGATAGCCATATGCTTAACTCATTAGACTCACTATCCTCCTCACAAGCATTTTCAACACAATCCAATGACAAAGGAGGGTTAGTGACAATGGTCTTGGAGTTGGGAGAGCATACCGAAGTGGCTTTTGCCATAAGACATGTAGGTCGGGTAGCCACATTCTCATTGGGGGATTCGAATAGAGAGATCGAAGGTGATGATGCGGTGGCCTTGGCGATGTGAGCAACTCCAACTACCTCATCTTCTCCTTCATCTCCGGAGATGTAAGTCTCAAGAACCGCCCCTTCTTGAACGTAGAGAGCCCTTGGCACCTTCCTTGCGAAGTTCTTGTTTTGAGGAGGCTTGGTCTTGTTCTTGCGAACAAGCTTGCCTTCGTTTTCTTCTCTTGGCTCAAAGGGGCACTCCTTCACGAAGTGGTTAGCGCTACCACAATTGTAGCATGTCCTTGGTCGCTCCCCCTTCTTCTTGTAGTTCTTGTTTCGTGGAGGCCTTGGAGATCCGGCCTTGTGAGCTTCCCATCTCTTCCAATATCCATGCATAGCAAGGGCAATGCACTTGTGAGCTCCCGTGTAAGTGTATTCATAGTCTTCCTCATCATCATCATCTTCTTCGCTTTCATCAACCCTAGCCATTGCCTTTGACTTCAATGCAAGGTTGGGAGACTTTCCCATCCCTCTAGAGCGAGCTAGAGCATCATCCGCACTCTTGTGTGAGAGAGAGATTGCGATGAACTCACTAAGAACACCAATGGAGTTGAGAGTGTTGTAGTCCGCTCTTGTCCGGATACTAGTGGCGAGATTCTTCTCGAAGGGTGTGATAGCCTTGGCAAATTTCCTCTTTATCCACTCATCGGTGATCTCTTCCATGCCAAAGTCTCTCAGTTGATTGGCGAGAGTGACAACTCTTCTATAGAGCTCTTCAGGAGTCTCATTCTCTTGCATAACGAAGTTCTCGGAGTTGTCAATGGCCACATCATACTTGGAAGACTGAATGCTAGCATTTCCTTGAAACAAGGTGTCAAGTTTGTCCCAAGCTTCCTTGGCGGTCTTGCAACCGCGGATGTGAGTGAGATGCTCCCTTGGGAGAGCCTTCTGGATAATTACAAGAGCAGTTTTGTTGAGTTGAGATTCAACATCTGACGAGGGGATGATAACCCGGTAGGCCAAACTCCAAGGAGTAACCCGGCCCAAAGGACGGTGCGCAGGATCCGACTAAGGATAAGGAAGCTTGTGGAAGGCCCAAGTTTGTAGGCCCAGCAATCCGGGTTGTGGGTTACTGTAAAGGAAAGCTAGGGTTTGTGCGCCGTGTCCGGGTAGGATCCAGGGTGCGCCTTGGGGAATAAGCCAGGGGGTACGGGTGCTTTATAAACCGACCCCCAGGTCTAGTTTTAGACAGAGATCTAAGAACCCTAGATATAGCGCTTGGTATCGAGCATCCAGTGTAATCCAGAGTTGAGTTGTTATATCAAGATCGGAGACTCGGCGACTTTGATTGCCGGCTACCAGATCGAATTGCACCATGTTTTCCTCCGAGCTAAACCCTCTCCCAAATACCTGTGTCGTCTTGCCCCAAGATCAGTTACCCCCGGTAACATCTGCCGTGATTATCCCACGACAGTTGGCGCCCACCGTGGGGCCTGCGTCCAAAGGTGTTTACATCACGGGAGAAGCTCGGAAGGGCATGGAGAATCTTGTCATCGGCGAAATCTACATCGACCACGAAGGAGAAAAGATGGTGGACGATTCCGGCTGGGGGTCAGAGTCGGATCACCTCGAATCCGGATCCGTCGTGACAATCGGCCAGATCAGCGTCTTCATTGGTATGGTATGTACTTCCAATTCGATCCCTGACAACATTGGATCTGATTCTATGCCAGGAAAAGCCACGTCTATCCAATCAGATGATGAAGAATCGATTGGAACGACACATCCGGCAGAAGAACCCATCGCGGAGTGGGAACAGCCGGAGGAGCCGGCATGGACCCCACGCGACCGGGCCGAAAGAGAAGATGATACCGGGTCTATCCTGGATCTACTAGAAAATCGGTATGAGGAGAACGATGAGGAAGAACAGCATGAATTTACGCCGGATATTGTACGCAGAGTTGCAGTCTATGCGGCCCCCGCGGCCAATCTCAACCAAGGAAACGCAACCGCGGCATCAGTCGGGGCGGCTCAGGCAGTGGCCCAGCAACAGGGCGCGGCTAACGGAGACCCGGTCTTGGCCCGGGTTGATGGAGAGTCGGCATCAGTAACCAGCAGGGCAGCGGATGAAGAGTTGCATGCAAATACGTTCGGATTCTTGGAAAACCGGACACCAGGCGCGGGTCCTTCGAACCCGCGCCACCCGGCCTTATTCGATAATAATCTGATTCTAGACCCCACGGTTCTCGCAACGGTTATCACTCCGGAGAACGCAGCGGAACGCGTCAGGGATCTGGATGTGGCTCGTCGTGCGCTGGAACAGCAAAGAAGGCAGGTAGAGGCAGAAAGGCAAGGGATGGCCACGCGGCGGCGTGAGCTAGATGCGTTGGAAACCCGGCTCCGAGAGGAAACATCTAGAATACATCAAAGGCACCACACCAGGTTACCAGCAATGGGCGGGGTTATTAATCCGGCTAATTTATTCGTTACACCTCAGGACCAGCCGATACCAGTGGCGAACCAGGGAACCGCAACCCAACAGGTGACAGCAGCGACACATCCGGCGAATGAGCGGACCGGGTTACCCCCACCACAAACTAGAATCACAACCGGAAACGACCTACCACCACCGCCACCATCACGGTTCCGCACACCAGCCGGCCACTACAATAACCCCATGGACAATGTATATGCAGCGACACTCGCGTTGAATCAAATCCCTGTGGCAGAGTCGCCCCATGCAGAGAAGACTCGGCAAGCCATCGATCTGTTGCACACTGCGGTGGCACAGCAAGCCAATTATCCGGATCACAGAAGCGGTATGCACGGGACGCCATACGTCAGTCAACAGCAAGGGAATATCCAAACAAGTTCAGCGCGACGGAGGGAAGAGCGGCAGCAAATGCCGCCTCCTCCCCGCGCTCAGGCAGCATCAGCAGCACAGGCCGTCGTGGACAGTTCTAGGGCTCGGAGGGCCGCGGCCGGGTCTGCAGCGCATGGACTTCCCGCAGCATCGCGCCCAGCCGCGCCCCCCGCGGTATCACACGTTTCTAGAGCCAGGCCGGCCTCAACCGTTCTTGCAGGGCCTAAGTGTCTCTCGGATAGTATCAGAGCTGAACCTTACCCGGAAAAATTCAAAGAGCCAGGGAAAGTAGTGAATTATGAGCCAACTATGGATCCCGAGACATGGCTAAGCAGTTACGAGATGGCAATGTCAATTCGCAACGCGTCCGAGAACCTCCAAGCCAAGTTCATGTACCTGATGATGTCGGAAGGAGCAGCAAAATTATGGTTCACCAATTTGCCGGAAGGATCGATCAAGTCTTGGGAGGAATTGAAGACCGCGTTTGTCAAGCACTTTCACGGGACCTGCAGGAAATTATTCACTATTGATGATCTAGAGCGATGCGTCCAGAAGAAGGGAGAATCGGCGCGTAGTTGGGTGCGCCGGGTTATGGAGATACTTCACTCATCCACGGATATCCAGCCCAAGGATGCGCTACAGGCCATGGCAAAAACATGCAAGTATATACCTTTAGTGCAAAAGCTAACTCGCATGAAGTCCAGTCGAAATGCGTCGGAAGTTACAATGGGAGAATTGATGGATGCATGCAACAAACACGCTGCGACAGATACTACAGAAGAAGAAGCTGACGACAAGAAGGTAAAAGCAAACACAAGCAATAACGGAAGAACCGGCAATGGATCAGCATCAGGTAATAACGGAAATAGCCAGAACAAGCGCCCGTTCGAAGGAGGCTCCGAGTTTGTCGCCAACACAGAAGCCGGGTCTTCGAGACCCAGAGCAGAGGGAAATTTCAACGGAGGTAACCACAATGGAGGAAACTATCAAGGTCCACCAAGGCCGGGTAACAATTGGGACATATTCAGGATGGCATGCCCGAAGCACAGCAGGAATGGCAGGCCAGCTAACCACTCCCTAGAACAGTGCGCCGATTTACAAAGATGGAAAAATGAGGAAGTGCACAGAGCTATGCGAGGTGCAGGACGGGGAGGAGGACTGGGTCCAGGGGCAAACCCGGGCAACGGCCCACCCCCAGCCGGCAATCCGGCGGCTGGAAATCAAGGTAATAACCAAGGGGGGGCAGGAGGTTTCCAGGCTAACCCCAAACAATTGGGTCAATATCATGTGCATACCACAGGAGGCTCTAACAAGGACAAAAAGATACTGAAGCAAGCGGTCAACTCAGTTTCGTTAGCTGTCCCGAGGTACTTGAGATGGTCAGAACAGGAGGTAACATGGAGCAGAAGGGATCACCCAGAAAGAGTGGAGCACGCAGGAGTCTTGGCACTAGTAGTCGCACCGCAAGTCAATGGGTACGAACTGAAAAAGGTTTTAATGGATGGTGGAAGCAGCATCAACATACTGTATTGGGAAACCTTCCTACGCATGGGTCTCAAGGAATCTCAGCTGCAAAAAAGCTCAACAGTTTTTCATGGGATAGTGCCGGGTCATTCAGCATGCCCCGAGGGAAAAATCGCATTGGAGGTAGCCTTTGGAGAGTCAAAGGATAACTATCGAATTGAGTGGCTTACCTTTGAGGTAGTCAAGTTGCGCAGCCCTTATCACGCGTTATTTGGAAGGCCGGCTTACGCCAAATTCATGGCTAGGCCGTGTTACGTATATCTACAGCTAAAAATCCCGGGTCCCAAGAAGACCATTACCATACATGGAAATCGAGACATAGCAGCTGAATGCGACGAAGGAGATGCAACAATGGCCGAGCATGCCTGTAGAAAAGAAGAACTCAAGCAGTACCGGTCTCAAGCAGACCCGGAGGGTAGAGCCACATCAAAAAGTCCGAGTACTGAAGGCGAACGAGCAAAATCCAAGGTAACACAAGATGCTAAAATGGTGGCTTTTGTCAAGGATGACCCCTCCAAACAATCCGCCACAGAAGAAGAAGCTGTCGGGTTACTCACAACCGGCCATGTCATGGAAACACCTTACCCGGGTTGGCTAGCAAACCCGGTACTCGTCATGAAAAAGTCTAACGTGTGGAGAATGTGCACCGGTCACGCTAGTTCGGGACCGGTGTCCACGAAGAACTAAACAATGTAACGGGCAGCAGGTTTCAGACGCGCTCTTTTCCTACCCAGGGTACCTAAGGGGACTGGAAGGTTTTTAATGAGGCGGCCTGCTGATCCAAACTTTCTCGCAGCAATAAAGAGATGGTTATCAAGTCCTATTTCGTTACAGCCTGATTACAAGTAAGTAGTATCCACGTGGCATCAGTATTTCCGTATCATTAAGAATGTTGAGTATATACAGGTCTCGGGGGCTGGCGGCTCAAGTAAGCCCAGTTAGCAACCCAAAAGACCCGGCCTTGATGCCTATAAGTTATAAGGGCCGATTATTCGCAAACGAGTACGGCTGCAATCTTATAACTGGACAAAGGAGCCAAATTTTCTTGACTTTTCTTACTTAAGCTCGATGTGACTCGCACTAAAGTGGCATGATTCGTTCTCTTACGATTACAATCAGCCATGAAGCCCAATGGGACTTGCCTGACACTGTTCTCGTATGGATGTAACAACATGGTGTCCACGCGAAAGCCGGCTTACAGTACAAGATAGTCAAAAGGGTCATCTAAACCACAAGTTTATGCAGAGTACAAGGCTAAAAGCCGGAAACTCAACAAATATCAAGCATAACTTTAGTATTCACACGGAATGGCTTTAGGCTTGCGACTCGGTAAAAAATAATTTGTTCTCTGAGAAAGGCCACACCCCCATGACTCGGACTTTGGGTCCTGGGGACTGGGGACTTCGAAACAGAAACAAACTACTTGGCTGTCGCAGTTCGAAAAACCTCACCATTCGAGTCTTGGGGACTTAAAGAAAAAGTCCACGTATCAAGGCCCCTGGTACTCGGAAAACCGAGTCTTATGAAGGGAGCCAAAATAGAGAATCGGGTGTCGAGAAAAAGTTCAAAGAATAGGCAAGCAATACGGTTATCAAAAGGCCAGAAAAGCCGCAAAGTACACGGACTAAAAAGTACGTCACAAGGTACGGCATCAGTATCAGGGGTGCACAGGCGCACCATCAAAAGCATAACAGTGTGATTACAAAGCATTACAAGGTATTATGATAATACGGCCCTATTCGGCCTCCTGAGTACGGCCTTCCGGGTCTGAGTCCTGGGTTTGCTGCTTAGCCTTCCTGGCACCCTTACCCGGACTCATTGCATCAGGGCGGACTGGTGGAGGGACGGCTGGTGTAGAGGCAGACGGGCCCGATCCTAATTCGGCCTCTCTCTTCGCAGTCGCCTCCCTCTTCCTGGCCGAGCTAGAAACCCACTTCTCCAAGATATCAAAAGGCGGGGGCGCTTCCTCCGTAATAACTTTGCCATCAGCGTCGTATGCACTCATAATCGTATTTAGATCCAAGCTATCGGCCAAAGTGGTAGCTGAGGGGCGCACCGCGGCTTGTATGGCTTTGAAGTCCTTGGGTGTAAATTTGGAACCGTCAGCCTTGAATTCGGGAAACCCGGATGTTACCTTTGTCGGGTCAAGCTTTGGAAAGAAAGCCTTGGCCAGAGTAAAAGCCCGGGTCATTCCAATCCGGCATGATGAGCGTTTCCAGATTTCAATCCAGCCAGGCACAGTGGAGCAGGCTTGAACGAGATTCTCTTCACCCGGATATACTTCCGTAGGCCACTTCACAGCATCCAATATAAATTTTGTTCCGGCAAAGAAAGTCCGGAGCACAGTCTTGAGGGTTCTAGCCTTGACAATGGCATTTTCCTCTGGAGCTGCAAGGTTGGCACCTGCAGTCATAACAAAAGAAAGAGCGTATCAGTAATCCCGAGTCTGTTATAATAAAGCAAAGACATGAAGCCAATCGACAGCAGAAAACTTACTGAGCAAGATCTGATAAGTATCGGAGACCTGGTCCGATAGTTTCTTCAGTTCGGTCTGAGCGGCATTGCACTTCTTCTTGTACTTGGAAACATCTTTCTTCAAGGTTTTCATGTCATCCTCAAGGATTTCCCTTCGTTTCATCTCGGCAAGAAGAAGTTGTTCGGTCCTCAGTAAAGTTTCATCAGACCGGGTTATCTGTGCCTGTAAGTAGCAAGGAATGCAAGTATTAGTTGGATTGTATGGAAAGCTGAATGTGGTGTAAAGTACCAAGCATCACTTTTGCAAGTCATACTTGGAACTTGGGGACTAGGTATGCAATATGAGGTACAAAGTGCCCTTACCTGGTGCTCTGCAGCCATGCGCTCCAAGATCTGGCTCTCAGAAGTCTTCATAGTGAGGAGAGTGTTCATCAACTGATCGAAAGTGTCTTTACTCGTATCAGAAGACCCGGGGCCTTGGAAATTCCGGGAAGGAGCTTTCTTCTTAGTAGGAGGCGGAACCCGGGTCATTTGTGTGTCGGAATCCGACGCTCCTTCTTCTGCACCCAAGACGGTGGTTTTGTTCTTCTTGCTTGCATGGGAAGCAATGGGATACTCGGCTCCTTGCGTGTCCGGGTTTGGCGGCGACGCTTGTTTTTCATCGCTGGACGCGGCTGTAGTCTTATCAGCCGGGCTCCCCTTACCCGGGCCCTCGGTCCCCATTTCCTCTTGATCGCTGACAACGACCGTGGCCCTATAAGATGTTGTCAGTGAGCAGCTAAATACACAGTCAAGAGAGGGTGATGAAATATGGTGGAACATCAGGAAAGGGATCTTACCCGGTATTCACCGCAAAGTCACAAGGAAATCCATCGCTGGACTCGGGAGAAGCTGGAAATTATCAAGTTAGATGTCATATGGGAATGGTTTAAAGAGAATGTTTTGACCCAGAAAAGATAGGGTAATTACCAGCCTGCCGCGGGGGGGGGGGTCGATGAAATACCCGGGTTAAGGGCATCATCACCCGGGTGATTTCGAGTTGACCTACGCTTGGGCACGGGCGACTCCTTCAAGAACGACCAGTGGGATAATGTCAAGTTAGCTCAAGTATATCATTAAAGTAATGCGAGTTGAATGCGAGGGGGAGATATGAAACCTTGGAGGTGGCCTCTTGAGTCTTTCTTTTGGATCCGACCTTGACTGTCGGCTCCGGGTCTTCCTCGTCGCTGGCAGATTCTACTTTGCCATCGGAGTTTTCTTCCTCGTCATCTTCTTGTTCTGGATATCATCAAAGTTATGGTTGGAAATGAAGGGGTTATGGTGAGTTCAAGGAAACCAAATAAAATCCGGAGAGTACCTTCATCCGAGTTAACGGTTTCTTGCTCCTCTGGACTTTCGGAGCTAGGGGAGGCATTGGTTTTCCAAAAATCGTCATCAGCCTGAAAAGTGTTAGCATAAGGGTTATTAACTGCGTTGAGTGGAAAGAGCAAAGGTAAAGGCATCAAAGTCGGATTTTCACCTTGGGGGCTGGGTTCTCAAGCGTGAAGGGCTCTAACCCGGATATGTTCCGGATTACCTCGAGCTTTTCGGTCAGAAAGCCCTTGATGGTTTTATGAGTATCGCCAGTTGCGAAGATGTTGTCGGAGTACCGGAGCGGGTCTGAAGATTGCCCTGAATACTCGCACATTAACTTTGTGCGGATGGAGTTGGGTTGAATCCGGAAATCTACCCAAGTCTTCACCAGGTTGAGCCCGATGAGGCCTTGGGCTGTGAGAGTGGTGATTTTGGCTAAAAGAGGTTGAATTGCCTCCCTGTCCGAGTCAGGGGCAAAGGCACTAAATTTATCAGAGATGTCAAGAAGACCCTCTGAGTAACCCGGCAGCTTCTTTTGGCCGGGTGGGGAGGTGTCTTGGCAGTAGAAGTAGGAGAGCTGCCAGTGCTTGACATGGGAATCAAGGGTGAGGGGTGGCATCAGAGAATTCTTGCGGCGCTGGATGGAAACCCCGCCGCAAGCGAGAAGCGCCCCGTCACCGCTCTCGCGGCACGGTTTGCATTGAAAAAGCTCGATGAAAAGAGCTAGACTTGGCGAAGTGCACAAGTATGATTCGGAAAGGACTATGAAGTGGGAGATGTTGAGAACAGAATTAGGCCCGATATCAAAGACGCGAAGACCGTAATGATTCAAAACATCACGGAAAAAGGGGTGACCCGGTGGGCGGAAGCCCCGGGTCACATGTTCCACAAAGCAAATTACCTCGCCTTTTGTCGGGGTGGGCCGGGTCTCCTTACCCGGCACTCTCCATTGGATATCCTCTTGAGGAGGAAGGACTCCCAGCTCCACTAGCTCCTCCAACTTGGATTTGGTGACTGTAGACCGCGCCCAGTTGGCGGATATGGAGTTGGCGGCTTTAACTTTGGTTGGAGTTTTCCCCTGCTTTTTGGGAGCCATGTGGTTGACCTGCAAAATGCAAAGTAAAAGGATAAGAGGATTAAGACCCGGAAGTTGTGAGCCGGCCGAGTATCGGTGGGGTAATATTGAGACATGAAAAATTGCGTGCAACCCGGGTGTTAGCTCACCGAGTAAAGTTCGAAATTGTCCGGGTATCAAGTATTATGACGAAAATTATGGAGATCTAAATGTTGAAGGGGTTCTTTGGGGACGATGGATGGCCGCATAGGCACTTAACGCGAATAAAAGGAACTGAAAAGGGGAAGTACGGCGGGTGATTGAGGCCAAGGCGGAAATTTTGAGTGGATCGGGCCCAGATTGGGAATCTTATCTTCGGATTTGTGGTGAAATTAGTACTTACAGATAGTAGGAGAATGGATTGGAATCCATAACTTATCTATTATGCGAGCTGGAAAGAATGTTAGCAACTTAATTCGGCATGGCCGAGGAATCGTTGGAGGGTCGATTTGGATCTCATTTAAGGTGAAATCAAAAAGTGCAAGGGCGAATTAATGGACGCAAATGGCTTACCGGAGGAGATCTGAGCGAGGCTTTGCGGAGGCAGATGGCGCAAGCCTGGTGTCCCTTCGCGGTCCTTGACGGGCCGGATGAGGATTCGCCGGCGGATCTTGGCGGCGGCGCGGGGCGAGTCGTGGCGGAGCGCAGCCTCCGGCCGATGGGCTCCGGTGATGCGCGCGGGATTTCCGTGGTGGTGCTCAGTGAGAGTGAGCTTAGAAGGAGAAAGGAAGCGGAATGGGGGGAAATGAGCCGTTAGGGTTCGGGTTACCCCCAAGGAGCTTATTTATAGTATAAGTGGGTAGGCCCGGTTCGGTAAGTGGGGGCCGGGAGTTGCGGAGGTAAACGGCTATTTATTTAAGTTTCTGCGAGATATGCGCCAAATATTGAGCAAGGCATCTGGATAAAAGAGAGAAGGGAATCCATCCCGTGATATCAGGATCGATTATCGAGTATGGAATTAGGGTTTAGACCTGGAAAATTAAAAGATGTTTGGGGGGAAAAAACCCGGGTTACTACATGGCCGCCGTGGAGTAAGGCCTAGCTGAATAACAGAGCATCTTAACCCGGCCTCTATATGCCTGTATGTTTGATATCTTTGTAGGGAATAGCGAGCGCTTCAAGGAGGATCCATGAAGCCCAGGCTATTCTGGGGACTACTGACGAGGGGATGATAACCCGGTAGGCCAAACTCCAAGGAGTAACCCGGCCCAAAGGACGGTGCGCAGGATCCGGCTAAGGATAAGGAAGCTTGTGGAAGGCCCAAGTTTGTAGGCCCAGCAATCCGGGTTGTGGGTTACTGTAAAGGAAAGCTAGGGTTTGTGCGCCGTGTCCGGGTAGGATCCAGTGTGCGCCTTGGGGAATAAGCCAGGGGGTACGGGTGCTTTATAAACCGACCCCCAGGTCTAGTTTTAGACAGAGATCTAAGAACCCTAGATATAGCGCTTGGTATCGAGCATCCAGTGTAATCCAGAGTTGAGTTGTTATATCAAGATCGGAGACTCGGCGACTTTGATTGCCGGCTACCAGATCGAATTGCACCATGTTTTCCTCCGAGCTAAACCCTCTCCCAAATACCTCTGTCGTCTTGCCCCAAGATCAGTTACCCCCGGTAACATCTGCCGTGATTATCCCACGACAACATCCTCCCTTGGAGTCAAGTTGCTTGGGTCATGAGGATGAAATCCATGGATCACGCTTCTCCACAATGCGGTACACGATCCTGAAATGTGAGATTCCATTTCAAACTTCCAAGAGGAAAATTCGTTAGTGTTAAGGATGGGTGGAACTCCAACATTAAAGATGTGTGGCATGGAAACGATTGGGTGGATAGAATCATAGTTTTGAGGTGGTGGAACTTTTGAATTGGACCCCGAACCATTAGCCGTTTGAGACTTGGAGCCCCCGTCACTCTCCTTAGCTTTGGTTTTAGCCTTTTGTGCGGCTTTAGCCTTAGCTTTGGCAATGTTCTCTTCGAGTTCGGAAATATCCGGATTTGTTTCCTCATCCGAACTATCCTCATCGGTGACATGGGGAGAGTGAGAAGGCCCCTTGGTTCTACCCATCATGTTCTCCAACATCTTCTTGATGGAGGAAACCTCCGAGCCCACACTAGAGCTAACCTTGGACAATTGGGTTTGAATGGTACAAACCGTTGTCTCTAGGTTGGCTATAGTGTCAGCCATTTTGGAGAGCTCCTCCTTAGAAGATTCGGGATCATCTCCGTTGACCATGATTACTCTTAGGCGGTTAAGCCCGATAAAAGAGCCGAGGCTCTGATACCAATTGAAAGTGCAATATGGTCAACTAGAGGGGGGGGAGGGGTGAATAGGTGACCTACAAATTTTACTTCTTTTTCACTTTTAATGGGGGCTTTAAGAAAGTAAATGCTTGATTACATAAATGTGCAACTAAGTGAATACCCTAGGTGGTACGGAACAAGTAGCAGCGGAAATAAAGGAACGGTACAAGATAACAACAAGTGAAAAACACGGAGACAAGGATATGTTTCCCGTAGTTCCTTCTTAAAAGAAGTACGTCTACGTTGGAGAGGTGGGGAGCCACCTAGGCGCTCCTCAAGAGCACGGACGTGCACACCTTGTTCTCCTTGAGCTTCTCCGGTGAGGGAGATTCTCGTTTCTACTATGAGGTCGACTTGAAGGCGTTGACCAAACCTTTGCAAGGGGTTGAGGCTACTCCACAAGTGAGATGGAGGCTCTCAACAATCGAAACTTCTTGCTACAAGGTGGAAGCTACAAGCACTAGGGTTTCCCTTGGATGACAAAGCAACCAAGAGATTACAAGATCCAAGAGTTGTGGTGTGGGTACACACGTTTTGGCTTGGTGGAAAGGTAGATCTAGTCCTCCTCCATGAGATCCTTGAAGGGCATCGAGTTTGGTTGGAGGAGGAGGGAGATCGGGGCGTTTTGAGCTCTACAACAATGGAGGAGAGAGAGGAATGTACAAGCTACCTATCTAGAGAAAGAAGACAGCTATTTATAGGCTCCTCCAATTTCTAACCGTTACAGTCCTCCAGGGACGGAATATTCCGGTGCTAGCACCGGAAATTTCCGGTCAGCTTGGGCCGGATTTTTGAATAGTCCAGGGGGCGGATATTTGAAATATCCGGGGGAGGAAATTTCCGCCCCAATACTCCGCCCCCCCCCCCCTCTCTGCGCGCGGGCACCAGCTCGTTGACTAAAACTGCTAAGGACCAGGGGCCGGATATTTGCACCGGAAATTTCCGGGGCAAATTTCCGCCCCACCTTCTGTGCGCGGGCACTTGGGAGAACTCCATTTTTCGCTAAGTCCCAGAAAGCCGGATTTTTGCACCGGAAATTTCCGAGGCAAATTTCCGCCCTGGCTTCTGTCCGCGGGCAGTGAAAACACTTAGTCGTTTCTGGGGACGCCAAGAGAGACCCGGAATATTCCGGTGCTGGGGCCAGATATTCCGCCCCATAGGCACCGGAAATTTCGGTGTGTATACTGAAAAATCCGGTGGCATAGAAACCAGAGTGTAGGCCTTCTCTTTGATCTTCCGTCAAGAATATAACAATAAGCATCTGAGATAATAGCTGCACAGACTAAAACAACACTGTTAGATAGGATACCCGTGTTATCATCATCACCAAAATCATTAGAGGGATCATGAGCTTTCACACGTACGTCCGTAAATGTTGTCCGTAGCTTTCGAGTCCGTAGGTTTAGCATTTCCAGGGATGCAACATAAGAACTCAGGTCTTGAAGTTTTGCCACCTCGCTGCATGCTGCACTATATCTGAAAGGCAAGGCATGGCAAAAGAAAGGTTAGCACGTTACATGCTGAATCCAGGACACGAATCGTTAACTATGAATTGTTTCATTGGAGGAAGAATTGGTACCTGAATCACAAAATCAGATTCTCCCCAAAGTAATCGCTGATGTCTAGAGGAATCATATTCTCTTCAAAGTAATCGCTGATGTCCAGCGGAATCATATTATCTTCAAAGTAATTGCTGGTGTCCAGCGGAATAATATTCTTGTGAAGGCAATCCCACATGTCAGCCGGAATTATATCCTTCGCAATGGACAATTCAACCTTAGGTTTGTTGGGATGGGCCGCAGTCACAACCTCAACGGCAGCCTTAATCTGATCCGCAAATGGACCAAGACAGCCGACAATTATATAGCGCAGATTTGGAATTCCTCCCAGGGTCTCCATATCTTCCTGACTTATACATGATAAATCGAGGTTCAGTTTCTCGAGGTTGCTAAGTGTTCCCACCCATCTCGGGACCTTTGGGATTGCCCCGTCAAGGTGAAGTTCCTGGAGGGTACATTCGGCAGGGAGGTTTAATTCCTCTGCCAAAATATTTGGTTCCGCGAACATACAAAGATGTAGAAAACGAAGGTTTGCTTTAACTAGCTTGCGGATCGAACACGCCAGCTCTCTATCTGCCTCATACTCGTAAGCCACCAAATCCAGCTTCCTCAGGTTTGTCAGATCACCAAGTCGTCGATAAAAGTCAGTTGACAGACCTTCCACATTTACAGATCCCAGCACCTCCAGTGCCTCCATTCCTTCAATTTGATCTGGAATGTCACAGTTGTCAACCCAGTAATGGACTACTGGACAAATAGTTGCCGGAACTGAAAGAGTGTCGACATATTCACCCGAAGATATGTCAATTATCTCTAAGTGAAGTAGTTTTGCTATTTCTGGACTAGTTGTAATCCTTACTGCACGGAGCCTCAAGCACTTCAGGTGGACCAAACTGCCTATACCTGCAAGATGATGATCTTCTATTTCCTCGCAGTCTTGAAAGCACAAAACACGCAAGTGCTTAAACTCTAACAAAGATGGGATTTTCACATCATAGCCGTTAAAAATACTAAGTGACCGGGCACCGGATAAAATTAAACCCGCTGGTATTTTGCCATCATTTTGTAGAGACAATCGACGAACCTTGTTTCTCATGTCAGGATTTATACCAGCTACACCAATTATGGTAACAAAGTTCTCTTCAATAGACTTGGATACAATGAAATCAAGAATCGTGTCATGAACTCGGCAACATGAGACCTCATCAAATAATTGCCGTAGATTAACAGGTTGGATCAAACTCCTGTTTATTAGCTCGTTAAAACACATCTCTCCAGCTTCATATAGGGTGTACCCATGTTTTTTCTCAATAAATCCCTCAGCAATCCATCTTCTTATCAACATTTCCTTATCAATAATATAGTCTTCTGGAAAAATACTGAGGTATAATAAACAAGTTTTGAGATGATGTGGAAGATCAAAGTAGCTGAGTGATATTATATTTATCATGCCATCAATGCTAGAATTTCTTTCCATTCCACGACCAATTGAACTTTCAACTTGATACCACTGGTCCTTTGTTTTTTCCTTGTTAGATAACAAACCAGATATAGCAATAATTGCCAATGGTAAACCAGCACACTTTTTCAATATTTGACTAGAAACTTCTTCAAGATGTAATGGACATTCTTCAGAGTTGAAGCACAACACTAAGGCGATCCATGGCATATATATGACCATTGAACGATGATTTGCATGATTGAGCAACATTATTAAGCCGAGTGGTGGTGATTACTCTACCATCATAACCATTCAGGGGGAATGCATACTTGATAACATTCCATGCATCCATATTCCATATATCATCAACCACAATAAAATACCTGCACAATTAAATGTAACTAGTTGCAGATTTATGGCACAATATAATGTAGAAAACTGGTACAACAATGAACTTTAAGTTGGGCACTTAACTATTCTCTCTAACCAAAAGTAAGGCTAAGTCTACTTTTTATGTAATTGAAATACCATCTCAAGTTTTTTACAAGTATATACAAAAATATTTATTCACTTTTATGGAACCAAACAGATATACTATCAAAATATATTCATCTGATTCTCATGTTGTAGTAATGGGTTAATAATTGGCGAGATCGATGTGGTACTTTGTTTATATATATCAGCCCATGTGTTAATCTAATACCTCATTGTATGTCACTGATCTAATTTCGAATATTGAGAAAAATTAAGAGTGCATAGAATACCTTTTGTTTGCTAGGAAATTTGAGATCCGAGTGATAAGTTGTGGTATGTCCTCAATGCTTGAATAACTCTCACCAGTTACCTGGTTGTGAATACTTCCCAATACTTTCATCATGTCTGGATTTCGTGACACAGAAACAAAGGCATGACAGTCAGATTGCTCTTTGAGATCTTTATACACTTGAAAAGCAAGAGTAGTCTTTCCTAGTCCTCCCAATCCAACAATAGAGATCATCTTCGGTTGTTGCTGCCTTGATTCGCATCTGTTCTCACGAGCAAACAACCGAATAAGCTCATTCTTCGGCCCATCGATACCGACCAGATTTGATATGTCCTGAAATATAGCAAGAGCCCTAGGATCAACAGTTACACTGTTGACCTTTGAGACGGACTCACTATTCGCGTACCTCTTGTGCCTCTCGCTCGCCTCAATTACTTGCTTCTTCAAATCTTCAATCGCCTTGGCAATCTGGCGGCGATCCTTGGTCCTATCTAGCAAGTTCTTGATCTTCTTCATGAAGCCACCTGGCTTGGCAGATTGGTCACCGGTATTTTCCATGAAGTCGTCGAGGCTGTCCTCGATGTCATAGGACAGCTCCCGCACCTCCTTCATCCAAAGCTTTTCTTGTGCATCAGGATCCTCCTCCATTGACTTCTTGTGGAGAAAAGCTTCCATAGCTTCCAACTCGCTAGTGAGGAATTTTATCTCCTTCCGCACCCGACGGAAACGCTTGTACTCATCTCCCAACAGAGTGGCCAGCTTTCCCAACACTGGCTTCAATGCTCCCGCCGCTGCGCTTACTAGTGCGGTCTCCATGGTGCCCACTTTTCCGGTGCTCGGAGTTTGCTCTGATAGTTCTGTGTGGATGGATGGAGAAGTATTGGAGGCTGTATGGGATACTAGCCACTAGAGACCTATTACTACCGACTAAACATAATTCACCGCTATTTCATCTAATATAAATTACTCTCACTCTTGACCCTATTTGCATGTGCATCCCACGTTCTTAACCATAGAGATGCTATTGGGATTCCGCACCCTTAGCTGTCTCTTGGTAATTTATCAACTCCAAGAAAAAGGTCATGGAGATTTGCAGCCAGTGTGAACGGGCTATATCCGTAATCACACCTTGTTAATTGTGTGGGTAGGTGTCGTTGACAGTCACTGAACTTTTTTTTTTTTTTTTGAAACTTAAACCACTTATATTAAGCAAGCAAGCCGCCTCATTAAAAACCTTCCAGTCCCCACAGGTACCCTGGTAAGGAAAAGAGTGCGTAAAAAACTTGCTGCCACAATCATAACAAGGATACATCGTTAGCTAGAGTGCTTACAAGAAAATCAGGGGGATCATCCTGCCAAGAGATTGACAGAAGCCCCTCAGCTTTACTAGCTAATAAGTGGGCTGCACTATTTGCTTCCCTGTAGCAATGTGAGAAAATGACCGTGGAGAAATTGCGGCATAACATGACACACTCCTCATAAATCGCCACAGCTGGTCCAAGATGACTACCTCCATTGATCATCACCTCTATAACGTCCAAGCAATCAGAATTTACTTCAAGTCTATTGCAACCCAATTGTCCCGCCAAAAGAAGGCCATCACGGAGAGCATAAGCTTCTGCAGTGGCTGGATCAGACACATATGGTAATCCTCGACAGAAAGCCGCCAAGAACACCCCTTTATCATCACGCAGAATAGCCCCCGAACTCCCCGTGCCTTGGGGATCCTTCTTCTTCGCACAGTCACTGAACTTTCTATTATTCTTAGGCTGCCAAACGTTGCAACGGTTCCTATTATTCTTTCGCATATATATATGCTGTTACATAGGGGATCAGCTAGACAACTAACTTTTATCAAAAAAAAAGAAAAAAAAGCTAGACAACTAACTCCCGATCAGCCCGCTATGATCCGCTTCTATGGGTCACAAACGACCATGCAATATTCAACAAAAAAGCAAAACGGAAACAAAACCTAGCTATTGTTACGGCTTCCGGTCAATGTTTTAGACGGAAGGCACAGGTGCCCGACTTTAAATTAATAAAGCCAAGACGGCAGCGTTTACACTAAAAACAAAGCACAGTTTACGGGTGGCCTCAGCCGCACCCCTGGTGAACACAACACCGACAAACTAGAGTAGAAACATGGCATATCAGCCAAAGGAAAGGCAGAAGCAGCTGCACAAGAACACACTCCACCAGAAAAGTCGAGCAAGCTAGGTAGGTGGTGAGAGCGTGATGGCGAACAACTCCCTAAGCACGACGATCAGCGCATCCAGCAGCACCGCGACCTCGTCCTTGAGCAGTGGCCTCCATTGCTGTAGCAACAACATGGTTTTAAAAATGCACTCGACACGTTGTCTAGGGAACTTGGCCTTGATAGTAAATTTGTTCTTAATGCCAAGCACATAGTTGCAAACAACACACGGAGAATTCTCCGCTTCTTGCCCGAGAAGGTTGCTAGGATGTGTAAAAGCTCGGAGAAGGAGGTAGGGTTCCACGACACTTGTAGCCCCTCCCTAATACTACTCCACAAAAACTGTCTAAGGGCACTCCCAAAGAAAATGTCAACATCTTCGGGTACCCCCACACAAGGCACACTACCCATTCGAGGGGCCATGCCGCAGTTTAATTTGGTCATTCGACGGTAGATGACCTCTGGAAAGTTGTCAAAGGAAAATGCCGACTTTCAGTGGAGCTTCGACCTTCCAAATTTCCAGGTTCCTATCACAGGCAGTGCCTTGGCAAAGTCTCCTGTATAAGGATATAGTTGAAAAAACACCCGACGGATCAAGGGCTCGGGACACACTGTCTCGTTCCTCTGATGGCTCGATGTCCTTAATCTCTTTTACCAATGCCTTCCATTGGGATACCTCAACATCCCCAAAGCAGCGTCTGAACCTAAGGAGCCATCATGTACCCACATGAGCCTGACTGATGACGGCATGTGGGTAGAGGAGACGGAAAAATGTCTGGATATCTGGTGCTGAATGGGGCATTTCCAAGCCAAATATCCGTACAGAAACGAATAGAATCGCCATTGCCCATGAAAAATCTAGCCCCAATTTGAAGTCGTCTTTAACCTTGTGGATGTTGTGCCAGAATTGATACCCCCCCACTGGAGTGGACCCAAAAATGTCTACTGCCCCTAGATACTTGGCTAAGAGGAGCCTGACCCACAGACTATCTTGGTTCTTTTCTACAAAAAACCTCCGGATCCACTTAGCCATTAAGGCTTTATTGAGGAGTTTGGTATTTGTAACACCCAGACCACCTGGTCTTTGGGCTTGCAGAAGTCTTTCCAGCACACCATGTGGTACTTGCGTTTGCTGCCTTTACCCTCCCAGAAGAATTGTCCCCTATGCTTGTCAAAACCGGCATGCGTGCCATAAAGTCCCATTGTTTGAACTGAAGGTTGGACAAACATGCATCCACCAACGTCAAGCGTGCAGCTGAAGACATGAATTTGCCCTGCCACGGTTTAGTGCAAAAAACACACCTTAGCAACCACTGGCTCTAGGTCAGCTATAGTAAGTCTACGATCTGCTATAGTAAACCCTAGATACGTAAAAGGGAAAGCTCCTTCCTGTCAATTCAGGAGGTTCGCCACTCAGGCTTGCTCCCCTTCTACCCCTTCCATAACGATGACCTCGCTCTTACGAAAGTTTATTTTCATGCCCGAAAGCATTTCAAAACAAATAAGGAGTTTCAGGTTACGCACCCCACCGAGGTGTTTTGGATGAGGATCATCGTATCATGTGCGTACTGCGGATGCGTGACTCCCTCCGGAATGAGATGGGACACAACTCTAGCTATGTGCACTGCTGCTTTGGCTCTAGTAAGCATCAAGTCCACTACATCAACTACAAAGTCAAACACAGGAGGGAAAGAGGGTCGCCTTGGTGCACCCCCCCTTTTATTTCGAAAGAACGACCAACTTCCCCGTTAATCAAGATAGATGTATGTCCCCCTGCACTAACTGCATAAGCTTTTGAACAAGCGGCGCGCCAAAACCCGTCTTGAGGAACACTTCCTCGAGGAAAGACCAACTAACGCGGTCATACGCTTTTTCGAAATCTAATTTGAGAAGAATGACAGGCAAGATTTTCGCTTTAAGATCATGCACGATCTCAAGTAACGCTACTGGTCCATCAAGGATATTTGCCCCCTTGATGAAGGTTGTTTGTGAAGCGCTAATAACCCAATGCGCTATTTGGGATAACGTGGTTGCCACCGCTTTGCCACTAGTTTAAAAAGCACGTTAATAAGCGTGATTGGTCTATACTGCTTAATGCAGACGACACCTGGGACTTTGGGGAGCAAGGAGAGGATGCCAAAGTTAAGTCTAGCAATATTGACTGACGCAAGCATGAACCCATTGAGGATCTGCAGCACTAAGTCTCTAAGGAGAGGCCAAAAGTGCTTGAAAAAAGCATCTGGGAACCCATCTGGCCCCGGTGCTGTATTTTTTTGGGTGTCTTTCAGGCAAACATCAAGTTCCTCTGCCGTGAAGGTCAGGGACAAGCTGAGATTTTCCTCAACAGACACTTAGTACTCCGTATCCCAAGGCTGCATGGATAACGAAAGTAATTTAGGTTCATTCGTGCCCATAAGGGAAATATAAAAATCATAGATGAGCTTCTGGATCTCAGGTTGGGAGGTGACTACGCCTTGGTCAGACTATAGGATATGAATCACACACTTGCGTTTCCTGCCATTGCCATAAGCGTGGAAAAATGTCGTGTTGGCATCACCCTTAAGCAACCAGTCTTTCAGCCCTCGTTGCCTCCAATATTTTTCTTCCTCGGAAGGCATTGCATCAGTTGATCATCGATAAAGTATCTAAGAGCCCAACCTTCCTCATCCAGCCATGATGCATCTGTTGTGCGATCAAGATCCTGGATTGGAGCCAGCAACGCCGCCTTGGTCTCCCGGGCCTGTTTGCCTTTATTGGCACCCTAGCCCTTGAGGTATTGTCTAAGAGAAGACGATTACGAGTTCTAGAAATCAATCGGGCCACGACACATGCGAAGCTGGGATTCTAGCTGAACCCACTTTCCTCGCACTATATCAAAGAACTATGGGAGAACGAACCAACCAGTTTCAAAATAAAAGCGAGGAGAGCGACGCATCGAACCTTCCCCGGAGTCCAGCACCAGGGGAGTATGATCTAACCCAATGGCAGTCTCGGCTCGCAGAGAGACTAAAGGAAAATGAGTGTCCCAAGCCCGGGAGGTCAAGAATCTATCAAGAATGCAGCGGACCAGGTTCCACTGTTTGTTGGTCCAAGTAAATCTCGCCCTAGTTCTCTCAATTTCAGGAAGGGCAAGTCTAGCGATGCAATCGTTGAATAGACCCATTATAGGCCAGGTAATGTTGGAGTTATTCTTGTCCCGGGCACCTCGGATCAAGTAAAAATCACCCCCTACAACCACTGGCACAGAGGCGTTATTCACCTTGAGTTCCAACTCAACCAGGAACTCCGCAGACCGCGCATGGTCTGTAGGGCGGTAAACCATGATGAACTGAAATTTGAACTTCGAGCCACGATGCAGGACCAGAGCGTTAATAAAGAAGGACCCATGGTCAATTCCATTAACCTGGAACATACTATCTCTTAACCCTAGCAGAATGCCGTCCGAACGACCGTCGGACGGCTTCTAGTGCCAGAAAAATCTCTCCCGAGGCTCAAGCGCTTTGAGTTCCTGGTCGGAGAAATCCACCTTCATCGTCTCTTGGAGACAAATAACATCTATCATTTAATTCCTCGTGTATTCTTTGAGTTGAGTTCTACGACCCTTCTGACTGAAACCGCGAGGATTCCATCCCGTGATCCTCATTGGGCACCAGCAGCGAGATCCCGTGCTTGGCGAGCTGGGATGAGACGAAGGCTGGGCCTCGCGACAATTTGAGCCGCAACTTGCTTCTTCTTGATCCCCGACCTACGAAGAGAGGCAATAGGCCTCTTGAGATCCTCTTCTACAGCTATAGAGTAGGCGGAGGGCACGACTGGTAGAGCTCCATCAAGTGCCACACTGGCAGCTTGGGAGTCCAGCCCACTCTGGGCTTCGGTATCTCACGTCACCGGGGCAGCAACAACGTCATTTTCCTTATGAATAGGATCACTTATGCAAGCTTGGCTTGCGCAAGCTCTTTGGCACGGACTAGAGAGAGAAGGGAGGATGTGGAAGACATGGATGAGGAAAAAATCGATCCAAGAGTTCTTGGCAACCGAAAGTAACCAGGAATCATCCACCAAATCCAACACCAAAAAGTCCGATGTGAGATTACGCACATGAGACGTACCTTGGTCTTTGTTGGCCGCTCACTTAGAAGCCTTGAGCGAGATGTGCTTCTCCCCAGAGTCATTTCCTATGCCGTGCGGCGAGTCCCCGAGATCGGTGTCACCATCGGCACAGATTGCTTGCCCTTGGAGAGATGGGGCCCTTTGACTACATCAGCCGACATGTTGGGTTGCTCCAATCGCACGATCGAGGGTGGATCATCCACCTCACCATCTCTAGCGCAGTGGGAGCACTTGATGCTGGCTCTCTTAGCTAGGGGAGAGACCATCGCTGGCTGGGTGTGTGAAGAGTGAGCAGCAGACTTTATCATGGCCGAATGAACTTGAGCTGATCCTTGGTGTTTGTCCTTGGGCTTGGATGCGGTGACCCAACACACCACTTCATGTGTAGTGCTCAAGTCATTGACATAATACTCACAGAAGGACTTATCCGTGAATATTACATCCCTCAGAGTGGTACAACAGAAACATAGCAGATTCAAGCAAAGCTATAGGATACAAACATGTTCATTACAAAATCTTGAGAATCTCCATTTGAAGTATCATAGAGGATCTCATGAAAATGAAACATCAGAAGAAGCAATTCGAAGCTCCAAGCTGGAGAAAACTCTAGCTCGGAACCTAATCCACTACGGCTGATGTCAGACGTAATATATGGCTTGTAAACAACTAAGTCCAAGAATGCACTCCACCTACACCTTGATAACTTCTCCTCCACCAGCGTTGTTGATGATGATGCTTCACTGGCTAAGTAATATATGACTCCACCTAGCTCCACGAGGTAGATATGGCTTCACCCTGACAACTTCCATAAGGGCTTCAACTCTAAGAAGGGGGTCAAACGGGAAGGAATGAGTAACGAGCGTTACTCAACTAGTTCATGATATACAGTGGGAATTTGATGCACTAACTATAGCTTTAGAGTCGAAAGAGTCATAAGATAATGCAAGGTTTTGTAAATCTTTCTTCAAGAGGTTGCTTCTAATACTGAAAACTATGCCCACCAAGTCTTCATAGGGATAGAACTTCATGGAGTTGCCTTTCATGTGGCATTCGTAGATCCTTCCCGGAACAGGGGTAACATGCCACATCCTTTTACATTCTGGAGAGGTGCGTTACTTTGCCCATAGGCGATCAAGACCATGTTGCACAACCACGTGTACATTCCTGTCCACTCCCACTTATGTGTGGGGCACGATTGTTGATCCAATTCAAACCATTCTTCTCCGCACAACAAATGCCCATCCATTTTTGCCACGCAGGTTTATCCCATGATTCCACCCCTCACGATGGATACCTAGGCGCCCCGGGCTGACCATCATAGACCCCAGAGTCCGTTGGAATTAAGGGATCCCACCCATGTGCATGTAGTCTCGCAGGACCTACAACGTACGTCTCTGGCAGCCCGTTGACATGTGAACGAGAAAAGATCACAGCTGGCTTACTCGCCCCATACAAGACCCATGGTTTACGCGGTATTTACAACACAAGAATCTTGACGGCATTTGTGGTTAAATCCTATGTAATACTTTACCATGAAGATGGAACCTTACTTTGACCTATTCATCTTACCATAGTCCCATCCACCCACCAAACAGAACACTACCACTCGGGTAGTCATTCAAGTAGTCATATTATTATAAAAATAGGATCATGCATTCTTTTGAGAATAGGTGGTAATAAGATAAGACTTTTGCAAATACTTCGTTAGGAAATACTAGAAAGGATATGAGTAAGTGATGAACTTGCCTGAGATAGAAATAATGATAATAATCCAAGTCTTTGGGGTTCGATGGTTGCCTAGAGAAAACTCGAGATCTGAAAGATAGCAAAGTAGTCCCGGTAAGGACTACTGAAACACTGGCAAAATGATGTAATGCATAGTAATTAGATGCATCGTGAAATACCCTATAAAATACCCCAGCTTACAACTATAATCTACGTTTGACACGATATCTTGAACACATTGGCTTTAGTTGACTTATGAGTGTTTTATTACTTGTGGTGACGGTGTTGTTATTTCTTTTAGTCTTATGTGTGTTTCACTTTTATTTAACAAACACTTGTTACCATGTTTAAGTAGAAGTGTTATAACATGGTTAGGCAATAAGACAATACCACATGGCAAACAACTATTGAAAAGATAGCAAACATATGTATTTAATGTTGTTGAAGAGTGTAGAGCTAAGACAAAGATTCTAATTGGAAATGGGTGTATAACACAATCAACCCAACCATCTTGTAATCGAGCAATGTTTGTGATGAGGCGAAGAAGTCCAAAATTATTAGGATTTAGAGTTAAAGAAAATAGGGTGGTGATAGTTGGTCCTAGTTATATCGGAATCTTATAGACTTCCACTATACTTCTTAAAATAGAATTCAAAAGTTAAACGAAATGTTTTGTTTTTTGCATAATTGAGTTGGAAAATGTTTTTTTCTTTAATTTGGTATATCATTTGAAGTTTTCTGAAAATAATTGAATAAGTTATTAATTTATTATTTTAAAATGAATTAAATGACTAGGCAAAATATTGCACACATGAAAACTTGTTCGATTGACTTTAAAAATATCATAAATGAGTTCCATTTTTTATTTTGAGCATTTTGGTATAGAACTTGTATTTGTCTGAATTTTTTAATTATGTATTAATTTTCTCATTTTTAAATGAATTAATTTAAATTCAAAAAAAAATATTTTTAAAAATTTATCAAACACTTTTGAAAAGTTTATAAAATCTAGATTTTATTTTTTAATCATTTTTATATTTTATTTGTATTTTTCTCATACTTGGATTAAGAGTTATTGAATTATTAAGTTTATGAATTTTTCTACCTATTTTTAAATTGACATGTGGGGTCCACTTGTCAGGTCTATTTTTTAATTGAAAATTAAAATTAAAATAAACATAAAAAAATATGCATGACATCACGATAATGCCATGACTGTGTTATTAGAGAAGGGGATTTCTCTTGTCGCTCTACAATTCGATGATCTCGTTCAAATTGGTGTGATTGCTTTGCTCCACTAGCTAGATGGGGTCTAAGGGAGTCTGTGGGTGGTAGCGGCTTGACCAATTGGTCATCATTGCTTTGCCGGCGGCGAGCACGTGCAGCGGAAATGATACGTCTCCAACTTATCTATAATTTCTGATGCTCCAGGATCATATTATGCCAATTGCTACATGTTTTCTCCCTTATTTATAGCATTTTATACGTTTTCCGGGGACTAACCTATTAACAAGATGCCAAGTGCCAGTTCCCTGTTTTCTGTTGTTTTTGGTTTCAGAAAAGTTATTCTGGAAACATTCTCAGAATTGGACCCCACCAAGCCCGAAGTGCCTATTTTCCCCGGAAGCATCCAGAACACCGAAGAAGAGTCGAAGACGGGCATCAGGGGGCCACACCATAGGGCAGAGCGGCCTCCCCCTAGCCGTGCCAACTATAGGTGTGGGGACCCCTGGCCTCCACCGCCTTTACCCCTTTCTCCTATTTATTCCCCCCGGATAGAAAACCCTAGAAACCTAATAAAAAATCCCCGAAAAGTTCTGCAGCCGCCATCGTCGTTAGCCGTAAATCAGGGGGTTTTGGAGCTGTCTCCCGGCACCCTACCAGAGAGGAAATCATCACCGGAGGCTTCTACATCACCATGCCTGCCTCCGGAGTGATGCGTGAGTAGTTCATCCCTTGACTACGGGTCCATTGCAGTAGCTAGATGGTTGTCTCCTCCTCATATGCCTTCATGTTTAGATCTCGTGAGCTGCCTATCATGATCGAGATTGATCTTATGTAATTCTATATGCTGTGTTTGCTTGAATCCGATGAATATTGAACTTATGCCAAGTTGATTATAGTCTTTATTGCATATGTTATTTGTGATCTAGCATGCTTGACGTTGCTAGTGACTCCAAGAGGGAGTATTTATGCTAGATAGTGGGTTCATGCCTCCTTTTCGCCTGTGCTCGAGTGACAGAAACATGACGGGGGAGGATGTGTTGTTGCCACTAGGGAGAAAACAGAGGTGTGAGTGCCCGCGTGCACAAGCATTGCTTACCTAAGGGGATTCGGATGATAACCTGAGGGTGGATTATTAGTCATAGATGTAGATGGATTTCAGTCTATGTATTTTGTTGTAATGCCCGCACTAAATATCATAGTAGTCATCATGTTATAATGTGCACTACGGTGCAACCTTTATTTGTCAATTGCCCAGGTGTAATTTGTTCACACAACATGTTATCTTTATGGAGAGACACCACTAGTGAACCTATGAACCCCGGTCCATTTTCCACACCATTAAACAAACCACAACAATTTCCTGCTTTCTTTACTTACTGCAAGCATACACTGTTTTCCACACTATACGTCTAATCTTTGTTTTCAGCAAGACCAATGAGATTGACAACCTCACTGTACCGTTGGGGCAAAGTATTTATGTTGTGTTGTGTGCAGGCTCCACGTTGTTGCTGACACCGGTGAAGCGCTAGCACCACCGTCAGTGGCATCAACCTTCCGAAGGTCCTCTTTTCTCCTACTGGATTGATAACCTTGGTTCTTAACTAAGGGGAAAACTCCTACCACTGTGCTCATCACACCCTCCTCTTGGGGTCTCCCAACGAGTGCACGATCTGCACCATCAGGCGGTGACAGCGGCTCGGTGGCAGTGAGGTACGATGCACGGGAGAGCAAATCGAGGAAACAAGGATGCTCACCGAAGCGAGGGGAAGGCGATGGCATGGTCGGGGAGGCTCGGTGAGGGCTATAGTGACGGCGGCGTCCAAAATTGACCGGCGGTCGGAGAGGAAGGGGATGGCTCGATTCCGCAATTCCACGGCACCTCGGCTCGTGCCGCTTGGCATAGAGGAAGAGGAGGCGTTGGGGCATCTCCCAGTGTCCTTAATTGGTCCCGACGTGGCTGTAGTCGACGGCGACGAGCGGCGGCTGTCCTCGGTTAGGGTTAGGGTTTCCGGTTCACTGCCTTTGAGAGAGAGAGAGGGAAGCTACGAGGGGAGAGGGAGAGAAGGTGAAGAGGATCTTGGCCTCCTCTAGCCCTTATCCGCGAATGGAAGGCAAGAAGGAGGTGGCAATGGCGGTGATGCCACAACATTGCTTCTCCTCTGCCTTCTGGCAGAGGAAGAAGAAAGGAGAAAAGAAACGAAAATTTCGATACCCCTGATTGTTTTAAGATTTACAACTAGGTCCCTTTGCTATAGAAACTGCGGAGAAACCATTGTTTTCATGGTCTTGTTGTCAACAGAAAAATTATATTTGAATTCCTCATCAAAAGTGCAACCTCACAACATTTTGATTTGGTGAATTTGAAGAATATTTGAATTTTAACTTCGGGTGTTCATTTTAAGTGATTTTGGTTTTTTTCTCTCTATAAAATTTAAATGACTTTAAAATTATTTTAGGCATGGTTAATATGAGCACAAAACAAACATGTGGTTAACAAAGTGATGTGTTGTAATTGGACAACTTTGGATACAAGTCATTTAGAAAATGCTTGGAAAAACATCTTAGTAGTGTTTGTATTTATTATATAGAAAAATCACCAATTATGAAATTTCGCTCCAAGTCATACCAGATGATTTTAATTGGTGAAGGGACTTGTTTTCTTTTATAATACCATGTCATTTTTCCTAATTGGAAATCTTAACAATTTTTTGTTGATATTTTACTTAGGTGTGTGTAAGCCCTATTTGATATATTAGGTTCTTTATCAAGTGGAAAACATGTGTGGCTTTGGAATCTATTTGTTTGTTTTCCACCAGGTTCCAAGCATGGGTATTATTACATGTTGTTTTTAGAGCATGTAATCATTTACATGTTGGTGTATGGATGGATTCTTGTTATTATCCATTTGTCTTATGGATGAGAAGGATCTGGAAAACAAGGTAATTAAGCTTGTTTCCACCTACCTCAACATATCAAAAGACATTGGGATGCAATGGCTTATTATTGTTTCTTACTGGATAATTGTTTCCATTTAAAAGATTATTAGGTGTTCCTCATCTCTGATGAGATTGATAAGGAATAGAGATTATAGGTTCTATAATATTATGTAATGATTCAGTGGATAATTTCGTATGCTCCCTTAGTGAGGCAGTGTTGCTCCTTGTGGACTTCTGTTGCCTCATGTTCTTGTCTCTAGTTGTCACTTGTCTTCAGATATTGCCTTGTTCACTTGCAAGAAAGATCATCACTAGGACTACCTAAGTGTTTCTAACGTCCCAGTGTTTGGGAAGTTATAAGGATCTAAGTATAATATGTGCATTTACATAGCATGCTTCTAAAATACGGGAAATTTTGACGCGAAAGTTTAAACGAATCAAAGTGACCAATGTTTCACTTGAGATGATGAATTAGGTTAAGATTATATGATCGAGAGTACATTTGGAGTGATCTTTATAAGATGTATCTTAAAAACTAAATCATTTGATTAGACAAACCATAATTGGTTATGATCAAACACTAACTCTCAACAAGCCTAACCACAAGTCTTTAAGTGACTTGGGATAATTCATTAGGTATCTACAGCTCAAAGAGGGGTGAGTATCCAAATCACATAACTAATGATCACACTTCCACAAGATAGTAATGCACAACTGAACCATCTCATCAACAGAGATGCTATCTCCTATAAAACAACAACTCTCTAAGTTATCAATCATTCACACCCCATCTTTATAAATTATCTCATAACTATTAAGTGTACCTTCAAAAATCAAATAACAAAGGTTCAATAGAACACAAAGGATACCCACAAGTCTTAACTCAAAACCCACCAGTGGGAAATGATATAATAATTGTATTAACATATTTATCGAATATGTACGTATCTCATCAACCATAAAAAATTACCTAAAAGAAGAAATAAATCTTGTTAAACTACTGTTAAACCCTGATCATCATATGATATTTCCAAACCTCTATGTCTCTATTATTATTACAAATGAAGAACATAAAATAACAACATCACACTCTGAGAAACTAACTAGTAACTCTGACTTAAATCATTAAACTCTAATAACCTTCACATGCTCATGGTTTTAGTCATCTTATACAAGTGAGCATATGAAATCTCAACACATCAATAAACCAGTTGATTAACTTACTATTAATTCATAATTCCATAAGCATACGACACTTCTATTCAAATTCAACAATTCCACAACTAAAGTATCTCTGGATACAACTAAGGAATAACAACAAGTTATAACCTCTATTAGAGGAAGTAAATTGGAAACTAAGTAAACCAATTATGTATGATATAAGAACATATCTTATGGGAAACAAAATAACAAGTATATTGAAGAAGAATAAAAGCTTAACTAAGTCTTAATCAAGATTTTTCTACTTTGTCTAGATTATCTTGTTTTCTAATCTTCTCTGAATCATTCTGCAAGAGAAGCAACCCCCAAGAAAGGAGGAACTACCACACGAAGATCTTCAAAAAGATTATTTAGAGTGTTCTAGAAATGCTACTCTAATCTACTATAAGAGTACTTGGAAACTCTTATATCTTGATCTGGTCTTATTAACTCTCTTGAAATAGTGTGATATTCCAATGTTAGTGTTATATAGAAGTAATTTGATAACAAGACTAGCTACCTTGTTAACAAATCACTTTTGTATACTCAAACAATTGAGTGTCATACACAAACAAACAGAAGGTTGAATAACCTAGTACATCTCAGCCTATTGCATATGATTAGTAATTTGGAGGCAAGTCCGGTTCACTTGTTAACAAATTCTTCTTACATGCATATGGAAAATTCATGTCATAAAATAAACCTAAATTCTTTTATAATCATCTAAGTAAAATCTTTGCTTGGAGTAATTGGTTGTTTTCACCACAAGGGTGAGACAGTTGAAGTTGGAATCCAAGAGATGATCTTATTTTAAAGTGACAAAGGCAATCTGAAGACAAGTGGCAACTAGAGAGAAGGACATAAATCAACAGAACTCAACAAGGATCAACACTGCCTCAGTAGGGGATCATAAGAAATTCTCCAGTGAAACATTAGGTGATATTATAGAAACTATAACCCTATGCCTTGTCAAGACTCATCAGAGATGAGGAAAACACAATAATCTCTTAAATGAAACAATTATCTAATAAGGAATCATAACAAACCATGGTATCTAACTCACTTGTGTTATTTGAGGTAAATGGAAACAAGCAAACTACCTTGTTCTCCAGATCCTTTTCACACACAGACTAGCAGATAATAACAAAGATTCATGTGCACATAACCATGTAAATGATTATATGTTCTTAAAAAAACATGGGATAATATCCATATTGGAACCTATGTGGAAAACAAGCAAATAAGATTCCAAAGCCACTCCTGTTTTCCACATGATCAAGTGCATAAAATAACAAATATGTTTTACACCCCAATATAAAGAATGTCCACCAGACTTGATAAGAACCTTAGATATGAAAATAACAAAGCAACCTAAAAGAAAACAAGTCCCTTCACCAATTAAAAATCATCTGGTACGACTTGGAGTGATATATCATAATTGGTGAATTTACCATAATACATAAAAACAATACTCAGTAGTGTTACCAAATTATTTTCTTAAAGGAATTGTATCCAAAGTTGTTCAATTTAAACACATCACTTTGGTAACAACATGTTTGTTGAGTGTGTTCGGGTTATTGCATGTTTTGAAGAATTTTAAATCCATTTGACATGCAAATTGAAGAAATAATAATATAACACCTAAAATTGAACACCCTAAGTGAAACTTGAAATCTTGCTCCAAATTGTAAAGGAAAAACATGGCGAGGTTGGAAATTTAATAAGGTTTCCAAAAATGATTTTTATTATTTTTTCTATTTACAAACAGGCCCTGAAAACAAGGGTTTCTTCTTAGTTTTAAAGGCATAAGGACTAAGATGTAAATAGAGGAAACTTCAGGGGGTTATTGAAAACTGCCTTTATGTTTTCCTTTCTTCTTCCTCTGCCAGAAGGCAGAGGAGAGGGAGTGTGTGTCGTGTTGCTGCCGTCGCCGTGCCACCTCTTGCTGCCACCATCCCGCGGGGATAAGACCACCCATGGTGGCGTCTGCATCTCACTCTCTCGCTTCGCAGTCTCCCTCTCTATCTCTGTCTGTCTCAAATGCACGGACCCAAAAAAAACCTACGCCTAACTGGCGGAAACCGCTGATCGTCGCCGACGCTGTGGTCGCTCCGCGCCTCCCCGAGATCACCTATGAGTTCGTCGTCGTCCTCTCTATCTACTCGAGAAAGCACATGGGATGGGATGGACGAAAGCACTGGAATCGAGCCGTCTTCCTCAACTACGGCCGCCGGCCGCATTTTGACGCCGTCGTCGATAGCGAGCTGTACGTGCCTCACAGACCACACCACCGTGATTAGGGTGCATCTTGTGGTGCTTCCCGTTTGTTTGATTGCAGCCATTTCCATGGTCGTCATTGGTCACCGTCGTCCGCCGCCGCGGGCTGTGCTCACCGGTGGGAAATAACTACCAACGCTGATAACATTCGGTTCCCCTAGTTCCCTCTAAGTCTTAGTATCAACAATATGCACCAATTCGAGCTTAATCCACGGATTGCAACCGAGTAGGAGAACTCCTCTCCTATGGTGATGTCACCCTGACATCATGCTGACGTCAGAAGATTTTTTTCTTTTACTTTTATTAAATCGAATATGACAGGTGGGTCACACGTGTCAATTCAAATAATAACACAAAAATAATTAAACTTAATAATTCTATAACTCACAAAAATATGAAAAATATGGAAATGTTTAGAAAAATATAATCTAAATGTTTATAAACTTTTCGAAAATGTTTGATAAAGTTTAAAATTAAACATTTTCTTTAATTAAATTAAATCATTTAAAATTGAGAAAACTAATAAATAGTTCATAAAATCATAAAAATACAATTTATAAACCAAAATGCTCCAAATGACCAATCCAACTCATCTATGATGTTTTCATAGTCATTTGACCAAGTTTTCATGTGTGCAATATTTTGACTTGTCATTTAAATTCATTTAAAATTAATAAATTAATAACCTATTCAAATATTCTCAGAAAGCATAAAATGTTATATCAAATTAAAAAGAAAAGCATTTCCAATTCAAATATGTCAAACATAAAACATTTTGTTTAACTTATAATTTTTTTTCTAAAGGTATAATGGAATTCTATAATATTCCATTATAACTAGAAATGACTCCCACAATATTATTTTCCTTACTAATAAAACCCTCATGTTTTCACACCTACTAAATCTATCATCATAAGTCATTAGCTAGTTATGCGATGATAGAGTTAGTTGTGCTATTCCTCATTTTCAATAAAACTTATTGTTATTAGTTCTACACCTTTGAACATAAAATAAAATGTGTCGGTTAGCATGTTAATAGTTGTTTTCCATGTGTTGTGTCTTGTTAACTAACCCTGTGATAACAATTCTACTTAAACATGAAAACAAATGATTTGATAAATGAAAGTGAAACGCATGTAAGTCTAAAAGAAGAAATAATAACATCACCACAAGTAATGAAACAACTCATAAAAACATATGTGTTTAAGTTATCAGATCGAGCATAGTTTACACTTGTAAGATGGGGTTTTTTCCAGGGTATTTTGCGATGCATCTCATTATTATGCATGTATCATGTTGCCAAGTGTTTTCCAGTAGTCCTTACCGGTACTACTTTGCTATCTTTCAGATCCTGGGATTTCTCTACGCGACCCTCGAACCCGAAGACATGGATTATTATTGTCAATATTTCAATCTCATGCAAGTTCACCACGTGCTCATAGCATTTGAAGTATTTCATAACAAAATCTTTGAAAAAACCCTATCGTATTATCACCTACTCTCAAAAGAATGCATGATCCTATTTTTTTATAATAATATGACTAATTGAATGACTACCCGAGTGGTAGTGTTCTGTTTGGTGGGCGGATGGGACCATGGTAAGATGAATAGGTCAAAGGAAGGTTCCATCTGCATGGGAAAGTATTACCTAGGAATTAACAACAACTACCGTCAGGATACTTGCACCGTAAATACCGCGTTAACCATGGGTCTTCTATGGGGGAGTAATTTAGCTGTGATCTTCTCGCGTTCGCATGTCAACGGGCTGCCAGAGACGTACACTGTAGGTTTTGCGGGACTACATGCACATGGGTGGGATCCCTTAATTCCCGCAGACTCTAGGGTCTATGATTGTATGCCAGGGGCGCCTAGATATCCATCATGAGGGGTGGAATTAGGGGTTCAACCTGCTGGTGGAAATGGGTGGACATGCGTTGTGCGGAGAAGCACGGTTTGGCTTGGACCAACAACCGGGCCCCACACCTGAGTGGGAGTGGACATGAATGTACACCTGGTTGTGGAACATGGTCTTGGTCGCCCCTGGGTAAAGTAACGCACCTCTGTAGAGTGTAAAAGGATGTGGCATGTTACCCCATGTTCCGGGATGGAGCTGCGAACGCCGCTGGAAAGGCAACTCCATGAAGTTCTAGTCCTGTGAAGATCTGGCGGGCATAGTTTTCAGAATTAAAAGCAACCTCTTGAAGAAATATTTACAAAAACCTTGCATTAGCTTATGACTCCTTTGAGTCTAAATTTGTAGTTAGTGCATCAAACTACCCACTATATATCATGAACTTGCTGAGTAACGCTCGTTACTCATTCGTTCACGTTTGACCCCCCTGCTTAGAGTTGAAACCTTATGGAAGTCGTCATCGTGAAGCCATGGCTACCTCATGAATCTAGGTGGAGTCATCTTTTACTTAGCCAGTAAAGCATCGTCATCAACAACGCTGGTGGAGGAGAAGCTATGAAGATGTAGGTGAAGACCATTCCTGCACTTAGTTGTTTCAAGCCATAGATTAAGGCTGACATCAGCCGTAGTGGATTAGGTTCTAAGCTAGAGTTATTCTTGGGCTTGGAACTTGGAATTGCTTCTTCTGATGTTTCATTCGCAAAAGAACTTCTTGATTCATCAAAGAGATTCTCAATATTTTGTAATGAAGTTTGTATCCTATAGCTTTGCTTGGACCCGTTGTGTTTCTGTTGCACCACTCCGAGAGATGTAATATTCGGGATAAGTCCTTCTGTGAGTATTATGTCACTGACTTGCGCACTACACATGCAGTGGTGTGCTGGGTCACCGCAGTGTTTTCTCTCCCTTGTTGGTCTCTTGACTTCAGAACTTCTCCACTAGAATATATAGGATATCTGGACTGGTTCCCACATACTAAGTTCAGTGGCAATTTTCATCTCCTGGTGAAATGCATTCATTTGATTCCATAAGCATTTCATTCTTGTGACGCATATAATTATGATGAAGATTATATTACTGAAACTTAGTTGTTTTAATGCTTACAGGAATATTCTGTTCACAAGGTTGGTCTGATTTTGTAACCAAATTATTCTCATATCACATCAAACACTTGGGTTTCAATTGTTACTTGTTTTCTTTCTTATCCTGGTTTCCTTCTTACTTAGAACTTGATTGTGTTTCTTAAGTTATAATGTGGTTTATTATTTCCTCCTTGTTACTGTTCTCCTGGTGTGGATCATGGTTTTATATATAACATAATTAATGTAGGTGTATTTTATAACATCAATTTTCACTATGCATATAATCAGAATTTGTTGACAAGGTTGCAAGTCTTGCCCCCAAATTACCTTTCATATCCACATGGCTGAGAAGTACAAGGTTACCAAACCTTATGTTTATTAGTATATGACACTCAATTGTTATAGCCTACAAAAGTGATTTTTTAAGAAGGTTGCAAACTTGTTACCATACTACCTCTATATAACACCAACATTGGAATACCACATTGTTACCAGATAGTTTAATAAGAATATATCTTGGTGCATGATTTTCTAAATTCTCCAGGATAGATTGAGTTAGCACTTCTAGGAAAACCTAAAGAATCCTTCTGAAGATCTTCTTGTGGTAGTTCCTCCTTTCTTGTTGGTTGCATCTTTTGTAAAATTACTTAGAGAAGATTGGAAGATAATAAGATAAAATGATCTAGAAAAAGTAATAAGATCTAGATTAAGAGTTGGTTCAGGATTTTATTCTCCTTCAATATACTTCTCATTTTGTTTCCCATAATATATGTACTTGTTTCATACATTATTGGTTTGACTTAGCTTTCAATTCAATTCCTCTAATAGAGGTTATACTTGTTGTTATTCATTAGTTGTATCCAGAGATACTTTAGTTGCTGAATGTTGATTTGAATAGAAATGTGGAATTCTTATGGAATGATGGCTTCAGATAGTAAGTTGATCAAACGGTTCACTGATGTGTTGAGATTTCATATGCTCACTTGTATAAGATGAATAAGACAATGAACATATGGAACTTATTGGGGTTTAATGACTTATGTCATAGTTGTTAGTTGGTTTCTCAGAGTGTCATGTTGTTACTTTATATACTCTTATCTTAATTATTTTGAGATATGTGCATAGTCCGTAAATATGTTATTAATAAGAATTACGTCATTTACCACTTGGGGATTTTGAGTTAACACTTGTTTCATCATTTGTTATTTATTGAACCTTTGTTATTTACTTGTAAAGGTTTACTTAATAGTTATAAGATGATTTATAAAGGTGCAGTGTGAATTGATTTATAACTTAATGAGTTATTGTTTTATAGGACATAACATCTCTCTTGATGAGATAGTTCAAAAATCACAAAAATTTAAAACTTTTTGTTTTCTATTAAAGCAAGCCACCAAAAACAAATAAAACTCAAAAGCACAAAGGTCATATTAATTGTTTTACAATATATAATCCAAATATTCCTCTATTTTCAAAGCCCTAAGAATTATTTTCACCATCTTTAATAATTTAATTAAACTTGAAAATAGTTTTGTGACCACATTAATGTCTTATCAAACCCTGATAGTATAATATACATTCACTACACACATGTTTTCCAAATGGTTGTTTTCAAATAATAATTTTTTATCTTCCAACTATTTGATTACTCGAAATATTTGCAAACCAAAAAATATTTATACCACCATTCAACTACAATATGAAGTATCAAATAACAAGATGTTTCCCACCAATTTATTTGTAAGAAAAAGGCCTAGAGAAAACATGTTCTCACATGTGTTATGTCTTTCAAAGAATACTTGGCCTTATTATAATTAATTATTTTCTTTTTAGAAAATAACATAAGTTGCTATTAGGGTGTACCCCTATTTAAAAATATAAAATTATGAAAACAATATGAAATGACTTCCAAAATATGATTTCAGCATATAGTATGTCATTGAAATTTTATTTATATTTTATAATTTGCTAAGTTAAAAATCACATTAAGTTACTTTTAAAGAGTTAATCAATTTTCAAAATCCAAAATTTGTTTTGTTGTTGGAAACAACACAATTAGGTTTTTATTTGATAGATATTTTAATTACAAGTATCTAGAAATTTAAATGAGCATATTTGGGTTCATAAAACATAAATTATTAATCTTTTGTTTAAACCAGGAAAAGAAAAAGGAAAAAGAAAAAACAACACACAAAAAATGGGAGCAGCAAAGCAACCCAACCCAGCCACACCAGCTCGGCCCAAAACCCCTCACCACTTCCCTCTCTCTCGCACGTAGCGACGCACAGAGGCCCGCGGCCAGGCCAGCGCGCGCGGCCCAGACTTCTTCCTCTCTCTGTGACCGACACGGGGTCCCCACGCGTGACACCAGGGATGATGCCACCTTCCTTCTTCCTCCAGCCGAAATTCCAGCCGGAGATTCCACCTCCAGAATCACCTCCCCCGCGCCATCGCTTGCCATCTCTATCGAAGTCCGCCGCGACCGCCGTCATAAATTGCCAAATATGGCAAGGTGAGTTGTTTCCCGAGCCTACAAACACTCCTATTCGACTCCCCATACTTGTGCGCATGCCAGTGACCACTTCCCCGATTTTTTCACCACAGAATCATCGTCGTCGTGTGCTCCCAAGGACGTCGGAACCCTAGTCTTCTCCAACCGCCCACCGTCGTCGTTACCATCAGCGAGGGACCCTGCCACCGTGCCCATAAAGCTCGTAATGACCTCCTGCGCCTCATCGTCATCTCCTCGAAGCCCGGAGGTTCACTGAAAGGCGTCTCCGTCAAAATCCAGTAAACTCCGGTCGCCGCATCTCCATTCTTCCATGACCCCCACCGGTGAGCTCCTCTCTCTTTCATCTCGCACCGTAGATCTAAATCTAGATGGCCCAGATTAGATCTCACGCAAAGGGGTAAGTTACCGCTGGATCTGGATCCAACGGCCCTGAGGAAATCACTAATCCACGTCACCCTGTACTAGTCAACAACCTAGTAAGCACAAGCGCCCAATCAGGATCAGCCACGTGGCCAGCCCCTTTCTGTTATTTCCCCCCGAACAGATTTTAATTGGTAGTTTTACAGAAAGGTCCCTGCAACTTAGAACATTCATATCTTTTCAACCATAAGTCCAAATTTAGCAAACTTGGACTTTTTGAAATCAGCACAACAAGTAGAAACTTTTGGCACTGGACAAATTTAAAATTGCAAATGAAATATATTTGGAAACATTAGGATGTGTACTTTCATATCCTGTGTCCCAAAATATTTTTTGATCAAGTTAAATTTGAATTTAGAATTAATTGGTATATTCAGTATTTTTGACATAGATTTAATTCTATAAATAATTAGATTATAGTTCCTTTTGCAAATTTGTTCCATTTGGTAACCTTGAACCATATACATTAGTGCCTAACCATTTTGGACACCCTTGGACCATGGCCATGTGTTTTGACCAAAAACTCAGCATAGTCATACATCCATTTTCACCATGTCTTAGAATTTGTTTCCATCACCTATTCTTTGATGTTATGGCTATTTGGAACCAATACCAAGTCCTTAGAATGTGTCAACGACATATAGTACCAAGTAGTGAAGCTTAGTTTTCTATCTACTTCTCCATTCCCCTATTCTTGCTTCAAGAATCCATCAAGTTAGCAAAATGGAAGTCAAGACTCAACCACAAGAAGAAACTCCATCTTCAACTTGGTGGCAACATGTAGATCTACAAAGAAGATCATTGAAGAATTTGAAGTAAGGGATTTGACTTCACAACAACTAGAAACAACTCAAGGAAGTATAAAGTGTGAAGAAATCCAGAAGAAAACATCTCCCTCTCTCTTTCTATCTATCTTTCATCTTATTTCTTTCCAAATTAACTTAGTGATATTTGTGCACATCCCATACCCAAACCCATTAGTGAAGTGAAAGCCATAAATAATCTATCAAGACCAAGAGAAGAATCCATCCAAGGAACAAGACTACAATGGAATGCATGAAGATGATCTTCAAAAAGACAAGCATGTGAAGCCTTGGAGTCATCTACACAAGTTGAAGAATAACAAGTTGTTTTTGTCCAACCATTGACCCAAATGGAAAATTCCAAGACTTTATCTTATTATCTCTATGGATATGAAGTTAGTTGCACCTAGACCCACCTTAACCAAAATGCAAAGACTAAACTAGATCACTCAAATGTCTTGATGAAAATGACTAAGTGTTACACATAGATATCACCTTTAGCACTAGCATTAGGAAAGCTAGCAAGATTTTGTAAGAAATTAATCACTTCCGTTATGTTGCAATTATCAAAGTCAAGATCATTTTTATCAAAGATAATGGGAGTATTGTCTCCCATGTTTCTAAAAATTTCAGCACTATTATCAGAAGCACTTTTAGCACTTTCAGACAATTTTGCATTTTTAATAGAAGAGGTGGGAGTGGTTCCAGCACCTATTACTTTACCATTGATAGTATAAGGTTTTGTAGCATGATAAGCTTCAGTTTTACTAGTGGTGGTAATGGTGCAAACATTAGCTATATTATTCTTTCTAGCTATTTCATCTTCTTTTTCCCATCTAGCATGCAATTCAGCTAACATTCTAACATTATCATCAATTCAAATTTGAATATCATTTAAAGTTTTACTTTCTTTAACATCATGAGGCATAACCTTTAGTTTCAGAGAATCAACATCAAGAGCAAGGCTATCAACTTTAGAAGCAAGAACATCAATTTTGCCAAAATTTTCCTCAACGGATTTATTGAAAGAAGTTTGTGTACTAATAAAATTCTTAAGCATGTTCTCAAAATCAGAGGGTAAACTTTTGTTTCTGCTATAGGAGTTACCATAAGAATTACCATAAGCATTGTTATTATTGGGAGGATATGGCCTATAATTGTTGCTACCAAAATTATTCCTATAAGCATTGTTGTTGAAAGTATTATTTTTAATGAAGTTCACATCAACATGCTCTTCTTGAGAAACCAAAGAGGCTAAAGGAACATTGTTTGGATCAATAGGAGCATGGCCACTAACAAGAATAGACATAATAGCATCAAGTCTATCACTCAAAGAGGAGGTTTCTTCAACAGAATTTACCTTCTTACCAGTTGTAGCTCTCTTATTATGCCATTCTGAATAATTTACCATCATATTATCAAGAAGCTTTGTTTATGGCCCCAAAGTCATGGACATAAAGGTTCCTCCAGCAGCTGAATCCAGAAGGTTTCTTGAAGAAAAATCCAGTCCTGCATAAAAGGTTTGGATGATCATCCAAGTAGTCAGTCCATGAGTGGGACAATTCTTTACTAAAGATTTCATAAGCCTTAGAAACATGCTCATTATCAAGTTTCTTAAAATTCATAATTCTACTTCTTAAAGATATAATCTTAGCACGAGGATAATATTTTCCAATGAAAACATCTTTACACTTAGTCCAAGAATCAATACTATTTCTAGGCAAAGATAGTAACCATTATTTAGCTCTTCCTCTCAAAGAGAAAGGAAACAATTTCAGTTTAATAATATCTCCATCTACATCTTTATATTTTTTGCATCTCATATAGTTCAACAAAATTATTAAGATGGCAGCAGCATCATCAATACTAACACGAGAAAATTGCTCTCTCATAACAAGGTTTAACAAGGCAAGCTTAATCTCATAAAAATCAGCAGTAGGAGCAGATGGAGCAATAGGTGTGCTAATGAAATCATTGTTGTTGGGGCTAGTAAAGTCACACAACTTAGTGTTCTCGGGAGTAGTCATTTTAGCAAGACTAAAAATAGGAATAAACCTACAGCTAGAATAAGAACTAATTTTTTGTGTGTTTTTGACAAAGAGAAGCAACCAAGACAAAATAAAATAAACTAAGCAAAACAAAAAAAAATTAAAGTGATTGGAAGTGAGAGACTCCCCTTGTAGAAATTCTCTTCCTCCCCGGCAACGGCGCCAGAAAAGCGCTTGATGCGTGTGATGACACGTTCATTGGGAGACCCCAAGAGAAAGGTATGAAGAGTGCAGCGGCAAGTTTCCCTCAGAAAGAAACTAAGGTTGAATCGACCAGTAGGAGGAAGGAGTAACTTCAGAAGGTTGAAACAGCTGAGATGGCAGGGAGCACCACTGGTTATGAAGCAACGTGGAACCTACACGACACAATCAAATCCCCCTTGCCCCAATGAAGCAGTGAGGTTGTCAATCTCACCGGTTTTGCTGAACACAACGAGGTTAAACGTATGGTGTGGAAAACATTAGGAGAACAGTAGGAACAATATGAAAGCAATATGAAAGCAGCAAGTGTTTTATCAGTATGAGGAAAATGGTCCGGGGTCCACAGTTCACTAGTGGTGTCTCTCCGTAAAAGATAGATAACATGTGTGGTGAACAAATTACAGCTGGGCATATGACAGAATTGAAGGCTTCACCGTAGTGCATATGCAAGACATAAATATTACTATTTGATTCATGCGGGCAGTACAACAAAATACATAGACCGTAATCCAACTACATCTATGACTAATAATCCATCCTCCGAATATCATCCGAACAAACGTTGGGTATTAAGCTGCAAGCAACATATAGTTGCAGTAAGAAAAGTGTGTAACATAAACAATAACATCATCCTTGGACAAAGCATTTTTGTTTTCTTCCTAATGGCAACAACACATCCTCCATCCGTCACGTTTCTGTCACTCGAGCACAGATGCAAAGGAGGCATGAACCCACTATCAAGCATAAATACTCCCTCTTGGAGTTACTAGCATCTACTTGGCCGGAGCATCTACTAATAACGGAGAGCATGCAAGATCATAAATAACATATGCATGAAGATAACATGATAGATTGATAATCATAAGACATAGCATTCAACATTCATCAGATCCCAACAAACACAACATGTAGCATTACATAAACATGATCTTCATCATGTTAGGCAACTCACAAGATCTAAACATGAGGTATAAAGTGGAGAGAACAACCATCTAGCTACTGCTATGGACTCATAGTCCAGGGATGAACTACTCACGTATCACTTTGGAGGAGGGCATGGTGGTGTAGACCCCTTCGATGATGAATTTCCCTCCCGGCAGGGTGCCGGGGAGATCTCCAGAACCCTTCCGATCTCAGGATGACGATGACGGCGGCCTCGGGTGTTTTTCGGGACCAAGTGGTATATTTAGAGTTTACGTCTCGGGGAAAATAAATAGGCGAAATGGCAAAGGCGGTGGAGGCCTGGGGGGCCCACACCACCGCACGGCGCGGCCAGGGGGCGCGCCGCCCAATGGTGAGGGCCCCCTGAGGCCCCCCTCCGGGTCTCTTCGGGACTTCGTGGAACCTTCGGGAATTCTAAGACTTTCGGGCTTCGAATTTTCCAATTCCGAGAATATTTCCAGAACAACTGTTCTGAAACTAAAAACATCAGAAAATAGGGAACAGGCTGGCATCTTGTCAATAGTTAGTCCGAAAAATCGATAAAAATGACATAAAGTGTATAGCAAACATGTGGGAAACAATAAGAAAACAACATGGAACATCTGAAATTAAGGATACGTTTATGACGAATCAGGCGCTGGTTGGCGTCAAGCCTGGATGGCGAGGTCCTGGTGGGCGTTATGCTCCTGACGTCGAGGGAGTACTTGGTGGGCGTCGAGTTCCTGATGCGTGAGGCCCCTACGAGTTCTTGGTGGTCCTAGTGACGAGCCGAGCTGCTGGAGGCGGCAGGAGTACTTGGTGGGCGAGGTGAAGTTCCTGATGCGGCGAGGCCCCCGCGAGTTCCTGAAGGAGTGGCTAGTTTGCGTCGAGCGGAGTTGCTGGTGGGCGTTGGATGGAGAGGTCCTGGTGGGCGTCGAGCTCCTAATGCGCGAGGCCCCGGCGAGTTCCTGGTGGTGCCCCAGCGGCGTTCCTAATGGCGGTGAAGTGCCCCAGCGGCGAGCGGAGTTGTTGGAGTTCCTGACGGAGGGGTCCGTGCGAGTTCCTGAAGGAGAGGTCCAACGGCGAGCCGAGCTGTTGGAGGCGGCGGCGAAGATCTGCTGCGGGAGACGATGCTTCTCTTCGTGGCGACCAACTGCTGCGAGAGCCTATCAAATTTGAAATACAGATCTGGCCGACCGATTCAGATCTGAGGGGCAAACATGTCCATTTCCTGTATTTTTAGAGTTGTCGGAAAACGGTTCCGCGTCTTACATTTCGTAATAGAGGGAGTATTACCTTCTACAATAAATATATCATGGTATTGACGGTAAAAAAAATCATGGATTATCTTTCGGTGTTACCTCAAACAAATTTCTCCCGTAATATTTTTATGCTCCAAACATAATGGCAGCGGTTGGGAAACTCGGCTAGAAAATGACAAATGTGTGTACCTTGAACGGGAAGCGCATGTTGACAGACACGTGGAGCCTTAGAATTAACAGAGAAGTAAACCGTGTATAGTCTGATAAAATTGTGTAGCTTGAGTTTATCCGCGTGTTACAACGAACCGTCCATGCGATGGGTATTGGTTCCCACACGGCTCTGTCCACAAAAGGTACCATTCCAGAAAAGCCGATGGACAATATAGTGCGCGGAGAAGAAACAAAATCCGCCTCTTTGGAAAGAGTAGGACGGCCGTTCGTCCTGCACTGCGACGGTGCGACCACAAGGCAAACTCACGCACCACGCCTTGTAAGTACGACGCAGGTGATCTGCAGAGACGATACATGGCCTCGACAAGGGTACCGGTGCCCGAGGTGGCGCTGAGGTCCGGCAACGCAAGGCCCATGCCAGCTATCGGCATGGGCACGGCCAAGTTCCCTGTCGTGTCGGAGACCACCAGGGACGCCGTGCTGGCGGCCGTGGAGGTCGGCTTCCGCCACTTCGACACGGCCTCCCTGTACGGGACGGAGCAGCCGCTAGGCGAGGCCATCTCGGAGGCTGTGCGGCGCGGGCTCGTGGCGTCCCGGGAGGAGGTGTTCATCACGTCCAAGCTCTGGTGCACGCAGTGCCACCCGCACCTCGTGCTCCCGTCCCTCCGGGAAAGCCTCCAGTAAGTGTCCTGCGCCCGACCATATTGCCTACTCTTCCCGTCAATTTCTTGATCTTGAATCATGATCATGTCGACGTACTCTTCAGGAACCTGCAAATGGAGTACGTGGACCTGTACCTGATCCACTGGCCGATCAGCATGAAGCCCGGGCCAGGGGTGTTCCCGGCCAAGCGGGAGGACGCCGTGCCGTTCGACTTCGAGGGCGTGTGGCGGGAGATGGAGGAGTGCCACCGCCTGGGGCTCGCCAAGGCCATCGGCGTCAGCAACTTCACCACCTGGCACCTCGACAAGATCCTGGCAGCTGCCACCGTCCCACCAGCAGTCAACCAGGTTACCGTCTCTGACCTGACCAGATTACGGAACACTGATATGAAATTGTACAGTAGCAAATCGATCGTCACCGGAACTCTTTGGTGTGATGTTCAGGTGGAGATGAACCCGTTCTGGCAACAGAGAAAGCTGAGGGAGTACTGCGCGGAGAAGGGCATCCACGTCGCGGCGTACTCGCCGCTGGGCGGGCAGAACTGGTCCGGGGAGGGCAACGCCGTGCTGGAATCCGAGGTGCTCGCAGAGGTTGCCAGGGCTAGAGGAAAGAGCATCGCACAGGTACGCTACACCGATAGATAGCTGGATAGGCTGTGCACTTTTCTCCTCGCGACACGCGTCGGCGGCTCGACGCTTTGTCACGCAATCCAAGAGAATGCTATCCGTATGACAGTGACGGCTCCCTTCTTCTCCTGCAGGTAGCATTGAGGTGGATCTATGAACAAGGAGCGAGCCCAATCGTCAAGAGCTTCAGCAAGGAGAGGCTCGGACAAAACCTCGAGATCTTCGACTGGGACCTGACTGACGACGACCTGATCAAGATCGCCCAGATTCCACAGAAGAAGATTGTCAAAGCTGCCAACGTAATTTTCTCGCCAGACGGGGAGTTCACGTCAGTTGATCTTTCAGACATTGAAATTGTCGAGGAATAATAATAGACATTCAGAATGCCTGGTGCACTGTTTGCAGTAAACTGTAGTACTCAGTCAGTGTTATGCTAGCTTCGGCCCGAAGCTGTTATTCCATTTTTTTTTGATAAAGGGCCGTTATATTACATAATAAAGGAGGTTTAAGGATTACACCCAGCCTCTCCATAAGTTGTTATTCCATCTATGTGCACTACTTCTAATTTGATTTGTCAACGAGCATTGTGATCGCTGTTGCCAGTATTCGGAAGTAGGATGGACTGGAACTGTACATTGTCAATATCAAGCAAATGATATGCATAAAAGTAGGAAAACGCTACCATCCCCCCGGGGATCACGTTGTTCTGTCCTCCCGGGTGCGGAACCGTCGGATGGAAACAAATCGGGTGGACGTCATTAGCCTTGGTCCTACCAGCCCACCACCCGAGTCAACAAATATCTCCACCTTATCCTCTCCTTCTTGACCTCATCTTCCCCACGAGACCACGGCTCGTTCATCTTCACCGCTTCTCACTCCCACCATGCCCGCCCTTCTCACTCCCACCATGCCCGCCCCTATCTCCGCCTCTCCCACCATGCCCGCCCTTCTCACTCTCACCATGCCCGCCCCTCTCACCGGCGAGGTTGTGCCGCCGATCGCCTCTGAAGCGCCCGCCATGGTTGACGGCGCTACATCGAGAGCTGCAACGCTCGTTGGCGGCGGAGCACCAGGGAGGAAAAGGAGGACGGAGAAGGAGATCTGTCGAGGGTGGAGGCGATGCAGGATTTGTTGGAGATGGGGAGGCGTTCGGTGGTGGTCGCGGGCGGAGGCGTCGGAGATGGGGACAACCTCGCCCTGCGCCACCCGCTCCTCCCCGTGCTCCTGTGGGCCGGCGGAGCTGCTCCCGCTCGACGGGAGCAATTTTTTGTAAGATAAATAGCAAAAAATTTCGGCTATGAGAACAAATCCGAAGTTCTCTGTAGCAATCCTTTGATGCAGTTTCTTATTTTGTGGAGCAATTTTTTGTAAGATAAATAGCAAAAATTTTCTGCTATGAGAACAAAACCGAAATTCTCTGTAGCAATTTCTTTTGATGCATTTTTCTTGTTTCGTGGAGCAAATTTTTGGCAAGGGAAACGCTTGGTAGCATTTTTCTTTGATGCAATTTTTTTCAAGATAAATAGAAAAAAAATTCTGGTATGAGAACAAAATCGAAGCTCTCTGTAGCAATTTTTTGATGCATTTTTTTCTTGTTTTGTGGAGCAATTTTTTGATAGTTTCAGCATTTTTTGCTATATGTGGAGCAATTTTCGCAAGATCTGTAGCAATTTCTTTTCTGATTTTTGGAGGCAAATCTCTCGCCGGAGCCCTCAACGGCGGCGGTGGTGATGCTACCGGTGACGGGGGTGGAGCTCACCGGAGGTGCCCACGCGCTGCCTGCCTGCCATGCCCACGCGCTGCCGGAGGTGTCGTGCGTCACGCACAGAGGATAGAGCGGTTGACCTCTTTTCCGAATTGTGGGCATTTTTTTCGTGCGCGTGACTGTGGACCCGTGGACACGTGTCGTTTGCTGGAGGCGGGGGATCGAAAGTTTCGATCCCCCGGGGGACGCTCAGCGCTATCCATAAAAGTATGTGTACGACGGTGAAAATTCTTAACGAAACAAACACTTCAACTTTGAAAGAGCTCTTTACCGGGTGACCATGGACATACTCATTGTGCCACGTGCACCGCCCCCGTGTGGGGCCACCACACGTGTATCACCCTATCCTCCGTCGTGACCGGTAATCGACGGGTCCCGCGTCCTCCGCTTGCCGCTCTGGTTAGATGAGTGGGGACCTTGAACATGCGCACTGCACGTCAACTTTATCGTGTCGTCATGACGTTGTTCAGACAGTGGTGATGTTACACCGAATAATGTACCCCAAGTTCAAAATCATCTCGACGACGTGGATGGCAAAGTCGGGGATCGAGTGGATCTATGTCCTCGGCGGGTTTGTGCTTCGGCTTGGTGTGGTATTGGTTTGGTGGCAAGCATGTTGGTCTTGTCGGTTGTGTTTTCATCTTGTGCACATGTTGTTTCGACCCCACATGCATACGGGGTGTAAGGTATCGTGTCCCATCGACGATTTTTTTTATCGATAAAGAGTATTACTAATATCACGAAGATACCAATTACGATTCTAGCTCACACATTCGTACAGATCATGGTGTTTCCCCGTTGATTTGATTTATTCTCCAAATTCTGTCATACGCGACAGTGGTTACTGCGGCAGGCTTTTACGAGTATTATCCGTCTGCAGGTATGTTTGGACAACGCAGATGCTGCTCTACCTGTATTTTTTATCTCTTCCATTGATGCAAAAACATCCTAATGAGTAGTGGTGAATTCAGCCGCAGAAGATTTTTGTAACATCCCAAATTTTGCTACCAAAGGGTTGTGGTGTTGTGCTCATCTCATACATGCATGGAAACAAAAATTTAATCATGTTTGAACCAATTTAAATTGTGAATTTAAATGGATTTGATAAAATACCACAAATAGTACTTAAAATGGGTTCCAAATTTTTGGAAATTTTATGAGGTTTCCAAAAACTATTTTTGCCAATTTTTCTGTTTACATAAAGGCCCTCAAAACTTTGTTTTCCTCTCAGTTTTTAAATAGAAAATGGCTATTTTTTAGTTTTCAGCAACTCCGGGGGTTTTTCATAAAATGTTGTTTTAACGTCTTCTTCCACCTCTGGACAGTAGACGAGTTGGTCGTCGACGTCGCCTCTGCCACGCACCTGTGTGCTTCCCTCCTCGCGTGGATAAGGGCAAGGAGATGTCGTGCTACTCCTCTCTCCGTCGGTCTCACTTGCTCCCTCTTCCTCTCTCTCTGCATCTCACAGGGCCGAAACCCTAGCTCCGGCCGTCCTCGTCGTTTCGTCGCCTCCGGCAACCCCGCAGGGAATTGAGGCCATCATTGGCTCCGCCTTGGCCTCCTCGTGCTCCTAAGATAGGCCCCGTGAGAAGGGATGGCCGGAGCCGGCCGCAGGAAAGACGAGCCTCCTCCGCCGTCGATTCGCCACCGTCTTTGCCCCTCCGGCCTCTCCGAGCACTCCACTACAACCGCGGTGAGCTCCTGAGCACGTAGGTGCTCCCGCCATCCCTCCTGCCCCTCTGTATCCTCTCCCCGTCGTAAGACGATGTCGGCCGCCGCCGCTCGCCGTTGCCGCGCTTGCTCCGGTGACCAATAAATGGTGGCGCCGTCACCCTTAGCTTCCCCTTGAGGCCCTCTACTTCGTGGTGCTTTCCGTTCTGCGAATTGCGCGCTAATTTCGTCGAATTTGATCTCACCTTTGAAGAACAGAGCAATGTGATGTCACAGTGACAGCACAGTGATGTCATAACTTCTCTTTTTAGTAATTCGAGGAATTCCATAAAAAGAATAAAAATTGAAAATTGAATAACTATTAAAATATTAACCAGAAAAATAAAGTAAAAGTATGGTTTTGTTCAGAAAATTATTCTCTACCCAAATATTTCATTTCCACATATGTTTGACAAAGTTCAGAAATGTGCATTATTTTAATTTTGTTAATTCATTTAAAAATAGAAAAATAAGTTTTTATTCAATAAAATTAGAAAATTAAAAGTTATATACCAAAATGCAAAATGACAAATGCAACCTAGTTATGGTGTTTTAAAACTCATTTGAGCACTTTAAATTGTACTCACTTTCATAATCACCCGAATTGCCCCTCCGGGGTCTATTTTCGAGATAATTTCAGTAAAAATGCATAACTGACATATGAACCCTAGCAACCCATCAGACATGTTTAGGGCTTTATTTAAGTGCATTAACTTGCTCATTCATACATATTGCGCATTGCATCGATGCCATGGTTGATTGTTGTTCTTCTTTTTGATGTTGTTCCCCCTCGGTAGAACGTGACTCCGAAGTGAAGGCCAGCAACTTCAATGGCGAATACTTGATCTTAACCGACAAGTCAAGCACTTATCCAAGAAGACATTTCTAATGGTTTTCTTATAACCAAGGCAAGCATAACATCTTATCTGCTCATATATGGTTTTCGAAGTGTTTTGAAATCTCGTATATTGCATGTGGTTCAAAGTATTTATGGTGTTAGATAGAGTTCTTCTATACTTGTTGCATCACCCAAATATCCTGATCCACGGCTCCTACCCGCCATAGATTTGCTTGTGCGCATCGCTAGAGCCTCATATCTGCTTTGCTTAGTCATACATGTTTGTTACCTCTGCTCCATCCGGTTGATGAGTCAGAGCTGCGATAACCTAGTATGATATGATGACGTGGTGAGATGAGCATTGTGTGGTTAACCTGACTAAGGCTTGGATGGGAGGCCACTTGGGAAGTGGTTGTTTGTTCTGTACTTGCCAACCCTAGAATTAAGGTCTCGCCGTGAAAACCAAGACTGAGCGTGCAACCACACGCGGGGCCTAACAGACCGTGCTCGACTAACTAACTTGTTTGGTTCTATCCATGAGTCATGTAGTTTGGGAGTTCCATCGGCGTGTGAGTCAAAAACCTTTTGAAGGTGTTTAGGGCGTGACCGGGACAAGTGATGAAGCTACACTGATCTTGATCCCGACTCACAGAACAGGTGCCGTCAGGAGGTGGCCAACTCCCTGTTGACGGGGTGGCCCTGTTTGGGTTGACTCATGGATAGGGCTCGACAAGGTTAAGGTCGTGGACAACCACCCTCTTCCGCGCTCCCAAGGAGCGTACATGTGGCGTTAAGAGTCGGATGGTACGTGTGGGTAAAGTGTATCACCCTGCAGGGATAAATCTTTCGGAAAGCCGTGTACACGGTTAAGGACGACTTGGTGGAAGACACGAGGTCATAGATAACTTGAAAATGACGTAAAAGATGTTGACAAAGCATGGAGGCAATAGATGAAGGGTGCCTCATCGGAGATGCCGAGAGGGGTGATCCTTGTAGCATGTGAGATTTTGGGAATTGATGTTGGTGATTTGAAAAGATGATGATTACAATAGTTGAGTTTCTCATCTGTTTTGAAATCATTCCATGATACGTGTTGTTCTTCCTCGCTTTGGAAAACAAAGAATGCTTTACGCAAAATAGCCTTCATAAAACTCTCTCTGAAGATAGCACATATATAATAGGTTAACTAAGTCTTGTTGAGTACCTCCCGTACTCAGGTTTGCTTAAATTTGGTTCAGGTGAAGATCTCAGATCGGTGGTGTTTCGACGTGGACATCGACGAGTAGTTTGGGGTTCCCAGGTAGCAGCCTGGAATCTATGGGCTGGGACGTCGCCTTATGTTGCGGCCTCTTAGCCCTTTTTGGTTCTTGTTGGTTAGCAACATAACTTGCCTTCCGTTGTCTGATGGAATGTTGGGTCATGTGACCTCTGTTTGTAGAGCTATATTCTAGTAATACCTGTTGATTACAACTTCCATGTCTATAGTGCTGCTTTGATCGGTTGTTGGTTTCGAGCTCATTGTTATACAGTTTTGGCTATGCCTGCATAGTTGTCGCAGTCGAGGGGTTGTGGAGCCGATGATCCATTTCCGAGCACGCCTGCTGATGTGATTGGGCTAGGTAACCCGAGTAACCCTCGATTGTTGTTGCACTTTCTCGACACATAGCAGCTCTGTATAGCTTTGGTCCCGTTTCCTTCAGTTTCATTCGATTCGTGGACGCTTTGATATGCATAGTTGGTTATGACTAGCGTCGACACAAGGAGTAGTAGTACCGTGGTGATTTGGCCTACGTGCCGATGAATCCAGTCTGCCCGCCGTTGTTTGTTGTGGCCGGAGCTGGTAACCCTGAAGCCCTTGTGTGTCCATGTCTAGGAGCACATAACAGTATGTATATCTCTGAGTCCGGGGTCGTGACAATTTTGCTAAAATTATTGTTGAAGTTTCTGACGAGGATGGAGAGTGAGGGCGTCTGGGGCGACTATCGGGGCGAGTCCGGTGGGACTCCTACCGGCGGGCGGTTCTGGGCGCTCGGTGATGACAATGACGAAGCGGAGGACGGCGACCCTCCTTCCTCTACGGCTGCATCGTCATACTTCTACCGGACACCATATCCTTCGTCTACGAGGGATGTGGTGGAGGGTAGACGAGGTAAGCGCGAGGAGAAAAGAAGACATCAGAGGTTGGCGGCGATCGCGCTGGCCATCTCGTCGTCATCGGAGCTTTCTTCTGGTTCGAATGAGACAAGATCTTCTGCTCATGCTATGTCGTGGAGGGGAATATTGGGCGATCGGAGGCACCGGCTGAAGATCCTGGCCATCCCTCCCACCATGTTTTCCATGAGCGCCTCGGATCAACCGTGGTTCACCGTATGTAAACAAGGCCGCCGGCTGCGATCCATCCTCAACGGCGAACCGTCGCCGGTGATGGAGAAGATCCCCGGACGCGGCGGATCTCACATTTCAAATTCCGATCCTAGATTATCGGTGGGTCAAGCGGGCCATGCACACCGACTGGTCTTGGGCTTTTCCCGTACGTCCAACAAGGCACAAGGCCACATGGGCCTCGAAAACCGGAATGTTTGGTCTTATCGGGTTCGCACTCGGAGTCTAGGGTATGGTGAACGGAGGGGAACGGCGCCGATTGTTTCTGTCATGGCGAATCAAGGCGGCGGCCGGGGCTTCTAAGGTGATGGACGGGTTGCATCCCGCGGCAATGGAGCTCCGCCCTATCGGGGGGGGGCCTCCGGCGAGGGGTGGCTATGGCCCCAACTTTCACCACGGCGGACCCAGCGGCACCGCGGGGCAAGATCAGTAGCGGCAAGGGGAGTTCGGGCCCGGCAACGGGGCGCCGTTCGGGGACTTCAACGCCGGCTCCGGGTTCAACAGCGGACAACATGGCAATGGAGGAGGTGGTGGTGACCGTTACCGCTACAACTACCGGGCTAACACGGCGGGCAGAGGGAAATTCAGGGGAAACTCGAACTCGACCTACCGAGGGAGAGGACGAGGGCGAAGTCCAATGATGCCAAGGGTGACCGCTACCGCGAGTTCGAGCAATGGTCTTACCGAGGCTTCGGTGGAGGCAGTGGTTCGACGTGTTACGGAGGCGCTATGTGCGCAAGGGATGGCTACGGTGCAGCGTGCGCCGGTGGCTAACACGGCGCCTAAACAACCGCGGTACCCTACCGTGGCTCTGCCGGGGGCGCGTGTTTTGCCTGCCGCGGTGCTGCCGACAGCGAATTCCTCTGCCGTGGTGCTGCCGGCAGCAGTTTCTTCTGTCGCAGCTCCTGTTGCCGTGCCGCTGCAGGTAACCTGCAGGGATCATCTGTTGGCGGGGCAACGAACGGCTGCTGCTGCAACCACGCCAGGTGGAGGGGCGCTGCAACCTAGGGCGCCTCTGGATGGTGGCTTGGCAAGTACTTTGATTGACGATGCCGAGAATTCTAATGCTAAGAAGGCCAAAAAAAATGAGAAGGCCAAATGTTTCCAGTGCAGAGTTCAAGGAAATTTGAGTGCGGGTTGCACGGAGGTGGTATGTGAGTATTGCGAGGGTACTGGCCATGTTCGTGATGAATGCCCTTTGCTTACGGTGGAAAAGCAGCAAGTCATTACACACGGTTTCATCAATGAAGGTTTGATGTTCTACGAGGCGGTGCCTACGGCATCGTATAGGCCTAAGATTGACTCCGCTAGGCTGGGTAAACTGACTGTCACGGGAGGATCGCTTTCTGTGGAAGAGGTTATTATTCAGTTACAGAGACTGGTACCTTCTGAGCAGTTCAAATGGGAAGTTGTTCAGGTGAGTGATAATGTATTTAAGGTCTCTTTTCCGACTAGAGCTGAGTTGGATCGTATGATCGTTTTCGGAGCGTGTCATGTTCCGAACAACAGTTGTGTGATTACAGTGGAGGCCTGGGTCACGGAGATGAAGCCTATGTGGCTCCTGCCTGAGATGTGGATTAGAGTATCTGACATTCCGCCTAAACATTGAGGTGATTTCCTTCTTCTCTGGAGTCTCGGTTCGTTGTTTGGGAAGACTCTGAAGGTTGATATGAAGTATACACGAAAGCATGGGGTTTTGAGGGTTCTTGTGGCGTGTATGGATTATACACTCGTTCCTGATGGTTGGCCTGTCTTCCTGCGTGATGGTTTTTATGAGCTAAAATTTCATGTTGAAAATCCTAATTCCGATGAAGAGGATGATATGGTTGTGGATCCCAAAAATGACTCTCCTGATGATGAAGGGGGAGATGGAGGGGGCTCTATGCAAAAGGGCCCGTTATTGGTACCATGGAGGTTGATAATAAGGTGGAGAACAATGGAGGAACTAGTGAGCAGTCTAATGGGGCATGCAAGGTGACGGAGGTAACCGGGGTGAAAAAGACGTTTTCTCCCGGGGTGGTTCTTTTACCGTTGGTGGCCAAATCGGTAAAGGAGGCTCGCCTACATCTCCTTTCGTTGAGTAAGGAGCAATTGACGCCCACGCAGGTTGATATGTCTGATGCGGAGATGGGTTATGGCGGTTATTTGGATCCTATGGGAGAGGCTACTATGAGACAGATGGGCGGCTTGGATGGTGTGTTGGAGGACGTTGAGGCAGCGAGCAGCGGCGTGGCTTTGGCCATTACGACGCCGTGGAGTGCTTCTAGTCGGGTGGCTCAGGTATCAGACAGATACCCGCAGTCACCCCTCTCCTCGCCGACGATGAGCATGCACAGCGGGGGTGCATCCGCGATGGTGCCACGGCGCTTGGATGTCGCCTTCCATGGTGCGGATTCCCTCTTCACTCAACCAGGCCGGTTGGGTGGGGGGTGCCGGTGGCTGTTTCGACGGTGGCTGCTTCGACGGGGGCCGAACACTGCTCACCTCAACCATGCGGGTTGGGGTTGGCAGCGGTGTCGGCTACACCGTCGCGACCATCATTGGCTGCGGTGATGGCTTATGGGGGATCTCCGCGGACATGGAGGTCCGCTCTAGTGCACGTCTGCGGGCAAATCCAGACGCGGATCTTCCTTAGGAGCTGCGAGCTATGGACCTTGCGCAACGGAAGGATTCGGCGTTTCCTAAAGGTAATTCTGCTTCCGTTCATTTTTCGTTACTATCATTCTCTAATTCTGAAATTAAAGCCCGAGCTGATAAGCTAGGGTTGTCGTTAGGGAAGAATAAGCAACAGATTAATTCTTCTATTTCGGGTATGCTAGAACAGGTGCGGGTTAGATCAATTATTTTTCTAAAGAACAATTTGCATGACAAGTTATATGATGATCTATTGGATTCCCACTCAAATTTGGCTTTTACGAAAGCATCCAATCTTAGTGAGGATCTTCGAGATGATAATGTTGAGCATGAGGATGATCACACGGATCATCTAACGCTCTCTAAGACGGTTAAACGTAACCGCAAAAAGAGTGTGGGCAATCTTTCTAAACCAAGGAGAAGTTCTAGAATAAAACAAATTAAGAAGTGAGATGAGAGGTCTAATTTGGAATAGTAATGGCTTTGGGGATCATGCGAAACATTTAGCGGTTTATTAATTTATTAAAGATCACAATCTCGGTTTTATTGCGTTAATCGAAACGGGTAGATCTTCTTTCACTACACATTTTTTGGATTTTCTTGCTGGGGGTAGAGACTTTACGTGGTTTTGTCTACCCCCACATGGTCGTTCTGGTAGGATGTTAGTTGGTTTCAATAACAATACTCTTTCAGCACAAACCGTTGTGTCTGGAGATTTCTGTCTCAAGTTCCATGTTAAGACTAAAGCAGATGGTTTTTTTATGGGCTTTTGTTGTAGTTTACGGGGCTGTACAAGACTCAAAGAAACCTGATTTCCTTGCGGAGTTAGTCCGTATTTGCGATAACGAAACACTTCCGATCTTGATAGGGGGGATTTTAATATTATTCGGCGTCAGGAAGAGAAAAGTAATGATAACTTTAATGCGAGACGGCCGTTTATCTTTAATGCCATCATTGAGAGTTTAGATTTGAAAGAAATTACTTTATCTGGAAGACAATTTACCTGGGCCAGTTGGGGTGATAATCCGACATATGAAAAACTAGATCGTTTTCTTAATAGCATTGAATGGGAGCAGAAATATCCTCTTGTTTTGGTGCATGCTTTGACTCGTACGGGGTCAGATCACACACCATTGCTTTTGGATTCTAGGCTTCAGGCACATGTCGTAAACAAGAGTCACTTCTCGTTCGAACTCTCTTGGATACGTCAAGAGGGTTTTTATGAGTTAGTGCGTAGAGAATGGATGTCGATTAATTCTGGCAATAACCCGGTTGAGAAGTGGAAAAATAAAATAAGGCATTTGAGACAATTTCTGCGTAGTTGGGCTAAAAACCAAAGCGGTGAATATAGGAAACTGAAAGATAAACTAACATCACTCATTGACATGTTGGATATTAAGCCGGAATCGACTCCTTTAACTGTGGCCGAACGGGCTGCAAAAAAAGAGGCTGATGACTATCTAAGAAAATTAAAACGGGATGAGGAATCCAAATGGGCACAACGGGCGAAAGTAAAACATATACAAGAAGGGGGAAGTAATACGAAATATTTTCACCTGATTGCAAATGGCAAGCATAGGAAAAAAAGAAATTTTCCAATTAGAGCAGGATGAAGGTACTATTATAGGCGATTTAAACCTGCGGGTTTTTATCTCGAAGTATTACAAGAAATTATTCAGGGCACCGGCGCCGAGTTATGTTTCATTAGTGGAGGATATGATGGATGACATGCCTCAGGTTTCACAGGAGGAAAACCGTATTCTTACATCTCCGTTTACGGAAAAGGAGGTGTTTGAAGATATTTCTCAAATGGAGCACAACAAGGCTCCAGGTCCGGATGGGTTTCCTGCTGAATTCTATCAAAAAATTTGGGATGCGATTAAGATTGATTTGATGGCTATGTTTGCTCAGCTTTATGATGGAGATTTACCATTATATAAGCTAAACTTTGGGGTTATAACGTTGCTTCCAAAGAGGGAGGATGCGAGTCACATTGAGCAATATAGGCCCATTTGTTTACTCAATGTTAGTTTCAAAGTTTTCACCAAAGTAGGTACTAATAGGGTAACCTCTATTGCGAGTAGAGTTATCCGACCAACTCAATCAGCGTTTCTACCCGGTAGAAATATTCTGGAGGGGGTAGTGGTCCTACATGAAACTATCCATGAGCTGAAAAGGAAAAATTATTGACGGGGTTTTGTTTAAAATTGATTTCGAAAAGGCATACGACAAAGTGAATTGGTCTTTTCCGCAGCAAGTGTTAAGAATGAAAGGTTTTTCACCAATTTGGTGCGAATGGATTGCTTGTTTTGTTCAAGGGGGAAGTGTCGGTATTAAAGTAAATGATGATATCGGTCATTATTTTCAAACGCTAAAAGGACTTAGACAAGGTGATCCGATGTCACCTATTCTTTTTAACCTTGTACCAGATATGTTGGCTATCTTCTTAGATCGAGCTAAGGAGGATGGTCAAGTAGGAGGGTTGATACCACACCTTGTCGAAGGAGGGGTATCCATCCTTCAATATGTCGACGACACGGTTATTTTCATGGAACATGACGTGCAAAAGGCCCTGAATATGAAGCTTATACTTGCGATGTTTGAGCTTTTATCGGGTCTTAAAATTAACTTTCATAAAAGTGAGATCTTCTGTTTTGGTAAAGCTAAGGATGCTCAAGATGAATACCGTCACATTTTTGGTTGCGAGGTAGAAAGTTTACCTTTCAAATACCTTGGCATACCAATTCACCACAGGAAATTTCTTAATAAAGAGTGGAAACCGATTGAGGACAGGTTTGACAGGAAACTTAGTTCTTGGATAGGCAAGTTGTTATCTTATGGGGACCGCCTCGTTTTGATTAACTCTGTCCTATCAAGTTTACCTATGTTTCTGTTGTCCTTATTTGAAATTCCCGTTGGGGTTAGGAAACGATTGGATTTTTATCGATCGAGATTTTTTTTGGCTAAGTGATGTGAAAAAGAGGAAATACCGCCTAACAAAATGCAATATTGTGTGTCGTCCGAAAGATCAAGGAGGCTAAGGGATTGAGGTTTTACAAATTAAAAACATGTGTTTGTTAAGTAAGTGGTTCTACAAAATTTTGACGGAAGAAGGGGTCTGGCAAGAGCTACTCTCTAATAAATATTTAGGGGATAAAACGTTATCTCAAGTAGAGAGTAAAACATCGGACTCACCCTTCTGGAAAGGACTTATGAGAATTAAGAATGAATTCTTTTCACGGGGCAAGTTTTCCTTAGGGAACGGTCAGCAGGTGCAGTTTTGGGAAGATACATGGTTAGGTGATGAACCGTTATCATAATCCTATCCATCTCTGTATAATGTTGTCTCACATAAAAATGTTACTGTCGCGGATGTGTTAGCGCATAATCCTCTGAACATTCGGTTTCGTAGGAGTATGGTGGGACATAGAAGAGATCGGTTGTTGCATTTGGTAGAAAAGTTGATGGGGTTTTCCCTCACAAATGATAGAGATGACTTTCGACGGAAACTTACAGTTAATAGGTCGTTCTCCGTTAAATCGTACTAGTTGACGTGATGCACGGTTCCACAAGATTTTTGTGAAAATACTTGTGGAAATTAAAGGTGCCATTGAAGATTAATATCTTTTTACGGTTCCTTAACAGAAACGTCTTACTAAGGACAATTTGATTAAGAGAAATTGGCATGGTTGTAAAAAATGTGTTTTCTGCGATACAGATGAGTCTGTAGAACACCTTTTCATCACATGTCCTTTTGCCCGTGATATTTGGCGCCTGATACACTTTACTTTTAGCATTTATCCACCGACTAGCATTGCGAATATGTTTGGTAACTGGTTAAATGGCATAGACAGGAAAACAAAAGTACGGATTCGAATTAGTGTGGCTCCTTTCCTATGGGCGATTTGGAATATTCGAAATGATGTAGTGTTTAACAAACAAACAAACACTCATTTTTTGCAGGTTGTAAACAAGTCGGTCTATTCTATCCAGATATGGTTCTTCCTTCTCCCGGTGGATCAGCGCGGACTTATGGATTCAGGCTGTGCTCGACTGATGGCGGTCGTTCGGGCTATTTACAGCCGGCCTGGGTGGCTTAATTTGAGGCGACTTGATGTATGATTTGTCGCTGTTTGCGTGGCTAATTTTCGTGGCCACTTTATCTGATCCATGATTGTAATACGCTTGAACTCGGGATGTTTCTTTATTTAATAAAATCCGGCGGTGTGCATCGCTTTGATGCAGAGGCCAGGGTCCAGACTCCCATTTCTAAAAAAATGTATATGCTACTATTGGACTCGAATTATGGGGTAGGTTACATGTTGCAGTCGAGCACTTGTGAAATAAGTTTATTATATAAGAGGCACATGTGGTAGACTAGACGGAATCCTGATTGTTAGACACGAGAACTCATTCTAGGACGGACCGGTGTTCTATGGTTCGTGATCGTGATGAAAGAAGTCCATTAAGCATGCCTTGGTGTGCTTTTGTCTATAGTACTACAATTTGTACATGAAAGAAGTCCGTTAAGCATGCTCTGGGGAGGTAGACTTACGCTGAAGCCTATTACCAGATATTTTTATTTGTCGTCTATTTTCTGCAATAATTGTGTATTATGCTAATATGATTTTTTTTAAAGCTTTTTGAGGCTTCTATAAATGTGAGGACAATTATGTATCCTTTGTAATCTTGTTCTTTGTTTTTATATTCTGGCGTCTCCCAACACGTTGACTCAGACAAGGAGAGGTGGACCAAGCCGGTCACGTCGTTTTAAATGGTGTCGCTCAGCTATCTCGTCTCCCAAGCCAGCGCTGCCACAACCGAGGCAGGGGAAGTTTGGCTCCCCTACGTTGGCGGCATTTAATCTGACTTGTTTCTCCCCCCCCCCCCCCCCCACACCCCCACCACCCACTCACCCAATGATTTCCACTCGCGCCATCGTTTCTCGCCCAAGCTCCGGTCCCCTCCAAAGATGGCCCACCTTGCTCACAACTCACCACCTCAAAATGGTTCGCTAGCTCACTACTTCCTAGACCACCATCACTATTGTCGCTCAAGAACTTTTCCCGCCGCCACCTCCACCGCCCACATCTCCTGCACCTTACGACGACGAGGAGGAGCTGGAGAAGGATGATCCTTACATGGACAAACGAGGGTGATGAGGGTAATGAGGAGGGTGGGGAGCTCCCGACATTTCTAGAGGAAATCGCCATGTTCACCTCCTTCGGCACCGCTTGCCGGGAGAGGACCAGCTGCCGACGGTGGTGGCCCTTTAAGAGATGAACTGCCACATCATATGGCGCGTGACGAAGATCTCAGTCTCCAATGCGGCGAGGGAGGAGGAAGCCCGCCATTTCATGTTCGTGAAGCGGCAAACATTACTGTCGTTGCAAGTCCAGAGGGAGGTGGACCAAGCCGCTCTGCAAGAGATTGAGAAGGCGCACCGCCGAGTGGCGCGCCAAGCAGTGGTGGAGAGGAGGCACCCGGGGCGCCAATGTTCAACAGCGGCGGTGAGGCACCGCCTAGCACACGAAGCAACGACATAGAGAGAGATGAGATAGTTGGCGAACGACGGCGAGGCTGGACCTAGCGAGCCCTCTCCCGTCGTCGACCTGGCGGTGCACGACCACGAGACTAGCCCTCAGCGGAGCCCTCTTGTAACAGCCCAAGTATGAAAACCTACCATTTAGAATGTTTGATTTCTTGTTATTAAAGTATTGCATCATGTCATCATATTGTTGCATTTGTTTCTTTTGTTTTGCATCTGTTATTCTTTGTTTTCACAATAAAACTCAAACAATTTCAACTGCTTTGTTTTCATACTTGTTCTGTTACAACTTTTGGAATAAAAACCACAAATGAAAACAACCAAATTGTTCCATTTTATTCCATGTTGATCACTCATTAAATTGTTGATTTTAATCAAACCATTAATTCAAGCCATTAACTCTAAATCATTTTCTAAATTCAAACCAAGTTTTCAAATTAGTACCTTTTGAATCCATGAGGTTCACCACACTATTTTTAATCTTTAAATCATTTTAAACCCTAGGGGTAACCCTATTCAAATGCTTGTTTTCATAAGGTTGCATTAATATCAAAATTCCTTTAATTATGGTTTCCAATACAAACAACAATTTTAAATCACCACTTTTGAAAACAAATCTTGGAAATTGGTTGCTATTGGTCTAACAAGGCTAACCTAATTTTTCTATAATTTTTACCAAGATAAAACCTACCTTTCTCTTCCAAAACCAAACAATACAAAAAAAAACAGAAAAGCTAATAATAAAAAAGAGAAAAACGTTTCAAGAGGGGGGAGAAAGCCCAGCCCACTTCCACCTTTTGGCCCGATACCCCCCTCTTCTCCGCTTGTCGTCTTCCTCCTAGCAGTACGATCACAGGCACCACCACACGATCCTCCTTTCCCCTCCTTGATTCGCAGCCGTACATGGCCCCTCTCTCCATAAGTACCTACCCACTGCTAACCCTAGCCACCTTCCCCTAGCTATCTCCCTCCTCGCCGCCGAATTCTCCTCTCACTGCTCGCATCCGCCCTCTGTTCTGAACCCTGCACCACCTCCACCCCAAACCGCCGTCAGAACACGCCTCCGTCCCATCGCCGTGGACATCGGAAGGTTCACCCGAGGGCGGGAATGGAACCGTGGTGGTCCCATACCCCCCCTCGCTTCCTCGCCGGACGCTGGGCGGCTCCAGGGACACCGCGGCGTCGAGCTGCCGCCGCCTCCGATCGCCTGCCTCCCTGCATCCGCCCCGACCCCCTCCTTGCTCGAGGCCACCAAGGTGAGCCTCCTCCCTGTCGCCACCCCTCCTCATCTCCCTTCCCTCCATCTGCCCCGCACCACCCCCACGCCGCAGCCGCAGGACACCACTGGCGAGCACCTGCCGTCGCTGCCTTACTTCCTCTCTGTATCGAACGCTAACAGAACGAACGAACAGATTCAGTTTCAGAAAGAATTAGCACCGCAATCTGTACCTTATCCACCCCAACCTGCCTCTCCTATCACAACACGAAGCATAGCCCACTGGCAGAGATACCTTGCGCGCAGCGTGCGAACCCACAGGTCGCGGGTTCGAGTCCCGCACCCCACCTTTTGCTGTTATTTTTCGTTTGGTTCAGAAGTTGCAGTTCTGAACCTTAACCCCCCACCGCATCCCCTTCTCACCAACACACAGCAGCAGTCCCACTGGTTAGCCCCTTTGCCCACCGAAGCAGAGGGCTTGGGTTCGATCCCCCACTCCCTCAATTAAAAACCAACTTTTTTTAATTGTTTGTTTTGTCACAGAACTTTACCAGAAATCACAACTAGGCCCTTGCACAGTAATTCTAGACCCCTGAAATATTTTTCCTAAGTCCCTAGTTACTAAAAAATGGCAGATTTGCATCAAATGTTCTAAAATGCATAAGTAATTCATCCCAACTCCAATTTTAACTTTTTAAATATGTTTTCTGTTCCAAATTAAATGTTCTTTCCAAATATAAAATTTGTTTACTGTTTTGAATATTTAAAATTGGTAAAACATTTGAATTCTTGTTTAATTCACTTAAACTTGCAAAATTCATAACTTGAGCATAAAAATTCCAAATGCAACAAACTAAATATGTTTTCCAATCAACTTTTCATGTACTTTCCAAATATAAATTTTGTTTGCTGTTTTGAATAATTTAAATTGCTGAAAACAACTGTTTCTTGTTTATTGCATTTAAAATTGCCAAAATAATAACTTGCTCATTTTAAATCCAATTTCCACAAATGAAATATGTTTTCCATGCAAAATTAAACCACCTTTTCAAATATAAAATTTGTTTCATGTTTTGAATAATTAAAATTGGTTAAATGATTTAAACCTTGTTTAAATCATTTAATATTGTTAAATTCCTACCTTGATCAAATTAAATTCTTTTGGGACATATAAAATATGTTTTCAAACCATCAAAGCATAACCTTTTCAAATATGAACTTCACTCAATGTTTTGCACAAATAAAAATTCAAATAAGTTCATGTTTGAATTAAATTCATTTAATTCTTGCTTAAACTTGTTTAATTCATAAATAATGTATTTGAAATCCTTTTTCAACAAGTGAAACATGTAATCCACCCAAAATTGTGTGTTCTTATCAAATATAAACTTTGTTACCTATTTTGAACAATTAAACTTGATGAAAACAACAAATGCTTGTGTGGCACCTTTAAGTAACCAAAATTTCCTAAATTAATAAATGAATTTCTAAACTTGTTGAACCTTATTTCCACTTGGTTCTATTGTTGTTATTTTGTTGTTTTCCTCATCCATGCATCATGCTAATTCACTTACACAATTTGATTAGTTGTAAAACAATTAATTCAACCATAATTAATGGACTCTTTCCATATGCGATCCAATTGCATATGGGTCCATTTAAATTGTGTTACCATGTCAACTAGTTTATTCCATGCATCAATTAAATGGTCATGCATCATCCCATGTTTGTGCACTATGCCATGATATTGATTGTTTATCTTTCTGCATTGTTTGTTTGCTTCTTTCCGGATAAACGACGACGTTGAGACCGACGATACTTACGACACCCCTTCTAAGGAGTTAGCTCAGTACTAGGCTACTGGGTTTGCAGGCAAGTTATCACTCACATGAACCACTGTGTTCCTTTCAACATTGGTTACCGATACTTTCCGTTGTTCTTTTCTGCTAGCCTTAGTAGTAGTTGTTTCTGTTACGAACCCATCACATGAATCCCTTAACCTTGATATTGCCTCACCTCCACTCCTATCACCCCCTTGGTTGAGCCAGTGTCTTACTAGTATGCTTAGGTTGCTTTTGCTCGAGTCTGTTATCCGTTACTTTCTGTTACTATATCTATTACGTTGTGGGGGCTCGATGTTTAATCAATCAATCATGCTAATGTTATTGTTAAATAATAAATTTGATGATAAGGCACCGGCAGGAGGCCCTGTGTGGTTTTGAGGCCTGCTAGTGTCGACCCTAATAGGAAAAGGGTCTTGTCTACTGATCCATGATGAGCGCACTAACCGCATGTGGGAAGCGAGTATGGGCGCCCCCCTCAATTTGATTCGATTCGCATCTCGTCCAAATCGCCTCATTTAGTTTGTGTTTTCCATTTGCCGCATGCATGTTTTTGCGAGCCCAGGCCAGGGTGGAACTTTTGTAGTCGGCATATAGGGGGACACGTTCTTAGAGTGCTATGAGGGTCCATTTTCTTCTGGGCTCGATTAGCCGTGCGCCCAAGGTTCTTTGGGCTTGATGCGAAGAAGAGTTGAGTTGTGTTGAGTGCCTCGCTTGGTGGGTTAGCTTCCCATCTGGCGGGTTATTCATGCGTGTACGGCCAAATTGGTGCAACCCTGCAGGGATAATCTTCTCGAGAAGCCGTGTTTTCCGCGGTTATGGATTACTTGGTGAAAGTACTGGCTAACAAGTACTCAGGACAACTTAAACATAATGATCAAACATGTTACACCCAATGATTAATAACTTGACTAGTAATAGGTGGATGACACAATAACTTGATTCACCTTTAATACAACTGTGTGAGTTATCCTCGGATTGCTTCTTTGGATAAGGGGCGAGATCCAGGATGGGTTTGTTTGAAGTTATCTTTCAGTTGGTTACAATCCTCGATCTTATCTCCTTTTCTGTTAGCCGGAAGTGGTAGAATCTCTGTAGTTGGTTAGCGCAGCCAGTTGCAGCATCTTTTATATCCCCTCTCTTCCGTTGAACCCAAGGCATCTGTGCTTGGTGTTGACGGGTTACACTTTGGTGAACTGTGAGTCTTGCTTGCCAGTACGTTTATGTACTGACCCCTTTGGGGTTGTGGTTTCCGCAGACCTACGTTTCCGAGGATCTACATGGTGGCAACTACGTGGAGTATGACGAGACTGCTGACGAGTAGATAGCGGACCCGGGCAGGATCCGAGACTTCGTGGATGGGCTCCGTCTGTTTGTTTCCGGCCTCTTAGGCCTATTTGGTTCTTGTCTGTACTCAGACATGTTGAATGCTTCCGCTGTATTGTAATGATGTATTGTTGGGACATGCGTCCTCTGAATGATTGTATTTGCTATCTCTGCTCTAATGAGAGCCATTTGCAAGTTATTTCAATCTTTTGTGTCGTAGAGATCTGTTGTGATATCCTTTGTTCAAAGCTGTTGACGTACCATGTGTGATTGATATGAAGTACGTCGACAGTAGTGCCTTTGGTCTCTAGTGGATAGTTTACATCGACGATGGAATAGCAGGGCTTGTGTTGTCGCGCATAAGCGCAGGCCTACCAGGAAGCTGGGACGTGGGAGCAGTTATGCCCCATAATCCAAGCATCTGCTATCCAGTTCGGCCCGATGAGTATCCCCTAGAAATCAGGGTGCGACAAATGGTATCAGAGCCTGTCTGCCTGTAGGATCCCTTTTTACTGGTCGCCGTTGAGTCTAGAAACTATTTTGTAGCTATATAGGAAAAATGAAACGTGAGAGTAGGAATTCTGCCATTTTTCTTCTTTCCCCACCCACCCACCCTTTTCTGGTAAGGAAGTGCAACGTTGTTTTCCGTTCTCACCTAAACTTTCAAGTTAGGATTTCACGTGTTTTGGGTTTTTCCGTAGTACCTCAGGAGTTTTGTTCTCGTTTTCCCCGATGTTGATATCCTGTTCTTCTCAACATCCTTTCGTCCGTTGAAATCTTGTTGTTGTTTCCACTTCAATTCTTCTACCGGCGTCTAATCAAAGTTTCCCCGTTCATCTGCTAAACTTTATTCCAGCTAAAGTGTTGTTTCATACCGGAGCATCGCATTCTTTTGTGTCAAAGATCTTTGCCACAACAAACAACCTAGATGTGGTTCCACTAAGCAATCAAATCAATATTCACTCCTCGGGATCTCAAATGTTGACTTCCAAGTTCAGTCACATAAATCAAATTCTAATTAAAGGCCACATATTCATTGCTTCTCTCATACCACTTGGTAATTCTGACATTGATGTCACTCTTAGTATTGGATTGATGTCAATAACTCTGTTCCACCATTCTAGCCAGATAATCTATTCTCCAAATGAGTCAAGTTCCATTTAGCTATACACCCTTGGTACAAAAACCTCTTCCTTCAATTGAAAATGTTCCGGTGGTTTGCAAATTCCCTGACATCTTTCCAGAAGAGTTGCCAGGAATTCCTATCGTTTTGAACTTCCAGAAAAACTATCCAAGATGCACGATGTGATTCACGTGTCACAACTCACGAGGATCTTCCCAAGAAGTTTCCGGACCTTTCTTTTCTCAGTAGGAATCTCGGGGCGCGATTCCTTCAAGGGGGGGCGTTTTGTAACAGCCCAAGTATGAAAACCTACCATTTAGAATGTTTGATTTCTTGTTATTAAAGTATTGCATCATGTCATCATATTGTTGCATTTGTTTCTTTTGTTTTGCATCTGTTATTCTTTGTTTTCACAATAAAACTCAAACAATTTCAACTGCTTTGTTTTCATACTTGTTCTGTTACAACTTTTGGAATAAAAACCACAAATGAAAACAACCAAATTGTTCCATTTTATTCCATGTTGATCACTCATTAAATTGTTGATTTTAATCAAACCATTAATTCAAGCCATTAACTCTAAATCATTTTCTAAATTCAAACCAAGTTTTCAAATTAGTACCTTTTGAATCCATGAGGTTCACCACACTATTTTTAATCTTTAAATCATTTTAAACCCTAGGGGTAACCCTATTCAAATGCTTGTTTTCATAAGGTTGCATTAATATCAAAATTCCTTTAATTATGGTTTACAATACAAACAACAATTTTAAATCACCACTTTTGAAAACAAATCTTGGAAATTGGTTGCTATTGGTCTAACAAGGCTAACCTAATTTTTCTATAATTTTTACCAAGATAAAACCTACCTTTCTCTTCCAAAACCAAACAATACAAAAAAAAACAGAAACGCTAATAATAAAAAAGAGAAAAACGTTTCAAGAGGGGGGAGAAAGCCCAGCCCACTTCCACCTTTTGGCCCGATACCCCCCTCTTCTCCGCTTGTCGTCTTCCTCCTAGCAGTACGATCACAGGCACCACCACACGATCCTCCTTTCCCCTCCTTGATTCGCAGCCGTACATGGCCCCTCTCTCCATAAGTACCTACCCACTGCTAACCCTAGCCACCTTCCCCTAGCTATCTCCCTCCTCGCCGCCGAATTCTCCTCTCACTGCTCGCATCCGCCCTCTGTTCTGAACCCTGCACCACCTCCACCCCAAACCGCCGTCAGAACACGCCTCCGTCCCATCGCCGTGGACAGCGGAAGGTTCACCCGAGGGCGGGAATGGAACCGTGGTGGTCCCATACCCCCCCTCGCTTCCTCGCCGGACGCTGGGCGGCTCCAGGGACACCGCGGCGTCGAGCTGCCGCCGCCTCCGATCGCCTGCCTCCCTGCATCCGCCCCGACCCCCTCCTTGCTCGAGGCCACCAAGGTGAGCCTCCTCCCTGTCGCCACCCCTCCTCATCTCCCTTCCCTCCATCTGCCCCGCACCACCCCCACGCCCCCACGCCGCAGCCGCAGGACACCACCGGCGAGCACCTGCCGTCGCTGCCTTACTTCCTCTCTGTATCGAACGCTAACAGAACGAACGAACAGATTCAGTTTCAGAAAGAATTAGCACCGCAATCTGTACCTTATCCACCCCAACCTGCCTCTCCTATCACAACACGAAGCATAGCCCACTGGCAGAGATACCTTGCGCGCAGCGTGCGAACCCACAGGTCGCGGGTTCGAGTCCCGCACCCCACCTTTTGCTGTTATTTTTCGTTTGGTTCAGAAGTTGCAGTTCTGAACCTTAACCCCCCACCGCATCCCCTTCTCACCAACACACAGCAGCAGTCCCACTGGTTAGCCCCTTTGCCCACCGAAGCAGAGGGCTTGGGTTCGATCCCCCACTCCCTCAATTAAAAACCAACTTTTTTTAATTGTTTGTTTTGTCACAGAACTTTACCAGAAATCACAACTAGGCCCTTGCACAGTAATTCTAGACCCCTGAAATATTTTTCCTAAGTCCCTAGTTACTAAAAAATGGCAGATTTGCATCAAATGTTCTAAAATGCATAAGTAATTCATCCCAACTCCAATTTTAACTTTTTAAATATGTTTTCTGTTCCAAATTAAATGTTCTTTCCAAATATAAAATTTGTTTACTGTTTTGAATATTTTAAATTGGTAAAACATTTGAATTCTTGTTTAATTCACTTAAACTTGCAAAATTCATAACTTGAGCATAAAAATTCCAAATGCAACAAACTAAATATGTTTTCCAATCAACTTTTCATGTACTTTCCAAATATAAATTTTGTTTGCTGTTTTGAATAATTTAAATTGCTGAAAACAACTGTTTCTTGTTTATTGCATTTAAAATTGCCAAAATAATAACTTGCTCATTTTAAATCCAATTTCCACAAATGAAATATGTTTTCCATGCAAAATTAAACCACCTTTTCAAATATAAAATTTGTTTCATGTTTTGAATAATTAAAATTGGTTAAATGATTTAAACAATATTGTTAAATTCCTACCTTGATCAAATTAAATTCTTTTGGGACATATAAAATATGTTTTCAAACCATCAAAGCATAAAATTTTCAAATATGAACTTCACTCAATGTTTTGCACAAATAAAAATTCAAATAAGTTCATGTTTGAATTAAATTCATTTAATTCTTGCTTAAACTTGTTTAATTCATAAATAATGCATTTGAAATCCCTTTTCAACAAGTGAAACATGTAATCCACCCAAAATTGTGTGTTATTATCAAATATAAACTTTGTTACCTATTTTGAACAATTAAACTTGATGAAAACAACAAATGCTTGTGTGGCACCTTTAAGTAACCAAAATTTCCTAAATTAATAAATGAATTTCTAAACTTGTTGAACCTTATTTCCATTTGGTTCTATTGTTGTTATTTTGTTGTTTTCCTCATCCATGCATCATGCTAATTCACTTACACAATTTGATTAGTTGTAAAACAATTAATTCAACCATAATTAATGGACTCTTGCCATATGCAATCCAATTGCATATGGGTCCATTTAAATTGTGTTACCATGTCAACTAGTTTATTCCATGCATCAATTAAATGGTCATGCATCATCCCATGTTTGTGCACTATGCCATGATATTGATTGTTTATCTTTCTGCATTGTTTGTTTGCTTCTTTCCGGATAAACGACGACGTTGAGACCGACGATACTTACGACACCCCTTCTAAGGAGTTAGCTCAGTACTAGGCTACTGGGTTTGCAGGCAAGTTATCACTCACATGAACCACTGTGTTCCTTTCAACATTGGTTACCGATACTTTCCGTTGTTCTTTTCTGCTAGCCTTAGTAGTAGTTGTTTCTGTTACGAACCCATCACATGAATCCCTTAACCTTGATATTGCCTCACCTCCACTCCTATCACCCCCTTGGTTGAGCCAGTGTCTTACTAGTATGCTTAGGTTGCTTTTGCTCGAGTCTGTTATCCGTTACTTTCTGTTACTATATCTATTACGTTGTGGGGGCTCGATGTTTAATCAATCAATCATGCTAATGTTATTGTTAAATAATAAATTTGATGATAAGGCACCGGCAGGAGGCCCTGTGTGGTTTTGAGGCCTGCTAGTGTCGACCCTAATAGGAAAAGGGTCTTGTCTACTGATCCATGATGAGCGCACTAACCGCATGTGGGAAGCGAGTATGGGCGCCCCCCTCAATTTGATTCGATTCGCATCTCGTCCAAATCGCCTCATTTAGTTCGTGTTTTCCATTTGCCGCATGCATGTTTTTGCGAGCCCAGGCCAGGGTGGAACTTTTCTAGTCGGCATATAGGGGGACACGTTCTTAGAGTGCTATGAGGGTCCATTTTCTTCTGGGCTCGATTAGCCGTGCGCCCAAGGTTCTTTGGGCTTGATGCGAAGAAGAGTTGAGTTGTGTTGAGTGCCTCGCTTGGTGGGTTAGCTTCCCATCTGGCGGGTTATTCATGCGTGTACGGCCAAATTGGTGCAACCCTGCAGGGATAATCTTCTCGAGAAGCCGTGTTTTCCGCGGTTATGGATTACTTGGTGAAAGTACTGGCTAACAAGTACTCAGGACAACTTAAACATAATGATCAAACATGTTACACCCAATGATTAATAACTTGACTAGTAATAGGTGGATGACACAATAACTTGATTCACCTTTAATACAACTGTGTGAGTTATCCTCGGATTGCTTCTTTGGATAAGGGGCGAGATCCAGGATGGGTTTGTTTGAAGTTATCTTTCAGTTGGTTACAATCCTCGATCTTATCTCCTTTTCTGTTAGCCGGAAGTGGTAGAATCTCTGTAGTTGGTTAGCGCAGCCAGTTGCAGCATCTTTTATATCCCCTCTCTTCCGTTGAACCCAAGGCATCTGTGCTTGGTGTTGACGGGTTACACTTTGGTGAACTGTGAGTCTTGCTTGCCAGTACGTTTATGTACTGACCCCTTTGGGGTTGTGGTTTCCGCAGACCTACGTTTCCGAGGATCTACATGGTGGCAACTACGTGGAGTATGACGAGACTGCTGACGAGTAGATAGCGGACCCGGGCAGGATCCGAGACTTCGTGGATGGGCTCCGTCTGTTTGTTTCCGGCCTCTTAGGCCTATTTGGTTCTTGTCTGTACTCAGACATGTTGAATGCTTCCGCTGTATTGTAATGATGTATTGTTGGGACATGCGTCCTCTGAATGATTGTATTTGCTATCTCTGCTCTAATGAGAGCCATTTGCAAGTTATTTCAATCTTTTGTGTCGTAGAGATCTGTTGTGATATCCTTTGTTCAAAGCTGTTGACGTACCATGTGTGATTGATATGAAGTACGTCGACAGTAGTGCCTTTGGTCTCTAGTGGATAGTTTACATCGACGATGGAATAGCAGAGCTTGTGTTGTCGCGCATAAGCGCAGGCCTACCAGGAAGCTGGGACGTGGGAGCAGTTATGCCCCATAATCCAAGCATCTGCTATCCAGTTCGGCCCGATGAGTATCCCCTAGAAATCAGGGTGCGACACCTCTGCCGTCATCAGCGTTGACCTAGATTAGACTAGGTTTTTTACTTTAAGTTTTTAGTTTAAATTTTGTATTAAACTTCCTTAAAATTCAATGAAATTTGAGTTGTTTGTTTTAAATATGAGTGTTCAAATATTTTAAATTTTTAGGCGGACATGTGTCCAACACCCCACACAACGCACAAAATTTTCGGACACAATGTCTTGACACGGTGGAGATCTCTTAGCCCTAAATGGATGTTTAGGCCATGACCCAATCAGCCAAAGTAACCCTATTCTCCAGGCTAACCCGAATTAGTACCGGATAATCCGAATTATCAGAGATCCCTATTCGAAGAATTGCAAATGAGAGTAGTAAATATCCAAATCTGAAAGAAAGAGAAATGAAAGTGGTAGATATCGGAATTCGTATTACAAATATAAATATAAATGTGGTATTAAATTTTAAAACAAATACGGATATCAAAATGGATATACCCGTATCCAAAAAAAATATTTTAACATTTTGGTAGTTCTAGATTGATATGATAATTACCTAACCCTAAAGGGTAACAAAGTGGTCAAATATATTTTTTCTATTATTGAACTTTAAACTAACATGTATTATATAGCTATATTTATCATTGTTCTATTCTATTGTTGACTATCTATAAGTCACAGTTATGTTATTTTATTATATTTGTTTCCGTCCCGAATTGAGAATCCGTATTCAACTAATATCCGTTCCGCATTCGTATCCGACAGCATCCGTATTTGTATTCGTATTTATTTTAAAAATATAAAAACGGATGTGGGAAGGACACCATCTAAAGTTGTGCCGTGCGGATGAAACGCTTTGTGACCTAGCCGCCAGGAGCGGCGACTAGGGGCACGGCCGCCTACCACAGATCTTCACCGGCCGGCGCGCTAGTCCCCTCTCTCTCCGACTGCTGCTCCGGCGGCAGGAGGGAGGGGGACCCCGTTTCTCCGCTCTGTAGTTAGTTTTTGGTCATGTAGATTGTGGTGCACCGTTGGGGTGGTGGGAGCGGCGTCGCGACGAATAAATCTGCCTCAACTCTATTCCCACACCGGCGTCGTCCTTCACGACGACGTCTCGGAGTTGATGGCATCGTGTGTTTGTCGATCCTTCAGATCGGTGGCGTTAGAGTTCATGGATGGTGTCGGCGAGGCGGTGGCGGCGATCCCATCAGGTGTGTTTCTCCTTCTGCTCTGTCCCCGTTCCTGCGGCGTTGTCTCCGACGTCATGGTGGAGCAGGGAGGTTTGGTCGTCCGGGAGTACGCGCAGACGGTTGGCTGCGCAGTTGACAGCTGGAAGATAGTGCATCATGTGTTGGATTTGTGGTTGGAGGCTGACAGTTCTGGTATCCTTCTCCGACGTTGTAGTCGTGCGGGGATGTCAGGTCTGGAGTTCGATGGCGTGTCCGGGGACACGTTGCCTCGGTCTGATTCGTTCAACGACAATGGTTTTGCTTTTGGCAAACTACTTTGGAGGTCCGTAAAGCTGCATATCAGCGATGGAGCCACGTCGAGCTCGAGTGAAGAGGTGATCTGTCTACTCTCTCTTGGTGGTCGCTTCGATGATGCCGAAGGAGAGGACAGGCGATGGTTTTTTGCACAGGATTTTCCTATCCTTTCAGTACGGTAATGTCAGTGTTTACGTGTCTTGTAACCGGATTTTTATATTATGAATGAGAACGTATTACCTTGCAAAAAAAAAAGGACACCATCGAATCTGGCGTCCTTGGCGGCGCTCGGTGAGTCCCGGCGTCCTTGGTGGCGCGGCCGTGATTGGTGGAGGTCGGCCAGTCTTGCGCCGTCCCTACTCTCCTCGATGGCGCTCCTCTCCCATCTGGCTGCGCTCCGGCGCCGTGGTCCGTGGGGGCCCTCCCCCTTCGGAGCTTGTTACCTGCTCGGGCCGGCTGGGTGGGTGGGTGCTGCTATTTGCCCCGACGGGTTGGAGTTGTCCCGGATTGGAGGTTGTGGCGGCGGTCTGGGCGACGGGTTGGTGGATGCCGGGGCAGCGGCCCCGGATTGTGGATTCTTCTCCAGGCTGATCTACGGCGAGGACGTGGCGGACTCCTTACTGAGGTTGTGCGCGCCGGGTGGAGTGGAAGTGGCTGGCCGGTGAGAGCCGGACTCCGATGATCGGAGTCGACGATGGTGGCGTCTTCCGATGTCATCCCCTTGCTGAAGGTATCGTTGCCGTGTGGCCTCCGCCTAGTGCCTATTGCTCCAGGGGAAACCCTAGATCCGATTTACCGGATCGGATGATGACGACGCCTTGCGCCGTTCTACCTGTTGAGGGCATTGTCTTGGAGTAGAGCTGTGTTCCGGGGGAAACCCTATATCTGGTTTACCAGATAGGATGATGGCGGCATCTTCGATGTCGTTTACCCTCTCGAGGGCATTGTCTTTGGAATATGAGCTACCTGGAGGGGGTCTCTTGGTGGTGCGGATTGCGCAGGGTGGAGGAGCTGTCTGGCGTCATGGTGGCGTCGATGGCAGGTCTCACGGGTGAATGCATTGATTTCTATCCTGAAGATGGGTGAGAGGAAGACGGAGGCGGCATCTTCTGGATCGTGGACGTCGGTGTGCGCTGCAGGGTGCTGGACCGGTTGTGCCGCTTGCTCGCTATCGGGCGGCTTGGTGTGGCCTTCGGTACTTCAGATGATGTGCGTTGGTGTGCTGACTGGGAATTCGACACTGTTCGGCGACCCCCTTCGTTACTAGAGGTGGTAGATCCTAAGTTGGTGGTTCAGGATGGTGTTTTGATGTATTTATTTGTAAGACATTGTAGTTTCTGTTTTTTATTAATAAAAACCGGCTGTGTGCACCATTTTGGTGCAGAGGCTGGGGTAATACCCTCTATTTCTAAAAAAAATAAAAAAAAAATCTAATCCGCATCCGATCTATTTCCACCCAGTTCTGAATATTACAAAGCGCCAGATGACAGATGATCGAACAGATAGCAGTCCGTATATTCTCGGTCATCTTTGAACAATAATCGAATAGTCGCAAACCTGCTACGCAGGAGCAATAGTCGAATACTTTAGCAGCACTCGAAAGCAACCGAGATCAAGTAAAGCAGCAGCATTTCAGCAACAAGCAAGCAAAGGGTTCAACTTGGGATCGAAGCAGAGTCAGCGGGCAGCAAAATACATGAGACAAGCAAAGCACAAGCAACATTCCAAGTTTCTCCTCCCTGTGTATATATATGTTGGATTGTTCGGTGCCTGGTTAAACAGAGAAGCGTTCAGAGGGAAATAAGGAGCTGACACGCCGACATGGTTCTGACGCATGTTCAGAGCGACGAGGCGGCGGCGTCGGCCGCCGTCTTCGCGTCGAGGTACGTGCAAGACCCGGTGCCGAGCTACGAGCTCGGGCAGAAGTCCATCTCGAAGGACGCGGCGTACCAGATCATCCACGACGAGCTGCTGCTGGACGGCAGCCCGCGGCTGAACCTGGCGTCGTTCGTGACGACGTGGATGGAGCCCGAGTGCGACAGGCTCATCATCGAGGGCATCAACAAGAACTACGCCGACATGGACGAGTACCCCGTCACCACCGAGCTCCAGGCAAGCTCACCCAGCACTCATACATTCTTCGAATTTCTGCCCGACCGCTGGAGCTTGTGAATTAATTGTGATCGATATGTGTGTGTGCAGAACCGGTGCGTGAACATCATAGCGCGGCTGTTCAACGCGCCGGTGGGCGCCGGCGAGACAGCCGTCGGGGTGGGCACGGTCGGGTCCTCGGAGGCGATAATGCTCGCCGGGCTGGCATTCAAGCGGCGTTGGCAGAACCGCCGGAAGGCCGAGGGGAAGCCACACGACAAGCCCAACATTGTGACAGGAGCCAACGTTCAGGTACAGTACAACGCATACATTTCCTGATTCTGATTGATCACACAAGAGCTCGATCAGAAATCATTTGTCCTGCTCTACGACTACGATTCAGGTGTGCTGGGAGAAGTTCGCGCGGTACTTCGAGGTGGAGCTGAAGGAGGTGAAGCTGAGCGAAGGGTGCTACGTGATGGACCCGGACAAGGCCGTGGAGATGGTCGACGAGAACACCATCTGCGTCGCCGCCATCCTCGGCTCCACCCTCACCGGCGAGTTCGAGGACGTCAAGCGCCTCAACGACCTCCTCCTCGCCAAGAACAAGCGAACAAGGTCTGTGCATTTTCAATCAAATCCGTGCACGAAAATCTGCTCCCCTGTTTTGTTTTATGAGATGGCTAACAACTGCCGGCCGACGACAGGTGGGACACTCCGATCCACGTGGACGCGGCGAGCGGCGGGTTCATCGCGCCGTTCCTGTACCCGGAGCTGGAGTGGGACTTCAGGCTGCCGCTGGTGAAAAGCATCAACGTAAGCGGGCACAAGTACGGGCTCGTGTATCCCGGCGTTGGCTGGGTGATATGGCGGAACAAGGAGGACCTCCCCGACGAGCTCATCTTCCACATCAACTACCTCGGCGCCGACCAGCCCACTTTCACGCTCAACTTCTCCAAAGGCACCATTTTCTCCCCAGAACTAACTGACGACCAACGAAATCTCAGACTTAGTTGTGTATTTAGGATGCCACGCTCATTGCTTCTGTGAACATGTTTGATCTTGTGCAGGGTCCAGTCAAATCATCGCGCAGTATTATCAATTCCTCCGACTTGGTTTCGAGGTACAAAATTCATGAACATTCCGATATGTTCTACTAGTGTATTAATTTTCAGAACACAATAGCGTTAGTAATACATTTCGTATCGTTGCAGGGGTACAAGAATGTGATGGAGAACTGCATGGAGAGCGCGAGGACGCTCCGCGACGGGCTCCAGCGCATGGGGCGTTTCAACATCATCTCCAAGGAGGAGGGCGTGCCGCTGGTGGCCTTCATGTTCAGTGGCTCCAGGGACGGCTCACTGGCGTTCAAGCTGTCGGCGAACCTGCGCCGGTTCGGGTGGATCGTGCCGGCCTACACGATGCCGGCGAACCTGGAGCACATGACGGTGCTCCGTGTCGTCGTCAGGGAGGACTTCGGCCGGCCGCTCGCCGAGAGGTTCCTGTCGCACGTGCGCATGGCGCTCAGCGAGCTCGACATGGCGGCCAAGGGGCCCGTGCCGAAGATGAGGCTCACCCTCGAGCTGGGGCCCGCCAGGAGCGCCGACGAGGAGGCGTCCGTCAGGGTCGTCAAGAGGGAGGCGCTGTCCGGGCACAGGAGCGTGTCGCTTGTGACCGGGAAGACAAAGGGTGTGTGCTAGCCTGCTAGATCGGCCACCAGATGACTGTTACGCCTTTGCCGATTGTGCTACAGAATAAATTACATGATTTGAAATGTTGGAACGAAGTGAAGTCACTATCAAGACAGATGCAATTATACTCTAACATGTGTACGTTAAGTATAAATCACATTATTAACATCGGATAATCACACAATTCAAAATTTGGTCATAAATGTTAAAACACGTAGTCCAAAGGAAACTGATGCAAGAAACATGCACTTGTGATTCGGTGTTATTTTTCTGTGATCCAAATTCACTTATACTGATAAAATGCTAAAATTCTGACGAGTATGAGTTGTTGTCGAGTTGGATCCGAATTCTACCATGTCTAGGGTCTTACCCCTTTATATATCTCATGTAAGCTGCCAGTTTAGGATAAATTGCAAGTTGTAAGTCCTCGACATTTGTAACCGCACCCAATATAGTGAAATTCTGCTTGCTGCCCCGTGGTTTTTTCTCTTTTCCATTGGAAGGATTTTCCACGTTAAAAATATCGTTGTCTCTGTCGCTTATTTGTTGCTATCATTTATAACACTTAGCCCGCTTTAAAGCTCGTTGTTCTTGGTCTACCAATTTTTTTTTTAACCCAGCTGAGGTGGAGGTCTATGTGTTTTTATTTTTTAGATAGAAGATATGAAATAAGACGCGCACCGAGTTCCGCCGCTAGAAGAAAAAAGATCCGCCTCCACTTTCGACTCCTCCATGGTCGGTTCTCCCCTCATCCGGTCAGCCTTGCCGGCGTCGGGAGGGATGAAGAACCAGATATATGAGTTGAGTTTTCAAGTAAAACTAGGGTTTTGGCAGATTACGTTAGGGTTTTGGTAGCCTCCTTCTTTGTTAGTGGAGATGGTATCGTCCTACTGTTCGACGACGAGATCTCCTTCTTGACGTCAATGGTGGTGTTAGAAGATTAAATATTTCTATGTATGGTCATTCAGATCTTACTTCGCCATATCGGTTTTGTATTTTTTTTTCTCTTGGGGCCGCAAGGAGGATTGTCCTTGCAATATTTTTCCTAACTGATTCGTGCTCGACAGTGGTGATTCGTACTCTCGCTTCTCAGCAACATCGACCAGACTGCTCGGGTTGTTTTCCTGGTGTCGATACTCTTACCGATGTTAGTTGATTACTTTAATGGCTGTTTGCGTGCTCGCAACCTTATCATTGCGGCTCAACATTAAAATTATGGGAGAATTCTTGTTGGTATTTGGTTTGTTATCTATGGTCTATTGCTGACTTTAGAAAAGTGCAAAATTGTGTCATTAAAGAAGAAAGAGCTTAAAAATCACGAAAAATTGCTCTTTTTCTTAAATCTTATTTTGCATATAGTCAACTCTTATATCTCTGCCACGTATTATCTATTATATTAAATATATCATGTTGATATCGATTGTTAAAAAAATATTACAGAAGACATGAGACACCAGAAATTTGCTCCACACAATCAAACTCCGATGGGCTGCCTGCACAACCGCAAGGCCAACCACCCGAGCGCTGCTCGATTCTCACCGAAGTTTAGTCACCATATAATTTACTCAGCAAAGGCAAATTAATTATGCAATTTAGTGCGCGATCTAGCTTGATCCCTAAGGCCTTCCGTGATGCATTGTATCTTAGCGCGCTATCCTAGGTAGAAGAAAAATTTAAGAAACGACCACCCTAATGCATTGTATCTTACATGTTGTATGTAAATCAAGTAGTATTTAATGATTTTGGCCTAATACTTGCTTGTGATTGGCCTATCAATCTTTTTTGCCTATGATCTCGTGCAAGAGTTGTATCTTATATAAGATACAACTACAATCTATTTCATCATTAAATAGGGTGACACGTAAGCAAATTGGCTATGATCCCGCGCTAAGATACCCCATTACGGAAGGCCTAACACCCGGTGGGGGTTACTGCAGCAATTTGCGTTTAACTACTGCTTGAAGGCCACAAAGTAGATTAACTTCACGAGGCCGACAACTTTATGCACGCAGCAAGGAACTAGTAGTACAAAAGCAAGGAATAAAGCATGTCGTGTCCTGATGGTCAAGGTTTTCTTAGTAATCATGCTCCTTATCTTAACTATTTCTCATTTTTTGATTAAAGTGTGCGTCTAAATCACCAATGTATTATGGAAGCGACACGTGACAAGATCTTTCTAGTTCTTTTCCTGTTTATATGATTACAAACAGAATTTGCATTGTTTGTTGGAATAAAGTGATGTCTTGGTCACTTGGCTGACAAAGGTCTATTAGTTTTGCAATAACAAAACCAAAATTTGAATGAGGATAAATCAGCAGCATCATCTTTTTTTCCCTATAGAGGTCATTTTGTTACCAAAACAATTCAAAAAGATATAAAAAGCATACTAAACAATCATAGAGCTCGTAGAACGCCATCAGCTGCCATGCACACAAATATCTCTCGTTGTATTCTCCAACCGTGTAGACACCTACTTCATCCGTCTTAAATTAATTGTTGTGGATTTCTTAAAATATGGATGTATCTAGACATATTTTAGTGTATTGATACATCCAGATTTTGACAAATCAAGAACGATTAATTTGGGACAGATGGAGCACATAAACAAGTCTTCATACTCCACACGTTGTCGTTCAAAACAATGTCAAGCAAAGCCAAGTAATATTGATTCCGAAGAAATCTGCTTTAAAAGAGAAGAAAGTATAAACCCCGAGCCATCCACCTAGGAAATGCCTCACGCTAGCCTATCCAACCAATTACCATGAACCGGTCCACTAGTGGGGCGCATTTGAGACGATAAAGTGTGCAACCCTCCAAGGCAACATCTTCAAAAAGGAATCGATGCTAACACACTGATGTTGGCAGGTCCAACCAATGTTACTCCAGAGGCTATCGCCCTAGACGAAGATCTTCGAACCAACATCTTAAACAAAGAAACAACACGCAGATGTCAACGCTGCATGGTCAGGTGAGAAGACATGATATAGATTTTCACCCTGAGAGGATACAACCATGATATCACTCGATATAGTCGTCGTCCATCACTATAGCGGTTGCTCAGATAAAATTAGTCGACCAAAGGAGAAAACACCATAAGGGAAGTCATCGTCGAGTCGCTTTCGATCACTGCCACATGCCATATTGTTAATGCTTGCCATCTTCCCACAAATATCATGGCGCGCCCCACGGCCAAGTCAGATACAGCCTCAACGGCGTTGTGGACAATGTGTGGTAGATAAGCATTGCTCCTAACACAATCTCTCCACCAATAGAGCCAAAGACGGGTATCACGCTTGATCCATATGATTTGACACAAGCCCACGCATGGCACCGCATTTCGTTTACTTGATATGTCACCGACTGATGGTGTGTGTTGGGATACCCCAAGAGGAGGGTGTGACGAGCACAGCGGTAGGAAATTCCCCTTAGTTAAGAACCAAGGTTATCAATCCAGTAGGAGGAAAAAGACCTTCGGAAGGTTGATGCCACTGACGGTGGTGATGGCTCACCGGTGTCAGCAACAACGTGGAACCTACACACAACGCAACCAAAATACTTTCTCTCAACGGTACAGTAAGGTTGTCAATCTCACCGGTCTTGCTAAAAATAAAGATTAGACGTATAGTGTGGAAAATAATGTATGCTTGCAGTAAGTAAAGAAACCAGGAAATTGTGGTGGTTTGTTTTAACAGTGTAGAAAATGGACCGGGGTTCATAGGTTCACTAGTGGTGTCTCTCCATAAAAGATAACATGCTGGGTGAACAAATTACAGCTGGGCAATTGACAAATAAAGGTTGCACCGTAGTGCACATTCATGACATGATGACTACTATGATATTTAGTGCGGGCAGTACAACAATATACATAGACCGTAATCCAACTGCATATATAACTAATAATCCGCCCTCAGGTTATCATCCAAACCCCCTTAGGTATTAAGTTGCAAGCAACAGATAACTAGCATTAAACAAAGTGTGTAATGTAAGCAATGATTGTACACGCGGGCACTCTCACCGTTGTTTTCTCCCTAGTGGCAACATCACATCCTCCCCCTTCACATTTCTATCACTCGAGCAAGGCGAAAAGGAGGCATGAACCCACTATCGAGCATAAATACTCTCTCTTGGAGTCACTAGCAACTACTTGGCCAGAGCAACCACTAGCAACGGAAATCATGCAAGATCACAAATAACATTTGCAATAAATACTATAATCAACTTGGCATAAGTTCAATATTCATCGGATCCCAGCAAACACAGCACATAGAATTACATAAGATCAATCTCGATCATGTTAGGCAGCTCACGAGATCTAAACATGGAGGCATATGAGGAGGAGACAACCATCGAGCTACGGCTATGGACCCGTAGTCCAAGGATGAACTACTCACGCATCACACCGGAGGCATGCATGGTGATGGAGAGGCCTCCGGTGATGATTTCCTCTCCAGCAGGGTGCCGGAGACAGCTTCAGAACCCCCCTGATCTAGGGTTGACAGTGACGGCGGCTGCGGAACTTTTCGGGGATATTTGATAAGGTGTTTAGGGTTTTCCATCCGGGGGAATAAATAGGCGAAAGGGCAGAGGCGGTGGAGCCCTGGGGGCCCCACACCACCCCCTGGCACGGCCAAGGGGGGCGCGCCACCCCATGGCGTGGGCCCCCTAGTGCCCCTCTTCGACTCCTGTTCGGTCTTCTGGATGCTTCCGGGGAAAATAGCCACTTCGGGCTTTGTGGGGTCCAATTCCGAGAATATTTCCAGAAAAACTTTTCTGAAACAAAAAACAGCAGAAAACAGGGAACTGGCACTTGACATATTGTTAATAGGTTAGTCCCAGAAAACATGTAAAAATGACATAAACAAGGGAGAAAACATGTAGCAATTGGCATAATATCATCATGGAGCATCAGAAATTGTAGATACGTTGGAGACATATCAAGCATCCCCAAGCTTAGTTCCTACTCTTCCTCGAGTAGGTAAACGATAAAACAATAATTTCTGAGGTGACATGCTACTAACATAATCTTGATCATAAAAATGTAAAGGCATATGCAAGCTGAGATCATAGAACTTCAAACACAAACATGATAAATAGAACTTTAATAATAAAGCAAAGCAATCAATTTTCATCATGAAGAGTATATCAAACAAAGGATCATGAGAAATAATGCAAAGAAAGATAAATGTCTGTTTCAGGTATAGAGAAAGCATGGCAAAGTGATATTTTGCTAGTCCTTAAGAGTGGGGAAAAATATAAATGGCAGGACACCTTCAAAGTTCATGAGGAAGACTAGAGCAAATAATTTAAGAACAAATGATATCACATCATGAAGTAATTATTGATGTTTATGGGACAATGCACATAGAATTAAGAATGGCAAAAATGCTCTCTCAACTGTGCATAAAGTTAGAAGATGGAGACTCAACATAAAAGTAAAAGAAAGGCCCTTCGCGAAGGGAAGCAGGGATCACTCATGTGCTAGAGATTTTATTTTATTAAACAGAGGTATTAAAAGTTTTACACTCCTCCCATCCATCTTTCACAAACCATGGCTAACCGAATCCTCGGGTGCCTGCCAACAATCACATACCATGGAGGCGTGTCTATATTTTGGGAGATGTATGCTAATGTCAACGAATGGTAGAAAATACAGTACGTCACAAGCTAACCGGATTCACAAGAGCGACTCCCATGTGAAGGACGCATCTGGGTAGAAGGTCATCCCTATTTCTCTTTTGTTTACACAATTATGCTTTGACTGATAAATCAGGGGAAAAAATAGTGAAGAGATTTTGTGTGTATTAATTTGGGGCTGGGAACCCCTCTGCGAGCTCTTATATCATTTGGATAAGCGGATGAAGCCACTAGTCCAGGGTGTGAAATCCAATCAACAAGTGAGATAAAGATTCTCTATTGACATCCTCATGAGCAAAAACGGGAACATAAAGCAGGAGTAATTTTGAAAGTTTTAAAGGTAACACATGAACAATTTACTTGGAGTGGCAGTTAAATACCACATGTAGGTAGGTATGGTGGACACAATGGGAAAAACTTTGGTTTAAGGGAGTTGGATGCACGAGTAGAGCTCATACTCGGTACAGGTGGAGGCTAGCAAAAGACTAGGAGCGGCAAATCAAGAGAGCATAAGAGCCTTAATCATGCATAGCGACATAAGCATCATTAGTTAAAGCATAAGCGGTATCATAGTTTAAAAACTAAGTGGTCATGGAGGATATTCGTGACTGGTTTGTAGTCATAAACATGGTGTGAGCATGCGCCAAGTCAACCAAATAAAACATTCGAAAGAGAATACCAAAAATTTATGCTTCCTTATGACAAGAACAACTCATGAATCTTTCAATGACATATTAAACACTCTCAGCTATTTGAGGCTATTCATGCTACTCAACATCACAAGTTTCTATAACTAAAATAACATTTAGCATGGGATGAAAAAGTTATAGCAACAGTCTATACGAGCTTCTACTTGCACCATTATAAATTGTACTTTAAACAATAGTTTATTCTCCCAACAAGCACAATACAAGATATGTTTTAACAAAAACTCTCTAAATGCTACAACAAGAAAACATGAGAGTACTCATATAATACTACTAAAACTAACAGCTCTAATAACAGATGCATGCAAAACATGAGCTAAATAAATGCAGCAGCCAGACAAAGATTAAGAATACAAAGTATTCCCATGAAAAAGTGGAGCGTGTCACTCTCCAATAAAAGAATGCTGGGTTCCAACCAAGGTTATTGAAAAAGTAAAAAAAAATGAAAGCAAAAAACAAAAACAAACTAAAAGCAAAAAAATAAAAGACGCTCCAAGTGAAGCACATAAGATGTGACCGAATAAAAATATAGTTTCACTAGAAGTGACCAGATAATTTGTTGATGAAGAAGGGGATGCCTTGGGCATCCCCAATCTTAGATGCTTGAGTCTTCTTGGAATTTTATGGGATGTACCACCGGGGCATCCCCAAGCTTAGACTCTTCACTCTTCTTGATCACATCATATCATCCTCTTCTCTTGACCCTTGAAAACTTCCTTCACACCAAACTTCTCAGAATCTTCATTAGCAACGTTAGTGCAATCGAAATAATAAATTAACATGGTTCAGTTTCAACACATGTATAACACTCAAAAACACATTAGCTAATGTCACAACTTATTTTAAAACTATTTTTCTCAAAAGAACACCAAAAGAAAGCGATTAAGATGCAAATGCAATTATTGGCAGAAATCTGTCAAAACAGGACAGCGGGTAAAGATGATTTTTTTTCAAAAATCTTCTGTTTCTCAAATCAAAAAATGGCCAACTAAGAAAAGTTGCGTATACAGCCCAGGATTATACACACAAAAACTCAGGTCATTTTGAATTTTCTGTGATTTTATACGGAATAAACAGTGTACAGAAGAAATCTGTTTCCTGCGCAGAAATCCGAAATATAGCCTCAACTTTCCACTAGGGTCTTTACTTAGCTCAACAAACACAAAAGAAAAGATACAACAGGGTTGCTAAGGAAATAGACAACATCCAGATGCAAAGCACACAAAAGAAAATGAAGGAAAACGGGTTGAAAACAGCGAAATAAAACGGGTTGTCTCCCGGTAGCGCTTTTCTTTAACGCCTTTCACCTAGGCACAAAAAGCAACTCAAGTATTATCAAGTGAAGAATCAACATCTATAACTTCCTCTAAATCATTATTTTCAGCATTAGGCACTCTAAGTGTTTCCGAAGATTCAACATGAAGGTCACTCTTAGTTTCATTAATTGTTTTAGCGATTTTCAGCACATGTTGAGATTTGGGTTTAGTTATCTTGGAAACATACATGAATCTTTGCTCCTTTCCCACAAAGGCTTTCTCCTTTTAGAATTTAAGATATGAAAATGTTGAGCTTAAAGTTCCCATAGCCTGCTCTAGTTTACCAATCTAAAATTTTGATCATCATGAGTGTTGCTAGCTTCTAGAGCAGTGATTCTTTTATCAACAGTAATTATTGATTCATTAACTTCGCTAGCATTATCAAGAAAAATTGGTAAGTTCATTTCCAAAGAGTTTAGTTTATTAATAACATCCTGCAAAGTGGTCTCGGTTTTAACAGTTGTAGTGGGGGGGGGGGGGTGGGTGCTCCTACTAAACTTTAAATCAAATTGCAGGCTTCCAAGGCAGGAGTTCCTAGAAAATTTCCACCCGTAAGATTATCTAACACATGCCTATACCAGCCAGAAATACCAACATAAAAATTTCTCAGGAGTATCAAGGTAGAATATTTTTTTGTGCGCCTATTATGAGCATCATTTATTCTATACCGAGCATCTTTTAAACTCTCTCCCCTTGTTGCCTAAAAGAACGAACCTCTACTTCAGGAATACTCATTTTCAGCAAAATAAAAGCAAGCAAATAAATAACAGCTATAAACTAAACTATTTTTTTTTGTGTTTTTGATAAAGAGAAGCAAAACAAGATAAAAAAAGACAATAAGAAAAATAAAGAGGTTGAGAGTGAGAGACTCCCCTTGCCAGAGGACTTCTTCCTCCCCGGCAACGGCTCCAGAAATTTCCTTGATGGTGTGTGTTGGGATACCCCCAGAGGAGAGTGTGATGAGCACAGCGGTAGGACATTCCCCTTAGTTAAGAACCAAGGTTATCAATCCAGTAGGAGGAAAAGGACCTTCGGAAGGTTGATGCCACTTACGGTGGTGATGGCTCACCGGTGTCAGCAACAACGTTGAACCTGCACACAACACAACCGAAATACTTTGTACCAACGGTACAGTGAGGTTGTCAATCTCACCGGTCTTGCTGAAAACAAAGATTAGACGTATGGTATGGAAAATAATGTATGCTTGCAGTAAGTAAAGAAAGCAGGAAATTGTGGTGGTTTGTTTTAACGGTGTAGAAAATGGACCGGGTTCATAGGTTCACTAGTGGTGTCTCTCCATAAAAGATAGCATGCTGGGTGAACAAATTATAGCTGGGCAATTGACAAATAAAGGTTGCACCATAGTGCACATTCATGACATGATGACTAGTATGATATTTAGTGTGGGCATTAAAACAATATACATAGACCGTAATCCAACTGCATCTATGACTAATAATCCACCCTCAGGTTATCATCCGAACCCCCTTAGGTATTAAGTTGCAAGCAATAGATAACTGCATTAAACAAAGTGTGTAATGTAAGCAATGATTGTACACGCGGGCACTCTCACCGTTGTTTTCTCCCTAGTGGCAACAACACATCCTCCCCCTTCACATTTCTGTCACTCGAGCAAGGCGCAAAGGAGGCATGAACCCACTATCGAGCATAAATACTCCCTCTTGGAGTCACTAGCAACTACTTGGCCAGAGCAACCACTAGCGACGGAAAGCATGCAAGATCACAAATAACATATGCAATAAAGACTATAACCAACTTGGCATAAGTTCAATATTCATCGGATCCCAGCAAACACAACACATAGAATTACATAAGATCAATCTCGATCATGTTAGGAAGCTCACGAGATCTAAACATGGAGGCGTATAAGGAGGAGACAACCAGCTAACTACTGCTATGGACCCATAGTCCAAGGATGAACTACTCACGCATCACTTCGGAGGGAGGCATGGTGATGGAGAGGCCTCCGGTGATGATTTCCTCTCCGGCAGGTTGCCGGAGACAGCTTTAGAACCCCCTGATCTATGGTTGATGGTGACGGCGGCTGCATAACTTTTCGGGGATATTTGATCAGGTGTTTAGGGTTTTCCATCCGGGGGGAATAAATAGGCGAAAGAGCAGAGGCGGTGGAGCCCTGGGGGCCCCACACCACCCCCTAGCTCGGCCGAGGAGGGGCGCCACCCCATGGTGTGGGCCCCCTGGTGCCCCTCTTTGACTCCTCTTTGGTCTTCTGGATGCTTCCGGGGAAAATAGCCACTTCGGGCTTTGTCGTGTCCAATTCCGAGAATATTTCCAGAACAACTTTTCTGAAACCAAAAACAGCAGAAAACAGGGAATTGGAACTTGACATCTTGTTAATAGGATAGTCCCGGAAAACATGTAAAAATGACATAAAGAAGTGAGAAAACATGTATTAATTGGCATAATATCATCATGGAGCATCAGAAATTATAGATACGTTGGAGACGTATCACCGACCACCACACTGCTCAGATTTGGTTGTGCCACATTGCCAGGGACCAGGAGAACCCCTTCAAAAGTGTTGCCCTTGATATGACCGTGAGAAGTGCTGACCGGCGACCGCCACCATGTGTCGTACCCAGGCATCCAACAAAATGTCCCTCCACATGAAGTTGACCACTACCGAAGCCTTGGGCCACTGGCACAACATACTACACCACATGAGTCACCACTAAGGATGATCGCCGCCTCATATGCATCTATGTGCGGCCACTGTGAGCTCACTTAACTGTCATCGGAAGCTGGGACCACCTCCCCCGTGTCACCCAAGCGGAAACACGAGGGAAGTGGGCGGTTTTTGTATGTGTTGCACCAGAATATCCTTTCATTTTTAAGGAGAATTTTGTTTCATCGGCCAATGCATAAACTAGAAAGGCACACCTCATTTTAAGCATGAGTAACGGATTTTTAATCTTGGTCACGCACAAAGGCTGGTCCTAAAGGATAAATTCTATGAGTGTGTGAGGATTTGGGTGTTGGGTTTATACATCCACATGACCAATTAAGTGAGATAGGTTATACGTCCATTTTTCATCACTATTTTATATCATAATTTATTCTTATTCATCGATATAATTCGTATTACGATGCATTACTAATTTTATATGCTTTGCATTGTCCAGGATTTATTTATCAGAATCAGCAATCGGCAGGAAAAAAGCACCCGTTAAGTTGACACGCTTTAGGAGTCCCAAAAATTATGGAAAAAAAATCAGAAAGTCACTTTTTAAGGAAATAAGTCGGGGAGCCCAATAAATCTCCCGGAGTAGAGACTCTAGGAGAGGGGGCGACCTTTAGGCACGGGCCCACCTAGGGGTCGCCTGCAACCACTATGGACCCCCTTCGGCGTACTTCTACCCTTTGACCTAAAAACATCGCGGGGGGGGGGGGGGGTACTTCAAATTATTTTTCGGTCACTGCCTCGAAGCGAAAAGGAGTCAGTGAGAATAAAGCTCTCCGGTAGGCAGTAATCTATTAGAAAAATATTCCCCGGAGGGGGAAATCGTCACTGTTGTCATCGTCATCACGCCGGGAATCATCGGGTCATCAACATCATCTCCACCATCAGCACCATCGTCACCTTCATGCCATCTTACTCCGTTGTAATGTATAGGGTTGTAAATTGTGCTTTTCATTGGGATCTCTTTCCCCGTGTTGATTACCATGTCGTAGTTGATGTTATTGAGTTTTATCGGTGAATTATTGTTATGAACAGATTGTTATTCATTCATAAATCACCTCTGGTCATGATCCATATGATGTCTTGTAAGTAGTTCAGTTAGTTCTTGGGGACATGGGAGAATTCTTGTTACTAGTAATCATGTTTTGAGTAATATTCAATGGTTTCATATTTAATTTTTGGTTCTATTATTCTAGTTGTATCATGTGAACGTCGACTACATGGTACTTCACCTTTATGGGCCTAGGGGAATGCACTGTGTATTTAGTTTTCTTATGGTAGGGTTGCAGAGTGACAAATATCTGAACCCCAATTTGCACTCTATTGCACAAAGGTGCGTAGGATCCCCGAGTTTAAGGTTGTGGTTAGATTTTATCTTAATTACTTTCTTATAGTTGCGGATGCTTACAAGGAGTTTAATCATGAGTTTTTTTTTGTACAACTAAATAAGATGCACTAGCATAGGTTCATACACACAACGCTTATCAAAAAAATAAATTTTAATCAATGGTATGTTATGAAAGTAACTTGACAAAATTTCATTGTGTCCTCGGTAACGTTTTAATCACCCTAAGTAACTCCACCGACTTACCCTTTTGGCTAAAAAGTATTGGACCACTTTTGTAACTATTATCTTTTGCTTTTATTTACTTGTTCTTTATTTATTTTCTATTAAAAAAATCCCTACAAAATTGTCTTATATCATTTGTAGTGAAACCTTGCTCAAAACCACCTGTTAACACCTTCTACTACTTATTGGATTCGACACTCTTATTTATCGAAAGAACTACTAAAGGTCCCCTACACTTGTGGGCCACCTCTAGGCTATATGGATGCTATAATCTTGTTTATGGATTATGATTTGGACAATACAAGAAATTTAAAAGTTATCCTGATTTTTTACGCGTTATCTAGCCTAAAAAACAATTTATATTTATTATATTGGGAAGCCTTAGGAGCAAAGAGATGACTATTCTTAGTTGTTTGGTTGTGGCCGAAAACGTAAAAGAGAGTACGAGCTACATGGAGCTCGTTTTTCTATAAGTCCTTGTGACATCAAAAAAATCTGAAAAGAATATACAACTACATGTAGATGTATACAATGTATGTGTGAAGTTTCAAGGATGTGTTTTTATCGGTGACATGCACCAAAAACAATTAGGGTGGTGTTTGATGCGTCCTAAATGACACATCTTTATTTATGTTTAAATTGTATCTTTGTGACTAATGGGCAATTTATTTGCAAATATCTATGTCATTATTTTTATTGCAGATATTGGACGGGAAATCAAGGAAAACGGAGCTAAAAGGAAGGAAAATATAAAGATCAGAAAAATCAATCCTCACAGGACACTTAACGACAACAATACGGTTAGTGGCGACCATACTGCTCACCACACCGCTATCAGAGAGGACCGTTAGGTCAAACCGAATAAAAGTTTCAACAGGACCCAGAGCCAATTCACGAAGGAAGTCGCCCGAAACCCTAGTCCATTTGCTGGAACCCCATATAAGGAGAAGAAGCAGACCCCCAGAAGAGATACACATCATTTTCCCTCTCCACCTCCGTCACCGCCATCCTCTCCGCCAAGACCATGAAGTGCTGCCGCATTTGTGCCGCAACTCCACCACATCATCTCCACCACCGTCGTAGTCATAGCCTTACTTCTACTTTGTAATCTAGATCCCATCGCGATTGGCAACATTGTAAGAAATATCAATCTATTTAATTCAAGTACTATTTTTGTTGCAATGTATTATATTGTTGATTTGATCGCGATTTGCGAGTAGTCTCACTTAGGCAATGGGATGAGGTCTAACCTTGCAGCTATGTGCTAAATCTAAATGAGATAATTAGTCTAATGAGTTCATCTATGTTATTTGTGTGTGTTCTATTATTTGTGCCTCGCTCCTAGGAATTTTCAGGTACCCAAGACCCCGAAGAGTGATCATCAAGGTAAAGGTATACTGAGAGTGAAGTGAAAGGTTGACCGGGAACGTTTGTGACAGGAGGATCAATAAGACTATTTAAAGCGGATCTTTCAAGAACTAACAATGGTATCACCATGCTTAATATATTGGTCTTTCTTTTTAGAACTAAAAACCGAGCCAAACCCGCGAGAAAGAACAAATACATGTCCAAGGATGGACAAATTACTCTATGCTCACCTGTGCTTGGAGGCATAGTAGACTACGGATGCATTGCCTCCACACAACTAAATAGCATATGTATTAATTATACTAAATTGTTTAACTTTATCTTATTTATCCCATACTACTAATGCACTGCTACAGGTGAAACCTTATGCCCATACCTATTTTTATTATTGATAACAATCTCTTTTGCAATACAAGAATTGGTCCGGTTAAAACAAGATTTAGCAAACTTTTTGTGGATTCACACTGGTCTCATCAAGAACATACTTACTGATTCGATAAACCTTGGGTCTCAAGGGAAAAATCTTACAATAATACAATCTACTCCCTCCGTTCCATATTAGATGACTCTCATATAGATGTATCTAGACATATTTTAGTACTAGATACATCTAGTTGAGAGTCTTCTAATATGGAACGGAGGGAGTAGTAATCTGGATCGAAGTTATGAACCCTTTTTGGGGCGCTGTTGCCGAGGAAGTATTTTTGCTATCCTGGTGAGGTCATAGAGTCTCTTTTAGTTTTGTTAATTTTTGTTTCAGTTTATCGCTTGTTACTAGTTTATTACTTGCTTAGATTATTTGAAAACCCGAAAATATGAGTTTACTTTTTGTTCTTATTTGAAAACACACACAAAATAGTATGGCGAATAAGAAACAAGGGGAGTTTACTAGTCCCAATGATGATTATTTACGTGCACCCATCACTCAACCCGCAGTTGTTGTGGTGAACTATGAGATTAAACCAAACTTATTGAACCTTATTCAGCAAAATCAATTTAGTGGTTCAGCTTCTGAGGATGTAGGAATGCACTTGAACACTTTTACTGAATTATGTGATATGATGTGGATTGAGAATGTTAGCCCAAATGCAGTCAAGCTATGTTTGTTTACCTTTTAATATGAGGAAGAGCCAAAGAATGGTTACTAACATTACCTAGAGGTACAATTACATCTTGAGATAATTGATGTTATGTTTTTATGACTAAATATTTTACACCTCCTAAGACAATGCAACTTCGTTCAATCGTTACAAGTTATAGACAGGAAGATCGCGAGCCACTAGCGATTGCATGGGAAAGGATGAAAGACTATGTTAGGAACTGTCCTAACCAGGAACTGTCCTAACCATGGCATGGAGGAGTAGTTAATATCCATTTATTTTATAATGCTTTAAGCCCCATGTACAAGTCTATGCTTGATACAGCTGCAGGAGGAACATTTATGGGAAAAGAAATTGAAGTAGCAAAGAAGCTACTAGATGATATGCAAGACAATCATGCTCAATGGAATATTTAAAGAACAAACACCAAGAAGGTAAATGCAGTCATTGAGAGCAACAAAGAAGAACTTACAACAAAGGTAGATGATCTATTTTTCGTTCCTTAAAAATAATAATGAAACTCAGGCAAATGCCATCACCAATGCTAAAATTGAAGAAATAGATTTCATAGCTCGTAATACTTATAACCCTGCATGTAAAGGTCCAAGCTTCGGAAAAAATTATCAGAATCCATATAACCTTGCAGGAGCACCAAACAATAGTAACTACAACAATGGAGGAAATAATGGCAACCGCCAAACACTTGAAGAAACACTTGAATCATTTATAAATTCTCAAACTGAACGAAACAATGCTTTTTACAAAATGGTTGAGAATCATGATAATATACTTGATCAGCTAACTCAAAAAGTTAGCACTATAAGAACTGATTTGCAGGTACTCTAGAAAATAACAAAGAATGTGGAGACACAAATGGCCAAGATAGCTGAGAGTCAAACTTTGATTCTAGCAAAATTTGCAGGTAAACCGGAGCCAAATCTAGTTGCAGACATGAAGATCATGAGAAGCACATAAAATGCACCAGAAGAGCTGGATTATAGGAATGCTCCTTCACCAAACTACACCGTTGAAGATCTTGTGAAGATGGTGAGTATAAAGAACTCATCAATTGAAAGAGGTAACAAAGCAGCATATAAAGAATATGTTAACCAATTTCTTATAGAGTCTGTGAGCTGGAATTAGAATATAGAAAACTATCGAAAAAACTGCAGCTAAACTTGAAGACTTATTTGAGCCTACTATTAAGATACATTTAGGTGCTAATGAAATAACTGCACTTTGTGACCTGGGTGCAAGTGCTTCTACAATTCCTAAGACTTCATATGATAAGCTAAACATGGGAGACTATACTATAACTGAACTTTGTGACCTGGGTGCAAGTGCTTCTACAATTCCTAAGAAAGTTGTGGGACTTAAAGAAAATATTGTAGTACAAATTAGACAAAGTCATGCACTCGATGATCTTTTTACAGTAGACATGCCTGAAGATCCAATAGCACCTTATAAGAACTATTAAAGTCTTGATAAATTTGCATGAAGGTAACGTGAGGGTTGAATTACCTTACCGAGATCCTTTTGTTGTTTATTTTCCCAGGAAGAAGAGATCAAAGGTCTACGATAATGGAACCGTAACATTGAAGGAAAACTACTTTGGAATGTGCACACAAGTCACTAAGCCTAGTTGAGCATCACTGTGGTCGAGCTAACAGACTGAAAACAAAGCCTTGCATGGGAGGCAACCCATAATAAGTTTTCATTTTTTTCGTTTTAGTTTTGGTTTTCATTCTAGTGTTCAAAACACATTGGAGGAGAAGAAGATTTTTCTTATAATATCATTACTATTTCTACCACCAAAATTTATGTATGAAGCCTTGTTGAGAATTAATATTTCATGTCACAAGTGAAAATTCCGAGAAGAGAATCAATTTAGCTACAGTATGCCCTTTAACGAGTGGCAACACGGTCATAATCGACCGTACCAGCCATCATACCGCTTGAAGAAAAGAGGGAGAAAAAGAAAAAGAAAAAACATTTCATGACTCCCGAGGTGCAATTATTTGCGGGCTAGATAACGAGTGGCAGTACGGTCAATTTCGACCGTACTGACCACCGTATTGTTGCAATAAGGATTAACAGAGAGCAAAACTTTAACTTAACGAATGGCAGTACGGTGACTCCACCGTACCGTCCACTGTACTGGCAAAACCATCTTTATCTCAACATCGCGAAGGTAACTTAACGAGCAGCAGGACGGTGAGCTCCACCGTACCACCCAGTGTACCAAGAATAGAAGGCTTGTCAACTTTAAAGAGGCGAGTCGTACCGACCCCAGTACGGTCAGTCCCGACCATACGAGTCACCATACCGACCCGTTTAGCAGGGAAAAGCCTCCAAACCAAATTTTCCAATCTATAATCTTATTTTTATCACTTCTTCCACCTCCAAAACTACCCCTAAACCTCAAGAGATCTGATTACTCTTTCATCTTTTGTTCGATTCCTTTTGCATCAACAATCAAAGGTACATTTCTCCCTTTTCCAACCAATTATTTTTTGCAAATATTGGTTCAATCAAGTTTTATTTCCAATCTAGGGTTGCATGTTCATGCCTAGATCTTTTTAGATTGAACAATTTCTTTTCCATCTACTAGAGAGTTCATACCACTAGTATCTTAGAGGAAGCATATTGCCTATCTTTCACGAACCATTGCTTATTTATTTCTGTTGATTATTTTTAGATGAACAAGAGGAGCCAAATACGTGCTAGTGCTAACCCAAGTGATGGTGGAAGTGCTAGTCAATCTAACAATGTTGCTAAGAAGAGCACCATTGAGGAGTTCATGGGAATCAAACTTCGTGGCAAGGCCAACAAAAAAAATACAAGACCCATTAACAACGTGATATTAGACCCACGAAGTGGGTTTGCCCCGACAACCCTCCACCATTTTGGTCTCACTAATGATTTTAATTTACTTTGCAACAATGTTGGCATTCGTTAATTTGTTTTTCAGGATGTCCCAACTTACAGACGGTTGACGATGGAGTACTTATGCACACTTGAGCATATCGTGGATATCTATCTCGGTAACACCAGGACTGAAGAGAGAGTCAAATTTCAGCTGATGAACAAACCATATGACTTAAGCATAAAAGAGTGGTGCAACTTTTTCGGTTTCGTCAACAGTGACGGATACACTAATACTAGTAACTATTTTCTTAACCCTCAACCTAGTCATTATTTTAAGCAATTTAGTATTTCATTTGATTCCCCAAAGGGAGGCAACATTAGTTGTCCTTCTATTTGATATTTCTTCTATGTTTTTGCTCACACTTTGCAGGCACGCGGAGAATTTACAAAAGTCAATGAGGATGAGATGCTCATCATACCAAAAGCCGCCCAACTTAAGACTGATATCACGACAATTTGTACAAGGCTTATTTTCCATCTTTTTTGTCAGGTACACCAAAGACGTGGACCTATCACTTGTGGAGGATTCATCACTGTCCTCACCAAATCACTTGGAATAGACTTTAGCAATTTAGCTCAGCTCACCGGCGAGAGGTATGTTGGTTTCACTACACTGAGAGCCACATGTATGATCTTTATGCACGAAGGAAGGTTGGTCATTTGTATACCAGGAACAGGAGAAATATTCTCAACTGCTATGCCTAACATCTTTTCTATCAAGAATGGAATGCTTCATTATGTTGTACAGGATGAGGAAGAGGAAGTTAAACCCGAAGGAGAAATACTGTAGGACTTTAACGTTGAAGCAGAAGCACCTGAGGAGGAAGCATACATACCACCACGGTACACTACATACCAAGACCTTCATGATCTCGGAGAACACGTCAACGATATCCACCACCTCGCAACAAATCTCAGTAACACTTCTTTTGATTTTGTCAACAATTTTTATTCTTGGAATAATATTGTTTACCCTGGAAATTTCCATCCACCACCACAATGATATCCCATGTGCAAACATTTAATTTTTGGGAGGTTGGTAACACTTCTATATCAAGAGGTGGTAACAAGTTATCTTTTATGTTTTCAGTTTTTATTTTGAGCTTGTGTTTTCTATCACTTACATTGGAGTAGCATCCAATATTTTTCTTTTAGTTTTCGTTTTCAATTTTAGTGTATTTTTCTTTTTGAAGTTTTTGATAGCTTTTCTTTCGTTTCCAATTTTTTATTCTTAAGATCACTTCTAGAAAAACACAAAAATATTCGTTTATCTTTACTCTCTGGATGTTTCTAGCACCACATTTATTTTGTAGAAAAGTGGTCATTCATGAGTTTCCAAGAAACATAACCTAAGGAAGAGAGTAATATTTCATTGACATGAGGTATGTCTTGTAAATCCCACCTTTTTGAGTTGCAAGTTTATATGATTAGTATACCATCAAATTATTGTATGCATGTGGGATAGAGAGTCTTGATAGATAGGGTAAGAATCTTATTCACACGATTATTTAGTATGGTTACTCTTACTCCATTTTCCTGTAGTGAACCATGTCTTGCCAAAGTACCAAATTATACAAATTAAAATGAACAAGAAAAAGTCTCTTAGACTTGGATGGTTATAAAAAATTGTTTGAAGAGTCTAATGCGAGAAGTACTTAACCCCATAGTATATCTAATGTTAATTGTCTTGAATATTGCTTTTGAAGAGATTTGTCTGATAGAATATATGCCTAGAGGTAAGTGAGACTCATGCCAAAATAATTCTATGTTAATCACTATAGTAGTTATTGCTTTACGCGTGTCTCTACACCTTGTTGCACCCATGGGATGGTGACAACTCCGTTGGCCTATGTGTAGGGGTCGTTGCATAGGAAAAAAATTCCTACACGAGAGACACCCGAAAGGCCAAAATCTAATCTAAGAGATGAAAGCAACGGGCATAGAGAGAGTCTTAAGAAGAACATACCCTCGAAGACACAAAGAGTTACAAGATCAAATCTCATTGTTGGCGTAGTCGTACTCACACCAATCCCGAGAGCGAGAAGATGTGCACCGCAATCCGGCGGTGCCTCCGTGATCGGTCACACGTACGGTTGATGACGACCTCCGTTCCCTTGATCCAGCGGGGAGGCGGAAGTAGAGGATCCCTCGGAACTCCAGCAGCACGACGGCGTGGTGGTGGTGAAGAATCCCATGGTCAGGGCTTCGCCAAGCCGGAGACCATGGAATAGAGCAGCGGGTGGAGAGGAAATGAGGTGGACAAGTGTGTGTGAGAGAGGGAGCTCATGCGCTCTATTTATAGGAGAGGGGGAGGCAGCCCAAGGGGGGTTCGGCCAGCCCATGGAGGTGCCCCCACCTCTTCCCTCATCATGTGAGTGGACACTCCACTAACATCCACTCGTCCTTCCTTTATTTCCCACTTAGAAAATCCAAGAGTTTTTCTTTAATAAATAAATAAAACATTTTTATTTCTTTATTTCAGCATTTGTTGATTATATTAACAAACATTTGCATATAGCACCTCGAATCATCTTCTAATTCTATTAACAACCATTCGACGAAAACCCCTTGAAATATTTCAATTTCCCCGAAACAATTTTGGTGCTGCCCAAAACATTCTTCGATATTCCGTATCCTCTCAAATGCGTCATCGAACCTTAAGTGTGTCACCCTACGGTTCGCGAATAAGATAGACATGATCGAGACTCCTCTCCGATCAATAATCAACAGCGGGATCTGGACATCCGTGATGACTCCTATATATTCAACGACGACTCTCATGATCATGTGAACCATCAATGTCGTGAACTATTCCCTTTGTCTCGCGATATTTTAATTGTCTGAGATTCGATCATTGGTATCAACCATACCTTGTTCAACTCGTTACCTGATAAGTACTCTTTTCTCGTTTCTGTGATATGACATCCTTGTGACCTAGTCACGTGCTTGCAAGCGGTGTCGATGTAATATCACCAAGAGGGCCCAGAGTATATCTCTCCGTCATTTGGATGGACAAATCTCACTCTTGATCCATGAGCCTCAATACTTTCCTAATACCTAACAGCACCATTATAGTCACCCAGTTACGGTGTGACGTTTGATGACATCAAAGCACCCTTCCGGTATCAGTGATTGACATGATCTCATGGTCTAAGGAATAAGTTACTTCGTATGCAAGATATAACAATGTAAACTAAATGACTTGATCGTATTGTTATCTTTATATCGGGTCTATGTTCATCACATCATTCTTCTAATGACATGACCCCGTGATTAACAACATCCAATGTTCATGATCAGGAAACCTTGATCATCTATTAATCAACGAGCTAGTTAAAAGAGAGGCTTTACTAGGAACCATTGTTTGTTTATTAAACACACATGTATCAACGTTTCCGATTAATACAATTCTAGCATGAGAAATAAACATTTATCATAAACAAGGAATAAGATAATAACCACTTTATTATTGCCTCTCGAGCATGTTCCCTTCAGTCTCCCACTTGCACTAGAGTCAATAATCTAGTTTCTAAGCACTTAACACATATGGTGTTCCAGTGTTATTACTATGCTTCACATGTGGTAAACATCATCAAAAAGATCTGAACTGTTCAGGTCCTATTGTATTTGCATGTTCTTTGCGTCTACACGCATCACTCATTCTCTAATGAGATGGTTTTTTATATATTTGGTCAACCGATGTAACCTTAATTCCTCAGCTTAAACCAATGTTACTAACATTGTGAAAATGTAGCTTCATAGTGTCATCATTGTTGGAAATTCACCAAGTTCAATAAAGAACTCCTTGACACAAAATAATCCTATTATTTGTTGTCAACAGAACTATATACTTAGCCTTTGTTGTAATATCCGTCACAATACTTTAATTTTGAAATTCTTTCAAATCCAGCATGGAATTTTCTTCCAGCCTATTGTGCTACCCTTCATCACATATTTTAATTGAGATAAAATTATTTCAATATATGACAAGACTATTAGTGTAACATATTACAACAAATAGTTTGTCATTACTATATAGGAAAACACATCCTTAGCATTTCTAAAATGGCATAAGGATCTCTCCCACTGTTGTCTAATCATCATATGAATTATCCTGCTATAACATTTTATAGCATAGGACTCATCTGGTTTTGTACATAGCATGGAACACATGACTTAGAAATCTTAATTTCAATTGCGCTCATCATGTGTCAAAACACTTGAATCTTGCTCAATTCTTTTCCATGTGGCAAGAACTCCTTCTTGTCATTTCGATATTGACTTACTTCAATATTTCATATATGTAATTTGGCTCAACCAAATCAGGCGCTTCAATCCATCTCTTATAGATATCGATGCCCAATATCTCCTAAGCCTTTCATCAATATAAAAATCTTAACCTTGTTAACTTAAAATACATATTTTCCAATCAACCATATGTCATCTACATAAAGCATTGGAAATATGTCTTAGTGCTCCCACTTAATTTCTTGTAACTCTACAAGCATCTTTATCGTTCATGATGAAATCAAACTCTTTTGATAACTTCATTAAGGTAAAGATTCCAACTTCGTTATGCTCACTTCAACCATTGAAGTGTGCATACCTTTCCAGCAACCTTTTGAATTTTACAAAACTCTCAGACTGTGTCAAGTACACATCCTCAATCAAACTTTGTTGAGAGGAAAGTTGGTTTTTTTATTCAACTGCCATATCATAATATGTAACTTTTGCTAGAACTATCCGCAAAGACTAAAGCATCACTACGGAAGATCAAAATCTTGTAGTAGTCAACTCTTTGAACTTCGTCAAAAACAACTTTTCGATAAGTACAACTTTCAAAGGATGTAAAAATCCATGTCTTTGTCGCTATATAGACCCTTTTACTAGCGTTAGGCATCATGCCTATAGAAAGGACTACCAAGTCACATACTTGATATTCATACAAGGATACTATGACGGATATAATGACTCATAATAAATTATACGAAGTCAGGGCCCATCATTTGGTTCCTTTATAAGGTCTAGGTCCTTTGTTGTCAAAACAACACTTTAATCTTAAACCACAAGTTGGTCTAAGTACAAAGTTTTAGGACTTTTGTGATCCAGTTCACAAACTCAATCAAAGTATCTACAACACATGTAGTGTCTTCTACTTTGTCAAAATAGCAAACCCCAGAACAACTTCCAGTGTTGCGCTACTCTTGACATGGTAACGAAGATTCTCTAATCTCGTTGAGTTTGTACTGTCCTCCCACTCACTTATTTCGCAAGAACTATTTTCTCGAGAAATCAACCCTTTCTAATAAACAACATTTGTCTTTGGTCGGTGATAGGAGAAATACCCAATGTATTCTTTAGGATAACTTTATAAACATAGATTTATCCCATTTTGGTTGTAAACATGTTACACATGCTATGCATACCAAAACTTAAGAAAAAGACAATTTGGGTCATTATCCAAACCATATCTTATATGGTGTTAATTTTAATGGATCGTGATGGCGCTCTTTTTAGTGTAAAAGCGGTTGTCACTAATGTATAAACTACAAAATTATAATGGCATTTTTATTTATCTTACCATGTCAAAGCAAGGTTTGATTTTGTCTCTCGAACACTCCAAACTAATGTGGGGTTATTTGAGTAATATAAGTTGTAGAAAAATTCTGCAACTTCTCATATGTTTTGCTGAACTTGTAACTCAAACTTTATCCTTTATGATCCAATCATAAATACTTGATTATCTTGTTACATTGATTTTTTACTTCATATTAACAACCATTTGAACCAATTCAGCATGTCAAACTCCGTTCTCTTTAAATAGATATACTCACATATCTACTCAAATCATCGACATAATTTTATGAAGTAAAATTTAATCCACCACACATTACTACACATAATGGACTATATACATCAATATGTAAAATCTCCATTAAGTTAGTCGTCCATTCTACTTTGGCCTATGAACGGAATTCTAGTCATCTTTTGGAAGAGGTCTCACAAGCGTCAATTTATTCAAAACAAAATGACTCCGGAAGTCCATCAATATGGAGTTCCTTCATGTTTTCCTTTCCAATATGAACTAAAATGGTGGTGTCACAATTTAAGTGAAACTCTTTTACGTCTTGCAATGTTTAGCATTTAGTCTTATAGATGTTTACTTTGCCAACATGATTTATATTAACATATCCATCAATTATGGAATATGGTCATAGTTTGAACAATCTCATTTGTTCTCACAAAAGACCAGAAAAAATAACAACTTATTAGGTTCTTAGAATAAATCTTGAATGTTTGGTTTGATACGGCAATGAACATAATAACACTTTATTTCTGTTCTTGCCATAATCGATTCCACATTTATTACTAGTTCGTTTTATGCCTTTGTATTTCTTTCATTGTGTTGTTTTGTATGACAACTCATACCAACCAATGCGGTATCAAAATACCCAGAAATACTTTGTTAGCTAGTAATACATCTATAACTTGTATATCAAGCATATACTCCTGAGCTGGACTTTTCCAGTTATCTTCTTTTTCTGCCATATATCTTTTTGTAATTCTATTTTCAATATTCCCTTTCCTTTACAGAAGAATCATTCAACATCAAACAATTCTAGTCGTACTAGCACATTTTCCTTGGCATGTTAGTCATATACTATCACCCATTGAGTCATACTTTAAGTTTGATTGTTCTACTAATATCACCATATTAATAGTATTCTTCCAGATTCCACTCTTAGCAATCTTCAAGCAAGGTAAACGATTTTTACCCATACTTTTAATCCATCCCGTCATAACAATTTTATGATTAAGCTACTATAGCTCGAAGGAAGGAATTTAGAGGATAATGTTTAGCGCCCAATTTCTTGGAATATTCAAGCGCCTAGCGTCTTTAATCATTGCATATATTCAAATAATATAAGCATACATTGTCACACTAAATTATACTCAGTCATGTTGCTACAAATAAGTTTCTAGATATCAATATATCTTTCACTTGATTGTTTCTGAAAACAACTCTTTTCAGTTCCTAAATCACCTTGATCGACAAAACATTATTTTGAAGATAAAGTAATACGGAAGCAACCATGACTCTGTATTCTAAGTAGGAATTATTTGCTCTCTAGATCAATCAATCATTAATCATATGGAGCTAGGTAGGAAATACCGAAAATCTACAATAGGACTCAATTTTAAATTTCGCTAATACGGTACCAATCTTAAATGGTATTTACCAGATTATACCAATTATATCTCAATTAACAATCTAAGTGTAAGGTAGTTTTGTGGATGCCAATGAATACTATAATTTGTGCAAATTCACTTTGATTGGTTGTTCATGATAAATAAGTTCAAGTTAATTCAAAATTATGCCATGAACTCCCACTCAAAAACAACATCCCTCTTAGTCGTATTTAGTGATTACACGAACCAAATTCACTACACCAAAACCGATCATCAAGTGAGATGATGTAGCTTCAAAGGCGAACATCGACATGTTCAGCATATCATCCATATGACTCATGCTTTACCTTTCGGTTACGTGTTCCGACGCCATGTTTGTACATGCTAGGCTCGCCAAGTAGAACCGTAGTATTACGTGTGTTCCGAGGCCATGTCTGTACATGCTAGGCTCGTCAGCACCCGTTGTATGCGAACGTTGAGTCTGTCACACCCAATCATCACGTGGCGTCTCGAAACGAACTTTTTTAACGGTGCATACTAAGGAAGAACACATTATTATCTTGATATTAAGTGAGAGGGATCATCTTATGATTCTACCGTCGCTATCTAAGTAAAATAAGATGCATAAAAAGGATTAACATCACAAGTAAGGATAATGTGATAGGATATGGTCCTTCTTGCACTTGATCTCCATCATGTGCATCATGGTATGATCTCCATCATTCCACCGGCGTGGCACCAACATTCATGGCACCTCCATTTTGATTGTCCATCAATAATAAGACAACCATATAGCTCTCTTCTGGTATATCAATAATTTACAAAAGAGATCATCTCATAATCAAATTTGTAACATTGACAATATCACATCACATGCCCACCAAAAACTAGCTAGACGCGTCTAATTTATTTTTGCATATTTTATGTGGCTTAGGGCTTTCGAGGATAGAACCGTTCATACCTACGAACATCAACAACAACGTTGATAAACATATTTTTTAACAACCCTTCATAGATTAGATCTTAACTATAGTTGGAGAAACGGACACCCCCTCAGCCACAAGTGAGACAGGTCCTGCGTACATAGTACACGTAAAGTTTGTCTAGGGCAGCTTCATCCAACTATGCCACTAAGATCATAAAATACTCAAGGAGGCAATAACATGATCATCAACGCCCACATACATCTATGTGTTCTACCCGTTCAAAACATCTACGCATAGATTCGGCTCTGATACCACTGAAGGGGTCGTTGCATAGAGAACGAAAAATTACCTACGCGAGAGACACCCAAAAGGCCAAGATCTAATCTAGGAGATGAAAGCAACAGGCATATAGAGGGTCTTAATAAGAACATACCCTCGAAGACACAAAGCGTTCCGAGATCAAATCTCGTTGTTGGCATAGTCGTACTCACACCGATCCCGAGAGCGAGAAGATGTGCACAGCAATCCGGCGGTGCCTCCGTGATCGGTCACACGTACGGTCGATGACGATCTCCGTTCCCTCGATCCAGCGGGGAGGCGGAAGTAGAGGATCCCTCAAAACTCCAGCAGCACTACGACGTGGTGGTGGTGAAGAATCCCACGGTCAGGGCTTCGCCAAGCCAGAGACCATGGAATGGAGCAGCAGGTGGAGAGGAAATGAGGTGGGAAAGTGTGTGTGAGAGAGGGAGCTCATGCCCTCTATTTATAGGAGAGGGGGGAGGAATCCCAAGGGGGGTGCGGCCAGCCCATGGAGGTTCCCCCACCTCTTCCCTCATCATGTGAGTGGACACTCCACTAACATCCACACATCCTTCCTTTATTTCCCACTTAGAAAATCCAAGAGTTTTTCTTTAATAAATAAACAAAATATTTTTATTTCTTTATTTCAGCATTTGTTAATTCTATTAACAGACATTTGCATATAGAACCTTGAATTATTTGTTAATTCTATTAACAACCATTCGAAGAAAAACCCCTTAAAATATTTCAATTTTCCCCGAAACAATTTCGGTGCTGCCCAAAACATTCTTCGATGTTCCGTATCCTCTCAAATGCGTCATCGAACCTTAAGTGTGTCACCCTACGGTTCACGAATAAGATAGACATGATCGAGACTCCTCTCCGATCAATAATCAGCAGCGGGATCTGGAGATCCTTGATGACTCCTATATATTCAACGATGACTCTCGTGATCGTGTGAACCATCAACGTCGTGAACTATTCCCTTTGTCTCCCGATATTTTACTTGTCCGAGATTCGATCATTGGTATCAACCATACCTTGTTCAATCTCGTTACCTGACAAGTACTCTTTTCTCGTTTCCGTGATATGACATCCTTGTGACCTAGTCGCGTGCTTGCAAGCGGTGTCGATGTAATATCACCGAGAGGGCCCAGAGTATATCTCTCCGTCATTTGGATGGACAGATCCCACTCTTGATCCATGAGCCTCAACTAATACTTTCCGAATACCTAACGACACCTTTATATTCACCCTGTTATGGTGTGATGTTTGATGACATCAAAGCACCCTTCTGGTATCAGTGACTGACATGATCTCATGGTCTAAGGAATAACTTACTTTGTATGCAAGATATAACAATATAAACTAAATGACTTGATCGTATTGTTATCTTGATATTGGGTCTATGTTCATCACATCATTCTTCTAATGACATGACCCCGTTATTAACAACATCCAATGTTCATGATCAGGAAACCTTGATCATCTATTAATCAACGAGCTAGTCAAAAGAGAGGTTTTACTAGGAACCATTGTTTGTTTATTAAACATACATGTATCAACGTTTCCGGTTAATACAATTCTAGCATGAGAAATAAACATTTATCATAAACAAGGAATAAGATAATAACCACTTTATTATTTCCTCTCGGGCATATTCCCTTCACTATGAACGATCTATCAGAGTTAATCACAGATATCGGCTATGAGTTGATTAAAACACTTGTAACAGAAATTTTATAGTGGGTAAAGTTATCAGTACTCTCGTGGGAATCATGCACTTAAGCAGGATGGACACTCTTCTGACTCTTGAGCAATCAAAATATCTGAGGGAAACCTCTAATACCCAAGTCATGAGTGTATTTAGTTGTGACAATTTGTTGCAGCCCGGTTTTACATTCATACACTTGATCAAACATATACATTTCGTTTGTCATGGTCATTGCTATTAAGATATTGTTCTTTAAATTCAATGAAAAGAAAAAGTGCATTGTAGAGCCATTTAGTTTATGTCAATGGGAGTCAATGAACTACTCTCAAATTATGCTTATTTGAACATTGCTCTCACACTCTTATTATGATAAATTTAATCCTTCTAAATGTCCTTTGGCAGGCTTGTGTTTCATACAAGGTGTAGAATAATTGTTGCTTTACCAAATGTTCCTGCTAATATGATCTTTATTTTATTTGTGCTATGATACTTTTTTGTTATACTATTTATATTAAGCTTTCAGCTGAAGGAAGTGTGAGCCACCAGACAACCCATTGTAAGTGAACTAAACTTCTCGTTATTTTGGTTTAAACATCAAGTTTCTTATGATATTTTAGTTGCTCGGGATCATCAAGTTTTAAGCCTGGGGATGTTGATGCATCCTAAAATGACACATATTTATCTATGTTTAAACCGTATCTTTGTCATGAAAATGATAGAGATATCACTCTAAACCTGCCACTAATCACTAATGTCCAATTTATTTGAAAATCTCCATGTCGTTATTTTTATTGCAGATATTGGACAGGAAATTAAGCGAAATCAGAGCTAAAAGGAAGGAAAATATAAAGATCATAAAATCAATTAATTATGCCCTCGCAGGACACTTAACGACCACAGTATGATCAATGACGACCGTACTGCTGTCAGAAAGAACCGTCAGGTCAAACCGACTAAAAGTATCAACAAGACACAGAGCCAATTCGCGAAGGAAGTCGCCTGAAATCCTAGTCCATTCTCTAGAGCCCCATATAAGGGGAATAAATAGTCCCCAGAAGAGAGACATATCATTTTGCCTCTCCACCGCCATCACCGCCGTCCTATCCACCAAGACCATGAAGTGCTGCTACATCTCCACCACATCTCTAGCACATCATCTCCACCACCACCATAGTTATAGCCATACTTCTACTTTGTAATATAGATCCCATCGCGACTGGCAACATTGTAAGAACTGTCAATCTATTCAATTCAAGTACTATTTTCGTTGCAATGTTTTCCATTTTTGAGTTCACCGTGATGTGTGAGTATCCCCTCTTAGGCAATAGGCCGAGGCCTAACCTTGCAGCTATGTGCTAAATCTAAATGTGATAATTAGTCTAATGAGTTCATCTATGTTATTTGTGTGTTCTGTCATTTGTGCCTTGCTCCTAGGACTTGTCAGGTACCCAAGACCCCGAAGAGTGATCAAGGTAAATGTATAGTGAGAGTGAAGTGAAAGGTTGATCGGGAACATCTGTGACAGAAGGATCAGCAAGACTGCTCGAAGCGGATATCTCAGGAACTAACAATGACATCACCGTGCTTAATGCTTTCGTATTTATTTTTAGAACTAAAAACCGAGGCAACCCCGCGAGACGGAACCAATGCAGGGCCAAGGTTGGACTAATTACTCTATGTTCACCCGTGCTCGGAGGCATAGTGGACTACGGATGCATTGCCTACACACAACTAAATAGCATATGTATTAATTATACTAAATTGCTTTAACTTTATATTATTTATCCCATACTACTAATGCACTGCTGGAGGTGAAACCTTATGAACATGCCTATTTTTATTATTGATAACAATATCTATTGCAATACAAGAATTTGTCCGGTTAAAACAAGATTTAGCAAACTTTCTTGGATTCACACTGGTCTCGTCAAGCACATACTTCCCAGTTCGATAAAATCTTGGGTCTCAAGGGAAAAAGCTTACAATACTAAAATCTGGTAATCCGGATCAAAGGTATCAGTGTTTTGTTGTATTTTCTACTATACAAGAACTTGGGGGGCCACTTTATTTAGCTAGTGTAAGCCAAGTCTCCTTACTAGCGTTTAGGAGTAAGAATAATTGGGTCGTCACGGCATGCCTCGTCGGGTAGGGATCTTCTCATTATATAGGTATATAGTTTGTAAAAATATGAGTTGTATACATATACATTTACGCAATCTCAACTTGTAGAAGATTGATATTGCGCTTACAATTCTCATGCAACGGTAAAGTGGGGTGGTTTAGTGAAGATATCAGGTTCTTGATCCTCTGACGAGATGAATCGGATCTGCAGTTGCTTTTGAGTAACATGCTCACGAACAAAGTGAAAATGAACTTCAATATGCTTTATTCTTGCATGAAATACTTGGTTGGATGACATATATATTGCACCAATGTTATCACACCATAGCACTAGAGGTTGGGCTCGAACAACTCCAAGTTCTTGCAACAATGAATGTACCCAGACAAGCTCCAATGTATCATAAGCAAGAGCTTTATATTCATATTCAGTGCTGGACCGAGAAACTGTAGAATGTTTACGAGCACTCAATAAAATATAGCATATCCCCTCGTGGATCGTCGTTCATCCATATTTCTCAGTCCTGGTATGTTATTATATTTGTCAGTGCTACCCCGTCCATTTCATACAGAAATGACTTAAAACCCACTCAAAGTTGTCACTTAGCTCGCTATGCACAACCAAACTGTACTCACGGTCCATGATTGTTGATTCCCATAAAAGGAGCACATGGAATTTGATACCGGTTTGTGAGATAGGTTGTGTCAAACGAGATACAGTCAGAATATGCTTTGTATGCGCGACGTGATGGACCGTCGACCCAGTAGATATATTCATCACTGTCTTCATCATCAAGCTTAATGTCGTAGAAGAAATCTTTATCCACATACCTCGATCTCTCAAATTGCGCAATGGTGTCTTGCATGTCATGGTGATGGTTCTCTCGTCTAAAAGATGTCCTTAGATTTGCCACATTTTTTGCAACATATGGAACATCTTCTAGGCAGCCATAGAACTTTTCCATTAGTTGCATCTGCCTTCTCGTAGGTATGTTGCAGGCATGCAATATCCTCAAGAACACATTTTCCTCCTCTGGTATGTTGTATGTTGCGATGCGCATGTAAAAACTTGGTCAGCGAGGACTTTTTGATCAGCGGTGGTTATGCTCATCTGACAAGCTTGCAACATGCAACCATGCATCCATTCTCTACATACATATGGGCTTTGCATTCAGTCCTTGGTTGTATGCTTCTCTTCCTTGACAGTACTACTAGTTTCGGATTTTGAGTGTCCTCTTTCGGTACGTATGGTTTACCTTGTTGTCGTCCCCTTTCCTTGACCAATATTTTTTAATACTAAATCTTTTACTCTCTGCGTATGCCCTTATTGTTTTCTTTCTGTTTCTAAATTGTCGAAGTGCATATGTGCTGGTGGTTGTTTCGGTGCCGAGTTTGCATCATCTGTTCCATCATTCAAGCCACCTTCTGTTGACCAAGTTGTGTTCTCTGTCTCCTCTTCTATAGTTGCTCTTGTAGCTGGTTTCTTCATCACCAACTTCTAAACCATCCATGTTGTCTGCCTTAGTTTGCTGACCATTTGATACACCTTGTGACATGGAAAATATAGTGTAAGCTATGGTCTCAATGTAGGTATCTTGATAACGTAATAAATGGCAACTTCAATGTTCACCAGAGGGTTACTTACATGATTATTGCTGGATAGCTTGTATATTCACTAGTGGGTTACTTACTTAATTATTGCTGGGTTAACTTGAATGTTTTGTGGTGTGTTACTTCATGATTATTTGTTGGATACCTTGAATGTTCTATAGAGGGTTACTTACATATTCACTAATGGGTTAGTTACATCACTATTGTGGGTACCTAAATATTTCTTTTATGTGGTATATTAGTTATGATTTTGGCAATCCATATGCTAACTTCTACGTAAATAATCTTCACATTTGGTTGGTAACTTGTGGTCTTATCGTTTGATAATCCCAATTGCTTTCTATTGCGCAACTTTAATGTTGTAGTGAGTTCTACCTCACATGTCCATTGGTGGGTAATCCAATGCCAACTGATGTGCAACTTAATTTGCTGTATTGTTGTGTAACTTGTGTGCTATGTGATGGGTAATATGTTTGCTTATAGGAGGGTAAATTGGGGTTTGGGAAAAGCGCATAACCTGCATTTGAGAGACTCGGATGAATATGCGTTGCCGAAACACAATCACGATCATCTTGTTACATCACGTTATCATGATCCTCTTGTTGCATTCCATCAACATTACCCACTTGTTGAATTCCATCACCAGGTTTCAAATTAAGATCGATATTCATGCTTTTTTCTTCCCCTGTCAATCAAAACCATATACAGTTTCAGTAAAATAGGCTAAAACAAAATCTCAACTCATATTTCCTAGTTTTTTTTACATCATATGGATTATACGCTACCACTTAATGTTGTTTTTATTCTATTTTTTGCAGGTTTTTTACAACAGTTTACTGGAAAATACCAAACAAATTGTGTGATACACATCCTTGATTCCTTGAAGTAACAAATAGCATCAATAGGACCACAAATAGGGTGTATTCATTTTGTTTTCCATCGTTCGTGCCAAACAAGTATGTTTCTTGTACATGAGTCCCTATCAGCTTAGTGCATCTGTATTTTTTCCATGTGACTTGCTTGTGCAAAGCTTCACAGAAGCATTCACATCAAACAATCCATCTTTATATTATTCATGCAGTCATATGCAAACAAACACATAGCTTCTAGAAGTTCAAATTGGTAGCTTCACAATTTTTTCATAGGCGTAACTTCACTTTTTCATGCTGGTAACTATATTAGTTCTGCCAGGGTAACTATGCTGAACCTCACCGGGTAACTACACTGAGTCTACCTGGGGTAACTATATTGATTCTGCATGGGTATTTTTTAGGCCCTAGTCAAAATTTCTATGCAAAACTACACATGTTGGTTTCATCGTCTCCTTTTTCCAGTTTCATGCTTTACACGTTTTATTTTTTCGAATTTTATCTTATAGACCCTTTTTAGTCCTTCCAGTTAGATTCATATTAAGGAAATAGGATTTAGGACAAAGGGGTTACCACAATCTTGGCTAACTGATGTTGGATTCGTCTAGATTTGAACAAATTCTCCTTCTTTTTCGCTCAACCTATTCTAACTATTGTTGGATTTGTAAACTTCATGCTCAGCTGTTTTTCTAATTCCGTGTCTATCTTCTGGGGTTTTAGTGTCACACCCCTTGGCCGCCGGTGAAGATCGGGGCGTGAGGCCGATACAAGGAGGATACAAGGTGGCTTGTGGTAGTCAGCGTACCCGAGGAAGAAGAAGATCCAGAGGAAGAAGACAGACGAGAGAAGATCGAGTTCATTTCAGTTCTGTTCGATGCCTTCTTCCGTGCCCTCTTGTGCCATTTATCTTTACTGGTCCAAGTGTTAACCAGCTGGCCCAAGCCCATGTACCGCCACCAACAGCCGAAGCCCAGTCAGGGTGTAGATACGGTGTTACACTACCGCCCCGGCAAAACATTGCTTGTCCTCAAGCAATGGCTTGATTTTTTTTTCCATTAACGCCTCCAAGATCCCATGGTATTCCATCATGCGCTGCAATGTTGCATTGCTGATGAATACTGAACCCAAAAAAACCTTGACTGCATACAGAGGTAGCATCTTGAGCAAGCTTCTTGTTGAGTTGGGTAAACCAGCTTCTCCGGAAAGGATAAATCCCATAAACCAATCTGATAGTGCCAAATAACACTGACAAAGGCTACCTCTGATGCACTATCATGTAGGGAGCTTTCTAACTTGGAAATTATACCATTAGTTTCAGTAGCTCCATTTGCAATAAGCTCGGTCACACCTTCAGGAATAATTGACCAGATGCAAGGATCCAAAGGCTGGTACATTTGCATAGAAGTAATCACTTCGAGTTCAAGAGTTATGACATTACCATGCTCAATCTGATATTCCGAACCGACATGCTTGAAGTGTTGCTCTGATTCAATAGTTGTTGTGGCCTCATCAATCAAACAGAAACAAACGAGTATAGTGACTGATATCTCTTGTACACTACTGTGCCGAGTTGGTGCCCAAAGTCTTAGCCACGCATCATGCATACTTGAACTCCTAGAGTCCCAACAAATATGTGCAGGCAATTTGAAGTTCCACTTGCAGTCAAGACCCTTATATTTTTCTGGCATGAGAAATTTGTCTGCAACGAACATGTGAACAATTGTTTTGATATCCAAATTCCCACATGAAGCCATGTCAATATCAAAAGCCACTATTCTAGACAGAAACTTTTGAATAACAGATACCATATGCGCATTGATAATTTCCACTGCTCAGCAAGTTGACGAACATAAAACATCATGTCATAACTAGGCTGCAACACTATCGGTAGACAATACTTTGTCAATAACACCAACCCAGACACAAGATGTATCTCATTTGACACGGTCTGACAATTTCTATGTTTGAACAAGTGCACCACGTGTAGCTCCTTATTTCCAGGACTAAAAGCATTTTCACCCCATATCTTCTTCTCTATTGGCATAAGCTCGTTGTTGCACCTAAGTGAAGTTACAAATTGACATGTTTGCCACATTAGTGACTTTGGTGCACGTACCTCACCTAAACATGGTTGGTCAGGCGGGAATAATAGCCTGTATAACCATGTCCACATGTCACACCAGGAAATAGAGATCTGAGCACTCCAATCATTCAAATCTTCAAGAGTACGAGATTGATTACTTGTTGTAAACTGAAAGAACCACAACAAGTTTCCTGGATCCCATGGAAAGATGTGTGTGGTACTGTTGGATTCAAGCTGTAGTGAGAATACACCAAAAGTACACTTGTCCCATTTTCTTGCAAACGGGTGTACCTTCTTGAGGTCCATGGTCAGACAATGCAAGCTATCCTCTGAGTAATTCATGTGTATCATGTTGTAGAGGGAAAATGCAGGCATGTTGTCATCAGGGCCACAACTTACAAGGCCCTGAAGCCGATGAGTGAGCATGTGGCTAGCAAGCTCTTCATCCTGAGAATCTAGACGGAGTTCCAGGAAAACTGACGAGAATCCAATGCAAGTGAACACATCATCCTCTATCAAAGTTGTTTCTGAGATTTCGGACTCTGCAGGTTCCACCGGAAGCTCAAGAAACAGAGATACACCGCTAACATGCGTCAACACCTCTCCAGAAGAATCCGCAATTGGCTCTGCCATCTACAAGTTTGGTTTCATCTTCATTTCCTCATGCTCACTGTCCAGCGCCAACTTCAATTGCGCAAACTGCAATTTGATGCGCTCTGCAAGTTGAACAAGCGTTGGCTCAGCAGATGTGGCCATCACCTCCTTGGGACCCGCTGACAAAAAACTATTAGTTGCGTCAGATGAGATGTTCTCACTAGCATGAACGACACCACGCAGATGAGGATGCCCAAGCATTGTTGTCGATGGTGGAAGATCCCCAAGTGTGCTTCAACATTGTTGATGAACTCGGGCCAAGCACCAACCACCTGAGAAAGCCTATATGCCTCGTACCACTCCTTGGCTTTCCCATCCATGTGCAGTGATGCAGCGACAACCCACATACAATTATGTATATTGAAGTGAGTGAAGTACTCAAGACACTGAGTTCGCCAGAGGCGTGGATTGGTACCATCAAAGTGAGGGAGGGAGGTGCCATGCAGGTCCGTCTTGGCAATGCAAGCACCTGCAGCAGAGCCGGTGAGGAAATGTGTCAAACAACCTGCCTGCGTGTTCGCGCCAGCCCCAACTAACCTTGGAAACTTGTTGTTCCATGCACCGGTCGATGTCGTACTAGAATGATGTGCCGTGTCCCTCGTCGGAATCGCAACCACGGGATGGTTGTTGCAAAAATTGCCAGCCAGCCCAAATGACGAACACCTTGTGGGCATGGAAGCACCATGGACGTCATCCACTTGTAGAACACCAACATCCCTGGCCCGATGCGTGGAGACGAGTGGTGGAGACGAAGGCTCGATCTCCGTCTTCTCCCGTACTCGATCCTGCACGGGCGTCGGCGTGATCGTGTTGACCACCTGTCCTTCCCGCTCCTTGATCCCCAAGCACGGTGCAGAAGAACCCAGCAATGTGAGCGACTTGTTGAGGCTCTCCATGACAGCAGCTAGTCTCGACTCCATCGTGGTTCCCGCCGGCCCCATCGAACCGCACCTCTAAACCGAATCGGGGGGGGGGGGAATTGGGGGAAATTTTTTGGTAGAATTTTCGGAGGAATCGTTGGCTCTGATACCAAACTGTCACACCCCTTGGCCGCCGGTGAGGATCGGGGCGTGAGGCTGATACAAGGTGGCTTGTGGTAGCCACCGGACCCGAGGAAAAAGAAGATCCAGAGGAAGAAGACAGACGAGAGAAGACCAATTTCGTTTCAGTTCGATGCCTTCTTCTGTGCCCTCTTGTGTCATTTACCTTTACTGGTCCAAGTGTTAACCAGCTGGCCCAAGCCCATGTACCGCCACCAACAGCCGAAGCCCAGTCAGGATGTAGATAGGCCGTTACATTTAGGTGGGGAACTTATGGGGTCGAGCTGTAGCTGAAACCGCAAGGTTAGATCTTGTAGGTTAGATCGAGAACTGGGAGAACGAAGAGGATGAGGAGAAGGAGAAGGAGAAGAGGGAGGACGAAGGTCTTCGCTGTGCGTAAAGCGCGTCCGTAGTTACGAGACCTTTTTGTCGTTTTCTGCTCGCGCGGGAGGTTTTCTTTGTCGTGACATGACTTGGTCGAAACGTTCTTTTTTTGCGAAACACAGTACAACGCAAGCGCTCATAAAGACGCGCACACACACTCACCCCTATGAACGCACGCACACACACCCTACCCCTATGAGCACCTCCGAAAGACTGAGCCGGCGGATCGAGTCTTGAAATTACCAAGTCACCACGGGCGCCTCGCTATCGACGGGAACGTCGCCTCTCTGGTGGACTGGGGATACAACCACCCTTCTAACCATCCTACCACAGGCAGGTTCTCTTGGTCGAAACGTTCTGAAGGTTGCGTTAGCATAGAACGTTATGTGAGTTCAGTCCTATTTCTAAAACCCGGCGATGCAGACCGAACAATAGTCTTCGTGAGAACGATCTCGTAAGGGCTGAACTCGATAAGAAAATGAAGCCCTATATTGACCTTGCACTTATTCTGAATTCTAGTACATCTGAACTCAGGATAAGTTCGATTCAACATAACAATTAGCAAAATATATACTGTACAAAAGGTAAATTGCCCAAGATGAGCACACTGTGCTTGAGGCTTGAGCACGTTATTACAACAGTGTTTAGCGACACTGCTGAACAAACTAGAGGGAAGAGCATGCTTCAACCCTTGCAGGAGAAGAGACCGGTGGCGAGGGTACCACCACAGGTGCACACACGCATATGGACGACAGTAAAGCCTCTTCAACCCTTGCAGGAGAAGAGGCCGGAGCACACCTCGTGGAACGCGTCGAGGATGGCGGCGCGGTGCTCGCGCGCGTTGACGGAGACGTAGCAATTCAGCAGCGCCCGCAGCTCTGCCGGTTCTGCCATCCGCTTCGCCGCGATCACCTCCGCGATGGACCGCCGAAACTCCTCGCGGGGCTCGTATGTCCTCTTGTCCACGGCCACCAGCACGACGCACGGCTTCCTCTCACGGGTCGGCTTTGGCGCGCTCTTCTTCTCGTAGCAGCCGCCGCCGCTGGCGCACGAGCAGCTGCACGGCCAGCGACGGCGCTGGTCCGCGAGCTCCGTCCCACGGCGCGCGGACGACCGGCCATCGGCGACGGCTGTGTCGATGATGGACTGCAGCCTCGCCTGGACCACCCCGTGGACTAAGTCGTCGGACAGGCGGCCGCGCGTCGTCGTCTCCGGCGGCGCGTCGAAGGACGAGCACGACGCCGACGAGGACACGCTGAGCCTGGACGCGCCGCAGCACAGCGCGCGGCACCTGCCGTCCTTGTGCTTAGCCTTCGCAGTGGAGGCATCAGCCTGGTTCTTGCCGCCGCCATTTCTCTGCAGCAGCTTGCTCCGGCCTGAGAAAAACTGCATCGCTATGTTGTCTCGTCGTGCAACTGCAATGGGACGATGCACAACTGTGCGGACGCGTGAGGGTAGTAGTAAGAATAAGATGCATGGGCAGTGCAAGAGGACAGAGCACGGTTGTAAAGCGATCAAAGGCGCCGCCTTTTGGTTTCGTGATTAAGCGGTTTTTAAGCCTTGGAAAAGAGGGAGATGATGTAGTGTAAGTAGCTAATTAAGCTAAGCTGGGCTTTAGGATGTAGAGCAGGATCATGCTGTCCCCTAACCGGCAGCAACTTGGCATCTCCAATATGCTGCTTTCCCTTTACCTATGGTATCATAATCCGGATCAGCTAGCGGCATGTCTTGTCAAATTACAAACGTGAAGTGTCAGCTTATTGAATTGTAGGCGTCAATGATCGTGGGCAGTCGCCATTACGTGAATCCTACTTATCTCATAATTACAGCAGCACACGCTGTCCTCGTCGTATGAATCCAGAAACTTATCCCCTGGAACTGAAAGACGAATCTAGATCTCTAGATCATATGATCCGTTAGGAATGTGGTGTTGTTTGGCAGCCGAGCGCTTACAATGCCTCTGCTTGAGTGAGAGGTTCAGGTCGCGGAGCATAGTGACACGTGTTTCGCATCCCCTAATGTCATTGTCATGCGTAATCTTTGATTAGCAGGCGGCCGCCTAATCCGATCGCTCCAAATTGATTAATTAAAGAGGAGACAGACGAACCTAACGAAGCAAAGCTAGAGCAGGCTTGGGAGCTGGTGTGGTGGCCGTCATGTGGCCACCGTGCCAATCATTCAATCAAGCAGCGGTCAACAGCTTTAGTAGGTTTTCCCCTATGCTTTTCGATGGGTTTCTTTCCAGTTCTTTTCCCTGTTTCCTTTCTCGGCAAGCTGCTAGAGCAAGCTGGTAGTTTCGCCAACCACCGATGGAGTAGCCGACCAGCTTGATGTCTATGGAGACTGCATGCCACTGGAACTTCATGGCCATGGACTCAACAAACAAAGGAAGTAGTAGCATCGTCTCACTGTCGGCCCTTCAGTCAGTTAACAGATTTCTACTTTCATCTTGTCCGGTAGTAAGGTACGTGGAAGACAGAAAACGATCGAACGTGGCAGTATGTATCCCAGTTCTCCGTGGCCTGATGTTTACTCGTTGTAATAGTCGCCAACAGTTGCACATAGCCGGACGGAGCCGGGCGAGAAGCATCTTCCAGACTGGAGCCCTTGGTACACGGTCGGTCCTGAGACGAGCCCTCCGGTTGCAATCTTGCAGCCGACGAGATTGGACCCGTGAGACCGTGATCCGTCATCCGTGCAAGCTGATCTGATCCAGATTTTCTCTTTTTTCTTTTAGAGTAGTCTTTTTTTTAAGAATGAACCACCCCGATTTTATTACCGACGTTATGGACGGCGGATAGACTCGAGAGAAGAGGATGGTAAAATTGTGGCTTATGCAAGCTTTACCACCATGTTCAAGAGTCCGACTCTCATCTCTTCTTCCAATGTCGCTTCACGGTCCGCATTTGGTCTTCTTCGAAGACGTGGCTTCGGCTTCATGATATCCAACCAAGGGACTGGCACGCCCTCCTTCCGACTAAGATTGGTGGGTCGAGATGATACACTAGAAAGATGAAGCGAGAAAAGTCATGACTTCACTTGCAACGTTGGTCTCGTGGCGGAACCAAACAATGACTTCCACCATGGGCCTCGTCAAGGCAAAAGCCCTCTGTAACTTAATACTGCGAGAGTTGACCTTTTATTTTGCTTAACCTTATGCTAAGAGTTGTTATGTTAAGACCTATCTAACCGTTCTCCTTATTAAATGAAAATGGCAACTATTTTGCCTCGTTTCAAAAAAAAAAGGTACAAAATCTGGTGGTTGGACAAGCCAAACATGTCGTCCTAGTCCTAAACCGATGGAACCTCTAGTTATATCATGTGCCTCCCGATTTTTTAGAGAAAAGACAACTTTATTGCTCTGCTTACAGGGAAGCCGCCACCAATAGTATCAGGACTACAACTAGTAAAGTCAAAAGAGGCCAAGGCTAGCAAAGCAGTTCCAGGCATTAATCGACAACCCAAAAACAGAATTCAAACATTAAGGGAGGTCCTACAACCCACGCAGGGGCAAGGCGCCAAAAAACCACACTAGGACAAAACAACTAGAAGTCTTTCCCTAGCAGGTTTTTTAGCCCACGCCTCTACGCGCGCAAACCACCGGCTGGAGCTCCCTGCACTTGAGCTTGATGTTTTCCATCTCCTCCACCCAGCTTGCTTCTAAATTCACCGGTAGCAGGCATTTCCACTGGTTAAGAAGAGATAAAAGAGAGAAAAGTTTATTTAGCGGAGAAGAGCACAACTTGTTATTAAAGACAAAATCGTTCCGGTTCATCCATATGGCACAGCACGCCGCGCCAGCTAACACCCAGCGTAGATGCATCGTTTTTTACTCCTCCCAGTGAGAACCATCAATTCGAAGTCTTCAAAACAACTGGACGGAGCAATCCAATCAAGGGCTTCCTTTAACGTCCACTACATGAAGTGAGACGTGGGGCACTGAAAGATCAAATGATTTGCTGACTCCATCTCACCACAAATTTGCAACCCAGCTCCCCGTCCAACCCTTGGATTTCAGCTCGTTTGTCACATGTATGCGCCCTCTAAAGCATATCCAGATGAAGATCTTTATTTTTAGTTGCATGTACGTCTTCCATAGTTCTTTCAATTTGATGCCCATCACATGAGGGTCCAAAATCTCCCGGTATAATGATCGTGTCGTATATACTTGTTTTGAGCAAAGGTTTGAGAAGCCCATATACTCATCCGCGTTCAACTGGACATCTCTCAAAATCAAGGTGAGAGCATTCCATTCCTCCACTTCTTGCCTCCCCAGTGACCTCCTAAAACTCAAATAGTTTTCTTGGTCGCCAACCACCTCCGCCATGCTTGGATCTTGGGCATCACAAATGGCGAAAAGCTTAGGGAACACTGAGCAAAGGGGGATCTATGCAACCCAAACATCTTCCCATAAACAGGCTTTTTTACCACTACCGACTCTGTAAGCCATCCCATGACGGGCCCACTTCTTTATCGCGTACAATCCCTTCCAAAATTGGGAGCCACCTGCAGCTTCGGACCTGAAGAACCCTCCATCTCACATGTACTTTCTCCTCAAGATTTGACAGATCAAATCATTGTCACCTGCTCCAATTTAATTATCCATTTGGCAAGGAGGGATATATTTCTTGCTCTAGATCCAGCAAAGCCCAGACCTCCCATATCCGTTGGCATGCATATGTCACTCCAACGCACCATGTGATATTTACTTTGGTTCCCATATCCTTCCCAGAAGAATTTAGCTATGTGCATATCTATCTTGTGCTGGATGCCTTCCGGGAGTAAGTAAAACCCCATCACATACGAGGGGATGGAGCTCAGACACGAGTCAATAAGGATTTTCCTTCCACCCAAAGAGACTGGTTGCCAACACCCCAATCTCTTCTAAATTTTTGTCAGCAGAAACTCAAAATCAGATAAAAGCAGTTTGCGATTGGAAACTGGAACCCCCAAGTATTTCATGGTGAGTAATCCCAAGACAAAATTGAACAGATCGGCTACCCGAATCTGTTCATCTTTTTCAGCTCCAAAAACAAAGGCTTCGCTCTTGTCGTAATTGATTTTTAGACCTGACATCGTGTCGAAACAGTAAAGCGGAAATTTCATCACCATGATCGACTATTCACTTAGGTCAAGGAAAAGAAGCGTGTCGTCAACATATTGGAGGTTCGACACCCCCCCCCCCTCCACTAGATCAGGGACTAAATCACGGAGGTGCCATTTATTTTTTGTGAGAATTAGGGTGCCTAGTGCGTCCGCTACGACATCAAAGAGCAAAGGTGATAGAGGGTCTCCCTGGCGGATCCCTCTAAAGGTGCGAAAATAATTCCCATTCTCTCCATTCAAATTCATGCAGACTTTCCCTGTTTGCACTACCAGCGCAGTCCACGAGATCCATTTCTCATCAAAGCCTTTCTTTTTAAGAACCTCAAAAAGGAAACCACACTGCACTCTATCGTACGCTTTCTCAAAATCTAGCTTTAGAACAATCCCTTTCGAATTCTTTCGGTGGAGCTCATGCATCACTTAATGCAGAACTGAAACCCCATCTAAAATTTGTCTACTCGGGACAAATGATGTTTGCGTGGGGTGTATAATCTTCTCCACGACCAAGGTTAGTCTATCTGTGAGGACTTTTGTAATAAGTTTGAAAATGACATTGAGCAGGCAGATTGGACGATATTGTTTTATTACATTGACATATTTGAGTTTGGGGATAAGGATGATCACTCTATAATTCAGTCTCCCCAAATCAAGATACCCTTTGTGAAGCTCATGAAATAACTCTTTCACTTCTTGCTTCAATCTAGGCCAGAAGACCTTTTAACCATCTGGGTATGGGGAAGTGTTTGTTTTCAGGTTCTTGACTGTCAGCTCAATTTCCTCCATCGAAAAAGTTTTAACAACATCTGCACTTTCCTCAATCGAAATCTTACCTTCATGCTCCAAGTCTGTTCCCCTAACCTAACATTGGAACCCAAATCCTTCCCAAATAGGGCTTGATAATATTCCTTGATATGAGATCTAAGGTAGTTCTTTATCCTCAATAACCTCTCCTTCATCTTCTAACGGCAAGATTGTTGTTTTTCTCCTTCTCACATTCGCAACCGAATGGAAAAAAGGCCGTATTATTATCGCCTTTAACCAGCCATTGCTCACCACCCCTTCGTTGCTAGTATTTTTCTTCCTCAACAAACAGCCGAGAAAGCTGCTCTTCCATTTGGTATCTCTCCTTCCCAAACCTACATCACCGAGCTCATGCAATTCATTCAGTTTAATCGTTAGTTCGTTTTTTCTGCGGTAAAAAAAATGCCTCTGTCATTTTTGGACCAGCCTTTTAGAAATTGGCACAATTCTGCTTGTTGTACCTTCTAGTAGTCTGTGTTGCCATCTGAGCGGCCACTTCTTCTCAACCATAGTATTGAAATCCGGTCGATCAAAACACACATCTTCCACTATGAACATCTTGTTCTGTAACGTTTGTGAGGTACCCAAGTCCACCAACAAGGGCCAGTAGTCCGAACCCGACCTAACCAAAGAGGAGACAAAAGCCAAAGGGTACAATACCTCCCACTACGGAGTGATCAATACCCTGTCCAGCACTTCCATAGTTGGGGTATATTGTTTACTAGTCCAAGTGTATTTAGTGCCCTCCTGGCGAAGTTCCCTGAGGTGAAGCAAATTTATCATTATATTGAACTTCAACATCGCAGATCTATGAAGAGTTCCTTTCGACTTCTCCCCTTCAAATATGATTATGTTAAAGTCTCCACCGATACACTGGAATGTTTAGTCAAAGCACTTGGTCAATTACTTCCGCAAAGAAAAGGTCCTTCTTGTCAGTCGCTACCGGCCCGTAATGTTAATGATTTCCCACTGGTATTATTCATCAAGTCTCTAATCGTCGCACTAAGAAAGAAATCCCCCTGTTCCGAGCCTTCCATTTCGAAGACATCCTTTCTGACATCAATCACCATCCCTCTCGAATGCCCAACATCTGATTTTTCCAACCACTCAAACTGAAAACGGCAACCTACTTCTCTCATGTCTCTTCTAGACAACTTGTCTTTGACTATTTCCTGCAAACAAGTGATTGAAACCTTCCTGTCACGCACAAAATCTCCCACCTGTTTTCTTCTACCCAAACCACCCATCAGCCTCATATTGTAAAACAAGACTGTCATTTGGTGCGTTTCTTCTTACCAACAGCTTTCCTTTTCCCCTTGATCTTCTTCCTTCTAGAGACACTCCCACTACGGGTGGTGTTCAGGTCTGTCCTAAGTTTAGGGGACATCTCCCCCAACTTGGAAGCAAAATCCACCTCTATGTCCATGCCGTGAAGGGGCGATTCAGGCATAACCAGCTCCTCCTGGTTTTCCTGTACCTCACGGGCCTGCTTGTCCTCCTCGGCTTTCCTGTCTTTCTCCTCTTGTTTCCCTCCTTTGGTTAGCCCTTGCCACAGCGAGAACAGCCTCTGCAAGCTCTTTTGCTTTGAAGATATTGAGTTGTTGATTGATCATTTTATCAGAATCTCCCAACACAATATTACAATCGTTTGCAATTTCAACAAGTCTAGAATTGGGTACAGCATTCAGAACATGGAAAGAGTTTAACGTACCTAGCAACTCGTTTTTCTTCATCGCCTGTTGTTGTGCCTTCTCGGGGATAGACAACCCCGTGTCCTTGATCAACAGACGATCACTATGTCTTTCTCTAATTTGAGGCCCTTTATGCTTTGGTTCTTGGATCACCTTCTTCTTAGCCGAGTGAGCTACCAGGTCCAGTAAGTTCCCCCACCGAGTCATGTTCACCTTGCGCTTCCCCCTGTTTCTCAGCTGGTTTAGGAACTTTTTCTGCTAGATAGTCTTCTAGGATCATCGTTGTAAGATACTTGAACTGTCTAGCTTCAAGTCCCATGATGGACCCATCCTTCTTCTCTCCTTTTTCCGAAGTTAGGTTCTCTTGTTGGAATGCCTTCTATGAGTCGTTCTTTTCTTCGCTATTAGACAGTGTCTCGCTTTGTGACTTCTATTCCAGGCTCACAGAACGACTCCCTTCTGAATCTACTCCCCCCCCCACACACAACCTTCTTGACTCTTTTTACCTGCAGGGTCTTCTTTAGATGGGATATTAGTACTTGCCGATTCATTACTAGCACATTTTCCCCTATCTGGTCCCCTTCTATCCTCTCTCTCTTCTTAGAACGTTTCTCCTCACGTTGATCTTCATTATTGTCTTCCTCGCTGTCTCCTTTATCATCATCATCCGTTTGTCTTGGAGAGGATGCAGTTGAGTCAGCACTCCTTTATGCTTCCCACTCAAATCAGAACCCTCTTCCATTGATCATTTACCTTTGACCTATCCTTGCAAGCAACGTGAACTATGATCGATGCATCCCCAGGTAGCGAGGCCAAGTACACTTCTCTGGGCTCCCCTGCCATGAATGTCAATTCCCAAACAGCCTCCTGGAACCTAGCCCACTTCGGTAGGTCAAAATGACGCGCCCACACTTCATCCAATGGGCCAAACGCCTCAAACTCCCTAATGGACCGAGTAACTCTAGCAAATATTGACTCATTGGACACAAACCTGAAACCATTCACGAACTTAATCACTTCCCTTCTACTGTCCACATCTGGGTATTCAATTAAGAATTCATTATCTCTAATGCACTTGACACTACCAAATTTCGTGCGATCAGGGACGGTTTCAGCGCAACGTTTCGATAACGTCGCGTGTTTCCGTCGCGGATGGCTGAAAAGTGGAGTTTGCTCTCGACATATTGGTTTGGTCCGTTGCAGACTGGTTTTGCCCGACTTTTTGCTAGTTTTACGTCGCGGATTTTCGTCTCCGGTCCAGTAGCTCACTAAGAGCCCAGTTTCCTTCAACGAAACTGGCTTGGTCACATAGAACATCGCGAATTTTCATCGGACCACACATCCTTCCATGTTTGACTGCTTTGACTGGCAACGACCGCGCTCTCTCTAAGGATGGCAATTTTAACCGTGGGTACGGGTATTCGCGGGTATTCGACCCGTATGGGCAGGGTATGTGTACACTTTTATACCCATGGGTAGTACCCGTACCCTACCCATCAAGTCATCGGTAGGTCATAGGTATCAGGTTGTACCCGTGGGTATACCCATACCCTACCCATTTATACTGACATGTGGGCCACTTTGGCCACATGTAGCCCAGCAGGAATCAACCCACAAGGCCGTGACTCCAAGGTTAAGGCGATGAGGAGAAGGGTCGGTCAAAGCGTCCTCGTAATACCCTCGTCTCCCAAATATCCCCAAATTTCAATCACTCCTTAATCCTCTCATCTTCTAAATATTCAAACTAAGAAGATAAATTCCCAGCGATGAGGCATACAATTGATCAAACTGATATTTTTATCAAATGTTCTATCAATGAATATAATAACTTGTGTATCCATTGGGTATCCAATGGGTATGGATATACGTCGGGTATGGGTATGGGTAGACTTTCATACCCATGGGTACGGGTATGGGTAGAGTTTTCTACCCGTTGACTATACGGGTATGGGTATGGTATTGCTCTACCCGCCCCATACCCTACCCATTGCCATCCTTAGCTCTCTCACGGTTGTTCCTAACGGTTTTTTGCACGGGCCCAGCTGTCAGTCTAGTCTGGCCTTTTTGTTGGATAATATGTCACTTCCTCCAAATATAAGAATTCACATAATATTCCAAATAATCACAAAAATAACAAGCCTATTTTATGAAACAAATCACAAGTCACCACAATCAACAATTAACAGTCGTACTTAGAAGAGACACAACGAGGAGAGTTATAATAACTAGAATTAACACCAGTTCACACTAGCATCACAAAGGTTCCCCGCCATCATCACAACAGGCTCACATCATAAACTAAATAGTTTCATGTCATCGATAGGGTTCACATCACAACAGGTGCACCTCAGCATCTAAACAGGTGCACATCATAAACTAAATAGTTTCTCATCGATACGGTCCACGTCACTTTTTCCTAGTGATCCATCCATTCCAAAGACACATCCACAGGTTCCACGTCACTTTTCCTACTGATCAATCCATTCCAAAGGCACATCCATATGTTCCACGTCACTTTTCCTATTGATCCATCCCTTCCGAAGCCATCACAAACCCTATAAAAAACGCATCATACATGTTTAGCACACCATCAACTATAAGGCCAACCATCAGCACAGTCTAATCATCGGCACATGCAACAAAACAGATAAAACAGTAATAGTGAGCCTCATTGCCAACCATGGTACATACAAATGACACGCAATAATTCTGACAGATTTACCTACTATAGTAAAATGAGGCACAACTAAACTTGCTCTGCATGCTATTTGCTACAGTAGCCAGACTGCTAGACACATTGATGCATATTAATCATCGACAGAGACAGTTTAATCATTGGCACACATATAAAGCACAGATGTTTAGCAATGGAAAACAAGAAAAGTAGCCTCATACTAATAAGCACAAAACAAAATTAATGAGATCATCGAACATTTTACCAAAGAAGATGCAGAACCAATGTGGTTGTACACAACACTAGGTAAATGCTCGATGATCTCATCAAGATCGAGTGCACAGTTTAATCATTGGCACATGTACCAAGCATAGATGTTTAGCAATGGAAAACAAGAAAAGTAGCCTCATACTAATAAGATCAAAACAAAATTAATGAGATCATCGAACATATTACCAAGGAAGATGCAGAACCAATGTGGTTGTACACAACACTAGGTAAATGCTCGATGATCTCAACAAGATCGAGTGCACTGTTTAATCATTGGCACATGTATCAAGCACAGATGTTTAGCAATGAAAAACAAGAAAAGTAGCCTCATACTAATAAGCACAAAACAAAATTAATGAGATCATCGAACATTTTACCAAGTAAGATGCAGAACCAATGTGGTTGTACACAATACTAGGTAAAATGCTCGATGCTCTCAACAAGATCGACTGCACAGTTTAATCATTGGAACATGTATCAAGCATAGATGTTTAGCAATGGAAAAAAAGAAAAGTAGCCTTGTCGTGGTGGTGTCACGGCAGATGCCATAGGATGGCTAAAGTTGTGGGGACGATGGGCGCTGGAGGTATTCGGGGAGGGATCACGCGACGAGTAGACGCGCGAGGTAAGAACAACACACTGCAAACAACACGATCTACCCAGGTTCAGGGCCCTCGTGAGGAGGTAAAACCCCTACTCCTGCCTTTCTATGTGTATTATGATGTTTCTCCGAGTAGCCACAGTACAAATGATATCTCAACCGGGTAGCCTCTCACTCCTCTCCGAGTAGAGCTAGGTCAAGAACTTAGGGTTTCTAGGATGAGAGTGCAGTCTCCAATGAGCATGAGCCTCAGTGTCCCTCGCGCAGGAGGCGGCTGGGCACCTTATATACACGATGCCCAGCCGGATACGTCCAAATACGAACAAGTGTCGACATAGTGTCCACACCGTCCTTTCACCGAGTACCCGCTGACAGCTTTGGTCGTTGGTCTTGGCTGCTTCTGTAAAGTCGTTGGGCAAAACTAGGGGACAGACTGGTATCACTGTACCTAGTCACAGAGTAGGCCCCCCTTATCCTGCCACCGACTGCTTCCTTGCTGTCACTGTCAGGCAGGCCGTCCCCACGTGAACAGTAGTTCGAATGCTGCCAAGTACGGACCCAGGATACGCGGGATCCTGTGTCAGAACGGCTCCTTTGACTTCCTGCCCGAGTAGTTTCCCGCCAAAGGTTCCCGCCAATTGTACTCGGGCCAAACCTTCTACTCGACAGGGTAGGACTTGACTGATATCTCCTTCTGGTCATCTTGAGGTGAGACCGAGTAGCAGTCGACCGGGTAGCGAGTACCCGGTAGTCGGCTACTCGACCAAACCTCTCTTCTGTAAGCGGCCTTTACCACCTGTCTTTACCCTACTTGGGGGTAACCCCCCGACAGCAGTCCCCGAAGCTGGTTGAGTCTTGCGAACTTGTTCACTAGGCTCTGCCAGCTTAAAACCAGCCTTTGCATCTCAGCCATCGAACCTCAAGATGCCGAGTAGGTCCTCCGAGTAGCCTTCCGGAAAGTATCTTGGGTTTCCTTTTCCGAGTAGCACTTGCTTTCTACTCTGTATCCGAGTAAAAAGACTTAGCGAAAATTCGCAAACTGAGCCTCTGCAGCGCAGAGCAACATCCAGCCCTTCACGCAGGCACCGCCCACGTGTCAAGCATCCACGACCTTGTCGTTTGGTTGCCCAGGACACGACGCCACGTGTCCAGTTTTCACGCCGTGGGCCCACCGGCCGTCATGTCCCATCACGCGCAATTACTGGCCACGATCTGAAGGTGGGATCAAATGCGGCCGTTACGCGCGCAGCCCGCGCTTGTGTGCGTTTCTAGCCGGCCACAGGACCCACCACACGCCACAGTCGATCCCACTACCGCGGTGGTAACGGTAATACCGCGAGGGAGATATAAATACCCCCGCGGTAACTTCCTTTTCTTCTTCCCTGCTCTTTTCCCCTTCTGCCTCTTGTCCTTCTTCTCCACCGAGCCCTCCGCCGCCGCGCAAGCTTCCGCGCCGCCGCGGACTCACCCCACCGAGCAACTTCACTCGAAAATCATCCCCTCCTCCCACTCGCAACAATGGCCAAGGCTAGCTGGGCGGGTTCCTCCGTCACCAAGGCCAATCTCGCCTGGCTCGTGACCAGCAGAAGGGTTCCCCCCGGCGTGGAGTGCCGGGCACCCGACGACGAGGTCGTGCCAACTCCACAGGACGGCGAGCGGGTGGTCTTCATGTCGCACTTCGAGCGCGGCTTCGGACTGCCCGCCTCCGACTTTCTGCGCAAATTCCTCGACCACTTCGGGCTGCAGATGCACCATCTGCCGCCCAACGCGGTCGTCTTCCTCGCCTACCACGCCGTGGTCTGCGAGGCTTTCCTCGGCATCAGGCCCACGACTGATACGTGGCTCAGGTACTTTAATCTCCGCCAACAGTCAGTCGGGAAGAAAGACGGTGCAGGTATCGGCCGCGCCACCGACACGGGCTGTGCCATGATGGTGCAGCGGACGGGTACGAACCATCCCCGCATCCAGGGGCTGGATTCCTGCCGAATGTGGCAGCAGACCTTCTTCTATGTCAAGAACGTCCCCGCCACGGAAGGAGGTGTGGTTGATGATCGAATCAACCTGCCCGCTTGGAGGAATCGTGCTCCACTCGGGTCGAACTGGAAGGAGAAGCCCACCATCGACGAAATCGCCGTCGAGATAGAAGACAGACTCGGCGAGTTGAAGAAGCTGGGCCTCAAGAACGACGACCCGGTGGTATGCTGGATCAAGCGCCGAGTACTCCCTCTGCAGGAGCGCTGCCATCTCATGTGTTACATGGGAGGCCCGCGCGACTGCACCAGGACCACCACCATCGAAATCGACGACGCGGATGTTGCCTATCATGCCAGGAACATGCTGAAGACAAGCCTCACCGAGAAGTGGCGGTATGGTTTCGTCCCATACAGCCGTACGCAGCCGATTGCCCGGGTACGCTGTTCTCACTCTGCTTTCGCCTCTGCTTCCCGAGTAGATAACCTCCCTTTCCGCCCCGACTAGCAATCACCTGTCGCACCGAGTATAGCACTTAGTCGACTCGCACTTAGGCTCAATATGCTTTGTGTTTGCACGCCTATCCGGGTAGAACACTTGAAAAACTGCATAGGCTTAGTGTGCTTTGTGTCTGCACGCCTGTCCGAGTAGAATACTTAGAACACTGCATAGGCTTAGTGTGCTTTGTGTTTGCACGCCTATCCGAGTAGAATACTTAGAAAACTGCATAGGCTTAGTGTGCTTTGTGTTTGCACGCCTACCCGAGTAGAGTTCCATCCTGCTACTCGGTTGACTTATGATCCTTCTCTGTCTTTCAGACTCTTACTCGACAGCTGATTGAGAGTCGCGAAGTTTTTGAAGACAACTGGTTCGCCGATCGCGAGGAGGATGACATGCTGCCCTCTGATGACGCGGAACCGAGCAGTCCCGTTCCTGACAAGCGCGATGCTCTCCGCACTTGGTCGGATGAAGGCTCTCACGGTATTGTTATTTTCATCTTGTTTGCTTCTGAGAAACACCAACCCCTTGCACTGCTGTTCCTGATTCTTCCTTCTTCTCCTTTGAACTTCTCAGATGAGGCCGCTGCGGAGAAGGACGACGAGGATGAGGGCGAGAACGAGGGCGATGCGCCCCTCGTCGTCCAACCTTTGTCTACTGCCCCTCCCGAAACCCACAAGCGGATTGGGAGCGAAGCGCAGGCACCTCCAGCCAAGAAGAGGAAGCCCGCCGAGAAGGAGGAGGCCGCCGAGAAGAAGAAGAAAGTTACTGTCAAGAAACCCCGACGACAGCTTAAATCCACCAATGCGTGAGTTCTCTTCTCGTTTGCCCTCCTTCTCGCGTAGTACTGATTTCTCCCAAATCTTCTTCCAATCCCTGATCTCTTTCTTCTCTGCAGTCCTGCCATGGATGCGAACGCAGCCCTCGCGTCCGACCAAGCCCAGAAGAAACCAGTACCTCTGGTCAACCTGGACGATGATGATGAGGATCGCGACGCCAATGCTGCTGCTGCCAATCCAGCACAAGGAGCAGCGTCAGAACCAGCAGCACAAGACACCGCCGTCCACGACGAGAGACCCCCTTCTCCTCCGGCTAGCAACGCCGAGGAGAACCAAGAACAAGAAATGCAAGACGCCGCCGCCCTTGAGCGGCCAGAAGTAGAACGAGAGCAGCCCACCACGGAGGCTGCTGCACAAGAGAACATCACCGCCGAGCAGCCGACGACAGACGACACCGCCGCGGATGCTACCGTAGCAGATGTCTACCCACTGCCAGGCAGCGCACCGAGTGGTGTTCTGCCAGGAGCTGCAGCGGCGCCACCAACTGCGCAAGGCCCTACGCCACCAACTGCGCAAGGCCCTACACCACCAACTTCCTCCTTGTCTCCACAGAGCAAGGACACATCCAGCCCTCCTGGGCGAGCAGCCAAGCAACAGGCCCTTGATGCTCTGAGGGATTATTGTTCCAAGAAAGGCCTTTCTGAGAAGGAGACCGCCGATAAGATGGCTGCTGAGGAGGCCAAGGCCAAGGAGGAGGCCGCCGAGAAGGTCAAAGCTGAGAAAGAAGCTGCTGAGAGAGCCAAGGCCGAGCAGAAGAAGGCCAGGGCTGAGCAGAAGAAGGCCGAGAAGCAAGCTGCCGAGAAGGCAGTCGCCGAGAAGGCAAAGGCCAAGACTGAGGGGAAGAGACCCGAGGATCTCGAGAAGCAGGAAATCGAGAAGGAACGAATGAAGAAAAGGGCCACAGACCAAGGCGCATCCGCAAGCGGAGCACTCGTGATTCGCGACTCCGGCCCGATTCCTGCTGCGCTCTCGGCTGATGCTCGCGCTGCTGGTCAGCCCTGCTACCCGGAATATATGATTGAGGTTAGCCACCAACATAGCATCGGCTTCCCTCCCCAAGATAAAGCTGTAGCTATTCAGAAGGGGAGGAAAGCTGTAGCCAGGAATACTCCTCCCTTCGATCCAGCCCAGAACAAACCCGTCAATATTGCTTCTCGGGGAGCCCAAGACAAGCCAATAACCTCCAAGGGTCTTGAGCAGGTACTGGACACTGTCGGCTACATCAGCGCCAAGTGGGACAGCGGGGTTCTCGGAGAGGAGAAGTGGCACGGCTTGACCCTTGGCTCCGTCGACCACTACCGCGTGGAGTGGAACAAGATCGACCTGGGACACCAGCCCATGTCCGTCTCCACCGATACCGCAACCCTCGCAGCCAAGATGTTCTTGCACCGCAAGAACGCCGAGGATATCGAACAGAGCTACGCAGTAAGTCTTTTTGCCTTTTTCGAGTTGAATTTTCTTCTCTTCTACTCGCCTTTCTTCTTTCTTACCATCACCCCCAGTCCCCGAGATTTGGGTCGAGTAGATGGATACTCTCCGAGTAGCCTCCTACTCGGGCCGAATCTTCTCTGCTTTGCCTAACTCATTTTCTTCTCGGTTTTCAGGATAGCGTTCTTAAGCGGACCAACTTGTACCGCATCCTTCTCTGGAATCACTCCATCGCCAGGAGGCGAATTGCTGCGCTGGAGAAGGAAAAGATAGCTGCTGAGGCTGCGAGCAAAAATGCAAACGACAGCACCCAACAGCTGGCCGAAGTGCAAGGTACGCCTTTAGCCACGCGGTTTCTGCGTTTTATGTTTACGCCCGCTTCTGCTTTCTCACGCGCTAACCTTTTCTTCTCTGCAGACAAACTGAAGGCCTTGGCCGATGAGCATGAAAAATGCCGTAGCTTCGTGGAGAACGCCGAGGCCACCATAAAGAAACTTGAAGGTGAGTTTGCTGTTTACTCGGTGTGACCTTGAGTTTGGTTCTTCTCTGCCCGTTTACTGACCTCATCTTATCTTCTCGCAGAAGATTATAAGTCCTTTGCTGAGGCGCACCAAGATTGCGTCAAGCCAGTGGAGGTGGAGAAGCAGCTATCCGACCAGGCCATTACTCTGGTGAAGGACCACACCACCGAGATGGAGAAGCTGCAGGTCCAGCTTCAGAACGCACTCCAAGACGCCGTGAAGATTGGCGCCGAGAGGGACACGGCCATCGCCGAGAAAGCCAAGGCCGAGACTACTTTCAAGGCCAAGGAGAGGGCCCTCGAGGCTGAATGCGAGACTCTGAAGAAGACCAATGCTGATCTTTTCGCTCAGATGGACACCCTGCGCCAGATCCAATCAAAGCACATTAGCAACGAGGAATCTTGGAGAACCAAGCTGCAGCAGCTGCGCCGCCAACTGATCGGTAAGTTCTTTTCTTCATTGCATCTTTTCTTCTCGGTCTTATTCCTTCTCGGCTTCCTTTTTTCTTTCTCGGTTTTTGATCTTGCCACTTGCTATTTCAGAGATCTGGCCTCGTCTTGAGTCTACCTCTGCGCCCACGATAGCCAAGGCCCGAGCAGTTCGCCTCTCGCTGGGTGAGCCGATTGACACCAGGGCTGATATCGAGGACAGCTTGCTGGTGCTCAAAGGTTACTTCGAACAGCTGGCCGGCTGCGGGACTGATTTGATGCATGCGGGCTTTGAGCTCCACCGGCTGTTCTGGCCTCATGATCCTGAGCCAAAAAGCATGCGGGAGCTCGCCCTCAAGCTGGAGAACGTGAAGGCCGAGTTGAAAAAGTGGCGAGCCTCCGGAGCCCGTGCTGGTGCGGACGTGATGCTTCTCTGCATTGCGTCCTGGTATGAGAACCTGGATATGCAGCTCATCCGCGGGAAGCGCAATAACTCCAAGTGGGAGACTGATGCCGATAGCGTGGCCTTGCGCAAGCAGATTGCATATGATGTCGCAGAATGCGCCGAGACGGAGGTCTACATCGATGGCGTCCCCGAACCCGACACCGAGTACGAGGACGACGAAGATGATGACGACGAGGAAGAACTTGGTGATTTCTTCGAATCTCCCAAGGGCAAGGCCGGGAAGGGAAAGGCCACCGTCGTCGCGAGTAGCGACGAAGACGAAGGGGCGCACATCGACTCCGAGCCACTCGACTTCGGCACTTCCTCAGGTGCTGCTCTCGACGACACGGTGCCTCCTCCTGGCCACGCTTCAGGCTCCTCTTCGGCTCCAGGGCCCGTCTCGGTGGCCACGGCCACTTCCGAGCAGGCGGCCACCCAGGGGGATGCCGAGATGGAGGAATCCGCCACCGCCCAGGCGGGAGCGAATGCCGCTCAAGCCAGCACCGAAGGAACAGCTACCGCGACCGCTACTGAAGAAACTGCTGCCAAGACCGCCGCCGAGGAAACAGCTGCCAAGGCCAGCGCCGAGAACATCGCCTCTTCAACTTGAAGCAACCTGCAATCTTTTTTCACTTGAACCTTTATCAGACCCCGGGATGCCGGGAGCAGATGTAACAGACTACCTTTATCTTGTTTGCTACTCAGTTTTTATGCCCACTCTGTTTACGTTACATTAATCAATTTGAACGACACTGGCTTAATGCCGAGTTGTGTTTCCATGCGAGTCCCCGAGTAGCATTTCTTATTCACCCTGTCTTTTCATCTCTGCTCTACCTGCGACTTGTCGCTTGTTTGGTATTCGAGTCACAAGAATCAAGGAACAAGGCTGCAAATACTTAGCCGCTAGAAACAATCATGATAACGCAGCCCACCACCTAGCCGAGAAGACGGAAACAGGGAACAAAAAGTAACCGACAATCTACTCGGTTCCTGCACTTTTTCTTCCTTAGTGATTTTCGTGTGCTCATTGACCTTTTGCTTGTTCTCTTGCTTGCCATGAAGCCGGGTTTCGGACAGCAGCAGAGTCGAAGAGTTGGCATATAGGTTTAAACACAGTACTCAATGCACTTTTGAGTTCTGAAGTGGAGCAACCGAATAGACAAAGGAACAAGCCGAGTAAAAACACTTAGAGCAATTTTGGACGAGGGCAGTCCCCGAGAACAATTTTAGATTGCAGAGTAGAATTTCAACTCGGATAAGAGGGTACATACACATCTTTGCTTACGAATGAAAACGACGAAGTAGAGCTACATTCCAGGGGCGCTTGGTTTCCTCTCCAGCTTTATCTGCCCTGTTCGCCTGCGATGGGCGCACATCTACAAGATAGTACGCGTCATTGTGCAGCGCTTTGCTCACAATAAAAGGCCCTTCCCATGGAGGAGACAACTTGTGCATCCCGGCTGTGCGTTGCACAAGCCTAAGGACCATGTCTCCTTCTCGGAAAACCCTTGGGTTCACCTTTCGGCTATGATAGCGCCGCAGGTTTTGCTGGTAGATAGCCGAACGTGACAGAGTCAGCTCTCTTGCTTCTTCAAGCAGGTCAACGTCGTCTTCTCGAGCTTCTCTCGCCTCCACCTCAGTGTAGAGGGCTACTCGGGGGGAGTCATGCTCTAAGTCTATTGGAAACACGGCCTCAGCCCCGTATACCAAGAAGAATGGCGTGTAGCCGGTTGACCGGTTAGGGGTAGTCCTTAGACTCCACAACACCGCTGGCAACTCTTCTAGCCAACACCCAGGTGTTTTCAGCAACGGCTCGATCAGCCTTGGCTTGATGCCTGCCAGTACCATCCCATTTGCTCTCTCAACTTGCCCATTGGAGGCAGGGTGCGCGACTGACGCAACGTCTAGTCGGATATGCTTATCTCTGCAGAATCGCACCATTGCCCCCTCTGCAAAGTTGGTGCCATTGTCGGTGATGATACTGTGCGGGTAGCCATATCTCATGATCACATCCTTCACAAACTTCACGGCTGTGACTCCATCACACTTCCGAATAGGTTTCACCTCAATCCACTTGGTGAACTTGTCCACCATGACCAAAATATGTGTCATGTTGCCTTTAGCCGGCTTGAAAGGCCCAACCATATCCAAGCACCAAACAGCAAACGGCCAGGTGATAGGAATTGTTTTCAACTCGGAAGCAGGCATGTGAATCTTACTTGCAAACATCTGGCAGCCGTTGCACTTCCTCACGATATCTTCAGCTTGCTGCAGCGCAGTGAGCCAGTAAAAGCCATGCCGAAAAGCTTTCTTGACCAAAGCCCGAGAAGAGGCGTGGTGCCCGCATTCCCCTTGATGTATCTCCACCAGTATTTCTTCTCCTTCTTCTGGGCTCACACACCGTTGCAGCACACCAGTGGCACTTCTTTTATGCAGCACACCTTTGACTATAGTGTAGCCCTTGGACTTTCTCTGAATCTGCCTCGCAGTCACTTCATCTTCAGGCAAAGCACCGTCCCTTAGAAAGGATAATATGGGCATAGCCCAACTCGGTGTCTCCCGTATGGGAAACACTGGTTCGTCCAATTCCATTGGGACAGGCTCTTGCGGTTGCACAGGAGGATTAGGAGTGCTTCTTTGCAGCCCGGACCGATTGGCGAGAACCTCTTCAATGAACGCCACAGCTTCTGGGTTGAGGACGGCAGTCCCCGAGTACTGAGCGACAGTCCCCGAGTAGGGAACGACAGTCCCCGAGTAGGGAGCGGCAGTCCCCGAGTAGGGAACGGCAGTCCCCGAGTAGGGAACGACAGTCCCCGAGTAGGGAGCGGCAGTCCCCGAGTAGGGAACGGCAGTCCCCGAGTAGGGAACGGCAGTCCCCGAGTAGGGAACGACAGTCCCCGGGTTTCCTGCAGCACTCTCCCAGTCAATTTCCATTGGGTCAGATTCTTCACTTGGCAGCGAAGGGACAAAGATGGATTCCGAGTTGGGGGAAGGCTTGATGGAAGGCTTCCTCAAATGCTCCAAGGCAATCCCTGCTGGGATGGACTGCCGAGAAGATCCCAACTTGGACAGCTCATCTGCTGCTTCGTTCTCTGCTCGGTGAATGTGCTGGAACTCACAGCCTTCGAAGAACCCAGTCATAGACTGTACCAGGAAGCGATACGATGCCATATTGGCATCCAAAGCATCCCAAGTACCTGAAACCTGCTGCACCACCAGATCTGAATCGCCATAGCATATAATGCGCTGCACACCAACCTCCTTGGCCACTCGCAAGCCATGCACCACTGCCTCGTACTCGGCTACATTGTTGGATGCCTTGAAGTGAATTTGCAGCACATACTTGAGTTGATCCCGCTTGGGTGATGTAAGCACAACACCAGCGCCAAGGCCTTCTTTCACCTTTGAGCCATCAAAGTGCATCCTCCAATAGTTGGAGACTGGAGCCGGAGGCTCATACTGCATCTCGGCCCAGTCCACAAGAAACTCTGCTAGGACCTGAGACTTGATCGCTTCTCTTCTCGCATACGCGGGAGCGTACGCGGCTAGCTCAATCGCCCACTTGGCTACTCTGCCACTCGCCTCCTTGTTACCCATGATATCCGAGATGGGAGCTGAACTCACAACAGTGACGGGGTGCTCCTGGAAATAATGCTTCAGCTTCCTGGCGCCCAGGTACACACCATATGTCATCTTCTGGTAGTGCGGATAGTTTTGCTTGGAACTAGACAACACTTCACTGAGATAGTAGACCGGGCGCTGCACACTCTTTCCTTCTTCTTCTCGCTCCACCACTATCACCACACTGACTACTCGGTTAGTCGCAGCAATGTACAACAACATAGGCTCCTTGGGTAGCGGACTAGCCAAGACGGGAGCAGTAGCCAGCATTGCTTTCAACTCATTGAATGCCACGTCCGCCTGCGGAGTCCAGGCAAACTTGTCACTCTTCTTCATCAGCTGGTACAGAGGCAAAGCCTTCTCGCCCATTCGGCCCAAGAAGCGGCTCAGAGAAGCCAAACAACCCGTGAACTTCTGCACATCCTTCAGTGATCTCGGCAAAGACATGCTCTCAATAGCTTTTATTTTTGAAGGGTTAGCTTCAATGCCACGGCTAGAAACTAGAAATCCGAGTAGCTTTCCAGCCGGTACACCAAAGGTGCACTTACTCGGATTCAGCTTCATTTTGTACTTGCGTAGGTTAGCAAAGGTTTCCTCCAGGTCGGCAAGCAGAGTATGTGTTTTATTCGTTTTGATGACAATGTCATCTACGTACACCTGCACATTCTTGCCGAGCTGGTTATGCAAGCATTTCTGCATGCATCTCTGATAGGTTGCACCCGCATTCCTCAAGCCAAAACACATGACACGATAGCAATAAGCCCCGTACGGGGTAATGAAAGCAGTCTTTATTTGATCAGCAGGGTTAAGTGCAATCTGGTGGAAACCAGAGTAGGCATCAATGAAAGACAGCAGTTCACAGCCAGCAGTGGAATCGATCACCTGATCGATGCGGGGTAGCGGGAAAGGATCCTTGGGGCACGCCTTGTTCAAGTCGGTGTAGTCGACGCACATGCGCCAAGCAGTGGCGGCCTTGGGATCCTCCTTCTTCTTCTCGACCATGACCGGGTTGGCTAGCCAATCCGGATGCAGCACCTCCATGATGAAGTTACTTATCAGCAGCTTGGTGATCTGATCACCGATGGCCTTCCTCCTCTCATCCCCAAAGCGGCGCATAGCCTGCTTCACGGGCTTGGCATCAGGACGCACGTGCAAAGAGTGCTCAACCAACTCCCTCGGGACTCCTGGTAAATCTTCATTGGTCCAGGCAAAAACATCCCGATTCTCACGGAGGAAGTGGATGAGCTCGCTTTCCTATTTCTCCGCCAACCCGGAGCCAATAATGGCTTCGCGGTCGGGGAACTCAGGGTCGACCTGAATCTTCTTCGTCTCCTTGGCAGCCTGGAAAGCAGTGCCTTGCTGGACACTCGGCACACCTTGCGCGCCAGCTTGCGCGGACTGAGCCAAAGCCACCACCTCGTACATCTTCCTCTTCTCGGCAGCAATCACCATTGACTCCGCCAACTGGGAACCAGCAGAGGCACACTCAATGGATTTCTTGTAATCCCCCGAGATGGTGATGATGCCATTGGGACCGGGGATCTTCATCTTCAGGTAAGCCACATGGGTGGAGGCCATGAACTTGCTCAGAGCCGGCCTGCCGAGTAGAGCGTGATACGGGCTCCGATGGTCCACCACCTCGAACTGCAGGCGCTCTGTGCGACAGTTCTCCCGAGTACCGAATAGCACATCTATCCACACTCGGCCAATCGGGTTGCATGAGACCCCGGGCACAATGCCATGGAAAGTAGTCTTGCTAGGCAGCATCATGTTCTCGGCCATGCCAAGCTTTTCGAGTGTATCCCTGTACACAATGTTGATGCTGCTGCCGTTGTCGATCAGCACCTTGCTGAACCTCACATTCTTCATGGTACCCAGGAAAGTAGGATCCAGCACCAAGGCATAGCTACCCGGATTGGGCATCACCTTGGGATGATCTACCCGGGACCACCGGATCTCCTTGTCGCACCAGTACATGTAATGAGGAACAGCAGGAATCACTGCATTGACCTCCATGGCCCGCCTGTGCTGCGGCTGCTTGTCGTCAGACTCAGAAGTGAAGATCATGTAGCTCTCATGGTGCTCTTGGTACTGATTGGAGCCATTGCCCCCATTGTTGCCATTGTTGTTGTTGCCTTGGTAGTTGTTGTTGTTGCCTCTGTTGTTGTTGTTGTTGCGGTTGTAGTTGTTGTTGTTGTTGTTGCGGTATCGCTCGTTGTTGAAGTACTGGTTGGCTCCTAAAGCCACCTGGTTGACGTTTTCTCTTCTCGGGTACACTGGCGGCCGAGCTGCAGGAGCACGAGCAGGCTGCACATTGTCATTGGCATTGACGGCTGGCAGGGGAGGAGGAGGAGGCAAGCCATCACTCTTGATTGCCTCCCACCACTCGCACTGCCGGGTAGTGTGGTTAGCAGGCCTCGACGGATGGTGGGTGTGAAAGCTGCATGGGCCATCCTTCATGTCATCGAAGACAAACTTCTTCGGCTGCTCCGAGTTCCCGCTACCCGACTGGGATCCGCGAAATGGCTTCTTGCTGCCTTGGCCCTGGTTCTGGTTTTGCCCGTAGGCTCCAGCAGGTTTTTGCCTCTGGCCACCACCGCCTCCAATGTTCACTGCATTCACCTCCTCGGGATCATACCGGTTGTCCACTCGGCGCTTGTTGCGGAACTCGTTGCGCTTGCTGCCGTTGAAGTTTCTTCTCGGCTCAGAGGAGTCCATCAGTGGCTGAGTAGGATCACCGAGTGCGTACTGATCCGCAATCTTGATGGTCTCGGCCAGGGTGTTCGGCATCTCCCTCTGCAATCTCTGCCAAAGCATGCTGCCATGTCGGCAACCCTGCGCAAACCAGGTGATGGCCTGAGCTTCATTCACACCCTCACAGGTGTTCCTCAAGGTGCTCCACCGAGTAAGATACTCGCGGTCAGTCTCGTCTTCTCGCTGCTTGCAGGCTGACAGCTGCTGTGGCCTGTTCGGCCTCTTGTATGTACTCGTGAAGTTGCTGATGAATGCGTCCGAGAAGTCCAGCCAGCAGTTAATGCTGTTCTTGGGCAGGTTGTTGAGCCAAGTACGGGCTGGACCCTCTAGCATTTGCGGCACATAGCGCACCGCCCATCTCCTGTTTCCATTCGCAATGTGGACCGCGGTAACATAATCATTGAGCCAATCTTCAGGCTTGGTGCTACCATTGTAGCTCTTGGTGCCCCTTGCAAGCTGGAAACCCTTCACGGACGGCTCGTTCATGATGCGCGGGCCGAAGCACTCGGGGCCAGGGGGACCCGTGCTCTCCAGCCGCGCCGACAAACTGATTCGGTCCAACTGATGCCTTGCATCTCCAACCGCCAACACACGGTCACCAACACGATCACGAATATCATAGCCGGCCATCTCCATGGCCGAGTTGCCATCATCATACCTGTCCACCTGCACCGCCGCAGGCTGCTCCACCGGGTTGACGACTTGAGCCGCAGCGCGCGGCTGCTGCCTCTGCCGAGTAGGCTGAGCTGCGGGTTGCCGAGAAGTACCCGGACGCGCGGCTTCTCGGACACGGCTTTGAGCTTGATGGGCTTGAGAGCCTGCTCTTGCAGCATTGTGTTCCTGCCCGGGCTGCTGCGGCACAGTAATCTGTCTCGCGGCAGCAGCCGGGTCATACACCTGCATCTGCCTGTCTCTGCCCGAGCGGCCGCTGCGGCTCTTCTCGCGGCTGGGATGCGGAGATGAGGCCTGATCGTTAGATCTAGCCGCGTGCGAATGCACCATCTGCGAAGCCCCAGCCCCAGGATTGGCCTTCCGGAACTCCTCGTTTTGCCTAGCAGCCTCCAACACTAACTCCTTGAGCCTCTCTTGCTGCCTAACACGCGCGTCGCCATCTAGACGAGGCAACTCGGCAGCAACCGCCTCTGCAGCTCTAAGGGTTTTGGCGGGTGTGCTATATCTGGGCCTGGTGGAGGTGTTTTCGGTGGCGGACTGAGCGGGAGCCTCTACAACCGTGGCCATCTCGGCACCAAGGTTACGACGAGTAGCACCTACTCTGCTAGGCCTCCTAGCAACCGGCGTGAAACCGTGAGCCCTATTGTACTCAAGCTGATCTAGACTCAGCTCTAACCTCACCTTGTCCAACTCCGCCTGCTCGGCGAGCAGCTCCAAGCGTTGCCGCTCGAGCTGCTCCCTCATGGCCAGGAGCTCGACGTCGGTGGAGGATGGCATGCCAAGCCGCGCAGCAGACGCGGGGATGGCCGCAGAAGTGGAGGGCGGCATGTTGCTCTCCCTCTCGTAGGGCCGATGTACCCTGCCACCAGCCGGTACGTCCACCTCCTCGACGACGGCCGCAGCGCCAGTAGCGGCTGCGCCGGCGTTTGCCGTCAAGCCCGCCACCAGCACCTCGGCGCAGTTCGCAGAGCGAGACGCGGGCCTTCCGCGAGCAGCAATCACCGCGGGAGGATCCTCCGCGTCTTGCACCTGCTCAGGATATGCGCAGTCGACGACGGTGGCGATGTAGACGAGATGGGAGCCGAAGGAGACCACCGAGCCGCCCTCCGGCATGGCCTTGCCGCCGAAACAGCCGGCGTTGTCGATGACGAAGTCGAAGGAGCCGAATCTGTGGACAAGGCCACAGACCACGCGCTCCACGGAAGAAGATCCCGTCCGAACAGTAACTCCAGCCAGCGCCGCTGCTTGCCCCACGGTGGGCGCCAACTGTCGTGGTGGTGTCACGGCAGATGCCATAGGATGGCTAAAGTTGTGGGGACGATGGGCGCTGGAGGTATTCGGGGAGGGATCACGCGACGAGTAGACGCGCGAGGTAAGAACAACACACTGCAAACAACACGATCTACCCAGGTTCAGGGCCCTCGTGAGGAGGTAAAACCCCTACTCCTGCCTTTCTATGTGTATTATGATGTTTCTCCGAGTAGCCACAGTACAAATGATATCTCAACCGGGTAGCCTCTCACTCCTCTCCGAGTAGAGCTAGGTCAAGAACTTAGGGTTTCTAGGATGAGAGTGCAGTCTCCAATGAGCATGAGCCTCAGTGTCCCTCGCGCAGGAGGCGGCTGGGCACCTTATATACACGATGCCCAGCCGGATACGTCCAAATACGAACAAGTGTCGACATAGTGTCCACACCGTCCTTTCACCGAGTACCCGCTGACAGCTTTGGTCGTTGGTCTTGGCTGCTTCTGTAAAGTCGTTGGGCAAAACTAGGGGACAGACTGGTATCACTGTACATAGTCACAGAGTAGGCCCCCCTTATCCTGCCACCGACTGCTTCCTTGCTGTCACTGTCAGGCAGGCCGTCCCCACGTGAACAGTAGTTCGAATGCTGCCAAGTACGGACCCAGGATACGCGGGATCCTGTGTCAGAACGGCTCCTTTGACTTCCTGCCCGAGTAGTTTCCCGCCAAAGGTTCCCGCCAATTGTACTCGGGCCAAACCTTCTACTCGACAGGGTAGGACTTGACTGATATCTCCTTCTGGTCATCTTGAGGTGAGACCGAGTAGCAGTCGACCGGGTAGCGAGTACCCGGTAGTCGGCTACTCGACCAAACCTCTCTTCTGTAAGCGGCCTTTACCACCTGTCTTTACCCTACTCGGGGGTAACCCCCCGACAAGCCTCGTACCAGTAAGCACAAAACAAAATTAATGAGATCATCGAACATTTTACCAAGGAAGATGCAGAACCAATGTGGTTGTACACAACACTAGGTAAATGCTCGATGATCTCAACAAGATCGAGTGCACACTTTAACCATTGGCACATGTATCAAGCACATATGTTTAGCAATGGAAAACAAGAAAAGTAGGCTCATACTAATAAGCACAAAACAAAATTAATGAGATCATCGAACATTTTACCAAGGAAGATGCAGAACCAATGTGGTTATACACAACACTAGGGAAATGCTCGATGATCTCAACAAGATCAAATGCACAGTTTAATCATTGGTACATGTATCAAGCACAGATGTTTAGCAATGGAAAACAAGAAAAGTAGCCTCATACTAATAAGCACAAAACAAAATCAACGAGATTATCGAACACTTACGTAGGAAGATGCAGAACCAATGTGGTTGTACACAACACTAGGTAAATGCTAATAATCTCATCAAGATCGAGTGCACAGTTTAATCATTGGCACATGTATCAAGCACAGACAGGTAAAACAATAACAGTGAGCCTCATTGGCAAGCATAACACGTTAAAATCATCTAATTAAAGATCAAAGTTATTTACCTCAGTTGAGGCAAACAACAGAAGAAATAAAGCCATCTCTTCCGTTGTAGAAGGTGAATAAACACATAGCACCCTCCTTGATTCCAGCTAAATTGACGGCCTTTGACCAGTTGGTTGTCATCTCGGCACCGTCTGTCTTGCCCTTGATGATAATAACATCTTGAGCATCAGAATTGTTGGTGCATATGACAGGAAGTCGGTCCATTGGCGTAAACCCGTTGAGGTAGGCCTGGCTGAACTTAATTGAGAAGTACTGGACAAGAAGTATATAGTTAGCTGTTGACTAAGATTAATGTGTATAGAAAGAGTAAAAGAATAAGATGTTTACCATCTTGGCCTTCCCAGGGAAGACATTAGACTTTGTCATCCTATAGACGTAGTGCGGTATAGATGGTTGTGGTCCAGCAACTTGGCTTCGGAGATGCACGACTTGGTCTTCAGTCATTTCTGAAAGCAAAGTATGGGCACCTAGAGGGGGGTGAATAGGTGCTACGACCAATTTTAATTTTTCTCAAAGTTTAGGCTTGACAAGAAGGTAAATTCTCTAGATAGTGCAACTAGTGGTGAATTTACCTATATGACAAGGCAAGAAATTAATGCAACAAGTACGAGTAAGTAAAGAGAGGGAGGAACGAGGTAACCGATGGAAGCACACGGAGACACGATGTATTTCCGAGTTCCTCCTTTTTAGGGGAGTACGTCTCGTTGGAGGGGTGTGAGCTCGCCACAAAGGCCTACTCAACGCCACGAAGGCCTCACCCTATTCTCCGATGAACTCCGCCACAAAGGCCTAGTTCACCTTCCACTATTGAACCCCTTTGAGGCGGGGATCGAATCCTTTACAAAAAACTTGGGGCACACACCCACAACTAAATTGGGGGCTCCCAACTCTTCTTGAATCACCAACAAGTATCAAGATGCCTAGGTTCTCCACAAGAGGAAACCCTAGGCTAGATCCCTCAAGCTAGAGAGGGGGAAATGAAGAATGGCTCGGTGAAGATGTAGATCGGGGCCTTCTCCTTCAATCCTCCAAAGATCTTCAAGATTGGGTGGAGGGATTGGGAGTAATGAGAGATTTGGTGAGTTCTTAAATGCTCATAAATGCTAAGGGGAAGAACTAGATCTTGGGGAAGAAGAGGAGGGATATTTATAGCCCCTCCTCACAACTAGTCGTTGTGCAGGAAAAAGGGGACCGGAATATCCGGTCCAAGTTTGGACCGGAATATCCGGTCAGCTTTCTCCATGCAGCCCTGCAGATCTGAACCGGATTATCCGGATGTTCCGGAATAATCCGGTTCAAATAATCCGGCTCACTCCAGTGAGCAAATCTTCCAGTCCTTAGCCAATTTAGCGCAGCACCCGGAATATCGGCTCGATATGAAAAATCCGGATTGAATAATCCGGTTGACTCCAGTACGCCAAATTTCCAGTCCTTAGCCATTTTTGCGCTCCTTCATCAGCACCTGGAATATCCGGCTCGATATGAAAAATCTGGTCCGAAAAATCCGGTTGACTCCAGTACGCAAAACTTCCAGTCCTTAGCCATTTTTGCGCTCCTTCATCAGCACCCGGAATATCCGGTCCGATATGAAAAATCCGGTCCGAATAATCCGGCTAACTCCAGTACGCGAAAGGGTCTGAAATTTGCCAAACCGGAATATCCGGTCTGCTCCGAATAATCCGGTTTCCAATAATCCGGCTGGGTTCTGTCCCAAAACTCTCAGGCCAAACTTCACCGACTTTTCGGTGATCGATGCCGATGTTAAGTATAACACCTGCACGCTTAACACCTCGATAAATAATGTACTTAGTATTGTTAACTAACACACAAAACACTGGGAAAACGAAATGCACTTTCAATCTCCCCATTTTTGGTGTTAGATGACAATACTAAGATTTGCAATAAAACCTTGACAAGAACATGTTTGAAACACGATGGAAACGTCTCCCCCTATCTCTATGCATATCTTTTGTTTGCCTCAAATGCAAATAGATGCAATGATGTATGGGGAGTAATTTCCAACAAGTAGCAAGACATGTCAACGAACCAATATCACCAATATGTTGAGTGTAAGATAGAAGTATATACCTTTTGCGAAGATAATATATCCAAGAATAACCAAGCACAACAATAGATAATATCCTCAACATATAAGATAGATAACCATAAAGCCACTAACATAGATAACCCACGATAATATCCAAATAACCAACATAGTCTCACACACCATAGCACACATAGGTTTTAACGAGACCATAAACGAGCAAAGTTCACGAAAAACGAATACTAAATGGACACAAGCTCTCGAGAAATGATAAAAGCTACGCTTGTGCCCGAACCCATGCAAATCCCGTAGTCTAATAGCTACTTCTCCCCCTTTGGCATCGAGACACCAAAAAGGAGGGAAATAGCTAATCTAACGTCCCAACCACGGTCTAAGCATCAGAGTGCTCAGAAGACTCGCCAGCAGACGTCTCGAACTCTCCCTCCGCCTCGTGCTCAGCATCAGACTCCTCGTCCTCATCCTCCTCATCATCATGACCAGCTCCAGAAGTAGTAGCCTGAGTAGACCGGAGCGCAGCCTCAATGTGCTCCCAAGGAGTGTTGTCCTGAGCAGACCAAGCAGTGTAGGACTGAGCAGTGAGAGGAGCAGGAGCATCACCAGTAGCACCACTCACGTGGTGAAGGATCTGACCCTGTGTGCTAGCCATGGCAGTGTCTCTGCAATAAGCCCTGTACTGCTCCTGGTGGATGTCAACCTTCATGCAGAGCACATTGCGCTGAAACCAGGAGAGCTTCCTGACATTGCGCAAAGTGCTAGCAGAAGTGGGCACAGACTGAGAACCAGTGGAGGGACCTCCCATAGAGGAACCACCCTCCTGAGAAGCAGCAGCAGTCTTCTTCTTCCTCTTGATATACAGCTTCTTGACCTTGTGCTCAACCATAGGTAGCTTTGTGTACTCCTTCCGCATCTCATGCTTGATGAGCATCATGATATATGGAGCATAGGGAATGGTGTTTCCACCAATCATAGCAGTGTATAGCTCGTGATAGATGATGTCCATCACATCCACAGTGAAAGAAACGGACGGGTCCACTTCCTCCAAGCACTCCTTAGCCAGAATCAGAAGGTTGCATAAGGGAGTGGTGAGAGCATCATTGTTACCTCCACTCGGCACAAGGAAAGATCTGATAATGCGCACCAGCTGATCATAGAGGGGAAGAAGTCCCTCAGTGCCCCCAATAGTGAAACCAGGAGCATACAACTCAGCCATGGCCACCTCCCTCCTCGGCCTATCAACCTCATGCGCACGGCGACCAACAGGAGGGTGAGAGCTGTAAGGGTATCCAAGGAGACGAGCAAACTTCTCGAAGGAAGCCTCACAAGCAGTGGTCTCAGACATCCACTTGAGACGGCACACAATATCCTCACTGTAAACCAAGGTAGACATGAACTGCATGACGAGCTGGGTGTTGTAGTTGCACTGGGTCTCCATCAGCTTCACAAGCCCAAACCGCTCAACAATGCTCGCGGCAACAGCAAACTCCTCTTTCGCCTTGAGAGCAGTGAAGTCAAAGGGCTGCATCAGACGGATAGGGTGACGGAAGTCACAGATATCAACATAGATGTAGGACTGCTCCAAGTTCCAGAACCGAGGATCAATGTTGGCCACACGAGGAGAGAGGTAGACATCCTCCTGCCTGATCACAGTGAATTCCGAAACTGAGATGTCGGTCTTATAGTTGCGCCGAGCCTTCCTCTTGTTCCTGACAGAAATCTGCTTGGGACGCTTAGGAATGCGCCTCTCAGAACTACCACCTGTGAAACAAGATAATAGGAGGATAGCACAAGATGAGTACACTAGTGTCAAGCAAAGGATGAAGCATGGATAAAAACAATAGAAAAGATTCCAGGCATGATTCTAAGAAGAAATCTAGGACAGATTAATTTTGGGCTGTTCTCAAACTGTTCTGGACTCAGCCGGATATTCCGGTTCAAAACTGAACCGGATATTCCGGTGGACCCGGATATTCCGGTTCAGTCGTGGACCGGATATTCCGGTAGTGCGAAAACAGCACAAAAACAATCTAGATCTAGATTTCAACAATAGATCGGTGACATGTGAATCTAGTCTATCGTTTCTAGCATGCAAAGGGACATCTAAGGATCAAATTCTACCAAGCATTGCCAACGAAAACGCAAATCCATGGATTGGTAGGTTTATAGCACCAAGATTCAAAGAGATTGAACATTACCGGAATCCATGGAGGAAGATGCTTGGGTAGAAACGTTCCAAAGGACCAGGGGAACGAGATCCGGGCCAAAGCTTCAAGATCCCGTGGAGGAAACAGCCCGGGAGGCCAAGAATCAAAGCGGCAGCGTTTTGGGGTGGAGAGGAGCAGATGGGGAAAAGGGCAAGAACTGCCTCCTCCCCGTCAGGCTCCAGTTTTTATGATTTTCGCCGAACCGGATATTCCGGTTCATACTTGAACCGGATATTCCGGTACGCCCGGATATTCCGGTCCAACACTGGACCGGAAATTCCGGCTGCCTTCTGATCTGAAATTTTCTCGTTTCAATGGACGACACAAGTGCTAGAAAAGAATGGCTTTTTGATAGAATAGCTTAGGATAGAACATCAAACTGAAACTAGTACTTATCCCTCTCAAAAGCAAGAATCAAACCAACAAAAGACCAATTGAGTGGGATTTTCCTAGGACGAAGCACTTAGAAGGGAAAACACAAGAAATGCAATGAAATGACAAATAAAACCCAACTAAGATCCAACTCTTCGAAACGAAGAGGTTGGTGGCCTAGGCCACCATGTAAGAGATTATGGTATGCAACCGCGAAGATATATCTTGGGGGCATTGCCAATACTCAACATTGAAGCTCACAATTCAACATTAGAAAAAGAGAGATCACAATGAATTTTTGCTATGGGCATAATGGGGGGAGGGAGAACCCAATGTGTTAGGATAACACTCCCCCTATGTCCATGCCTACATCTAAGCTCAAACACGTTTCATCTATAGGGGTGTGTGCAAGATCCTCAAGTCAAAATCCTAGAATCAATCACATTTAGTTCATTCCTCAAGAACAAGAATCTTGCATCATCAAGTGGCTTCGTGAAAATATCCGCAAGATTGTCCTTGGTGGGCACATAAGATAGTGCAATATCCCCTCTTGCCACATGATCACGGATGAAGTGGTGGCGGATCTCAATGTGTTTGGTCCTTGTATGTTGCACCGGATTGTATGCAATTTTGATGGCACTTTCATTGTCACACAAAAGAGGCACCTTATCCAAATGAACTCCATACTCCTTGAGAGTTTGCCTCATCCATAACAATTGAGTGCATGCACTTGCGGCGGCAACATACTCGGCTTCGGCGGTGGAGAGAGATATGCAATTTTGCTTCTTGGAAGACCAACTCACTAGGGACCTACCAAGAAATTGGCAAGCCCCGGAGGTAGACTTCCTATCATCTTGATCACCCGCCCAATCGGAATCCGAATATCCATTGAGAGAAAATTGTGCCCCCTTTGGGTACCACAAACCAAATCTTGGGGTATGAACCAAATAACAAAAGATCCTATGGACCACCATCAAATGGCAATCCTTAGGAGCCGCTTGATACCTTGCAAACACACCTACACTCAAAACGATATCGGGCCTAGATGCACAAAGATAGAGCAAAGACCCAATCATAGAATGATAAAGCTTTTGATCCACATCCTTACTCCCTTTTGGATTACGGGATAGATGACACTTGACTTTCATAGGAGATGTCTTGATCTTAGCATCTTGAAAATTAAACCTCTTGATCATATCTTGGGTATACTTGGCTTGAGAAATGAAAGTCCCACGGGCCAATTGCTTGATCTCAAAGCCAAGGAAGAATTTAAGCTCACCCATCATAGACATCTCGAACCTGTCAGTCATAAGCTTAGAGAACTCATTATTGAAAGCTTGGTTAGTTGAGCCAAAGATGATATCGTCCACATATAGTTGGCATATGAAAAGCTCTCCCTTTACTCTCTTGGTGAAGAGAGTGGGGTCAATCTTCCCAACTTCAAAACCACGATCATCTAACAACTCCCTAAGGTGTTCATACCAAGCACGAGGTGCTTGTTTGATACCATAGAGAGCCTTATCAAGTTTGTAAACGTGGTTAGGAAAGTTGAGATTCTCGAACCCCGGAGGTTTCTTAACATATACCTCCTCTTTTAGTGGACCATTCAAGAAAGCACTTTTCACATCCATTTGTTGCAATTTGAAATTATGAGAGGATGCATAAGCAAGGAGGATACAGATGGACTCAAGGCGAGCCACGGGTGCGTAGGTTTCATCAAAGTCAATGCCTTCAACTTGGGTGTAACCTTGAGCAACCAATCTTTCCTTGTTCCTAATGACAATGCCATTCCCATCTTGCTTGTTCTTGAAAATTCACTTAGTGCCAATAACATTGTGGCAATCCTTGGGCTTCTCAACCAATCTCCAAACTTTGTTGCGCTCAAAGTTATTGAGCTCATCATGCATAGCTTCAACCCAATCGGAGTCCTCAAGAGCTTCATACACTTTCTTAGGTTCCACCATAGAGATATGAGCTTGATGCTCACAAAAATGAGCCAATTGCCTTCTTGTAGATCTTATAGTTTGAACATCCTCCAAGACCTTGTCGTCTTGGGCATCAATTTGCTTCAAAGCTCTTCTTATCCTTTTGATGCGACGGGCTTCGATCTCCTCATTATTGCGAGGAGGGATCACTTGATCATCTTGATCATTTGGGTCCCCATCTTGACCAATTTGGCCTTGATCATCATCATCATCATCAACAATATCTTCAACACTAGCTTCAACTTGAGGAGAGGATGAAGAGGATGGTTGATCTTGGCCTTGATCTTGGCTCGCATTAGTGAGAGGAGTGGGTACGACTTGCGGAGTCACTTGATCAATGAGAGGAGGGTCTTGAATATGTTCTTGGTAGGTGTAATAGTTGTCTCCTTGGCTTGATCTTCTAATGTAGAGGAGGGCTCCACTTGAGTAGAGCATAGTCCTTCTCGAGTCGCCATAAGGTGTCCCTCGATGGGGCGGAAAAATCCCACACCCATCCTTCCTATGGCTTCTTGAGGCATTTCAACATCTACATTTGAAACATGAAATTGCGCCACTTGGGAGCCGTCATTTTCCTCGAACACCACACTACAAGATTCTATGACAATCCGTGAGGCTTTGTCATAGACTCTATAAGTGTGGGATTCGGCACCGTAACCAACAAAAATACCCTCAATAGTTTTGGATTGAAATTTCGACAACCTAATACCCTTGATCAAGTAGAAGCACTTACAACCGAATACACGGACGTTGGGCTTGTTGCCGGTGAGGATCTCATATGGGGTCTTGCCCAAGCCTTTGCGGATGTAGAGGCGGTTGGAGGAGTGCCATGCGGTGGATATGGCCTCGGCCCATAAATATTGGGGAGAAGAGTACTCCGCCAACATGGTCCTTGCCATATCCAAGAGAGTGCGATTCTTCCTTTTGGCAACACCATTTTGTTGAGGAGTGTAAGTGGCGGAGTATTGATGACGAATGCCTTCTTTACTAAGAAATTCATTCAATGTATAGTTCTTGAACTCCGAGCCATTATCACTCCTAATAGCCATGATTTGCACATTGTGTTGACGTTGCACTTCGTTGGAGAAGTCAATGATGGTTTGTTGAGTTTCACTCTTGCACTTGAAGAAATAAACCCAAGTGTATCTTGAATAATCATCGACAATCACCAAGCAATACTTCTTGACGCCAAGACTTTCCTCGGGCATGGCACCAAAGAGATCAACATGGAGTAGCTCCAAGATCCTCTTTGATGAGATAATAGTCTTGGCCTTGTGCATGATGTCATGCATCTTCCCTTCACGCACGACCTACAAACGCGATCCTTTGCAAAGGAAACATTTTCTTTTAGTCCAACAATAAGGCCACCTTTGTGAAGACTTTGCAAAGTTCTCATGTTGACATGGGATAGGCGGCGATGCCACAACTATCCCAAGTCCGCCTTCCCGAAAAGACACATTGCTTGAGAGTTGGTGGACTTCGAAAAGTCCACCACAAACAACTCATTTTCAACATGTCCCACGTGAGCGACGTCAAGAGTCTTTCTCCTCAAAAGGACCACAATATCACCATCGAAAAAGACGGAAAACCCATCTTTCCAAGAGAGTGGACGGAAAGTAAATTGTAACCAAGGGATTCGACAAGCATGACGTTCACGATAGTTATATCGGGAGCCACCACAACCTTGCCGAACCCGGATACCTTAGACTTGGACGAGTCCCCATAAGTGACGGTTGCTTGGATGTCATTTGGTCGGAACTCCGTCACTAGTTCTTTTGTCGGGGGGTTACCCCCGAGTAGGGTAAAGGAAAGTGGTAAAGGCCACTGTCAGAAGAGAAGTTTGGTCGAGTAGCCACCTACCCGGTACTTGCTACCCGGTCGACTGCTACTCGGTCTCACTTCAAGATGACCAGAAGGAGATATTAATCAAGTTCTGTCCATTCAAGTAGAAGAGTTGGCCCGAGTAAAATTGGCGGGAACCTACTCGGGCCAGAAGTCAAAGGAGCCGTTCTGACACAGGATCCCGCGTATCCCGGGTCCGTACTTGGCACTATTCGAACTACTATTCATCTGGGACCGGCCTGCCTGACAGTGACAGCATGGAAGCAGGCGGTCGCAGGATAAGGGGGCCCTACTCTGTGTTTGGCACAGTGATACCAGTCTGTCCCCTTGGTTTTGCCCAACGACTTTCCGGATGCAGCCAAGATTAGGAACCAAAGCTGTCAGCGGGAACTCGGAAGAAGGACGATGTGCACACTATGTCGACACTTGTCCATGTTTGGACGTATCTGGCTGGGCACCATGTATATAAGGTGCCCCGCCGCCTCCTGCGCGAGGATCGAACACATCGTGACCTAGATCGCAAGCTGGGACACAAGGAAACCCTAGATTCTTGACCTAGTTCATCACGTAGAGAGAAGAGTGGCTACTCGGTAGCAAGAACATTGTACTGTGGCTACTCGGTGCGACACCAGAATACATAGAGAAAGGCAGGAGTAGGGGTTTTACCTCCTCACGAGGGCCCTGAACCTGGGTAGATCGTGTTGTTTGCAGTGCTTGGTTCTTACCTCACGCGGCTACCCGTCGCGTGATCCCTCCCCGAGCACCTCCAGCGTCCATCGTTCCCACATCTTTAGCCATCCTATGGCATCTGCCGTGACACCACCACGACAGTTGGCGCCCACCGTGGGGCAACCAGCGTCTCTGGCTGGAGTTTCTGTTCGGACGGGATCTTCTTCAGCGGAGCGCGTGGTCTGTGGCCTTGTCCACAGATTCGGCTCCTTCGACTTCGTCACCGACAACGCCGGCGATTTTGGCGGCAGGGCCATGCCGGAGGGCGGCTCAGTGATCTCCTTCGGCTCTCACCTCGTCTACGTCGCCACCGTCGCCAACCGCGCGTACCCCGAGCTGGTGCATGACGCGGAGGATCCTCCCGCGGTGATCGCTGCTCGCGGAAGGCCCGCGTGCTGTTCTGCGGACCGCGCTGAGGTGATGGTGACTGGCTTGGCGGCAAACGCTGGCGCAGCTGCTACTGGCGCCGCGGCTGTCGTCGAGGATCTTGCTGCACCGAGCGCTGGTGGCAGGACTCACCGGCCCTACGAGAAGGAGTGCAACTTGCCGCCTTCCACTACTCTGACTATTCTCGCGTCGGCTGGGCGACTTGGCATGCCGACTCCCACCGACATCGAGCTTCTAGCCATGAAGGAGCAGCTCGAGCGGCAGCACCAGGAGCTGCTTGCCGAGCAGGCGGAGTTGGATAAGGTGAGGTTGGAGTTGAGTCTAGATCAGCTCGAGTACAACAGGGCTCACGGCTTTACCCCAGTCACTAGGAGAGCTAGCAGAGTAGGCGCCACGCGGCGCAACCTTGGTGCCGAGATGGCGACAGTTGTATAGGTTCCTGCTCAGTCTGCCACCGCAAACACCTCCACCAGGCCCAGATATAGCACACCCGCCAAGACACTTAGAGCTGCAGAGGCGGTAGCTGCCGAGTTGCCTCGTCTAGACGGCGACGCGCGCGTTAGGCAGCAGGAAAGGCTCAACGAGTTGGTGTTGGAGGCTGCTAGGCAGAATGAGGAGTTCCGAAAAGCCAACCCGGGTGCTGGAGCTTCGCAGGTGGTGCACTCGCACGCGGCTAGATCTAACGATCAGGCCTCGTCTCCGCACCCCAGCCGCGAGAAGAGTCGCAGCGGACGTTCGGCCAGGGATAGGCAAATGCAGGTGTATGACCCGGCTGCTGTCGCGAAACAGCTTGTTGTGCCGCAGCAGCCCGGGCAGGAACACAACTCTGCAAGAGCAGGCTCTCAAGCCCATCAAGCTCAAAGCCAGGCCTGAGATGGAGCGCGTCCAGGTCCTTCTCAGCGTCCCGCTGCTCCGCCTACTCGGCAGAGGCAGCAGCCGCACGCAGTGGCGCCAGTCGCCAACCCGGTGGAGCAGCCTGCGGCTGTGCAGGTGGACAGATATGATGATGGCTACTCGGCCATGGAGATGGCTGGCTATGATGTCCATGATCGTGTTGGCGAGCGCATGCTGGCGCCTGGAGATGCGAGGCATCAGCTGGACCGGATCAGCTTGTCGGCGCGGCTGGAGAACACGGGCCTCCGGGCCCCGAGTGCTTTGGCCCGCGCATCATGAACGAGCCGTCCGTGAAGAACTTCCAGCTCGCAAGGGGCACCAAGAGCTACAATGGCAGCACCAAGCCGGAAGATTGGCTCAATGACTGTGTCACCGCGGTCCATATCGCGAACGGCAACAGAAGATGGGCGGTGCGCTATGTTCCGCAGATGCTAGAGGGTCCAGCTCGCACTTGGCTCAACAACTTGCCCAAGAACAGCATCAATTGCTGGCTGGACTTCTCGGACGCCTTCATCAGCAACTTCACGAGCACATACAAGAGGCCGAATAGGCCACAGCAGCTATCCGCTTGCAGACAACGAGAAGACGAGACAGACCGCGAGTACCTTACTCGGTGGAGCACATTGAGGAACACCTGTGAAGGTGTGAATGAAGCACAGGCCATCACTTGGTTTGCGCAGGGATGCAGGCATGGCAGTATGCTATGGCAGAGGTTGCAGAGGGAGATGCCGAATACTCTGGCGGAGACCATCAAGATTGCGGATCAGTACGCACTTGGTGATCCTACTCAGTCCCTGATGGACTCCTCTGAGCCGAGAAGAAACTTCAGCAACAGCAAGCGCAACGAGTTCCGCAACAAGCGCCGAATAGATACTCGGTATGATCCTGAAGAGGTGAATGCAGTGACTGTTGGAGCTGGTGGCAGCCAAAGGCAGAAACCTGCTGGAGCCTATGGGCCGAACCAGAACCAGGGCCAAGGCAACAAGAAGCCATTTCGCACTTCTCAGTCGGGTAGCGGAAACTCCGAGCAGCCGAAGAAGTTCGTCTTTGACGACATGAAGGATGGCCCATGCGGTTTTCACACTCACCACCCCTCAAGGCCTGCTAACTACACTACTCGGCAGTGCGAGTGGTGGGATGTGATCAAGAATGATGGCCTGCCTCCTCCTCCTCCTCTGCCAGCGGCCAATGCCAATGTGCAGCCTACTCGCGCACTCGCAGCTCGGCCGCCAGTGTACCCGAGAAGAGAAAATGTGAACCAAGTGGCTTTAGGAGCCAACCGTAACTTCAACAATGAGAGCTACCGCAAAAACAACAACAACTACAACCGCAACAACAACAACAGAGGCAACAACAACTACCAGGGCAACAACAACAACGGCAACAATGGGGGCGGAGGCTCCAACCAGTACCAAGAGCACCATGAGAGCTACATGATCTTCACCTCTGAGCCAGTCGACAAGCAATCACAGCACAGGCGTGCCATGGAGGTCAATGCAGTGATTCCTGCTGTCCCTCACTACATGTATTGGTGTGACCAGGAGATCATGTGGTCCCGAGTAGATCACCCTAAGGTGATGCCCAACCCGGGTAGCTATGCCCTGGTGCTGGATCCTACCTTCCTGGGCCCCGAGAAGAATGTGAGGTTCAGCAAGGTGCTAATTGACAACGGCAGCAGCATCAACATCGTGTACAAAGACACGCTTGAGAAGCTTGGCCTGGCCCAGAACATGATGTTGCCCAGCAAGACCACTTTCCATGGCATTGTGCCCGGGATCTCGTGCAACCCGATTGGCCGAGTGTGGATAGATGTGCTATTCGGCACCAGGGATAACTGCCGCACAGAGCGCCTGCAGTTCGAGGTGGTTGATCATCAGAGTCCTTACCATGCTTTACTCGGCAGGCCTGCTCTGAGCAAGTTCATGGCCTCTACTCATGTTGCATATCTGAAGATGAAGATCCCTGGCCCCAATGGCATAATTACTATCTCTGGTGATTACAAGAAGTCCATGGAGTGTGCCTCTGCTGGTTCCCAGTTGGCGGAGTCGATGGTGATTGCTGCCGAGAAGAAGAAGATGTATGAGGTGGTGGCTATGGCGCAATCCGCGCAAGCTGGCGCGCAAGGCGTGCCGAGTACCCAACACGGGACCGCATTCCAGGCATCCCAGGAGACCAAGAAGGTCCAGGTCGACCCCGAGTTCCCCGACCGAGTAGCCATCATTGGCTCCGGGTTGGCGGAGAAATAGGAAAGCGAGCTCATCCACTTCCTCCGTGAGAATCGGGATGTATTCGCCTAGTCCAATGAAGATCTACCAGGAGTCCCGAGGGAGTTGGTTGAGCACTCATTACATGTGCGTCCTGACGCCAAGCCAGTGAAGCAGGCTATGCGCCGCTTCGGAGATGAGAGAAGGAAGGCCATTGGTGACCAGATCACCAAGCTGCTGATAAGCAATTTCATCATGGAGGTGCTGCATCCGGATTGGCTAGCCAACCCGGTCATGGTCGAGAAGAAGAAGGAGGATCCCAAGGCGGCCACTTCATGGCGCATGTGTGTCGACTACACCGACTTGAACAAGGCATGCCCCAAGGATCCCTTCCCGCTACCTCGCATCGATCAGGTGATCGATTCCACTTCTGGTTGTGAACTGTTGTCTTTCATAGATGCCTACTCTGGTTTCCACCAGATCGCACTCAATCCTGCTGATCAAATAAAGACTGCTTTCATTACCCCGTACGGGGCTTATTGCTATCGTGTCATGTGTTTTGGCTTGAGGAATGCGGGTGCAACCTATCAGAGATGCATGCAGAAATGCTTGCACGACCAGCTCGGCAAGAATGTGCAGGTGTACGTAGATGACATTGTCATCAAAATGAATAAAACACATACTCTGCTTGCCGACCTGGAGGAAACCTTTGCTAACCTACGCAAGTACAAAATGAAGCTGAATCCGAGTAAATGCACCTTTGGTGTCCCGGCTGGCAAGCTACTCGGCTTCCTGGTGTCTAGTCGGGACATTGAGGCCAATCCTTCAAAGATAAAAGCTATTGAGAGCATGTCTTTGCCGAGATCCTTGAAGGACGTGCAGAAATTCACTGGTTGCTTGGCATCTCTGAGCCGTTTTCTGGGCCGAATGGGCGAGAAGGCCTTGCCTCTGTACCAATTGATGAAGAAAAGTGACAAGTTTGTCTGGACTCCGCAGGCGGATGTGGCATTCAACGAGCTGAAAGCAATGCTGGCTAGCGCTCCCATCTTGGCTAGTCCGCTACCCAAGGAGCCTATGCTGCTGTACATTGCTGCGACTAACCGAGTAGTCAGTGTGGTGATTGTGGTGGAACGAGAAGAACAAGTCAAGAGTGTGCAGCGCCCAGTATACTATCTCAGTGAAGTGCTGTCCAGCTCCAAGCAAAACTAACCGCAGTACCAGAAGATGACCTACGGCGTGTACTTGGGCGCCAAGAAGCTAAAGCATTATTTCCAAGAGCATCCTATCACGGTTGTGAGCTCTGCTCCCATCTCGGATATCATGGGCAACAAGGAGGCGAGTGGCAGAGTAGCCAAGTGGGCAATCGAGCTGGCCGCGTATGCACCCGCGTACGCGAGAAGAGAAGCCATCAAGTCTCAGATTCTGGCGGAATTCCTGGTGGATTGGGCCGAGGTGCAGTATGAACCTCCTGCTCCAGTTTCTAATTACTGGAAAATGCACTTTGATGGCTCGAAGGTGAAGGAAGGCCTTGGCGCTGGCGTGGTGCTTACGTCACCCAAGCGAGATCAACTCAAGTATGTGCTACAGATTCACTTCAAGGCATCCAACAACGTAGCAGAGTACGAGGCAGTGGTGCATGGCTTGCGAGTAGCCAAGGAGGTTGGCGTGCAGCGCATTATATGCTATGGCGATTCAGATCTGGTGGTGCAGCAAGTCTCTGGCACTTGGGATGCTCTAGATGCCAACATGGCATCATATCGCTTCCTGGTGCAGTCTATGACTGGGTTCTTCGAAGGCTGTGAGTTCCAGCACATTCACCGGGCAGAAAACGAAGCAGCAGACGAGTTGTCCAAGTTGGGATCTTCTCGGCAATCCATCCCGGCGGGAGTTGCCTTGGAGCACTTGAGGAAGCCATCCATCAAGCCTTCTCCCAACTCGGAGTCCATATTTGTTCCTTCTCTGCCAAGTGAGGAATCTGATCCCATGGAGATTGACTGGGAGAATGCTACAGGAAACCCGGGGACTGCCGTCCTCTACTCGGGGACTGCCACTCCTTACTCGGGGACTGCCACTCCATACTCGGGGACTGCCACTCCATACTCGGGGACTGCCACTCCTTACTCGGGGACTGCCACTCCTTACTCGGGGACTGCCACTCCTCACCCGGGGACTGCTGTCCTTAACCCGGGGACTGTCGCATTCATTGAGGAAGTCCTTGCTAATCAGTCTGGGCTTCAGAGAAGTGCTCCCATCCCTAAAGAGCAACCAGAGGTACCCGTCCCAATGGAAGTGGACGAACCAGTGTTTCCCACACGGGAGACACCGAGTTGGGCTATGCCCATATTATCCTTTCTAAGGGACGGTACTCTTCCAGAAGATGAGGTGGCTGCAAGACAGATTCAGAGAAGATCCAAGGGCTACACTATAGTCCGAGATGTGCTGCACAAGAGAAGTGCCACTGGCGTGCTGCAACGTTGTGTGGACCCAGCAGAAGGAGAAGAAATTCTGGTAGAGATACACCAAGGGGAATGCGGGCATCATGCCTCTTCTCGGGCATTGGTCAAGAAAGCTTTTCGGCATGGCTTCTACTGGCTCACAGCTTTGCAGCAAGCCGAAGACATCGTGAGGAAGTGCAATGGCTGCCAGATGTTCGCGAGTAAGATTCACATGCCTGCTTCCGAGCTGAAAACCATTCCTATCACTTGGCCGTTTGCTGTTTGGTGTTTGGACATGGTCGGACCCTTCCAGCCGGCTAGAGCCAACATGACTCACATCTTGGTCATGGTGGATAAGTTCACCAAGTGGATTGAAGTGAAGCCTATTCGGAAGTGCGATGGGGCCACAGCTGTGAAATTCGTGAAGGATGTGATCATGAGATATGGCTACCCGCACAGCATCATCACCGACAACGGCACGAATTTCGCAGAGGGGGCAATGGTGCGGTTCTGCAGAGATAAGCACATCCGACTAGACGTTGCGTCAGTCGCGCACCCTGCCTCCAACGGGCAAGTTGAAAGAGCAAATGGTATGGTACTGGCAGGTATAAAGCCAAGGCTGATGGAGCCACTGCTGAAAACACCTGGGTGTTGGCTAGATGAGTTTCCAGCGGTGTTGTGGAGTCTAAGGACTACCCCTAACCGGTCAACCGGCTACACGCCATTTTTCTTGGTATACGGGGCTGAGGCCGTGTTGCCAATAGACCTAGAGCATGACTCCCCCCGAGTAACCCTCTACACTGAGGTGGAGGCGAGAGAAGCTCGAGAAGACGATGTTGACCTGCTTGAAGAAGCAAGAGAGCTGACTCTGTCACGTTCGGCTATCTACCAGCAAAACCTGCGGCGTTATCATAGCCGAAAGGTGAACCCAAGGGTTTTCCGAGAAGGAGACCTGGTCCTTAGGCTTGTGCAGCGCACAGCCGGGATGCACAAGTTGTCTCCTCCATGGGAAGGGCCCTTCATTGTGAGCAAAGCGCTGCACAACGATGCTTACTATCTTATAGATGCGCGCCCACCACAGGCGAACAGGGCAGATAAAGCTGGAGAGGAAACCAAGCGCCCCTGGAATGTAGCTCTACTCCGTCGTTTTCATTCGTGAGCAAAGATGTGTATGTACCCTCTTATCCGAGTTGAAATTCTACTCTGCAATCTGAAATTCAACTCGGGGACTGCCCTCGTCCAAAATTGCTCTAAGTGTTTCTACTCGGTTTTACCTTTTGCCTATTCGGTTGCTCTACTTCAAAATTCAAAAGTACATTGAGTACTGTGTTTAAACCTGCATGCCAACTCTTCGACTTTGCTGCTGTCCGAAACCCGGCTTCATGGCAAGCAAGAGAACAAGCAAAAGGTCCATGAGCACAAGAAAAATTACTAAAGAAAGGAAGAGTGCAGGAACCAAGTAGGGTGCTTTTATTACTGTTCTATGTCTTATCTTTTCGGCTAAGTGGTGGGCTGCGTTACTATGATTGTTTCTAAGCGGCTAAGTATTTGCAGCTCTACTCTTTGACTCTTGTGACTCGAATACCAAAAAAGCAACAAGTTGCGGGTAGAGCTGAGACAAAAAGAGAGAGTGAATAAGAAATGCAACTCGGGGACTCGTATACTAACGCAACCCGGCATTAAGCCAGGGCTGAACAAATTGATTAAATAAAAGATAACAAGTGGGAATAAAATTGAGTAGCAAGCAAAAGCGTAAATAGTCTGATACATCTGCACCCGGCATCCCGGGGATCTGATAAATGTTTGAGCAATAAGTTTGCAGGAGGAAATCAAATTCAGGTCGACGTGGCATTCTCGGTGCTCGCCTTGGTTCCTTCGTCTTCATCAGTGGCCTTGGTGGCGTCCGCCTTTGTGCTGGCATCAACAGTCCTCGCTTGCTCGGCGTCAGGCTCGGTGGTGAACTGCTCAGAAGTTGCAGTGGCCACCGAGATGGGCGTTGTCGCGGAGGCGGAGCCGGTCTCGTGGGCGCGGAGGTTGACGGTGTCGTCAAGGGCAGCTCCTGACGAGGTGCCGAACTCGAGCGCGGCGGTGTCGATTGACATCTCCTCGTTCTCGCCCTCCTCATCGCTACCCGCGACGGCCACGGCCTTCCCCTTCCCGTCCTTGACAGCAGGGGACTCGAAGCCACTCAGGTCCAGCTCATCGGTGTCAGTTTCTTCATCTTCATCCTCCTCCTCGCCCTCGTCCACCTCGGTGTCGGGCTCGGTGAGGCCGTCGATGAAGGTCGCAGTATCAGCATACTGAGCGACCTCGTGAGCGACTATCTGGCGAATAGCCACGCAGTCGGAGTTCTTCTCCCACTTGGAATCTCGTCGCATCTCGCGGATAATCTGCATATTGAGGTTTTCATACCAGGAGGTGACGAAGAGCAGCATCATGTCAGCGCCTTGCCCGAGCTCCCGAGGCGCGCCATTTCTTCAGTTCAGCTTTCACGCGCTGCAGCTTCAAGGCAAGCCCAGAGATCGTTGTCGGCGCGGAATCTTCAGGCCAGAAGACGCTGTGGATCTGGAAGGCGACGCGCACTAGCTCGGTGCCCACGCCCGCTAGCCGGGGACACTGTTCCTGCATGATCAGGATGCTCTCCTCGATTTCTGCGCGGGTGTCCATAGGCTCGCCCTTCGCAGCACGAGCTGCTCGGGCCTTTTCCAGGGCAGGCACGCTGGAAGATTCAAGGTTGGGAAAGATTCCTGCAAGAGCTATCGAAAAGATCAGAAACGGTAACAGAGTGGAAGCGTGAAACGAGAAGCAGAGAAGAAAGGAGCAGCCGAGTAGCGGAGAAGCGGAGAAAAGGGAGTACTTACTGTTCAGATCGTGGCGCAGTCCTAACAGCTGGGTCTTCCATGTTTCCTCGTTGGAGATGTGCTTCTCTTGGATCAAGCGGAGCTCCTCTAGCTGAGTGAAGAGCCCAGCGTTGGTCTTCGTTAGCACCTCACACTCCTGCTTGAGGGCTCTCTCCCTGGCCTTGGCTGCTTCTTCGCTCTTCGCCTTCTCGGCGATCACTCTGTCCCTCTCAGCACCAAGGTTGATAGCATCCTGGAGCGCAGACTGCAGCTGGACTTGAAGCTTCTCCATCTCGGTAGTGTGCTCCTTCATCAGCTCGACAGCCTGGCTGGATAGTTGCTGCTGCACTTCAGCAGGTTTGAGGCAGTCTTGATGCTCCTCAGCAAATTTCTTATGGTCCTCTGAAAAGAGCAAAGCACGGTTAGCAGAGAAGCGAAAGAAAGAAACCCAGGAGAAGCCGAATAGACGGTGATTTACCTTCAAGTCTCTTGATGGTGGCCTGGCCATTCTCCACGAAGGCACGGCAGTTCTCGTGCTCGTCAGCCAGGGCCTTCAGCTTCCCTGCAGAGCAAAGTCAGTTAGCGCAAAAAGCAGAAGCGGGCGTAAGCAATAAACGCAAGAACCGCATGGCTAGAAGCGTACCTTCCACCTCAGACAGCTTCATGGTACTGTTCATCACTTCCTTGTCGGCTTCCTCGGCGGTCACTTTCTCTTTCTCCAAGGCAGCAATGCGTCTCTTGGCGACGGCATGGTTCCAGAGTAGCTGACGATGCAAGTTGGTCCGCTTCAGTACGCTATTCTGAGAAGAGAAAAGAAGATGAATCAGGCAAAGAAGTAAAGATTCAACCCGAGAAGGCGGCTACTCGAGAGAGCATCCTCCTACTCGGCCAGAATCTCGGGGACTGGGTGATGGTTAAGGAAAAAGGGAGGCGAGTAGAAGAGGAGAAAAAATGCAACTCGGAGAGGATAAGTTGAGACTTACCGCGTAAGATTGCTCGAGATCTTCTGCGTTCTTGCGGTGGACGAACATCTTGGCAGCGAGTGTAGCGGAGGTGGTCGAGACGGTCATGGGTTTGTAACCCAAGTCCACCTTGTTCCAATCAATGCGCATGTGGTCGATGTCGCCCAGATCGGTGCCATTCCAATTGGTATTACCGAGGACTTTGCTGTCCCACTTGGCGTCGATGAAGCCGATCAGGTCGAGTACTTGCTCGAGGCTCTGGGACGTGATCGCTTGGTCTTGAACTCCACGAGAAGCAATGGAGACGGACCTGTCTTGGTTGGGGGCCCGGGGCCTGGCGTTCACTGCCACGGCTTTTCTCCCTTTCTAAAGAGCGAGACTCCGATCCTGGGGGGAAAGGCCGATCTGGTGCTGCTGGCTAACCTTCACCATGTAATCCGGGTAGCAGGGTTAGTCAGCTGCAGCGGCGGCAGCTGCAGCGGCGGCGGCTGCAACCGCGCCGGAATCGCGAATAACCAGTTGACCGGGCTGGCCAGCTGATGTCGGCGGCGGCTTGTCGGCAGCTCTCTTCTTCGCTTTCTCCTTCTGAGCAGTTGGCTTCTCGGAGATTGGCTTCTCAGCCTTCTTCTTCTCGGTCTCCTTCTTCTCAGCCTTCTCCTTCTCAGCTCTCTCCTTCTCGGCTGCCTCCTTCCCGGCAGCATCTTGGGCACTCTTCCTAGTAACCGGCTTGGCTGAAGGGCCGGTTGCAGCTTTGGGTTGCGGCACCAGGGAGGAGTCTGGCTGGGCGCCACCTTGGTCAGTTGGTGGCGCCAGGGGCGCGCTGTCCGATGCGCCATCTGGCTGGGCGCTACTCTGCGCGGCGTCTGGTGGCACGTCGCTCAGAGGGTAGTGCCCAGTCGCGTCCTCTACCCGCTGTTCAGCAGCAGGATCGAGCTGGGAGATATCCATTGCTTCCACCCGCGCCTGGGACGCAGGATCTTCTTGCTCAGCACCCCCTGTGGCTGGCTGCTCCTGTTCTGCTTCTGGCCGCTCGAGGGCGGCGTCATCATGCATCTCTTGATCTTGGCTCTCCTCGGCGGTGTTGGCCGGAGGAGACGGTGGCTTCTCTTGATGAGCAGTGTCCTGCGCCTCCTGCTCGACGCGGGATTGCTGCTCTGGGTCGGTGCTTTGGGCATCAGTGCCCTGTGGTTGTGCGTTGGCGGTGGTATCCTCGTCATCGTCGAGGTTGATTAAGTTGTCGACGTCAACGGCGGTCTTCTTCTGGGTCTCAGTGCACGCGAGAGCGGCGTCCGCGTTCAAGGGGGCTCTGAAGAGGAAATTGCGTTCAGAAATAAGAAGAGGACAAAGGAAATTGAGAAGAAGCAAGGAAGTAACGGATCGAGAATCAACCGAGAAGGATAAAGTGAACCAAAGCGTAAACAGGAAGGAACTCACCCCACGCGGGAAGGAATCGTTAGCTTCTTTCTCTTCACGACCTTCTTGATCTTCTTCTCGGTCGGCTTCTTCTTCTTGGCGGGGGGCTCTAAGGCGCCACTGCCTGTCCGCTTGCGAGTAACAGGAGCGGCGACGGATAGAGGATTGGCCTCAAGGGCTCTCTCGTCCTCATCCTCGTCATCATCCTCAGCATCTGCAGCATCTGTGAAATAGAGAGGAAGAAAAACACTTCAGAAACAGCAGGCAAAGGGCTAGTGTTTCTCGCAGACAAAAAGCGTGAATTCAGTTACCCTCTAACTCGTCATCGGACCAATCACGTAGAGACGTTTCGGCATGCTGCTTCTCGGTCGAAGGGGAATGAGGAAGATTGATCTGGTCCGCGGTCTCGAGGGATGCCTGGTCATCTTCTTCTCGGTCATCTGACCAATTGCCCTCGAAGCGCTCACAGCTTTCAGCTCGCTGGCGGTCAAGAACCTGAAGAACAGGGAAGTGTCGCAAGTTAACCGAGTAGCACGAAGGCACTATACCCGAATAGGCGTGCAAACACAAAGCATACTAAGCCTAGGGAAATTTGCTGAATATCCTACTCGGAAAGGCGTGCAAGGATCAAGCATATTAAGCCTAAAAGTTTCTCCTAAGTATGCTACCCGACAAGGCGTGCAAACATCAAGCATACTAAGCCTAAACAGTTTTGATAAGTGCTCTACTCGGCACGGAATACAATGGCTAGTCGCAGTAGGAAGAGGAGAATATCTACTCGGATTGCATAAACTGGAAGCAGAGAAGGGGGAACGTACCCGTGGAATCGGCTTCGTGCGGCTGAAGGGGGTAAACCCATACTGGCAATCGTCGCGGAGGCCTGTGGTCAGGATGGACCACGCGTGCTCGGCGACGTCCGCGTTGCTGAGCTCGAACGTGGTCGTTCGAGTGCAATCGCGGGGGCCTCCCAGGTAGCACATTGGATGGGAGCGCTGCTGCAGAGGCAGCACTCGGTTCTTGATCCAGCAGGCGACGGGGTCATCGCTCTTGAGGCCCTCTCCGATTAGCTCAGCGAGCCGCTCCTCCATCTGCACGGCGTTGCGGTCGTTGGAGGGCTTCGTCTTCCAGTTCTGCCTAGACGGAGCTCGGTTGCTCCAGGCGGGCAGGTTGATGCGGTCCGTCACCGTTCCCCCCTTCGTGGCGGGGATGTTCTTCACGTAAAGGAAAGATTTATGCCACATACGGACGGAATCCAAGCCCTTAATGCGAGGGTGGTTGGTTCCCGTCCGCTGCAGCATCATGGCGATGCCGGTGTCGGTTACCCGACTGCCAGTGGCCGCGCCATCCTTCTTCCCCTTGCTCTGCTGACGGAGATGGAAGTACTTCAGCCATGTCTGTACCGTGGGGCGGTCGCCGAGAAAGGCCTCACACACCACGGTATGATAGGCGAGGAAGACGACCGCATTCGGAGGGAGGTGATGCATCTGAACACCGAAGTGATCCAGGAAGGAGCGGAGAAAATCGGAAGCTGGCAGGCCAAATCCTCGCGCAAAGTGCGCGAGGAAGACGACGTGCTCGCCCTCCCGTGGGGACGGAACGATTTCGCCGTCGGACGGCCAGCACTGAACACCAGGAGGAACCCTCCGGGTGTTCACGAGCCAGGAGCAGTCATCGACGGTGACATCAGAACCAGCCCAGCCGGCGCGAGCAGCCATGGAAGCAAGCGAGAAGGTGGTGGAAGATTGGGAAGGATCTGGTGGAGAAAACGAGTCCGCGGCGGCGCAGAGAGTTGCGCGGCGGCGGAGAGCTCAGCGGCGGAGAAGAAACGGAGAGGCGAAAGAGGAAAGTACGGAGGTAGGAGAAGAGGAAGTTACCGATGGGGGTATTTATACCCTCGCCTCGGATTACCGTTACCATCAGGGTAGTGGGATCGATCGTGGCCATAATTCTCGTGTGGTGGGGTCTGTGGCCGGTTAGAAACGCACACAAGCGCGGGACGCGCGCGTAACGGCCACAGTTGATCCCACGACCAGATCGTGGGCTATTACTGCGCTTGATGGGACATAACGAGCCGGTGGGCCCGCTCCGTGAAAACGGGGCGCGTGGCACGTCGTGTCCTGGGCAGCGAGACGTCAGGGTCGCGGATGCTCGACACGTGTCCACGTGCTGCACGGAAGGCTGGATTGTGCTCTGCGCTGCGGAGACTCTGCTTGAGAAATTCTCTAAGTCCTTTTACTCGGACGCAGAGAAGGAAACTAGCCCTATTCGGAAAAGAAGGAGACCCAAGGTACTTTCCAGAGTGCTACTCGGAGGTTTTACTCGGCATCTTGAAGTTCAAAGGTGTTGCTGCGAAGATTGGTTTTAAGCTGGCAGAGCCTAGTGAACAAGTTCGCGAGACTCTACCAGCTTCGGGGACTGCTGTCGGGGGGTTACCCCCGAGTAGGGTAAAGGCAAGTGGTAAAGGCCACTGTCAGAAGAGAAGTTTGGTCGAGTAGCCGCCTACCCGGTACTTGCTACCCGGTCGACTGCTACTCGGTCTCACTTCAAGATGACCAGAAGGAGATATCAATCAAGTTCTGTCCATTCGAGTAGAAGAGTTGGCCCGAGTAAAATTGGCGGGAACCTACTCGGGCCAGAAGTCAAAGGAGCCGTTCTGACACAGGATCCCGGGTCCGTAGTTGGCACTATTCGAACTACTGTTCATCTGGGACCGGCCTGCCTGACAGTGACACCATGGAAGCAGGCGGTCGCAGGATAAGGGGGCCCTACTCTGTGTTTGGCACAGTGATACCAGTCTGTCCCCTTGGTTTTGCCCAACGACTTTCCGGATGCAGCCAAGATTAGGAACCAAAGCTGTCAGCGGGAACTCGGAAGAAGGACGATGTGCACACTATGTCGACACTTGTCCATGTTTGGACGTATCTGGCCGGGCACCATGTATATAAGGTGCCCCGCCGCCTCCTGCGCGAGGATCGAACACATCGTGACCTAGATCGCAAGCTGGGACACAAGGAAACCCTAGATTCTTGACCTAGTTCATCACGTAGAGAGAAGAGTGGCTACTCGGTAGCAAGAACATTGTACTGTGGCTACTCGGTGCGACACCAGAATACATAGAGAAAGGCAGGAGTAGGGGTTTTACCTCCTCACGAGGGCCCTGAACCTGGGTAGATCGTGTTGTTTGCAGTGCTTGGTTCTTACCTCACGCGGCTACCCGTCGCGTGATCCCTCCCCGAGCACCTCCAGCGTCCATCGTTCCCACATCTTTAGCCATCCTATGGCATCTGCCGTGACACCACCACGACATCTTTGCTTCCGGTCATATGATTAGTGCATCCACTATCGAGAATCCATTTAGTCCCACCGGAAGCATAGTCCTGCAAGAGATCATTGACTAGAGTTAGGACCCGAGTTGGGTCCCTTCATGTTAGCAACAAGGGTCTTGGGAACCCAAATAGAGTAGTCAATGAAACCCTCAATAGGGCCAACATATTTAGCTTGCACAACACCATAATAATCAACATAGAAGAAATGGTGTGGATTGTTAGTTCCCGCGGAGGTGCTACGAGTAGTGGTGTCCCTCATGACATTACTACTCGAGGCAACATTGTTTGCTTGTGCGGGTGTGCTACGAGTAGTGTTGTCCCTAATGACAATGCTACCCGAAGCACCCTTTTGGTTCTTCCTCTTGTTCTTCTTCTTCTTGTTCTTCTTCTTGGCTATATAGCCAAGCCCTTGCTTACCCACTTGTTGCCTTGGAGCACTTAATTGTGGTCTAGCAATGACCGCATTAGGGCTAGGGAAACCACTTGTGGGGTGGCTAACACAACCTTCTCAACATGAGGGATTTTGCCCTTGAGCCTTGCTAGCTCATCCTTCAACCTAGCATTTTCCTCAATAATATTTGCATGATCACAAGAAGAAGTAGAGGTGCTAGGATGGTTAGATTGAGTAAGTTGAGTTTGAAGTTGTTCATGCAACTCTTTGAGGGATGAGTGTTAGCTTTCCAAAGCTTTGTGAGCATTGGTTAGCTTTTTAAACTCCTCGGTTAGTTTACCATGACCAACCCCAAACTCGACTTTATCCTTTTTAGCCTTTTTATATTTAGCAATAGCAAGATCACGTTCCTTAATGATTTTAGAGACAAGTTCATTATGGGTTGATTCAATCGATTCAAGTTCATCCTCTAGAGAAACTCTACCAGCATGCTCTTCTTCAAGAGTCATTGAGAGGGATGCAATTTCATCCGCATCCCTTCTCTCAATATCACCTTTCTTCTCAAGGGCCTCTTGGGCCTCTCCCAATTGCCTCATGAGATGCTCAAAGTACTTCTTGGTCTCCCCTTGCATGTTAGACATAAAACGGTCCAAGGAGGCCCTTTCCTCTTCTTCTCTAAGACTAGCAATATGTTCTAGTTCACTAGGGGTCTTATAGTTAGGAGAAGATGATACCTCTGTGGCCTTAGCCATGAAGCACTTGGCATTGCGTTGAGGAAGATTTTCATTGGGGGATTCAAAGAGGGATGACGAAGATGGAGTGGAAGCAATAGCTAGAGCGGCCACTTCACTTGTTGTTTCTTCTTCTTCATCACTCCCGGAATCATACTCCTCTTGAGTCAAGAGCACAAACTTGGTGGGGGATTTCTTGTTGAAAGGTTTCTTCTTGAAGTGAGATTTCTTGTATTCAACCTTGGACTTTTCCTTGCGAATGAGCTTGCCACTATGGTGTTCTCTATTCTCGTAGGGGCACTCCGCAATGAAGTGATGCTTGTCTTGGCAATTGAAACAAGACCTCAATTTTTGAGCTCCATCATTTCCATAGCAAGACCTTGTCTTTTCCTCAACAAATTTCTTGCCCTTGGGAGGATTGCTCCAAAACTTTTGCACGGTGAGGGATATGAGATCCTTTAGGACGGGATCATAGTCTTGTTCCTTCAAGGGAGGCAATGCCTCTTCTCCATCTTCTTCATTCTCAACCTCTCTTGACAAGACCTTGGCCTTCAAAGCAACGGATGCTCCTTGATGCATTCCAATGGCTCTAGCATGGTTGTCAAGAGCATTCTTGGTTTGCACTTTGTAGGAGCACAATTCTTGCATCACTTGAGTTGAGGTCATGGAGGAGAAATCATGTCTTCGTTGAATGCTCTTCAAGTCCGTGCCCTCAAAAGGCATCATGGCAATCATGTACTTCCTCTTGATCCAAGCATCATCAATATATGTTGCACCCTGTGACGCCCCGGGATCGGGCACTATGCAGATTTCAGCATTTCCGCCAAAATCCACATAATAACCGATTCCGGGTTGCCACTTGTGATAACATTACAACAGTTCATGAATAATCCACAACAACAACAGAGGAGGTATATACAAGATGACTCAAACGAGTCAAGGATAAACTGGTACCATACAAAGATCCAAATAACAGCGGAAGAAACAACATAGCGTCCGACTACGGACAAGATACAAATTGGACTAAGAGTCCTGAAGATAACCGATGGCGTCCAAATCTCTGCCCAGGCCAAGCCGGAGGGATTCCCAAGCTAACGTCGTCAGACTTCAAACCTGTTGACTGCAATGTGGAATATGCAGCCACGAAAAGGAATCGTGGGTCAGTACGGTTAAGTACTCGCAAGTGGATAAACCATACTCACAAGATACCAGCGTAACCAATCATCACAAGACACAAATACTTTGGGTACAACGGAAAGGAAGGGAGTATTGCAAAGAAGCGGCAGCGGGCTGCACTAACTAACTACAGAGACGCACTACAACATCCGGCTAAAAGAAAGGGATAAGATAGCATATCAGAACCAACTACAACTACTCACCAAACAATACCCACCCAGTGTTACCCCCTACTAAGGAAGCAACCCAAGGATACTCACACTGTTGATTAAGGTGACATTCATTTTTATGGTGGAGGTAATCTATATTACTAGTCAAGTTATCATCGTTAAGTGTAAGTTGTCTGAGTACTTGTTAGCCAGCACTTTCACCAAGTCATCCATAACCGCGGACAGCACGGCTTCTCGAGAAGATTTAACCCTGCAGGGATGCACCAATTTGGCCGTACACGTAAGAATGACCCGCCAGATGGAAAGTCCCTTCCACCAAGCGAGGCACTCAACACAACCCAACTCTTCTTCGCATCAAGCCCAAAGAACCACGTGTTGTGCGTGCGCGGCTAATCGAGCCCCCACGAAGAAAAGGGGGACCCTCATAGCACTGGAAGACCACGCCGCCCTAAATGCCGACTACAAAAGTTCCACCCTGGCGCCAAGGGCTCGCACCTGCATATGCATGCATCAAATGGAAAGCCCGAACTAAGTGTGGCGATTTGGACGAGATGCGAATCGAATCGGAATTGCGGGGGGCGCCCATACTCGCTTCCCACATGCGGTTAGTGCGCTCATCATGGATCGGAGGACAAGACCCTTTTCCTAATTAAGTTCGACACTAGCAGGCCTCAAAACCACGTCGGGCCTCCTGCCGGTGCCTTATCATCAAATTGTTATTACCCCAAACATTAACATGAAGTTGATTGAATTGAAACCCAACTATCAAATGAAACAGGTGATAAGACGGACAACAAGACTTGAGCGCAAACAACACTAAGCATGCAACTACAACACGAGGGCCAACAAGGTAAACAAACAACATCTGATAGGAAGTGGAGGGAAGGCTATATCATGGCGGCAAGGTAAACGTATGATAGGATCGAGACACAAGCATCAAATCATAAGGCTAGCATAAGAATAACGGAAAGAATCGGTAACAAGTGATGAAAGGCAGCCATAGGTAGCAAGTGAGTATACTTGCCTGGAATCCAGCAAGTAGAGGTACATCCGAAGAACTTGTCGTTGCTCACATCATCTCAACGTCCTATCCGTGAAGAAGCAACGAACTAGAACAAACACCGGATGCAATAATTACTTCTACGGCAAAAGATCCAGCATGATCAAGATATGGATGCATGACAAGTTTAAGGATGCATCAAAGATAAACTAGTTGACATGGTAAACATATTTAAATGGGCCCATATGCAATTTGGATTGCATATGGAAAAGCCCATGAATTAATGTTGAATTAAATGATCTACAAATAACCATCATGTGAAAGTTGATTAGAATGATGCATGGATGATGAAAACAATAATAAAACAACAATTGTTTCAGTTTGATATGTTGTTTACCAAGTTTGGAATTTTATTTATTAAGTTATGAACTTTGGCATTTTAAATGATTTAAACAAACATTTGGTGTTTTCACCAATTTTAAATGTTCAAAACAGATAACAAAATTTATATTTGGAAAGAACACAAAATTTTAGATGGAATACATATTTCATTTGTTGAATTTGGATTCTAGATGAGCAAGTTATTAAATTGACAATTTTAATGCATTAATTAAGAAATAGTTGTTTTCAGCAATTTAAATTGTTCAAAACAGAAAACAAAGTTGATATTTGGAAAGCTTATTCAATTTTGCATGGAAAACATTGTAACATCCCAAGTATGAAAAATAGCCATTAGAATATTTGCTCTCTGTTATTTTATGTTTTGCATCATGGCATCATGTTGATTGCATTTGTTTTGTTTGTTTTCCATTTGTTATTCTCTGTTTTGCTTTGTTTTCCAACTGTTTTCATTTGTTTTCCTTTGTTTTCTATTTGAATTTCAAACCACAATTCAAACCTTTTGTTTCATCCTTGTGATGTTACAATTTCCAAAATGATATTTCAAATCAAAACCATTATTTGCTTCCATTAAAGTTGTGATTCCAAAGCTATTGATTTGTTTCTAACAAAAATTCATCTAATACCAAAAACATTTGAAACTCCAAACCAACATCCAAATAATTGTTCATACTTGCTCTGTTACACTCTTTTTCAAATAAAAAGTTCAAATCAAAACCTTAATTGTTTCCAATTATTCCATAAGGTTTAACTATTAAAAATGGTGGCTTTTAATCAATCAATTAATTCCATGTGGCACTCCAAATTCAAATCACATGTTACAACAGCACCCAAATTGAATTTATGCAAATTACCAAGACAATTCTAATCCTTGTTTTCATTTTAAACTAAAGGTTCAAACTAATTAAATTCTTGTTTCAAATAATGCAATTAATAATAAAATCCATTCAAATTGAATCAAGTAGAAACATCACTTATATTTTGAAATTCATGGAAAATAAAAGTGCTCAAATGGTTACTAACACAATAAATAAGCCACCCAAATTTTTCTATAATTTTTCTACCTCAAATTTCCATCTATTTCTTCCATGTTCCAATTCAGCAAAAAAAATATAATAGAACAAAATATTAAAAAGAGAGAGAGAGAGAGAGAGAGAGCAGCAGAGGGCCCAGCCCACCAATTCCCTTAGGCCCAATACCCCCTTCCCCCATCGTCTTCTTCGTACGGCTCACATCCACCATAGCCACGTTGCAGAGAAGTTCAGGGAACGGCTGAGGAGCTCGCCCCCCCTCCCTATAAACCTAGCCCTAGGGTTCCCCTAACCCTACTTCCCTTCTTCCTCCCTCTCCCTCTCTTCCCCGCCGTTCTCTTCTTCCTCCCACCTCTCTCCTCTCTCTGAAACTCCCTGTACCTGTACCTCCACCCGAAACCCCATCCCTCCGGTGATCGTCGGAGCTCCGGGCTCCCTCCGGCCCGGGCGACCGCGGGAATGGAACCCCACGGCCGCCCTCTTCCTCCTCCCCCCCTCGGCACGGGCCGGGAGGGGCTGTGCCGCCGCTGCCATCTTCCCCAAGACGCCGACGACCTCCCTTTCCGCCCTGCTGCCCCGAGCGCTGCTCCGCCCCGCTTCCTTCCTGTCCGCTCGAGGGCACCCAGGTGAGGCCCTCGATCCCTCTCCCTCTCGCCCCTCTACCTCCTCCCCTACGGCCACACGCGAGCACAGCGACCAGCGACCCTCGCCGGCGAGTCGCTGTCCGCTCACAGAAGCGCAGCGATCTGAACTGTATAAGTTCAGTTAATCCCGCCCATTTACACCTTATCCACCCCCCACGCCCCCTACTGTCACAACACAGAGCACACCCCAGTGGTAGCATCCCTAGTGCGCGCAGCGAGAGGTGCAGGGATCGAATCCCAGCTCCCCCACATTTTCCCTCCTTTTTCCGATTTAATCAAGTGCAGGTTACTGCACCTTAACCTCCCGAGTTTCCCCCTCCTATCACAACTTACAGCTCCACCCCACTGGATAGAACCCTTGTGCGCACTCCCCAGGTCTAGGGTTCGATTCCCCCTCACCACACCTTTTTATTCTCTGTTTTTTCTTTTTCTGCCCGCAGTTCAGAAAGACAGATCTGATCAATTACTTCTAAATTCCATATAAAATTGAATATCACTCCAATTTGAATGATTCAAAATCCTGTGGTTTCATAATTTTGTGCTCCTTCTAGTAATGTCAAGTTTGCAACATGTTTCTGTAACAATTTTTGCACTAAATAATTAATTACTGAAAATGCAATAAAATTTGGAAACTTTGGAATTTCATAACTTTAGTTCTACTCATCCAAATTAAGAAAACTTGGTCTCTAAAAATTTGTCTTAACAAACTCTACACATTGGTATTTTATTTGGACACAATTGAATTAATTTTGAGCATGTTTCCCTCTGATTACTAAAAATGGCAGAATAAGAATGATTATGGAAAATTGCATAATAAATTCAATAATCACCCAAAAATTATGTTTGATAGCTCTAAATGTTCAATGAAACATTTGTTACATGTTTTAAATCTTTTCAATCAATTTTGTTTACTGTTTTGAATATTTCAAATTGGTGAAATATTTAAAAACTTGCTTAATTCACTTAAACTTGCAAAATTCATAACTTGGGCATAAAAATTCCAATTTCAACAAACTAAATATGTTTTCCAATCAACTTTTCATGTAATTTCCAAATATCAACTTTGTTTGCTGTTTTGAATAATTTAAATTGCTGAAAACAACTGTTTCTTAATTATTGCATTTAAAATTGCCAAAATAATAACTTGCTCATTTTAAATCCAATTTCAACAAATGAAATATGTTTTCCATGCAAAATTAAACCACCTTTTCAAATATGAATTTTGTTTCATGTTTTGAATAATCAAAATTGGTTAAATAATTTAAACCTTGTTTAAATCATTTAAAATTGTTAAATTCATAAATAATTTATTTGAAATCCATTTTCAACAAGTGAAACATGTAATCCACCCAAAATCTTGTGTTCTTTTCAAATATGAACTTTGTTAACTATTTTGAACAATTTAACTTGATGAAAACAACAAATGCTTGTGTGACACCTTTAAGAAACCAAAATTCCTTAACTTAATAACTAAAATTTCAAAATGGATAAACCTTATTTCCATTTGGTTCTATTGTTGTTATTTTGTTGTTTTCCTCATCCATGCATCATGCTAATTCACCCACACATGATGATTAGTTGTAGAACAATTAATTCAACCATAATTCATGGGCTTTCCATATGCAATCCAATTGCATATGGGTCCATTTAATCATGTTGCTATCTTGTCAACTAGTTTATTTCTGATGCATCAATTAAATGGTCATGCATCATCCCATGTTTGTGCACTATGCCATGATATTGATTGTTTGTTCTCTGCGTTGTTTGTTTGCTTCTTCTCGGATACACGACGACGTTGAGACCGACGATACTTACGACACCCCTTCTAAGGATCTAGATCAGTACCAGGCTGCTGAGTTTGCAGGCAAGTTATCACTCACATGAACCACTGTGTTCCTTTCAACATTGGTTACCGATACTTTCCGTTGTCTATTTTGCTAGCCCTATGTATCGTTGCTTATGTTACGAACCTATCACATGTATCCTTTACCCCTGATATTGCCTCACCTCCACTCCCATAACCCCGTTGTTTGAGCCCGTGTCTTACTAGCATGCTTAGGGTTGTTTTGCTCGAGTCTGTTACCTGTTACTTTCTGTTACTATTTCATTATGTTCTGGGGCTCGATGTTAAACAACAACCTGTTAATTTTGAGGTAACAATAATTTGCTGATAAGGCACCGGCAGGAGGCCCGGCGTGGTTTTGAGGCCTGCTAGTGTCGACCCTAATAGGAAAAGGGTCTTGTCTACTGATCCATGATGAGCGCACTAACCGCATGTGGGAAGCGAGTATGGGCGCCCCCCTCAATTTGACTCGATTCGCATCTCGTCCAAATCACCACACTTAGTTCGGGCTTTCCATTTGATGCACGCATATGCAGGTACGAACCCTTGGCGCCAGGGTGGAACTTTTGTAGTCGGCATTTAGGGCGGCGTGGTCTTCCAGTGCTATGAGGGTCCCCTTTTCTTCGTGGGGCTCGATTAGCCGCGCACGCACAGCACGTGGTGCTTTGGGCTTGATGCGAAGAATGGTTGAGTTGTGTAGAGTGCCCCGCTTGGTGGGAGGCATCCCATCTGGCGGGTTATTCTTGCGTGTACGGCCAAATTGGTGCAACCCTGCAGGGATAAATCTTCTCGAGAAGCCGTGTTTTCCGCGGTTATGGATTACTTGGTGAAAGTACTGGCTAACAAGTACTCAGGACAACTTACACCTAACTAATGATAACTTGACTAGTAATAGGCTTATTGACACAACAACTTGATCCATCATTAATTCAACTGTGTGAGTTATCCTCGGATTGCTTCTTTGGATAAGGGGCGAGATCCAGGATGGGTTTGTTTGGTGGTTAGTTTTTAGTTGGTTACGATACGCTATCTTATCCCTTTTCTGATAGTCGGAAGTGGTAGCATGTTTCTGTAGTTGGTTAGAGCAGCCAGTTGCAGCATCCTTTACATCCCCTTCCTTCCGTTGAACCCAAAGCATCTGTGCTTGGTGTTGACGGGTTACACTTTGGTGAACTGTGAGTCTTGCTTGCCAGTACGTTTATGTACTGACCCCTTTGGGGCTGTGGTTTCCGCAGACTACGTTTCCAAGGATCTACATGGTGGCTACTACGTGGAGTATGACGAGGCTGCTGACGAGTAGACAGCGGACCCGGGCAGGATCCGAGACTTCGTGGATGGGCTCCGTCTTTTCGTTTCCGGCCTCTTAGGCCTATTTGGTTCTTGTTTGTACTCAGACACTTTGGATGCTTCCGCTGTGATGTAATGGTGAATTGTTGGGACATGTGTCCTCTGGATGATTGTATTTGCTATCTCTGCTCTAGTGAGAGCTATTTGCAACTTATTTCCATCTTTTGTGTCTTAGAGATCTGTTGTGATATCACTTGTTCAAACGCCGTTGACGTACCATGTGTGTATGTTTTGAAGTACGTCAACGGAAGTATCTGGATTTCTACGGGATGGTTTGCGCAGACGATGAACAGTAAGAGAATGGTTGTCACACGTTTACGTGTTGGCCTGCTCATATTGAGATGCGGGTGCCGGTATGCCCCGTAAGCCATTTATCTACTGTTTAACGGACTATGAGTATCCCCTAGAAGTCCGGGTGCGACAAATGGTATCAGAGCCTGTCTGCCTGTAGGATCCCTTTTTACTGGTCGCAGTTGAGTCTAGAAACTATTTGGTAGCTATATAGGAAAAATGAAATGTGAGAGTAGGAATTCTGTTCTTTTTCTTCTTTCCCCACCCACCCTCCCTTTTCTGGTAAGGAAGTGCAACGTTGTTTTTCTATTCTCATCTAAACTTTCAATTTAGGATTTCACGAATTCTGGTTTCTCTAGGATGGTTATATCTACTAGTCCATAGGAATGGAGGTGGTTGTGACATGATTTATCATGTTGCCTACTCACGATTGAGAACGGAGGCGTGTAAGCCCCGGAAGCAAATCCTCTATTCCTTAAGCAGTAGATATTGATCCTTTAGAACCCCGGATGGGTTTCCGTAGTACCTCAGGAGTGTTTTGATCTCGTTTTCCCGATGTTGCTTCATTATCCTGTTCTTCTCAACATCCTTTTCGTCCGTTGAAATCTTGTTTTTACTTCCCATTTCAGTTTGTCTACTGGCGTCTAATCAAAACTTCCCAAATATCAAGTCTATCTGGCCAGAAAGGTTGTTGTTGTTGTTGTTGTTGATTCCAGGCTATGAGAGCTGGCATTCCTATCACCTGGGGTTGTTTCGAGGAAGCATTCCTGAAGCACCACATTCCAGATAATCTATTCTACAAATGAATAAAGTTCTATTCAGCTATACACCCTCAATACAAAACCTCTCCCTTTACTTGAAAATGTTCCGGTGGTTTCCAAATCCCCTGACATCTTGCCAGAAGAGTTGCCAGGAATACCTGTCATCTTGAACTTCCAGAAAAACTATCCAAGGTGCACGATGTGTTTCACGTGTCACAGCTCAAGAGGATCTTCCCAAGAAGTATCCGGACATTTTCTTTTCTCAGTAGGAATCTCGGGGCGCGATTCCTTCAAGGGGGGCGTTTTGTAACATCCCAAGTATGAAAAATAGCCATTAGAATGTTTGCTCTCTGTTATTTTATGTTTTGCATCATGGCATCATGTTGATTGCATTTGTTTTGTTTGTTTTCCATTTGTTATTCTCTGTTTTGCTTTGTTTTCCAACTATTTTCATTTGTTTTCCTTTGTTTTCTATTTGAATTTCAAACCACAATTCAAACCTTTTGTTTCATCCTTGTGATGTTACAATTTCCAAAATGATATTTCAAATCAAAACCATTATTTGCTTCCATTAAAGTTGTGATTCCAAAGCTATTGATTTGTTTCTAACAAAAATTCATCTAATACCAAAAACATTTGAAACTCCAAACCAACATCCAAATAATTGTTCATACTTGCTCTGTTACACTCTTTTTCAAATAAAAAGTTCAAATCAAAACCTTAATTGTTTCCAATTATTCCATAAGGTTTAACTATTAAAAATGGTGGCTTTTAATCAATCAATTAATTCCATGTGGCACTCCAAATTCAAATCACATGTTACAACAGCACCCAAATTGAATTTATGCAAATTACCAAAACAATTCTAATCCTTGTTTTCATTTTAAACTAAAGGTTCAAACTAATTAAATTCTTGTTTCAAATAATGCAATTAATAATAAAATCCATTCAAATTGAATCAAGTACAAACATCACTTATATTTTGAAATTCATGGAAAATAAAAGTGGTCAAATGGTTACTAACACAATAAATAAGCCACCCAAATTTTTCTATAATTTTTCTACCTCAAATTTCCATCTATTTCTTCCATGTTCCAATTCAGCAAAAAAAATATAATAGAACAAAATATTAAAAAGAGAGAGAGAGAGAGCAGCAGAGGGCCCATCCCACCAATTCCCTTAGGCCCAATACCCCCTTCCCCCATCGTCTTCTTCGTACGGCTCACATCCACCATAGCCACGTTGCAGAGAAGTTCAGGGAACGGCTGAGGAGCTCGCCCCCCTCCCTATAAACCTAGCCCTAGGGTTCCCCTAACCCTACTTCCCTTCTTCCTCCCTCTCCATCTCTTCCCCGCCGTTCTCTTCTTCCTCCCACCTCTCTCCTCTCTCTGAAACTCCTTGTACCTGTACCTCCACCCGAAACCCCATCCCTCCGGTGATCGTCGGAGCTCCGGGCTCCCTCCGGCCCGGGCGACCGCGGGAATGGAACCCCACGGACGCCCTCTTCCTCCTCCCCCCCTCGGCACGGGCCGGGAGGGGCTGTGCCGCCGCTGCCATCTTCCCCAAGACGCCGACGACCTCTCTGTCCGCCCTGCTGCCCCGAGCGCTGCTCCGCCCCGCTTCCTTCCTGTCCGCTCGAGGGCACCCAGGTGAGGCCCTCGATCCCTCTCCCTCTCGCCCCTCTACCTCCTCCCCTACGGCCACACGCGAGCACAGCGACCAGCGACCCTCGCCGGCGAGTCGCTGTCCGCTCACAGAAGCGCAGCGATCTGAACTGTATAAGTTCAGTTAATCCCGCCCATCTACACCTTATCCACCCCCCACGCCCCCTACTGTCACAACACAGAGCACACCCCAGTGGTAGCATCCCTAGTGCGCGCAGCGAGAGGTGCAGGGATCGAATCCCAGCTCCCCCACATTTCCCCTCCTTTTTCCGATTTAATCAAGTGCAGGTTACTGCACCTTAACCTCCCGAGTTTCCCCCTCCTATCACAACTTACAGATCCACCCCACTGGATAGAACCCTTGTGCGCACTCCCCAGGTCTAGGGTTCGATTCCCCCTCACCACACCTTTTTATTCTCTGTTTTTTCTTTTTCTGCCCGCAGTTCAGAAAGACAGATCTGATCTATTACTTCTAAATTCCATATAAAATTGAATATCACTCCAATTTGAATGATTCAAAATCCTGTGGTTTCATAATTTTGTGCTCCTTCTAGTAATGTCAAGTTTGCAACATGTTTCTGTAACAATTTTTGCACTAAATAATTAATTACTGAAAATGCAATAAAATTTGGAAACTTTGGAATTTCATAACTTTAGTTCTACTCATCCAAATTAAGCAAACTTGGTCTCTAAAAATTTGTCTTAACAAACTCTACACATTGGTATTTTATTTGGACACAATTGAATTAATTTTGAGCATGTTTCCCTCTGATTACTAAAAATGGCAGAATAAGAATGATTATGGAAAATTGCATAATAAATTCAATAATCACCCAAAAATTATGTTTGATAGCTCTAAATGTTCAATGAAACATTTGCTACATGTTTTAAACCTTTTCAATCAATTTTGTTTACGGTTTTGAATATTTCAAATTGGTGAAATATTTAAAAACTTGCTTAATTCACTTAAACTTGCAAAATTCATAACTTGGGCATAAAAATTCCAATTTCAACAAACTAAATATGTTTTCAAATCAACTTTTCATGTAATTTCCAAATATCAACTTTGTTTGCTGTTTTGAATAATTTAAATTGCTGAAAACAACTGTTTCTTAATTATTGCATTTAAAATTGCCAAAATAATAACTTGCTCATTTTAAATCCAATTTCAACAAATGAAATGTGTTTTCCATGCAAAATTAAACCACCTTTTCAAATATGAATTTTGTTTCATGTTTTGAATAATCAAAATTGATTAAATAATTTAAACCTTGTTTAAATCATTTAAAATTGTTAAATTCATAAATAATTTATTTGAAATCCATTTTCAACAAGTGAAACATGTAATCCACCCAAAATCTTGTGTTCTTTTCAAATATGAACTTTGTTAACTATTTTGAACAATTTAACTTGATGAAAACAACAAATGCTTGTGTGACACCTTTAAGAAACCAAAATTCCTTAACTTAATAACTAAAATTTCAAAATGGATAAACCTTATTTCCATTTGGTTCTATTGTTGTTATTTTGTTGTTTTCCTCATCCATGCATCATGCTAATTCACCCACACATGATGATTAGTTGTAGAACAATTAATTCAACCATAATTCATGGGCTTTCCATATGCAATCCAATTGCATATGGGTACATTTAATCATGTTGCTATCTTGTCAACTAGTTTATTTCTGATGCATCAATTAAATGGTCATGCATCATCCCATGTTTGTGCACTATGCCATGATATTGATTGTTTGTTCTCTGCGTTGTTTGTTTGCTTCTTCTCGGATACACGACGACGTTGAGACCGACGATACTTACGACACCCCTTCTAAGGATCTAGCTCAGTACCAGGCTGCTGAGTTTGCAGGCAAGTTATCACTCACATGAACCACTGTGTTCCTTTCAACATTGGTTACCGATACTTTCCGTTGTCTATTTTGCTAGCCCTATGTATCGTTGCTTCTGTTACGAACCTATCACATGTATCCTTTACCCCTGATATTGCCTCACCTCCACTCCCATAACCCCGTTGTTTGAGCCCGTGTCTTACTAGCATGATTAGGGTTGTTTTGCTCGAGTCTGTTACCTGTTACTTTCTGTTACTATTTCATTATGTTCTGGGGCTCGATGTTAAACAACAACCTGTTAATTTTGAGGTAACAATAATTTGCTGATAAGGCACCGGCAGGAGGCCCGGCGTGGTTTTGAGGCCTGCTAGTGTCGACCCTAATAGGAAAAGGGTCTTGTCTACTGATCCATGATGAGCGCACTAACCGCATGTGGGAAGCGAGTATGGGCGCCCCCCTCAATTTGACCCGATTCGCATCTCGTCCAAATCACCACACTTAGTTCGGGCTTTCCATTTGATGCACGCATATGCAGGTACGAACCCTTGGCGCCAGGGTGGAACTTTTGTAGTCGGCATTTAGGGCGGCGTGGTCTTCGAGTGCTATGAGGGTCCCCTTTTCTTCGTGGGGCTCGATTAGCCGCGCACGCACAGCACGTGGTGCTTTGGGCTTGATGCGAAGAATGGTTGAGTTGTGTAGAGTGCCCCGCTTGGTGGGAGGCATCCCATCTGGCGGGTTATTCTTGCGTGTACGGCCAAATTGGTGCAACCCTGCAGGGATAAATCTTCTCGAGAAGCCGTGTTTTCCGCGGTTATGGATTACTTGGTGAAAGTACTGGCTAACAAGTACTCAGGACAACTTACACCTAACTAATGATAACTTGACTAGTAATAGGCTTATTGACACAACAACTTGATCCATCATTAATTCAACTATGTGAGTTATCCTCGGATTGCTTCTTTGGATAAGGGGCGAGATCCAGGATGGGTTTGTTTGGTGGTTAGTTTTTAGTTGGTTACGATACGCTATCTTATCCCTTTTCTGATAGTCGGAAGTGGTAGCATGTTTATGTAGTTGGTTAGAGCAGCCAGTTGCAGCATCCTTTACATCCCCTTCCTTCCGTTGAACCCAAAGCATCTGTGCTTGGTGTTGACGGGTTACACTTTGGTGAACTGTGAGTCTTGCTTGCCAGTACGTTTATGTACTGACCCCTTTGGGGCTGTGGTTTCCGCAGACTACGTTTCCAAGGATCTACATGGTGGCTACTACGTGGAGTATGACGAGGCTGCTGACGAGTAGACAGCGGACCCGGGCAGGATCCGAGACTTCGTGGATGGGCTCCGTCTTTTCGTTTCCGGCCTCTTAGGCCTATTTGGTTCTTGTCTGTACTCAGACACTTTGGATGCTTCCGCTGTGATGTAATGGTGAATTGTTGGGACATGTGTCCTCTGGATGATTGTATTTGCTATCTCTGCTCTAGTGAGAGCTATTTGCAACTTATTTCCATCTTTTGTGTCTTAGAGATCTGTTGTGATATCACTTGTTCAAACGCCGTTAACGTACCATGTGTGTATGTTTTGAAGTACGTCAACGGAAGTATCTGGATTTCTACGGGATGGTTTGCGCAGACGATGATCAGTAAGAAAATGGTTGTCACACGTTTACGTGTTGGCCTGCTCATATTGAGATGCGGGTGCCGGTATGCCCCGTAAGCCATTTATCTACTGTTTAACGGACTGTGAGTATCCCCTAGAAGTCCGGGTGCGACAAACATATTTTACATGTTGGAATTGGATTTGAATTGCCCAAGTTATGAATTTTGCAATTTAAAAGGTTTAATTAAAGCATTGAATTATTGCACCACTTTTAATTAGGAAAAACAGTAAACAAAATGTATTGAAAAGGTTGAAAACATGTAGCAAATGTTTCACTGAACATTTTGAGCTATTAAACATAATTTTTGGATCATTATTGAATTTATTATGCATTTTTCCATAAGCATTTTATTCTGCCCTTTTTAGTAAACAGAAGGAAACATGTTCAAATTTAATTCAATTGTGACCAAATAAAATACCAATGTGTAGAGTTTGTTAAGACAAAATTTTAGAGCCCAAGTTTGCTCAAATTGGGTGAACAGAACTCAAGTTATGAATTTCCAAAGTTTCAAATTTTATTAGCCATTTCTGTATTTAATTATTTAGTGCAAAAATTATTAGAGAAACATGTTGCAACTTTGTGACTAACAGAAAGAGCACAAGATTCTGAATCCATAGAAATTTGAATCACTGAAATTGGATTATTTTTCAATTTGTTATGGATTTTACAAATAAAGATTCAGTTCTGTTTTTTTTTCTGGAGTTCGAGAAATAAAAGAAAAAGGAGGAAAAAGGGGTGGCTTTTGCTTTCGGGGGACTCGAACCCGCGCCTCGCGGCAGCGTGCAAAGGAACAGCACCACTGGGCTGTTGTCTGGTTTGTGAGGGTATACGGATCTGATAGTAAAAGAGGTGACCTTGCGCGGTTAACTGAATCTGAAACTTGAAGAGTCGAGCGCTCGATTCATTTAAACGTAACCACGGTGATCACCGCGGTGCGGCTCGACGGCACGCATCCAGAGCAAGGGGAGGACAGGGGAGCTAGTCCCAGATGTGGTGCTCACCTTGGGGTTGTAGTCGAAGAAGAGAGGCTCGGGGGCGTCGTGGTGCCGTTCAGAGGAGGGCAGCGATGTCCTGCAGGTTCCTGAACCTTGCCGAACGTAGGAGGAGGAAGAAGGTCCCGTCCCCGATGATCTGGGACGTCCCTGGTCCCGCCGCGGTGTCGAGGACGGAGGGGACTCCAAGGGGGTTACATTCCCGCGCTCCGCGTGCCTCCTGGTGCTCCATGGCGGCGGCGCGGTGAAGAACTTCAGTAACCGGCCATTGCTCTCGGTGGTATAGGAAAACAGAGAGAAGGAAGAGAGGGAGGGAGATGGCGGCGGAGGGGGAAAGATAGGGAGCAGGTAGGGTTAGGGCTTGGGCTTGGAGGAGGGGGTAGATAAGGAGGGGGTAGAGGGAGCAGGTGGGGAGGGGACCATGGAGAAAGCGACAGCAGGGGGCACGTCCTCCTCGTGCTTGTGTACGGACGAGGAAGAAAGGTGGGGTGGGCTGGGCTGCTCTGCTCGCTGGGGTGGTAGGTGGGCCAAACGGCCTGCCTCCCCCAGCAGCTCTCCTTTTATTTTTATTTCTTTTTTTTGTAAGAGAAAGGTGAGAAGAAGAATGGAATTTTGGGAGAGTTTTATTTGTCCAAAATTTATGAAATAATTTTATTTGTATTTAGGAATGGTAATGCCCAATTGCATGACAAATGGATTTCCAAAATTCAAAAGTTTTTTGTTACTGTTTAAATTTGAAGTTGAAATTCAAATTGGGGTTTTAGTAAGAGGTGTGTTATTTAACCCAACAAATATTATGTTTACACTTCAAGTGTATTGAAAACAATTTTATTTGAAAACAGATGTGCATTGTTTGAATTTTTTTGAAAGTGTTTTCGAAAATTTTAATTGGTTTTGAAACCAAGTGCAATGTCATGATGCAATGTCATGCAAAAGGAGAGCAAACAATTCTACTTTGGGGAAAAAATATCCCCCGGGTGTTACAGACGACACCACTAACAAGGGATTGCGCCCTCGCAATCCACCCACTAACCCGGGAGGGGAAAGAAGTTCGACTATCGATTCTTCATGCTTCAAGTTGATCTCCTTGACACCACTAACAAGAGATTCTTGCTCGGGTTGATGACGATGTTCTTCCACTAAGAATCTTCCGATGATCGAACCTATTAGGTTAACGGTTCAGAAAACGTCCACCCACGTAGGATCCTAAAACTTTGAAAGATAGATGAGAGAAGAGACTCCAAAACAAACAAGATGGGAGGGGAAATAGAATAGAGATAAGGAGAAAACAAGAATCCTATCGAGAGGTTTTCCAAAACAGATTTTGCACAAATAATTTTTTGACACTCTAGAAACACGACCGTTAGCGAGGTTATTGTCACGCCCCGAGATCGGGCACTATGCAGATTTCAGCATTCCCGCCAAAATCCACATAATAACCGATTCCAGGTTGCCACTTGTGATAACATTACAACAGTTCACGAATAATCCACAACAACAACAGAAAAGAGATTTACAAGATGACTCAAACGAGTCAGGGATACAACTGATACAATACAAAGATCCAAATAACAGCGGAAGAAACAACATAGTGTCTGACTACGGACAAGATACAAATTGGACTAAGAGTCCTGAAGATAACCGAGAGCATCCAATCCCTGCCCAGGCCAAGCCGGAGGGATTCCCAAGCTAACGTCGTCAGACTCCAAACCTGTTGACTGCAATATTGAATATGCAGCCACGAAAGAGATTCATGGGTCAGTACGGTTAAGTACTGGCAAGTGGATAAACCATACTCACAAGATACCAGCGTAACCAATCATCACAAGGTACAAATACTTTGGGTACAACGGAAAGGAAGGGATTATTGCAAATAAGCGACAGCGGGCTGCACTAACCAACTACAGAAACTCAATACAACATCCGGCTAAAAGAGGGGGATAAGATAGCGTATCGAAACCAACTACAACTACTCACCAAACAAACCCATCCAATGTTACCCCCTACTAAGGAAGCAACCCAAGGATAAACTCGCACTGTTGGATTAAGGATGGATCAGGTTATTGTGTCAATAAGACTATTACTAGTCAAGTATCATTAGTTAGGTGTAAGTTGTTCTGAGTACTTGTTAGCCAGTACTTTCACCAAGTAATCCATAACCGCGGAAAACACGGCTTCTCGAGAAGATTATCCCTGCAGGGTTGCACCAATTTGGCCGTACACGTAAGAATATCCCGCCAGATGGGGGATCAACCCACCAAGCGAGGTACTCAACACAACCCAACTCTTCTTCGCATCAAGCCCAAAGCACCTTGGGCGCACGGCTAATCGAGCCCAGAAGAAAATGGACCCTCATAGCACTCTAAGAACGTGTCCCCCTATATGCCGACTACGAAAGTTCCACCCGGGTACCAAGGGCTCGCAAGATCATGCATGCAGCAAATGGAAAACCCGAACTAAATGAGGCGATTTGGACGAGATGTGAATCGAGTCAAATTGAGGGGGGTGCCCATACTCGCTTCCCACATGCGGGTAGTGCGCTCATCATGGATCAGTAGACAAGACCCTTTTCCTATTAGGGTCGACACTAGCAGGCTTCAAAACCACGCTGGGCCTCCTGCCGGTGCCTTATCATCAAATTATTATTACCCAAAACATTAACAGGTTGTTGATTGAAATGAAACCCAACTATCAAACTAAACAGGTGATAAGACGGACAACAAGACGTGAGCGCAAACAACACTAAGCATGCAACTACGACACGAGGGCCAACAGAGTAAACAAACAACAGTTAATAGGAAGTGGAAGGAAAAGGCTATATCATGGCTGCAAGGTAAACAATATGATAGGATCGAGACACAAGCATCGTATCAACAGGCTAGAATAAGAACAACGGAAAGAATCGGTTACAAGTGATGAAAGGCAGCCATATGGCAGCAAGTGAGTATACTTGCCTGGAATCCAGCAAGTAGAGGTACATCCACAGAACTTGTCGTTGCTCACATCATCTCAACGTCCTATCCGGGAAGAAGCAATGAACCTCGAACAAACACCGGATGCAACAATTACTACTACGGCAAAAGATCCAGCATGATCAAGATATGGATGCATGACAAGTTTAAAGATGCATCAAGGTAACTAGTTGACAAGATAAACAGATTTAAATGGACCCATATGCAATTTGAGTTGCATATGAAAAGCCCATGAATTATGGTTGAAACAATTGTTTTCCAACTAATCATCAGGTGAAAGTGGTTTAGTATGATGCATGGATGAGGAAAACAACAAAATAACAACAATAGAACCAATTGGAAATAAGGTTTACCCATTTTGAAATTCACTTATTAAGTTTTGGAATTTTTGGTTACTTAAAGGTGTCACACAAGCATTTGGTTGTTTTCATCAAGTTAAATTGTTCAAAACAGATAAAAAAGTTCATATCTGATTAGAACACAAAATTTTAGGTGGATGACATGTTTCAATTATTGAAAAAGGAGTTAGGATGAATTTATTATGACTTAAACAAAATTAAACAAGTTTTAAATGAATTTAATTCAAGTGTGAATATTATTTGAGTTTTATTTGTTCAAAACATAAATTCAAATTCATATTTGAAAAGGTTATATTTTTCTAGTTTGAAAACATAATTTATTAGTTCAAAAATAATTTAATTTGGGCAAGTTATGAATTTAGCAATTTAAATGAATTAAACAAGGTTCAAATTATTCAAGCAATTATAATTATTCAAATCATGAAACAGAATTCATATTTGAAAAGGTGGTTCAAAATGGCATAGAAAACATATTTTATTTGTTGGAAAACAATTTCAAATGATTTAGTTAAGCACATTACCAATTTAATTGCATTAAATAAGAGATGGAACAATTATTCAAATTAATTGTTGCAAACCAGAAAACAAAGTGGATATCCAAGTGTGGCATGTGATTTTGGATGAAATTAATGTTTTGGGTATTTAATTTTGGAGCAACCATTTGCAAGTTATTAATTATGCCATTTAATTTTTCATTTTTAAGAATTATTGAATAACATTAATTTTAATTGCCAAAAAAATGCAAAACAAAGTTGATAAACAGAAAGTACATTGAATTTGGACTGAAAAACATATTTTATTTGTGTTATTTGAATTAATTATGGAATTAACCAAATTTGAGATGAATTGTTTAAATTTGAAATTTGAAACAATTTGAATTGTGCAAAACAGAAAACAAATGCTTTGAATAGGTAGATAATTAAATTTGGGTCAAGATACATATTTTATTTTTATTATTTGGACTTAGGAAATAAAAGTTATTAACATTTCATTTTAGGGGCCAAAATGTAATAGCAGGGACTTGGAAATAAAATACAGGGGCTTGAAAAAAACTAACAAGGACCTGTGAGTGATTACAGATTGTTTGGGTTGTGAAGAAAATAAAATAAAAAGAAAAGGTTAAACCTGTGGGGGGTGGGATTCGAACCCACCCCCTCTGCTGCGCGCACAACAGCACTAACCACTGCGGTGCTCGTGTGCTTGTGTTACACTACTAGGTGGACTGAAGAAGAGGTGAACATTGGATGTTTACTGAATTTTGAACAGAACAAGATGCAGTCTTTGCTTCAGTTTGTGACAGAACAGAAAAAAGAAGGAAGGGATCGCTGCGTGAGGGGATCGATCCCTGGTTCCTCTGCTTGACCACGACGCATCCTTCCACTATGCTGCCGCAAGGTTGCTGATGCACCTCGAGCCAAAACGGATAGGTACTGCTGCTGCTCGATTTGGGTTCTGACGAACAAACTCAACCGGGAACAGGGAAACGGACGGCGACCAGGGGATGATTCGGCGAGCTAGAGGGGTTACCTGGCCAGGGTTCCTTCGGTGATCTTGGCGAGGGAGTTGTCCTTGTTCCATTCCCGGCATCGGCGCACCCTCGAGCTGACCGTGGCGATGGGACGGTGGAGGTTCTGACGGCGGTGTGGAGGTGCAGGGAAGCACAGAGAAAGGGTGAGGGTGGGGAGATAGATGGCGGCGCTGAGGGGAAGGCTAGGGCTGGCGAGGCTAGGGCAGAGGGGTGGATGCTTTAAGGGGGGAGGAGCCTGGTACGGCATGGCATCGGAGGAGGGGGAGGACGATCGGGTGGTGGAGATGCAGACGTACAGAGGTGACGTAGGGGGGGAGGAAGACGACAGAACGGAGGGGGTATTGGGCTAGAAGTGAAATGGGTTGTGGGAGAAGAAAAGGAAAGGGGTGGGCTGCCTCTCTCCTTGCTTTTATTTTTTCCTTCCAATTTTTTTTTGTAAATGATGAAAGGAAGAGAGAGATAGAAAAAGGAATAAGGATTTGGGTTTATTTTATTAAATATTTTTATTACTTTTCAAAACAGAAAATGAAAGCAAATGTTAGCATTATTTTTCACAAGTTTGAAAGTTTTAATTTGATTTAAAATTGTTAGTTGAATTTTGCAATTTGGGTTTGAGGTTGTTTATTTGATAATTAAATTTTATTAAATTGCAAAACAGCAACAACAAGGTAGTTTAAAATTACTTTCAACAATTTTGAACTATTAATGTGATATTCAATTGTTAGGTGATTCTCAAATAGGGTTTGGGTTGGAATTTTTGGAAATAAACAAATTTTATTTAATAAGTTCAATCAATTATACAAACATTATTGAATTTAATTTGTTTGCAAAATTTTAATATTTAAACCCATATTGAAATATGATAAATAAGATTGATTTGATTTGAATTTTTGGAATTTGCCATTAGGGTTTTAATAAAAGGGAAAATTTTATTTAGCAGGCAATTTGATTAAAACAACTTCAAACTATTGAAAAACAAATGAGTGGTTTAGCTTGCAATTTTGAAATTGGAAATTTTGGAACAAGGGGTGAAAGTTTAAATTGTTTTGAATTTTTATTTGTTTTTGAAAACAGAATGCAATGCTCATGTGATGCCTGTGATGCAAGCAAAAGAAAACAAACAACTTCCTATTAGGGTAACACCCCAGGTGTTACAGTTATCCTACAGGCTTTGCGGACCCGTTGCTTCGATAACCATTCGTATCGAAACAACTTTGGGAATCGGAAACCATGCTCTGATACCATTTGTGACGCCCCGGGATCGGGCACTATGCAGATTTCAGCATTTCTGCCAAAATCCACATAATAACCGATTCCGGGTTGCCACTTGTGATAACATTACAACAGTTCATGAATAATCCACAACAACAACAGAGGAGGTATATACAAGACGACTCAAACGAGTCAAGGATACAACTGATACCATACAAAGATCCAAATAACAGCGGAAGAAACAACATAGCGTCCGACTACGGACAAGATACAAATTGGACTAAGAGTCCTGAAGATAACCGATGGCGTCCAAATCCCTGCCCAGGCCAAGCCGGAGGGATTCCCAAGCTAACTTCGTCAGACTTCAAACCTGTTGACTGCAATGTGGAATATGCAGCCACGAAAAGGAATCGTGGGTCAGTACGGTTAAGTACTGGCAAGTGGATAAACCATACTCACAAGATACCAGCGTAACCAATCATCACAAGACACAAATACTTTGGGTACAACGGAAAGGAAGGGAGTATTGCAAAGAAGCGGCAGCGGGCTGCACTAACTAACTACAGAGACGCACTACAACATCCGGCTAAAAGAAAGGGATAAGAAAGCGTATCAGAACCAACTACAACTACTCACCAAACAATACCCACCAAGTGTTACCCCCTACTAAGGAAGCAACCCAAGGATACTCACACTGTTGATTAAGGTGACATTCATTTTTATGGTGGAGGTAATCTATATTACTAGTCAAGTTATCATCGTTAAGTGTAAGTTGTCTGAGTACTTGTTAGCCAGCACTTTCACCAAGTCATCCATAACCGCGGACAACACGGCTTCTCGAGAAGATTTAACCATGCAGGGATGCACCAATTTGGTCGTACACGTAAGAATGACGCGCCAGATGGAAAGGCCCTTCCACCAAGCGAGGCACTCAACACAACCCAACTCTTCTTCGCATCGAGCCCAAAGAACCACGTGATGTGCATGCGCGGCTAATCGAGCCCCCACGAAGAAAAGGGGGACCCTCATAGCACTGGAAGACCACGCCGCCCTAAATGCCGACTACAAAAGTTCCACCCTGGCGCCAAGGGCTCGCACCTGCATATGCATGCATCAAATGGAAAGCCCGAACCAAGTGTGGCGATTTGGACGAGATGCGAATCGAATCGGAATTGCGGGGGACGCCCATACTCGCTTCCCACATGCGGTTAGTGCGCTCATCATGGATCGGAGGACAAGAACCTTTTCCTAATTAAGTTCGACACTAGCAGGCCTCAAAACCACGCCATGCCTCCTGCCGGTGCCTTATCATCAAATTGTTATTACCCCAAACATTAACATGAAGTTGATTGAATTGAAACCCAACTATCAAACTAAACAGGTGATAAGACGGACAACAAGACTTGAGCGCAAACAACACTAAGCATGCAACTACAACACGAGGGCCAACAAGGTAAACAAATAACAGCTGATAGGAAGTGGAGGGAAGGCTATATCATGGCGGCAAGGTAAACATATGATAGGATCGAGACACAAGCATCGAATCATAAGGCTAGCATAAGAATAACGGAAAGAATCGGTAACAAGTGATGAAAGGCAGCCATAGGTAGCAAGTGAGTATACTTGCCTGGAATCCAGCAAGTAGAGGTACATCCGAAGAACTTGTCGTTGCTCACATCATCTCAACGTCCTATCCGTGAAGAAGCAACGAACTAGAACAAACACCGGATGCAACAATTACTTATACGGCAAAAGATCCAGCATGATCAAGATATGGATGCATGACAAGTTTAAGGATGCATCAAAGATAAACTAGTTGACATGGTAAACATATTTAAATGGGCCCATATGCAATTTGGATTGCATATGGAAAAGCCCATGAATTAATGTTGAATTAAATGATCTACAAATAACCATCATGTGAAAGTTGATTAGAATGATGCATGGATGATGAAAACAATAAGAAAACAACAATAGTTTCAGTTTGATATGTTGTTTACCAAGTTTGGAATTTTATTTATTAAGTTATGAACTTTGGCATTTTAAATGATTTAAACAAACATTTGTTGTTTCCACCAATTTTAAATGTTCAAAACAGATAACAAAATTTATATTTGGAAAGAACACAAAATTTTAGATGGAATACATATTTAATTTGTTGAATTTGGATTCTAGATGAGCAAGTTATTAAATTGACAATTTTAATGCATTAATTAAGAAATAGTTGTTTTCAGCAATTTAAATTGTTCAAAACAGAAAACAAAGTTGATATTTGGAAATCTTATTCAATTTTGCATGGAAAACATATTTTACATGTTGGAATTGGATTTGAATTGCCCAAGTTATGAATTTTGCAATTTAAAAGGTTTAATTAAAGCATTGAATTATTGCACCACTTTTAATTAGGAAAAACAGTAAACAAAATGTATTGAAAAGGTTGAAAACATGTAGCAAATGTTTCACTGAACATTTTGAGCTATTAAACATAATTTTTGGATCATTATTGAAATTATTATGCATTTTTCCATAAGCATTTTATTCTGCCCTTTTTAGTAAACAGAAGGAAACATGTTCAAATTTAATTCAATTATGACCAAATAAAATACCAATGTGTAGAGTTTGTTAAGACAAATTTTTAGAGCCCAAGTTTGCTCAAATTGGGTGAACAGAACTCAAGTTATGAATTTCCAAAGTTTCAAATTTTAATAGCCATTTCTGTATTTAATTATTTAGTGCAAAACTTATTACATAAACATGTTGCAACTTTGTGACTAACAGAAAGAGCACAAGATTCTGAATCCATAGAAATTTGAATCACTGAAATTGGAGCATTTTTCAATTTGTTATGGATTTTACAAATAAAGATTCAGTTCTGTTTTTTTTTCTGGAGTTCGAGAAATAAAAGAAAAAGGAGGAAAAAGGGGTGGCTTTTGCTTCCAGGGGGACTCGAACCCGCGCCTCGCGGCAGCGTGCAAAGGAACAGCGCCACTGGGCTGTTGTCTGGTTTGTGAGGGTATACGGATCTGACAGTAAAAGAGGTGACCTTTCGCGGTTAACTGAATCTGAAACTTGAAGAGTCGAGCGCTCGATTCAGTTAAACGTAACCACGGTGATCACCGCGGTGCGGCTCGACGGCACGCATCCAGAGCAAGGGGAGGACAGGGGAGCTAGTCCCAGATGTGGTGCTCACCTTGGGGTTGTAGTCGAAGAAGAGAGGCTCGGGGGCGTCGTGGTGCCGTTCAGAGGAGGGCAGCGATGTCCTGCAGGTTCCTGAACCTTGCCGAACGGAGGAGGAGGAAGAAGGTCCCGTCCCCGATGATCTGGGATGTCCCTGGTCCCGCCGCGGTGTCGAGGACGGAGGGGACTCCAAGGGGGTTCCATTCCCGCGCTCCGCGTACCTCCTGGTGCTCCATGGCGGCGGCGCGGTGAAGAACTTCAGTAACCGGCCATTGCTCTCGATGGTATAGGAAAACAGAGAGAAGGAAGAGAGGGAGGGAGATGGCGGCGGAGGGGGAAAGAGAGGGAGCAGGTAGGGTTAGGGTTTGGGCTTGGAGGAGGGGGTAGATAAGGAGGGGGAGAGGGAGCAGGTGGGGAGGGGACCATGGAGAAAGCGACAGCAGGGGGCACGTCCTCCTCATGCTTGTGTACGGACGAGGAAGAAAGGTGGGGTGGGCTGGGCTGCTCTGCTCGCTGGGGTGGTAGGTGGGCCAAACGTCCTGCCTCCCCCAGCAGCTCTCCTTTTAAATTTTTTTAATTTTTTTGTAAGAGAAAGGTGAGAAGAAGAATGGAATTTTGGGAGAGTTTTATTTGTCCAAAATTTATGAAATAATTTTATTTGTATTTAGGAATGGTAATGCCCAATTGCATGACAAATGGATTTCCAAAATTCAAAAGTTTTTTATTACTGTTTAAATTTGAAGTTGAAATTCAATTGGGGTTTTAGTAAGAGGTGTGTTATTTAACCCAACAAATATTATGTTTACACTTCAAGTGTATTGAAAACAATTTGATTTGAAAACAGATGTGCATTGTTTGAATTTTTTTGAAAGTGTTTTCGAAAATATTAATTGGTTTTGAAACCAAGTGCAATGTCATGATGCAATGTCATGCAAAAGGAGAGCAAACAATTCTACTTTGGGGGAAAAAATCCCCCGGGTGTTACACACCCGCACTAGAGAAGGCGGTGGCAAGAGTTTTGAGTCTTCGATACATGTCAACATGATCTTCTCCATCACGCATGAAGAACCCTTCGGCCTCATTGGTCAAGGCATCATATCGATTTCTTTGCATGCTCTCATTCCCAACAAACATGATGACAAGTGCATCCCATGTTTCTTTGGCGGTGGAGAAGTGTTGAAGATGCGGCATGTGGTAGGGGCCCACGGCTTGTTGAAGGATGGACAAGGCGGTGTAGTTGAGTTGGCAATCTACGGCCTCTCTTCTTGTGAGATTCTTGGGATCAAATGGCTTGTATCCGTCACGAGTGATCCTCCAAAGATCTATACAAGAAGAGTTCAAGTGAGTCTCCATGTAGTATTGCCATTCACGAAAAGAATAAGCATCAATTTTAGGTGGATCTCCTCTAGGGATTATATGAGGAAAGGGGATGGGGGGATGGGGGGATCGGGAGAATATCGGCCTTCAACAGCGTGATATCCTTCCTGTTCACCCGTACCCTTCTTAGCGGATTGTTCGGCGGAAGCAGTTTTAAGTGGTTCACCATCTACCCCTTTCTTGGCACCCTCCGGTTCTTTCGGAAGGGATGAGTCGACCACCTCCGGTCCTTTGGCTTTGAGGAGTGTTGTCATGAGTTGACGCAACTCATCAAATTTAGTGTCTATGGATGAGGTCAATGATTCTCTCAAAGCATTGAGATCACCCATGGTCACATTGCCATCGGACGGAGCGTCAACCAACTCATCTCCCATACTTAACTCTTAGGCGGTTAAGCCCGATAGAAGAGCCGAGGCTCTGATACCAATTGAAAGCAAAGTATGGGCACCTAGAGGGGGGTGAATAGGTGCTACGACCAATTTTAATTTTTCTCAAAGTTTAGGCTTGACAAGAAGGTAAATTCTCTAGATAGTGCAACTAGTGGTGAATTTACCTATATGACAAGGCAAGCAATTAATGCAACAAGTACGAGTAAGTAAAGAGAGGGAGGAACGAGGTAACCGATGGAAGCACACGGAGACACGATGTATTTCCGAGTTCCTCCTTTTTAGGGGAGTACGTCTCGTTGGAGAGGTGTGAGCTCGCCACAAAGGCCTACTCAACGTCACGAAGGCCTCACCCTATTCTCCGATGAACTCCGCCACAAAGGCCTAGTTCACTTTCCACTATTGAACCCCTTTGAGGCGGGGATCGAATCCTTTACAAACAACTTGGAGCACACACCCACAACTAAATTGGGGGCTCCCAACTCTTCTTGAATCACCAACAAGTATCAAGATGCCTAGATTCTCCACAAGATGAAACCCTAGGCTAGATCCCTCAAGCTAGAGAGGGGGAAATGAAGAATGGCTCGGTGAAGATGTAGATCGGGGCCTTCTCCTTCAATCCTCCAAAGATCTTCAAGATTGGGTGGAGGGATTGGGAGTAATGAGAGATTTGGTGAGTTCTTAAATGCTCATAAATGCTAAGGGGAAGAACTAGATCTTGGGAAAGAAGAGGAGGGGTATTTATAGCCCCTCCTCACAACTAGTCGTTGTGCAGGAAAAAGGGGACCGGAATATCCGGTCCAAGTTTGGACCGGAATATCCGGTCAGCTTTCTCCACGCAGCCCTGCAGATCTGAACCGGATTATCCGGATGTTCCGGAATAATCCGGTTCAAATAATCCGGCTCACTCTAGTGAGCAAATCTTCCAGTCCTTAGCCAATTTCGCGCAGCACCCGGAATATCCGGCTCGATATGAAAAATCCGGATTGAATAATCCGGTTGACTCCAATACGCCAAATTTCCAGTCCTTAGCCATTTTTGCACTCCTTCATCAGCACCCGGAATATCCGGCTCGATATGAAAAATCCGGTCCGAAAAATCCGGTTGACTCCAGTACGCAAAACTTCCAGTCCTTAGCCATTTTTGCGCTCCTTCATCAGCACCCGGAATATCCGGTCCGATATGAAAAAACCGGTCCGAATAATCCGGCTAACTCCAGTACGCGAAAGGGTCTGAAATTTGCCTAACCGGAATATCTGGTCTGCTCCGAATAGTCCGGTTTCCAATAATCCGGCTGGGTTCTGTCCCAAAACTCTCAGGCCAAACTTCACCGACTTTTCGGTGATCGATACTGATGTTAAGTATAACACCTGCACGCTTAACACCTCGATAAATAATGTACTTAGTATTGTTAACTAACACAAAAAACACTGGGAAAACGAAATGCACTTTCAATTTCCACCTTGTTTGCAAAAATAGTGCTCGTCATAGTCTTGAGTCTCTTGGATTTTGTGACCTAGAATGCAAGAAATAAATTAATCCTGGCTAATCTGTAGGTGCATAAGAGAGTAATAAAACATTTTGTTGGAACTGTCACCTCTACGAGTGACCTTTCCTTCACTGACGAGATCCTCTCGAGTTGCACTTTTACCAACTCCATCAAACAGAATGCCACAAGACTCCAGAAAGAGACGATACTCTGGATCTATTTCAACTGGCACCTCCTTCCAGTTACGAGTTTCATAAGGCGACATGGTGCGGAATTTGGTAGTGTGAGCCTCCATGTCTAATTGTGATCAAACAATTCTGAGAGCTCGAGGAGTACTTATGCTTCATCACCCTCCCCTTCCAGCACACACAGTACACCCATAACCGTGGATGGGACACACAAGTCATCGGGAATATGGAGCCTTAAACTGTAGGACATCTCCGAGCCTCCACCGCAAATTCTGAGAGTTGGGTTTTTTTTTCCTTCCACGCATTCAGCAGCTACATGACCAGGCTTCTTGCAAGTGTTGAGTGTAGGAGGTGTAGTGCAGTCATGCTGGAGGTGCCCCGTCTTCGTGCACTTGTGGCAGTAGAGGCTCTTCCGTGGTTGTCTCCCCCTCCGCCGACTAGCCTCTCTGTAGATCTCAGCACCCTTTCGCGCATATCTCTCTCCCTTCTTATAGCTTCTGCATCCGGTCCCCCACCACTACGTGAGGAGCCAGATCTGGGCGGAAATTCCAGGTCGCGCCATGATCTGTGTAGTCTGGGTGCTGCCCCTGTCGATCTTGATGAAATCTCTTGTCTCTGTGCTCGTAGCCCTCACCTCTCTGACACCCTCCACCATGATGTTGATCCCCCGCCCTCTTCTATGGGAACCGAATACCACCATCTTGCCTATACATCCCTGCCACCACTTGAGCATAAGATCTACTATCTATTCTTCGCTCTGTGGATCTGGTCAACCTTCTTGCTCCGCCGCCAAATCTCCTCAGCTTCTCTCTGGACGCGAGGAACCCTAGGGAAGTTCTGTTGATGGGTAAACCCTTTCTGACCCAGAACCACGCCCCTTTTATATCCACCGTCGTAGCCCAGCTCGCTACCGAGTGGGCCTCCCCGTTCCAAACGAAACCACCTGAAAAATGGGTCACCTGGGCCGCTTGTCCATACGTGTGGTTCGTATCACCCAGCTTCGTCCCACCAACTGACAAACTGGCCCAAGCTTGGATCTGGCTCAACGCCAAGGGGGCCTTCTCCTTCACCCTATCGCCCGTCGCACCCGCAGCCGGCACGACCTCCTCCGTTGCCGCAGGGCCACAGAGCACCTCACCTCCTTGTAGCTTCGACGAGCTCGCTCCCTTCGCGTCAGTCACACCAAACGACTCTCTCCGAATTCGTTGTAGGAAACGTTCCGATGCTTGAAGACAGGCATGGCCAATCAGATCTCCACCCAGTTTGGGGAGGAACTGGCCCAGGGTTCTCGGCGCTCTCGGTAAAGGAAGCACTTTGATTCGATCGTTGCTCTCAGTAGGCTGACGGCGAGCGTCCACCATCGCATCGCATGGCAAGGCTATCGATCGAGACCCAGACATCCTCACGCTCTGTGGAATCTCCTCACGCAACTGTATCGAAGGCTCGCCAGATTACATACTCTTCTCTATACTCAGACTTGCACGCTTTGTCACCGCCGACAGTAAGTCAACCAACAAATCTACCCTAGCTTTATAAAATTTGAAGAAGAATTCGACCCTTGGCTTCACCATTGCAGTTGTGCCACGCTCCTTGAGATCGACCATCACTCCTCTCAAATCCGCTAAGACTATACGGCCTTCCGAGAGGATGATAATCTCACCAGTTGTAACATCCCAGTGATTGGGAGTTATAAGGATCTAAATTTAATATGTGCATTTGCAAAGCATGCATCTAAAAATACGGGAATTTTGGCGCGAAAGTTTAAACAAACCAAAGTGACCAATGTTTCACTTGACATGATGAAATAGGTTTAGATCATCTGGTCAGGAGTACATTTGGAGCGATCTTTATAACATTGTATCTCTACAAACTAAATCATTTGATAAGACAAACCATAATTGGTTGTGATCAAACACGAATTCTCAACAACCTTAACCACAAGTCTATAAGTGACTTTGGATAAATCACTAGGTTTCTAGAACTCAAAGAGGGGTGAGTGTCCAGATCACTTAACTGATGATCATACTTTCACAAATGAGTAATGCATAATTGAACCATCTCATCAACATAGATGGGATATTCTATAAAACAACAACTCCCTAAGTTATCAATTCATTTCCACAACATCTCTATAAATCATCTCATAATTATCAGGTGAACCCTCACAAGTAAATAACAAAGTTTCAATAGAACACTAGTGATACAAACAAGTGTTAACGCAAAAACCACAAGTGGGAAATGACATAATAATTGTATTAACATATTTAGCGAATATATACATATCTCATCATCATAAAATAAGTACCTAAAAAGAAGAAATAAATCTTCTTAAGCTATTATTAAATCTTGATCATTCCATATGATGATTCCAAATATCTATGTCTACATTATGCATGACAAAGATTACATATGAACAATATAAAGTAGAATCATGACATCAGAGAAAACAAATAAAAAAATATGACATAAGTCCTTAAAAACCCAGTAAGCTTCACATGCTCATTGTCTCATTCATCTTATACAAGTGAGTATCTGAAATCTCAACACATCAATGAACCATTTGATCAACTTAGTATTAAGTCATCATTTCATAAGCATTCCACACTTCTATTCAAATCAACCTTCAACAAATAAAGTATCTTTGGATACAAGTATTGAGTAACAACAAATTATAACCTCTAGTAGAGGAAGTAAATTGAAAACTAAGTAAACCAATCATGTATGATATAGGAACATATCTTATGGGAAATAAAATAAGAAGTTTATGGAAGGATAATAAAAGCATGAACTAACTCTTAATCTAGATCTTGTTATGTTGCCGAGACTACTTTATCTTGTTTCCAATCTTCTCAAAGTCATTCTGCAAGAGAAGCACCCACAAGAAAAGAGGAACTACCACCAGAAGATCTTCAGGAAGATTCTCTAGAATGTTCTAGAAGTGCTACTCCAATCTACTATAAGAGTATTTGGAAACTCTTATATCCTGATTTGATCTTATTAACTCTCTTGAAATAGTGTGATATTCCGATGTTAGTGTTATATAGAAGTAGTTTGGTAACAAGCTTGTACACCTTGTTAACAGATCACTTTTGTATACTCAAACAATTGAGTGTCATACACAAACAAACAGAAGGTTGAATAACCTAGTACATCTCAGCCAATTGTATATGAGTAGTAATTCAGAGACAAGTCTGGCCCACTTGTTAACAAATTCTTCTTATATGCATATGGTAAATTGATGTCATAAAACAAACCTACATACTTTTATAATAATCTAAGTAAAAACTTTGCTTGGAATAAATGGTTGTTTTCACCACAAGGGTGAGATAGTTGAAGATGGAATCCCATAGATGATATTACCTGCAAGTGACAAAAGGAGTATCTGAAGGCAAGTGGCAATTAGAGAGAAGAACATCAAGAAACAGAAGACTTCAAGAAGCAACACTACCTCTGTAAGGGAGCATAAGAAATTATCCAGTGAATCATTAGGTTATATTAGAGACCTGTAAACTCTATTCCTTGCCAAGCTGAGCAGAGAAAAGAAATACATGATAATCTTTTTAATGGAATCAAGTATCAAGTAAGAAATAATAACAAATCATTGCATCCAAATATCTTGTGTTATCTAAGGTAAATGGAAACAAGTAAATGTCCTGTTTTCCAGATCCTTTTCATACACAAGACTAACAGATAACAACAAAGATTCATCTGCACATAACCATGTAAATGATTACATGTTCTAAAACAAACATGGGATAATATCCATGTTGGAACCTATGTGGGAAACAAGCAAATAAGGTCCCAAAGCCACCCATGTTTTACTCATGATCAAGTACTAAAAACAACAAGCATGACTTATACAGACTTAATTAAAAATGTTAACTAAACTTGCTAAGAGTTTTAATTAGGAAAATAAGAAAGCCTCATAAGATAAAACAAGTCCCTTACCCAATCAAAAGCATTTGGTATGTCATGGAATAAAATTCCATAATTGGGTGCATTTCATTACCATACATAAAAACACTACTAAGCAGTGTTACCAAATTATTTTCTCAAAGAATTTGTATCTAAAAAATTGTCCAATTAAGTTATACCACCTGGTTAAACCACATTTTTATTGTGTGTTCCTAATAATATTGTTTATGATAATTTTTAAAGCCATTTAATAAATAAAATGAAGAGAAAACAACAAAACAACTTAATCTAGCACCCTAAATAAAAAATACAAATATCCTTCAAATTCACCAAAACAAAACATGGTGAGGTGTGAAATTTGATAAGGAATTCAAATATGATTTTTAATAATTTTTTAGTTCACAAAAAATCCCAGAAAACAAGCTTTTCTTTTCAGTTTTGAGTAACATAAGGACTAGTTTGCAAATTATAGAAAATTCCAGGGGGTTATCCGAAAGGTTTATTTCCTTTATTTTTTCTCTCTGGCCAGAACGCAGTGACGGTCGACGTCGAGTCACTGTGGTCAATGCCACGACCTGCTTGCCACCTCGCGCGCGGATAAGACTCCAGGAGGGAGCTCCGTGACCTATCCTCTCTCTCACTCACGCACTCGCTGCCTCTCTCTCTCTCAGTGTCGAACCCGGAAACCCTAACCCTAGTCACCCACGGCCACCGTCGTGCGTCGTCGATTTCGGCCACCTCGAGGGCCACTGAAGCCACTAGGAGATGTGTCTGGACTTCTTCTTCGTCCTCGAGAAGCCATGGAAGCCGGGAGAAACGGACGATGACGAATTTCGCGGTTCCCTTTCTTCTCTGTTCCGGCCGCCATGGAAGCGCGCCGTCGCGGTGGAGCTCGCCATGCTCAATCGTCTGCACCATCATGCTCAAGGTGAGTTGTTGCATCTCTGGGTGCCCTCGAATCATTTTTTGCCCGACAAATTTGTTACTTTCACCGAGCACCGCCACCCGCCGTCGCCGGTGACACTCCGACGACCTTTTGGAAGCGGCGTTGCCGCCACTAGCATCCTCTTTGCACCCTCTATCGAATGGGATCAACCAACTAATCCAATTCGCGACGAATCGGGCAATTGCAATTCATCTGTGAGGATTTGAACTTGGTGACATCACATGTGACGTCACCATGATGTCACGACCCCTTTTCTTTTTCTTTTTATTTCAAATTTAATTTAAATAAAATATGACAGGTGGGACCCACCTATCAATTTAAAAACAGAAAATCAATTAAACTTAATAAATCAATATCTTTTAATCTACTAATCAGAAAAATGTAAATTAAATATGTAAATGTTCAGAAAAATAAAACCTATCTATTTATCAAGTTTTCAAAAATGTTTGATAAAGTTTTAAATTAAATATTTTCTTTAATTCAATTAAATCATTTAAAATTGAGAAAAATAATAAATAATTCATAAAATCAGAAAATACAAGTTATATACCAAAATGCTCCAAATGACAAATGCAACTCATCTATGATGTTTTTCAAGGTCATTTGACCAAGTTTTCATGTGTGCAATGTTTTGCCTAGTCATTTAATTCATTTAAAATTAATAAAATAATAACTTATTCAAATATTTTCAGAAAACATTAAATGATATACCAAATTAAAGAGAACCACATTTCTAACTCAAGTATGTCAAATATAAACATTTTATTTAACTTGTAAACTTCTTTTTTATAAGTATACAGAAATTGTAAAATGTCCCATTATAACTATGTGACACCCCGAGATCGGGCACTATGCAGATTTCAGCATTTCCGCCAAAATCCACATAATAACCGATTCCAGGTTGCCACTTGTGATAACATTACAACAGTTCACGAATATTCCGCAACAACAACAGAAAAGATATATACAAGACGACTCAAACGAGTCAAGGATACAACTGATACAATACAAAGATCCAAATAACAGCGGAAGAAACAACATAGTGTCCGACTACGGACAAGATACAAATTGGACTAAGAGTCCTGAGGATAACCGATGGCGTCCAATCCCTGCCCAGGCCAAGCCGGAGGGATTCCCAAGCTAACGTCGTCAGACTTCAAACTTGTTGACTGCAATGTGGAATATGCAGCCACGAAATGGATTCGTGGGTCAGTACGGGTAAGTACTGGCAAGTGGATAAACCATACTCACAAGATACCAGCGTAACTAATCATCACAAGATACAAATACTTTGGGTACAACGGAAGGAAGGGATTATTGCAAAGAAGCGGCAGCGGGCTGCACTAACTAACTACAGAGACGCGCTACAACATCCGGCTAAAAGAAAGGGATAAGATAGCGTATCAGAACCAACTACAACTACTCATCAAACAATACCCATCCAGTGTTACCCCCTACTAAGGAAGCGACCCAAGGAAACTCACACGGTTGATTAAGGTGACATTCATTTTTATGGTGGAGGTAATCTATACTACTAGTCAAGTTATCATCGTTAAGTGTAAGTTGACTGAGTACTTGTTAGCCAGCACTTTCACCAAGTCATCCATAACCGCGGACAACACGGCTTCTCGAGAAGATTTAACCCTGCAGGGATGCACCAATTTGGCCGTACACGTAAGAATGACCCGCCAGGCGGGGAGCAAACCCACCAAGCAGGCCACTCAACACAACCCAACTCTTCTTCGCATCAAGCCCAAAGAACCACGTGTTGTGCGTGCGCGGCTAATCGAGCCCCCACAAAGAAAAGGGGGACCCTCATAGCACTGGAAGACCACGCCGCCCTAAATGCCGACTACAAAAGTTCCACCCTGGCGCCAAGGGCTCGCACCTGCATATGCATGCATCAAATGGAAAGCCCGAACTAAGTGTGGCGATTTGGACGAGATGCGAATCGAATCAGAATTGCGGGGGGGGCGCCCATACTCGCTTCCCACATGCGGTTAGTGCGCTCATCATGGATCGGAGGACAAGACCCTTTTCCTAATTAAGTTCGACACTAGCAGGCCTCAAAACCACGCCGGGCCTCCTGCCGGTGCCTTATCATCAAATTATTATTACCCAAAACATTAACATGAAGTTGATTGAATTGAAACCCAACTATCGACTAAACAGGTGATACAACAAAGGACAACAAGACTCGAGCGCAAACAACACTAAGCATGCAACTACGACATGAGGGCCAACAAGGTAAACAAACAACAGGTAATAGGAAGTGGAAGGAAGGCTATATCATGGTTGCAAGGTAAACATATGATAGGATCGAGACACAAGCATCGAATCATAAGGCTAGCATAAAGATAACGGAAAGAATCGGTAACAAGTGATGAAAGGCAGCCATAGGTAGCAAGTGAGTATACTTGCCTGGAATCCAACAAGTAGAGGTACATCTGAACTTGTCGTTGCTCACATCATCTCAACGTTCTATCCGCGAAGAAGCAACGAACTAGAACAAACACCGGATGCAACAATTACTTCTACGGCAAAAGATCCAGCATGATCAATATATGGATGCATGACAAGTTAAAGGATGCATCAAAGATAAACTAGTTGACATGGTAAACATATTTAAATGGGCCCATATGCAATTTGGATTGCATATGGAAAAGCTCATGAATTAATGTTGAATTAAATGATCTACAAATAACCATCATGTGAAAGTTGATTAGAATGATGCATGGATGATGAAAACAATAAGAAAACAACAATAGCTTCAGTTTGATATGTTGTTTACCAAGTTTGTAATTTTATTTATTAAGTTATGAACTTTGGCATTTTAAATGATTTAAACAAACATTTGTTGTTTTCACCAATTTTAAATGTTCAAAACAGATAACAAAACTTATATTTGGAAAGAACACAAAATTTTAGATGGAATACATATTTCATTTGTTGAATTTGGATTTAAAATGAGCAAGTTATGAATTTGGCAATTTAAAAGGTGTATTTAAAGTATTGAATTCTTGCACCAATTTTAATTAGGAAAAACAGTCAACAAATTGTATTGAAAAGGTTGAAAACATGTAGCAAATGTTTCACTGAACATTTTGAACTATTAACATAGTTTTTGGATCATTATTGAATTTATTATGCATTTTTCCATAAGCATTTTTATTCTGCCCCTTTTAGTAAACAGAGGTAAACATGTTAAAATTTAATTCAATTGTGACCAAATAAAATACCAATGTGTAGAGTTTGTTAAGACAAATTTTTAGAGACCAAGTTTGCTCAATTTGGGTGAACAGAACTCAAGTTATGAATTTCCAAAGTTTCAAATTTTAATAGCCTTTTCTGTATTTAATTATTTAGTGCAAAATTTATTACAGAAACATGTTGCAACTTTGTGACTAACAGAAAGAGCACAAGATTCTGAATCCATAGCAATTTGAATCATTGAAATTGGAGCATTTTTCAATTTGTTATGGATTTTACAAATAAAGATTCAGTTCTGTTTTTCTGGAGTTCGAGAAATAAAAGAAAATGGAGGAAAAAGGGGTGGCTTTTGCTGCGGAAGGGGATCGAACTCGGGGCTTCCAGCGTGCGGAAGGAAACGCAAGCCACTAGGCTAGCTGCTCGGGTGTTGAGTCCATACGGATCTGGCCCAATAAGAAGGGTTCCTGCACGCGGTTCTGCTAACGAACTGAAAACAGAGGCTGTACTGCGTGCGACCGTGACAGAACGACGCCGGCGACCTGCAGATTGCAACGCTCGATGGCGGGCATCCAGAGCATGAGGAGGGCAGGGAGGAGGGGCCCGAGGGCGGTGCTCACCGAGGGGGACTTGGGGACGTCGAGGGAGGCGCCGGGATGGCCCTCGGCCTGACGGAGAGGCAGGTGCAGCAGTTCGCCGGGGGGAGGAGATCGTCGACGGCGCCGGCAACGTGGTGCCTCCCAGGACCGGCCGAGGGTACGAGGACGAAGAGGGCACCGTGGGGATTCCATTCCCGCCGCAACCACAGCCCGAAACCGAACGTAGCGGCGGCGCCATGAGCTCCAAGGGCCGGCCATGGTGGTGCTCTCCCTCTCTCAGTTCAGATTCAGAAAAAGGTACAGAGAAAGGAGAGAAAGGGAGGGGAAAATGGCGGCGGCTGGAGAGGAAGAGGGAGAAGGGAGGCTAGGGTTTGGGGGCTTGGAGGAGGGGGTAGATAAAGGAGGGGGAGCAGGTGGGGAGAGGGGACCATGGAGGGGAGGGACATCGACAGGAGGGTCACGCCCTCCTCGTGATCCCTCTGTGTCGTACGGAGAAGAAGGAGAAGTGGGCTGATGGTGGGGTTGTAGGTGGCCTGGCCCATTTGGGCTGGCCTGCCTCCCCCTGTGTTTGTTTTTGTTTTTTTTTCCCTTTTTTTGTAAAAGAATAGGAAGAGAGAAATAGTAATTAGAGGGGTTTTGGGTGTCAGAAAATTCCAAAGTAAATTGCTGTGGTTTTGTAATTGCAAATGCACGAGTGCACCAAAGTTTGTTTTCAAACTTTCAAAAGTTTTGTTGCACTTTGAAATTTGAAAGAGTTTGGGAGAAAAAAAATCACATTAGTTGAATTAATTCAAATTTGAACAAGTGAAGGGTTTGAAACTTTTGAATTGGTTTGGGAAACAAGTGCAATGTCATGATGCAATGCAATGCCAACAAAAGAAAACAAGAAAAATTCTAATTGGGGAAAAATCCCCCGGGTGTTACAAACTAGAAACTATTACCACAACAGAATTTTCCTTACTAATAAAACCCTCATGTTTTCACACCTACTAAAACCTATCATCACAAGTCATTAGAAAGTATTGTGATGATAGATTTAGTTGGACTAGTTCACCATTTTCAATTCAACTCCTTATCATTAGCTCTACACCTTTGAGCATAAAATAAAATGTGTTTGTTATCTTTTCAAGAGTTGGTTTCCATGTGTTATAATTTTATTGCCTAACCATGTAATAACACTTCTACCTAAACATGATAACAATTGTTTGATAAGTAAAAGTGAAACACATGTACGTCTAAAAGAAGTAATAACAACATCACCACAAGTAATGAAATAATTCACCTAAAAACCGTGTGATCAAGTTATCATATCAAACGTAGCTTACACTTGTAAGCTGGGGTGTTTTCCAGGGTATTTCGCGATGCATCTCATTACTATTCATGTATCATATTGCTAGTGTTCTCTGTAGTCCTTACTGGGACTACTTTGCTATCTTTCAGATCTCGGGATTTCTCTACGCAACTATCGAACCCCGAAGACATGGATTATTATTGTTATTTCAATCTCAGGCAAGTTCATCACTTGCTCATATCCCTTGAATTATTTCATAACAACTATTTTCAAAACCCTATCGTAATACCACTTATGCTCAAAAGAATGCATGATCCTATTTTTATAATAATATGACTAATTGAATGACTACCCGAGTGGTAGTGTTCTGTTTGGTGGGCGGATGGAACCATGGTAAGATGAATAGGTCAAAGGAAGGTTTCATCTGCATGGGAAATTATTACCTAGTAATTAATCACAAATACCGTCAGAACTCGGTGCGCCGTAAATACCGCGTTGACCATGGGTCTTCTATGGGGGAGTAAGTCAGCTGTGATCTTCTCTCGTTCGCATGTCAACGGCTGCCAGAGACGTACGATGTAGGTCTTGTGAGACTACATGCACATGGGTAGGATCCCTTAATTCCCACGGACTCTGGGGTCTATGATGGTCTGCCAGAGGCGCCTAGATATCCATCATGAGGGGTGGAATCAGGGGTTCAACCTGCTGGTGGAAATGGGTGGGCATGCATCGTGCGGAGAAGCATGGTTTGGCTTGGACCAACAACCGGGCCCCACACCTAAGTGGGAGTGGACAGGATCTCGAGGCTGGTTGTGCAACATGGTCTTGGTCGCCCATGGGTAAAGTAGCGCACCTCTGCAGAGTGTAAAAGGATGTGGCATGTTACCCCCTGTTTCGGGAGTTGTAGTTAGTGCATCAAACTACCCACTATATACCATGAACTTGCTGAGTAACGCTCGTTACTCATTCGTTCATGTTTGACCCCTTCTTAGAGTTGAAGCCTATGGAAGTCGTCATCGTGAAGCCATCGCTACCTCATGAAGCTAGGTAGAGTGATCTACTACTTAGTCGATAAAGCATCGTCATCAACAACGCTGGTGGAGGAGAAGCTATCGAGGTGTAGATGGAGTCCATTCATGGATATAGTTTCGTCGAAGCCATAGATTAGGGCTGACATTAGCCGTAGTAGATTAGGTTCTGAGCTAGAGTAATTCTCCAGCTTGGAACTTCGAATTGCTTCTTCTGATGTTTCATTTGCAGGAGATCTTCTTGATTCATCAAAGAGATTCTCAGGATTTTGTAATGAAGTTTGTATCCTATAGCTTTGCTTGGACCCGTTGTGTTTCTGTTGTACCACTCTGAGAGATGTAATATTCACGGATAAATCATTCTGTGGGTATTATGTCACCGACTTGCGCACTACACATGCAGTGGTGTGTTGGGTCACCACACCAGTCAAATCAAGCGAAGCCGCGGTCAACACCGAGTAGGTCGCCCTCCACAGCTGGATGGGAATTGAGCCTTCCGCCTCTTCCAACCAGAAGAATCGCTCTGAGCTTTCCACCACCAGGCGATCCAGGTCCTCATCGGAGAGGATCTCCAGCACCCGACGATCTGCAGCCTCCTCCCCAAACTCCGCTCGTTGACTCTCAGATCCCGCGTCCACCGACACGCGGAGGGCATCTGCGGGGGAGGGGTACTACTGCGAGGAGGAACCCCCACGCCCAACGAATCTCTGTCGAGCGCGCCGCCGGGGAGCAGGGGGCACACCGCCACTCATGGGGGTGGGGGCAGTGAGAAGAAGGAGGAGGAAAGGGGAGGGAGGGGGAGGTGGAGAGCGAAACATTTTTCTACTCTTCACTGGCCCATGGGGGCTCGCAACCAGCCCACTCTTGGTACGTTTGTCTCCCAATTTGATTCTCTCATCTCATGGCTAAAGACCATATGGTCTGGATCTTTCTTTCTCTCATTAATCTCTGCTATAACATCCCCATAACTGCCCCTATTGCCTTCTAAGATGTCACATATAGCCCCAAAGCAATTCGAGGCTAAGCTCATTTTGGCAATGTTCAGGTCCAGATCGAGCTAGTGTGAGAGCTTCTCTGCAAGCAATGGCTTCCAAGACACCTGGGTCAATCATTCCTCGCCGAACAATTGTTGATGCCCCCATGAAGCGCCCTTCTCCATCGCGGAAAATCGCCGTTGTCATGTCGCTTGTTCCCGCTCGGTTCACAACGTCGTCACAGTTTAGCCCTTACCCGAAGGCGAGCGAATCCAAACATGCGCTCTTAACGCCCGAACACATCCATTGGGTTGCCGTGTTTCCTTATCATGCCATGGTCTCAGAGATAGCTGATAATGAAACCATGAGTCGGGAGAGGGTTCTCCATAAATCCTCCACCCTTTTTGCAAGTAGCTGATCTGATCCAGATGTGTTTACAGGACCTAACCTGATCCAGTTAGGCGGCAACGGGAACGGGCGATTTTGGCCCAACCAGTGGCTTGGCGCAATCGCGTCGCCACGTCCGGAAAAGGAAATTAGGCCTGACGGTGACCGTGGGCCTGAACAAAAACCTTTCCCCGTGTGGAGGTATGCGGTCTCCACGACTCGAGCCCAAAACGAGCGCTACTCTGCCTCCGGCTGCCTTCAAATTGTTGGCAGATGAGCGCAAGGCAGAGTACCGCCCAAAATGAGCGCAAGTTCAGTTCTTGCTGTGGTTTGTGATCAAGGCGCGACCTATGGAAATCAAGTGATCGGTCCCTTTTCACACAGTCGCAACTAGTTTCTTTGATAGAAACCGGAAATCTCTGTCGCCGTGAATCTGTGATACCGTTCGCTGTCCACCTCCAAAGTCTAAACCAAAAGTGTGTGACACGAGATACACTTGCTAGCTTTCCGTATCCGACAGTACCGCCACATAATGATACTCTCATGAGCAAAGACATCGGAAAGGCTGGTAAGGGGCCATGAAACACGTAGTCTAGTACTGAGCTACTGAATGCTATGTGCTGGAAATTAGAAAGAAGAGAACGGGAAAGAAACATGGCAAAAGTCGTATCATGAGATCCACGGCCACAAACATTTCCAAATTGGAGATATAATTGCCGCGGCTAGCAGCAGCATATATGTACGTAAAATCCAGCCATCTCCCTCCGTTTCTATCCTAGTTTCTTTCTGGCATTTCTATCCCTCTCTAAATCATAAGGGACCAAGATCTTTGCTAGCTCATTACAGCATTACCCTCCCTAAACGCCAGGGCGGCCAGTAAAACCAAACAAGGGGCTGAGAACGTAGGAGGACGTACGAGTCCGGGAAACGCGCAGCGAAGGCCGGGAAACGCGCTGCGATGGCCGGGGACGCGTCGCCGCCGCCGCCGCCGTCGACGGCCGCCGCGTCGGTGCCGCTGCTGCGGCGCAGGGGCTCGTACCAGCGGTGCATGTCGCACGCGCGCGACGAGCTCCGCAGCTTCCGGTCCTGCCTCCGTTGGATGTGCGTCGACCACTCCGACGGGGTCAGCGCCGCGGCATCCTGGCTCGTCTTCGCGCTCCTCGCGGTGGCCGTCCCGGTGGCCGCGCGCGTCGCCCTGCCGCGCCGCGCCTACGACGCGCAGGTGCAGGCCTCGCTCACGCTCTCCGCCGCGCTCGCCTACCTCACGCTCACCACCCTCGTCCGCCGCCGCGGCCTCAGGCGGCTCCTCTACCTCGACGCGCTCCGCCACGACTCCCAGGACGTGCGCGCGGGTTACATCGTGCAGCTCGCGGGGTCATTCCGCCTCCTCGCATGCTTCGTGCTCCCCTGCTTCCTCGCCGACGCCGCCTACAAGGTCTTCTGGTACTGCGCCAACCGCCCCTTCCCGTCCGCGTGGTGGTCCGTCGCCGCCTGCGCCCTGGAGATGGCGTCGTGGATATACCGCACCGCCATGTTCTTCATGGTCTGCGTGCTCTTCCGGATCATATGCTACCTGCAGATCCTGCGGATGACGGGCTTCGCGCGCGACTTCGGCCAGTGCGCCGACGTCGCCGAAGTGCTGACGCAGCACCGCCGCATCCGTGACCAGCTCCGCCGGATCAGCCACCGCTACCGCAAGTTCATACTCTACTGCCTCCTCCTCGTCACCGCCAGCCAGTTCGCCGCGCTTCTCGGCGCCACCAGGCCCCGTGCGCAGGTCAACATCGCCACCGCCGGAGAGCTCGCGGTAAGCGTCCATCGAACGCCTTCCCCCGGTGCTACAACTCTTCTCAGTCCTTTCTTAATCCGACACGATAATTAACCTAACCGACTGCCCGTGTGCGTCCGTTTCCTGCAGCTCTGCTCCCTAAGCCTCGTCGCCGGCCTGCTCATCTGCCTGCACAGCGCGGCCAAGATCACGCACAAGACGCAGGCGATCACCAGCATCGCGGCGGCGTGGCACGCCGACGCCACCATCAACACCCAGGACTGTGACCAGGAGAACCCCAGGACGCCCGGCAAGGCGTGCCCGCCGCAGCAGGCACCCCTCATCATCTCCTCAGGCGACGACGAGTCCGACGACGACGAGAGGTCCCCAAGCGAGGACAGCCTCGACACCTCCAAGTTCACCTCCTTCCAGGCCACCCACATCTCCTACCAGAAGAGGCAGGCGCTAGGTGAGAGCACCCACACCATGTGTATCGTATCGTTCATTCCTAGTATGATCTGGCGTACTCAGCACTGTAGCTGGTCATGGCGTTTTCAGTGACCTACCTGGAGAACAACCGGGCGGGCATCACGGTGTTCGGCTTCGTCGTCGACCGGACATGGCTACATGCGCTCTTCATGATCGAGTTCTCGCTAGTCATGTGGCTGCTCGGGAAGACCATCGGCATATCATGAGGAGCGCGGCTATCTCTGCGTCTGTATATTTTGATGTGATCCGTGCAGCTCTTGTCCCTGTTCCTGCTACCGTCGAGTACCATGTAGATTAACACCCTCTCAAGGGTCTAAACTCAACACAGATAGTGAGGTTACCCATGTTCCAGATACAACCGTCTTAGTATTTGCCTCCTGACTCATGATGCAAATCGGACTTGATATGGGATGGAATACTACTGGCAGACTTGCCTGCGAAATTGTGATCAACTCTAACAAGTCGGATCAACAGAAACGCGAGAAGTCAGTAGACGGTGAGATTCAAGACCACCTGACAACTCGAAACCTCGAAATTTAGGTCCACTGGACAACCAAAAACATACTCCCTCCGTCCACGAATAGAAGTGTACATCTATTTCTATACTTAGTCAAACTATTTAAAATCTGATCAACTTTAAAGGAACTAGTAGCAACATATATGACATCAAAATCGTATATTTTGAAACTTCGTAGCAAGATAAATCTATTGATACTAATTTGATGTCATAAATGCTAGTAGTACATTTTCCAATAAAGTTGGTCAGAATTCAATAAATTTGACTGACATAAAAGGAAAAGAGATAAATACACCACGGGTCCCAATAGTTGTCCACGACATGCAAACTGGTACCAGTTCTTATAAATGGGGGCCAAGTGGTCCTAGAAGTTGGTGCTAGATGCAAATTGGTCCCAAATGGCCCTGGTGCTGACATGTGGCATAATATTTTTGCGGAAACACCCTTATCATTTTTTCGTATAGCACATACCTTACAGGTGCTGACATATATGGGTCCCACATGTCGTCGTATAGCACATACCTTACAGGTGCTGACATATATGGGTCCCACATGTCGGTATGGGACGGAAAATGCGAAAATTACGGCCATGGGGATTTGAACCTGCGATGTCTTTTTCTCGACCAGTGCCACACTGCCACTGCAGCACTGAAACGTTCGTGTCAAACAAATACACTCAACGTTTATTATCATATAGATTAAAGTTAGTGGGGGCCAAAATCAGTAAAATCAGTGGACGGGCCGGGGACTCGAACAAGCGCGCTGCGGCTTCGCACTAGAGTGCCTATACCACCGAACATCATGAATCTAACTTGCCAATTTTTTGAGAGCTCACTCTTTTTATATATCATCAGGGCGCATCCCATCCGCATACACAAGCGCCATGAACCGAAACTACACATAGATCTAGAGGATATACTTGTGTACCAACAAAAAATAATTAACTAATCGTAGCAATGCACAACTGTGCGGGCTAATCACGTTTTGTATTTTTATAATAAATATATTTGAGACACTAAATAATACTCATGAGAAGTACTTGAGAAGTTAGCTCTCAAGCTATATTGCATAAACACATGAGTTACAGTGGTAGATGCACCTATGGGGCAGGCAGTGCGGTCGCATGTTCGATTGCCAGATACGGCTGACCTGTAATTTTAATTATTTTGGCCCTACTGACAGATGGAACCTACGAAGGCAGAAAAATAGTTCGTTCAATCCATTTGATAGTTAGGGCTGAGTCTACTAGTTGGACACGACTGGTTATTAGCTGGAGTGGCAGCGTGGCCTTTTCTTGAGGAATTGGTCGCGGGTTCGATCCCCGCGAGCGCACCCTGTAATATTTTCCCATATGCGAGACCCACTTTTGTCAGCACCTTTAAGGTTGTATGTGCTATACGAAAAAATTATAGGGGTGTTTTTGCAAAAATAGTATGCCACATGTCAGCGCTAGAGCCATTTGGGACCAATTTGCACCTAGGAGCAACTTCTAGGACCACCTGGCCCCCATTTATAAGAATTGGTACCAGTTTACACGTCGTGGACAACTATTGGGACCCGTGGTGTATTTATCTCAAAGGAAAACATACGCTTATTCGTTGACGGAGGGAGTATAGCATAACCATCAGACTTAAACTTTGAACAGAAGTGACCAGGAGTTTGGATTGTGTTTTTCTAGCACAATAACACCAACAGCTAAACCATCCTTTCCATACACTGCTTCTAATTTAGTTTGATAAAAGATATCGTCATTCACAAAATCTAGCTAGTGGTGCGTTCATCACACAAAAAAAAGAAACTCCATTAAACCTCACCCTCTATGGCCAGACCAGAAAAGAAACAAACTAAAGCAACTCCATGAATACTGGTGCCACCAGAACAACTCTCGTAAATGATGCTACTGATGCCTGCTTCCTGGCAGATGGATAGTGTGGTCAAGAGCGGAATGCTCCCACGTCTCAGCAGCCATTTGTAGATCTTGCTCATCTCCGTGCGGAACCAACCCGCGGCCTTCTGCGGTTGGTTAAACCACTGCGCCGAATGCCAGAATTACCAGCTGCTACAGTTGGGACATTTCGCCTTCCCCTTGCCGAATTTCTCCTGTAAGCTCTGCGAACTAATCTTCGTAATGATCTGATACCAACACCTTCATCAAATATGATATCACCACCATCAGAAGATGTCCAGGAGTCAGAACTATCAGTCCAATCAGAGCTTTCCATGTCATAGTCGCTGCTGCCACTGTTGGGATCAATGAGGTAGTCCCCAATAATCCTAGACCCCGGATGCAAGCCTGTCACAATGCTGATTGCATCCTGCCTCTCTTTTCGACTTTCAAGCTCCTTCCACTCAGCTAAACGTGCTGGGTCAACTTCACGAGGTCTGGATGAAGGATGTTTGGCCTTCACATGCTTGCAGAGTTTCTTATACGATCCGATGAACGAGCAATCCTCATGGATGCAAGTTCTCTTCTTGCGGTTGAGAAATTGCCGGGCTGCTTCAACCAGCGTCCATCCTTTCACTTCCCCACGGCAGATAGGACATGCAAGCTCCATATCCTTTGGCATCTTGCCAACAGCTGCCACTGCAATTGATACTTCATGTACCGGTTTCTCCTTCAGATAAGCATTTTTAAACTGTTCAAGACAATTAGACTGGTGATAGTTGGTACCACACATGTATGGTCGACAACCTTTGTTGTGGGAAGAACACAGGAGGAGGACAGCATCATGTGGGCGCTCCAAGCATATTGGGCAAGTGGCATCTTTCCAATCCTTTTCCTCTGAGGTTAACTGCAACTCATTTTGCTTTGCTGCCTTCTTTACTTTCTTGTAGTAGGATGGTACAGTAGAAAGAGATGCCCTAAGTCGCCGGCTCGAAAGGTTACGCTCTCTTGGAATTCTTGCCATTTTCTTCACAAAACTGGGGAAAGGGGATCTAGAATAATGGCATAAAAGTACATATATTTTCAGTTATAGACCATGATAACAAGGAAATTACATTTAACAATTTATTTCTATGAAACACACAACACTGATTGGTACCAGTTTGCTATGAAAATCACGAAAACAACAAATGAAGCTCCACTTAACTTTTTCCATGACCTAGAGTGTTTATATGCAAAAGAAGAGGGAAATTGAACTATTTTACAATATTCTAGGTTCTACTCTGCATCTTTTTGCTTATAATACTGGTTATTATCAACATGCTCCAAAATCATGTGACTACAAGATAATGTTCACATATATTGTTTGCCTAGCACGGAAAAAAGGAAAAGTAAATTTCAAGTGTTTGGGCATGTAGGTCATGGATGTTTTATGTACTTTAACCACTTTTATTAGTGAGGAAGTCTGGAAATGTTCGAACTAGTCTAACACTTGCAATGTGCAATAGTTGCATACTAAAATTAAAAAGAAAAGATGCAAACTTTTGGGGCAAAAAAATAAGGCCTTAATTTTTTTTTAAATCATCAAAACTGAGAATTAATGCATATCAACAGTTATGGAACCATGGAGGTGCCAGAGACTCAGTAAAAAAGATAGATGTAGTAAAACGAAAACATTTAAGCATGTTACGGAGAGTAAGCATATATAAACAGACTGTGTAATTTCTCAGCAAATCATATAAAATAGTCACACATCAAGGACAAGTTCGATATGGTTTAGTAAAACTCTGCAAGAATTTCCCGTGCCTGCTATTAACTTCTCAATATACACAAATGTTAAATTAAAAAACTGGCCTTATTTCAGCAATTGGATGGAACCAAGTCAGCAAAGATGAACAGATGGTTTAATTTCACAGTTATGTGTAGCAAACAATCTAATCTAGGAAGACTTTGCAAGAATTGATATATAGAGATTTTAGGAGATTTCTAGGAAGAACTTCTAATCTACACCAGAAGTTCGCAGGAAGATCAACACAGGACATAAAAGATAAAACTTTTGTTCAACACCGTGCGTAAAATGGCCCTATCTCACCATTTTTTCCATGGAGTTGAATAAATGTTTCTAATTAAGTGTATTTTAGGGGATTTTCACTAGAAGTTGTGTTTCCTCGACTCATTCATTGCTCTAATAATAAAAGCCAAAGGAATGTATATGCTTGATCATGCAAATAACGTTCACGGATAGGTTTAGGAAAGTAGAAACAATTTACATATAAGATGTTGAGGCTGCACAAAGTCCAAGATCGACAGTGGCTGAAGTAGCTCAAAGAATGATAATTGCTCCTTAGTAACAGGACAAGCATGGCCGCTTTGTGGTCAGAAGTTTGCATTCTCCCATCTTAAGGGAAACTCTTATTTGATGCACATTGTGAAACAGACCGTATTAAATAGCCCAGCATCATTCAGGTAGAATGGTCCTAACTCAAGTGCATATCCAGGAATCCATATTAGTTGGCAATGTGAGCAGGGGTTGTATGAGCATGACGCATATATAAATACAATGTGGGCATGACAATATGTTGTTGATGCAAAACCAACCACACCAATACGACTTTTCTACCACAAATACTGACATCACGGCATGCTACATATACAACAGACAAACAGTAATTACAAGCTTGCAACATGTATATCACGCTTATTACCAGAAAATAGTCAAACTCGGAGAAAATGAGAAGCAGTTAATATGGAGATACAATGGACTGATCCAAATTTGGCCCAAAAGGAGATCGCTTGAGGTTAATAAGGGTGGACCTAGCATGGGGCGTGAGGAATCAGTTGAGCCCCCAAAATTCGAGACAAACAAACTGTTATTACTACTAACTATCACCAGGCAGCGAACACAAGACCGCGGTAACCAATATTTAGGAGGGTTTAGATTAGATTAATCATACAAAAAAACTGAAACACCACAGAAAAAATCTCAAAACAATTCAAGTAAGTTAGGGTTCGTCACCAACGAAAGATCTCAATCCAAAGTCCGAATGGATCTCCACTCCGCAGCAGTCCGGTAGAGCAGATGGGGGGCGCGAACATCAGAGAGAATAGCTCCTCCTACGTTGTGCGGTTCAGGGGAAGATGGCACGGGACATCTGCGTCGGTGAGGGTTCGATGAATGTCGTTGGACTCGGAACAGCCGCCGCGGCGGCGGGGGGAGGAAGATCAAAGGAATAAGATGGGCCGGGGAGGGGCGACCGGGTATTTGGTGTTTTCTGGATTCTTTTGGCAGTGACCCATCGGATGAAGGGAACTTTTTAGAATGCACGTAGTTATATTGGCCTCTTAATTCGTTTTTTTCATTTCTTTTATCGTTTGTCCAAATAATTGTTTTTTCGGGCCGTTCGTGGGTGCTCTTATTTGACGACATGGGCCGCATTTGGGCTGGCCCTTACTTTCATCTAAATTATTACTCTCTCATTGAAATCACTAAAAAAAAAGCTTCCCTCTCGAAAGAGGGAACTCCGCGCGCGTTGTGGGCGCGACACTTGTCACGCTCTCGTCGCGCGGGACCTCCCCCGATACCTTCCGCGCTAGACACTTGTCGCGCTCTCATGCCCTTGGGAGAAACGGTATTGGTATCGGTATCCGGATTCTCCGCCCGAACGTTTTCGGAGAGAGAGAGAGCGTCGTGTTGTTTTTTTTCTCTCCCCATTTTCCCTTCTCGTCTTCCTCCGGCCTCTCTATCTCTATCTCTGTCGCCGCCCCTCCGCCCGTCTCTCTATCTTCGGCGCCTAAGCTCGTACCAAGCCTTCCGGTGACGGTTGATGACGGTTCTCTCGGATTTTTTCCCTTTTTCTCTTTGTGCCTTTTCTTTTGGCCCGTGCGTAGTGTTGTTTACTGCATCACCGCTTGGTCACCGGTTTTATCTCCGGCGACTATCCTCCGACGGATTCTCCGGCGACTATCCTCCGACTATCACCGGTTTTTCCTTCCTTGTTATGCAATTGGCGATGACTAGGATTTTCAGATCTATGTTTTGTTGCTACTATTCTTGTGTTCTTTCCTCGTCTTTTGGATTTCGAGCAAAAATAGCTATTCTTATTGTTGGTTTTTTGTATAATCTTTATTTTTTCCCTTCTGAATCGGTTGAAATATGAAAGAAATGGTAGCCAAAATCTGTTTTTCCCTTTGTCATTTTCGGGTAGTGACTTTTTAGTGGAAGTAATGGGAGGGAGGTAGAAACTTTCAAATACAAGAACTAATTTTTTTTATCTTTGATTTTCCACCCTCTGTTGAGGATGAACTTCCACCCTCTGTTGTGATGTCAAACTCTGGTTTTGTTCTCGATGAACTTCCACCCTCTGTTGATAATTGTATCTCCAAGAATTTATCTTTCGGACTGTGTTTGCGTTGTACACTATTTCAAATTTCAGAAGTATAGGTTGTATACTTTGGTGGGAGTTCACTTCTGAATCGTAGGACGTACAAGCTAAGACAGTTATGTCGTACGATTCCCTGTGTATATCGTAGTGTGTTTACTTCGTACGTTGTTTCCTTTCTACAGAAGGTATATGGTAGAGTTTGGTGGGAGTTCACTGCTTAGTCTTGGGACGTACATCATACGGCAGTTGTGTTGAACATTTCCTGAATGTACACTGTACTGTGTTTACGTCATACACTTATTCAAATTTCAGAAGTATAGGTTGTATACTTTGGTGGGAGTTCCCCTCTGAGTCGTAGGGCGTACAAGTTAAGACAGTTCTGTCGTACATTGTGCATCGTAGTGTGTTTATTTCGTACGTTGCTTCCTTTCTACAGAAAATATATGATACAGAGTTTGGTGGGAGTTCACTGCTTAGTCTTGGGACGTACATCATACGGCAGTTGTGTTGAACATTTCCTGAATGTACATCGTACTGTGTTTACGTCGTACACTTCTTCAAATTTCAGAAGTATAGGCTGTATACTTTGGTGGGAGTTCTCCTCTGAGTCGTAGGACGTACAAGATAAGACAGTTCTGTCGTACAGTGTACATCGTAATGTGTTTATTTCGTACGTTGCTTCCTTTCTACAGAAAGTATATATTACAGAGTTTGGTGGGAGTTCACTGCTTAGTCTTAGGACATACAACATAAGTCAGTTGTGTTGAACATTTTCTGAATGTACACCGTACTGTGCTTACGACATACACTGCTGCAAATTTCAGAAGTATAGGTTGTATACTTTGGTGGGAGTTCGCCTCTGAAGATACAATGATAACCTCCATCAATCTCCCTGGAGTTGACGATTCCACATCAATGTACGTTGAATGCCCATTGCTCCTAACTGCCTAGTCAGAAACACATGTCCTCAGCGACTCTCTGATTGCAACAGGAAACTCAGCCTCAAAACGATCCATGTCTGCTTGTTCTACATCAGCACGTGCAAGGCTGTCTTATACAAGGGTCTTTTCTGATTCAATGCAAACCAGTGCCAAATCACGATCAGTTAGCCTCTGAGATTGAGCCGATATGTTTTCACTGAGTGGAAGTGGCGATAATGATTCATCAATAGCTTGGTCAATTTGCTGCATTTCATCATTCATTTCTTCTGCTTGCTCATCTGTAACCATTGGCCTCTCTTCTCTTTCAATTTCCTTGACAAAAGGCTCAACGTCGACCATGATGTGTACACCGGTTTGAACATGTGGCTCCTTTGGTGAACACCCGAAACTCCAACAGAGATGCGAGTCTATGGATACGCCGATCATTATATGTCTGCTCCTGATTCTCTTTATCTGCCACTCCACCATCCTTTTCCTCCATTGGCTCGTCTGGAATCATTGGCTCCTCTCCCTCAATGTCTTCAATGTCTTCCATCATCTGGACATCAGTTTGAGCGTACTGGTTCCTTCGGTCAACGCTCGAAAACCCCAGAAGGGATGCGAATGTATTGATAAGCTGACCATTCCCTTTGTACTGTTGATTCTTCCTCTCCGCCACTTCATCATCCTTTTGTTCCACTTTCTCATCCGGAACCATTGGCTCCTCTCCTTCAACATCCTCCTTGATCTTGCCATCCTCCTTGTACTGCTCCTTCCCCTTTTCTTCCTCATGTAAGCTCGAGTTTGTTCTGACAGTAGGAAGACAGATATCCAGGTCTTCCTCATCACAGACCTCAGGCTCTTCATCTTCGAGATCTGTCGTCGCTTCGTTTGAGTTCACCAGATTTGTCCTTGGCTGCTCATCAGCATCGATATTTAGGATCTCAGCCTCCTCCATAGTTTGTACATGAGATGGGACGGGCCGTTGATGGCGACGGCTGGTAGGACGGCTGGCTGAAGACGCTAAGAAGGAGGATAATCGAAAGAAACTCGAATAGCCTCTGGAACTATTGGAGCAACGAGGGTACCTTCCGGCGTAAGTTTTTGCCCACACATACGGATGGCCGCGGCGGAACTGCTGGCGAGGCGTCGAACCATTGCGGTGGGGTTGGGGTGTGGTGTCAAACAGATGGTGGAGGAGAAGATGGATTTTCGGCCGCGGGACTATTCTTCTAATGTTGGAGGTAATTTATTATATTGGAAAATGGCGGGAAAACGTGTACATTCCCATCAACTTTCTCGCCATTTTTTTATTGACATGTACACACCATGGTACGAAGTTTGAACTTCACGAATCTTACTTTGTGTATGTTTACTCATGGCAAGTATGTACTAGACACCTTATTTCTTCCATTTAGGTGATGTGCACACACGTTACTAACCGTTGTATCGACCATGCTACTGGATGTGCACACGCGGTGCTTGCAGACGTACACAGTCTATATTACCTACTAGACAAGAGCGCTACTACTTACTAAACGTGCACCAAATCTATTTGTGGATATACATTTGAGTTCTCATTGTATGTATGTTATATCTATCTTCTCGTGTACATTATCAGTGATAGTTGTACACCCACTATACTACTTGAAGTACATATGGGATCATACATACACCACCGATGCTAGGCGGCATTTCTAATCGGTGCTTGCAGACGTACACAGACTATATTACCTAATAGGCAAGAGCGCTACCGCTTACTAAACGTACACTACATCTATTTTGTGGACATACATTTGAGTTCCCATTGCATATACGTTCTATATATCTTCTGTTCTATATATCTTCTCGTGCACTCCAACATTGGTAGTTGTGCACCCACTATACTGATTGATGTATATATGGAATCATACATAAACCAATGATGGCAGCTGATGTACACATATTACTAACTGGTGTATACAACCATGCTACTAGATGTGCACACACGGTGCTTGCAGATGTACACAATCTATTTTACCTAATATACAAGTGCGCTACTGCTTACTAAATGTACACCAAAGCTATTTGTGGGCAGAGTTCCCGTTATATACGCGTTCTATATATCTTCTCGTGCACATCATCATTGATACTTGTGCACCCACTGTACTAATTGATGCACGTATAGGACCTTACATACACCATCGATGCTATCCGTTGTACACGCGCTTTATTAACTAGTGTATACAACCGTGCTAATGGATGTACACACACGGTGTTTGCAGGCGTACACAATCTATGCAATCAAAGAGTCATACTTAGACAGTCAACTACCCAACATCTCATCTACTCTTGCATTTATTTCATGTATTGACTATCACGCACACCAACTTTCACCTTTATAACCATAGATACTCGGTCAGATCTCAGATCCACAGTGTTCTCTCCACCTTATCCTACATCCAAAAAAAGCAACTTCCGAGGAGAAGCCCTAGCAAAGATCTCGTGGGGTTGAAAGTAGTTCAGATATGCCATCAGCTAGTAAGGTATGTTTTGCATGTGGACAACTGTTCTTAATGCAGAAATCTTTTTGGTCCTGCTCTTTCTTTCTTTTTTGTGGTCCTGCTATTTTTTTGCTTACAAGATGCATGTTCTACATCTGCGATGTATATTTTTGACACCCCACAACCATGTATATATTTTTCTTGGCATTACCTTACACTTGTGGTCATTCATATCCAGCCTAAGCTTCTTTAATTTTAGCCTTTTCTTGTTTTCTTTTTAACTATACCAGTAAACAACAGATAAGATTCTTAACTTTTCCTTTCAGTTTTGGTTGAATAATAGGTGTATGTGTCACAGACAAATGTTTTGTTGAAAGTGCTAGATGTTATACTACTGAAACCAAAGTAAAAGAATACAGTTGTGTCATCATACTGACAAAAGTATATGTTAGTTTACTATATCTAAGAAGTGCGCAATTTGTGTTCTTTTTGTTATCTTTTTTTTTGAATTTTGAGACCGTAGGGGCAGGCCCTACAGTGTTTTATAGATAAATAGAGTCAACCAAAGGGTGACCCAAGAGTTACAATAGTGAAATTACAACAATGTATGGGGGTGAACAAAGGAATTACAACTTGAAGGAAATTAGTGAAAAATGCTAGTGATCCCAGCCAACCAACTAGCAATATTGCAAGTTTTCAGTCTATATTGATGAAGCTCCAAATCGTATAGGAGTCTGGTCTTCCAATGTCCCCAAGATGGCTCAATGTGTTGAAAAATGAAATCATTGTGAGTCTTCCAAATATTCCAAGTGACACATGCAAAGATCTCTAGAAAATAAGGTTCCTTGAAGGACACATTGGCCTGCATAATACGCTCTAGGCAGGATTTGCTCATGTCCCAGTCGATCCCTATATGAAGACAACATCCGGTAGCAAAAGCACACTCAAAGAATAGGTGTTCTCTAGTTTCCCGTGCACCAGCAGGACAAAGGACGCAGATCGTGTCAGCATTATCCCTCCAATTCTTCCTAGCCATTAGATCCATCGTGTTTAGTCTGTCCAAGAATAACAGCCAAAGGAAGACTCTAAGTTTTGGGAGACATTTGGATTTCCAAATCCGACGTGGCAACCTGTGGCAAGGCACCTGAGCAAAAAGAAATGCGTCAAGCTTGGCCGAGGTATAAGATGAGTTCTTCCAAGGATAGATGTGCTGGTCCATAATCTCCTCACTCAATGCATCCTCGTGGAGAAGGGATGATGCCAGTTGGAGTTCTTTGAAGGCCTCAACCGAAAGAGGTAAATTGAAATAATCCGATGATGGTGCAACATGGTACATCTCAGCAACAGTGACATCCTCATTGATGGCAAATGAAAATAAATGAGGTAATTGGTCCATAATCAATTCCTGTCCGCACCACCTATCCTTCCAAAATAGGGTATCACGTCCATTCCCAATGGACACAGTTGTAATTCCATGGTAGAGATCTAGGAGCTTACAAATGTCGCGCCACCAAAAGGAGCTAGACCTTGACTGGACATGCAGCGGACCCGAGGCATTGTTAGCTTTAATAAGCTTAACCCATGGCGTGTCATCGTGTTGGAAGAATTTGTGAATATGCTTAATCAATAACGCTTTGTTTTGCAGTTTCAAATTGATAACTCCAAGGCCTCCATGTTTCTTGGGGCGACAAACCATAGTCAATGCAGCTAGGGAGTGAGGACAGTCAACCGAATCATCTTTGGCCCATAAACAATGTCGTCTCACGCGGTCAATGGTTTTAGTTAAAGTCTTAGGGAGTTTCATAGAGCTCATGTAGTGTGAGGGAAGTGATGAAAGAACAGATTGAACCAATGTCAGGCGACCACCATAATCCAGAAAGCGTGCACACGCATTAAGTCTCCATTCCACCAGCTCAGCAAGTGGTGAGAGGTCCCTAACCGTCGGTCTGGTCGTGCAAAGCGGGAGACCCAAATATGGAAAAGGCAACTGCCCAGGTGCACAACCAAAATTTGTCGCCAGACTGATTAACTGCGACTGACAGATGTTAATGGGCATCATATTGGATTTGGAGTAATTAATGCGAAGACCAGTGGCTGTAGTAAAAGTAGCGAGGATACGTTTGAGAGCTTCCAATTGGCGAGGACAGGCTTGGTCCACAAGCAACGTATCATCCATCGAAGTAAAGTCAAACTTTCTCAAACTTTCTAGTGTATTTATTATATTAAATTATGGTTTTATTACATTAATGGAAAGGAGATAAAATGAGAAATCTTGGCCATCCAATCTGATACTGCGTGGGATAGCTAATGGGGTTGTGATGTCACCCATTTCCATTGACTTATTGACCATGGCCTGAAGTAAATCGGCACCATCAACAAATAAAATCGGAGAGAGGGGGTCCCCTTGTCGAACACCACGTTTGCATGCAAATTTTCTCCCAGTAACACCATTTAAGAAAATAGAGGAGGAACCAGTATCAAATATTGATTTGATCCAATTGATCCAACGGTCATCAAAACCTTGAATCCGTAGGATTTTTAGAATAGCCTCGTGCTCTATAAGATCGAATGCTTTCGTGAAGTCAACCTTGATGATAACTGCACCTTCACCCGTTTGCTTGACTTGATGGATGTATTCATAAGCCCAGGCGATACAATCCTGAATAGTGCGGGATTTTAAAAACCCATACTGATTAACATGAACAATATCCAGGATACACCGTTGCAACCGATTAGCAAGGATCTTGGTTAATAGTTTGAAGCTGGAGTTGAGCAACGATATGAGTCTATAGTCATTAGGGCCTTCCGGAGAACAAGTCTTGGGAATTAGTGTAATAAAAGCATCATTAATACTTTGGAGATTGACCGTACCATGCCAAAACTCCTCACATAGACGATAAAGGTCTCATTTAATAATAGGCCAGCGAACCTTGATGAATAAACCATTAAATCCATCGGGCCCCGGGGCTTTGTCTGTTGGAAGGTTATTGACTATGTCATGAATTTCTTGATGAGTAAATGGAACTGAGAGAGATTCTAATCCAACAATTGGCTGCAAAAAAACCCCAAAATCAATATCGTGATCAATGGGGTTGGAGGTGCCCAATCGATCTTTGTAAACCTGCCTAAGTAAGCCAGCCTTTTTCTGATGATCAGAAGCAATGGAACCATGTTCATGGAGAAGGGTAGCAATAGAATTTTGACGATATCTGACCGTGGCCATTGCATGAAAAAAGGAGGTGTTCTCACTGCCAAGCTTGGCCCATCTTGCCGTGCACCGTTTCTTCCAATAAGTTCTCTGAAAGCCAAGCAACCGAGCGAGAAGATTTTTTACTATATCTCGGAAATTCCACTCGGTGATATGTAAAATCCGTAGCTCCTCAATCTCATCAAGCCGTAGAATGACCTTATTCCGGTTGGTAACTAAATTATTAATGACTGATATGCTAGAGCTCCAATTTTTAAGTCCTTTACGAAGGAGTTTTAATTTAGCAGATAGGCACCTTGCACTGTCGCCAGGACAATGAATGTTCCAGATGTTACTGACCACATAAAAAAACGGGCATGGATATCCAATGATTTTCAAAACGAAAGACATTTGCTTTTGGTATATGGGTACCAATGGAGACAACACATGGCACATGATTCGATGTGGGCCTCTCAAGGGGGTGAACCATAGTGTTAGGGAACATTTATTACGGCTAACCCCAAAACGATAGAAATTAAAATCTCCGAAAATAAGCCATAAATCATTGATGTCAAAATGAAGACTAAAGAGCCAAGCAATGAAATTCTGTCTGTCAAGCCCAATGCATGGACCATAGACATTAACTAGGGTGAATTTATCCATCGTGACATTAGAAGTGAACTCAATTACAATACCAAATTTTTCCTGTTGAATTATACGGCTCGTGAATAGGTTAGAGGCCCATGCCACAAGCAGCCCACCAGAGGCCCCTTCAGAGGGGACGTATTCAAAATTATTGAATCGCTTAGGAACAAAGTTCCTCAAAAATCGAAGATCAAGCTCATTTTTCTTGGTTTCTTGGAAACAGATGATAGAAGCAAGGCTTTCCTCAATCTTACTGTAAATGAGAGGCCACTTTTCAGGGTTATTGATCCCTCGCAGGTTCCAACAGAGCACTCTCCAAATTTGAACTAAATTTGCCATGTGAATAAATAACAAGGAACGGAATGAAGGATGATGAGATCATAAACCCAGACAATGAGATAAAGGTTCCATAGTGGCATAATAAAGTGGCATGATCCATGACAAATAAACCAAGTGACTGACATAAACATACAGTGAGGTCCCAGAAACAGAATGCGAACACTGTCTAAACTGAACTTATCACAAAAGGACAGACCAAAATACAGACACTGAAATGACATGGCTACTGCTTGGGTTTTGGTTGACGCAAGAGATCTTCAGATAGAATCTCTAATGGAATGCCACAAGTGTCCACACCAATGGTCTGCATTTCATGGATCTGCATCACTCCTGGTGTGGCAGCTCTGGGGACAGATGATGCACGACGTCGTGGTTGGCGATATGCTAAAGCAATATGCATAAATCCACCATTAGTGAGCCTAGGTGAGCGACGAACATGAGTAACAACTGAAGGTGATTCATGAGTACGATCACGTGAACGAGAACGAGAATAAGGACAAACCAATGTGTTGCTCATGGCAGAAGAGTAAACATCCATGATAGGTATTCCTCCTGTGAGCCCAACAGGAACTGTGCATGATCTTGAGCAGACTGACAGAAGAAGGAGCTAAACTCACTTGCATCCAAGACCAGAGAGTTGGCATAAAGTTGACCGAGGGGCCACTGAGCATGCATCACCTGTCCAATAAACCAGTCATGTAACAAAGCAAACACTTGTGCAATCACCTGAGTATAATCCATTTGTGGGCCACTGTCATCCATAATGGCACATGTATACACCTGACGCATCATCCAACCAAAGAAAGCAAAATAGCCTGAAAATTCAGGAATAGAAAGGTTTAGATATGCGCCATTTGCCCTAAAAAACCCAAAGAGGAATTGGCTCCCCCAGTGAGCAAATCAGTGGCAACAGCCTCAATCTCTGCGATGTGATCATTCCAAGCCGCAATGCCATCATCGGAAATATTATCAGGGTCCTCCACCCCATCCATCATGGATGTGCCATCATAACCAAGTGCCTGACGCATGTTAACACCTCTATAAATAGGAGGCGTCTCAGGCCATGGACGCCAACCAGTGACATGAGCCTGCTGAGCTTCAAATCCACCCCCCATCTGGCCTCTGTTTGTTGTTGATTAAATTCATGAATATTAAGCTGATATTCTTGCATAACAGTGAGGTACGGCAGATCATAGGGGTGAGGAGATGCATTCATAGGTGGTGTTGGATCTTCAGTGTTGATCAGTCCAATGCGAGTGTGTCTTCTATTAAGAATATAGACAGGGACATACCAAGAGATCCCATGCCCTGGCATAGTGGAAACCCGTGTGACAACCAAGCTGCGAGGCGCAAGACGTGCCTCCTTGATCAATGCACGCACAAGAACTCGAGACCTACTATCCTCGGGCATGTGCCATAGCAGAAGCTTGCCAAACAAAGATACTATTGTATTGATATAGTGTTCAGTAAGATAGTATGAGGCAAAAGCCAGAAAGAGAATCCATGCCTCATATTCAAAGACCGGGAGACGCATGTTAATCCCCTCATCATGGCGAACAAAGTAGTAAGTGGATTCATCATCTAAAGCATGCGGGCTTTCTCTAATATAAAGATCCCTCAGTTCAGGAGAAGCAAAAGAAACCCTACCCACCCCGAGAGCAGAAATCTCAGCATCTGTGATTATAATATCTCCATGCTCATTATTAACAAGATCCACAATAGTATCAAGAACATCCCTGCGCTCATTATCTTGGATGGGGGGTTACCGTGACGATGGTGTCTTCCTCATGAGAGAGTGGTAGGTCTCCCACCACCAGAATGCTGCGTTGGATCCTTGATGCATGTAAAATGCATAGATGAATTTTGCATATTTTCACATGGTTTTCTATTACATATTGCATCATATAAGGGTATAATTCAATGTTTTATAGTATTTTGGGGTTAAATTACAAAGTCCCGCAACTTTTATGGAATTAACCCTGCCTGTCAGAAACCCCGTTTTCTATATTTTTGACGTTTCAGGGGGCATAACTTCCGCGAAATCACCTGAAAATCTGCAGGGGTCATTTTCTTGGAAGGAGAAGACTTGCGGGCGAAGGATCCACGAGAATTGGGCAAGGAGGCCCAAAAGAGGACCCTCCACGCGGCCAGATTCCTTGGCCGCGTGAGAGGCCCCCTTTTGGCCCTTGTGGCCCCAATTCCTTCCATCTTCGACTTACCGACTCCGTCTTGACCTAAAACCGACTATAAAAAGGGTCCCCCGTACCCTTACGGAGGAGAGCGCCGTCGAAACACCGAAACACCAAAACAGAGACCAGAAGTTCCAGATTAGAGGGGGAAAACTCCGGCGGGGCGCCGCCGGTGTGATCTCCTACCCCTCCAACGTCATCTCCATCGACATCTCCATGAAGAGGGAGTAGTCCACCCCAGGGCTATGGGTTTGTGGAAGTAGCACTTGTATCTCTCTCTCTATGTGCTTCACTAATTAGATCCGTATGAGCTGCCTCACATGATTACGGGCACCGTTGTAATTCCTATGTGGTGGATCTTTTATATGAGTTATTGAATCTGAGATTGCAATTGTTTCTCTTGAGTTATTTGAGTAGATGTATCTTATGTACCCCGTTCTTATTTGCTAGCTTTGATCAATCTAGTTTTTGAGAGCGTGTCTGGGGTGATGCGTGCATTAGTTGGAGTAACGGGGGGTGGCTAGTGATGTGAAAGTGACAGAAGTTCAGCGATCCACTTAGGTTTTGTTAAACCTTTCTTAGTTACCTCACTAGGGATAAAAAGGAGCACCTTGTTACCGGGGATTTGAAGTGACACTAATCAATCTCCATGACTAGATCTAGCAAGTTCTTACTTCAACTTCATGTCACATTGCTTAAAGCTATACTCTGGTTTTTCCTTAATTATCGAGGTGTTATGATTTATTTCGCATCTTGGTGGAGTATAAGAGGGATCAATATGACCGTAGAGATCTCTATGCTAGGACGTGATGCCCATATGAAAGTACTCAATGTTAAACATGTTATTGTAATCTCACATGTAATTCTTTATGTCCACCGTCTACCACTTTATTTGAGAGAATGCAAGTGTGAAACCATGAACCCCGGTCCTATTTTAATTATAAGAAAACACTCTATTTACTTTACTTGCATCTCCAATTCGAATTTACATTATCTCCATCACCACTTGCATCACAAAAATACAAAAACAATCCATTGCATATTTATTTTCTCATTTGCATTTAGTAGTAGATTTAATTATTACACATTTACTTTCAGTTTTGCATTGCAATTTAGAAGTCTCACACCTTGTGCTTGACAACCACTTGGTGAGGTTGAGGGCACAAAATTCTCTACTTGTTTGCAGGATCATGGAGGAAGCTTGGAAGACAACTGCTGAAATACTGGCTCCCCAAGAGTTCGATATAAACCCTCGAGTCACCCTCATGGGGAAGAAGGCTTGCCGCTAGCTACACACTCTACACTTGGAGTCTCAACCTAGCCATCAAGCGTTTTTCTGGCGCCGTTGCCGGGGAGCTATAGGTGAAGGAGTTGTCCAAGGGAGCTCACAAGAAGTCTTCATCACCAACAAGGTGTGCAAACACTTAAGCTTGGGGAGGTTGCACCTACGTGAGTACCGTCCTTTCTATCTCCACCTTCTTTCAAGTAGATTGTTTTGTTTCTTGTCTTGTTTTTTTTTGTTTTTTTTTGTTCTAGTTTTTGTTTTGTCTTGCATATTTTATTTTAGTTTGCATTTTAGTTTTGCATTTAGTTATCTAGATTATTTTAGTATTTCGAATTTGCTTAGTTACTTTACTTTTGTTTTGCATAAAAAATTAAAAACTACATAAAAACTGTTAAAATGGGTGATAGAACTAAATTAAGTGACTACACAAATACACCCAATGACCAATTCATTGCTAGGCCAATTACTACACCTGAAATACAAGCTGAAAGCTATGAAGTGAGTCCTAGTTTATTGAATTTGATTACTAGAGAGCAATTTGGTGGTAGTGCTATGGAGGATGCCTCTATGCATCTTCATGATTTCATGAAAATATGTGATATGCAAAAATTTAAAAATGTGGAAAGTAGTGTTTTAAAACTGAAATTATTTCCTTTTTCACTTAGAGGAAAGGCTAAAGAATGGTTACTTTCACTACCTACAGGTAGTATAAAGTCTTGGGATGATTTAAAAGAAGCTTTCATTAAGAAATATTATCCTCCCGTTAAAATTTTACAAAATAGGAATAATATCCTCTCATTTAGGCAAAATGATAATGAACATGTAGCCATGGCATGGGATAGAATTAAATTAATGCTTAGAACATGCCCATCTCATGGAGTAAATGAATGGACCATACTACACTCTTTTTATAATGGTCTAAACTACATGTCTAGAAATATACCTGATTCTACTGCTGGAGGTGCCTTTATGAGTAAAACTGTAGGTGTCGTGGTGGTGTCACGGCAGATGCCATAGGATGGCTAAAGATGTGGGGACGATGGACGCTGGAGGTGCTCGGGGAGGGATCACGCAGCGAGTAGCCGCGTGAGGTATGAATCTAGCACTGCAAACAACAAGATCTACCCAGGTTCAGGTCCCTCGTGTGGAGGTAAAACCCCTACTCCTGCCTTTCCCTCTTTATATTTGTGTCTCACCGAGTAGCCACAGTACAGTTTGGCCTACAGCCGGGTAGCCGCCCTTCTCTCTAAACCACGAGTAAGCCTAGTGTTCTCTCTAAGGACTCGACCCTCACACAGGAGGAGGCAGGGCACCTTATATACTGGTGCCCAGCCGGATACAGCCAAAGGGGGAAAAGTACAAACAGATGTCGACATAGTGTGCACACTGCACACTTCCAGCTTCCCGCTGACACCTTTGGCTTCCTGGTTTGTCTGGTGTGGAAAGTCGTTGTGCAAAACCAAGAAGCTGGTCGGTTATCACTGCCACCATCACAGGGTAGGCCCCCTAACCTGCGACGCCCTGCTGACACCCTGGCGCGGATAAGCACGCGCTCTGCAGATGAACAGTGCTCCAGTACGGATCCAGGATACGCGGGATCCTGTGTCAGAACGACTCCTTTGACTTCTGGCCCGGGTAGGAAACCGCCATTTCTACTCGGACCACTTCCTCCACCCGGAGGAGGATAACTTCCTTGATTCCTTCTCCTGGCCATCAGTGCGTACGGCCGAATAGCAGTCGACCGGGTAGCGAGTACCGGGTATCCAGCTACTCCGCCAAACGTCTCTTCTGATCTTGCCCTTAGCACTTGCCTTTACCCTACTCAGGGGTAACCCCCCAACATTAGTCCCCGAAGCTGGTAGAGTCCTGCGAACTTGTTCACTGGGCCCTGCCAGCTTAAAAACCAATCTTATCTTCGAACCTTGTGATGCTGAGTAAAACCTCCGAGTAGCCCTCAATTCTGGCTCGAGTCTCTCCTCTTCCGAATAGGACCAATTCTCTTCTCTGTCGCCGAGTAAAATGACTTTGTGGAATTTTGAACAGAATCTCGGCGTGGCAGAGCAAATCCACCTTTCTGCACTGCAACTGGGCACGCGTCACGTTCTCGCACCCCCGACGCCTCGGTGCCCGGGATATGACAGGCCACGCGCCCATCATCGAGACCTGGGCCCACCGGCCCGTTAGGTCCCATCAAGTGCAGTTATCACCCACGATCTCGTCGTGGGATCAATTGCGGCCGTTACGCGCGCCACCCGCGCTGTGTGCGTTTCTAACCGGCCCACACCCCACGTCGCACGATCTCCGTGCATAACTAATCCCACTAACTCCGCCTGTAACGGCACTCCGAGGGGAGGGATAAATACCCCCTCGGTAACTCCTCCTTCCCCTTCCTGGTCTCATTCACTTCCCTGCCTCTCCGCCTTTCCGCCGCCACAGAGCGCTCCGCCGCCACGCATCTCGCCGCGCCGCTGCTCCCTGCGACACCGGAAGGCTAGCAATTCCCGCCAAGTTTCCACGAATTTCCACCAAATCTCTCTTCTCGATGGCCCGCGACGATGACGCCCGCGCCGGATGGGCTGGATCCGAGGTTACGCTGGAGGATTGCCAGTGGCTGGTAAACACCCGCCGCGTTCCTCCCGGCGTGCGCTGCCGGCAACCGGACGGCGAGCTCGTTCCCACACCGGAAGCGGACGAGTTCGTCGTCTTCCTCGCTCATTTCAAGCGAGGATTCGGGCTACCCGTCTCCGATTTCTTCCGGTCCTTCCTCAACCACTTCGGGCTCCAACCGCACCACCTGCCGCCCAACGCGATGGTGATGCTCGCATACCACGCCGTGGTGTGCGAGGCATTTTTGGGTGTGCGCCCCACGGTGCACACCTGGGCGCGCTAATTCTACTTCCGGAAGCAGAGCGTGCCCAAGCCGGGAAGCACGGAGAGCTCCCGCGCCATGACGAAGACCAGGAGCGCGATGATGCTGCAGCGCAGCTCCACCAACCACCTGCGCATCAAGGGGCTTGATTCGGTGCGCAAGTGGCAACGGTCTTTCTTCTACGTGAAGAATGTTCCTGATGAAGAAGGAGCGCCAATCGTGCACCGCATCAATCTCCCCAAGTGGACGAACACGGCGCCCACTCAGCAGAATTGGGGATACAAGCCACCGCTGCAAGGCAACATCTCCCAGATCAACAAGCGCCTCGCCGAGCTGATGGAGCTGGGGCTCAAGAGCGACGATCCTATCGCTTGCTGGATTTCTCGGCGAGTGCTCCCGCTGCAGCGCCGTACGCATCTCATGTGCTACATGGGAGGCAACAGAGACTGCACCAGGACCACCACATTCGAGTTGAGCAACGCAGAGGTGGCCGTCTGGGCGCGCTCCATCATGAGCACCGGCCTCGGCGACAACTGGCAATACGGCTTTGTGCCGTATAGCCGTGCGAAGCCAATCGAACAGGTTAGCACTTTATGCTTTGTCTTTGCATCATGATACCGAGTAGGTGGCTTTCCAGCTTGGTATGCTTAGTCTTTGCACGCTGCGCCGAGTAGAAACACTTACTAGTATCTCCTAGGCTTTATGTGCTTCGTGTTTGCACGCCATGCCGAGTAGAGCACTTGCCAGTATCCGCTAGGCTTTATGTGCTTTGTGTTTGCACGCCATGTCGAGTAGCGCACTTACTAGTATCCGCTAGGCTTTATGTGCTTTGTATTTGCACGCCATGTCGAGTAGCGCACTTACTAGTATCCGCTAGGCTTTATGTGCTTTGTGTTTGCACGCCATGTCGAGTAAAGCACCTACTAGTATCCGCCAGGCTTTATGTGCTTTGTGTTTGCACGCCATTTCGAGTAAAGCACCTTAGCCAAATATGCTTTGTATTTGCATCCCGTACCGGGTAGGATCCCTTGGCCTTCTGCTCAACTAACTTGTATTGTCTGCCTTCCTTTCCAGCACATCGACCGCCAGCTTGACGAAAGCGAGGAGCGCTTTGAGGCCAATTGGAGCGAAGACCGAAAGGAAGACGACGAGACTGCTCATGATACCCAGGATACCCTCTATATCCCTCACGCCGAACAGTCGGGTAAGCATCACGTTGATGCGTCCATTCGGGATTGGTCCGAGGACGATGAAGAAGGTGACTGAGCTCGCTTCTGTAGTTGCGGGTAGCGCAATCTAACTTTTCTTTCCGCTTCTCAACCGTCTCTTCTCTTCTGTTCTGCAGACGAGGCCGATGCGGATGAGGAAGATGAGGACATCCTCGACGTCGATCCGGTTGCGGTGGCTGCTCCTAGCACTCGTAAGAGGGCGGGTAGCGGTGCCCAAGAACCAGCTGCCAAGAAAGCCAATAAGCCTGAGAAGGTGAAGAAGGTTTCCACCCGACGGCCACTCCCTTCCCGCAAAGGGTAAGTAGATTTCCTCTAATTTACATCTTGTTATTGCTTCTTGGTGTTCTTCTTCCCCTCCTTCTTTTCTGAACTTCTTTTTCTCTTCAGCGATCCTTTGAACGCTGATGCTGCTGCGGCTCCCGCCGCCTCCAAGAAAAGATCAGCTATTGACCTCGATTCGCTCATTGATCTTGATGAGGATGAGCCAGCAGCACGGGATAGGACGCGTGCGCCCTCTCCCGTGAAGGAAGACGAAGAAGGCACCAATGCCAAGGACACTGGCGCTGGTGTCCAAGACATGGACCAGGAGCAGCAGGCCCGCGCAGAACCAAGTGCGCAGGGTGCTGCTCAAGATGAGACCCCCTCTTCTCCTCCAGCTGCGACACCTGGGGAGAACACTGAACAAGACGCCGAGTACCAAGACCATGCCGCCCTTGAGCGGCAGGAAGAGAACCAGGAGCAGCCGGAAGCTGAGGCTGCTGTCCAAGATGACCCCGCGGCCCAGCCGCGGGTATAAGTGACAGAAGATGTACTACAAGATCCCACTGTCGAGCAGTGGGTTGAGACGACCACGGTGGAGCAGAACCCGCAGAGCCAAGCGCAGCCGGACGCTGCGCCGGGTAGCCAGCCTCCTGTGCCGCCTACCCAGCGGGCTGCTCCACCCACTGCACCAAGCTCTCCTCAGTTCTCCCTGGTACCGAATAGCACGTCTATCCATACTCGGCCAATCGGATTGCAACAAACTCCCGGCACATTGCCGTGGAAAGTGGTCTTGCTGGGTAGCAGCATGTTCTCGGCCATTCCGAGCTTCTCAAGTGTGTCTTTGTACACAATGTTGATGCTGCTGCCGTTGTCGATCAGTACCTTGCTGAACTTCACATTCTTCTGAGGACCCAAGAAGGTGGGGTCCAGCACCAAGGCGTAGCTACCTGGGTTGGGCATCACCTTAGGATGATCCGCTTTGGACCACTTGATCTCTTGGTTGCACCAGTGCATGTAGTGAGGAACAGCAGGGATCACTGCATTGACTTCCATGGCACGCCTGTGCTGAGACTGCTTGTCTACGGGCTCAGAGGTGAAAATCATATAGCTCTCGTGATGCTCTTGGTACCGGTTGCGGTCTCCACCACCATTGTTGCTGTTGTTGTTGTTACCTTGGCTGTTGTTGTTGTTGTTGTTGTTGTTGCTGTTGCCTCTGTTGTTGTTGCGGGTGTAGTAGTAGTAGTTGTTGTTGTTGTTGTGGTAGCCATCGTTGTTGAAGTATCGGTTGGCTCCTAAAGCCACCTGGTTCACATTCTCTCTTCTCGGGAAAGGTGGAGGCCGGGCTGCGGGTGCACGAGCAGACTGCATCGCGGCATTCGCAGCTGGTAGAGGAGGAGGAGGAGGAGGCAGGCCCTCATTCTTGATCTCTTCCTACCAACTGCACTGCTGAGTAGTGTGGTTGGAGGGTCTAGCGGGATGCCGAGTATGGAAGCTGCATGGGCCATCCTTCATGTCCTTGAAGACAAAGTTCGGAGCAGGACCCGAGTTGCCGCTACCCTGCTGGGAAGCGTTGTACGGCTTCTTGTTGCCTTGGCCCTGATTCTGGTTCTGCCCGTACTGGGCTCCAGCAGTTTTTGGCCTCTGGCTACTCCGAGCTCCGGTAGCCACAACATTCACCTCCTCAGGATCATACCGGGTATCAATCCGGTCACTTCTGCGCTTGTTGCGGAACTCATTGCGCTTGTTGCTGTTGTTGTTTTAGTTCCTTCTCGGCTCAGCAGCGTCAAGCAGAGGCTGAGTTGGGTCGCCGAGTGCGTACTGATCCGCAATCCGGATGGTCTCAGCGAGAGTACTCGGCATCTCTCTCTGCAGCCTTTGCCACAACATGCTGCCATGCCCGCAGCCCTGCGCAAACCAAGTGATGGCCTGGGCCTCGTTCACACCTTCACAGGCGTTTCTCAGAGTACTCCACCGAGTAAGATACTCTCTGTCCGTCTCCTCTTCCCGCTGCCTGCAAGCGGATAGCTGCTGCGGCCTATTCGGCCTCCGGTAGGTGCTGGTGAAGTTGCTGACGAAAGCCTCCGCGAAGTCAAGCCAGCAGTTGATGCTGTGCTTGGGCAGGTTGTTGAGCCAAGTTCTTGTTGGTCCTTCTAGCATCTGCGGGATGTACCGCACGGCCCATCTCCGGTTGCCGCCTGCAATGTGTACGGCTGTGACATAGTCATTAAGCCAGTCTTCCGGCTTGGTGCTGCCGTCATAGCACTTGGTCCCTCTAGCGAGCTGGAACTGCTTCACAGATGGCTCTGTCATGATGCGTGGGCCAAAGCATTCTGGGCCGGGCGGCCCCTTGCTCTCGAGTTGCGCGGACAGCCTGATCTGGTCCAGATTGTACCTGGCGTCACTAGGCTCCAGCACACGCTCACCCACACGATCCAGGATGTCATAGCCAGCCAAACCCATAGCCGAGTAGCCATCATCATATCTGTCCACCCGCACGGCGGATGCCGGTATCGTCGATGTCGTGGAAGGAGGGATGTAGCCCGGGATGTTGTGAGGCGCGTCGTATGGCTTGTGCGTCCTCCCGCCAGCACTCGCGCCATCAAGATCCTCGATGACTCCCACGGCAGCAGCCACGCCCTTCCCGGCATCAGCAGCAGGACCGGTCATCATCACCTCCACGCGGTCTGCAGAACAGCCAGTTGGCTTTCCGCAGGCAGCGATGACAGCAGGGGGATCTTCCACGACATGCACCTGCTCGGGGTACTCGCGGTCGATGACGGTGGCGACGTAGACGAGGTGCGAGCCGAAGGAGAGCACCGTGCCGCCCTCTGGCATAGCCCTGCCGCCGAAATCGCCGGCGTTGTCGAGGACGAAGTCGAAGGAGCCGAATCTGTGGACAAGGCCACAAACCACGCGCTCCCCAGTAGCAGAAATGGATCCCGTCCGAACGTGAACTCCAGCCAGCGCCGCTGGAAGCCCCACGGTGGGCGCCAACTGTCGTGGTGGTGTCACGGCAGATGCCATAGGATGGCTAAAGATGTGGGGACGATGGATGCTGGAGGTGCTCGGGGAGGGATCACGCAGCGAGTAGCCGCGTGAGGTATGAATCTAGCACTGCAAACAACAAGATCTGCCCAGGTTCAGGTCCCTCGTGTGGAGGTAAAACCCCTACTCCCGCCTTTCCCTCTTTATATTTGTGTCTCACCGAGTAGCCACAGTACAGTTTGGCCTACAGCCGGGTAGCCGCCCTTCTCTCTAAACCACGAGTAAGCCTAGTGTTCTCTCTAAGGACTCGACCCTCACACAGGAGGAGGCAGGGCACCTTATATACTGGTGCCCAGCCGGATACAGCCAAAGGGGGGAAAGTACAAACAGATGTCGACATAGTGTGCACACTGCACACTTCCAGCTTCCCGCTGACACCTTTGGCTTCCTGGTTTGTCTGGTGTGGAAAGTCGTTGTGCAAAACCAAGAAGCTGGTCGGTTATCACTGCCACCATCACAGGGTAGGCCCCCTAACCTGCGACGCCCTGCTGACACCCTGGCGCGGATAAGCACGCGCTCTGCAGATGAACAGTGCTCCAGTACGGATCCAGGATACGCGGGATCCTGTGTCAGAACGGCTCCTTTGACTTCTGGCCCGGGTAGGAAACCGCCATTTCTACTCGGACCACTTCCTCCACCCGGAGGAGGATAACTTCCTTGATTCCTTCTCCTGGCCATCAGTGCGTACAGCCGAATAGCAGTCGACCGGGCAGCGAGTACCGGGTAGCCAGCTACTCTGCCAAACGTCTCTTCTGATCTTGCCCTTAGCACTTGCCTTTACCCTACTCGGGGGTAAACCCCCAACAGTAGGTGAGGCTAAGAGCATATTAGAAAGCATATTGCAAAATTATAGTCAATGGAATACTGAAAGAGCACCCAATCCCACTAAGAAAATAAACTCAATTGAAGAAACCAATGATTTGTCTTCTAAAATAGACACTATTCTTGCTTTTATTAATAAACAAAATATGGAGAATGTGCCTTTGCAGGAGCTAGTTGGTAGTAATTCTGAAAGTGTGGATGTTAATTTTGTTAGGAATTTTGGTAGCAATGGTTTTGGTAATGCTTACAATTCATATAGTAAATCTCCTTATGTGCCAAATAAACCTTTTGTTCCATATCCTAATGCTAATGAAAATAAGTGGAAGCCTTCTAGTGAAATTTCTGAATCTAATAAATTGCTTATGGAACAGGTTGCTAGTCACAATGCTATGATACATGAGTTAAATAAGTCTATTGCATCCATTAGTAGTTATATTAAAGGATTGCAACTTCAATCTTCGAATTTAGATAAAGCATTGTCAAAATTAGCTGATAATCAAGCAACTCTATTAAGCATGTCAGCAGGAAAGCCACAAGCACAACCTAGTGTAGGAATGAATTATATTACTATTGCTGCTCCTATTATTGAAAATATTGATCATATTGCTGAGAATACAAGTGAGCATGTCCCTGCTAGCTTAGAAGAAACTTTGAATGAAATAGTGAAGTACCCTGAATATTTACTTCCATATATGTCTTATCTTGGTAGCAAAGATGAAATTAGTCCTCATAAATCAAGCATGATAGCTAAATTAGAGAGTAAAGTAGAGGAAATTATGATGCTTACTGAAATTAAGAATCCATTGCTTGATTTAGAAAAAAGTAGCTTGCAAGAACTTATTGCTACTCTACAAAAATTTGTTAGTGATCCCACTATAAATGTTAATCAACCTGGCTTTGGATCTTATATTGCTAATCATGTCTTGCAAGAAAAAATTGCTAGGTACAAGAATGAGGCCATGATACCTCCTAAGCTTGGGGATTCATGGATCCCCAAGGTGCTAGTTTCAATTGGAAAAGAAATTCACCATGCTATGTTAGATCTAGGTTCTAGTGTATCGGTACTCTCTAAAGAATTATATGAATTGCTAGAACTAGAAAATTTAGAAAAGTGCTCAAGCGAATATATCCTTGCTAATAACTCTACTAAACATGTTGTAGGACAAGTAAAAGATGTTATGATTGAATTGCACATGACTTTCGTACCCGTTGATTTCATTATTATGGATATGGGGGATAAATCCCCTAGTCCTATTATTTTGGGTAGACTTTTTCTTTATACTACAGGTGCAATCATAGAATCCAAGGAAGGGAACGTCAAGTTTCAGTTCCCTCACAAGAAAAGCATGGAGCACTTCCCAAGGAAGAGGGGCACGCTGAAGAACAAGCTCCCTCATGAGCTTTATCCCTCTTGATTATCAAGTAAGTAAAGCCTACCTATATGGCTATAAAGAAAGCGTTTTACGGAAGGCAACCCGGTTGTTTTTGTTTGGATTTTCCTAGTGTCCTATTACTGTCGCAAGAGATTAGTTTTTTTGTTTTAATTCTGGAATTTTCAATAAAGAGTCAAGTCAAACCCATTTGGACTTATAAGTTGCTATCCTAGTGCATGAAATTTCTGTTTCAGCACGAGTCTGCTCACCGTATGATTTTACGTTTTTTATTGGTATGTCGGATTGAGCTAAATTTTTAGTATATTATTCAACTTTTCGTCCTCTGTAAGCACAAAAATTTGCTTAATTTTTGACGAGTCTAGCTTAGGGAAAAACGTTCGTTTGGATGCTGCTGCTTTTCTGGACAGATTCTGCCTTCTTTTGTTTTATGCACTCTTTGGGCTTGGGAATCGAATTTCCATGATTCTTTCAAGCAAGAGAGTGAACATACAACATAATGAACCTTATTGTCTATCTACTGGAGCATTTGTTTTGGAATTTTGCACAGCAAGCATGTGATTTGTTTGTCCTTACTAATCTCACCCCACAGAAAAAGAATGGGAGAAACATGTTTTGTGAAGTTTTTTCACAGGGAATAGAGGAGCTGCGCCTCAAGACATCCAAGAATGGTGAAATACATAAGCTTGGAGATGTGATGAACACCCCACTGGATCTACACTCTTTTGGTTAGCACACGTCTATTTTCTGTTTTTCTAAGCAAAGCATTTATCGTAGAGACTTGAAGCGTCTAGTTTTTGTTTTTATTTTTGTTTTGATAAGACCACCACCATCATTTTATATGAGATTGAGCTACTGGAGTTTGGGGTTGGAATGTATTGTATGCTAGTATTATGACTTGGAATAGGGATGCCATGGTTGATTTGAAGAGCTACATATGTTTGCGTGATTTATAGCCTTTTTATGTGTAGAAATTTGCAATAATGTTGTCTTGAGCTATCTCTTATTCATGTCCTTGATGTTAATTGCTGGTTTATTTAGTTTGTCATGAAATGAGTAGTCCTATGAACATATGCATGCATAGTAGCTGGTCAACTATCTCCCTCTTGCTAGCCCAAAAATTTAAAAATTCCAACAAGTAAAAACTTGTTTCCAACACTCCTTAGCCAAGTATTTCCAGTGAGTCCGCCATATCTTCCCATTAGCTTCATTGCTATTCCGAGTATGTTCACCATGTTATTGTGTTATTTATGTTCTAAATTAAGATATTCACTTTATTAATTGTCATGGGTTGAACTTGGGATAGGACTCTCACGAACTTTTGAAGGCACACTTTACTTTTTATGCATCTAATAAACATGACCCAATAATGGGAGCCACAACTTTTGCGTTTGACAAGTGTGTGGTTGGGAGCTAGCTATAAACGTGTATCACCGGAAAGCTTTCAACATTGCACAATTTTTTTTACATTTGGTTGATATCATGTACTTTTGTTTTTGGACTCCTACCATGCCGAAATGAAATAGAGGAATAGTAAGTTTTGATGAGTAAGTATCTATATGACTAGAGAAAAGCATTGGGCCACTAACCCAAGCCATGCTTTATCATGGTGGAAATTTACTTACAGCTTGAGTGACTCTACAACACATCCTATAATAAAATAAGAAGCTATGCATAATAGTGAATGAAAATAAAAAGGATGATGAGTCTACTCCGTTTGTTCATCTTGTCATTGTAACATGGGCTTGTTTCCATGTCATGGGGCAAGAGGTACCTCTTTGCGGTTCTCTATGATGTCATTAATACTTATTATGATTGTACAAAGCTTATTAGGAATCTTAAGTTGAGTAATCATGGAGTAGGTTTTCACACTCACGGGGCATGAGGCTTTCAACCACCTTGTCATTCTCATTACTTCAATACTCACAATTTTAAGATGCTAGTGATAAAGGGGCAATGAGAGTCCTAGATCAATGGATACCACATTTCAATTAGTAATTTTAGTTGAATAATTTAGAGGCTAAATAAGACTTGATCATGTTTTACCTCTACTCAATTTTCTCCAAAGTGTCCACCATATTTTCTATTCTTCATTACCCTATTCTTTGACCAATATAGGATTTCATTTTTCATTTTTTGTATGCATTTGGTCCATAGTGCTTTTATTTCATTATACACTTTGTGAACTTTCATGAAGCATCTTTGCTTGCATATTTGATATTTCTTACAACATGAATTGTATATTGCTACTCATTTCTAGTATTAATCATTTGATTATATGTAGCATGAATAATCCTCCTTGATATCCCATGATTGTTTCAATATGCAAACCCCATCTTAGTTTTATCACCTTCATACTCGAGGACGAGCATGGGTTAAGCTTGGGGATGTTGATGAATGTAAAATGCATAGATGAATTTTGCATATTTTCACATGGTTTTCTATTACATATTGCATCATATAAGGGTATAATTCAATGTTTTATAGTATTTTGGGGTTAAATTACAAAGTCCCCCAACTTTTATGGAATTAACCCTGCCTGTCAGAAACCCCGTTTTCTATATTTTTGACGTTTCAGGGGGCAAACTTCCGCGAAATCACCTAAAATCTGCGGGGGTCATTTTCTTGGAAGGAGAAGACTTGCGGGCGAAGGATCCACGAGAATTGGGAAAGGAGGCCCAAAAGAGGAACCTCCACGCGGCCAGATTCCTTGGCCGCGTGAGAGGCCCCCTTTTGGCCCCTGTGGCCCCAATTCCTTCCATCTTCGACTTACCGACTCCGTCTTGACCTAAAACCGACTATAAAAAGGCCCCCCGTACCCTTACGGAGGAGAGCGCCGCCGAAACACCGAAACAGAGACCAGAAGTTCCAGATTGGAGGGGGAAACTCCGGCGGGGCGCCGCCGGTGTGATCTCCTACCCCTCCAACGTCATCTCCATCGACATCTCCATGAAGAGGGAGTAGTCCACCCCAGGGCTATGGGTTTGTGGAAGTAGCACTTGTATCTCTCTCTCTATGTGCTTCACTAATTAGATCCGTATGAGCTGCCTCACATGATTATGGGCACCGTTGTAATTCCTATGTGGTGGATCTTTTCTATGAGTTATTGAATCTGAGATTGCAATGGTTTCTCTTAAGTTATTTGAGTAGATGTATCTTATGTACCCCGTTCTTATTTGCTATCTTTGATCAATCTAGTTCTTGAGAGCGTGTGTGGGGTGATGGGTGCATTAGTTGGAGTAACGGGGGTGGCTAGTGCTGTGAATTGACAGAAGTTCAGCGATCCACTTAGGTTTTGTTAAACCTTTCTTAGTTACCTCACTAGGGATAAAAAGGAGTACCTTGTTACCGGGGATTTGAAGTGACACTAATCAATCTCCATGACTAGATCTAGCAAGTTCTTATTTCAACTTCATGTCACATTGATTAAAGCTATACTCTGGTTTTTCCTTAATTATCGAGGTGTTATGATTTATTTCGCATCTTGGTGGAGTATAAGAGGGATCAATATGACCGTAGAGATCTCTATGCTAGGACGTGATGCCCATATGAAAGTACTCAATGTTAAACATGTTATTGTAATCTCACATGTAATTCTTTATGTCCACCGTCTACCACTTTATTTGGGAGAATGCAAGTGTGAAACCATGAATCCCGGTCCTATTTTAATTATAAGAAAACACTCTATTTACTTTACTTGCACTTTACTTTACTTGCATCTCCAATTCGAATTTACATTATATCCATCACCACTTGCATCACAAAAATATAAAAACAATCCATTGCATATTTATTTTCTCATTTGCATTTAGTAGTAGATTTAATTATTACACATTTAATTTCAGTTTTGCATTGCAATTTAGAAGTCTCACACCTTGTGCTTGACAACCACTTGGTGAGGTTGAGGGCACAAAATTCTCTACTTGTTTGCAGGATCCTGGAGGTAGCTTGGAAGACAACTGCTGAAATACTGGCTCCCCAAGAGTTTGATATAAACCCTCGAGTCACCCTCGTGGGGAAGAAGGCTTGCCACTAGCTACACACTCTGCACTTGGAGTCTCAACCTAGCCATCAATCCTCTCATCAGGACCTTGACCAACCCCAGCGTGGGCGGAGATGAAGGGGAATGGCCGGACGGGGAAGTTCGCCATGGGTGGAGGCTCCGAGGCAAGTGTAGGTGAAGCAGAGGATGGGGCCGCAAGAACAGAGGGAGAGGGGAACGATACCTTCGATGAGACCTTGGGTATAGGAGGTGAGACAGCGGGGATCGATGACGTGGAAAGTACCATGGGAGCCGAAACGACCAAATCGTTAGTTACCATAACAGGAATGTCTTTCCGTTTAATGATCCATGTCTGTCGTTCTTTCCTCTTAATGACCCATAATTGATGCGCCTTGCAAAGAATAGACTGGTGGCCCCTCTGTTTGCATTTATGACACCAAATCTTTGGGCATGCAGCAATTAAATGTCCTTCAGAATGACAATATTTGCAAAAGGATCTGATCGAGCAGTTTTTGGCAATATGACCCCATCCATAACAAGCGGTACACTTAATGTTATTGAGGCAAGATTTAAGGATGTGTCCCAGCTCTAGGCAGCGAAAGCAACAGCGAAGTGGGCCCTTGAGTGATGGATCCATGAAAGGCGTCAAGGGACCAGTCGGAAAAATGTTCTCCTTAGGACTAAACGTGACATCGCAGTCCACACATCGAAAACCGAGAATTTGGCAATGAGGGAATACACCTGGACATTCAGACCTAAGGTGATCATGTAGGCCACAACGTGAGCATCGACCAAGAAATTCAAAACCAGATCCTTCGGTGGGAGAATAGGAATAGATAAAACTTTATAAATATCAGCCTCCGAATATCCGCAGCTCGATAATCCTCCAAATCCTCAAGCAAGGAAGGTGACATGTTTGCACATAATTTTCGTAGAAAATTAGGTGAGACAATCGGTGCACGACTTAATTTCTAATTGAGCGATTCAAATGGTACCTCAAAGTTACCAAAATAATATTCCTCGGCGAAGAGCTCACCGGCGGTGAGGATACATGGTTAGCATTATAAATAATCGTATTAGCTAGAGGAACTTCCATAGGTTCATTCAAAACCTTAACAAAACCAAATTTGGCTAGTTCAGACGACGATGAGTGATCATGCTTGGATCCATCTCTCAATAATGCAAGGTTGTGGTGAATGCACGAGGGGGCCCGTTGGGATACAACCAAGTTTTCAGAGGATGAGTACCATGAAGCCTCGGAGGAATTGTAAAAACCAGTAGAGCTAGGATGTTGTCCACGAAAGAGAGTGAAGTGGCAAACAAAATCAGGCCAGACACGATCACGAAGCCCATAGATAAAATGACCAACACGATTAGAAGCCACCGAAAAATGGAATCTTCGATCGGAAAGTTGATAAACTTTGAAACCCAAATGATCACCTCCAATGCAAGATTGAAGGGCTAAACCCACAGATTCCTCATAGAGAGCAAAAGAGTCCGAGGAGAACGATACCACCAGAAAAAATCCTTGGCACCAAGGGAGGGAGAGAAATGAACCGATGATCCAAACTTGTTACACACCTGCTTCTCCACGGAAGGCCGGGAGAAAAATCCCAATGCAGAACGACTTCCATCTTGGTGATCTAGACGCCATTGGAAGGGGTGGCCGAGGTTGGAGTGGGGAGGGGGAGGGGGTGGGAGAGGAGAGCCATTGAGGGAAACTTCATACTTCGTATATTATGTTGTCATCTACTTTTTTGGACTACAAAAACTGGCTACATATTTTACATATTTCTGTCTGATACAAAAATAAAATTGCATGAATATCTATGGTTTCTAAAAATAAGAAATCATACATCAGTTTATTAATTTTCAGAGTTAGATACGTAAGGCATGTATGTAACTTGTTAAGTATATATTTTCCTCTTTTTAATTATTGTTTATGGTTGTATATCAGGTGAAGTGTCTTGTGTGTGGGAACCCTGTTGGTGCTTGCAATAGGTACAAGGGGAAAATTATCTCTATATTCGAGATGACTTTGCGATCCAACTTCGATGAGCACATGGTTCGTACCAATACTCTTTGGGGGGGGGGGGGGTATATGTGTTCTTTTACGAATGAGGTACAAGTTTATGTTGTTTTTTCAATTTGTTCCTAAATTTTTGTTTTTTCTTCAACCAATACATTGCAGAATGTCCCTTTTTACGTTAGGGAAAAAGTCAACAAAAATACGTACTACTATGCCCGTCAAGACTGAAGATGGAACAATGTACTCCTTTCAACTTGACAAGAGAACATACAAGACTCGTATTAATGGTGCTGACTACAAAGAGTTCCTCGAAGATTATGACATGCAACATCGTGACATAGTTAGGCTAAAGTTTAACAACTCGAGCAACTACATGTTCATGAAGCCAAAACACGCCGATGGTGTCCCAAAGGAGAAGCTGCAAGGTTCAGAATCACTCCTTGTTTGTTCAGTTTTTCCAACATTTTAGTGAAGCTAATTTGCCTTTTATTTTTATTAATTTGTCTGTTGTGTATTTGTACATGTGAACAGAAGTTTTTTTACTTCGAGGAGAGCGTCACTGCTTTTGTTCTGCTAAAACATCCAAAACTAACAAAAAGTGAGATGTGCATAGTCAACAATGTCACTCTTGAAAATGGGTTAGGGCCTGGAGTTATCTTTGTTCACAGGCTAACTAAGACAGATTTGAATACACATGGTTTGGTATGTAGTAGTATGCGTTTTATTTTCATGTTCAGTGTGTAGTGGCTTATATATTGTTTTATATTGCATATTTTTTTTGATGTCATACTGTAGTTTTGGGATCACAGTTACAGTTTTTTTGTTGACAGGGCATCCCCAAGAGCATTGTATCAGTGCTTGATATTCCTGCAAGTGAAAAAATCACACTTTTGTGTCATGAAGAAGAAAGTGCCCAAGAAGCAGAATACTCCCCGACTAAGGATGGAAGAATCAGATTCAGCAACACATGGTTCAAGTTTGCGGAAGATGTTGGACTGGAAGTCGGGATGATGGTTGTCACACTGTTCGACAATGATGGCGATGAACTTCTCATGACTTTCGATGTTGTTGCCAACTAAGGGGTGGAAGAGGGGGGACTTATGAATGTTTATGCAACTTTTTAGTTTGAGAGAACCATGGATATTGAAGTTCCTATAACAATTATCGTGTGTACTTTTGTTATCCTTTTGGTGAACTTCGTGTACATCAACTCTGGTATTGTATGTACATCACCGTTGATGGATCCATGTCAGATCTTCCACTCGCTGTAGATAAAGGGTCATATGGGTTTAGTAATATTTAGTATTTTTTTAACCAGCGCACGTACATAAAAAATATGAAACCGTGTACACCCTGATATGGTTTTGTACGTCGGTATTAGGTCATGTGTTCTGCGTACAAAAAAAATATGAAGCAGCGTACACCCTGACTTAGTGTTGTACGAAACTCATGTGTTGTGCTGTATATCAAAAATATGAAACAGCGTACAGCCTGACTTAGTTTTGTACATCATTATTAGCTCATGCGTTGTATGTACACTGAAAACTTGAAACAGCGTACACCCTGACTTTATTTTGTGCGTATGTATTATCTTATGCGTTGTATGTACACCGAAAATATGAAACATCATACGCTGCGTGGGCAATCAACATCTGCTTTCATTATTTATTTTATTATTAGAAGAAAACACAAGAGTCCCCCTGATACGTCTCCAACGTATCTATAATTTCTGATGTTCCATGATGATATTATGCCAATTGCTACATGTTTTCTCCCTTCTTTATAGCATTTTTTACACGTTTTCTGGGACTAACCTATTAACAAGATGCCAAGTGTCAGTTCCCTCTTTTCTACTGTTTTTATCTCAGAAAAGTTGTTCAAGAAATATTCTCGGAATTGGACCCCGCGAATCTCGAAGTTCCTATTTTCCCCGGAAGCATCCAGAGGTCCAAAGAGGAGTCGAAGACGGGCACCAGGGGGGCCCTCACCATAGCCAGGCGCGTCCCCCCTTGGCCGCGCCTGGGGGTGGTGAGGCCACCCTGGTGGCCCACCGACGCCGCCCTTTCGTCTATTTATTCCCCTCCGAAGGAAAACCCTAAGCACCTGATAAAAATCCCCGAAAAGTTCCGCAGCCGCCGTCGTCGTCAACCCTAGATCAGGGGGGTTCTGAAGCTGTCTCCCGGCACCCTGCCGGAGAGGAGATCGTCACCGGAGGCCTCTTCATCACCATGCCTGCCTCCGGAGTGATGCGTGAGTAGTTCATCCTTGGACTACGGTCCATAGCAGTAGCTAGATGGTTGTCTTCTCCTCCTATGCCTCAATGTTTAGATCTTGTGAGCTGCCTAACATGATCGAGATTGTTCTTATGTAATTCTATGTGCTGTGTTTGCTGGGATCCGATAAATATTGAACTTATGCCAAGTTGATTATAGTCTTTATTGCATATTTATTTGTGATCTTGCATGCTTTCCATTGCTAGTGGTTGCTCTGGCCAAGTAGTTGCTGACTCCAAGAGGGAGTATTTACGCTCGATAGTTGGGTTCATGCCTCCTTTTCGCCTGTGCTCGAGTGACAGTGTCGTGGTGGTGTCACGGCAGATGCCATGGGATGGCTAAAGATGTGGGGACGAAGGACGCTGGAGGTGTCCGGGGAGGGATCACGCGACGAGTAGCCGCGTGAGGTACGAAGCAAACACTGCAAACAACACGATCTACCCAGGTTCAGGGCCCTCGTGAGGAGGTAAAACCCCTACTCCTGCCTCTCCGTATGTATTATGATGTTTCTCCGAGTAGCCACAGTACAAAGGATATCGCTACCGAGTAGCCACTCTCCTCTCTCCGAGTAGAGCTAGGTCAAGAACTTAGGGTTTCTAGGGTTCCTAGTGAGCATGTATGCGACCGATCCTCACGCAGGAGGCGGCGGGGCACCTTATATACCTAGTGCCCAACCGGATACGTCCAAATCTAGACAAGTGTCGACATTGTGTGCACACCGTCCTTCTTCCGGGTTCCCGCTGACAGCTTTGGTTCCTAACCTTGGCTTCATCTGGAAAGTCGTTGGGCAAAACTAGGGGACAGACTGGTATCACTGTACCTAAGCACAGAGTAGGCCCCCCTTATCCTGCCACGGCCTGCTTCCATGCTGTCACTGTCAGGCAGGCCGGTCCCAGGTGAACAGTAGTTCGAATGCTGCCAAGTACGGACCCAGGATACGCGGGATCCTGTGTCAGAACGGCTCCTTTGACTTTCTGGCCCGAGTAGGTTCCCGCCAATTGTACTCGGGCCAACTCTTCTACTCGAACGTAGAGAACCTGAATGATTCTTCCTTCTGGCCATCTTGAGGTGAGACCGAGTAGCAGTCTGCCGGGTAGCGAGTACCGGGTAGTCGGCTACTCGACCAAACCTCTCTTCTGTAAGACGCCTTTACCACTTGCCTTTACCCTACTCGGGGGTAACCCCCCGACAGCAGTCCCCGAAGCTGGTTGAGTCTTGCGAACTCGTTCACTAGGCTCTGCCAGCTTAAAACCAATCTTTGCCTCATAGCCCTTGAACCTCAAGGTGCCGAGTAAACGGCCTCCGAGTAGCACTCTGACAAGTATCTTCTGTCTCTTGTCTCCCGAGTAGCACTTGCTTTCTACTCTCTAACCGAGTAAAAAGACTTAGAGAATTTTCTTGAATTGAGCCGTTGCGGCGTAGGGCACTATCCAGCCGTCCGTGCCGCAGCCGGACGCGTGTCAAGCATCCACGACCATGTCGTTTCGCTGCCCACGACACATCGTGCCACGCACCCAGTTTTCACGGGGCGGGCCCACCGGCTCGTTATGTCCCATCAATCGTAATAATAGGCCACGATCTGATCGTGGGATCTACTGTGGCCGTTACGCGCGCGTTCCGCGCTTACGTGCGTTTCTATTCGGCCACAGGCCCCACCACACAGCAATCATGGCCACGATTGATCCCACTACGCCGATGGTAACGGTAAAATCGCGGAGAGGGTATAAATACCCCCGCCGGTAACTTCCTTTTCCCCTTCCCTTGCACTATTCCTCTTTCGTCCTCTGCTTTCCTCCGCCACCGAGCTTTCCGCCGCCGCGCAAGCTTTCGCGCCGCCGCGGACTCAATTCGCCCAACCAACTCCGTCCAATTTCTTCCACTCCTCCTACTCGCAACGATGGCTAAAGCCGGCTGGGCGGGCTCAATCGTCACCAGTGAAGATTTCGCCTGGCTCGTGAACACTAGGCGAGTCCCTCCCGGCGTGGAGTGCCGGGCGCCTGACGATGAAGTCGTGCCAACTCCGCGGGAGGGTGAGCGCGTCGTCTTCATGTCGCACTTCGAGCGCGGCTTCGGACTGCCGGCCTCCGAGTTCCTCCGTAAGTTTCTTGACCACTTCGGCCTTCAGATGCATCATCTGCCGCCGAACGCCGTCGTCTTCCTCGCCTACCACGCCGTGGTGTGCGAGGCTTTCCTCGGCATCCACCCGACGTCGGAAACCTGGCTGAGGTACTTCCACCTCCGCCAGCAGACTGTCGGGAAGAAGGACAGCGCGGGCGTCGGCCGCGCAACCGACACCGGCTGCGCCATGATGGTGCAGCGGACCGGGACGAACCACCCCCGTATCAAGGGGCTGGACTCCGTTCGACTGTGGCAGAAGACGTTCTTCTATGTCAAGAACATCCCCGCCGCCGAAGGAGCCCAGGTAAATGACAGGATCAACCTTCCCGCCTGGAGCCTTCGTGCTCCCACCGGGAAGAACTAGAAGGAGAAGCCCGCCAATGACGACAACGCCATCGAGATAGAGAAGAGGTTAGGCTGGCTGATAGAGCAAGGCCTTAAGAATGATGATCCGGTGGCTTGCTGGATTCAGCGCCGAGTGCTGCCTCTGCAGGAGCGCTGCCATCTCATGTGCTACATGGGAGGCCCCCGCGACTGCACCAGGACGACAACCATCGAGATCGACAACATTGATGTTCCCGGGCACGCAAGGGCCATCTTGATGACCAACCTCAGCGACAATTGGCAGTACGGGTTCGTCCCGTATAGCCGCACGAAGCCGATTGAGCGGGTACGTCCTCCTTACTCTGTTTCTGCATATGCTTTCCGAGTAGATAAATCTTCTTCTTGCCGCGAGTAGCAATTGCCTTCTGCACCGAGTAGGATACTTAGCCGAATCGCCTAGGCGTAATGTGCTTTAGTGCTTGCACGCCTTGTCGGGTAGCCTACTCGGGAACAATTCTTAGGCTTAGTGTGCTTTGTGCCTGCACGCCTTTCCGGGTAGAAACAATTAGCGAGCTGCCTAGGCTTAATGTGCTTTGTGTCTGCACGCCTATCCGAGTAGAATTCCTTCCTGATACTCGGCTAATCTGTGATCCCTCTCTGTATTTCAGATCCTTACTCGCCAGAAAATCGAGAGCTGCGAGCGCTTCGATGGCAACTTCTCTGCCGATCGCGAGGAGGACGATGTGCCCTCCTCCGATGCTGCGGATCAGATCAATCTCCCACGCTCCCCAACGACGGAGAAACGCGAGGCCGGATCATCTCTCCGCGACTGGCCGGAGGACGAATCTGAAGGTAATTGCGCACTTGCTTTGCTTGTTCTCAAGATACACCACTCCACCGATCATTGTTTCTGACTTGCTCCTTTTCTTTCCTCTGTCCGTAGATGATGTTGCTGACGAGAACGAGGATGAGGACGAAGACGAGAACGAGGACGATGCGGTCCTTGTCGTCAGACCTCTGTCCGTCGCAGCCCCCAACACCCGCAAGCGTACAGGCAGTGACGCCCAAGAGCCTCCCACCAAGAGGAAGAAGCCAGCCGAGAAGAAGAAGCCGACCAAGGCGGTCGCGAAGAAGCCGAGGCGGACGCTCCCTTCCACCACTGCGTAAGTTTTCTTCTCGGTCGTCTCTCCTCTCGCGCTGTGCTGTTTTCCCCAATCTGCTTCTAATTTCTGATTCTTTCTTTCTCGGCAGCCCTGCCATGGACGCGAATGCCGTTCTCGCGCCCGACCAGGCCAATAAACCACCAGTACCTCTGATCAATCTTGACGATGAGGAGGATGACGCCACCAACACCTAGGGAGCAGAAGCAGAACAGCAGAACCGTGCATCATCAGCAGCACAGGACACTGTTGCTCATCAGGACAGAGCGCCTTCTCCTCCAGCCAGCAATGCTGAGGAGAATCAGGACCAGGAGATGCAGGACACCGCCACCCACGAGCGGCCAGACGCAGAGCAAGAGCAGCCCACCACAGGGGCTGCCGCACAAGAGAATCCCGCCGGCGAGCAGCGGGTAGAGGACGCCACCACCACGGATGCCACCATGGCGGACGTCTACCCACTGAGCGACGTGCAGTCAGGCGCCACACCGAGTAGCGCCCAGCCGATTGGCGCACCGGATAGCGCGCCCCTGGCGCCGCCAACTGATCCTGCCAGGCAGCAGGCCCTTGATGCTTTGAGGGAGGAGGTTGAGAAGAGAGCAGCCGAGAAAGAGGCTGCCGAGAAGGTTGAGGCTGAGAAAGAGGCAGCCGAGAAGGAAGCCGCCGAGAAGGCGAAGGCGAGAGCTGAGGGAAAGAAGCTCGAAGATCCCGAGAAGCAGAGAGCCGAAAAGGAGAAGGCGAAGAAACGGGCCAGAGATCAGATGCCACCGCCAACCTCGAGTGGAGCGTTAGTGATTCGAGAGTCCGGCCCGGTTGCCACTGCGACCGCTGCCGCCGCCATCGCCGCTGGCCAACCTTGCTTCCCGGAGTACATGGTTCAGGTTAGCCAGCAAAACACAATTGGCTTCTCTCCCCAGGACAAGCAGCTTGCCCTTCTGAGGGGACGAAAGGCCGTAGCCAGGAACTCCCCTCCCCCAGATCCAAACCAGAACCAGTCCGTCACCATTGCCTCTCGGGGAGTCCAAAATCCAACGATAACCACGAAGAGCCTCGAGCAGGTGCTGGATACCATTGGCTATATCGACGCCAAATGGCACAGCAAGGTTCTCGGCACGGACAACTGGCACGGCCTTGGTCTCGGCGCAATTGACCATATGCGCGTCGAGTGGAACAAAGTGGATCTGGGATACAAGCCCATGACCGTCTCCACCGCCACCGCCACTCTCGCCGCCAAGATGTTCCTGCACCGTAAGAACGCCGAGGACATCGAGCAAGCGTATGCAGTAAGTCTCAGCTTGCCCTTCTCCGAGTTGAATTTTTCTTCTCTTCTATTCGCCTTCATTCTTCTTTACCATCACCCAGTCCCCGAGATTCTGGCCGAGTAGGCGGATACTCTCCGAGTAGCCTCCTACTCGGGTTGAATCTTTTCTGCTTCGTCTAACTTGTTTTCTTCTCGCTTCTCAGGATAGCGTCCTGAAGCGGACCAACTTATACCGCGTGCTTCTCTGGAACCATTCTATCGCTAGGAGGCGAATCGCTGCATTGGAGAAGGAAAAGGCAGCTGCGGAGGCAGCGAGCAAGAATGCCAGCAGCAGCACTCAGCAGCTGGCTGAAGTGAAAGGTACGCTTTTAGCTATGCGGTTACTGCGTTTCCTGTTTACGCCCGCGTCTGCTTTCTTTTGCGCTAACCTTCCCTACTCTGCAGACAACCTGAAGAACTTAGCTGAGGAGCACGAGAAGTGCCGCGCGTTTGTGGAGAACGCCGAGGCCACCATCAAGAAGTTAGAAGGTGAGTTTCTGTCTACCCGGCGTGATTATGTTTCTGTTTCTTCTCTGCTTCTCTGCTAACCTTATTTGTCTCTCCGCAGAAGATCATAAGTTGTTTGTTGAAGAATATCAAGACTGCGTCAAACCGGAAGAGGTGCAGAAGCAGCTGTCCGACCAGGCTGTCGAGTTGGTGAAGGACCACACCACAGAGGTGGAGCAGTTGCAACTCCAGCTGCAGAAGGCACTGCAGGATGCTGTCACTCTTGGCGCCGAGAGGGACAGAGCAATCGCCGAGAAGGCCAAAGCCGAGACCACCTTCAATGCCAAAATCAATACCCTCAAGCAGGAGTGCGAGGTTCTGACAAAGGCCAATGCTGGGCTCTTCGCACAGATGGATACTTTGCGCCAGATCCAGGATAAGCACATATCCAATGAAGAATCCTGGAAGACCCAGCTGCAGGCGCTGCGCATCGAGCTTAAGAGTAAGCTTTCTCTTCTCTGCATCTTTCTCTTCTCGGTCGAATTTCTTCTCGGTTCTTCCTCTACCCGGTTCTTTTCTTCTCGGTTCTTCCTCTACCCGGTTCTTTTCTTCTCTGATTCTGAATTTCTTACTTGTTTTCCCAGAGATCTTTCCTGCCATTATTTCTTCCTGCGTGCCCGCTCTGGCCAAGGCCCAAGCAGCACGTGCTGCGAATGGCGAGCCAGAGGACACCAGGGCCGAAATTGAAGACAGCATGCTGGTGATGCGAGGCCAGTTCGAGCGCCTAGCCGCCATTGGTTCTGACCTCGTGCGCGTGGGCTTTGAGCTTCACAAGCTCTTCTGGCCTGAGGATCCTGAGCCAACAACCATCCGGGGCCTCGCACTCAAGCTGCAGAATGTGAAGGCCGAGTTGAAGAAGTGGCGTGCTTCCGGAGCTCGTGCAGGCGCGGACTTGATGCTTCTCTGCATCTCCTCCTGGTACGAAAATCTTAACATGCAACTCATCCGCGGGAAGCGCGACAACTCCAAGTGGGAGACAGACTCCGACTGCGTGGCCACGCGCAAATCGATCGCGTATGAAGTGGCGGAGTGCGCTGAGACGGAGATCTACATCGACGGCCCCCCCGAGCCCGACACCGAGGTGGAGGAGGACGAGGAGGAGGAGGATGAGGAGACAGACTCCGACCTGGAGTCGGGCTTCTTCGATTCCCCCAGTAGCAGGGCCGGGAAGGGGAAGGGCACGGCCGTCTCGAGTAGCGATGAGGAGGCCGAGCACATCGACACCGCCCCACTCGACTTCGGCACCTCTTCCGGGGCCGCTCTTGACGACACGATGCCCGCCCCCAGCCGAGCCTCCGGTTCCTCTACAGCTCCAGGGCCCATCTCGGTGGCCACGGCCACTTCTGACCAGGCAGCCACCGAGCAGGACGTCGTGATGGAGGAGTCCACCGTCGTCCAGTCGGAGGCGGATGCCACCCATGCCAGCGCCGAGGAAGACGCGGCAGCCAGGGCCACCACAGAAGCTACAGCAGCCAATGCCAGCACCGACAACACCGCTTCCTCCACATAACTTTACCTGCAAACTTTTTTACTCGAGCACTTATCAGATCCCCGGGATGCCGGGAGCAGATGTAATAGACTATCTTTGTTTTGCTTGCTACTCAGTTTTTATGCCCACTCTGTTTATTTCGACCTTAATCAATTTGAGCAACACTGGCTCAATGCCGAGTTGCGTTTCCATGCGAGTCCCCGAGTTGCTTTCCTTATTCACCCTATCTTTTCATCTCTGCTCTACCCGCAACTTGTTGCTTTTTTGGTATTCGAGTCACAAGAATCAGAGAATAGAGCTGCAAATTCTTAGCCGCTAGAAACAATCATGATAACGCAGCCCACCACTTAGCCAAGAAGACGAAACAGGAAACAAAAGTAATAAACAACCTACTCGGTTCCTGCACTTTTTCTTCCTTAGCGATTTTCTTGTGCTCAGTGACCTTTTGCTTGTTCTCTTGCTTGCCATGAAGCCGGGTTTCGGACAGCAGCAGAGTCGAAGAGTTGGCATATAGGTTTAGACACAGTACTCAATACGCTTATGAGTTTCGAAGTGAAGCAACCGAGTAGGAAAACAGTAAAGCCGAGTAAAAACACCTAGAGCAATTTTGGACGAGGGCAGTCCCCGAGAACAATTTCAGATTGCAGAGTAGAATTTCAACTCGGATAAGAGGGTACATACACATCTTTGCTTACGAATGAAAACGACGGAGTAGAGCTACATTCCAAGGACGCTTGGTTTCCTCTCCAGCTTTATTTGCCCTGTTCGCCTGCGACGGGCGCACATCTACAAGGTAGTACGCATCATTGTGCAGCGCTTTGCTCACAATGAAAGGCCCTTCCCATGGAGGAGACAATTTGTGCATCCCGGCTGTGCGTTGCACAAGCCTAAGGACCATGTCTCCTTCTCGGAAAACCCTTGGGTTCACCTTTCGGCTATGATAACGCCGCAGGTTTTGCTGGTAGATAGCCGAACGTGACAGAGTCAGCTCTCTTGCTTCTTCAAGCAGGTCAACGTCGTCTTCTCGAGCTTCTCTCGCCTCCACCTCAGTGTAGAGGGCTACTCGGGGGGAGTCATGCTCTAAGTCTATTGGCAACACGGCCTCAGCCCCGTATACCAAGAAGAATGGCGTGTAGCCGGTTGACCGGTTAGGGGTAGTCCTTAGACTCCACAACACCGCTGGCAACTCTTCTAGCCAACACCCAGGTGTTTTCAGCAACGGCTCAATCAGCCTTGGCTTTATGCCTGCCAGTACCATTCCATTTGCTCTCTCAACTTGCCCATTGGAGGCAGGGTGCGCGACTGACGCAACGTCTAGTCGGATATGCTTATCTCTGCAGAATCGCACCATTGCCCCCTCTGCAAAGTTGGTGCCGTTGTCGGTGATGATACTGTGCGGGTAGCCATATCTCATGATCACATCCTTTACGAACTTCACTGCTGTGACCCCATCGCACTTCCGAATAGGCTTTACTTCAATCCACTTGGTGAACTTGTCCACCATGACCAAGATATGTGTCATATTGCCTTTAGCCGGCTTGAAGGGGCCAACCATATCCAAGCACCAAACAGCAAACGGCCATGTGATAGGAATTGTTTTCAACTCGGAAGCAGGCATGTGAATCTTACTTGCGAACATCTGGCAGCCATTGCACTTTCTCACAATATCTTCAGCTTGCTGCAGTGCAGTGAGCCAGTAGAAGCCATGCCGAAAAGCTTTCTTGACCAATGCCCGAGAAGAGGCGTGATGCCCGCATTCTCCTTGGTGTATCTCCACCAGAATTTCTTCTCCCTCTTCCGGGCTCACACAACGTTGCAGCACGCCAGTGGCACTTCTTTTGTGCAGCACATCTCTGACTATGATGTAGCCCTTGGACCTTCTCTGAATCTGCCTCGCAGTCACCTCATCTTCAGGCAAAGTGCCGTCCCTTAGAAAGGATAATATGGGCATAGCCCAACTCGGTGTCTCCCGTATGGGAAACACTGGTTCGTCCAGTTCCATTGGGACGGGCTCTTGCGGTTGCACAGGAGGAGCAGGAGCGCTTCTTTGCAGCCCAGATCGATTGGCGAGAACTTCCTCAATAAATGCGACAGCCTCTGGGTTGAGGGCGGCAGTCCCCGAGTAAGGAGTGGCAGTCCCCGAGTAAGGAGTGGCAGTCCCCGAGTAAGGAGTGGCAGTCCCCGAGTAAGGATTGGCAATCCCCGAGTAGGGAGTGGCAGTCCCCGAGTAGGGAGCGGCAGTCCCCGAGTGAGGAGTGGCAGTCCCCGAGTAAGGAGCGGCAGTCCCCGAGTAGGGAACGGTAGTCCCCGGGTTCCCTGCAGCACTCTCCCAATCAATCTCCATTGGGTCAGATTCTTCACTCGGCAGAGAAGGGACAAATATAGACTCCGAGTTGGGAGAGGGCTTGATGGATGGCTTCCTCAAATGCTCCAAGGCAATCCCTGCCGGGATGGACTGCCGAGAAGATCCCAACTTGGATAGCTCGTCTGCTGCTTCGTTCTCTGCCCGGTGAATGTGTTGGAACTCACAACCCTCGAAGAAACCAGTCATAGACTGCACCAGGAAACGATACGATGCCATGTTGGCATCCAAAGCATCCCAAGTACCTGAGACTTGCTGCACCACTAGATCTGAATCACCATAGCATATAATGCGCTGCACACCAACCTCCTTTGCTACTCGCAACCCATGCACCACTGCCTCGTACTCGGCTACATTGTTGGATGCCTTGAAATGAATCTGCAGCACATACTTGAGCTGATCTCGCTTGGGTGATGTAAGCACAACGCCAGCGCCAAGGCCTTCTTTCACCTTTGAGCCATCAAAGTGCATTTTCCAGTAATTTGAAACTGGAGCAGGAGGTTCATATTGCATCTCGGCCCAGTCCACAAGAAACTCCGCCAGGACCTGAGACTTGATTGCTTCTCTTCTCGCATACGCGGGAGCGTACGCGGCTAGCTCGATTGCCCACTTGGCTACTCTGCCACTCGCCTCCTTGTTGCCCATGATATCCGAGATGGGAGCAGAACTCACGACAGTGATGGGGTGCTCCTGGAAATAATGTTTCAGCTTTCTGGCGCCCAGGTACACACCATATGTCATCTTCTGATAGTGCGGATAGTTCTACTTGGAGCTGGACAGCACTTCACTGAGATAATAGACTGGGCGCTGCACACTCTTGCCTTCTTCTTCTCGCTCCACCACTATCACCACGCTGACTACTCGGTTAGTCGCAGCAATATACAACAGCATAGGCTCCTTGGGTAGCGGACTAGCCAAGACGGGAGCGCTAGCCAGCATTGCTTTCAGCTCATTGAATGCCACATCCGCTTGCGGAGTCCAGACAAACTTGTCGCTTTTCTTCATCAGCTGATATAGAGGCAGAGCCTTCTCGCCCATTCGGCCCAGAAAACGGCTCAGAGATGCCAGACAACCCGTGAACTTCTGCACATCTTTCAGTGATCTCGGTAAGGACATGCTCTCAATAGCTTTTATCTTAGAAGGATTGGCTTCAATGCCCCGACTAGAAACCAGAAAACCGAGTAGCTTTCCAGCCGGCACACCAAAGGTGCACTTACTCGGGTTCAGTTTCATTTTGTACTTGCGTAGGTTAGCAAAGGTTTCCTCCAGGTCGGCAAGCAGAGTATGTGTTTTATTCGTTTTGATGACAATGTCATCTACGTACACCTGCACATTCTTGCCGAGCTGGTCGTGCAAGCATTTCTGCATGCATCTCTGATAGGTTGCACCCGCATTCCTCAAGCCAAAACACATGACACGATAGCAATAAGCCCCGTACGGGGTAATGAAAGCAGTCTTTATTTGATCAGCAGGGTTGAGTGCAATCTGGTGGAAACCAGAGTAGGCATCTATGAAAGACAGCAGTTCACAACCAGCAGTGGAATCGATCACCTGATCGATGCGAGGTAGCGGGAAAGGATCCTTGGGGCATGCCTTGTTCAAGTCGGTGTAGTCGACGCACATGCGCCATGCAGTGGTAGCCTTGGGATCCTCCTTCTTCTTCTCGACCATGACCGGGTTGGCTAGCCAATCCGGATGCAGCACCTCCATGATGAAATTGCTTATCAGTAACTTGGTGATCTGGTCACCGATGACCTTCCTTCTCTCATCTCCGAAACGGCGCATAGCCTGCTTCACTGGCTTGGCGTCAGGACGCACATGCAAAGAGTGCTCAACCAACTCCCTCGGGACTCCTGGTAGATCTTCATTGGTCCAGGCAAACACATCCCGATTCTCACGGAGGAAGTGCATGAGCGCGCTTTCCTATTTCTCCGCCAACCCGGAACCAATGATGGCTACGCGGTCGGGGAACTCGGGGTCGACCTGGACTGTCTTGGTCTCCTTGGCAGCTTGGAAGGCAGTACCATGCTGGGTACTCGGCACACCTTGTGCGCCAGCTTGTGCGGACTGAGCCATGGCCACCACCTCGTACATCTTCTTCTTCTCGGCAGCAATCACCATCGATTCCGCCAGCTGGGAGCTAGCAGAGGCACACTCCATGGACTTCTTGTAATCTCCCGAGATGGTGATGATGCCATTGGGACCAGGGATCTTCATCTTCAGATAAGCCACATGTGTAGAGGCCATGAACTTGCTCAGAGCAGGCCTGCCGAGTAGAGCATGATAGGGGCTCTGATGATCCACCACCTCGAACTGCAAGCGCTCTGTGCGGCAGTTCTCCCGGGTACCGAATAGCACATCGATCCACACTCGGCCAATCGGGTTGCATGAGATCCCGGGCACAATGCCATGGAAGGTGGTCTTGCTGGGCAACATCATGTTCTCGGCCAGGCCAAGCTTCTCGAGTGTGTCCTTGTACACAATGTTGATGCTGCTGCCGTTGTCGATTAGCACCTTGCTGAACCTCACATTCTTCTCGGGACCCAGGAAGGTAGGATCCAGCACCAAGGCATAGCTACCCGGATTGGGCATCACCTTGGGATGATCTACTCGGGACCACCTGATCTCCTGGTCGCACCAGTACATGTAGTGAGGGACAGCAGGAATCACTGCATTGACCTCCATGGCCCGCCTGTGCTGTGATTGCTTGTCGACTGCCCAGAAGTGAAGATCATATAGCTCTCATGGTGCTCTTGGTACTGGTTGGAGCCATTGCCCCCATTGTTTCCATTGTTGCCATTGTTGTTGCCCTGATAGTTGTTGTTGTTGCCTCTGTTGTGGTTGTTGCGGTTGTAGTTGTTGTTGTTGTTGCGGTATCTCTCGTTGTTGAAGTTCTGGTTGGCTCCTAAAGCCACTTGGTTCACATTCTCCCTTCTCGGGTACACTGGCGGCCGAGCTGCAGGTGCGCGAGTAGGCTGAACAGTAGCATTGGCGGCTGGCAGGGGAGGAGGAGGAGGCAAGCCATCACTCTTGATCACATCCCACCATTCGCATTGCCGAGTAGTATGGTTCGCAGGCCTTGAGGGGTGGTGAGTGTGAAAGCTGCATGGGCCATCCTTCATGTCGTCAAAGACAAACTTCTTCGGCTGCTCGGAGTTCCCGCTACCCGACTGCGCAGTACGGAACGGTTTCTTGTTGCCCTGGCCCTGGTTCTGGTTCTGCCCGTAGGCTCCAGCAGGTTTCTGCCTTTGGCCACCACCGCCTCCGACATTCACTGCATTCACCTCTTCAGGATCATACCGAGTATCTACTCGGCGCTTGTTGCGGAACTCGTTGCGCTTGCTGCTGTTGAAGTTTCTTCTCGGCTCAGAGGAGTCCATCAGTGGCTGAGTAGGATCACCGAGTGCGTACTGATCCGCAATATTGATGGTCTCGGCCAGGGTGTTCGGCATCTCTCTCTGCAATCTCTGCCAAAGCATGCTGCCATGTCGGCAACCCTGCGCAAACCAAGTGATGGCCTGTGCCTCATTCACACCCTCACAGGTGTTCCTCAAAGTGCTCCACCGAGTAAGGTACTCGCGGTCCGTCTCATCTTCTCGCTGCCTACAGGCTGACAGCTGCTGTGGCCTGTTCGGTCTCTTGTATGTACTCGTGAAGTTGCTGATGAAGGCATCCGAGAAGTCCAGCCAGCAGTTGATGCTGTTCTTGGGCAAGTTGTTGAGCCAAGTGCGAGCTGGACCCTCTAGCATCTGCGGCACATAGCGCACCGCCCATCTCCTGTTGCCATTCGCGATGTGGACCGCGGTGACATAGTCATTGAGCCAATCTTCAGGCTTGGTGCTGCCATTGTAGCTCTTGGTGCCTCTTGCAAGCTGGAAGCCCTTCACGGAAGGCTCGTTCATGATGCGCGGGCCAAAGCACTCGGGGCCAGGAGGACCCGTGCTCTCAAGCCGCGCCGACAAGCTGATACGGTCCAGCTGGTGCCTCGCATCTCCAGGCGCCAACACGCGTTCACCAACACGGTCATGAATATCATATCCAGCCATCTCCATAGCCGAGTAGCCATCATCATACCTGTCCACCTGCACAGCTGCAGGCTGCTCCACCGGGTTGGCGACTGGTGCCACTGGGCGCGGCTGCTGCCTCTGCCGAGTAGGCTGAGCTGCGGGTTGCCGAGAAGAACCTGGACGCGCGGCATCTCGGGCACGGCTTTGAGCTTGATGGGCTTGAGAGCCTGCTCTTGCAGCGTTGTGTTCCCGCCCGGGCTGCTGCGGCACAGCAACCTGTTTCGCGGCAGCAGCCGGGTCATACACCTGCATTTGCCTGTCTCTACCCGAGCGCCCGCTGCGGCTCTTCTCGCGGCTAGGATGCGGAGACGAGGCCTGATCGTTAGATCTAGCCGCGTGCGAGTGAACCACCTGCGAAGCTCCAGCACCCGGGTTGGCCTTCCGGAACTCCTCGTTCTGCCTAGCGGCCTCCAGCACCAACTCGTTGAGCCTCTCCTGCTGCCTGAGACGCGCCTCTCCATCCAAGCGCGGCAACTCGGCAGCCACGGCCTCTGCAGCTCTGAGCGTCTTGGCAGGTGTGCTGTACCTTGGCCTTGTGAAGGTGTTCGCGGTGGCGGACTGAGCGGGCACTTCCGCAACTGTTGCCATCTCGACACCCAAGTTGCGCCGCGTAGCGCCTACTCTGCTAGGCCTCCTGGCGACTGGCGTGAAGCCGTGAGCCTTGTTGTACTCGAGCTGGTCTAGACTCAGCTCAAGCCTGATCTTCTCCAACTCCGCCTGCTCGGCAAGCAGCTCCTGGCGTTGCCGCTCGAGCTGCTCCCTCGCGGCTAGGAGCTCGATGTCGGTGGGAGTGGGCATACCGGTTCGCGCAGCAGACGCGGGGATGACCGTAGACGTGGAAGGCGGCAAGTTGTTCTCCCTCTCGTAGGGCCGGTGAGTCCTGCCACCAGCAGGCGGTTCGTCAACCTCCTCGACGACTGCCGCTGCGCCAGTGTTTGCCGCCAAGCCCGTCACCATCACCTCAGCGCAGCTCGCAGAGCTGCATGCGGGCCTTCCGCGTGCAGCAATCACCGCGGGAGGATCTGCCGCGTCATGCACCAGCTCGGGGTACGCGCGGTTGGCGACGGTGGCGACGTAGACGAGGTGAGAGCCGAAGGAGATCACCGAGCCGCCCTCAGGCATGGCCATGCCGCCGAAACAGCCGGCGTTGTCGGTGACGAAGTCGAAGGAGCCGAATCTGTGGACAAGACCACAAACCACGCGCTCCGCTGAAGAAGATCCCGTCCGAACAGAAACTCCAGCCAGCGCCGCTGGTTGCCCCACGGTGGGCGCCAACTGTCGTGGTGGTGTCACGGCAGATGCCATGGGATGGCTAAAGATGTGGGGACGAAGGACGCTGGAGGTGTCCGGGGAGGGATCACGCGACGAGTAGCCGCGTGAGGTACGAAGCAAACACTGCAAACAACACGATCTACCCAGGTTCAGGGCCCTCGTGAGGAGGTAAAACCCCTACTCCTGCCTCTCCGTATGTATTATGATGTTTCTCCGAGTAGCCACAGTACAAAGGATATCGCTACCGAGTAGCCACTCTCCTCTCTCCGAGTAGAGCTAGGTCAAGAACTTAGGGTTTCTAGGGTTCCTAGTGAGCATGTATGCGACCGATCCTCACGCAGGAGGCGGCGGGGCACCTTATATACCTAGTGCCCAACCGGATACGTCCAAATCTAGACAAGTGTCGACATTGTGTGCACACCGTCCTTCTTCCGGGTTCCCGCTGACAGCTTTGGTTCCTAACCTTGGCTTCATCTGGAAAGTCGTTGGGCAAAACTAGGGGACAGACTGGTATCACTGTACCTAAGCACAGAGTAGGGCCCCCTTATCCTGCCACGGCCTGCTTCCATGCTGTCACTGTCAGGCAGGCCGGTCCCAGGTGAACAGTAGTTCGAATGCTGCCAAATACGGACCCAGGATACGCGGGATCCTGTGTCAGAACGGCTCCTTTGACTTTCTGGCCCGAGTAGGTTCCCGCCAATTGTACTCGGGCCAACTCTTCTACTCGAACGTAGAGAACCTGAATGATTCTTCCTTCTGGCCATCTTGAGGTGAGACCGAGTAGCAGTCTGCCGGGTAGCGAGTACCGGGTAGTCGGCTACTCGACCAAACCTCTCTTCTGTAAGACGCCTTTACCACTTGCCTTTACCCTACTCGGGGGTAACCCCCCGACAGACAGAAACGTGACGTGAGAGGATGTGTTGTTGCCACTAGGGAGAAAACAGCGGTGTGAGTGCCCGCGTGCACAATCATTGCTTACATTACACACATTGCTTAATGTGATTATTTGTTGCTTGCAACTTAATACCTAAGGTGGGTTCGGATGATAACCTGAGGGTGGATTCTTAGTCATAGATGCAGTTGGATTACGGTCTATGTATATTGTTGTAATGCCCGCACTATATATCATAGTAGTCATCATGTCATGAATGTGCACTGCGGTGCAACCTCTATTTGTCAATTGCCCAACTGTAATTTGTCCACCCGGCATGCTATCTTTTATGGAGAGACACCACTAGTGAACCTATGAACCCAGTCCATTTTCCTACACTGTTAAACAAACCACTACAATTCCCTGCTTTCTTTATTTAGTGCAAGCATACACCATTTTCCACACTATAACTCTAATCTTTGTTTCCAGCAAGACCGGTGAGATTGACAGCCTCACTATACCGTTGGGACAAAGTATTTTGGTTGTGTTGTGTGCAGGTTCCGCGTTGTTGCTGACACCGGTGAGGCGCCATCGCCACCGTTAGTGGCATAAACCTTCCGAAGATCCTATTTCTCCTACTGTATTTATAACCTTGGTTCTTAACCGAGGGAAATTCTTACCGCTGCACTCATCACACCCTCCTCTTGGGGTTCCCAACACAACATCCATAGCAACAAGAATTTCTAGTGTAGCAAAGAATTTCTGGCGCCGTTGCCGGGGAGAAAGAAGTCTTCTGGCAAGGGGAGTCTCTCACTCTCAACCTCTTTATTTTGTTTATTGTCTTGTTTTTATTTTTTTGTCTTGTTTGATTCTCTTTATCAAAAACACACACACAAAATAGCTCTTATTCTAGTTGTTATTTTTTGCTTTATCATGCTTGCTATCAATGTTTGATGCCTTTGAAACTAGATATTATAGGCAAGGCGGGTTCACATATGAACAACAAAAATATTATAAGGAATATCGCTTGTCACAAAAAGGAATACACTTATGGGAGCAAATTAACAAATTGCAAGACTATGATAAAAACTTGTGCTCTACTTATAATGTTACTTATTGCTTTGATAAAGCTCATTGTTGTAGGAGGTATAAACACCTCCCTTTTCAATGTGAGTATAATAATAATGTTACCATATCTTCTTATGTTAAGGGAAATTATGAATTATATGATGTGGAACAAATTGAAGAATTTATTGCTTAGAAGGGTGCATTCGAAATTTCCTATTACTTGAAAGTATTGACGATGCACCTTATGAATATGAGATTTATGCTATACTTGAATATTTCTTTGATAATTACATGGATTATAATTACTGCATAATGGAATATCTTAATAAATGCTCTCCCCCAAAGGGAGAGACTGATGCCTTGCTGGAACCTATGGAAGAAGAAACTGCTGAATCTGGAATCACATTGGATGAAAAAGAGGAGGAGAGTGATGATCAATAGGAGGAAGAATGGAGCTACCCATGTCTACCTCCCAATGATAGTAACTCTTTAACTCATACATTATTTGATGAAATTGATACTTGCTATACTTGTGACCTTGATACTACTATGAATGAAACTTATGAGAATGATATTGCTACTGTTATTTATGATAATCCATGCTACTTGGATAAATGCTATGATAATCCTCTATTTATTCCAACTATTGATATGCATGATAATGAGGAAGTTTGTTTAGAAAATGTATATGATAATGCTCTCGATGATGGTCCTATGTTACTTGATGTTACAAATTATAATGCTACTGAAAATAGGATTGCTATAATGTGTCCTATACCTTTTAAGAGTGACCAATTATATTGTTTTGCTATTGATAAAAGTGGGAAAAAAGAGGAGCTGATTTCGAATTATGATCCCACTGTTTTGGAGCGTGATATGAAATGTGTGCTTTTAGACCATGAAAAACATGCTTTATGTGATAATTATGTTGTTGAGTTTGTTCATGATGCTACCTGAAATTATATGAGAGAGGAAAATATGGTTGTGGTAATTTTCATGTTACTAAAACACCTCTCTTTTTGTTGAAAGTTTTGAAGTTGCTCTTGCTCTACCTTCCCATGTTTTCAAGTTTGAGCTTCTTTAATTTATTTCTTTACAAGATTCCTATGCATAGGAAGTGGGTTAGACTTAAATTTGTTTTATTATTGCTCCTTGATGCTCGCTTTTGCTTCAATTCATACTTATTATGTGATCATCTACTTGGTTCCACTTTTCTATGCCTAGCTGAAAGGCGTTAAAGAAAAGCGCTACCGGGAGACAACCCGTTTTATTTCTCCATTTTCAACCTATTTTCCACCGTTTCTTTCTACGTGCTTTGCACCTGGGTGTTTTATATTTCCTTAGCAACCCCGCTGTATCTTTTCTTTTGTGTCTTTGTTGAGCCAAGTAAAGCCTCTAGAGAAAAGTTGAGACTATATTTCGGATTTTTGCGCACGAAACGAATTTCTGCTGTCCACTGTTAAATTCGTATAAAATCACAGAAAATTCAAAATGACATGAGTTTTTTTGTGCTTAATCCTGGGCTATATATGCAACTTTTCTTAGTTGAACACGTTTTTTATTTGAGCAACATAATATTTTCGAAAAAAATCAACTTTACCTGATGTCCTGTTTTGACAGATTTCTGCCAATAATTACATTTGCATCTTAATCTCTTTCTTTTGGTGTTATTTTGAGAAAAAGAGTTTTAAAAGAAGTTGCGACCATAGATAATGTGTTTATGAGTGTTAGGCTTATGTTGAAAATGAACCATGTGAATTTATTATTTCGATTACACTAACGTGACTAATGTAGATTGTTATAAGTTTGGTGTGAAGGAAGTTTTCAAGGGTCAAGAGAAGAGGATGATATGACGTGATCAAGAAGAGTGAAGAGCCTAATCTTGGGGATGCCCCGGAGGTACATCCCAGCAAATTTCAAGAAGACTCAAGCGTCTAAGCTTGGGGATGCTCAAGGCATCCCCTTCTTCATCGACAAATTATCAAGTCACTTCTAGTGAAACTATATTTTTATTCGGTCACATCTTATGTGCTTTACTTGGAGCGTATTTTATTTTTGCTTTCAGTTTGTTTTTATTTTTGCAATAAGCTTGGTTGTACCTCAGCATTCTTTTATTGGAGAGTGACACGCTCCACTTTTTCACGGGAGTATTTTGTATTCTTAATCTTTGTCTGGCTGTTGCATTTATTTAGCTCTTGTTTTGCATGCATCTCTTATCTAGATGCTGTTAGTTTTAGTACTGTTATGTGAGTACTCTCGTGTTTTCTTGATGTATCATGAAGAGTATTTTTGTTAAAACATATCTTGTATGGTGCTTGTTGGGAAAAGAAACTGCTACTTGAAGTAGAATTTTTAATGATGCAAGTAGAAGCTTGTATAGACTGTGGTTAGAACTTTTTCATATCATGCTAGATGTTATTTTAGTTTTAAAGCCTTGTGGTTATTGAGTATCATGATTAGCCTCAAATATCTGAGAGTGTTCACTGTGCCATTGAAAGAATCATGAGTTGTTCTTGTCATATTGAAGCATAAATTTGTGGTATTCTCTTTTGAATGTTTTATTTGGTTGACTTGGCGCATGCTCACACCATGTTTATGACTATGAACCAGTGACTAATATCCTCTATGATCATTTAGTTTTTGAACTTGTGGTACCACTTATGCTTTGATTAATGATGTTTATGTCGCTATGCATGATTATGGCTCTTATGCTCTCTTGATTTGTCGCTCCCAGTCTTTTGCTAGTCTCCACCTGTACTGAGTATGGAATTCTGCTCGTGCATCCAACTCCCTAAAACCAAGTTTTCCCATTGTGTCCACCATACCTACATACATGTGGTATTTAACTGCCACTCCAAGTAAATTGCTCATGTGTTACCTTTAAAACCTTCAAAATTACTCCTGCTTTGTGTTCATGTTTTCGCTCATGAGGACGTAAATAGAGAATCTTTATCTCACTTGTTGATTGGATTTCACACCCTGGACTAGTGGATTCATCCGCTTATCCAATTTATAGAAGAGATGTCAGTGGGGTGCCCAGCCCCAAATTAATACACACAAAATCTCTTCACTATTTTTGCCCCTGATTTATCAGTCAAAGCATAATTGTGTAAACAAAAGAGAAAGAAGGATGATCTTCTACACCGGTTGCGCCCTTCATATGGGAGCCGCTCTTGTGAAATCTAGTTGGCTTGTGACGTACTATATTTCTGTTTACCATTCGTTGACATTAGCATACATCTCCCAAAATATAGACACTCATCCATGGTATGTGATTGTTGGCAGACACCCGAGGATTCAGTTAGCCATGGTTTGTGTAAGATGGATGGGAGGAGTGTCAAACTTTTAATACCTCTATTTAATAAAATAAAAGCTCTAGCACATGAGTGATCCCTGCTTCCCTCTGCGAAGGGCCTTTCTTTTACTTTTATGTTGAGTCTCCATCTTCTAACTTTATGCACAGTTGAGAGAGCATTTTTGCCATTCTGAGTTTTATGTGCATTTATCCCAGAAAAATTATTAATTGATTCATGATGTGTTATTGCTTGTTCTCTAATTATTTGTTCTAGTCTTCCTCATGAACTTTGAAGGTGTTCCTGGCATTTATGTTTTGCCCCACTCTTAAGGACTAGAGAAATACCACTTTTCCATGCTTTCTCTATACTTGAAGCAAACGTATATCTTTCTTTGCATTGTAATTCATGATATTTTATTTGAGTTACTTCTAATGATGCAAAGTGATTGCTATGCTTTATTATTAAAGTTATATTTATCATGTTTGTGTTAAAGTTCTATGATCTCAATTTACATGCTCTGCTTTACAAATTATGATCAAGATTGTGTGGTAGTATGTCACCCCAGAAATTATTTTGTTTTATTTTTTACCTACTCGAGGACGAGTAGGAACTAAGCTTGGGGATGCTTGATACGTCTCCAACGTATCTATAATTTCTGATGTTCCATGATGATATTATGCCAATTGCTACATGTTTTCTCCCTTCTTTATAGCATTTTTACACGTTTTCCGGGACTAACCTGTTAACAAGATGCCAAGTGCCAGTTCCCTTGGGGATGCCACGTTTTTCTGCTGTTTTTTATTTCAGAAAAGTTGTTCTGGAAATATTCTCGGAATTGGACCCCACAAATCCAGAAGTTCCTATTTTCCCCGGAAGCATCCAGAGGTCCGAAGAGGAGTTGAAGACGGGCACCAGGGGGCCCTCACCATAGCCAGGCGCGGGCTCCCCTTGGCCACTCCTGGGAGTGCTGAGGCCACCCTGGTGGCCCATCGACGCCGCCCTTTCGCCTATTTATTCCCCTCCAAAGAAAAACCCTAAGCACCTTATCAAAAATCCCCGAAAAGTTCCGTAGCCGCCGTCGTTGTCAACCCTAGATCAGGGGGGTTCTGAAGCTGTCTCCCAGCACCCTGTCGGAGAGGAGATCATCATCGGAGGCCTCATCATCACCATGCCTGCCTACGGAGTGATGCGTGAGTAGTTCATCCTTGGACTACGGGTCCATAACAGTAGCTAGATGGTTGTCTTCTCCTCCTATGCCTCAATGTTTAGATCCCGTGAGCTGCCTAACAGGATCAAGATTGTTATTATGTAATTGTATGTGCTGTGTTTGCTGGGATCCGATGAATATTGAACTTATGCCAAGTTAATTATAGTCTTTATTGCATATGTTATTTGTGATCTTGCATGATTTCCGTTGCTAGTGGTTGCTTTGGCCAAGTAGTTGCTAGTGACACCAAGAGGGAGTATTTATGATTGATAGTTGGGTTCATACCTCCTTTTCGCCTGTGCTCGAGTGACAGAAACGTGACAGGGGAGGATGTGTTGTTGCCACTAGGGAGAAAACAACGGTGTGAGTGCCCGCGTGCACAATCATTGCTTACAGTACACACATTGCTTAATGCAATTATCTGTTTCTTGCAACTTAATACCTAAGGGGGTTTGGATGATAACCTGAGGGTGGATTATTAGTCATAGATGCACTTGGATTACGGTCTATGTATATTGTTGTAATGCCCGCACTAAATATCATAGTAGTCATCATGTCATGAATGTGCACTACGTTGCAACCTCTATTTGTCAATTGCCGAGCTGTAATTTGTTCACCCAGCATGCTATGGTGCAACATTTTCCTAAATGTACACCGTACTGTGTTTACGTCGTACACTACTTCAAGTTTCAGAAGTATAGGTTGTATACTTTGGTGGGAGTTCACCACTGAATCGTAGGATGTACGTTTCCCTGTGTACATCATACCGTGTGTACTTCTTACGCTGCTTCCTTTATGCAGAAAGTATAATCGTATTGATCATGTGCACAATTCAATGCTAACACATAAGGAATCACGGATTCTCAGATAATTTAAGTTGTTGGACAAAAGTGAGGACATGCGTAACTTTATGCTCTATTGGTAAATAATAAAATTAAACATATAATTTATTGTGTTTCGTATCAAATCTTGTAAGTAGTTTGAAAATAAAAAAATATTCACTATGTCCACAGTGGTGACACTTTGATGCTGTCGTTCATTCGTTTGAGACGTGGGACTGTCGTGCTCTTCGCTTTGTGCTTTATCAGCCTCTTCAACCTGTCTTTATGCCCTAGTTATTTGCAGTGTCCGCGTCTAATTTATTTCCCTCTTTTCTCTAACCCTGATTTTGGTCTATTTCCTCTATTAGTTGTTTTCATCCTTGTTATTAGTGGGTCAGGTACTTTCTCGTTGTCATTTTTTGTTGCAGCTCCTTTTGTAACCACTTTTTTTCTGAAAGTTCAGCCATTACTCCTGACTTCATGTCACGCATACATTCCTGCATCGAGATGTATTCTAGCGGTATGAAAGTATGGAAGTTTGATCTGCTCATATGTATGAATAGGGCAAATCTGAGCAGAATCCAGCATTGAAGCCTTCATCTTTTGGGCATAGGGCGGGTGGGGTAAAATTACTTCCACCACGGACTCCCATAGCTTCTGTTGTTAAACCGATGAAAATATTAGTAGATCCAATCGAAAAAAGCAGGCACTTACCAGATGATTCCGTGCTGACATATACGATCCATTGTCGAGGAAGCGTCCGACGTTTCCGTCAAATTGCAAGCTTCCGACAGTAATTGAGCTGCCGATTCCGCCGAATATTCCCGCTCGGAACGTGACTCCGGACGCTGCTGGCCCCATGGTGGGAGCCAACTGTCGAGATATCGTATTAAGGTTCATGGACCCAGGTTCGGTACGACGCAACTAGACGGCGTTCCTACTCCTGCAATCTCACTAAATAAGGGCTGAAGCCTGAAGTATACAAAGTACAATGTGAGTATGGTTTCTCTAACTCGGCGAGGATCAACTTCTCGGCGAGTTGGCTTCTAGCTAATTGTATGTTCTTGCTCCCGTCCGGCTTTATATAGATAGCCGGATTAGGGCTTACAAAAAGCAATCCTAGAAGACTACGGAAAGTATCTAACTTGGAAAGTAAGGAATCCGTCTTCTCCTCAAAGCCGCACTACTTTGGGCCGTGGTCCGGGTTCTTCTAGAATCCGGCTTCCTGCGCGTCAGCTTACTGGGCGGCCTAATGGACTATGTTCCATTGCCTATGGGCCACCCTGCTAATCCGGCCTTTGGGCCAATGCCGGACATACCCCTAATTGGCATATACCCTGGGTGCCCCGAGCACCACCTCACGTCCCCCCTTCGCTTATAAATTGTCTTTAACCCTAAAACCATCGAGGACGGAGTTATTTTCCACGAAACATACAAAGAGGCATCGTCATCTCGAAAGTCCAATCTAGGGCTTCTATAGTCCTGCTTCGGCACCCTATCGGAGGGGAGAATCGTCACCGGAGGCCTCTTCATCGATATTGCTGCCTCCCACAATGATGCGGGAGTAGTCCCTCCCCGGGGCTGAGGGCTCCTTCTAGTAGCTATATGGTTATGTCTATCTCTCTCTCATGATGTGATCTTGATTGTGATCGTGTGCTATGTTATGATTGTTGAATCTATGATGTTTCCCCTTCATTATGTAATGGATCCGATGTACTCAATTGGTTTTGTAGTATAATTCTCCGGAGTCACCTTTGTTCCATGGTGCCACACTGATAGTGCGGGTGCCGTGTATGACACTATGGACTATGGATTAGAGGGATACTTACCATGAACCTGTTCTTACTATGTTGGATTGAATTGGAATCATGAGGTTTCTTGATGCTTGTGTCTAGTATAATCTCTATAGTGCCAAGGTGGCAGTGCGGGTGTTGTAGATTGATTAGAAAGATACTATTCAAGAGATAGGTTGTGGTATTTATTAGTACTATCTTTGGATGCCCAAAGTGACAGGGCTGGGTTGTTCTTTTACGGGAACGTGGACTTTGAGGTGTGATTGTGTAGCCTTACGCGATTGTCATCCTTTTTTATTAACGAGGAACGGTTTCTGAGCTATGTCTTTCATGCATGTTGTTAGAGGAAGTATTATATGTTTAATTATGTTAATGTTGTTGAGAGTGACCACTGGTGAAACAATGATCCCTAGTCCTTGTTTCCCACCATTTCTATATCGTTTTCTTTCATCTTTACTACGTGTTTGCTTGCTGTCATTTTTATTACAGATTTACTGCACCTTGTTTTCCCATCCATATTACCCATATTTTATCATCTCTTCACTGAACTAGTGCACCTATACAACTAAAAATTGTATTGGGTGTGTTGGGGACACAAGATACTTCTTGTATCTTAATTGCAGGGTTGCTTGAGAGGGATAAATTCATCCTATAACTCCCTGAGTTCGATAAATCTTGGGTTGCTCACTTGAGGGAAATTTGTTGCTGTCCTACAAACCCCTGCGCTTGGAGACCCAACATAGTCTACATGAGTAGTAACGTGTAGTAGACATCAAGCTAATTTCTGGCGCCGTTGCCAGGAAGGTTAGCGCTTGAAGGTATCTCTTTAGATCTTGCAATTGTATATTTTGTTTCTTGTTTTTATTTTCACTAGTTAGGCTTAATGGAAAACGACAAAAATATGAGAGAGCTTTATGAGATTTATCTTGAGTTAGGACATGAAGTGTTTGAAGAGAAAATTTCAAAAACCTACATAACTTTATTTGCATGCTAGTATCGATGTTATTAGTATGAATTCTTTGAACATCATGATTGCTAATGCTATGAAAAACTTTAAGCTTGGGGAAGCGGGTTTTGATCAATATGATCTTTTTAGTTCCCCAAGCATGGAGGAGAAAATTTACTCTGATGATACTATGCCTCCAATATATGATAATTACAATGATGAATATGATGTTTTAGTCCACCTAATATTGAGGAGAAAATTTATTATGATTATGATATGCCTCCTATTTATGATGATTACAATGATAGCTATTTTTTGAATTTGCTCCCACTACTATTAATAAGAATGGATGTGCTTATGTGGAGAGTAATAATAGTTTTATGCATGTGGATCATGACAAGAATGTTTTATGTGATAGTTATCATGACAAGAATAACGGGTGTTGCATGAATGAGATCAGCCATCTAATAGGGGTAACAAAGGGCATCACAAATATATAAGAGAGTATCCAAGTCACAAACTATGATAGGCATGTTTTCCGAGAGTTTTCGTACGCTCTTGCAATATGAATTTGCACGACATATTTTGTCCTACCATCCCGTTGTTGCGGGGGCCCAAAAAGGAACTAATGTTAATTAAGGTACTTGTTCTACCAAGTACCGGAGCAATGCATTAACATATGGTGGAAACATGTAATCCTCGAACTAGAGTCCATCCCCCCTGATATCCCAACCATGTTACCTTGGGGTCTCGGGTTCCGGACAATAATAAGTGTATTGAACCAGTAGATATGATCCAAAACAACAATTATACTCGCGAAAACATAACATGTTCATATATGAAAACATGGCACTCGGGTCCTAAGTGACAAGCATTAAGCACTCCAAGTTGCAACAACGACAATAAACAACAATAGTGGATACTAGGCATCAAGCCCCAACAATCTAGTGATCTATTACATGACTAATCTCATCCAATTCCTACCACCCCTATGCCTATAGCAGGAAATTACTCACACATCGAAGCGGGAATCATGGAGGGTTGATGGAGAGGTGATGACAATAACGATGGCGACAATCTCCTTCCAATCCCCGTCCTGGCACGGTGCCAGAACAGGAGATAGACGGATCTAGGGACGCTCAATCAGCGAGATCACACCCCTACTCCACAAGTGCGTTCCTTTAACATCCCTGATTTTTGGAAAACTCAAAAATCGCAAAAATTTGAAACTTTTGTTTTCATGTCAATACAACTCACCAAAAACAAATAAAACTCAAACACAAATGAAATATTAGGTCCTATACCAAGTATATTGGTTTTGGAAGTCCAGTTATGCCTTTGTTCCTTAAACCCTAAAACCTTTTCAAAAATAAATTTCTTAATTATATAAAGGGAATATCTTTTTATAAACAAACCTTTACCTAAAATGTTTACAACTCTAATATTGCTTTGAAGATATTTTATGGCAACAAAAATCAAAGATTTATAACCCTTAATAAAGTTCTAAGCCTCAAAAGTATTTGATGAGAATAAAATTTGTTAATAATAACTTTTAGTTGTTATTCCAAGTTTTAAACATAAAGGTGTGAAAGTAAAATGCATTGCTTGAAAATAACATAAAAGAGGGTTTTGAAAACAATATTATGACTTGCGGTTTTATTCTAAATTTTATTGATCAACAATATTAATTATTTGATATGAACTAATTAAATAGCATTAAGTTACTATTAGTAAATCCTTCATATCCTAAAATTATAAATGTGAAATTGGTTTTAAAATGGCCTTCCAAAAATAATATATGATATGTAAAATGTGTCTGAAATTTTATTTTGACAATAACATCAATTTTATTATTTTCTAAATTTTAAAATGACCTAAAAGTATTATTAGTGTTTTATTTATAAAATATAAATTTGTGAAACGATGATGAAATGACTTTCAAAATTTTGTTTTCAACACTTATAATGTCACCAAAATTTTAGTTGACCAATAACTATGTTTTATAAATTTTTAAATTAAAAATCACATTAAGTAACTATTAAGGAATTATTCAAATTTCCAAAATTCAAAAATAAAATATGATGAAAAGTTTATAAAAATGTTATGGTTTGAAAGATATGGAAATTTAAAGATTTTAGAAATTTGTTTGATGTCATTCGGATATGTAAAACAGAAGTTATTAAGGTTTTTATTTAACTGGAAAAAATAAAATAAAAATAAAAAGAAAAGATGACGTCAGCTGACGTCACCCTTCTTCTTCCTCAGAAGGAAACCCACGGCTGTTTCTTCCCGATTTTTCGCCCCTCGATTCTGCGCCATTAAGGCCATAAAAAACCTTCCTCCTATGGCACTATAAAGAGCCCACGACCCCCTCTCTGTTTCCCCTCCGTCCCCTCTCCAAATACCGCGGCCACCCCTCTGCAATTCCTTGACGGAGCTCCTCACTGCTGCCACCATCTCCACCCATTTCCGGTGAAGGTAGCAAACGAGTACTACCGCCTCCTGCCCCTTTTGAATCCCCGTGACAGTGCGCACCCCGTGATGGGTTTTTCGATTTTTTTACGCAGTAGAACACCGCCGCCGTGTGCACCCGAGGAAGACCGGAGCAACGCCGCCATCTCCCGCACCGTGTCGTCGCCAGAAGGCACCCGAGACAACCCCGTCACCGCCATCCTTCTCGCCGTGCTCTGCTGAGCATCGCGGTGGTCTTCCCTGAGCCCGAGGACCCCCGTAGCGCCATCGCTGTCTAGGATCTGCAACTCCGGCCGCTGCACGATATTTCCGGCGAGATCCCGCCGCCCAGTGAGCTCTCTCTCCCCTCCCTTTTATTTCCGTGCGCTAGATCTAGATCCAGCGTTCCAGGTTAAACCACTTAACCGAACAGGTACCAGCCAATAGGAGCCTGCCATGTATGAGCCAGTCAGCTGCGCCGATTTGGTTATTTGTCGCCCACGCAGCGCGTAGCTGGCCCACGCCCATTCCCTACCCCTCGCCCTGTGCGGAAAATAGCAGATCCGAGCATAGCCCGTCTCTGGAATTAATTCCCGAACAAAAATAAAATGGCTATTTTACAGAAAATCCCCTACATCTTAGATTCATCATAACTTTTGATCCATAAGCCCAAATTTAGCAAACTTGGACTTTTTTAAATAAGCACAATATGTAGAATCTTTTAGCACTGTCCAAATTCAAATTTTACAAACTTGAATTGGTTCAAATTTAAAAATGCTTGTTTGATGAATTTTGGCATAATTCAAATTCTACAAATCCAAAAATTGCAACTAAAATATTTTTGGAAACCTTAGGATGTGTACTTTCATACCCTCTGCCGCAAAATAATTTTTGAACAAGTTAAATTTGAATTTAGAATTAAGTGGTATACTTGAGTAATTTTGACATAGATTTAATTCTACAAATGATTTCAATATAGTTCCTTTTGCAAAATTGCTCCATTTGATAACCTTGAACCAGAAACAACCTTGCCCAACCATTTTGTAAAACCTTGGACCATGGCCATGAGTATTTGATAAGAAACCCAACATAGTGATACATCCATTGTCACCATGTCTTAGGAATTGTTTTCAACTGTTATTCTTTGGTGTTATGTCTATTTGGAGCCAAGCCAAGTCCTTAGAATGTGTCAATCACATATAGTACCAAGTAGTTAACCTTAGTTTTCTATCTACTTCTCCACTTCCCTATTCTTGCTTCAAGAATCTATCAAGATTACAAAATGGAAGTCAAGACTCAACCACAAGAGGGAACTCCATCTTCAACTTGGTGAAAACATGAAGAGCTACCAAGAAGATCATTAAAGAATTTGAAGTAAGTGAATTGGAATTCACAACAACTAGAAACAACTCAAATAAGTACAAGTGTGAAGAAATTCAGAAGAAAACACCTCCCTCTCTCTTTCTATCTTTCTTCTTATTTCTTTCCAAATTGACTTAGTGGTATTTGTGCCCATACCATACCTAAAACAAGTAGTGAAGTGAAGACCATGAAGATTTATCAAGTTCAAGAGAAGCTTCACAACAAGGAGGAAACTACAATAGAAGAATGAAGATGAACTTCAAGAAGACAAGCATGTGAAGACTTGGAGCCATCCACACAAGTTGAAGAATAACAAGTTGTTTTTGTCCAACCATTGACCCAAATGGAAAATCCCAAGACTTTAACAGTTAGTTGAACCTAGACTTACCCTAAACCAAAATGGAAAAACTAAACTTAGATCACTCAAATGTTTTGATGAAAACCACTAAGTGTTACACTTTGTTATGTGTTACCTTAGTTGAGATAGTGAGATCACCTTGGTGAAATCTTGGAACTTCCTCGACAAGTATGTTTATCATAAAGTTAGATCACATCAAACTCAACCTAGTCCATCTCAAGTAAACCCTTGGAACTTCCTTAACAAGTATGGAACCAAGAAAGAATAAATCTTCCCAACTCAAATCTTGACCTTGTCCTAGCAACTTGGTTAAACCCCTTTTTTTGCCATGATTGTTGCTTTGTATGATTTCTTCACTTGTATGTTTGTTTGATAGCATGTTTGTTTATTTTGTTATTGTGTTTTCAATTAATAGATTGTACGGATAGCAACGATCTTTTGTGAAGAGAGTGTGAATTCTTCACCAACTTCAACAAGGCAAGTAACACACCATCAACTACCCATTATTTTCTATATGCATTAGTTGATTTTGAGTAGTATGCATGATAGGAAATTTTACTAAGTTATATTATGCTATGCTATATCCTAGTAGTGTGTAGCCATCCTTATACCTTGTTATTTTGAAGCCTTGGTACTTAGTAGATGCTTAGCCTTGCTACAAAAATTGTTTTACTTGATGTTGTGGAAAATTACTAAGTATAAACTTCAATGAACCACCTGGGTGGATTTGGTTGTTTGGCTGATGAGAGTTGAGTGTCTCCCCGAGGGGTGTTCACTTGAAGGAATGCCACCCAGAAACAAAGTGATTATGATGTTCCCCATGTTTAGACTGCTTCCAGTGCAACCTTTAGTCATATGGGCTCTGTCTTGATCAACTAAGTTGTGAGGGTTCAGCCTGGGCTTGACAAGCAGATGTAGCATAATTATAGGTAGAACGGGTCTTGCCATTAGGTTGAATTCTTACTTCTGAAAGATCTCGTCTCAATCTTCTTCTTTCCTTAATGCACTCAGGGTGTATATGATGTTTGGGCTGATTTGAGTCTGAAGGTGAAAGTGCACAAACTCTGCAGAGTCAACAAACTAAGATCTTAGCCGTGTACCCGGTTATGGACAACTATGAGCAGCTGGACAAAGATGGACGGAAGAATCACATCACCAATTTCAATAAGTAAAATTTTGACCAAGTGAACAATATTGTGGTGCCTGGATCTTAATCCAATGTTGCCACCCTTTGAAAAGAAAAGTTGTTTTACAAAAGTGATACGTGAAAACTGGCTTTATGCAAACTTAGCCAAAACTCCACTCATCCAAATAGGTATATAGTATTAGTCTTGCCATTTATATCCACCATAGTGTTACTTGCCAATACATTAAATTGTACTAGTTGTATGCCCGTGCGTTGCCACAGGATGACAAATTAAATTGAAGAGAAAATTATTAACTGAATATTGATTTTATGAATATATGTGTAAAGAATAATATGCATGTGACGTGGGACTCTGTCCAAAGTAACATTCACCGCTCCAATCATTTCTCCCTCAAACGTCCAACATCCCCAATCCTCTCTTTCCTCCATGTCCTAAATGCCCAGTCTCAATACTTGTTTGTAGTAGGGCAAGAAATCAAGGACACCAAATCCCTGAAGCGGTGGTTTGTGAAACACCGAAACATCTACTCCCTCCGCTCGGAAATACTTTGACTTCCAAAGAAATGTATCTAGACAATTTTTTGTCTAGATACACTCACAAAGTTGTCTAGATACATTTATTTGGAAGTCAAAGTATTTCCGAACGGAGGGAGTATCTTCAAGAAGTGGTTATTTGGAAACAATAAGTGGGAAACCCGTACATACAAATGAACTCAAAAAACCTAGTAGTTTGTAAGCGTAAAAAAGAATATAAGTTGCAACGGCTTTCACAAAATGTGCTCGCTAAATCATCAAAGGTTTCATGGAAAATATATCTCCTTACGATCATGGAACTCGTAAATTAATCTGGGAAGGATTCTACATGTACAAGGCATTGCGTACTTGTAAAATAGATGTGGGTCGTTAACCTCATCCATCTTGGAATCCATTTCTGAAAAAACTAAATCTAGTATGAGTAACTTTTTGACAAGTTATGTTCACTAACCTAAAGCAGATCATTTATGGTATAACATACATGCTTCAGACACGGCAAAATACGTTTCATCACTTTCCTGAAAATTTGAAGCTTTCATAACAGTGAGGTCAGTCAGTTGTGCAAAATAGCCACCTTATGGAAACAGAAGAATTTTCTCTAAATCTGTCAGGGTTCTCAATATCGTTATTCAATGGAATGGTGCTGCATTAGGCAGTTCACCGTCGTGTTCGTAATACCCTAGACCCTTCCCTCTGCATTTGGCAGCAGTGACGGCAGACAGCTAGCTTTCACTCCAATCTCTGCATTCAACAAAAATATGACCCCTTCATTACACAACAAACTCAATTAATTTCCTGACCATCTCCAAACAAGCGGTCATAGAATTATGATAATTTCTAGGACATGGAAGTTCAGCTAGCGATGGCAGTGATTATGTTGGGAGCATCATGCACCCAGGAGACACATGTCTTAAGCCCGCCGAACATGGTCAGTCTTTGCACCTTCATAATGGCATCTTCATGCCTCACACTACTACCAAATGTTATATATTGTCCACGGGTGTGTTATTCTAACACAAACAAACTAAGAATTGAATGTTTTTGAAAGATAATATGAGGACCTACACTTCCTAGAAAATCAAATAGAAAGGGAGGTTGGTTAGCAAATAAGTTCTTTTGTGGACATAGAGACAATTAAGAAATAAAGCTAACCAGTGCTTCTAGTGGACTTTCATGCAAAAGATTGGGAATCTCCGTCGCAGGTGGGCATAAGAAAAAATGCATTGTGGTTAACTACATAGTGTTTTGAGTCCCATAGAAAACCACAGGGTACGACCATTTGAGCCCTATAAACAGAGAAGTCACCCATAATTCTTTTGCCGAACTCGACCCCGATAACGACAAAGGGCGTCACTCCAGCTGCAGAAAGAAGCAAGTCAAAAGTGGTAGATCCCATTAGACATACTGGGCAATTGTGTCTAAAATTTGAAAAACTATAGAACTTAATTTATACTGATGCAAAGCCAATGTTCCAAACTTATGTTGTTACAGAAGTGCATGCAAATAGTCATACAGACCCAGTAGTATAAATTAAATTGTATCCATTTAATGTCCTGACTTATGATTGGCACATCCAATAGTTAACCAGATTTAATACTAAAGATATGTATATGTGTAGGCTAAATACACTGGAATTACAAAACAATCTACATGTCTGGATTTATATTTAGGAGCGGGTAATTTAGTGCATTAACCTACTATGAATACATGACCTTAAGATTAACCAGATTTGATTTGAATTTGTGCTTGGGTAAAAATTTGAAACTTAGTAAGTATTTATCGGTAGAAGCGTGTAAACAAAGCTGATTTCTACCTCACATAATTATACTTGCCTGAGAAGGAGGCATGTATAACTCAAGATGCCTCTAAAAAACAAGGAAGCATATTTGTCATTTTAGAGCCTAAATATGATGGCCTGGACCAAACTAATCATCTAGATTGCAATAATAGGATATGTTCGAGATTGATGATGCCAAATAGATATGTAGAAGAGGACACTTAACACTCTATCTTAGATGCAGATTCACTGTTAGCCCTAGACAACATTACTAACGTTGAGAAAATAGATAAATAGACGCCATTTGTTCTCCCCTAATCCATAGCATGAAGGTAAAAAGAGATAGCTTAAGCAATCAATGTAGTTGGAGCTTATTTACATACATAATATAGATGGGAGAATTTAAAGATGCATCAGCGTGGTGCGGCCGGCTGCGCCGACAAGAAGCTTCATGATGTACAAACTTCTTGTCTAAACCATCACCTTATAATTAATTGATGATTTTGTCCTCGTATATGCTAGATAAATACATACGAATATACATCTGTTTTCTTTCAAAAAAAAAGACAAAGTAATAACTGAATACTTGAAAGTACAATAATATAAAAAATGTTCTCTCTAGCTATCCTAACAATATTAGGTCTACTGAACTCATAGCAATGTTTCATACTATCACTGTAAGTACTCTGAAACGGTTCTATCAAAAAATATTTCAATCTTAATCAGATCAAAGCAGAAGCTATGCAAAATACTTCTACATCTGTGTTTTTCCTAAGACGGCCCAAGTTCATTGTCGAACTACCAATCAGTCATCAACATAATAAGCAGGGGATTAGTTTAAGTATAGAGTGAATGGGTTTTGTCATCTGATGCATCGATTATGAGGAATTTGACCTTTTGGGCTCACCTTTCTCCGGATGAATCACATGGTCGTGCTTTAAATATGTTTGTCCCAGGTCTCTCCGCACTGGCAATTTCTCTGTTTAGCTGCTTCGCTTGAGAAGCTGACTCCACACCGCCTGTCAGATAAAATTGCAAGGTTGCATTACTTTTTAACTCCATTGAGAAAACGTAAACACATAAATTTTGAATTGATGAAATGATCTACAAGGCAACTGAGCAATGATTTAGACGTTGACGCATCAAAGAAATCTGAAGAATAAATTGCATTAAAGAAACATCCGTTCGTGTCAGTAGATGGATTGGGAGATAAGGGAAAACCTCATCTCCACATGGCACGCCGTGTTCGTCTAACTCTTCGTTAGTGCGCTCTGTAGCAAATGTGTGTAGCCAGGGCGGCGGGATTAACCAGACGAGGCCGCGGGTGAGGGGTGGCCGCGGTCGCCGGGTGGCCGTGGTCGCCGGGCTCCTGCTAGATGAGGAGTTACTGCGACGCGCCGTCGATTTATGGGACGATAGTGCCGGTGGTCGTGGAGCTCGAGTGGCACACAAGCTGCTCTGGGTCGGCCGTGGGGCCCCAGTACAGGTTCCATGACGGTTGGGAGATGGGATCTATGGTGGAGAGGAGCTCGGCCGAGATCCATGGCGGCGGGGAGCTAGTCCAGGATGCATGGTGGCCGGGAGTAGGTGTGTCATCGCCAGGACTGGATTGGCGGCACCGTTGCATGGTGGCGGCTGGGTGTGGGACGTCAGCGCGGTGCCGTAGAAGCCGAGGCGGAGGAAGGGGATGGGGATGTTTTCTTTGGATCGGTCAGAACAAGACGAGTGAAACGGGGGAGAGGAGGGATCGCGTGAGAGCGGGACGACGGACGATGGGAGCTACGTACCAACCTACAACTCCAAGATAGAGAAGAGATTTGTTGAGTAAATCAAGGAGTGGAGCACATGGTTTTTGTGGTTGTGTGGACCTTTTTCTCATGGGAAGTTAGGGATGGGAGAAAATTGAGGGCGGTGGCATATTCCCCGTAATTATCTAGAAGTGGGATAGTTAGTTGTGCGGTGGCATTCGTTCTGTAATTTAGTGGAAGTGTGACACCGCCTCGCCGCCACTGTAACCTTAATAGTAAAGATTGACTCCCTTGTGGCTGCATATTCCATCTTGCAGATGATTCTGAAGACGAGTGAGGATTTCGTTTAGGATCTCGAGACTATCGCCAACATGTTTTGCGTGTGGCACATGAAGAAGATGGGCTCAATGTTGTACTTTGTTTTTCGCAGTATTTCTTTGTTTTCTGCTAGTCTTCTAAGACTATGTAAGTTGTAACACTATTTTGTAAAGACTGGATCATACGATGTAATAGAAATTGATGCATTTGCATGATATTTCATTTTGTACTCTGGTTCTAGCAATTGATCAGGGACTAGCACACTAACACATATGTTCTTACATTATTTAAATATGGGAACGCCACAGTTCCCAAGCACCGTCGTAAGTATAGAACGGTTGCCGACGGGCTGCTCGACTATAGTTGGGCCAAAGACATCCATGGAGTACTTGGCATCCACGAGCTTGGTCAGTACATCCAAGTCCGGAAACTTGTTGAGCCCACTCTTGTAACATCCCAAGTATGAAAACAACCTTATAATGTTTTGCTTTTTGTTAATTTATGTTTTGCATCATGCATCATCTGCATTGCAACTTGTTTTCTTTTGAATCTTGCTGGTTTCCAATTGAAATTCAATTCAATTTCAAACCAATTGATCCATACTTGGTATGTTCCAATGTCTTCAAAACAATTCACCAAATTAAACAATTCAATCGTTTTCCATAAACTTGAATTTTCACATAATTGACTTGGTTAAGTTTTCAAATAATTCAATTATTGCAAAATTCAATCAATTGCATTTAAAATTCAAACAACAACAAATATTTAAAATTTTGAAAAACAAAAGTTGGTGCAACTGGGCATTTTCAGTAAGGAACTTATAAAAAATTATCACCATAATTTTTAGGGTCCCCAAAACCCCTTCTTTTCCTCCTCTTTCTTTTCTACAAAAAAAAAGAGAAGAAAGAAAAAAGAAATAAAACTTAAAGGGGCTGGGGGAGGCAGCCAGGCCAGCCCAACAGCCGGCCCAGCCACCTACGACCCCAGGAGCCCAGCCCCCCACGGCCTCCCATCGCCTGTCGTCTTCCTCGTACGGACAGAGGGAAAAAGGGAGCAGGTAGCTCCCGTGGAGGAGAAGCCTCCACGTCTCCCCGTCGCTCCCTCCTCCACTCCTCCTTATAGCCACCCCGAGGGCAACCCTAACCCTAGCCCTCTCCATTTTTCCCCTGCGCCGCCACCCTCCTTCCTCTCCCTCCATCTTTCTCCTATGTTCCAATTTCTTCTGAATTGTTACTGAACCGGAGCAGCTCCACCATGGCCGGCGCTTGAAGGTCCCTTTCGCCGCCGCCGGTCGCCCTCGAGCCCGATCGACCCCACCGACCCACTCCCGGTGAGGACCCCCTTCCAATCCCCGTCCTCCTCTTCCCCACGCACGCAGCATGCGTAGCAGCAGCAACTCGCTGCCGTCGTTCGTCCGTCCGTCCTCGTCGTGCGAAGTTCAGTAACTGAACTTTGTTCAGTTTCAGTAATTCCGCACGAGATATCCTCAAAAGGTTTTCGCGTCCTAGATCTAACACAAAGTAGCACAGCAGCCCAGTGGCGCAGGCCTCACGCGCGCGAGCCCGAGGGCGCGGGTTCGATCCCCCCTCGCGCGGAATAAAGGCTCCTTTTTTCTCTCTTTGCCACGCGCGCGGGCCCCACCTGTCATCGAAAGTGGAGGCCACGCAAGCACCGCACACCTGCCACGGGTGCGCCACGGTGGCACTGGCCCCGCTGTCGGTGGCACCACAGCTCCGTGCCCTGCGTGACAAAAGTCCCAGGGACTTCTCTGTAATTGTTTTCCCTCACGTTTTGGTCCCAGGAAAATTTCAGAACAATCCCTGTTTTTCAAATGCAAATAATCCAATCAATTTAAATCCAAATTTGACATGTAAAATATGAATTCCATGCAGAATTTAATGATCTTTCCAAATATAAAATTTGTTTCCTGTTTTGAATAATTCAAATTGATTTAAAATTTCAAACTTGTATAATTCATTCAAATTTAGTTAATTCATAACTTTGTCCTTTCAATTCCAAATTCAAATTGTAAAACATGTTCACAAACCAGAAAAATATGAATTTTATTTAATGTTTTGGGCAAATAAAATTCAAACATTTTAAGTACTTGCAATTAAATCATTTAAACTTGTTTAATTCATAACTTATTCATGTTAATTCCAAATTCAAAAAGTAATACATGTTTTCCAATCAGAATTAAATGCTCTATCCAAATATGCAATAAAATTAATGTTTTGAGAAATTAAATTGTGCACTAATTTCAGTACTGATTTTTATTTAATTAAAATGCCAAAGTGCATAACTTAATATTTAAAACCCCAAATTTGACAAATAAAATGTCTAGTTGAAGCTAACACTATTTCCTTGATATTTCTATCATCTCTCATGCATTTAATCCACTTGAACAAAATGCTTAGTTGTAATTCATTAAACCCTCAGTTTATGATATGGACTTTTACCAAATGCAATTCAATTGCATATGGGTCCATTAAATATTGGTTATAATGTCTACTAGTTTACTTTGATGCACCTATTAATATGTCATGCATCATCCCATGTTTGTGCATTATGCCATGTTATTGATTGTTCGTCTCTCTTCGTTGTTTGTTTGCTTCTTCTCGAATAGACGACGACGTTGAGACAGACGAGGTTTACGATACCACTTCAGAGGAGTTAGCCCAGTACCAGGCTACTGAGTTTGCAGGCAAGTATTCACTCACATGAACCATTGTGTCCGTTCCACACTTGATACCGATACTTTCCGTTGTCTAATCTGCTAGCCTTATGATTCGTTGCTTGTGTTCCGAGCCTATCACATGTTATCCTATAATCTTGATATAGCCTCACCTCCACACCTATAACCCTGTTGCCTGTTGCCTGTGTCTTACTAGCATGCTTAGGGTTGTTTGTGCTCGAGTCTGATGTCTGTTATTTCTTTTACCATATTTATTATGTTCCGGGGGCTCGATATTTAAACAACAACCTGTTAATGTTTGAGGTAATAATAATTTGATGATAAGGCACCGGCAGGAGGCCGGGTATGGTTTTGAGGCCTGCTAGTGTCGAACTCAGGAAAAGTTCTTGTCCTCTAGATCCATGATGAGCGCGCTAACCGCATGTGGGAAGCGTGTATGGGCGCCCCCCGCAACTTTGATTCGATTCGCATCTCGTCCAAATCGCCTCATTTAGTTCGGGTTTTCCATTTGCCGCATGCATATGCAGGTGCGAACCCTTGGCGCCAGGGTGGTAACTTTTGTAGTCGGCATTTAGGGAGACACGTTCTTAGAGTGCTATGAGGGTCCCCTTTTCTTCGTGGGGCTTGATTAGCCGTGCGCTCAATTGCACGGGGTTCTTTGGGCTTGATGCGAAGAAGAGTTGGGTTGTGTTGAGTGGCCTGCTTGGTGGGTTTGATCCCCGCCTGGCGGGTTATTCTTACGTGTACGGCCAAATTGGTGCATCCCTGCAGGGTTAAATCTTCTCGAGAAGCCGTGTTGTCCGCGGTTATGGATGACTTGGTGATAGGGCTGGCTAACAAGGATTAGACAACTTACACCTAATTAATAATAATTTGACTAGTAATAGGCATATTGACACAATAACCTGAGCCTTCATTAATCCAACTGTGTGGGTTATCCTCGGATTGCTTCTTTGGATAAGGGGCGAGATCCAGGATGGGTTTGTTTGAGGTTAGTGGTAGTTGGCTTCGATGCGCTATCTTATCCCTTTCTTTTAGCTGGATGTTGTAGCGTATCTCTGTAGTTGGTTAGTGCAGCCCGCTGCCGCACCTTTGTATCACCTATCTTCCGTTGAACCCAAAGCATCTGTACTTGGTGTTGTCGGGTACACTTTGGTATCTTGTGCGTCTTGCTTGCCAGTACTCGTCCGTACTGACCCCTTTGGGGCTGCTGGTTCTGCAGACTACGTTTCCGAGGATCCCCATGGTGGCTACTACGTGGAGTATGACGAGGCTGCTGACGAGTAGATAGCGGACCCGGGCAGGATCCGAGATTTCGTGGATGGGCTCCGTTCTTTTCGTTTCCGGCCTCTTAGGCCTATTTGGATCTTGTCTGTACTCAGACACTTTGGATGCTTCCGCTGTGATATAATGATGACTTGTTGGGACATGTATCCTCTGCATGACTGTATTTGCTATCTCTGCTCTAGTGAGAGCTTTTGCCACTTATTTCTATTTCTTTGTGTCTTAGAGATTTGTTGTGATATCACTTGTTCAAATGCCGTTGACGTACCATGTGTGTATGTTATGAAGTACGTCAATGGAAGTATTCGGATTCCTATTGGATGGTTTCACAGACGATGAATAGTAGAGGATGGTTGTCACACGTTTACGTGTTGGCCTACTCATATTGAGATACGGGTGCAGGTAGGCCCCGCAAGACAATTATCTACTGTTTAGCGGGCTGTGTGTATCCTCTAGAAGTCCGGGTGCGACAAATGGTATCAGAGTCTGTCTACCTGTAGGATCCCTTTTACTGGTGGCAGTTGAGTCTAGAAACTATTTTGTAGCTATATAGGAAAAATGAAACGTGAGAGTAGGAATTCTGTTCTTTTATTTCTTTCCCCACCCACACTCCCTTTTTCTAGTAAGGAAGTGCAACGTTGTTTTCTCTTCTCATCTAAACTTTCAAGTTAGGATTTCACGTATCCTGGTTTCTCTAGGATGGTTATATCTACTAGACCATAGGAATGGAGGTGGTTGTGACATGATTTTTCATGTTGCCTACTCACGATTGAGAACGGAGGCACATAAGCCCCGGAAGCAGATCCTCTATTCCTTAAGCAGTAGATATTGATCTCATAGAATCCCGGATGGGTTTTTCCGTAGTACCTCAGGAGTGTTTGGTCTCGTGTTTCCCAAATGTTGTTTCGATATCCTGTTCTTCTCAAGATTCTTTTCGTCCGTTGGAACCTTGTTGTTGCTTGCCACTTCAGGTTTTCTACCGGCGTCTAATCAAAGATTCCCCGATCATCTGCAGATGGATCTCAGGTTCTACCCGCAGGTGGTTCGTATGACTCGTTGTGAGAGCACTACCGGTTATCCGGAGATGCTGAGAGACATAGTCACTTTTCTGGGGTTCCGTTGGGCACCAGAGTACCAGGTCTACGAGCAGCAGCGAGAGTTTGAGCAGACCTACTACCAGGCTATCGTCTACATTCTGTCGGATGATGGCATGAGCGTAGTCCACCGCTACGAGGCAGTGGGTTCCACAGTGGATATGGCTGTGCAGCAGGCAGCTTATGTGAGCCTCACCGTCCTTCGTGCTGACTACTGGGGATTTGACGATTCTATTTATCGCCACATCCCCCGTGGTTACATCACTTCGGAGGGAGCTCACTTCACTCTCTACGACAACTTGGATGTTTACGAGCATGATAACTCCAGGCTGCACACCACCGCTCAGTTTGTGAGACACAGTGACGCAGTTGCCCGCACACTATCTCAGGAGTTGGCTTCAGTCAGAGAGCAGCTTTACCTTGCTTTGACTCGTCTAGCGACTTACACCACAGACTTTGTTGGAGACGAGCGATTTGCACGTTTCGATCAGCCAGTTGGGCGTCGTCTGCCAGATGCTGGAGGTTACGAGCCGATCAGAGGTCCACTCCTTAACCTTGGTGTTGGTTACACTGGGGTTCCCCGCTTTGGAGCACAGGGAGTCGACGCTATGTACTTCACCACTCCTAGAGTCGGTCTCAGACCACGTCAGATCTACGTGGATCGTCGTTCCACCTAATTTCGTGGGCGTGCTCCTCACCGTACCTCTCGCCGTACTCCTCGCCGTCGTCCTGCGTGATGAGCATGGGAGTACTGATGTATCCATTCTTAGCTATGTTTAGTTATCCTTTGGTATTTGAACCATTTATGGTGTGTTGGATATTCTGATGTACTTGAACATGTGATGATGTACCTTTTGGTTATCTATTCATGCGTCACAGTAATCTCTCTTTCGGTTGCCAAGTCTATCCTTTTCTATTGTTGTGCTAAAATGCATTTCCATTCAGGATGCCGCCAACAAGGAACACCACGCCTGAGCCACCGCCGATCACGGAGCTGTTGACTCAGATGACCCAAGTCATGACGCAGATGGCTCAGTTTCAGACTAATCAACAAATCAACCAGACAGCTCCACGAGTGAGCATCAAGGAATTTCTCAGTCTGGGTCCAAGAGCTTTCGTGGTCACACGCGAGCCTCTAGACGCTGATGACTGGATCCGTGAGATAGCCAAGGCTTTGGATATTGCACACGTAGCTGAAGAAGACAAGGTCAAGTATGCCTCCTATCTGCTGAAGGGTCAGGCAGCTTCTTGGTGGGAAAACTTCCAGGCCATGAGAACTGGCATGCCAGTCACGTGGGATCGTTTCAAGGAAGCTTTCCTAAAACACCACATTCCAGATGGTCTCATGGAAAGAATGCGTGAAGAGTTTTGCTCTCTCAAGCAGGGAAAGTTGGACGTCATCGGGTATCAGAGTGAGTTCAATCGCCTCGCTCGATACGCTGGAGATGAGGTGCCCACTAAAGCTAAGAAGATGACAAGGTTCCGCAGAGGCTTTAACCCGGAACTCAAGTATGCCCTCACCAATGTCAAGGCCGACAGCTTCGAGGATCTCGTTAACACCGCGCTCAATGAAGAAAATGGGCGCAAGGCGTTCGAGGAGTCTCGCAAGCACTCGCGTGAGGGTGGTTCCTCCTCCAACATGACCACCCCTCCGCAGAAGCGCCGCATCTGGGTACCAAATGGTGCTGTCACTCGGGCTCCATACGCCCAAACTTCTCCAGGCTTCGCTCCCCGCCCACCCAACCCTGCTCAGGTGCATGATCAAAGGGCTTCGATGGGGCATCCAAGGCCAGGGCCTCCTCGTGTCGTCACATGCTACAAGTGAAAGCAGACGGGACACTACGCCGACAAGTGCACGCAGAGGCAACTACCTCCACCACCACCTCGTCCTAACACAAACCAGGCAATGGTGCGCGCTCCCCCGCCTAAGGCCTTCAACTCCAACAACAGGCCTGTCGGGAGGACCGCAAGGGTGAATCATGTCAAGATTGACAAAGCTGAGGAAGCTCCTGACGTCGTTCTCGATACATTTCCCGTAAACTCTATTCCAACTAAAGTGTTGTTTGATACCGGAGCATCACATTCTTTTGTGTCAAAGACCTTTGCCACAACAAACAACCTAATTCTGGTTCCACTAAGCAATCAGATCACTGTTCACTCCCCGGGATGTCAAATGTTGACTTCCAAGATAAGTAAGGACAATCAAATCTTAATTGGAGGTCATCTATTCCTTGCTTCTCTCATGTTGCTTGGAAATTCTGACATTGATGTCATTCTTGGTATGGATTGGCCGAAGGCCAATAAAGCAAGAATTGACTGTGCTCAAAAGTAAATAACTCTGTTCCACCCTTCTGGCCAGATAATCTATTCTCCACATGAATCAAGTTCCAGTCAGCTTTACACCCTCAATGCAGATCCTCTACCTTCACTTGAAAATGTTCCGGTGGTTTGCGACTTCCCTGACGTCTTTCCAGAAGATTTGCCAGGAATGCCTCCAGACAGAGCTGTTGAGTTCGTGATCGAACTTGAACCAGGTACTGCTCCAATCTCTAAGCATCCCTACAAGATAGGAACTCCCGAGCTGAAGTTGTTGAAGGAACAAATTGATATGTACATGGAAAAAGGTTACATTCAACCTAGTTCCTCGGCTTAGGGATGCCCAACTCTGTTCGTTGTGAAGAAGGATCAAACAAAGAGACTCGTTGTTGACTATCATCCTCTTAACGAGAAGACCATCAAAAATAAGTATCCAATTCCTCGCATCGATGATCTTTTTGATCAACTTGCTGGAGCCTCTATATTCTCCAAGTTGGACTTGAGAATGGGTTACCATCAAATAAAGATCAGAAAAGAGGATATTCCAAAGACATCCTTCACCACTCGCTACGGTCTATATGAATTCCCCGTCATGTCCTTTGGTCTCACCAATGCACCGGCGACCTTCTATCGACTCATGAATTCTGTCTTCCATGAATACCTAGACAAGTTTGTTGTGGTATATCTTGATGACATTCTTGTCTACTCAAAATCCGAGGAAGAGCATGAAGAACATCTTCGTCTCACTCTCATGAAGCTTCGCGAGCATCGTCTCTATGCCAAGTTCTCCAAATGTGAGTTTTGGATTTCCGAAGTCGTTTATCTTGGTCATGTCATCTCTGCCAAGGGCATAGCCATTGATCCAGAAAAGGTTAAAGCAATTGTTGATTGGAAACCTCCAAAGACGGTGAAGCAAGTAAGAAGTTTTCTTGGCTTGGCTAGCTATTGCCGTCGCTTCGTCCAAAACTTCTCCAAGATTGCCAAACCTCTCACTGACCTCACAAAGAAGGACAAGAAGTTCGTCTGGTCTCCACAATGTGATGAAAGTTTCAATCTCTTGAAGACTAAACTCATTTCTACACCATTTCTGGTTGGCCCAGATCCTTCCAAACCTTTCCAAATATTCTATGATGCTTCTCTCCAAGGTCTAGGTGCAGTTCTCATGCAAGAACGCCAAGTTGTGGCTTATGCTTCACGTCAGTTGAACACACATGAGCTCAATTATCCCACTCATGACCTTGAACTCGCAGCAGTTGTATTTGCCCTCAAGAAATGGAGACAATACTTGTTGGGTAATCGCACTGAAATCTTTTTCGATCATAAGAGTCTGAAGTACATCTTCACTCAACCAGATCTAAACCTCAGACAAAGGAGATGGATTGAAAAGATCAAAGACTTTGATCTTACCATTTGTTACACTCCAGGCAAGGCTAATGTTATGGCCGATGCTCTCAGTCGCAAGTCGTATTGCAATAATCTCATGATCATGGAAAGCCAACCTCCTCTTCATGAAGAATTCCAAAAACTGAATCTTGGTCTTGTTCCTCAAGGCTATCTTGCAAACTTGATAGCCAGTCCAACTCTCGAGGACAAGATTCGTTCTGAACAACTTCGTGATGCTGAAATCAAGAAGATTGTAGAACACATCAAAGCAGGCAATGAGAAATTTGAGTGCTTCTCAATTGATGACAAGGTAACTGTGTTCTTCGAAGGACGCATTGCAGTTCCTCAAATTCAAAGTCTCAAAGATGTCATTCTCAAAGAGGCTCATGAAACTCCTCTTTCCATACACCCTGGAAGTACAAAGATGTACCAGGATCTCAAGACACTATATTGGTGGCCTAGCATGAAACGTGAAATTGCTCAATACATTTCTGAATGCGACGTCTGTCAGCGTGTCAAGGCAGTTCATCAGAAAATAGCCGGTCTTCTCCAACCTCTGAAAATCCCTGAATGGAAGTGGGACATGATTGAAATGGACTTCGTCACTGGTTTTCCAAAGTCCAAGAGGGGCAAAGATGCAATCTTTGTTGTCATTGATCGACTCACTAAAGTCGCTCACTTCTTTCCTGTCAAAGAGACAATCTCAGCTAGTCAGTTAGCAGAGCTCTACACAGCAAAGATTGTTCCTCTTCATGGTGTTCCGCTAGAAATAAGCTCAGACCGTGGAAGCATCTTCACTTCTCATTTCTGGAAAAGCTTTCAAGAAGCTTTGGGTACCAAGCTTCTGTTCAGCACAACCTATCATCCTCAGTCTCAAGGGCAAGTCGAAAGAGTCAATCAGATTCTCGAGGATATGCTCAGAGCATGTGGTCTCTCTTTTGGAATGAAATGGGAGGAATGTCTTCCATATGCTGAATTCTCCTACAACAACAGCTTCCAGGCAAGTCTAGGCATGGCACCATTCGAGGCTCTCTATGGCCGCAGATGCAGGAGTCCAATCAATTGGTCTGGAGCTGGTGAACGTTCACTCTTAGGCCCTGATATTGTTAAGGAGGCCGAAGAGAAAGTTTGCATCATTCGTGACAATGTAAAGATTGCTCAGTCTCGTCAGAAAAGCTACTATGACAGCAAACACAGGGACATGGTCTATGCAGCTGGAGACAAAGCATATCTCCGTGTTACTCCCCTCAGAGGGACTCATCGTTTTGGTGTCAAAGGAAAGCTTGCACCAAGATATATTGGTCCCTTCAACATTCTCTCAAGGCGTGCAGAAAATGCCTATCGTCTTGAACTTCCAGAAAAGCTATCCAAGGTGCACGATGTGTTTCACGTGTCACAGCTCAAGAAGTGCTTCAAAGATCCAGGTCGTGCAGTTGATCATGATTCCATTGAACTGCAAGAAGACCTCTCTTATGAAGAGCACCCTATTCGCATTCTCGATGAGACCGAGCGCAAAACTCACAACAAGAGCACCAAGTTCTTAAAAGTGCAGTGGTCTCATCATTCCAATAAAGAAGCAACGTGGGAGACCGAAGAGGATCTTCGCAAGAAGTATCCGGAACTTTTCTCTTCTCAGTAGGAATCTCGGGGCGCGATTCCTTCAAGGGGGGCGTTTTGTAACATCCCAAGTATGAAAGCAACCTTAGAATGTTTTGCTTTTTGTTAATTTATGTTTTGCATCATGCATCATCTGCATTGCAACTTGTTTTCTTTTGAATCTTGCTGGTTTCCAATTGAAATTCAATTCAATTTCAAACCAATTGATCCATACTTGGTATGTTCCAATGTCTTCAAAACAATTCACCAACTTAAACAATTCAATCGTTTTCCATAAACTTGAATTTTCACATAATTGACTTGGTTAAGTTTTCAAATAATTCAATTATTGCAAAATTCAATCAATTGCATTTAAAATTCAAACAACAACAAATATTTAAAATTTTGAAAAACAAAAGTTGGTGCAACTGGGCATTTTCAGTAAGGAACTTATAAAAAATTATCATCATAATTTTTAGGGTCCCAAAAACCCCTTCTTTTCCTCCTCTTTCTTTTCTACCAAAAAAAAGAGAAGAAAGAAAAAGAAATAAAATTTAAAGGGGCTGGGGGAGGCAGCCAGGCCAGCCCAACAGCCGGCCCAGCCACCTACGACCCCAGGAGCCCAGCCCCCACAGACTCCCATCGCCTGTCGTCTTCCTCGTACGGACAGAGGAAAAAAGGGAGCAGGTAGCTCCCGTGGAGGAGAAGCCTCCACGTCTCCCCGTCGCTCCCTCCTCCACTCCTCCTTATAGCCAGCCCGAGGGCAACCCTAACCCTATCCCTCTCCATTTTCCCCTGCGCCGCCACCCTCCTTCCTCTCCCTCCATCTTTCTCCTCTGTTCCAATTTCTTCTGAATTGTTACTGAACCGGAGCAGCTCCACCATGGCCGGCGCTTGAAGGTCCCTTTCGCCGCCGCCGGTCGCCCTCGAGCCGGATCGACCCCACCGAACCACTCCCGGTGAGGCCCCCCTTCCAATCCCCATCCTCCTCTTCCCCATGCACGCAGCATGCGCAGCAGCAGCAGCTCGCTGCCGTCGTTCGTCCGTCCGTCCTCGTCGTGCGAAGTTCAGTAACTGACTTTGTTCAGTTTCAGTAATTCCGCACGAGATATCCTCAAAAGGTTTTCGCGTCCTAGATCTAACACAGAGCAACACAGCAGCCCAGTGGCGCGGGCCTCACGCGCGCGAGCCCGAGGGCGCGGGTTCGATCCCCCCTCGCGCGGAATAAAGGCTCCTTTTTTCTCTCTTTGCCACGCGCGCGCGGGCCCCACCTGTCATCGACAGTGGAGGCCACGCAAGCACCGCACACCTGCCACGGGTGCGCCACGGTGGCACTGGCCCCGCTGTCAGTGGCACCACAGCTCCGTGCCCTGCGTGACAAAAGTCCTAGGGACTTCTCTGTAATTGTTTTCCCTCACGTTTTGGTCCCAGGAAAATTTCAGAACAATCCCCGTTTTTCAAATGCAAATAATCCAATCAATTTAAATCCAAATTTGACATGTAAAATATGAATTCCATGCAGAATTTAATGATCTTTCCAAATATGAATTTTTTTTCCTGTTTTGAATAATTCAAATTGATTTAAAATTTCAAACTTGTATAATTCATTCAAATTTAGTTAATTCATAACTTTGTCCTTTCAATTCCAAATTCAAATTGTAAAACATGTTCACAAACCAGAAAAATATAATAATTTCAAATATGAATTTTATTTAATGTTTTGGGCAAATAAAATTCAAACATTTTAAGTACTTGCAATTAAATCATTTAAACTTGTTTAATTCATAACTTATTCATGTTAATTTCAAATTCAAAAAGTAATACATGTTTTCCAATCAGAATTAAATGCTATATCCAAATATGCAATAAAATTAATGTTTTGAGAAATTAAATTGTGCACTAATTTCAGTACTGATTTTTATTTAATTAAAATGCCAAAGTGCATAACTTAATATTTAAAACCCCAAATTTGACAAATAAAATGTCTAGTTGAAGCTAACACTATTTCCTTGATATTTCTATCATCTCTCATGCATTTAATCCACTTCAACAAAATGCTTAGTTGTAATTCATTAAACCCTCAATTTCCGGCCTCTTAGGCCTATTTGGATCTTGTCTGTACTCAGACACTTTGGATGCTTCCGCTGTGATGTAATGATGACTTGTTGGGACATGTGTCCTCTGCATGACTGTATTTGCTATCTCTGCTCTAGTGAGAGCTTTTGCCACTTATTTCTATTTCTTTGTGTCTTAGAGATTTGTTGTGATATCACTTGTTCAAATGCCGTTGACGTACCATATGTGTATGTTATGAAGTACGTCAATGGAAGTATTCGGATTCCTATTGGATGGTTTCACAGACGATGAATAGTAGAGGATGGTTGTCACACGTTTACGTGTTGGCCTACTCATATTGAGATGCGGGTGCAGGTAGGCCCCGCAAGCCAATTATCTACTGTTTAGCGGGTTGTGTGTATCCTCTAGAAGTCCGGGTGCGACAACTCTGCTCTCCGAGGCTCCTGACCGGCTGATCTGGAAGTGGGTTTCCAATGGCGAGTACACGGCGCGCTCGGCCTACCTAGCTTCGTTCCACAGGTCCACGGGCTGCCAGGCCTAAGAGCTCATCTGGAAGAGCTGGGCACCCCCATGGGTCAAGTTTTTTCACTTGTTAGCCAACCTGGACCGCTGCTGGACTGCTAACAAGCTCGCGCGCCGAGGGTTGCAGTACCATCCCAGATGCCCTCTCTGTGACCAAGTTCCGGAGACAATGCACCACCTCATCCGGGAGTGCCCTTTCTCTTAGCAAGTTTGGCACGAGGTGCTTTCATGGATGCACATGACCTGTAGACCACCAGCCAACGAAGACTCGCTCTTCGACTGGTGACATGGAGAAAGGCAGGACACCCCAAAGCCTCTCCACAAGGGGCTTTCCTCCATGAACCTCCTCACCCCTTGGATAATCTAGAAACACAAGAATGGATGCATCTTCGAGAATGTGCGCCCCTCTTTCGGCGACCTTGTTCTAAAGATCAAACACGAAGCAGCTGCTTGGGCCACGGCTGGGGCTTTAGGACTTAGAGCTGTCTTACCACCGACCTGGGATGTGCACTAGGCCTCTCCCCACACTCTTGTAACCTGCCTCCTAGGAGGACTATAAACTTAACTCTACCCTTTCAATGAAATGAAGCGCAAAAGGCTTTTGTGTTTTCTCGAAAAAAGGGTGCCAGAATAGGAACTTCTGTCTCTCGAACTAGGGTTTCGGGTGTCGGCGGAGTTGTGGATCGTTTTCAGGAAAATCCTTCGGGGGTTTCTGCGTTTTGGGGACGATGGAGTCTTTATGCCAAAGGGGACCCTAGGGGTGGTCCCAGGCCCCCAGGGGCCTACCAGGCGCGGCTAGAAGGGGGCCGTGACCACCATCCTCCTGGAGGCCCAGTGGCTCCCCTCCAGCTGTCCTTCGGGCTCCGAGAGTCTTCCGGGGAAAAATAATTTCTGGAATTTTCCGAGGAAATTGAATTTTTGCACAAAACTAGACACCAAGGGTAATTCTGCTGAAAACAGGGTTGGTACGTGTTAGTTTGATCCAAATCATGCAAATGTGAGGGAAAACAACAAGAAACGTGGTAGGAAAAGTAGATACGTTTGCAACGTATCACTGGGCGGAGGAGCAAGCTCAACGTTCGGCGATGACGGCGGATCAAAAATCTTTCCGCGCCAAATGAACATTAGGCAGGTATACCTCGACGTCGACATTGCTGCTTCAGCGTTTCTGGATTTCCAAGGCGCCGATGCAAGCAAAGGAATCACCAACGTGCCGGTGTGTGGACCGCCTTTGGACCCAACCTTCTTCGACCAAGGCGTCGATATTCCACATTCAGGAACAAGGATCTCCCCCGGGTTCGGTGAGAGCCAGGCGGCGGATGGCGGTGGGTTAGGTGGCCTGCGCGTCAACCTCAACCACTTGTAGTTGGAGTCGCCGGCGCTGCAGAGAGGCCAAGTCCTAGACGTCGATCTCACAAGCGGGAGAGGGAGCAACCTCTTCGACGACAGTGCCATGCAGACCGCCACACGTTCGACGGAATGGACGCTGACGGGAACATGGTATGATCTGCGTCCCGACCCTTGTGTATGTGCTTCGTGAATTGCATGATCAATTTTGTGTGTTCGATGCTGCATGATTAGGTTCAAGGGTCGGAGATCCTAGCCGAAATCATCTGGGGCGACATTACCCATTATGCGGTCACACAGGGGACCAACGCTCCAGATGAAGAAGCGGATGAGGAAGAGGACGAATAAGACGTCGAGGTGGAAGATCCTGAGGTGCAATAAGTCGAGGTGTAAGATGTTGAGACTGGGACGACGACAAAGATCTTGAAAACGTGGAAGAAGGGCACTAAAGGCAAGAGGTGGAAAACCATCAAGGACGAGTGTCTGTGCGCTGCATGGAAGCCAGTCACGAACAACGCCATCGTTGGTGCCAACCAAACATACAACCGGTATTGGAATAGGATTCACGACCAATTCCACAAGACGAAGAAATATGGCGGCTAGGCCAAGGTGACGATGGACCGCAACGCCAACGCCATGTCGCACAGATGGCCGCCCATACAAGTCGAGTGCAACGCCTTCCACGGCGCGCTGGAACAGATCCGGGCGAGGAAGGAAAGCGGCAAGACGATGGCGGACGAGTTCAAGGACGCGCTCCACCTCTTTCGCAGCAACAACGACGACAAGGAATTCAAGTCCATGCATTGCTTTACCGGGTTTCAAAACTCCTAGAAGTGTGAGCTCACCCTCCTCGATGTCAATGTCTGCAGCGCCGGTGAGCAGTGGCTAGATCACCACGTCGGCGCCTCGGAAAGACGGCCAATTGGGAACAAGAAGGCCAAGGCTGAGAAGCACGGCGCATCGTCAGCGGCAGGCCATGCAATAGACCATATAGAAGTTCCTGGCCGAGGTAATGACCATCTCGAAGATGAACGCGCCCACTTTCAAAGATAGCTGGACGTCGTCGAATGATAAGCAATCCGAGAAGATCGCACTCGAGAAAAGAGGGGTTGAAGCGGCAAAGCTGGCTTCACACACGGCTATGATGGCCACCGACACACCAAGGATCAAAGCAATGTCGGAGCCGTCGGCTATGGGCGTCAAGAAAATGAAGGGGACGTCAAGATCTTGACCGCCGACCCATCGACCATGACAGTGACGGTGCGGGCTTGACATTTGCTCTATCAGCAACACATCCTACGTGAAGCGGGGCTTCTGCCGCCGGAGGAGGATCTAGCAGCGCACCCGCACGAGCAGGATCCACAGGCGCATCAACACGAGCACCCGGCGCACGAGCATGGTCTGGAGGCAGAGGAGATCGCATCCGAGAGGCAACGTGGAAGGCGCCGGAGATCGCGACCCATGAAACAGTGTGGGAGGCACTGTCGTCCCTTTGATTTCTCCGACTGTATGTATGATGGTCGGACTTGGTGACTCTTTTGAGATGTGTGATCGTCAGGGGCGACGAATTTGGACCAAAATCCGTATTTTGTTTAAATTTAAAACCCAACTAGTTTTAGGACTGTTTATTGGGACACATCGGTGGGACTCGACGCCTCCAATAGACCGACAACGCACGCCGGCACATCCAATAGCATTACGTCGGCACTTGTGGGACGCTCTATTTGAGTCGCGGATGGAGATGCTCTTACCCTGTGTCTTTTATATTGGTTTATTACGGGATAAGAACAGGTTCTCCACTAACGTACAACAATCATCTGTGTCATATTTGATCTCACGCTCTTATCTTGCATGTCATTAGCAAAGGAACGTCTGACTCGCCGTCGTTAGGGAAAACCGATAAAAAGGCTCAAAGCTAGTGAGCCGTTCGAGCTCGAGCTGAAAAAAAAACTGAGTACGACCGTCTGAATTTGGATAATAAATCTTCAGGTAAGTGTCTGTGTTTCAGCTTCATTGTTCTAGAAACATCTAAAATAGGACTTATCCTGAAATAAATTCCTTCCCCGCAAAAAAGAACGCGGTAACTTTTTGTGTAAATAAAACGAAAGAAATGGAAGGCAAGCAAAGCCAGATAGGAAATCAACCGTCATCCGAGAAAGGGAAGAGCGAGGAAGGCGCTGAAAGTCACAGTTTGCATTGGGTTTCTCTCCCTCCTGCCCTGCCAAGACGAACGAACAAGCACACCACACAAACCCACACACTCCCCACGGAATTCACAAACCCACAGAAATTCCGAGAGAGAGAGAAAATCCTCTGAAAAAAATCGGCGCTCCAAATCCATCTCCCGAATCCCACGAATCACCACGAATTTTCCCAACCTCTTCAGCGCCGCCGCCGCCGCCTTCCGCAGATTTCCCGACCAGACCCATCGAGAAATCCGCGCGCCGTACGCAGAGTGGTCGCTGACTCGCTGGTCGCCCGCCGCGGCCCTCAATCCCGAGCGGCCTGCTTCGCGCTTGATCAATCTTGTCGCGGCGGCGTGATACGGATAGCTATACGGAGGAGGCGGAGGGGAGTGATTTTTTCCTCCCGCGTCTGTTTTTTTAGGGGGCATGTGTGTCTGAAAGAGATTGTGCTGCGAGGGAGGTAGGGTTTGGCTGGGAACCTAGGGTTTGGTGGTCTCGGCTTCCCCCGAGTGGGAGGTTGGTGCGGATGCGCCGTTGAATTGTGTTGGCACTGCCTCGACTGATTGGCGATGAGTGGAAGGTAGTGGTGGTGGTGTTTCCTTGTTGTGCCGGACTGGATCCTACTGCTGGGTGGCGTCGATGGTGAACGGAGCCAACTGGCATGGACCGAGGTGAGCCCTCGTTGAAGCCAGAATGGCTGGTGCGGGGGGTTGCCACACCCACAGTGGCCACCACAGGTCTCCGGCCAGGAATTTCGCCCCGCGCAGGTGAGCTGCCTTTCATTTCCAATTTGCCATTTTGGTGCATATAATGGCTAGCGGTTAGTGCTGTTTATAGAAATGTATGTGAGATTAATTGTTATTATAGAAGTCGCTTCGGACATGTTTCCATTGACATTGGATAATGTTAGAGCAGCTGTTAACCGCGCTTAGACTTATTTTATGCTTAGTGGTTTTATTTATTCATGCATGGCGAAGTTAGTGCACTTCATCTGGTATGCAGTTGCTGCCTGCAAGCTCACCATTCTCCTTATATTAATTGTCATTCTTCAATCTCCCTATCACCAGTATTGGCATTAGTTTGATTTAAGGGCAATTCTTGTATTGTGAAGCGCTTTATTTACTACATGGCCAGTGCAATATGTTGCGTTATAGATGAGTAATCGTGGGCTTGCGGTATTTATTAATGAATCTTGCTTCAGAAACATCACATACACCAGCTGTCGGTGCTTGTTAAACTGATGGTTATCAGTTTGTTTACCAACTGCAGTAAGTGTTCCAAATTGGATGTATTTTATCGGCAAACAATTTAATCGGTGTTATTGGGCTATTGTCCTGGAGTGCGTCAGAACTTTGTTCCTGTTAGTTAGTCATGTTGCATGCTTCAGCAGTCACTGTAGTGCTACATGTGCTAGGGAGTTAAATGGTCCCTGCGTGTAGGATTAGGCAGAACCACCTATCAAAAATGGCATGGAGAAGCACGATTCATAGTTGATATATTGAGTACTCCCAGGCCCTATGTTTCTGTGGAGCTTTGTTACATGCTTCACTTTATCTGCATGTTTGGAATTGATAGTAGGATGTATGCTCTTTTCTAAATACAAATACAGGCACAGTGATACCGTTAGTTTCAGAAAGGCACAGGCAAAGCATTCTTACAAATAGATAATTTTATTTGCTTGATACAGTGGAACATGCATGTTCACTGAGCTTGCTACGGTAATTGTTCTTTCTAGTGTTCTAGTAGTAATAGAGCCATATTAAGTCCGAAGCAATAGTACATAGGATAAGAAGAAAACACGGTTCTTTCTTATAATAAACTGTTTTGTTAGCATACTAGTATGAATAAACTAAGCGAATAATAGTGAATGAAAAAAATAAAGTACTAAAAAATGCATAATTAGCTGAACTTATTCTTCACTTCACCATATTTCTGCAATCTAACTGCATGCGATCACACAAATGTTAAAATAAGAATTTCATGACCATGGGGTCCAAGACACCATTTCACATTACTCACTTTGGCTTGTGGAGACAACCTCGGGTTTTAGATTGGAACCCACTCAGAGGAGAGGCACTGGGAGTTAACCGTGTGCACTAGACTTAGCCTGCTGTAAGGATCCAAGGACAAAGTTCCAAGCTTCATATGTGCAAGAGCAATGCCTTAGCTGCCCATAGGTGCGGCAAAGTGAATTGTGGATGCAAGATATAGAGGCTTGCATGGCTGCATACTCTTGTAGTTACAAATAGCTTGACGAAGAGAGGGTATTTTAGATTTCTTTTCCTTATCTGATGTACCTAGGAAAATTATTTTTTGCTTGCTGTGATCTCAGTACTATTGGCTGGCCCTCATGTGAGATAGCGATCATACTGTATGTTGCATTAATACTGCAGCATTTATACTTGCGAACTTTGTTGTTCTTGCAGTTTGCACGTATTGAGAATCAATGTCCCATTGTTCATTTACGAATTATTGTCATTTTCAATGCCTTTTTGGTTTGTTTGGTGTACTGTTGCATGTTGTATTGACTGTTGTTTTGAGCTTGCAAAGTTTAATATGTTTTGCTAAGGTGTTGTTTGAATGCTTTAGATGACCAAGATAGGGGTGCTTCATCAAGAAACCTATCATCAGGCCGCGGTCGTGAACGGAGCTCCCAACAAGCCTCTTCACGCAGGGGTTCTGGTCGAAGTGTGTCCAGACGGCTTGATCGGGATGACACAGTGAAGTCAAGAGGCTATGCCAGTTTTGGAAGGAGCAACAGAGACAGGGGTTGTGAAAAGGACTCTGATTTCCGTGATCGGGAGAGTAGGTTGGGTCTTCCAGATGACCCTTTGCATGGTGGCTTTGGGTCCTTCAGCTCATGCAGACCTGAAAGCGATAGGCTTAATCGTATTCGTCCAAAGCTGGACTCGTCGACCCGGGCAGCTGGGATAAGCTTGGACAATGGCAGTTTATCTAGAGAAGATGCTGGTGGTATCTCCTTTGAGCGAGAATTTCCACACCTTAGTTCTGAGGACAACAATGGAAAGCATGAAATGGGTAGAGTTCCATCTCCTGGAATTAGCACCCCAATTCAGAGCATACCATTGGTTATTGCGACTGAAGGCTGGAACTCGGTGCTAGCAGAAGTTCCTGGACTTAGCGAGCCAAGCAATAACCATGTTTCTTCTGCTTTATCACATGCTGGTTCCAGTAGGCAGCTTGAAGTGTCAAACTGTGGGACTGCATTAAGCATGGCTGAAACAGTAATGCAAATACCATTACAAATTTCCACCACACCCCAGGTAGTGTAATGAATATGATATGTATGTCGTTTTTCCTCTTTGGTATATAGTCATGTTTGGTACCAGAAACTTAATCTAACTTGTGTTTTGTGTGCAATATTTTTTCCAGCTATCAATTGATACTCAGAAGATTGAAGAAAGAACTATGAGGCAGTGTATTCTAAGACCTCTGACGCCTTCATCAAACAAAATATCTGTATGCACTGTGTTTGTTTCCTTTTTTTGTGAGATCAACACTTCTGCTTTCTTGACTGCATCTTCTGTGGTTACCTTGGTTGTGTTTGAATCGTAGAATCTACCATTTCTGTAGTCTGGATAGTTATTTGGCTTTTAAAGACATCAAAAGTCACTACAAATGTAATTTGTTCAACTTTCTGTGTCTTGCATAATTAAATAGTAGTACAGCTAGGAACCAAGATATCGCATCCTAACACTTTATATGAATTTGAATGTTAGTGAATCAAGCACAGAATTTTGTTTGTAAGCACGAATCTGCTTCACCGATGCTCCTTAAAACTATCTGATCCTAAATTGTACTCCCTCCGTTCCTAAATGTAAGATGTTTTAGCATTTTTCTACATTCACACATGTCTACATGTATCTAGACAACTTTTAGTGTATATGTTCACTCATATTAGTATGTATCTAGACAATATGAGCAATAGCTACAGCATCTTATATTTAGGAACGGAGGGAGTACATATTAGTAACGATCATATTTGAAATAGTCACTACATATAGCCATATAGTTTGGTTCAATTGCTTTGTGTTCTTTGCAAACTGCAAGTATCCACAAAGCAGATGTTGGCAGTTACCTGAGCATTGTTAATTACTGCGGTGTCTCTGTAGCATAATAATTTATGTAAGTGCAGTGCACGATGTGTTCAGAGTATGGATAACTGGCTGGTTGATAGTTTGAACATATGTGTTGGAGATTGAAAACATGCTTTTCTGTTTTAAAAATCTGTCATCTGGCATATTTCCTACAAGCTACAGTGTTTCATAGAAGTTGGTGCTTTACCTATTTGAGTATTTGACTAGACAATTAAAAACCTTAGAGCAGATAAAATTTCCATTACATAGAATCTGTTTGCTGTGATGGAACACTTCGCTGGTAGTGTGAACTTTGTAACTTCTCTCTTTTTTTTGGTTCATTAACACCTGGAAGAAACAATTTAGGAGAAACCATTAGGATTACTGTGCATGTAGATTTACTTATATTTTTTCCTGAACTTAGATTAAGAGAGAAGTATATTATTAGGATTTTAGTGGGACAAACAAAAAAATTGTGTTAAAAGATGTACCTTTCCATTCTACATTAGTTTGTCAATATTACTAGTTATCTGTAGAGCATTTTTGTCTTAGTTTGGCATTGCAGTGGCTTAAACTATAATTATTTTTTATTTCTTCCGGACATGCTAACTATTTTAAATATCTTTTGATAATCCCTCCGTCTCAAAATAATTGTCATTGAGATGGATGTATTTAGATGTATTCAATGACAATTATTTTGAGACGGAGGGAGTACTACAACAACAAGTATTATATTCCACAAGAAAGCATAACAGCCACAAACTACCACTTGTATATTACTTGGCAGCAGTGGATAATTGAGCATGCAACCGATAATATACCTCAGAGTTTGTTCAGGCATGTCTGCATTTTGTCGTGTGTTGCAGTTTTTTTGCTTAAAAATGTAATCTCTTTCTCCTTACCAGGATGCAGATATTTTCAAACTTGAATGTGTTTCTTTTGGCTGTATTTTTGTTTCATTTATTTATCGAGTGTCTGTCTTGTACTGAAAATAACACTTTGGCTTGCACTAATTCATTCAGAATACTTTGCAGGTATCTAGTTTGTCAGATAAGTTAAAAAATAAAGGTGCAAGAGCTGGGGATTCTAATGGTGCTATCAAGACTGCGCCACAACTATCAGCACAGCCTTCTAGCAACTCTGTTCGTACTACGGTCAAATCTGAGCTTGTCAAGCCATCTCAATCAGGATGCTTTCAAGTCCTGACCCGTGAGCAGAACGGTGCTTCAAATACTCCCAAAGACTGCACTAGCAATCCCGTGAGCCCTATTCTAGGTCGATCTTCTTCAGTAGATCCACTGAAAAGGCCCATTGTCAGCCAGAAGCTTAAAGGTGTCACAAATGGCCTTCCTATGTATCTACAACAAGGTTCGTTTGGTGAGAGAAAATCAATTGCAAAAGAGAAGCATAAATTCTTTGAGTTGCTGAGGAGCAAGTCTTTAAATGGTTCTAGCACTAGTATAGAGTCCTCATCTAGCTTACTCGAGGAGCAGAAGAACCCTTCTCTTGGTTTGTCATTGTTTGAGGCTGGAATCAAATTTATCGGAACTCAAAGCAATTCCTGTGAGGACGCAAATTTTTTCGACTTATCTCAGCGAAACCTATATGATAATGAGGAAATCAAGCCATTTTTGGAACCCTGTGATGTTTTTTATGAGGGGTTGCATGGGGTTGCTGCTGACAACAAGGAAACTAACTCTTCATCAGATTTTCGTGGTGCTAAAGATGTATCTACGGTGCCTCAGGCAGACAAGGTTGAAGCTGCTGTGTCCATTATGCCCGCAGATATAAATAATGGTTCGACAAAGGCAGACTCCAGCTATGACAATGCCCATCCTAGTGAAGATAAACCAAGTCCAGAAGAAATGGCTTTCCTGAAATCTCTTGGCTGGAAAGAAGACGAGATAGTTCCACCTCTGAAACAGGAAGAGATTGCCGATTATGTAAGTTTTGACACACTTCTTCTAGTTCATAAACATTATTTGGCTTTCAAAAAAAAAGGTCACATGCTTAGGTATTTTTTTATATTAAATTCACTAGTCTCTGGTAGGTACTCTTAGATTTTGGGCCCATTCTTCAGTTTCACCAAATAACTCCCAAAACTTCTATGTCAGCTTTAGTTATTCTATAAACCGATTTAATGTGGCTTGCCATATCAGCAAAATGATTTGATGGTATAGTTTGCTATGCAAGTATTGGGTGTCATCATCATGTACTTCGGACGAGGCATGGTTTACGGGATTTAGCAAAAATGACTGTTGTGAGTTGACGCTGAAGTGGATGTCCGAATTTTTTTATATAAATTGTAAGAATCATGAGCCAGTTTATGTTCTGATACCATATGAATATCATTTACATGGTATTGTACTTTAAGTTTTCCGGTAATCCACATCAGGAATGCCCATGCTTGTTATATTTTACCATGTGTAGCTACCATTTGTTGTGACATAAGCTCCAACTATTTTGTAGTTAAGGCACAACGTGAGGCTGCAGCGGAAGCTTGAGGAATGTAGGTGCTAAGATAGAACTCGTCGAACAAAGTTTCTGGTGCTGTCATTCTGCTGAGAACTTTTGGGGATCGAGCTTGTAACATGAGTTTCGGTAACTACATTGACATTAGTCACAGGATGATTATCTAGCTTAACAAATCGATATTTTTTCTGTTCAGCTTGTGGGGAGCTTTCATGAGTAGACTGATATGTTTCCCTACCTTGAAGATGTTTGAGGGGTTTCTTCCACATTTCCCGAAGGAATATGGAATGAAAAAAAAAACATGTATGGTGTTGGTGGCACATAGTTGTGCGCCTCCTGTGCCAGAAAGAAATAGGTTGTCTTCTTTTTTATACATCTCATGGTTTATCCTTGTTTTAGAAAGGAAAGAATATCGTGCTAAGACACGAAAAGGGGGGAATTTTATCATTTGCCACCCTTTTCTTTTCACTTTTATAATTTGCCACATTATGTGTCGGGTGGTGGTCAGTGTGGCAAATTATAAAGGATTTGGAAAAAGTGTGGCAAATTGTAAATTATTCCCACGAAAATGACATGTTGCGGATTAATTTTCATGATACACCTACGAACTACAAAGAAAATGGTGATCCCAAAATATCATGATACACCTACAAACTACAAAGAAAATGGTGACCCCAAAATACGAAAAAAGACTGTAATTGAAGTTACATTTGAGATTGCGAGATAAATGTTACATAAATCTCATCAAGTAAAAGAGTTTACTTAATCTTCTCTAAAGTTACGTGGGAGAAATGAAATTTTAAGAAAGACATAAGGCTGGTGCCAACGCGGGCTGTAGCGGGGGCGATATCGCCCGGCCCGGGGCGATAGCGGGGCGGGAGGCAGGCGACTCGCCCGCGTTGGGGGCGAGAGGCAGGCGACTCGCCCGCGTTGGCGAGGTGGGGCGAGAGCGGGGCGGTAGCGACGCGGGCCAACGGCTAATTGACGTGGCGAGCTGTGATTCGTCCACGTCAGCTAGCCGTTGAAGTATCCGTTGCAACCTCGAAAAATTCGAAAAAATGCAAAAAATTCCAAATTTCATCCACAACCCCCTATAAATATCCCCACCCGGTTTCACTTATTCCACACCCCACTTCATCTCCTCCACTCTCCATTTCCACTCCTCTCGACGCCATGTCTTCGTTCAGCAGCAGTTCGAGCGAAGCAATGGAGGGTGATATGACCGGTGCATTCCAGACGGAGTATGAGGAGGCGATGCTCAACCTCGAGGCGGAGACAAGACGGCCGCGACGCCATCGAGAGTTCATCAGGCGTGATCGTCTGGGTGCCCACGATCGGCTCTACGACGACTACTTCGCCGACAACTGTGCTTATCCTCCGAACTTCTTTCGGCGAAGGTATCGGATGAGGCGACACCTTTTTCTATGCATTGTGGATAGATTGAGTGAATACTCTCCGTATTTCACCCAAAGAGTTAATGCTCTCAACCGTCCTGGTTTTTCTCCCCTACAAAAGTGTACTGCGGCTTTGCGTTTATTAGCTTATGGAGCCGCTGCAGATACGATAGATGAGTGACTTAAGCTAGTTAGACAAACTTCATCAGAATGTCTAGAGAGATTCTGTGAAGGCATCATTCACTGTTACGGGGATGAGTTTTGCCGTCGACCAAATGTCGCAGATACTCAGCGTCTACTAGCCAAAGCCGAGGAGTGTGGCTTTCCGGGCATGCTAGGGAGCATCGATTGCATGCATTGGCAGTGGAGGAACTGCCTAGTTGCGCATGTCGGTCAATTCACAAGGGGAGACATCAAACACCCTATCATAATCTTAGAAGCCGTTGCGTCGTATGATCGTTGGATCTGGCATGCCTTTTTTGGAGTGGCCGGGTCCAACAACGACATCAATGTACTCAATCAGTCGCCGTTGTTCACTGATGTGCTTAGGGGAGAATCACCCATAGTGAACTTCACGGTGAATGGACACGAGTACAACAGGGGTTACTACCTTGCCGACGGCATCAACCCCTCCTGGCCGGTGTTCATGAAAGGTGTTACTCTTCCACAAAGTGAAAAGCATCGGCTATTCACTACTGCTCAATCAGCTTGGCGCAAAGATGTCGAATGTACCTTTGGAGTGCTGAAGGCTAGGTTCAACATTATAGCAGTTCCGGGACGCTCCTACTCGAGGCGTACTCTTGGGTTGATCATGCGTGCATGTGTCATTCTGCACAACATGATCATCGACGATGAGCGTGGTACCAATTTGGACGACATCTATGAGACAGTTGATTCCAATGTCGGCCCGGCGATACACAACAATGCACCACCAAGCCTAGCAGGCAGGATTCAGATGGACAACGAAATGATGGACTCACCGATGTATACACAGCTCCAGCAAGATTTGATTGAGCATGTGTGGGCTAATGCCTAGATTATGTAATTTTTTCAATTTTTTATGTAATTTTTTTATTTATATGTAATTTTTTATTTATAATGAAATGAGTAACATTTTTAGTTGAATAAAATAATTTTCTTGCATTATTTTGAATGTCTAAACAAAAGCGAGTGAAATAACTTAATCTGAAAAAGAAATACTGATGTGGAGGAGAGAGAAGTGAGAGCTGGCACTATAGCCCGTGTACTGGCACCGTGTGGTGAGAGTGTGGTGAGCGTGAGGGTAAAAACTGACGTGGCGAGGCTATAACGGGCGGTGCACTGGCACCAGCCTAAGGCTCGTTAAGTAAAAGAGTTTACATAATCTTCCTTATAAAGGTTATATGGAGGATTGCAATTTTAAGGAAGACATAAAGCTAATCTTGTTATGAAGATTGTCTTGGACAAAATTAATATGTTGACAATACAAATGTAGATATGTTTGAGTCTATTGGATTTATATTATCAGAGTACTAATAGAGTACTAATACATCGTAGCTTTTAACTTGATGGACTATCAAGAAATTTTTAGAATTTAAAATTATCGAAAGGACTTGCATGAAATCAAGTGGGAGCTGAATAACTTACCTAATCGAATATGAGGATGTCATATTTAAATGGGAGCCAAGTAGCTTGCCTGATCGAATATGTCGTATCATATTTGAGTGGGAGCTGAAATAGCTTGCCTAATCGACTATGTAGTGTCATATTTGAGTGGGAGTTTAATCCTCATATGTGAACGACATATGATAAATAGCACTAGTAGAATTAATGAGTAATATCTATGTGAAGTAAATGAAGTTTAAATAAACATTAAAAGTTGAGATGTTTTATATCAGATTCTCAGGAGTCAGAATAGAACAAACTAAGAAAAAATATCTTGATTGAAAATCTATATATAAAGTTAATTCTACAATAACTATACCCAGGTCATAGGTGGCAACATATAAAATCATGTTATGTGCTCGACGTGATGTGACCCATGTTCTTGTGAATAACATTGTGCTCAAGCAAATTTGTTGAAAATTCACTGAGCATGAAGTTAGTGTAGGGTTACGTAGCGGAATAACCAAAAAAATCTACTAACGATAACCGATATAGCCAAACTATTACTATATAGATATGAAGTAACGGAGGAATACAATATTTATATCTTTGAAAACTATAAGCATCAACGATGACGCGTTAATGAAGACGCACGTAGCCAACCTCAAGGTCGTGTAGTCGAAGCAGCAATGGCTTAGTGCTATAAAAGGGAAACACCTCGTAGTTTTACACATGTAAGGTGTAAACGACGACTCCTGGTGTGACGCCCCGAGATCGGGCACTATGCAGATTTCAGCATTTCCGCCAAAGTCCACATCATAACCGATTCTAGGTTGCCACTTGTGATAACATTACAACAGTTCACGAATATTCCGCAACAACAACAGAAAAGATATATACAAGACGACTCAAACGAGTCAAGGATACAACTGATACAATACAAAGATCCAAATGACAGCGGAAGAAACAACATAGTGTCCGACTACGGACAAGATACAAATTGGACTAAGAGTCCTGAAGGTAACCGATGGCGTCCAATCCCTGCCCAGGCCAAGCCGGAGGGATTCCCAAGCTAACGTCGCCAGACTTCAAACCTGTTGACTGCAATGTGGAATATGCAGCCACGAAAGGGATTCGTGGGTCAGTACTATTAAGTACTGGCAAGTGGATAAACCATACTCACAAGATACCAGCGTAACCAATCATCACAAGATACAAATATTTTGGGTACAACGGAAAAGAAGGGATTATTGCAAAGAAGCGGCAGCGGGCTGCACTAACTAACTACAGAGACGCGCTACAACATCCGGCTAAAATAAAGGGATAAGATAGCGCGACAAAACCAACTATAACTACTCACCAAACAATACCCATCCAATGTTACCCCCTACTAAGGAAGCAACCCAAGGAAACTCACACTGTTGATTAAGGTGACACTCATTTTTATGGTGGAGGTAATCTATATTACTAGTCAAGTTATCATCGTTAAGTGTAAGTTGTCTGAGTACTTGTTAGCCAGCACTTTCACCAAGTCATCCATAACCGCGGACAACACGGCTTCTCGAGAAGATTAACCCCGCAGGGATGCACCAATTTGGCCGTACACGTAAGAATGACCCGCCAGATGGAAAGGCCCTTCCACCAAGCGAGGCACTCAACACAACCCAACTCTTCTTTGCATCAAGCCCAAAGAACCACGTGTTGTGCGTGCGCGGCTAATCGAGCCCCCACGAAGAAAAAGGGGGACCCTCATAGCACTGGAAGACCACGCCGCCCTAAATACCGACTACAAAAGTTCCACCCTGGCGCCAAGGGTTCGCACCTGCATATGCATGCATCAAATGGAAAGCCCGAACTAAGTGTGGCGATTTGGACGAGATGCGAATCGAATCAAAGTTGCGGGGGGCGCCCATACACGCTTCCCACATGCGGTTAGCGCGCTCATCATGGATCGGAGGACAAGACCCTTTTCCTAATTAAGTTCGACACTAGCAGGCCCCAAAACCATGCCGGGCCTCCTGCCGGTGCCTTATCATCAAATTATTATTACCCCAAGCATTAGCATGTTGTTGATTGAATTGAAACCCAACTATCAAACTAAACAGGTGATAGAACAAAGGAAAACAGGACTCGAGCGCAAACAAATCTAAGCATGCAACTACGACACGAGGGCCAACGGGGTAAACAAACAACAGGTAATAGGAAGTGGAAGGAAGGCTATATCATGGTTGCAAGGTAAACATATGATAGGATCAAGACACAAGCATCGAATCATAAGGCTAGCATAAGTACAACGGAAAGAATCGGTAACAAGTGAGGAAAGGCAACATAGGTAGCAAGTGAATACTTGCCTGGAATCCAGCAAGTAGAGGTAGCAGAACTTGTCGTTGCTCACATCATCTCAGCGTCCTATCCGCGAATAAGCAACGAACTAGAATAAACACCGGATGCAACAATTACTTTTACGGCAAAAGATCCAGCATGACCCTATTTTATATGCATGACATGGCAAGATGCAACACCAGATGCAAATCATGCAATTTAATCGGAACCGGAGTCCGGACAAATAATTATTGGTTCAAGTTGTTTATCTAGCCATCATATTAAATGTTGTTTAACATGGAAAACAATAAGTAGGTGAGCTGAACAAGATTAAATGGAATAGGGCAATATTTAGTGGATACCCCAACACATTCCATATTTACTTATTAGGTGACATGCATAACACAACTACAAATGCAAGATGCAAGATGCAAACAAGGGCATGGATGGCATATTAATATTCTATGCATTTTTCTGGTTGGAAAGCATATTTTATTTGTTGAATTTGGATTTAAAATGAGCAAGTTATGAATTTGGCAATTTAAATGAATAATTTTAATGAATTGAATTAGTGCAGCAATTTTAAATGTCCAAAACAGGGAACAAAGTGGATATTTGGAAAGGTCATGAAATTTGGGATGGACTACATATAAAATTTGTATGATTTGGAGTTGTGGTTTGAAAGATAGGGCCAAAAGAAGTTTAGGGGTGTTTCTGGAATTTGCAGGGACCTGCTTGTGATGGAAACAGTGCGTGGAGGGGCTTCGGTGCAAAAACCAGAGAGACCAGGGGCCTAGGTGCGAAAATACAGATCCAGATCTGGATCTGGTCAGGTTCCACCGCGAGGCCAGCTAGCCCGAGACACCGACGAGCGGGCCCGGGAGCCACGCGTCGCTGAGTGGGATGGGTATAGACACGGTGGCAGAAGCGGTCAATGACCGGTGGGACCTGGCGCCACGCGTGGTAAAAACGAGAAAAAGGGGGAGGCTTTGCCTCGACCGGGATTCGATCCTGGGATCCCACGGGTGCGGACAAGGGTCTTAGCCACTAGGCTGTGTGCGCGTGTTTGATTATATACAGAGCGTCTGGAATAAGAGGTAGAATCGGGCGGATAACTGAATCTTCAGAAAACTGAAAGAAACAGGGGCCAACGATGATTACAGAGTACATGGCCGGCGGCAAACTGCAGCGGACGGCGCTTGAGGGCGCCGCTCCCAGAGCACTAGGAGGTTTAAGGGAGAGGTTCGAGAGGTGGAGGCTCACCTTGGGATCGCCGGTGGAGTGGACGGGCTCGGAGGAGACCCACGGTGATCTGTTGCAGACGAGGTAGACAATCAGGGCATGGGGTTTCTTGTCGAGAAGATCTCGACGGCGCCGACGATACAGATAGCTCTGGACCGCGTGCTTCCACATTGACGAAGGAGATGGTGCGGCGGTTCCATTCCCGGTCTCGTGTATCCTTCTCGAAGACCAAGGCCACAACTCCTGGAGCTCCAAGTTCGGCCATGGACGCACTGTCTCAGTTCAGAAAGTTCAGAGAACAAAAGGAAAATAGAGGAGGGAGAGGGGTGGCGGCGGTGGAGAGGGAAGAGAGGGAGGAGGCTAGGGTTTCTGGGAAGCAGATGGGAGCCTTGAGGTAGATAAAGGAGGGGGAGCGAGAGGGGACCAGGAGGTGGTGGTTGTGCGCTGGTGCGGCGATGGAAAGAGACAGGGCACCCTCCTCCGCGTGTTCTCCTGTACGGACAAAGGAAGAAGAGCCTTGGGTGGGCTGCTGCTGGGGGTTGTAGGTGGGCCGAAAGGCCTGCCTCCCCCCAGCGGGTTCTCTTTTTATTTTTATTTTTCCTTTTTGTTTTTGTTTTTGTAGAAGGTGTAAGAAAAGGAATTGAGGGTTTTTTTTATATAACCAAAAATTATGAAATAAAAACCATGCACTTGGCACTTAAAAAGCCCAGGTGCACAACTTTTCTTTCTCCGAATTTTGAATATTTGGTACCGTTTTGAAATTGGAAAGGATTTGATTGAAATTCACATTGAATGATTTATCTCAACTTTGAACAGTTGAATTATTTATAAATTCAAGTTTGGTGAAACAAATTGAGATGTTATTGTTTGTGATTTGTTTCAAAAACTTTGGCATATGTTTTTTTTTGGAATTTTGAATTGGTTTGAGAGACACAGAAAACAAGAATGCAGGAGATGCAATGCAATGCCATGCAAAGAGAGAACAAACAATTGTACTTTTGGGGAAAATCCCCCGGGTGTTACAGCTGGGCTCCGGTCCAGCAAAGCAGCGGAAGTTGGAGACTTGAACCGAAGAGACCACGACACGGCGGTGTGCGTATGATGGAGAACCTCGACTCGTACGCAACTCCAAAACACGGAACCACGGTTGAGAGAAGAGAGAGAATTTGGTGTTCGAAAGGAGAGGGTGTCTATCCTTTATAAAAGGAAGGAGGAGGGGAGGCAACCCCATTGGCTTCACTATGGGACTAATTCCCCCATAGTTGGTCGGCCAAGGAGGGATTGCGCCTTGCCCTCATGGGCTCCAAGGGGGCCATGTGGCTAGCCCATCTTCCCTCTCCTTTTACCTCCTTTTATCCTAATGGGACTCTTGCCACTAAGACTCATTTAGGTAAAAACAGATTTCAAAAATTAAATAAAAATATATTTAAGTATTAATTACAATAATTAATGATAAATATATATTATTTAACTTACTCTAGCACCGAAACACATTTCGTTGCCCTCCGATCTCATCGGATAAATACCGGAACTATTCTGACTCTTTTCTCTCTTATTTCTCTTCGGTGTAAAATCATACCTAACGACAATTACACTTAAGTGTCACACCCTACGGTTTGGGATCACTCCATACATGATCGAGATTCCTCTTCGACCAACATCAGGATCTGGAAACCCATGATAGCCCCTGTGCAATCCATGATTATCTTTGTCGCGTGAACCTTAAACGTCAAGTTTCCACCCCTTTTGCCATGTGATACTTAGTTTGTCCGAGACTCGATCTTTGGCATCTCCATGCCTAGTTCCATCTCATTACCGATGAACACATCTACTCGTTTCCGTGATATTGCATCTCTGTGATCTAGTCACATGCTTGCAAGGTTTACTTAATGCAACGTCACCGAGGCGGTCATCGGGCATACAACAAATTAGTTTGAAAAGGCAAGACTAGAGTTTGTAATCTTCGTTCATGTCACTACACGTGAGCGTGAGTTTTCCTCTGAATCTCGTATTCAGGAGTCACGTCAGCTATAAGATAGTAACCCGAATCATAATTATGAAACATATGTACAAATATTATTCCCTTTTGAGCATACATCCATTAGTACCGGCCAGCTAGCACATGAATCTTCACTATTTTTTCATCATGATGATGTCTTGAAGGTAAACATGAATATTAACCCAAACTTCTTTAAGACATAATTGCAATAAAGCTTAATACTATCATGACCATTGTTCTTCTTGATCATATCAAATATATTAATTATGAGCAATGATCTTGATGGCATCCAACCTTGAATCCAACATAGGGAGTTCAAGTGATGCCTATGGACAAACCTACATAAGGATTGTCATTAACTACCAAAACCACACATGGGGACACCATGTTCTTTCACCTATCGGCCACGCCTGGTAGGCGGTCATCAACTTTAGCAACAACGACGAGGATGGCTACGTCTGCTGGGTTGCGCAACGGGAATTTAATTTTTTTTCCATGCATGCTATGTAACAACCAAGATCTTGCTATACAAATACAAGTGAATAGTAATTCCAAGATCTAGTTCCCGAGATCATGTACCAGACACCATAGTAGCGGAAGAGATGTCGGTGATGATGTCGATGAAGCCTGTAGAAGATCCTCACGCACAAGCCTCCGGGTGAGGATGCTGCCGACTCCCCGTATCTAGCCCCTTGATTCAGCAGAGTGGGGGTGATACGTCATAAACGTATCCATAATTTATTATCTTCCATGTTGTTTTCATACCATATGCTACATGTTTCCTTTACACCTTATTCCATTTTTATCGATTTCCTGAGACTAACCTATTGACAAGATGCCAGAGAGCCAGTTCATGTTTTCTGCAGTTTTTAGTTTCAGAAAAGTTCTTCTGGAAATATTCTCGGAATTGGACGATTCAAAGCCTGAAAGTCTTAGAAAGTCGTCGCACACACAGAGTCCGGAGGAGACCCAGGGGGAGCCACAAGGGCCCCACCTATGGGTGGGCACGCCCTCCTGGCCGCGCCCAGGGATGGTGTGGCCCCCTGCTCGCCCACCGACGTTGCCCTCATGCCTATATATTCTCCCCGAAGGGTTAACCCTGAATACCTAATACTTTTCCACCAAAAACATCTGCAACCGACGTCATCATCAACCCTAGTTCGGGAGGGTTCTCGATCTCTCCCCGGCACCCTGCCGGGAGGGGGAATCATCACCGGAGGGCTCTACACCATCACACCCGCCTCTGGAATGATGAGTGAGTAGTTCATCCTTGGACTACAGGTCCATAGCAGTAGCTAGATGGTTGCTCTCTCCTCTTTATGCCTCATGTTTAAATCTTGTGAGCTTCCCTACATGATCAAGATCATCTTATTGTAATGCTACATGTTGTGTTTGCTAGGATCCGTTGAATATTGAATGCTATGTCCAATGATTATCAATCTATCATGTTATTTTCATGTGTATGTTATTTATGATCTTGCATGCTCTCTGTTGTTAGTAGATGCTCTGGCCAAGTAGATGCTAGTGACTCCAAGAGGGAGTATTTATGCTCGATAGTGGGTTCATGCCTCCTTTGCATCTGTGCTTTAGTGACAGAAACGTGACAGATGGGGGATGTGTTGTTGCCATTAGGGAGAAAACAACGATGTTTACATTGTTTACATTACACACTTTGCTTATTGCGATTATCTGTTGCTTGCAACTTAATACCCAAGGTTTGCTCGGATGCCATTCTGAGGGTGGATTGTTAGTCATAGATGCAGTTGGATAACGGTATATGTATCTTGTTGTAATTCCCGCATGAATCACATAGTAATCATCATGTCATGCATATGCACTACGGTGCAGCCTTTATATCTGTCAATTGCCCAGCTGTAGTTTGTTTACCCAACATGTTATCTATCTGTCTTGGGAGAGACACCTCTAGTGAATTGTGGACCCCGATCCATTTTCCTCATACTGATAATACAACTACCGCAATCTCTATTTTCGTACTGTTGCTATTCTTTTCCTATTTTCATCACTGTTCTCTTTCATCTGCTGCAAACAAATATTATTTTCCACACGATACGTATAACATCTTTGTTTTTAGCAAAACTGGTGAAATTAACAACCTCACTGCTTCGTTGGGGCAACGTGATTTGATTGTGTTGTGTAGGTCCCACGTTACTTCTGAACGGGTAGTGCGCCCTGCCACATCAGCTGCATCAACCTTCAGAAGTGATTTCTTTCTCCTACTGGTCGATTCAACCTCAGTTTCTTTCTGAGGGAAACTTGCTATTGTGCTCTTCATACCTTCCTCTTGGGGTATCCCAACGAACGTGTGTAACACGCGCATCAAGCTAATTTCTGGCGCCGTTGCCGGGGAGAAAGAGGATTTCTGCAAGGGGAGTCTCTCACCTCCAATCATTTTTACTTTGTTATTGTTTTGCTTGTTACCTGCTTTATCATGTTTGCTAGCAATGTTTGATGTCTTTGAAACTGAATCTTATTGGCAAGGTGGGTTCATAGATTAACAAAAAAAAATATTATAAGGAACACCGCTTGTCACAAAAAGGTATACACTTATGGGAGAAAATTAATAAATTGCATAACTATGCTAAAAACTTGTGCTCTACTTATAATGTTACTTACTGCTTTGATAAAGTTTGTTGCTATAGGAGGTGTAAACACCTCCCTTTTCAATGTGAGTATAATGATAATGTTACCATATTTTCTTATGTTAAGGGGAATTATGATTTTTATGATGTGGAACAAATCGAGGAATTTATTGCTTGGAAGGGTGCATTCGAAATTTCCTATTTGCTTGAAAGTATTGATGATGCACATTATAAATACGATATTTATGCTATACTTGAATATTGCTTTGATAATTACAAGGATTGTAATTGCTACATAATTAAATACCTTAATAGATTCTCTCCCCCAAAGGGAGAGACTAATGCCTTGCAGGAACCTATGGAAGAAGAAATTGTTGAATCTGGAATCTCATTGGATGAAAAAGAGGAGGAGAGTGATGATCAAGAGGACGAAGAATGGAGCTACCGATGTCTAACTCCCAATGATAGTAACTCTCTAACTCATACCTTATTTGATTTCCCTCCATGCTTACCAAAGGAGGATGAGTGTTATATTGATGATCCTATTGATTCTTTTGAAATATCCCTTTTTGATGAAATTGATACTTGCTATACTTGTGACCTTGATACTACTATGAATGAAACTTGTGAGAATGATATTGAAATTGTTATTTATGATAATCCATGCTACTTTGATAAATATTATGATAGTCCTCTATTTATTCCAACTATTGATATGCATGATAATGAGGAAGTTTGTTTAGAAAATTTATATGATAATGCTCTAGATGATGGTCCTATGTTACTTGATATTATAAATTATAATGGTACTAAAAATATTATTGCTATAATGTGTCTCATACCTTTTATGAGTGACCAATCATGTCGTTTTGATATTGCTAAAAGTGGGAAAAAAGAGGAGCTGATTTTAAATTTTGATCCCACTGTTTTGGAGCTTGATATGAATTGTGTGCTTTTAGATCATGACAAACATTCTTCATGTGATATTTATGTTGTTGAGTTTGTCCATGATGCTATTGAAAATTATTACGAGAGAGGAAAATATGGTTGTAGGAATTTTCATGTTACTAAAACACCTCTCTTTTCATTGGAAGTTTCGAATTTGCTCTTGTTCTACCTTCCCATGATTTCTAGTTTGAGCTTCTTTAATTTATTTCTTTACAAGATTCCTATGCATAGGAAGTGAGTAGACATAAATTTGTTTTATACTTTATTCTTGATGCTCTCTTTTGCTTAATTCATATTTGTTATGTGAGCATCTTCTTTCTTTCTGGGCCTAGCTAAAAGGCGTTAACGAAAAGCACTTCTTGGGAGATAACCCATGGTTTTATTTTTTGCTTTGCTTTTCTATGTTTTGTTTGAGTCAAGGTGTTGTATACTTCTGTCACAACTCTTTTGTATCTTTATTTTAATGTATTAGTTGTGCCAAGTAAAGTTTCTAGTGAAAGTTGGAGTTGGTTTTGGATTTCTGCGCAGGAAACCGATTTCTCCTGTCCACCATATAAAATCGCATAATTCACAGAAAGATCAAAATGACCTAAAAAATTGTGCTTTTTCCTCAGCTGATTCCGAATTTCTTTTTGTTCTTTAAGTTTTTCAATAAGAGCAACGTAAGTGCCCCGAAACAATTTGTCTTTATAGACTGTTCTGGTTTTGACAGATTCTGCCTTTTTTTACTTGCATTCTCTCTTTTACTATGTCGAGTGGATTTGTTTGATTCAAGAAACATCAGTGGTTGTAGCAAATGTTTAAAAGTATCAATAATGCTTGTGTCCATGCAGAACATGTGAATTGTTTATTATTCACTAACCCTCTAATGCGAATTACATTGAGTGTGGTGTGAAGGAAGTTTTCAAGGGTCAAGAGAAGAGGGTAATATAATGTGATCAAGAAGAGTGCAAGGACAAATCTTGGGGACGCCCCCGTGGTTCATCCCAGAAAATTCTAAGAAGACTCAAGCGTCTAAGCTTGGGGATTCCCAAGGCATCCCCTTCTTCATCAATAATTTATCAGGTCACTTCTAGTGAAACTATATTTTTATTCGGTCACATCATATGAATTTTACATGGAGCGTCTATTTGTTTTGTTTTGTTTTCCTTGCTGCAATAATATTGTTAGAACCTAGAATTCTTTGTGTGGGAGAGATACATGCTCCACTTTTTCATATGAATACTCGTTAAGCTCGTATTCTTAGTTTTTCTTCTAGCTGCTGCCAATTCCTTTTAGCTCCTGTTTTGCATGCATCTCTTATTCGGAGGTGTTAGTTCTAGTAGAGTTATGTTAGTACTCTCTTGTTTCATTGCTATATTAGTTGTAGATTTTTTGTTGTTTGGTTCTTGGTAGAAAATGTTACTTGTAGTAGATGGTATAATGAAAAAGCTTGCATCTTCTTGTGGACCACTAAACTATTTCACTTGATTATTTTGTTGTTTTGAGATATTAAAATGGTTAATGGTAAACTTGCTGGTTTAGTAGAGTAAAAACAATTAATGGTTGGTCTAAAAGCTTGAAACTGTGCCACACTCAAATAACCAGTTGATGGGATCATGGTATGTGACTTCCTTTGCTGATAGCAATCGTGATGGCTTTTTGTTACACGCTACGGTCGAGGTAGCTAAGAGTGACTTGTCACTGCCACAAACCCTCTTGGAGTGATTTTATTATGCCTTGTAAGATCATGATTTTAGTTGTAATGTTTTAACTTTTGAGTTCTATGTTACAGTTTTCTAGCACTTCCACCATCCATATTTGCTAGCCTCTTCGGTAGTGTGCATCGCTCATTCTCACATTGAAAGTTGGTGCATACTTTGCCAGTGCATCCAAACCCCGTGGGAGAACTTTGTTCTTCTACACATAAGCCAAAAATTATCTTCCTCAAAACAACCACCATACCTACCTATCATGGCATTTCCATAGCCATTCCGATATATATTGCCATACAACATCCATCATCATTATGTTACTTGTGATGCTTCATTATTATTTTGCTATTCATTGTAAAATAGAGTGTTTCCCCTACGAGTGAGGTTATATATAAAAAAATATATAAAAAGGAGAAAAAGCCAAAAAAGAGAGCAAAAGAGAGATAATAAAGAGAGAGAGAGGGCATCACTACTATCATTTATTCCACACTTGTGCTTGGTTAGCATCATTACTTCAGTTTGGAGAGAGTTCTCATATTATGATTTGCATAACTATGCAGGGAACTTACATTATAGAACTTGGCTTGTATATTCCAATGATGAGTGTCCTCAAAAGTGCTCTAGGTCTTCGTGAGCAAGCAAGTTGGATGCACCCCCACTAGTTCCATTGGAGAGATTTCATACACTTATAGCTCTGTGTGCATCCGTTGTGTGGCAATCACTACTCCTTGCATAACTTCAATTATAAGACTTCCTCTTGTCTAATGATCACTTTCAGTTGTGTGAGATATTCTTCCATTGAACATCCAAACCCCCCATAATGTTCTTTTAGCCATAACATCCAGGTGCCAGGGACCAATAGAGAACGCTTGCTTGTTTTGAGTGCACAAATATTATAATGATCTTCCTACGTGCATATTGTTGTCACTTGACTTGATCCTAACAGGAGTTGTTGTGAGAGTTTGATGCCTTGGATGATTATATTGTTGTTCCTGAAGCTTAAATCATCTTTAATAAACCTTGCACAGTGGATTGTCTTTTAATATTGATTCATTGAAAAGTTTTACTTTGTTCTTCCTAACGGTTTATTCATTATTCTATTTGATATCAACTATAAACCACAACCTTTATTCATTTTGATCCTAGTTTACATGCTTTACATTACTATGATGATCAAGTTTATGTTGGTAGCATGTCACCTCAGAAATTATTTGTTTTTATAGTTACCTACTCGAGGACGAGTAGAAACTAAGCTTGGGGATGTTTATACGCCATAAACATATCCACAATTTCTGATGTTCCATGTTGTTTTCATGCCATATGCTACATGTTTTCTTTACACTTTATGCCATTTTTATCGATTTACTAGGACTAACCTATTGACAAGATGCCACATAGCCAGTTCTTGTTTTCTACTGTTTTTAGTTTCAGAAAAGTTCTTCTGGAAATATTCTCGAAATTGGACAATTCTAAGCCCGAAAGTCTTAGAAAGTCGTCGCGCACACGGAATCCGAAGGAGACCCGGAGGGGAGCCACAGGGGCCCCACACCATGGTTGGGTGTGCCCCCTGGCCACACCCAAGGGTGGTGTGGCCCCCCTGCCCGCCCACCGACGTTGCCATCACGCCCGAAGGGTTAACCCTAAATACCCAAGCCTTTTCCACCAAAAACATCCGCAACCGCCATCATCGTCAACCCTAGTTTGGGAGGGTTCTGGAGCTCTCCCTAGCACCCTGCCGGGAGGGGGAATCATCACCGGAGGGCTCTACACCACCATGCCCGCCTCCGGAATGATGCGTGAGTAGTTCATCCTTGGACTACGGGTTCATAGTAGTAGCTAGATGGTTGTTCTCTCCTCTTTATGCCTCATGTTTAGATCTTGTGAGATGCCCTACATGATCAAGAACATGTTATTGTGTTTGTTGGGATTGGATGAATATTGAATGCTATGTCCAATGTTTATCAATCTATCGTGTTCTTTTCATGTGTATGTTATTTATGATCTTGCATGCTCTCCGTTGTTAGTAGATGCTCTGGCCAAGTAGATGCTAGTCACTCCAAGAGGGAGTATTTATGCTCGATACTGGGTTCATGCCTCCTTTGCATCTATGCTCGAGTGATAGAAACGTGACGGATGGGGGATGTGTTGTTTCCATTAGGGAGAAAACAACGATGTTTACATTGTTTACATTACACACTTTGCTTACTGCGATTATCTGTTGCTTGCAACTTAATACCCAAGGTTTGCTCGGATGACATTCTGAGGTTGGATTATTAGTCATAGATGCAGTTGGATAACGGTCTATGTATCTTGTTGTAATGCCCGCATGAATCACATAGTAATCATCATGTCATGCATATGCACTACGGTGCAGCCTTTATATCTGTCAATTTCCTAGCTGTAATTTGTTTACCTAGCATGTTATCTATCTGTCTTGGGAGAGACACCTCTAGTGAACTGTGGACCCCGGTCCATTTTCCTCATACTTATAATACAACCACTGCAATATCTATTTTCATATTGTTGCTATTGTTTTCGTACTGCCATCACTGTTCTCTTTCATCTACTACAAACAAATATCATTTTCCACACGATACATTTAACCTATTTGTTTTCAACAAAACCGGTGAGATTGACAACCTCACTGCTTTTTTGGGGCAAAGTGATTTGATTGTGTTGTGTAGGGTCCACGTTGCTTCTGAACTGGTAGTGTGCCCTGCCACATCAGCTGCATCAACCTTCGAAAGTGATTTCTTTCTCCTACTGGTCGATTCAACCTTGGTTTCTTTCTGAGGGAAACTTGCTACTGTGCTCTTCATACCTTCCTCTTGGGGTCTCCCAACGAACGTGTGTTACACGCGCATCAGGGGGTCTCACGTGTTACTCCTCTAAGAGTATGTACACATACATCAGGGCCAATTCTGTAGCGCTTTGCCGTTGAGGACTAGACGTCATAGGTGTATATGAAGGTGGAGTTCTCAACACATGAGAGGGAGAGACAGTAATTAGAAGTTAGATCTAATTGGGAGATGACACATCAAAAACCCAATTATAAGAAGCTCTAATTCAATTAGAGTGGATCTAATTAGACCCTCTAATTCTACTAGAGAGAGGGGTCTTGAGAGCCAACTGTGTGTTTTGCTTTGAACCTTGCGGTCCTTTATATAATGGGAGGGAGGGGAAGACTTGCCAAAGAGGAGAGGAGTCCTAGTTGAGCTAGGAGGGCTTGGTGCGGCCAAGCCCAACTCACATTGGGCAAGGTGGAGTCAAACTCCACCTCCCTATTTCCTTTTCCCTTTTTCTCCCTTTTCTCTCCAATAAGTTCAGGAAAACACCGGGATGACTAGTACTAATATGTGATGCTCTGGGTCCCACCTGGAAGCCCCCTAAAATAGGGTGCGTTCGTGAGGGGGGGAATTTGCCCCCCCTCTGGTACTTCCCGCTTATATGGAATGTCCCCCATACTCCTCCGGAACCATATGACCCATTTAGATAAAATCATCGATATTATCTAACGATGTCAGAAATATATTTTTGACATCGTGGGTCATATCATGCCCCCTAGATTTGCTCCGTCAAGCACGTAGACTCAATTTCTCTCTCATAAAAACTTCGGAATAAATTCTTCCAGTAATAGAAACTAATTCTATTACTCTGGGACATCCACCGCCCTTAATATAAATTATCTCCGATATATACAATATATCTATCATGCAGAAACAACATTTTGTATGATACTCCTAGTTGGACCTACCGATATACACAAAAATCAGCCCTAACTTAAGTGTGTTTCCCCTACAGATTCGATAGTGTGTGGACATCAAACTGGACACTCTTTCTTTTTCAATAATCAATAGCAGAGAAATGGACTCCCATATACTATACGAATAAACTATTGAACATGTTGGTTATTATACAATTCTCCTACTCACGATACCGAACTTACCCTAGACTATGGATTCCGGTATTGCCTAAAACAATCTCTGGTTCACTTATAACTTTGTCTTGTCTCGTTAACCGATAAGTTTCCTTTTACTCGTTACTATATTATGATATCCCACATGATGTATCATCATCATGCATTGTCTATAGAACTTATGGATATCAAGAATACCGCGTGGGCCTAGGCATGTATCTTTCTTTTTAGGGATGAGTAATTCCGATCTCAGAACATTGAGTTAATATAATCCTTTAGAATTACCAAGTGGCTACCTTTATGTTCACCAAGTTTATGGTGTGACTCTTGAAGTACCAAAGTAAAATCTCTAGAATATATTATCCTGATAACCTCATGGTCAAAGGATGCATTGTAATATAATCGTGTTGTGATATGATTCTAGAGACAAAGATGTCTTAGTGGAATCTCTTAGCATATCAATCTACTTAGGGAATACCCTTCCATTTTGTTCCCTTCCGATAATATGCTATTCATTGATGCTGACATAAATAATGTTCATGACCAGGGAAATATAGTCATCGAGCATACAATGGATTAGTCGTAAAAGGAAAGACTAGGGTTTATGTTTGTGTTCATGTTACTACATGTGAGTGTGAGTTTTCCTCTGAATCTCAGGAAACACGTTAGTTATAGCATAGTAATATGAATCATAATTATGAAACAAATGTATCAATATTATTTCCTTTTGGGCATACATCCAACAGTCTCCCACTTGCACAACTGGCAATAATTTTTTTGTATAAGCCCATCAAACATCTAGTAGATCTAAGTGAACACTCATGCAAACACTGTGTTAGAGACATGTAACATCCCTGATTTTTGGAAAGTTCAAAAATCACAAAAATTTGAAACTTTTTGTTTTCTATTAAAGCGGTCCTCCAGAAACAAATAAAACCCAAACACAAAGGAAATAATATTGTTATTCCAATGTTATAGAAATTAAAAATCCATTATGCCTCTGTTTTCCATAATCCCTAAACCTCTTTCAACTAAGTCTTCATATTTCAAATTGTTAGTTTCTACTTAGCAAACCCTATTCTATAAAATGTTTCCAACTCAAATACTATTGTGAAAATGTTTTCATGACATTCAAAACTTGAGGTTTACAAACCCCAATGATATTTTCACCATCATTAATGTTTTTATGAATTTGAAAATAGTCATGTGACTACAAAATGATTTATCCAACTTTAAAGAGTGATAAATGGTTTTCTTAACAACATGTTTTCCTAATGGTTGTTTTCAACTTCTATCTAATAATAATATTCCATCTTCCAACTAACTGGTGTTGAAATTATACAAAGACAAAATTCAACTATATCACTTTTCAACTAATAATCCAGTAACAAAATGGTTCCACTAATTTTCCTTTTGAGAAAAGGACTTGTAAGAAACATACTTTCAAATGGTAAAATATCAAATTTCTATCTTCCTAATTATTCACTTTAATTATTTTTTCGATTTTAAAAATGGCATAAGATGCTATTAGGTTTACCCCTATTTTTAAAAATATAAAATTATGAAAATAAGTTGTAATAACTTCCAAAAATAAGTTTCCAACTTATAGAAGGCCACTGAAATTTCATTTGACTAAATTTTGCTTTTTGTTATTTTCTATTTTGGAAATAACATTAAATCACTATTAAGGAATTATTCAATTTTCAAAATTCAAAAATAAAAATATGTTGAAATGTTTACAAAAATGATATTGTTTGAAAGATATTAATATTAAAGGAACTTAGAAATTTATTTGACCTCATTTGGATTATTTAAACAGAATTTGTAAAATAAATCAGAAAACAGAAAAAAAATCATTGATGACGTCATCAATGACGTCATCGTCATCAACCTCGTTGTAACATCCCAAGTATGAAAATACCCTTAGAATGTTTTGTTTATTGTTTTAGTTCAAGTATTGCATCATGTCATCATGTTTAATTATTTGTTTGCATTTGTTACTATTTGTTTTGCATCTGTTTTATCTTGTTTTCATAATGAAACTCAAGCAAATTCAAATGGTTATTTCATACTTGCTCTGTTACAACCTTTGGAATAAAAATCACAAATGAAAACAACCAATTTGTTCCATTTTATGCCATGTGATCCCTCACTAATTTGTTGGTTTTAAATCAAACAATTAATTCTAAATCACTTTCAAATTCAAACCAACTCTTCAAATCAGCACCCATTTTTGAATCCATGAAATTCACCAAACAATTATAATTTTAATCCATTTAATAATAGGGTTCACCCTATTAAGTTGTTGTTTTTCTTTTATAATAATTAACCAATTACTCCATTTCAAACCAAATGTATTTCAAGCAGAACCCAATTTGAAAGTATAAAAGGAATAACCAAAGCATTTATATCCTTTTATTTCCAATTAAATCTTTGTGTCACTTTATTAAGGTGTTGGTTTTAATAGCAATTTTAAATATTCAAAATCACTCAAAATTGGCTTATATTCCAAAGAGCACAAAAGTTTAAATATTTTTGAAGTTCAAACTTGAGAATTGGTTGTATTTAACACAATGAGTTTACCCTATTTTTCCTAGACTTTTTGCTAACCTAAAAAGCCTCCTTTTTATTCCATTTGTTTTCTGCAAAAAAAAATATATAAATCAGAAAAATAAAAGGAGAAAAACTGCTGCGCGCGCGTCACCTAACGACCCAGCCCGCCTAACAGCTAACTAAACCGCAGCCCAGCCCGTTACGCGCCTCGTACCGCTTCAAAAAGCGTGCACTCCTTCTGTTCGAAGTACGGCGAGCATCCGAGGCCGCCACGTCGCCGTACGGCGGCCTCCGACGGCCAGGGAGCTCCCCCGCACGCTATAAATACCCCCCTAGGCCCCTGGCGCCGTGCCCTAGCCCTAGCCTCCCTCGCTCCCCGCGCCGCGCCGCCAATTTCTCCTCGCAGTCGCCTCTCTCACCCTCTGCTTCCCTCGCCGGAGAGGATCTCCTCTGAACCCTCCATGGCGCCTGCCACCTCGCACCTCCACTCCCCTAGCTAAACCCGGGAACGAAATCGCCACCAAATCCTCTTCCTTTTGGACACCTGCAGCAGCCCGGAGAGCTGCTGATTCCGCACCGCCGTCTTCGTCACCGCCGCGGCCCCATCTCGCCGTCGCCCACCTTCTGCAGCACCGCGGTGAGCAAGCCACCATCTCCTCCCTCCTCTCCTTCTGACCTGCATCGCAACCACGCACGCATCCATCACTCCTCACAGCAGCGCAGCAGCCCCGCAGCACGAGCACGTCATCGTTGCACGCCGTCGGCAGGAACTCTGTCAGGTTCAGTTTGTTCCGTCAGCGAATTTCAGTAACGCTTGGTTCTGAAGGATAACCTTACTGCAGCGCTCATACTGTCAAACGAGCGAAACACACCGCAGTGGTTTCAGTCCAACGAGCGCGAGCGAGGGGTGCTGGGTTCGATCCCTCGCTTCCCCGGGATTTATCCCAACTTTTTTGCGGCCAGCGCTGACAGGGAGGGCCCCCTGTCAGCCTCTCCCTTGCCACGCCAGCACACCAGGGCCCGTGGCCCACCCTGCAGTGGCTGCGGCTAGGGTGCTGTGGTGTAACAAAAGTTTAAAACGTTTCTGTTTATTTTCCAAATACTTTTAAATGGCAGAATAAAACCCTAAAACTAAAACTTTAATAACTTTTAACCTATAACCCCAATAATTAAAAGTTATATATGGTTTCTGTTCCAAATTAAATGATCTTTCCAAATAATCCATTTGTGTACTGTTTTACAAATTCCAAATGCATTTAAAATTCAAATTTTAATAATTCAAATGCAATTTGCTAAATTCAATAACTAATTCATTATTAATCCAATAAATGCAAATAAAATATGTTTTCCATACCATTTTGAATAACCTATTCAAATATAAATTTTGTTTCATTGTTTTAATAATTTAAATTGCCTAAATAATTTAATACTTGTTTAATTCAATTAAAATTGATAAAATCATAAATTGCTTAATATAAAATATTTTTGAACATGCAAAATATGTTTTCAAACCATCAAAGTGTGAACCTTTCAAATGTGAGTTTGAAATTATGTTTTGAATAAATAAAATTCAAATAAAAATTCACACTTGTTTTAAATTCAATTAAAACTTGTTTAATATTGTTTAATTCATAATAAATTCATCCTAATTCCAATTTCAATATTTGAAACATGTAATCCAACTAAAATTTGATGTTCTTTTCAAATATAAATTTTGTTAATTGTTTTGCACACTTTAACTTGATGAAAACAACAATTGTTTGTGTGACATGTTTAAGTAACCCAAAATTTCTAAACTTAATAAATGATTTCCAAAACTTGTTAAACCCTTTTATCACTTGCATCTATTATTGTTATTTATTGTTATTTGTTGTTATCATCATGCATGCATCATGCTAACAACTTTCACATAATAATTAATTGTAAATCATTTGTTCCACTCAATTATGGACCCCTTCCCATATGCCACTCAAATTAGCATAGGGGTCCCTTTAAATTGTGTTATCATGTTAGCTAGTTTATTTTGATGCAACCATTAACTTGTCATGCATCATCTTGATTGTGCGCAATGCCATGATAATGATTGTTTACATTCCTGTTTCGTTTGTTTTGCTTCTTCTCGAATAGACGACGACGTTGAGACAGACGATCTTTACAGCACCCCTTCTGAGGATCTAGCTCAGTACCAGGCTGCTGAGTTTGCAGGCAAGTTATCACTCACATGAACCATTGTGTTCCTTTCAACCCTGGTTACCGATACTTTCCGTTGTCTATTTTTGCTAGCCTTAGTGGTAGTTGTTTCTGTTACGAACCTATCACATGAATCCTTTAACCCTGATATTGCCTCACTACCACTCCTACAACCCTATTGTTGAGCCAGTGTCCTACTAGCATGCTTAGGTTGTTTTGCTCGAGTCTGTTACCCGTTACTTTCAGTTACTATATCTTCATTATGTTCTGGGGGCTCGATGTTTAATCAATCAATCAATCATGCTAATATTATTGTTAATAATAATTTGATGATAAGGCACCGGCAGGAGGCCCTGTGTGGTTTTGAGGCCTGCTAGTGTCGACCCTAATAGGAAAAGGGTCTTGTCTACTGATCCATGATGAGCGCACTACCCGCATGTGGGAAGCGAGTATGGGCGCCCCCCTCAATTTGATTCGATTCGCATCTCGTCCAAATCATCTCATTTAGTTCGTGTTTTCCATTTGCCGCATGCATGTTTTTGCGAGCCCAGCGCAGGGTGGAACTTTTGTAGTCGGCATATAGGGGGACACGTTCTTAGAGTGCTATGAGGGTCCATTTTCTTCTGGGCTCGATTAGCCGTGCGCCCAAGGTGCTTTGGGCTTAATGCGAAGAAGAGTTGAGTTGTGTTGAGTGCCTCGCTTGGTGGGAGGCATCCCATCTGGCGGGTTATTCATACATGTACGGCCAAATTGGTGCAACCCTGCAGGGATAATCTTCTCGAGAAGCCGTGTTTTCCGCGGTTATGGTTAACTTGGTGAAAGTACTGGCTAACAAGTACTCAGGACAACTTAAACCTAATGATTCACAATCTCACACCCCATGATTAACAACTTGACTAGTAATAGGATTATTGTCACAATAACTTGATTCATCTTTAATCCAACTGTGTGAGTTATCCTTGGATTGCTTCTTTGGATAAGGGGCGAGATCCAGGATGGGTTTGTTTGATGTTATCTTTCAGTTGGTTACAACACTCGCTCTTATCCCCTTTCTGATAGTTGGAAGTGATAGAATCTCTGTAGTTGGTTGGCGCAGCCAGTTGCAGCATCTTATATATTCCCTTCTTTCCGTTGAACCCAAGTCATCTGTGCTCGTGTTGACGGGCTATACTTTGGTGAACTGTGAGTCTTGCTTGCCAGTACGTCTATGTACTGACCCCTTTGGGGCTGTGGTTTCCGCAGACTACGCTTACGAGGATCCAGGTGACGGCTACTACGTGGAGTTTGACGAGACTGCTGACGAGTAGTTAGCGGACCCGGGCAGGATCCGAGACATCGTGGATGGGCTCCGTCTTTATTTCAGTTTCCGGCTTCTTAAGCCTATTTGGATTTGTCTGTACTCAGACCCCCTTTGAATGCTTCCGCTGAGATGTAATGATGTTATGTTGGGACATGTGTCCTCTGGATGATTGTATTTGCTATCTCTGCTCTAGTGAGAGCTATTTGCAACTTATTTCAATCTTTTGTGTCTTAGAGGCATGTTGTGTTATCCTTTTGTTCAAAGCCGTTGACGTACCATGTGTGTATGGTATGAAGTACGTCAATGGTAGTGTCCTGATTTCTACCGGATAGTTTACATCGACGGTGAACAGTAGCGATGGGTTGTCACACATAAGTGTTGGCCTACTCGTAAGAGGACGCGGGTGCCGGTAAGCCCCGTAATCCCATCAGAATACTGTTCAGTTCGTACGGTGAGTATCCTCTAGAAGTCCGGGTGCGACAAATGGTATCAGAGCCTGTCTGCCTGTAGGATCCCTTTTTACTGGTCGCAGTTGAGTCTAGAAACTATTTTGTAGCTATATAGGAAAAATGAAACGTGAGAGTAGGAATTCTGCCATTTTTCTTCTTTCCCCACCCACCCACCCTTTTCTGGTAAGGAAGTGCAACGTTGTTTTCTCTTCTCACCTAAACTTTCAAGTTAGGATTTCACGTGTTTTGGGTTCTCCGTAGTACCTCAGGAGTTTTTGGTCTCGTGTTTCCCGATGTTGCTTCAATATCCTGTTCTTTTCAACATCCTTTTCGTCCGTTGAACCTTGTTGTTGCTTTCCACTTCAGTTCTCTACCGGCGTCTAATCGAAACTTCCCCGATCATCTGCAGATGGATCTCAGGTTCTCCCCGCAGGTGGTTCGGATGACTCGCTGTGAGAGCACCGCCGGTTATCCGGAGATGCTGAGAGACATGGTCACCTATCTGGGGTTCCATTGGGCACCAGAGTACCAGGTCTACGAGCAGCAGCGAGAGTTTGACCAGACCTACTACCAGGCTATCGTCTACATTCTGTCAGATGATGGCATGAGCGTTGTCCACCGCTACGAGGCAGTAGGTTCCACAGTGGATATGGCCGTGCAGCAGGCAGCTTACGTGAGTCTCACCGTCCTCCGTGCTGACTACTGGGGATTTGACGATTCTATCTATCGCCACATCCCCCGTGGTTACATCACGTCAGCAGGAGTTCACTTCACTCTCCACGGCAACCTGGATACCTACGAGGATGATAGCTCCAGGCTGCACACCACTGCTCAGTTTGTGAGGCACAGTGACGCAGTTGCTTCCACACTTTCTCAGGAGTTAGCCTCAGTCAGGGAGCAGCTCTATCTTGCTTTGACTCGTCTGGCTACGTACACCACAGACTTTGTTGGAGATGAGCGCTTTGCACGTTTCCAGCAGACAGTTGGACGTAGTTTACCGGATGCTGGAGGTTACGAGCCGATCAGAGGTCCACTCCTCAACCTCGGAGCTGGTTACACTGGGATTCCACGCTTTGGAGCACAAGGAGACGACGCTTTCGACTTCACCACACCGAGAGTTGCTCTCAGAGCAGTCCCGATCTACGTGGATCGTCGTTTTACCTACTTCCGTGGGATTCCTCCGCACCGTATCTCTCGTCGTACTACTCACCGCCGTCCTGCGTGATGAGCATGGGAGTACGGATGTATCCGTTCCTAGCTATGTTTAGTTATCCTGTGCTTTTCGAACCATGTATTGGTGTGTTGGATATTCTGATGTATTTGAACATGTGATGATGTACCTGTTGGTTATCTATTCATGCGTCGGAATAATCTATCTTTCGGTTACCAAGTCTATCCTTTTCTGTTGTTGTGCTAAAATGAATGGCTATTCAGGATGCCGCCAACAAGGAGCAACCCGCCTGAACCACCTCCGCTCATGGAGCTGTTGACTCAGATGACTCAGGTCGTGGCTCAGATGGCCCAGATCCAGGCTAACCAGCACAACAACCAGAATGCTCCGCGAGTCAGCATCAAGGAGTTTCTGAGCATGGGGCGAAAGCTTTCGTGGCAACACGTGAGCCCCTGGATGCTGATGACTGGATCCGTGACATAGCCAGGACTCTAGAGATCGCACATGTTGCTGAGGAAGATAAGGTCAAGTATGCCACCTACCTACTGAAGGGTCAGGCAGCTTCTTGGTGGGAGAACTATCAGACCATGAGAGCTGGATATCCTATCACCTGGGGATGTTTCAAGGATGCCTTCCTCAAGCACCACATCCCAGATGGTCTCATGGAAAGGATGCGTGAGGAGTTCTGCTCTTTCAAGCAGGGCAAGCTGGACGTTATCAGCTATCAGACCGAGTTCAATCGTCTCGCTCGATACGCTGGTGATGAAGTGTCCACTGAAGCCAAGAAGATGGCAAGGTTCCGCCGAGGTTTTAACCCGGAACTGAAGTACGCTCTCACCAACATCAGGTGCAAGGACTTCGAGGAGCTCGTGAACACCGCGCTCAATGAGGAGAATGGGCGCAAGGCGTTCGAAGAGTCCCGTAAGCACTCGCGTGAGGGTGGTTCCTCCTCCAACATGACCACCCCTCCGCAGAAGCGCCGCATCTGGGTGCCAAATGCTGCTGTCACTCGGGCTCCAAATGCCCAAGCTTCTCCAGGTTTTGGTACCCGCCCACCCAACCCATCTCAGATGCAGGGTCAGAGGGTTCCAATGGGGCAACCAAGGCCAGGTCCTTCTCGTGTCGTCACTTGCTACAAGTGCAAGGAGACTGGACACTACACTGATAAGTGCACTCAGAGGCAGCTACCTCCACCTCCTCGCCCCAACACCAACCAGGCAATGGTTCGTGCTCCTCCGACTAAAGCCTTCAACTCCAACAACAGGCCTGTCGGGAGGACTGCGAGGGTGAATCATATCAAGGCCGACAAAGCTGAGGAAGCTGCTGACGTTGTTCTCGGTATATTACCTGTAAACTCTATTCCAGCTAAAGTGTTGTTTGATACTGGAGCATCGCATTCGTTTGTGTCAAAAATCTTTGCCTCAACATACAACCTAACTCTGGTTCCACTAAGCAATCAAATGACCGTTCACTCTCCGGGACCGCAAATGTTGACTTCCAAGATAAGTATGGACAATCAAATCCTAATTGGAGGTCGCATATTCGTTGCTTCACTCATGTTACTGGGAAATTCTGACATTGATGTCATTCTGGGTATGGATTGGTTGAAGACCCACAAAGCTAAAATTGACTGTGCTCAAAAGTCAATAATTCTATCCCACCCTTCGGGCCAGATAGTCTATTCTCCATATGGATCAAGTTTTGTTCAGCTGTTCAACCTCGATGCTAAACCCCTTCCTGCAATTGAAAATGTTCCGGTGGTTTGTGAATTCCCTGACGTCTTTCCAGAAGAGTTGCCAGGGATGCCTCCGGACAGAGCAGTTGAGTTCGTGATCGAGCTTGAGCCAGGTACTGCTCCAATCTCTAAGCATCCATACAAGATAGCTCCTCCTGAACTGAAATTGTTGAAGGAGCAAATCGATATGTACATGGAGAAAGGTTACATTCAGCCTAGTTCCTCCGCTTGGGGTTGCCCAACTCTGTTTGTTGCCAAGAAGGATCAAACAAAAAGACTCGTGGTTGACTATCGTCCTCTCAACGAGAAAACCATCAAGAACAAGTATCCAATTACTCGTATCGATGATCTTTTTGATCAACTTGCTGGAGCCTCAATATTCTCAAAGTTGGACTTGAGGATGGGGTACCATCAAATAAAGATCAGAAAGGAAGATATTCCTAAGACAGCCTTCACCACTCGTTACGGTCTATATGAATACACCGTCATGTCCTTTGGTCTCACCAATGCACCGGCAACGTTCTCAAGACTCATGAATTATGTCTTCCATGAATACCTCGACAAGTTTGTTGTGGTATATCTCGATGACATTCTAGTCTACTCAAAATCCGAGGAAGAGCATGGAGAACACCTTCGTCTCACTCTCATGAAACTTCGCGAGCATCGTCTGTATGCAAAATTCTCCAAATGTGAGTTCTGGATTCCACAAGTTGCTTACCTTGGTCATATCATCTCATCCAAGGGCATAGCCATTGATCCTGAAAAGGTTAAGGCAATTGTTGATTGGAAACCCCCTAAGACGGTGAAGCAAGTCAGAAGTTTTCTTGGCTTGGCTAGCTATTGCCGTCGTTTCGTCCAAAACTTTTCCAAGATTGCCAAACCTCTCACTGATCTCACAAAGAAGGACAAGAAGTTCGTTTGGACTCCACAATGTGATGAAAGTTTCAATCTCCTGAAGACTAAACTCACTTCCACCCCAGTTCTGGTTGGCCCAGATACTACCAAACCTTTCCAGATATTCTGTGATGCATCTCTCCAAGGCCTAGGAGCAGTTCTTATGCAAGAACGTCAAGTTGTGGCTTATGCTTCACGTCAGTTGAACCCACATGAGCAAAACTATCCCACACATGACCTAGAACTTGCAGCAGTTGTGTTTGCCCTCAAGAAATGGAGACAATACTTGTTGGGTAACAAAACTAAAATCTTTTCCGATCATAAGAGTCTGAAATACATCTTCACTCAGCCAGATCTGAACCTCAGGCAAAGGAGATGGATTGAGAAGATTAAAGACTTTGATCTCACCATTTCTTACACTCCAGGCAAGGCTAATGTTATGGCCGATGCTCTCAGTCGCAAGTCATATTCCAATAATCTCATGATCATGGAAAGCCAACCTCCACTTCATGAAGAATTCCAGAAGCTGAACCTTGGTCTTGTTCCTCAAGGTTACCTTGCTAGCTTGACATCCAGTCCAACTCTCGAGGGCAAGATTCGTTCTGAACAACTTCGTGATACTGAAATCAAGAAGATTGTAGAGCACATCAAGGAAGGCAATGATAAATTCAAGTCCTTCTCAATTGATGACAAGGGAACTGTGTTCTTCGAAGGACGCATTGCAGTTCCTCAGATTCAAAGTCTCAAGGATATCATTCTCAAGGAGGCTCATGAAACTCCTCTCTCCATCCACCCTGGAAGTACAAAGATGTACCAGGATCTCAAGACTCTGTATTGGTGGCCTGGCATGAAACGTGAAATTGCTCAATACGTTTCTGAATGCGACGTTTGTCAACGTGTTAAGGCAGTCCATCAGAAAACAGCCGGTCTACTCCAACCTCTAAAAATTCCTGAGTGGAAGTGGGACATGATTGAAATGGACTTCGTTACTGGGTTTCCAAAGTCCAAGAAGGGCAACGATGCAATCTTCGTTGTTATTGATCGTCTCACTAAAGTAGCTCACTTCTTTGCTGTCAAGGAAACTATCTCCGCTAGCCAGTTAGCAGAGCTCTACACAGCAAGGATCGTTCCTCTTCATGGTGTTCCATTGGAAATAAGCTCAGACCATGGAAGTATCTTCACTTCTCATTTCTGGAAAAGCTTTCAAGAAGCATTGGGCACCAAACTTCTGTTCAGCACAGCTTATCACCCTCAGTCTCAGGGGCAAGTCGAAAGAGTCAATCAGATTCTCGAGGATATGCTCAGAGCATGTGGTCTCTCCTTTGGCATGAAATGGGAGGATTGCCTTCCATATGCTGAATTCTCCTACAATAACAGCTACCAGGCAAGCCTAGGCATGGCACCATTTGAGGCACTGTATGGTCGCAGATGCAAGAGTCCAATCAATTGGTCTGGAGCTGGTGAACGTTCACTCTTAGGCCCTGACATTGTTAAGGAAGCCGAGGAGAAAGTTCGTATCATTCGTGACAATCTCAGGATTGCTCAGTCTCGTCAGAAGAGTTACTATGACAGCAAGCACCGGGACATTGTCTATGCACCTGGTGACAAGGCATATCTCCGTGTAACTCCCCTCAGAGGCACTCATCGTTTTGGTGTGAAAGGAAAGCTGGCACCAAGATACATTGGTCCTTTCAACATTCTCTCAAGGCGGGCAGAAAATGCCTATCGTCTTGAACTTCCAGAAAAACTATCCAAGGTGCACGATGTGTTCCACGTGTCACAACTCAAGAAGTGTTTCAAAGATCCAGATCGTGCAGTTGATCATGATTCCATTGAACTGCAAGATGATCTATCTTATGAGGAGCACCCTGTTCGTATTCTCGATGAGACCGAGCGTGAGACTCGCAACAAGAGCACCAAGTTCTTGAAAGTGCAGTGGTCGCATCATTCCGATAAAGAGGCAACGTGGGAGACCGAAGAGGATCTTCGCAAGAAGTATCCGGACCTTTTCACTTCTCAGTAAGGAATCTCGGGGCGCGATTCCTTCAAGGGGGGGCGTTTTGTAACATCCCAAGTATGAAAATACCCTTAGAATGTTTTGTTTATTGTTTTAGTTCAAGTATTGCATCATGTCATCATGTTTAATTATTTGTTTGCATTTGTTACTATTTGTTTTGCATCTGTTCTATCTTGTTTTCATAATGAAACTCAAGCAAATTCAAATGGTTATTTCATACTTGCTCTGTTACAACCTTTGGAATAAAAATCACAAATGAAAACAACCAATTTGTTCCATTTTATTCCATGTGATCCCTCACTAATTTGTTGGTTTTAAATCAAACAATTAATTCAATCAATTAATTCTAAATCACTTTCAAATTCAAACCAACTCTTCAAATCAGCACCCATTTTTGAATCCATGAAATTCACCAAACAATTATAATTTTAATCCATTTAATAATAGGGTTCACCCTATTAAGTTGTTGTTTTTCTTTTATAATAATTAACCAATTACTCCATTTCAAACCAAATGTATTTCAAGCAGAACCCAATTTGAAAGTATAAAAGGAATAACCAAAGCATTTATATCCTTTTATTTCCAATTAAATCTTTGTGTCACTTTATTAAGGTGTTGGTTTTAATAGCAATTTTAAATATTCAAAATCACTCAAAATTGGCTTATATTCCAAAGAGCACAAAAGTTTAAATATTTTTGAAGTTCAAACTTGAGAATTGGTTGTATTTAACACAATGAGTTTACCCTATTTTTCCTAGAATTTTTGCTAACCTAAAAAGCCTCCTTTTTCTTCCATTTTTTTTCTGCAAAAAAATATATATAAAACAGAAAAATAAAAGGAGAAAAACTGCTGCGCGCGCGTCACCTAACGACCCAGCCCGCCTAACAGCTAACTAAACCGCAGCCCAGCCCGTTACGCGCCTCGTACCGCTTCAAAAAGCGTGCACTCCTTCTGTTCGAAGTACGGCGAGAATCCGAGGCCGCCACGTCGCCGTACGGCGGCCTCCGACGGCCAGGGAGCTCCCCCGCACGCTATAAATACCCCCCTAGGCCCCTGGCGCCGTGCCCTAGCCCTAGCCTCCCTCGCTCCCCGCGCCGCGCCGCCAATTTCTCCTCGCAGTCGCCTCTCTCACCCTCTGCTTCCCTCGCCGGAGAGGATCTCCTCTGAACCCTCCATGGCGCCTCCCACCTCGCACCTCCACTCCCCTAGCTAAACCCGGGAACGAAATCGCCACCAAATCCTCTTCCTTTTGGACACCTGCAGCAGCCCGGAGAGCTGCTGATTCCGCACCGCCGTCTTCGTCACCGCCGCGGCCCCATCTCGCCGTCGCCCACCTTCTGCAGCACCGCGGTGAGCAAGCCACCATCTCCTCCCTCCTCTCCTTCTGACCTGCATCGCAACCACGCACGCATCCATCACTCCTCACAGCAGCGCAGCAGCCCCGCAGCACGAGCACGTCGTCGTTGCACGCCGCCGGCAGGAACTCTGTCAGGTTCAGTTTGTTCCGTCAGCGAATTTCAGTAACGCTTGGTTCTGAAGGATAACCTTACTGCAGCGCTCATACTGTTAAACGAGCGAAACACACCGCAGTGGTTTCAGTCCAACGAGCGCGAGCGAGGGGTGCTGGGTTCGATCCCTCGCTTCCCCGGGATTTATCCCAACTTTTTTGCGGCCAGCGCTGACAGGGAGGGCCCCCTGTCAGCCTCTCCCTTGCCACGCCAGCACACCAGGGCCCGTGGCCCACCCTGCAGTGGCTGCGGCTAGGGTGCTGTGGTGTAACAAAAGTTTAAAACGTTTCTGTTTATTTTCCAAATACTTTTAAATGGCAGAATAAAACCCTAAAACTAAAACTTTAATAACTTTTAACCTATAACCCCAATAAATAAAAGTTATATATGGTTTCTGTTCCAAATTAAATGATCTTTCCAAATAATCCATTTGTGTACTGTTTTACAAATTCCAAATGCATTTAAAATTCAAAGTTGAATAATTCAAATGCAATTTGCTAAATTCAATAACTAATTCATTATTAATCCAATAAATGCAAATAAAATATGTTTTCCATACCATTTTGAATAACCTATTCAAATATAAATTTTGTTTCATTGTTTTAATAATTTAAATTGCCTAAATAATTTAATACTTGTTTAATTCAATTAAAATTGATAAAATCATAACTTGCTTAATATAAAATATTTTTGAACATGCAAAATATGTTTTCAAACCATCAAAGTGTGAACCTTTCAAATGTGAGTTTGAAATTATGTTTTGAATAAATAAAATTCAAATAAAAATTTACACTTGTTTTAAATTCAATTAAAACTTGTTTAATATTGTTTAATTCATAATAAATTCATCCTAATTCCAATTTCAATATTTGAAACATGTAATCCAACTAAAATTTGATGTTCTTTTCAAATATAAATTTTGTTAATTGTTTTGCACACTTTAACTTGATGAAAACAACAATTGTTTGTGTGACATGTTTAAGTAACCCAAAATTTCTAAACTTAATAAATGATTTCCAAAACTTGTTAAACCCTTTTATCACTTGCATCTATTATTGTTATTTATTGTTATTTGTTGTTATCATCATGCATGCATCATGCTAACAACTTTCACATAATAATTAATTGTAAATCATTTGTTCCACTCAATTATGGACCCCTTCCCATATGCCACTCAAATTAGCATAGGGGTCCCTTTAAATTGTGTTATCATGTTAGCTAGTTTATTTTGATGCAACCATTAACTTGTCATGCATCATCTTGATTGTGCACAATGCCATGATAATGATTGTTTACATTCCTGTTTCGTTTGTTTTGCTTCTTCTCGAATAGACGACGATGTTGAGACAAACGATCTTTACAGCACCCCTTCTGAGGATCTAGCTCAGTACCAGGCTGCTGAGTTTGCAGGCAAGTTATCACTCACATGAACCATTGTGTTCCTTTCAACCCTGGTTACCGATACTTTCCGTTGTCTATTTTTGCTAGCCTTAGTGGTAGTTGTTTCTGTTACGAACCTATCACATGAATCCTTTAACCCTGATATTGCCTCACTACCACTCCTACAACCCTATTGTTGAGCCAGTGTCCTACTAGCATGCTTAGGTTGTTTTGCTCGAGTCTGTTACCCGTTACTTTCAGTTACTATATCTTCATTATGTTCTGGGGGCTCGATGTTTAATCAATCAATCAATCATGCTAATATTATTGTTAATAATAATTTGATGATAAGGCACCGGCAGGAGGCCCTGTGTGGTTTTGAGGCCTGCTAGTGTCGACCCTAATAGGAAAAGGGTCTTGTCTACTGATCCATGATGAGCGCACTACCCGCATGTGGGAAGCGAGTATGGGCGCCCCCCTCAATTTGATTCGATTCGCATCTCGTCCAAATCATCTCATTTAGTTCGTGTTTTCCATTTGTCGCATGCATGTTTTTGCGAGCCCAGCGCAGGGTGGAACTTTTGTAGTCGGCATATAGGGGGACACGTTCTTAGAGTGCTATGAGGGTCCATTTTCTTCTGGGCTCGATTAGCCGTGCGCCCAAGGTGCTTTGGGCTTGATGCGAAGAAGAGTTGAGTTGTGTTGAGTGCCCCGCTTGGTGGGATGCATCCTATCTGGCGGGTTATTCATACGTGTACGGCCAAATTGGTGCAACCATGCAGGGATAATCTTCTCGAGAAGCCGTGTTTTCCGCGGTTATGGTTAACTTGGTGAAAGTACTGGCTAACAAGTACTCAGGACAACTTAAACCTAATGATTCACAATCTCACACCCCATGATTAACAACTTGACTAGTAATAGGATTATTGTCACAATAACTTGATTCATCTTTAATCCAACTATGTGAGTTATCCTCGGATTGCTTCTTTGGATAAGGGGCGAGATCCAGGATGGGTTTGTTTGATGTTATCTTTCAGTTGGTTACAACACTCGATCTTATCCCCTTTCTGATAGTTGGAAGTGATAGAATCTCTGTAGTTTGTTGGCGCAGCCAGTTGCAGCATCTTATATATTCCCTTCTTTCCGTTGAACCCAAGTCATCTGTGCTCGTGTTGACGGGCTATACTTTGGTGAACTGTGAGTCTTGCTTGCCAGTACGTCTATGTACTGACCCCTTTGGGGCTGTGGTTTCCGCAGACTACGCTTACGAGGATCCAGGTGACGGCTACTACGTGGAGTTTGACGAGACTGCTGACGAGTAGTTAGCGGACCCGGGCAGGATCCGAGACATCGTGGATGGGCTCCGTCTTTATTTCAGTTTCCGGCTTCTTAAGCCTATTTGGATTTGTCTGTACTCAGACCCCCTTTGAATGCTTCCGCTGAGATGTAATGATGTTATGTTGGGACATGTGTCCTCTGGATGATTGTATTTGCTATCTCTGCTCTAGTGAGAGCTATTTGCAACTTATTTCAATCTTTTGTGTCTTAGAGGCATGTTGTGTTATCCTTTTGTTCAAAGCCGTTGACGTACCATGTGTGTATGGTATGAAGTACGTCAATGGTAGTGTCCTGATTTCTACCGGATAGTTTACATCGACGGTGAACAGTAGCGATGGGTTGTCACACATAAGTGTTGGCCTACTCGTAAGAGGACGCGGGTGCCGGTAAGCCCCGTAATCCCATCAGAATACTGTTCAGTTCGTACGGTGAGTATCCTCTAGAAGTCCGGGTGCGACACTCGTGTGAAGGAAATGCATCCATTTCGGGCGAAATTTTCGCGACGTGATTGCGAGCGATTAAGAGGGCCATTGATTCCCTCCTTGCCCTCCCCTTAAAGCCCCCGATACCCTCTTCCTTTCCCCTCTGAGTCCTGAACTAATAGTGCCCCGAGGCCGAAGAAATAGCTCGCCGGAGATCACCTTTGCCGCGGCCATGTCCCTCCAATTCCGGCGTAGTCAGAGGTTATCGCCGCCTCCTTTTTGCTCCTGCCTCTTCCCCTTGGCCTCGCGCATCCCCTCATGCATCTCCTTGTTTTTTTCGTTGCAGCCAGGAGTCAAATTCGACCTCACCGGAGCCGCAACCCACCACTACCACGAGGATCTGCACCATGGCGTTGACATGGGCCATCCCCGAGCATGTCGTGGCCACCCGTGAGTTCGCCATGTCGCGCTGAGTCTCATCGTGTCTTCCCCGAGCCCGGAGGACCACCGCAGCGCCCTAGTCATCAAGATTTGAGTCTCGGGCCACCGGAGCACCACCGTCCCTACCATCTACGGTGCCAACTCCGGCCAGAGGTAGACCCTAGCCCCCAGCACCATTAGATCTTGATCCCATGGCCCCCGTTAAATCACTTAATGAAAGGGTACCAGCCAATCACAGCGCGTTGCGTGGCGCCCAGTCAGCAGCGCGCTCATTTTCTTATTCGTCGCTCAGCGCTGCGCGTAACTGGCCCAAGCCCACCTCCTGTCCATCGCACCGCGTGGCAAATAGCCAATCCGAGCGCAGCCCGTCTCTGGATTTATTTCCGAATAAAAATAGAATGGCAGTTTTCAGAAAAGTCCATGCACCTTAGATCTATCATATCTTTTGATCCATAATCCGAAATTTAGCAAACTTGGACTTTTTGAAATCCCCTGGATCTGTAGAATCTTTTAGCACTGTTCAAATTCAAAATTTCCAAACTTAAATTGGTTCAAATTTAAATATTCTTGTTTTATGAATTTTGGCATAATTCCAATTCTACAAATCAAAAAATTGCAAATAAAATATTTTTGGAAACCTTAGGATGTGTAATTTCATATCCTATGTCCCAAAATAATTTTTGAACAAGTTAAATTGTAATTTAGAATTAAGTGATATATTTGAGTATTTTTTACATAGATTTAATTCTATAAATATTTTCAATATAGTTCCTTTTGCAAATTTGTTCCATTTGGTAACCTTGAAGCACACACATCTTTGCCCAACCATTTTGGACACCATTGGACCATGACCATGTGTTTTTGACTAAAAACCCAACATAGTGATTCATCCATTTTACCATGTCTTACAATTTGTTTCTATCCTTATTACCTTTGTTGTTATGGCTATTTTGGAGCCAAGGCCAAGTCCCTAGTATATGTAAAACATATAAAATACAAAGTAGTGAACCTTAAACACTAGTACCTTGTTTTCTATCTACTTCTACACTCCCCCATTCTTGCTTCAAGAATTCACCAAGTCAGCAAATGGAGATCAAGACTCAAGCAGAAGAAGGAAACTTCATTATCAACTTGGTGGAAACATGAAGAGCTATGAGGAATATCATTGAAGAAATTGAAGGAATGACTTAGAGTCCACATCAACTAGAAGCAACTCAATGAAGTACAAGTGTATGGAGAAAATCAAGGAGAAGGCATCTTTTTCTCTCTTTCTATCCTTTCTATTTCTTTCTTTTCAATTTGACTTTGTGCTAGTTGTGCCCATCCCACCTTGGACCAACTAGTGATAAGGCCATGAAGAATTTATTAAGACCAAGAGAAGAATCCATCCAAGGAACAAGTCTACAATAGAAGCATGAAGATGATCTTCAAGATGACAAGCATGTGAAGACTTGGAGCAATCCACACCAGTTGAAGAATAATAAGTTGTTTATATATAACCATTGACCCAAATGGAAAATCCCAAGACTTTATCTTGTTATCTCCATTGTTATGAAGTTAGTTGAACCTAGACCCACCTTAACCCAAAATGGATAGACTAACTTAGATCACTCAATGTCTTGATGAAAATAACTAAGAGTTACACTTTATTATGTGCTACTTTAGTTGAAATAGTGAGATAACCTTGGTGAACTCTTGGAACTTCCTCGACAAGTATGGTTATAACAAAGTTTGATCACTACAAACTCAATCTAGACATCCTTCGTGAACTCTTGGAAACTTCTCAACAAGTATGAAACCATTAGAGAATGAATCTTTCAAAACCAAACCTTAACCTTGTCCTAGACTACTTGGATCAACCCCTTTGTTATGTTAATTGCTCTATTTGTTTTCTTCACTTATGTGTTTGATTGCTAGGATGCTTGTTTATTTTGTTATTGTGTTTCCAATGTATAGATTATACGGAGAGCAATGATCTTTTGTGAAGAGAGTGTGATTTCTTCACCAACTTCAACAAGGCAAGTAACACACCATTCAACTACCCATTATTTTATATATGCATTATTTGATTTTGAGTAGTCTGCATGATAGGAAATTTTACTAAGTTATATTATGCTATGATATATCCTAGTAGTGTGTAGCCATACTTATACATTGTTACTTTTGAAGACTTGGTACTTAGTTGATGCTTAGCATTGCTACAAAATTTTTTTTACTTGATGTTGTGAAAAAATTCTAAGTAACAACTTCAATGAACCACCTGGGTGGATTGGTAGTGCGGGGCTGTTGATAGTTGAGTTTCTCCCCAAGGGGAGTTCACTTGAAGGAAAGCCACCCAGGAACAAAGTGATTATGATGTTCCCCAAGTTTAGATTGCTTCCAGTGCAACCTTTAGTCATATGGGCTCTGTCTTGATCAACTAAGTTGTTAGGGTTCATCCTGGGCTTGACAATCAGATGTAGCATAATTATAGGTGGAATGGGTCTTGCCATTCGGTTGAATTCTTGCTTCTGAAAGATCTTGTCTCAATTCTTCTCCTTTCCTTAATGCACTCAGGGTGTATAGGATGTTTGAGTTGAATTGAGTCTGAAGGTGAAAGTGCACAAGCTCTATAGAGTCAACAAACTAAGATATTAGTCGTGTCCCCGGTTATGTACAACTATGAGCAGTTGGACAAGGATGGACGGAAGAATCACATCACCATTTTCAATTAGTAAAATTTGACAAAGTGAACAATAGTTGTGGTGCTTGGATTTCAGTCCAATGATGCCACCCCTTTGAAAAGAAAAGTTTGTTTTACAAAAGTGACAGGAGAAAACTGGCTTTATGCAAACTTAGCCAAAACTCCACTCAGCCAAATAAGCATGTAGTATTAATCTTGCCATTTATATCCACCATAGTGTTACTTGCCAACACATTAAATTGTATTGACTCCCTTGTGGCTGCATTTTCCATCCCGCGGATGATTCTGAAGACGAGTGAGGATTTCGTTTAGGATCCAGAGTCTACCGCCAACATGTTTTGACTGTGGCACATGAAGAAGATGGGATCAATGTTGTACTATGTTTTCCGCTGTATTTCTTTGTTTTCTGCTAGTCTTGTAAGACTATGCAAGTTGTAATATTATTTTGTAAAGACTGGATCATGCGATGTAATAGAATTTGATCCAGGGACTAGCACGATAACACATATGTTCTTACATTATTTAAATGTGGGAACGCTACAAGACATTTTTTCGTCAACACTTTCTAAGGTTGCATGAACCATATGTATTATGAAGAAACTCTTTATTTCATAATACCCCATAATCATATGATCAACTGCAGTCTAGGCTATTCTAGGTGAAACCTTGGTATTTCAACTAAGAATACAGTTTCGCTGTTTATCACAGATCATCCTCCATCTTTCGTGAAATACCACACCTAGTCCATATAATGAACTGATAACCAAAATACTAGAAGTACTTAAACTTATACCCTTTATTGTTATTTTTGTATTGTTCGTAAATATATGATTAAACCAATTAAGAACCTTTGACCCTTACTATTCATATAATCACAAGATTATATCTTAATCCTTGGTCAATACTTATCATATAAGTACCATTTAATCTTATGTACTTATCTAATAAGTTTATTTCTTATAATGTAGCTCTTACATTATAAGACTATTCTCCATCCTTTTGAAGAAACATCTTCAAAATATCTTCGAGGAGAATACTCATAATAATTTGGAGTTTAATAATTTTTTGTTAAAATTCAATTTCTCCAATCATTATTATTTTCACATGTTTTGACAGAATGCATTGTTTGATAAATTTCTACTTATGATCATAATGATAAATCATTTCATCATTGCTCACCACTGTTTTGCAACTTTGGATTTTGCACTTGAAATCCCAATTTCTCCTGATAAGCTAGTTCAGTCAAGTTTCAAAATCTTCATTTAAAACTTCATGCATATTTATCTGATGGCACTATATTAATTCACACTTAGGATTTTAATCTATTGTGAATTAATAACTTTGCTATCACATGTATCTCAGGAAATAATATTTTCAATGATACATCTTTTCTGTCAAATAAGTTATTTCATGATTTCTAATAACTTAGATATCATCAAAATATAACTCCCACTGACTTTAAAGAAAACAAGAATTCTGTAATTTTCCATGTAGCCAAAACTACTTGTTTTACTTCACAAGATCACATTGCTTCTCCAAAATTTTATACCAACCAGTTTTTAGTCATACGAATTTTGGCCCTTGTATAATTAGCATTGTATTTAACAAAACCCTCGAGTTGTATTTAGTACACAAACTTGATCAACTTTCCTTCAAGGGAAATTGTTTTGTTAATTCTCATACAGACTTATTATACATGCCGATAAAGCTTTGTCACGGATCACAAGATATTTAGTAGTCAACTCTTGATTTTGTCATAAAACTATTTAAGACAAAATAAGCTTTATGATCCCTTTATTCCAAGAGGAATTCCTTCAAGTTTTTCAATTTGAACTCAATGGTATAGAATACTTTTTTACTCTAAGTCACCCTTTCTATTATCTTTACTAATTACATGCACATCCTTTATCCAAGATGTCTTGAAACTTTTATGTGCATCCTTAGTATTTTCTTGATAAGCAACCATACCTTAAACTGTGGTGGCTCTCGGTATTAGTTTAAAAGATTTGTAAATTGGAATTGCTTCCGCTTGCACAACTCTAATAAGTATTTCCGGAGATTATTAACCATGAAATACCATCCTACCATTGAATTCAACATGGAATTAGTTCCTTAAGAATCACATATCTCTAATAACAAAACTTTGTTATTTATGTGGTGGTTTTACATAAGGATTTCCAATGTAAAATTGGAACATGCAACAAAGTATAACTTTGTTTCAATATTACATTAACTTTTAGATTGTAAGACTATCGTGTCTCTTTATAGTTTGTCTTTAGAACTATGGCACTTAGTAAAGACAATAATTTTCTGCTAAACTTAAACTTAAGTTACTATACTATTCCATGGATAAGATCAAGACTATTTGCAAATAAATCCTTCTTAGTGTTGACTTTGTCTCACTTAGTCAAATTATGTCTTGAAACTTTCAAGACATCACTAAGACATAACTTATAAAATTTTCGTGAAGTCTTTTGTTATTTACGAGAGTATCATCAATAACCTTCTCTTATTGACTTCTCCATGTGCATGAAAAGTTCAACAAATTCACTCTTCAAGGAAATATGAAATTTATTAAGTATTTCACTCAATATTTGAAACTTTCATCATTTATATGATGTGTTTGAAATCATAGTGCCACTTGAAGGTGGTGTCAACTCAATCACAAAATATTTTAGAACAACTTATATTTCACTAATTTAAAAGATTTATAACTTGGTCATCCATGAAGGGAGCGATCCATAATATTCTCATAAGATAACCAGGACTTCGTCCTATTAATCCACAAGAGTATTACGTCGCCAAACATGACAATAACTTTATGCACCAATTGGAGATGTTTTCATCCTTGGATGATTCTGTATGCGTCAAACTTGACGCTCATCAACACCTTTTATTCTTCTGTCTCCTTAGTTTCCGCAGCTCCTATATCTAATGCATAAAATAATTTTAGCAATCGATACACAAGAGATACTAGTAAGAATGAAGATATCATTCAGGTATAACTCATATACTTTTATCATCTTTGGTGAATTTATCCTTTCGCTCGAGGAAGATTTTACAGTTCCTCTTACAATGCCATTTTTTAAGAAAAAGCAGTCAGACTAACTCTATGCAGAAACTTGGGATTATTCTATGCTTTAGCCCCTTTGCCGTTTCTGTTCTTTTCTTCTTGAATGGTGTAGCTTGGAAAACCATCAAGACTTTATTGTTTTCCCTCCTCACACCAGCCTCAATAGTTTTCAGCATAGCAAGAAGCTCATTTGGTGTTTTCTTCATCCCATGCATATTGTAATTCATGATGAAACCGTTGTAAGATGGTGGGAGTGAGGCCAACACCAAATGTGTAGTTAGCTCAGCCAAGATTGGAAACCCCAAAGTCTGAAGTCTAGTTCTGTAACCAAACATATTGATTACATGCTTGCTCACTAAGCTTCCTTCTTCCATGTGACATGACCACAGAGACTTTGTTATCTCATAACGCTCAGTCTTGACTTGTGTCTGGTACATGGTCGTGAGTGCAACGATCATATCATACACGGATGTACAATCAAATCGTTCCTGCAACTCAGGTTCCATACATGTGAATATGAGACACTGAACATCTATTGCATCATTACTCATCAAGGTGTGAGCATTCTTTTCAGCATCAGAAATGTCGTCATAGAGATCCTCCAAAGGAGGAGCATCGAGGACATACTTTTGTTGATACTCCTGAGAACAATTCTCAGAGAACGGACCCAATCTGCATAGTTACTTACATTGGCAACAAGTGGTTTCTTCTCAGGTAGTGAACCAAGGTTAATAGCGGGTGAGTTACGAGCCATTGAACTGCAAAAATTTAAAGTTCACTTAGACATGTTCATAATTATTTTCCAAGCACTTGTTGAAATAATTAACTATCTGCTCCCACTAAATCTGATATTCGTCATGATCAGAATTTAATGTATTGGGGAATCTACGCTCAACTTATAACCAAAAAATGTATCTCAATGTCTACAAGCTTACAACGGGTAGACAAACTTCCCAATAACTACCACCGTGATTTCCGCTTCACCTGTAAGAGATTCTTCTGTCAAAGACAGGAACTCCTCTAGGGGTCCGACACTGGGGGCTAACCACGTTCACTACGCACCTCGAGAGGCCTCAAGAGGAAAGCTTGAGATGGTCGCTAATGGTGACACGGAGAGTTTACCCAGGTTTAGGCCACCGTTGTGGCGTAAAACCCTACTCATGCTTGTCTGCGGATTGCATTGCGGTGGTTACAGTACAAGGTGTGAGCTTGTGCTCCTTAGACTACTCGGGTTTAGAATCCGTCCCTTTCATGGAGGCCAAGGGGCCTCCCTTATACTAGCATTTTGGGCCTCCTTCCCGCTCATTCTTGGCGAGAAAGGGCTACCACAGGGTGCCAAAGTGGAGACTGATGGTGCATATCTTGCACTCGTTGGGAGACCCCAAGAGGAAGGTATGCAGAGCACAACATCAAGTTTTCCCTCACAAAGAAACCAAGGTTGAATTGACCAGTAGGAGAAATAAATCACTTCCGAAGGTTGATGTAGCTGAGGTGGCAGGGCGCACTAACGGTTCAGAAGCAACGTGGAACCTACACAACACAATCAAATCACTTTGCCCCAACGATGCAGTGAGGTTGTCAATCTCACCGGTTTTGCTGAACACAAAGAGGTTAGACGTACCGTGTGGAAAATAATATTTGTTTGCAGTAGATGAAAGAGAACAACGATGGCAGTAGTAAAATAGTAGCAGCAGTATGAAACCAGAGATTGCAGTGATTGTATTATCAGTATGAGCAAAATGGACAGGGGTCCACAGTTCACTAGAGGTGTCTCTCCCAAGACAGATAGATAACATGTGTGGTAAACAAATTACAGCTGGGCAATTGACAGATATAAAGGCATCACCATAGTGCATATGCATGACATGATGATTTTCATGTGATTCACGCGGGCATTACAAGAAGATACATAGACCGTTATCCAACTGCATCTATGAATAAAAAACCACCCTCAGAATGTCATCCGAGCAAACCTTGGGTATTAAATTGCAAGCAACAGATAATTGCAGTAAGCAAAGTGTGTAATGTAAACAATGTAAACATCGTTGTTTTCTCCCTAATGGCAACAACACATCCTCCATTCGTCATGTTTCTGTCACTCGAGCACAGATGCAAAGGAGGCATGAACCCACTATCGAGCATAAATACTCCCTCTTGGAGTCACTAGTATCCACTTGGCCATAGCATCTACTAACAACGCAGAGCATGCTAGATCATAAACAACATACACATGAAAGGAACATGATAGATTGATAATCAAGAGACATAACATTCAATATTCATCGGATCCCAGCAAACACAATATGAGGCATTACAATAAGATGATCTTGATCATGTAGGGCAGCTCACAAGATCTAAACATGAGGTATAAAGAGGAGAGATCAACCATCTAGCTACAGTTATGAACCCGTAGTCCAAGGATGAACTACTCACACATTATTCCGGAGGCGGGCATGGTGGTGTAGTGCCCTCCGGTGATGATTCCCCCTCCCGGCAGGGTGCCGGGTAGAGCTCCATAACCCTCCTGAACTAGGGTTGACGATGACGGCGGCTGCAAATGTTTTTGGTGGAAAAGGCTCGAGTGTTTAGGCGAGAGGGCGACGTCAGTGGGCAGCTAGGGGGGCCACACCACCCCATGGCGCGGCTAGGGGGTGCGCCGCCCTATGGTGTGGGGCCCCTGTGTCCCCCCTCTGGGTCTCTTTTGGACTCCATGGATCCTCCAGGAATTCTAATACTTCTGGGCTTCGAATCGTCCAATTCCGAGAATATTTCCAGAATAACTTTTTTGAAACTAAAAACAGCAGAAAACAGGAACTGGCTCTGTGGTATCTTGTCAATAGGTTAGTCCGAGGAAATCGATAAAAATGGCATAAAATGTAAAAGAAAACATGTAGTATATGACATGAAAACAACATGGACCATCAGAAATTAAGGATATGTTTATTACGTATCAACATCCCCAAGGTTAGTTCCTACTCGTCCTCGAGTAGGTAAACAATAAAAAACAAATAATTTATGAGGTGACATGCTACGAACATAAACTTGATCATCTAAATTGTAAAAGGATAAGTATAGCTGAGATCATAGTACTTTAAACACAAGCATGATAGATACAATTTTAACAATGAAACTTGCTTAAAACAAAAAATATATTTATTTTTTTGAACAAGTTCTTGTATCCATGTTGTTAAAACTGGTAATATGCTTAAATTTTTTTACTCAAAAAAAATTCCAAATCCAAACCAACACATTCAAAATCCACAAAAAAAGGATTTTTTTTCAGATAACCCGGCCTAGAGGTCGGATCTGTCGCTTGGTGCTCGGCCTGACTGCAGTGACCCAGCATACCACTTCATGTTGTAGTACGCAAGTCGTTGATATAACACTCACAGAACACCGTTCCGCAAATATTACATCCCTCAGGGTGGTACAGCAGAAACATTGTGGGACTTGATTGTCATACAAACATATATTACAAAACATAGTGTGCTGACAAGAGAATGAGCTCATGATGAGGTCATCTCATTATTGAAGTTAGAACAACAACTGAAATGTAAAGCATGTGCATACACGGGAACTCAACAGCCTAATATAGAGTTCAAGGCTGCTCGATTCAATCGTGCTAAGTATTTATTTCAGACTAGGCTAAACCTAGTCAGACTCATCCCCCTCTGGGTCAGCTCCGTACTGGATGGTGTAGTCCACCCCTTCCACTCCTCAGGAGAGATCCGACTCCTCGTAGTAGATGTCGTCTTGGCCTCCGAGGATGTTAAATGATGTCGCCTCTAAGTTCTCATAGCCTAAGCAGGGGGTCAAACATGATTGAATGGATAACGAGCATTACTCAAGAAGTTCATTAAGTACGGAAGTAATTGATGCACTGCCTATGGTCTTCGACTCTAAAGAGTCTAGACTGATGCAAGGTTTTGTCAATCTTTCTTCAAGAGATTGCTTTTAATAATGAAAACTATGCCCGCCAGCCTTCACAGGATTAGAACTTCATGGAGTTGCCTTTCCTGCAGCGTTCGCAGTTCCTTCCCGGAACAGGGGTAACATGCCACATCCTTTTACACTCTGCAGAGTTGCGCTACTTTACCCATGGAGACCAAGACCATTATGCACAACCAGGCGCGTAATCCTGTCCACTCCCACTTGGGTGTGGGGCCCGATTGTTGGTCCAAGCCAAACCATTCTTCTCCGCACAACGGATGCCCATCCATTTCCACCAGCAGGTTGAACCCCTGATTCCACCCCTCATGATGGATATCTAGGCGCCCCTGGCAGACCATCATAGACCCAGAGTCCGCGGGAATGAAGGGATCCCACCAATGTGCATATAGTCTCGCAAGACCTACAGCGAACGTCTCTGGCAGCCCGTTGACATGCGAACGAGAGAATATCACAGCTGACTTACTCGCCCCATACAAGACTCATGGTTAACACGAATTTATGGCGCAAGAATCCTGACGGCATTGGTTGTTAACTCCGAGGTAATACTTTCCCATGCAGATGGAACCTTCCTTTGACCTATTCATCTTACCATGGTTCCATCCGCCCACCACACAGAACACTACCACTCGGTAGTCATTCAATTAGTCATATTATTATAAAAATAGGATCATGCATTCTTTTGATCATAAGTGGAATTACGATAGGGTTTTGAAAATAGTTGTTATGAAATAATTCAGAGGACATGAGCAAGTGCTGAACTTGCCTTGATATGGATAAGTAGTGAAGTCTGATGCTTGGAGCAGATCCTGGCTTCCTTGTTCTACAAAACACCATCATTGTCTGGTAAAGACAATGTTTAAAGAAACAAATAATGCTATTATGCATAATAATGACATGTATGCATTTTTCATCTCAGTGATTATTTGGTTTACTAAGTAATGGTGGTAGTTAATTATTTGTGAATTTATTATTTATTAATTTCTGTTGTAATTTATTATTTATTTTATTGTTTTTAATAATTCTTGGTTAACAGAAAATATTAATATGGAATATTTTGAAATTTTCATTATAATTGGATAAGGCTAAAAGAATAAATTTACTTTTGATTATATAAATTTGAATTCTTCCAAATTTTATTATCAAAGTTTTATTTAAATTATTATTTTAAAATCATAAATTTAAGATTACAAATATTATTTAATTAATTTCCTTTATTAAAGTATTCAAGTTCTTTATTGAAATTTTATTAATTTTATTAGAAATTTTAGTAATTTATAGAATTTTCTATTTATCAAATTTTATTATTCTTTTATTTGTTCATTAATGGAATGGTCAATTGACCATTCTGCCCCTAGGGCTGACAGGTGGGCCAACCCCACCGGGTTGAACCCAACCCGCTCGGCTAAGCCCGAGCCCAAGGCACACACACACGCACGCACCCGTACCCTTTTCTCCTCTCCTCTCGCTTCTACGGCTCCGAGGCGATTCCCAGGCGACTGCATCGCCCCACCTCTGGTGAATTCTCCAGGACGGCTCCAGCCACCTCCGCCGATGTGGTTGGACGCAAAGGACGCGCCTTCGAGCCCTCTCCAACCTCCTCCACCTCGATCCGATTTTCTCTCACCGAGAACCCCGCGCACTTCCAAACCCTAACCCTAGGGTTACGGGAACTCGAGGTTCCCCGTCCCTCTCCTATGTGTACTGACCTCCTGAGGAGGTTCAGGGCGCCACCGTGTGCTGCCCTACTGCTGCTGCCGCTCCAGACGCCGTCGAGATGCTGCAGTGGCGAGGCACTGCCGGGAAGGCCTCTACGGATGCAACCGTGACGCCACGCTGCCCACCTCTGAGCTTCCTCAACTGGCTGTGGTCAGCACGATGGTGACCACCTGTGAGTCCTCCTCTTACCTCTCCTCTACTCCCTTTGTCCCTTCCTTCACCTTGCCCTGAAACCTGGCCTTCATGCCAGTGTTCATGCCATGATGCTCTGTGATGCCTCCAAGTGCGTGAGTTGCCTCTGTGATGTTTGTGATTAATTGTTGAGGCTTGGGAAATTTCCCAATGGAAGGTTTGGTTTAGGTTGCTATTAGGAACATTTTCCATCTCTGTGATTGAGTGGATACAAAGGATGATTTTGGTTGGATGATTATCCTTTAAGGATTTATTTATGATACTAGTATGCTGTGAAAATATCTTAGGGATTTTTCCCTGTGCTTGTGATGTGGAAAATTATCTAGGGATTGCTCCCTATTTCTATGCTACTATTGTTTGCTCTCTGTTGGATTCAGTACAGAGCACACTTTGATGTGTTTTCTCAGATAATTTCTATGGGTGTGCTTAATTTGATATGTGTTACTCTGAACCATTTGGTTCAGAGGATATGCCATCATCTCTTGACACTGTTTCATTGATTCATTCCTTCTGTGAGTTGTGTTGAGGTACCAAATCCTTAGATTTGGTGCCCAACAACTGTTGTGAGGAAATACTTTGAGCTGAGATCTAATCTTGTATTATTTTACTCTGAACAGTGATAAGAACTTGAGTTTGCTTGCTCTGCTATTCTTGTACACTACTTGATAAGAACAGACTGTTATACTTGATTCTTTTATATTTAAGCAATTAACTGCTAAGAACAGACTGCTTTCACTTGTTTCTTTTTGCCCCTAAGCCTATGATGCAAAGCCTGAGGACCTACTTAATAAGAACAGATTGATATCTTGATTATTTACACTCCCTGTGATGAATCTAGCATAGCACTTCTATGATACTCTGAGGGTAATAAACCCCAACCCCCTTTGTGTATAACTAGCCATTAGATGGCTTGATGGTGCATAAGGATTCACCTTGAGTGATGAACATAGGTTGGTGGTTTTTGGTGCTTGTGGCTTGCTTGATTCAGTCCTGCTTCTTCCCTGTAGTTTGGCCTTGCGCTCTTGTTAGTTGGATCTCCAATCTGATTCACTTGTACTTGTGGATGAATTTGGGTGTATGATTTAGTGGTGCTTGTTCTTCCCGTTCTTAGTTGTGTGCACAACCCGAGCAGGAACAGGGGAAAGTGGTGATGCTGATCCTTACCCCATGCGGTTGATGGGTTATTTATACAGTGAAAGGTGTGTTGACAGCACCAAAGTGTGCTGATGAGTGTGTTGTATTCATGTATGTTAGCTGATGAGATATTTTCACCATGCCTTGCGGCTGTTCTTATCCTGGCATTCCATTTTCTTTGAAATGCCAGTTGTAATACCTGGGGCTTGCCTGTGATGCTGGTCTGAGGCCATTTTAACTATCTAGATAGTACACAATCTTAATTAACCCAATGATGAGCTTATCAGTGCAACACACTGACTAACTGAGGGTACTATTCCCCCCTAACCCCACTGTTAGTGTTTATTTTGCAGGTTAAGAAGATGATAGATGCTTTGGATTAGATATGACTTAGTCTAGGAATTAATTCTTGTAATGATACCCTTGTAATATTCTTGTACTTTTCTATTTTTGAAAACACTTGTAAAGACTTTGTATATTGTGATTTAATTAATAAAGTTCAATTGTTTTCTTTTCCTATTCCTATGAAATTGGAAATGTCCAATATTTGTTATTTCTTAGTTGTTTCCATTTGGTTATGATTATTGTATGATCTTGATTAATCAATTAGAATTCCAATTCAAATTTCAAACTCAAACATTCCTAAGTTTAAATAATTCAAATTTGAACTCCTCAATTCAAATATAACCTAGAGGTCATGTCGAAATTCTATCCTCTTCCAGTCTCGAACTCTCTCTCAGAAACAGAATATCTATGGAACCTCGATTACTCCAGGGTTTTGGTTTTGCGAAAAAATTATTCAGGTTTTGCAAACACATGCATGCAGATGCAGAGATTAAAATTCTACCCCCCCGCCCCGTGAGTTCCTAAACGCTGGGACATTACAGTCTTCCCTCCTTAACAAGAACTTTGTCCCGAAGTTGTAACAATAATACCTGATGAGCTCGGGGTAGTTTTTCGTAACTCTTCTTCCTTTTCCCAGGTAGCTTCGCATTCAGGATGATGTTTCCACTGTACTTCGCAATACTTTATTGCTCCGTTCCGAACTCTTTTCCAGTCCTCTGCTAGAATCCTTTCTGGTTCCTCCACGTATGTGAGGTCTGATTCTAACTCCAGATGCTCCTGATTAACGAATCTTCTGGTTCCTTCAAACACTTTCGGAGTTGAGATACATGGAAAACATTATGGACTTGCTTAAATCTCTCAGGTAGCTGTAGAGTGAAAGCTACATTTCTATTATGTGCAATAATCTTGTAAGGTCCTATGTATCGAGGACTTAATTTTGCTTTAACTCCGCACCTCTTAAGCCCTTTCATCGGACTAACTCGGACATAGACCATATCCCCGATTTTTGGTTCCCATGTCCTTCTCTTCTGATCAGCATAACTTTTCTGTCAACTTTGAGCTATTTTCAGACGATCTCTAATGATATCAACAATGTTCTGTTGATCCTTGACATAGTCTGGTTCAAACTCAGACTTACCTCCGGCCTCGAACCAACATATTGGTGATCTACACTTCCGTCCATAAAGTACTTCAAATGGAGCGGCCTTCAAACTGCTTTGATAACTGTTATTGTATGAGAATTCTTCTAATGGTAGATTTTCATCCCATGATCCACCAAATTCGAGAGCACATGCCCGAAGCATGTCTTCTAAGATCTTATTAGTTCTTTCAGTTTGCCCTCCGGTTTGTGGCTGATAAGCAGTACTGAAATCCAATTGTGAACCTAGAGCTTCATGTAGTTTTCTCCAGAATACTGAAGTAAACACAGATCCTCGATCTGAAACTATTCTCTTTGGTGCACCATGTTTACTTACTGTCTCCTTAACATATATATATCTACCAATTTCTCGGAGTTATCTTTCTGGTTGACTGCTAGAAAATGTGCACTTTTGGTCAATCTATCCACGATAACCCAAATCATATCCTCATGTGTCCTGGTCATTGGTAGACCAGTAATGAAATCCATACCGATCTCCTCCCACTTCCATTCTGGAATATCTAAAGGTCGCAATGGTCCTCCTGGACTTTGATGTTCTAGCCTTTACTCTCTGACATGTGTGACATTCAGAAACATACTTGGCAATATCTCTCTTCATGTTGTTCCACCAGAATATGTCTCTGAGTTCCATGTACATCTTGGTACTCCCAGGATGAATAGAGTACGATGTATCATGTGCCTCCTGAAGTATTAACTTCTTGATCTCAGGGATATCCGGTACACAAATCCTCTTATTGAACCATAGTGAGCCATATTCACCTAAATGGAATACAGAGGTTTTCCTTCTTCAATCCTTTGGATTTCTTCTTTTATGAAAGGATTTTTGTCTTGCCGACGAATTATCTCATTCCTGAGATCACTTTTTCTTTCCTCCACAACCTTCATGGTATACAACCCCCCCCCAAAGATTGTACCTCCAGTATCTCAATCTCAGCTTGTTCTATTTCGCTCTTCAACTCTTTTGGAAATTCACATTGAATTGGTTGACTGTCAGTACTCTTCGGACTTAAAGCATCGGCTACCACATTGGCTTTTCCTGGTGTATAATTGATGGTAAGATCGTAATATTTGATCAACTCTAACCATATTCTTTGCCTCATATTCAATTCTTTGTGAGTGAAGAAATATTTGAGACTTTTGTGGTCCGTGTAAAGCTCACACTTTGCTCCATAGAGAAATGACCTTCATCTCTTCAAAGCAAAAACCGCAGCTGCCAACTCCAAATCATGAGTTGGGTAGTTAACTTCATGAGGTTTGAGCTGTCTTGAACCATAAGCTATTACTTTCTGATCTTGCATGAGTACACAACCCAATCCATTCTTGGATGCATCACAATATACTATGTAATCCTTGCCTGGTTCAGGTACTGCTAAGATTGGTGCTGTTGTCAACCTTTTTTCAACTCCTGAAAACTGGCTTCACACTTCCTTAATAAGTTGGTCATTGGCCCTGCTATCTTAGAAAATCCCTCAATGAATCTTCTATAATAACCGGCCATTCCAAGGATTCCTCGAACTTCCTTGACATTGGTTGGTGTTTTCCAATTAAGAACTGATTGTACTTTGTCAGGATTCACTGCAATACCTTCCTTGCTGATGACATGTCCAAGGAATTCTACTTGATCCAACCAAAACTCGCACTTACTGAATTTGGCATACAACTGATGTTCCCTCAGAACTTGTAATGTTATCCTTAAGTGCTTAGCATGATCCTCTTTGTTCTTAGAATATATCAGAATATCATCGATGAACACAATCACGAACTTGTCCAAATATGGCATGAATATCTTGTTCATCAAGTTCATGAAAATAGCTGGTGCATTGGTTAGTCCAAAAGGAACAACCAAATACTCATGATGCCCATACCTTGAAACAAAAGCTGTCTTGGGTACATCTTCTGGCTTAATTTTGATCTGATGGTACCCTGATCTGAGATCAATCTTGGAGAACACTCTAGCCCCGTGAACTTGATCAAACGAATCTTGAATTCTTGGTAATGGATACTTGTTCTTGATGGTGGCATTGTTCAAATTTCTGAAATCGCTGCACATTCTCCTACCTCCATCTCTCTTGTCCACGAATATAACTGGTAATCCCCATGGTGATACACTTTCTCTGATGAATCCCTTACTTTCCACTTCATCTAATTGTTCCTTGAGTTCCTTTAATTCCTTAGGACCCATCTTGTACGGTGCCTGAGCAATAGGTGATGTACCTGGTATCAAGTCAATGGTAAACTCTATCTCCCTATATGGTGGCATTCCCGGTAATTCTACTAGAAATACATCTGAAAACTCATTGACTACTGGTATATCTTCTAGCTTGGCTTCATTGAGTGAGTTGAGTTGAAGTTCAGCCTCCACATGAGTATGATTATCTGCTTGATAGACAACTCTTCCTCCTCTAGGCTTCCTAAGAGAAACTATTTTCTCCTCAAAGTCAATTAAAGATCCATTTTCCGTCATCCAGTCCATTCCCAAAACGGCATCAATGTTCTTCAAAGGAATAACCAAAATATCTGCGTAGTATGTGCAACCACAGATCATAATGACTTGATCTGGCCTTGCACGCGTAACTAAGAGCGTACCTCCCGCCATCATAACAGTAAGAGGACATTCTAAACGTGAACACCTTACCCCATACTTATCCACAAAATAACTGGAGATGAATGATGTGGTGGCACCGTATCAAATAAAAATTTGCCATATTGTGTAAGAAGACTGAGCGTACCTAGTACTGCGGTGTCTGAGTTGTCAGCCTCCTCCAGAGATGTACAGTTCAACTTCCCAAAGGGTTTAACTCGTTTTTTGTTGTTCTTCTTCCCGCTGCTGCCACCTCTGGCTAAGAATCCACTTGCTCCACCTGGCCTAGCTCAGACTCTGTTTAATCCACCTCCAGCTGCCTTGTTAGGACAATCCGGCTTGATGTGTCCTTCTTTTCCACACCCAAAGCAGACAACCTTGGGCTGCTTACATTCACTCTTAATGTGTCTAGGAAGACCACGGTTGTGACAGATGATCTTATTCCTTGGATTAGATGGTCCACGATTGATCGAGGCTCCTCCCATCTTTATCCTTGGCTTGAAACTCAAAGTGGAAGTAGGTCGACTTGGCTGAAACTTCTTAGGATCAAACTTGGCCTTTTTCTGTCGGTTCTGCTGAACCAAATTGTAATCATTATCCCAGGTAACTGCAGAGTTCATCAACTCTTGGAAGTTAGCTGGTTTGGACGTCCTCAACTGCATAGCAGCATAAGGATCCAATCCTCTCAAGAACCTCTTGATCCTCTTCTTGTTAGTGTCCACTTCATCAGCAGCATAACGAGAAACTCTGTTGAACTCATTGACATACCAGATCATATGATGTGTCCCTTGTTGGAGATCCTCGAAGTCCCTCCTCTTCAACTCCATGACACTGTCAGGAACATGGTACTCCCTAAATTTTTCCTTGAATTCCACCAATGTGAATACCTTCTCTGGTGGCTTCAGAATGATCTGATTATCCCACCATGTTGTTGCTTGTCCATTGAGAAGATGTGTAGCAAAACACACCTTCTCTGCATCATTCGCGTTAATGGCCTTGAGATTCCTTTCCGTATCGACTAACCAGTCTTCTGCATCCATAGGATCTCTTGTCGTAGCAAATGGTGCTGGTTTAGTCTTCAGGAAGTCTGACAGAGTTAACATCCTTGGTTTGGCTGCTCTCCTAGGCCCCACCTAGTTTAGCAGTTCCTGCATGAACTTGTTTTGATTTTCTTGGACAAACTTCATGTACTCCATGAAATTTTGTTCTGCAAATGGCCTTAGTGGTGGTGGTAACTCTTCTCTTGCAGTATCTTCATCACCCTTCGCCTTATTTTCTCGCTCTAAACGCTACACGTCAGCCTCAATAGGTCCGCCACTCTCCATATTCCCCTAGTCCTGCAATGCGAAGCGAACAAACTCATAGTTACATCATGCCCATGCTTTCTGAGCCTCACTTCACATGCAACACTAGTCATACAAGAGAAACAAAATCCAAATCCAAATACAAACAACATATTACACATAATACACAAGTACATATAGGTTTGTTACAAGCCCTCACCATAGTGAGTTACAGAAAGTAAAGTAGTACAAAGCACCACTGGGTCGCTCACACACTCCGACCCTTATTTATGATACATTGCTCGAAACTCCTGAACTACTTCCTCTCTCGACCCCTCACACCCTCTCCATGGCTGCCACTGTACTACTCAGAGTACATGCCAGGAGTCCACCCAGTGTAGCGTGAAGTCCTGCGCACCGTCTCAGGGATAAACGGTCTCCCGGATGGAACATAATCTGTGTCAGAAGTGTCCATAGTCTAGGTATCGCTCAGAGAAAGCCCATCCATGTCCAGATAATCATCAAGATAGGACACAAACTCCTCAGTACTGGTGTACTGCGAGGATCCACCCTCTCCGAAACAAGTGGTACTAGTGCAGTAACTGTGATCAAAGTGTACCTCCCGCATAGGTTGGGTCTCTTCCTGTTCCTCCTCATTGGATGATATGTTCATGACAACGATATCTGCTTCCTCAGCTGCAACTTCCTCCACACTAACCTGATCCTCATCCTCTGATATATCGTCACATGGAATAGGATGTTGACTGGTACCAGGATACCAATCAAACCTCCAGCCATCAGAGTTCTCCATAAAAGAATCTGATTCTGGAACTCCACCAAAGATATTTGGCTTTATGTCACTGGGTTCGTCCGAAATTCCATACGAGTTGCATGGTTCCGGATCACTAGGTGGTATAATAGGACAGTGGATAGGTTCTAGAGTAGTGGAATACCTGGTCTGCCTAGCTTGGGTTGGTTTCTTTGATGACCCTGCTCCTGGGATATAGTATGGTTCATCTGCCTCCTGAATCTTCTTCTTACTCCTTTGCTCTGGGCTTGGTGGTTTGGTCAGATCTTCCAGCATACCATCCTTGTCATCTACTATGACCTGGTGAGTTCTATAGAAAGATCCCACTAACTTCCTATATAGATCTAACAGGCTGGTGGCTAACTTTGATTTGGTTTTAACCAACATAGAATGGTCAAGTGCCAATTCTGTGGTTAGGTGGTCATGTGGAATGGTTGTGAAGCTGGTACCTGATAGCTGATTCGCCTTATGCTCTCTCATGGTTGCTAGTGCTTGTACTAAGGTCTGCGGGTAAGCTGCCATCTGACTCCTACCTTCACCACTAGGTGTGGTCACATGTGGTGTCAACTCCCTGGGTATCAGGATTAATACCGTGTACTTCAGAATAGTCTCACCATCCTTGTAGGTGCATGTGTTGACTTTGATATTGGTATCAAACTCAAAAGCTCGAAGCAAAGCTTGTAGCTGCTCTGTCAACTCCCCTTTATAATGCTCAAGCCTCTCATGTTTTACCCATTCCGTTCTCCCTGAACTCTCGCCTTTCAGCGTCACAGTTCACAAGTAACATAGATGTTATTAATAGAATATAATAAAGATTCAACATTCTGGAAATATGACCAGAATATTCCCAAGTGAATACCTATCATACTTGCAGTGAACTCTTTATCGTTACGTTCTAAAACCCTACAGGGTGTATCCCTTTACTAGGTTTCCAACCTAAGGTCAAAGCAATTGCTCTGATACCAGCTGCGGTGACCTAGCATACCACTACATGTTGTAGTACGCAAGTCATTGATACAACACTCACAGAACACTGTTCCGTAAATATTACATCCCTCAGGGTGGTACAGCAGAAACATTGCAGGACTTGATTGTCATACAAACATATATTACAAAACATAGTGTGCTGACAAGAGAATGAGCTCATGATGAGGTCATCTCATTATTGAAGTTAGAACAACAACTGAAATGTAAAGCAGGTGCATACACGGGAACTCAACATCCTAATATAGAGTTCAAGGGTGCTCGATTCAACCATGCTAAGTATTTATTTCAGACTAGGCTAAACCTAGTCATACTCAACCACCTCTGGGTCAGCTCCGTACTGGATGGTGTAGTCCACCCCTTCCACTCCTCTGGAGAGATCCGACTCCTCGTAGTAGATGTCGTCTTGGCCTCCGATGATGTTAAATGATGCCTCCTCTAAGTTCTCATAGCCTAAGCAGGGGGTCAAACGGGATTGAATGAGTAACGAGCGTTACTCAACAAGTTCATTAAGTACGGAAGCAATTGATGCACTGCCTAGGGTCCTCGACTCTGAAGAGTCTAGACTGATGCAAGGTTTTGTCGATCTTTCTTCAAGAGGTTGCTTTTAATAATGAAAACTAGGCACGCCAGCTTTCACAGGATTAGAACTTCATGGAGTTGCCTTTCCTGCGGCATTCGCAGTTCCTGCCCGGAACAGGGGGTAACATGCCACATCCTTTTACACTCTGCAGATGTGCGCTGCTTTACCCATGGGCGACCAAGACCATGATGCACAACCAGGCGCGCGATCCTGTCCACTCCCACTTAGGTGTGGGGCTTAGTTGTTGGTCCAAGCCAAACCATGCTTCTCCGCACAACGCATGCCCACCCATTTCCACCAGCAGGTTGAACCCATGATTCCACCCCTCACGATGGATATCTAGGCGCCCCTGGCAGACCATCATAGACCCCAGAGTCCGCGAGAATTAAGGGATCCCACCCATGTGCATGTAGTCCCGCAAGACCTACAACGAACGTCTCTGGCAGCCCGTTGACATGCGAACAAGAGAAGATCAACTGACTTACTCGCCCCATACAAGACCCATGGTTAACGCGAATTTACGGCGTAAGAATCCTGACGACATTGGTTGTTAACTCCTAGGTAATACTTTCCCATGCAGATGGAACCTTCCTTTGACCTATTCATCTTACCATGTCTCCATCCGCCCACCACACAGAACACTACCACTCGGTAGTCATTCAGTTAGTCATATTGTTATAAAAATAGGATCATGCATTCTTTTGAGCATAAGTGGTATTACGATAGGGTTTTGAAAATAGTTGTTTTGAAATAATTAAGAGGACATGAGCAAGTGATGAACTTGCCGTGACATGGATAAGTAGTGAAGTCTCATGCTTGGAGCAGATCCTGACTTCCTTGTTCTACAAAACACCATCATTGTCTGGTAAAGACAATGTTTAAAGAAGCAAATAATGCTATTATGCATAATAATGACATGTATGAATTTTTCATCTCAGTGATTATTTGGTTTATTAAGTAATGGTGGTAGTTAATTATTTGTGAATTTATTATTTATCATTATTTATTAATTTGTGTTGTAACTTATTATTTATTTTATTGTTTTAATAATTCTTGGTTAACAGAAAATATTAATATGGAATATTTTGAAATGTTCATTATAATTGGAGAAGGGTGAAAGAATAAATTTACTTTGATTATATAAATTTGAATTCTTCCAAATTTTATTATCAAAGTTTTATTAAAATTATTATTTTAAAATCATAAATTTAAGATTACAAGTATTATTTAATTAATTTCCTTTATTAAAGTATTCAAGTTCTTTATTGAAATTTTATTAATTTTATTACAAATTTTAGTAATTTATAGAATTTTATTTACCAAATTTTATTATTCTTTAGTTTTTAATTAATGGAATGGTTAATTGACCATTCTGTCCCTAGGGCTGACAGGTGGGCCAACCCCACCGGGTTGAACCCAACCCGCTCGGCTAAGCCCGAGCCCAAGCCACACACACACGCACGCACCCGTACCCTTTTCTCCTCTCCTCTCGCTTCTACGGCTCCCAGGCGACCGCGTCGCCCCGCCTCCGGTGAATTCTCCTCGACGGCTCCGGCCACCTCCGCCGCTGTGGTTGGACGCAAAGGACGCGCCTCCGAGCCCTCTCCAACCTCCTCCGCGTCGATCCGGTTTTCTCTTACCGAGAACCCCGCGCGCTTCCAAACCCTAACCCTAGGGTTACGGGAACGCGAGGTTCCCCGTCCCTCTCCGGCGTGTACTGACCTCCTGAGGAGGTTCAGGGCGCCACCGTGTGCTGCCCTACTGCTGCTGCTGCTCTAGACGTCGTCGAGGTGCTACGGTGGTGAGGCGCTGCCGGGAAGGCCTCCACGGATGCAACCGCGACGCCACACCGCCCACCTCTGAGCTTCCTCAACTGGTTGTGGCCACCACGATGGTGACCACCTGTGAGTCCTCCTCTTACCTCTCCTCTACTCCCTTTGTCCCTTCCTTCCCCTTGCTCTGGAACCTGAACTTTGTGCCAGTGTTCATGCCCTCATGCTCTGTGATGCCTCCAAGTGCTTGAGTTTCCTCTGTGATGTTTGTGATTAATTGTTTAGCTTGGGAAATTTCCCAATGGAAGGTTTGGTTCAGGTTGCTGTTAGGAACATTTTCCATCTTTGTGATTGAGTGGATACAGAGGATGATTTTTGTTGGATGATTATCACTTAAGGATTTATTTCTGATGCTAGTATGCTCTGAAAATATCTTAGGGATTTTTCCCTTTGCTTGTGATGTGGAAAATTATCTAGGGATTGCTCCCTATTTCTATGCTATTATTGTTTGCTCTCTGTTGGATTCAGTACAGAGCACACTTTGATGTGTTTGCTCAGATAATTTCTATGGGTGTGCTTAATTTGATAGGTGTTAGTCTAAACCATTTGGTTCAGAGGATATGCCATCATCTCTTGACACTATTTTATTGATTCATTCTTTCTTTGAGGTTGTGTTGAGGTACCAAATCCTTAGATTGGTGCCCAGCAACTGTAGTGAGGAAATACTGTGAGCTGAGATCTAATCTTGTATTATTTTGCTCTGAACAGTGATAAGAACTTGAGTTTGCTTGCTCTGCTATTCGTGTACACTACTTGATAAGAACAGACTGTTATACTTGATTCTTTTATCTTTAAGCAATTAACTGCTAAGAACAGATTGCTTTCACTTGTTTCTTTTTGCCCCTAAGCCTATGATGCAAAGCCCGAGGCCCTACTTAATAAGAACAGATTGCTATCTTGATTATTTACACTCCCTGTGATGAATCTAGCATAGCACTTCTATGCTACTATGAGAGTAATAAACCCCAAACCCCTTTGTGTATAACTAGCCATTAGATGGATTGATGGTGCATAAGGATTCACCTTGAGTGATGAACAAAGGTTGGTGGTTTTTGGTGCTTGTGGCTTGCTTGATTCAGTCCTGCTTCTTCCCTGTAGCTTGGCCTTGTGCGCTTGTTAGCTGGATCGCCAATCTGATTCACTTGTACTTGTGGATAAATTTAGGTGTATGAATTAGTGGTGCTTGTTCTTGATGTTCTTAGTTGTGTGCACAACCCGAGCAGGAACAGGGGAAAGTGGTGATGTTGATCCCTACCCCATGCGATTGATGGGTTATTTATACAGTGAAAGGTGTGTTGACAGCACCAAAGTGTGCTGGTGAGTGTGATGTATGCCTGTATGCTAGCTGATGAGATATTTTCACCATGCATTGTGGCTGTTCTTATCCTGGCATTTCATTTTCTTTGAACTGCCAGTTGTAATACCTGGGGCTTGCCTGTGATGTTGGTATGATGCCATTTTAATTAGAACAGATACTACACAATCTTAATTAACCCAATGATGAGTTTATCAGTGCAACACACTGACTATACTGAGGGTACTATTTCCCTCTAACCCCACTGTTAGTGTTTTGTGTTTATTTTGCAGGTTAAGAAGATGAAAGATGCTTTGGATTAGATAGGACTTAGTCTAGGAATTAATTCTTGTAATGATACCCTTGTAATATTCTTGTACTTTTCTATGTTTGAAAACAATTGTAAAGACTTTGTATATTGTGATTTAATCAATAAAGTTCAATTGTTTTCTTTTCCTATTCCTATGAAATTGGAAATGCCCAATATTTGTTATTTCTTAGTTGTTTCCATTTGGTTATGATTATTGTATGATCTTGATTAATCAATTAGAATTCCAATTCAAATTCAAATTTCAAACTCAAACATTCCTAAGTTTAAATAATTCAAATTTGAACCCCTCAATTCAAATATAACCTAGAGGTCATGTCGAAATTCCATCATCTTCCTGTCTCGATCTCTCTCTCAGAATCAGAATATCGATGGAACCTCTATTACTCCAAGGTTTTGGTTTTGCGAAATATTTATTCAGTTTTTGCAAACACATGCATGCAGATGCACAGATTAAAATTCTACCCCCGTGAGTTCCTAAACGCTGGGACATTACACTCATGTCGCAGGTTGCCCGACCTAGGCCAGGGTCGAGGCCGGCCGGCTCGGGTGGGTGCCCAGCCAGGCGCCCGGCCTGCGGCCCGGCCTAGCCGGCTTTCCTGCGCCCCTTTAAGTCACGGATTGGGGTGCGGTTTAGATCCCTCTTCTTCTCCTCTCCTCCCACCAAAAAACACCATGGGTGCCAATCCACAAGATCCTCTCCACCCACCCCCTCCCTCTAGACTATATCCCAACCCCCTTCTTCTCAGATCTGCTTCCCTAGCCTCTCTCTCCCCTCCTCCTCCAAACAAAATTCTCATTGCTGGGGATTTGGAGGAGATCCATCTCTTTGTTTGAAGACTTTCCCAATGGCTTCCAATACAGGTACTAATTTCTTTTGTTTGTTGCTCATTGGCCCTCATCTTGCTTAGGGATCTCATGTACTGTGGATAAATTTTTTTGGGGGATTTCTTGTTTAGGGTTAGTACTTAGGGATTTCTTTTTTAGGGTATTACTTAGGGATTTCTTGTTTAGTGATGCCACTAGTGCCTATTTCTTTCATATTGCTTAGGGATTTCTTGTTTAGTGTTGCCACTAGTTACTTTTACTTTTTGCCACTAGTGTTACCTAACCGCTATGACATATGACATCACTCTAGTATTTTTCTTGTACCATAAGTCCATGACCTAGGAAATTATTCGACAAATTGTTTTGCACCAAATGCTTCATTACACTCTAGTCTCATATTTTTTTAGTGGATTTCTTGTTTCGGGTTACCACTAGTGTTATCTTATCCCTATGACATAAAAACCAACTCTAAGTGATTTGTTCACCCCCAATGCTTATTTATGTATCTTCTTGCTCATCCTCTCATTGTAGTACTCACTTATCCACTTCTCAATAGTCTATCAACCAAACCCAATGTTTTCATTATGACCATGTACACTCATCTTGCATATGCACTTGCATGTTCATTCTTTCTCAGGCAAGGAACCAGTGGCTACCACCTATGCTCGCAAGCGGACCAAGAGGAATGCTAATGTCGTTTGTGGATCTACTCCCACTAAACCACAAGGGCCACCTCTTCATGTCAATAAAGATGAGCCAGTCCATGATAATTGGGGGAGTCTCAACACAGTTGACTGGGAAAATTATCACATGAACTTGAACCCGTGTTCTTTTCCTCATCGTACCTACCGTGACAATTTCTTTTATTACAAGATGCATCAGCAAGTTCATGAGTTTGTGGTCCTCACCTTGAAGAATGATCATGTGCCTCAGCATTTCTTTGACCTTGATGCAGCTAGAGCCGTATGGCTAGAGGTAATGGAACTCATGGATTATCATCAAATTAGCAAGCTTATGGCATGTTCTGTTCAGTTTTCTCCTGCTCTTCTTCGGGAATTCTTTGCCGCAGTTCACTTTTCCACCGAGGGTGGACGTGCCATGACTTGGATGAGCGGAGGTACTCAGTGTCATGCCACTTTGGCCGAGTTTGGTGCTCTGTTTGATATTGCGGATCCAGTTCAATGTCTCTTCTCCCATGTACGGATTCATGGCGATGAACGGAGGATCATGAAGGCCAAAGAAGGAATTAAACACTGCTATCCCACTGGTGTTAGCTCTCAACACATCCCCAAGGTTGCATTCTTATCAGATTTTTGGTATGTGACTCACACTATTCTTTGGAACATCATCCATGCCAAGTTTGGGGAAAAGGGGATGGCTCGTCGGTGGATGATCAATCTTCTGTACCATATTGTGACTGCCAAAAGGAACAACAAGCAGCTGGATGTCTTGGATTACATGTGGAACGAGCTGAAGCTTACGGTTCGTGACAAGAAGGTTCCCATCTACGGCTCCTATCTTCAAACCCTCATGAACACCAAGATTCCGGCTCAGCTCATCAACAATTATGCCATGGTTGTTCCTACTATGAAACCACTTCTCAGCGCCTCCCAGGACACTGTTGTTCCTCCTCCACGCTCCTCACGAGCTACTGCTCCACCTCAGGTTGAGGTGTCCCATGATGCCTCCCCAGATGCTTCTCTAGATCATGCTCCCAGGGGTCCGTAGAAGTTTAGCATCAAACAGACGCTCCAAAAGATGAATTGCTTCTTTGTGGATAAACAACACAAGGACTTCCAGGCTTATAAAAAGGGCAAGGCCTACCATCGTCACCAGCGTGATATCATGGAGCACCTACACCTAGCTCCCACCGGGTCCTGTGAGTTCTGAAGAAGAACTTGATGAGAACAAGTGGCAATCCAAGCACACTTACTAGCTTGGCGATGAGGCCACTTCTCTTGGACAATTTTGGGCAGCAAATACCTCTCAGGCCAGCTCGTGTCATGCTCCACCACCACCCAATGATGATGATGATTAGGAAGAGGACGATGATGATCAAGACGATGAGGACTTCGAGGCTTGAGTTTCCCGTTTTTGGTGCCTTGATGCCAAGGGGGGAGTTATCTTAGTGATCTTTGCATTTGCATAGCTTGCATCCATTTGCCATTTTATTTTATTTTCTATCTAGTTGAACTCCTTATTTGGTTTATGGTTGTTATTCCTATGTGCTATCGTAAGACTATGTCGTTTTCGGAATATCTATTCTATGTTGAAGACTATGCCATTCTCGAAATATCCATATTATGGTCAAGACTGTTACCCTAACAATATTCATTCCTTGGTGAGAAGTATGGTGAGCTGATATCATATCCTTTCATATAGGATTAATTTCTATCGATACATATCTTACCTTATTATTATGATAAAATGTCAATGGATTGAGTAGATGATTCCCTAGAACTAGAGATGCTTAATTCTTATCATAAAGCAATTTTGGGAACCTATATGGCTCTAGAGATTATCTTGAACTATAAACATGTAGGGAGATCTAAATAGCCTGTAACATCCCAAATTTGCTAAAATAGGGTGTGTGGTGTGTGTTCATCTCATACATGCACGGAAACAAAAAAAATTAAACCGCGTTGAAACAATTTTTTATTGTGAATTTCAATGGTTTGAGAAAATCTCACAAATAGTACTTATTTTGGTTTCCAAAATCTTGTATTGGAAAATAATTCAAATACACCAAAGAAAAATATGGTTAGGCTGGAAATTTCACAAGCTTTCCAAAAAGTATTTTTGCTAAATTTTTATGATTTCAAAAAGGCCCTCAAAAGTTTGTTTTTTGTCCTATTTTTAAATAGAAAAGGACTAATTTGCAGTTTTCAGAAAAGATAGGGGGTTTTTGTAATTTGTTTTTCTTGTCGTCTTCTACCTCCGGACGTAAGCAGCTCTGTGGCACTGCACCGGCCGTCGGTCTCGTGAGGGGATCCCCGCCCGCCGCCGCTCCCTGTGAGGGAGGATAAGGACCCGGCGCGCTCCTTCTCCCTCGAGTTCCCTCTTCCTCTCTACCTCCTGCGACCGAACCCTACCCCTACTGTCTCTCTGGCGAGCCGCCCGCCGCCGTCGTTCTAGCCACCCTCAAGCCCCACCGAGAATTCTAGGAGCTCCATCATATTCTCATCTACGTCCTAGGCGAAGGAATCGTCCCAATTTGACAGGAGTCGCCGCCACCATCCCCGTTTCCCTCGTCTCCGGCCGACGGCCGCCGTCCGACCCTCCCCGGCGTCCCCGACCCCTCCACCAGCCTCCCCGCATCGTGGTGAGCTTCGTGGTGCCCTCGCCTTAACCTATCCCCCTCTGTATCTCCTTGCCACCGGGCGCCACCGAGCGCCGCCGTGGATTCTCGCCGCCGGCGAGGATTCCGGTGGCCGTTCGGCCCTCCGCTAGCACCCCTCAACTCCCCTCGATCTCCTCTTCCTCGCTGTATAGTTTGATTTTCGATTTGAGAACGAATTTGATCGAATTTGAGGAAAATTTGTGAGGTTCAGAGAGGGTGATGTCACAGTGACATCATGGTGATGTCATAACTCCCTCTTTCTAGTAATTCCATTAAATTCCAGAAAAAATTGTTATTTTAATAACTTTTGTTTTATACCTCAGAAAAATAAAAGGAAGGTACCAAAATGTTCATAAAAATGTAAGCTACCCAAATATACCATTTTCACACATTTTTGACAAAGTTCAAAAATGACCATTATTTAATGTTGTTTAAATCATTTAAAATAGGAAAATAAGTTTTTATTCACTAAAATTAGAAAATTAAAAGTTATATACAAAAATGCTCAAAATGACAAATGAAATCTAGTTATGATGTTTTCAAACCCATTTGAGCAACTAAAATTGTACTCACTTTCAGAATCGTCCGAATTGCCCCTCCGGGGGTCTATTTCGGGATAATTTCAGTAAAAATGCATAACTGACATACGAACCCTAGCAACCCAACGAACATGTTTAGGGATTTATTTCAGTGCATTAACTTGCTCATGCATACTTATTGTGCATTGCATCGATGCCATGTTTGATTGTTGTTGTTCTTGTTTTCGGTGTTTGTTTCCCCCCTCGGTGGAGTGCGACTCCGAAGTGAAGGCCAACAACTCCAATGACGAATACTGATCCTAACCGACAAGTCAAGCACTTATCCGAGCAGACATTTCTATTGGTTTTCTTGTAACCAAGGCAAGCATAACCTCTTATCTGCTCATATATGCTTTTGAACAACATTTGAATCTCGTACTTTGCATTCGATTCCAAAGTATTTGATGCTAGTAGATATAGTTCACTTGTATACTGCATTGCCTCAATACCCTGATCCACTGCTCCTAGCCGCCATAGATTTTCTTGTGTGCATCGCCAGAGCCTCATATCTGCTTTGCTTAGTCATACATGTTTGTTACCTCTGCTCCATCTGGTTGATGAATTAGAGCTGTGATAACCTAGTATGATGTGATGACGTGGTGAGATGAGAATTGTGTGGATAATCTGACTAAGGCTGGTATGGGAGGCCACTTGGGAAGTGGTTGTTCGTCCTATACTCGCCAACCCTAGGATTACGGTCTCGAGCGGAAGCCAAGACTGAGCGTGCAACCACACGCGGGGTCTAAGTAACCGCGCTCGACCAACTAACTTGTTTGGCCAGATCCATGAGTCACGTAGTTTGACATTTCCATTCGGCACCGCAAATAAATCTTTTAAACAGTTTTGAAAACCAAATGCTCCTCTAGGGCGTGACCGGGGCCAAGTTATGGACGTACACGGATCTTGACCCCGCCTCACAGAGACAAGTGCCGTCAGGAGGATGGCCAACTCCCTGTTGACGGGGTGTCCCTGTCTTGGATTGACTCATGGATAGGGTCGGGTAAGGTAAAGGTCGTGGCCAGCCACCCTCTGCCGCGTTCCATGGAAGAACGTACATGTGGCGCTAAGAGTCGGATGGTACGTGTGGGTAAAGTGTACCCCCTGCAGGGATAAATCTTTCGAAAAGTCGTGTCCACGGTTAAGGACGACTTGGTGAATGCAAAGACCATAGATAACTTGAACGCGGCGTAAAAGATGTTGACAAAGCATGGAGATAATGTTTGAAGGGTGCCTCCTCGGAGATGCCGAGAGGGGTGATCCTTATAGCATGTGAGAGTTTCTGGGAAATGATGTTGGTGGATTCAAAATATGATGACTATAGTAGTGAGTTTCTCATCTGTTTTGAAAACCTTCCATGAGACGTGTTATCCTCCTCGATTTGGAAAATAAAGATTGCTTTACGCCAATCAACCTTCATAAAATCCTTTATGAAACTAGCAGATATATAATAGGTTAACCAAGTCTTGTTGAGTACCTCCCGTACCCAGGTTTGCTTAATTTTGGTTCAGGTGGAGTTCGTCACTTCAGTGGTGGTTCAACGTGGACATCGACGAGTAGTTTGGGGTTCCCAGGTAGCAGCCTGGAATCTATGGGCTGGGACGTCGCCTTATGTTGCGGCCTCTTAGGCCATTTTGGTTCTTGTTGATTTGCAACATATTTTGCCTTCTGTTGTCTGATGTAATGTTGGGTCGTGTGACCTCTGCTTGTAAGCTATACTCTAGTAACACCTGTTTAATACAGCTTCCATGTTTAGAGTACTGCTTTGATCGGTTGTTGGTTTCGAGATCATTGTTATACAGTTTTGGCTATGCCTGCATAGTTGTCGCAGTCGAGGGGTTGTGGAGCTGATGATCCATTTCCGAGCCCGCCTGCCGATGTGATTCGGTCTGGGGCTAGGTAACCCCAGTAACCCTCGATTGTTGTTGCACTTTCTGGACACATAGCAGCTCTGTATAGCTTTGGTCCCGTTTCCTTCAGTTTCGTTCGATTCGTGGACGCTTTGATATGCATAGTTGGTTATGACTAGCGTGGACACAAGGAGTAGTAGTACCATGGTGATCTGGCCTGCGTGCCGATGATGACTCCCAAGTGCAGGAGATCAATTGTAGTACCTTTCGATAAGTATTTGAGTGTCGAACCCACGAGGAGCTGAAGGTAAGCTATCTATTCTCTAAATCCCTATAACCCTCTTATATGGTTGTTTATGCAAATCAATAAGTTTGACTAAAAGGAACTAACTAATTAAAAGCAAGTGACGTGGAGTGTGGTTTGTCTAGTAACTAGTGAAGCAAGTTTAAATGCAAGTAATCCTAGAGAAAGTTTCTAAAGCAAGTTTCTAAGCAAGTTTCACAAGTAGCAAGCAGCAAATATCTCAAGTATCTCAAGGGAGCAAGTGTTCTAGCAATAGGTGTTTCATTCGTGTGGTTGTCACAATTAGTGAAGCACATGTTTTAGTTTTAGTTGTTTCTTCTAGGAAGGAGCCATGAATAGGTATAGTCAATTAAATGATCTACAACCCCTTATGATGGATCATGTGGCCAAGTAAATGACTTCACAAGATTGCTTAAGACATAAATTCCCACCATAGCCTTACGTTCTAAGGTCCCCTATATATATCCCCCAATAACTTAACTTTGTGGCTCGGTCTCAGGTTACTGTCACTCCCAAGTCACCACCACTCCATTATGCTACCGGTGATCACCTTACATGCATTCCCCAACATATGCATGCACTCATATATTGTACATAAAGACAATCATAGAAGATAACAAACTTGTATGCGACCAATCAACGAACTATTTCACCATTACCAAGAACAATTCACTACTTAAACATAGACGGGGAGACACAATACATCAAGGGAATATAGTATTGCATCATACATCGTGTTTTCCAAGAGATTACAGTGGAGATATGGAGCTGATCTTGCTGTAGATGTTGATGATGAACACGCCGGAGGGGGTGGAGCCCTCCGGGGGTGATCCCGGCGGCGTTTCCCCCCTCCGATCTTCTCCGGCGGCAGCCTTCTGTCTCTCTGTTTCGTGGTTTCGTCTCTCGGCGCCGCCTCCTTCTCGAAAAGGTCAGGGGACCCTTTATATAGTCGTTTTTAGGTCACGAGACACTCGGAGAAGAAAGATCGACGGCATCAGAGCCACGGGGGCAAAAAGGGGGCCCCACACACGGCCAAGGAATCTGGCCGCGTGGAGGGTCCTCTTTTCCACCTGGTTGGCCTTTTGGCCCTCTACTTTGGCCCATGGTCTTCGTCTCGAAAATTCTGAACTGTGCTCTTTGGCCTTGCCCTTTTTGGAGTCCCGAAGCTCCCGGAAAGTCTGAAACACTAAAAAGTACGTTTTCTGGAAAAACAGGGTTAGAACCAAAAGAAGGGGGATTGTTCATAAAATCCCCCAAATCATTATAAAACATGAATATAAGTTGCTAATATGTAGGGAAAACAAGTAATAACATGCAAAGTTCATGTATGCATTTTACATGCATCAACATCCCCAAGCTTAACCCATACTCGTCCTCGAGTATGAAGGTGATAAAACTAACATGGACTTTGCATTTTAAAACAATCATGGAATATCAAAGAAGATTATTCATGCTACATATAATCAAATGATTCATAATGTAGATGAGTAGCAACATACAATTCATGTTATAAGAAATATCAAATATGCAAGCAAAGATGCTTCATGAAAGTTCACAAAGTGTATAATGAAATAAAAGCACTATGGACCAAATGCATACACAAAATGAAAAATAAAATCCTATATTGGTCAAAGAATAGCATAATGGAAAATAGAAAATATGGTGGACACTTTGGATAAAATTGAGTAGAGGTAAAACATGATCAAGTCTTATTTAGCCTCTAAATTATTCAACTAAAATTACTAATTGAAATGTGGCATCCATTGGTCTAAGACTCTCATTGCCCCTTTATCACTAGCATCTTAAATTGTGAATGTTGAAGTAATGTGATTGACAAGGTGTTGGTTGAATGCCTCATGCCCCGTGAGTGTGAAAACCTACTCCATGATTACTCAACTTAAGATTCCTAATAAGTTTTGTACAATCATAATCAATATTAATGACATCATAGAGAACCGCAAAGAGGTACCTCTTGCCCCATGACATGGAAACTAGCCCATGTCACAATGACAAGATGAACAAATGGAGTAGACTCATCATCCTTTTTTATTTCATTCACTATATGCATAGCTTCTTATTTTATTGTAGGATGTGTTTGTAGAGTCCACTATAGCTGTAAGTAAATTTCCACCATGATCAAGCATGGCTTGGGTTAGCGGCCCAATGCGTTTCTCTAGTCCTAAATATACTTACTCATCAAAACTTATTATTCCTGTATTTCATTTCGGCATGGCAGGAGTCCAAAAACAAAAGTACATGATATCAACCAAATGTAAATTTTTGTGCAATGTTGAAAGCTTTCCAGTGATACACGTTTATAGCTAGCTCCCAACCAAACACTTGTCAAACGCAAAACTTTTAGCTCCCGTTATTGGGTCATGTTTATTAAGTGCAATGAAAAGTAAAGGTGTGCATTCAAAAGTTCGTGAGAGTCCTATCCCAAATTCAGCTCATGACAATTAATAAATTGAATATCTTAATTTAGAACATAAATAACACTATAACATGGTGAACATACTCGGAATAGCTCTGAAGCTAATAGGTAGATATGGTGGACTCACTGGAAATACTTGGCTAAAGGGTGTTGGAAACAAGTTTATACTTGTTGGAATTTTTACTTTTTTTGGCTAGCAAGAGGGAGATAGTTGACCAGCTACTATGCATGCATTAGTGTCCATAGAACTACTAATTTCATGACAAACTAAGTAAACTAACAATTAACATCAAAAACATGAATAAGAGATAGCTCATGACAACACTATTGCAAATTTCTACACCTAAAACAGCATATAAATCATGCAACTATAAGTAGCTTTTATAATCAACTAAAGCATCCCTTTCCCAAGTCATAATGCTAGCATACAATACATTCCAACCCCAAACTCCAGTAGCTCAATCTCATATAAAATGATGGGTGTGGTCTTATCAAAACAAAAATAAAAACAAAAACTAGACGCTTCAAGTCTCTACGATAAATGCTTTGCTTAGAAAAACAGAAAGTAGACATGTGATAACCAAAAGAGTGTAGATCCAGTGGGGTGTTCATCACATCCCCAAGCTTATGGCTTTCACCATTCTTGGATGTCTTGAGCCGCAGCTCCTCTATTCCCTGTGAAAAAAAACTTCACAAAACATGTTTCTCCCATTCTTTTTCTGTGGGGTGAGATTAGCAAGGACAAACAAATCACATGCTTGCTGTGCAAAATTCCAAATCAAATGCTCCAGTATATATAAAATAAGGTTCATTATGTTGTATGTTCACTCTCTTTCTTTAAAGAATCATGGAAATTCGATTCCCAAGCCCAAAGAGTGCATAAAACAAAAGAAGGCAGAATCTGTCCAGAACAACAACAACAGCAAAACGAACGTTTTTCCCTAAGCTAGACTCGTCAAAAAATTAAGTAAAGTTTTTTGCTTACAGAGGATGAAAATTTGCAGAACATACTAAAAAATTAGCTCAATCCGACATACCAATAAAAAACGTAAAATCATACGGTGAGCAGACTCGTGCTAAAACAGAAATTTCATGCACTAGGATAGCAACTTATAAGTCCAAATGGGTTTGACTTGACTCTTTATTGAAAACTCCAGAATTAAAACAAAAAAACTAATCTCTTGATAAAGCAAGAGGACACTAGGAAAATCCAAACAAAAACAACCGGGTTGCCTCCCGTAAAGCGCTTTCTTTATAGCCATATAGCTAGGCTTTACTTACTTAACATCATGATGGTTGGAGTGAGGTGGCTCGGCATCCCCAAGCTTGGATTCTTGTACTTATTTGATACATGTAGGGTGAGCCCAGGGGTACATCCCAAAGCTTGATTGGTTGACCCTCTTGATCTTTGTTCATCTCACTCAACTCTTTCTCCTGAAAAATTCTTCTTACACAAATCTCAACATAAAACTTGATTAGAGGGGTTAGTGCCTCCATAAATAAAATCCACATAGGTACAGCAAAGACACATCATGAGTTGATTCTAAATATTAACTACTGTTACTACAGTTGTGCATTGCTCCTTGATCAAAAGAACCACACAAAACACAAGTAATGAGAGCAATGCAAAATAAAGACATAATCTGCCAAAAACTGAACAGCCCGTAAAGAGTGAATTTTTAGAGGCACTTAAGTTGCTCAAATCAGAAAACTTAAAACTAATGAAATATGTAGTGATAACTAAATATTGCTGTCGTAAATTACCAGGTCAAATTCCACTTCTGTGATTTTAAACATTTTTCGCAGTGAAGTTCAGGAATCTGTTTTCTGGACAGCTAATTACTATTGTTTAATCCTATCTCTCATATAAGATTATTCTTGCCATTTAACATGAGAAATAAGACAGAAATGTGATATTACAGTAGTGAACTAATATTTTTATTATTTTTAGCTTTGGAAAAAGTTTTAATGATAGAGACTTTGCAATGGTTTCATTGGCATGAACAACACATGTTCAAGGTCGACCCCAACTTCTCCATTACTCATCCTTCTCATTTACTTCCCAAATTTTTTATAAAATGAAAATCTTAAACTAAATGATACATAACAGTAGGTAAAGACATTTTACATGTTGTAAAGACATAAATGTGTAAACCGAATAGGAAATTAAAGTATAAGGAACACACCAAAAAATATTAAACAATTTATTTTTAAGTCTAACCCATTTCCTATGCATTGGCATTTTGTAATGAAACAAATAAAAGAAGCACATAATAGCAAGCATAGAAAGGTAGATCAAGCGCAACTTCAATACTTTCAGCATAAAGAGGGGAAACTTAATATTGTTGAAATATGTGTAACCATGTTTCCCTCTCTCATAATAATTTTCAGTAGCATCATGAATAGGTTCAACAATATGAATATCACATAAAACATTCTTATCATGAGCCACATGCATAAAAGAATCACTACTCTCCACATAAGTAAAATCCTCATTAGTGATAGTGGGAGTTAAACATTCATAATTTTCATTGCAATCATCATATATAGGTGGCATAGTATCATCAAAATGAATTTTTTCCTCCAAACTTAGGGAACTAGAAATATCATGCTCATCAAAACCAACTTCCCCAAGCTTAAAACTTTCCATAGAATCAGCAAGTATATCATTTTTATCCTCAATAGTAGGGGGACTAAAAATATCATATTCATCAAGACAAACTTCCCCAAGCTCAAGGTTTTCCTTAGCAATAAAGGTGTTCAAAGAATTAGTACTACCACAAATATGATTGTTGTGCAAATAATTTTTCAATTTCTCCTCAAACACTTCATGTCCTAATTCAAGGTAGATATTATACAGTTCTAAAATTGTTTGGTTGTTTTCCATTTTATAATTTTTTTTTTGTGTTTTAGGTTTATATGTTAGTATGCAATGCAAACAAGAATAAAATCTTAGCACAACGCTCCCCGGCAACGGCGCCAGTAAAGTGCTTGATGACTCCCAAGTGCAGGAGATCAATTGTAGTACCTTTCGATAAGTATTTGAGTGTCGAACCCACGAGGAGCTGAAGGTAAGCTATCTATTCTCTAAAGCCATATAACCCTCTTATATGGCTGTTTATGCAAAGCAATAAGTTTGACTAAAAGGAACTAACTAATTAAAAGCAAGTGACGTGGAGTGTGGTTTGTCTAGTAACTAGTGAAGCAAGTTTAAAATGCAAGTAATCCTAGAGCAAGTTTCTAAGAAAGTTTCACAAGTAGCAAGCAGCAAATATCTCAAGTATCTCAAGGGAGCAAGTGTTCTAGCAATAGGTGTTTCGTTCGTGTGGTTGTCACAATTAGTGAAGCATATGTTTTAGTCTTAGTTGTTTCTTCTAGGAAGGAGCCATGAATAGGTATAGTCAAGTAAATGATCTACAACCCCTTATGATGGATCATGTGGCCAAGTAAATGACTGCACAAGATTGATTAAGACATAAAGTCCCACCATAGCCTTACGTTCTAAGGTCCCCTATATATATCCCCTAATAACTTAACTTTGTGGCTCGGTCTCAGGTTACTGTCACTCCCAAGTCACCACCACTCCATTATGCTACCGGTGATCACCTTACATGCATTCCCCAACATATGCGTGCACTCATATATTTTACATAAAGACAATCATAGAAGATAACAAACTTGTATGCAACCAATCAACGAACTATTTCACCATTACCAAGAACAATTCACTACTCAAACATAGACGGGGAGACACAATACATCAAGGGAATATAGTATTGCATCATACATCGTGTTTGCCAAGAGATTACAGTGGGGAGATGGAGCTGATCTTGCTGTAGATGTTGATGATGAACACGCCGGAGGGGGGTGGAGCCCTCCGGGGGTGATCCCGGCGGCGTTTCCCCCCTCCGATCTTCTCCGGCGGCAGCCTTCTGTCTCTCTGTTTCGTGGTTTCGTCTCTCGGCGCCGCCTCCTTCTCGAAAAGGCCAGGGGACCCTTTATATAGTCGTTTTTAGGTCACGAGACACTCGGGAGAAGAAAGATCGACGGCATCGGAGCCACGGGGGCAAAAAGGGGGCCCACACGCGGCCAAGGAATCTGGCCGCATGGAGGGTCCTCTTTTCTACCTGGTTGGCCTTTTGGCCCTCTACTTTGGTCCATGGTCTTCGTCTCGAAAATTCTGAACCGTGCTCTTTGGCCTTGCCCTTTTTGGAGTCCCGAAGCTCCCGGAAAGTCTGAAACACTAAAAAGTACGTTTTCTGGAAAAACAGGGTTAGAACCAAAAAAGGGGGATTGTTCAGAAAATCCCCCAAATCATTATAAAACATGAATATAAGTTGCTAATATGTAGGAAAAACAAGTAATAACATGCAAAGTTCATGTATGCATTTTACATGCATCAGCCGATGAATCCGGTCTGCCTGCCGTTGTTTGTTGCGGCCGGGGATGGTAACCCTGAAGCCCTTGTGGGTCCATGTCTAGGAGCACATAACAATATGTATATCTCTGGGTCCGGGGTCGTGACAGGTCATGGTATCAGAGCAGGACTTCCTGTAGGAAAACATTACTGCTTGGTCGATGTTGAGTCTAGTGTTTGTGAAAACTATTTTGAAACCTCAAATGAGTTGTGAAAATATTCTTAGGATTATTTTTACTCCTTATCTGGTATCGCTCTAACTCTGGGTCACCTTACCTGTTTTGTTTTGAAAAGGTGCTAGTCATTCAAAACTTAGGTGCCTTCTTTGGCAAGGACGTCTTTTACCCAAGTTGACCTAGTGTTATGGTCTAGAGTCGTGTGTGTTCCATATTCCGTTATCTCTCGTTTTAAATGGGAGATTTCCTTTCCATCGTAATCTCTCAGAGTTGTATGGATTCCACATCCTCATGTTCTAAAGTCTCAAAACCCTGAACCTCGAGATTTCCTTTTTTATCTCGAATGTATCTGTTATCCTCTGCTCAAATACCTCCGGAGCTAAGTCTGTCTTCCTGGAAATATACTTCATGATTGCTATCCATAGTGTTATTTAATACACTAAGAGAGTAGTTACTCCTTTCCTTTGGGTTTTTAACCCTTGGACTTGAACCGAAGGTCCCGGAATGTGCTGAGTTGCGGTGGGTTGAATCATGTGGTTATAACCATGTGATGCTCATGCCATCAGTACAGGATGCTGACCTTTAACCCAAGTCTCATTTTGTTAACCCTGAGGAACATCTTCTACCTCGGTATGGCTAGGTAATCTCAGCTCCAATAGCCATAAGTTTTCTCTAGGAATAAAAAGGATCACAACAAGAGTATTCCTTATGAGTCTCACATCTTTCTTTTTGATTCAGCTATACTTCTCTTCTTGGCATGGGTTTTACAAAATAGTATTACCATGGGCATCCACCGGGATCTCTGGATTTTTCGGAGCATGTTCTTAATCTTTAGTTGCTTTCCTACCTTTGTCCATCGTGTGGAAATAAAGTTGCATATGTGTGTTGGAGACTTCCAATGCATTGCTTTTGTTTTCCGTCAGAATGTTCCACTTTGGAATGTTAGGAGAAACAAACTCCAGTACCTCGTTCATCTCTAGTACCAGGTCAAAGTTTTGCAATCCGCAGATTAAAGAAGTTTCATCAGCTTCTACTCTGTTCCACCTTCGACTTTCACACTCTTTTATATTAGGAGGTTGTGTTGAGTTTCATGGCCTTATTGATGAAGTGATGTTCCTACACGTTTTCACTCCCCCTTCCTCCAAGATTGAATGCATGAGAATGATGGGTCTGTGCATTGGTGTGTGTCAGATATTCCTAGCAATTTTTATTGCTCTGGAAATCTAAGAAACATCTGTATCCTTCTTAGCACTACTGGTCACCCAGCCTCTGTTTGGAGTTGACTGTGTTACCAAATTCGTTCTTTCCAGTGCACATTCTTAGTCAGAGAGTTAGGTTCATGCTGAAGCTCTAAAGATCATATTGATTGCTTTGAAAAGCAAGATTCCTTTCAAACTCTAAGACATACCGGTGGGTTGTGATATTCTGGTTGTCTTTCTAGAAGTATCATCAGGTTTTTTACCTTACCGTAATGTCTAAGCAAGGGGTAATTTGAACTGCTCCTTTATCCAAGAAACTGTGCTGGATATCCTGGACTAGTTGGTTGAGCTTAAACAACATCTTGGAGGGTTGAAAGACAAAAGCTTTGCCTAATTTGATCCTTCGTTAAGGGATGTCTAGTTCCTTTGTGTAGAAGAAGGATAGTATCTCCTTTGCGGAAATGCTATCACTCTACCTCTTGATTTGATTTGGGCTATCGTCAAATCGAGAAAAGACCCAAGGACTATCTTGATGGTGTTTCCACTCATGGTGTTTTGCCCAAGTATACCTTCATGTCCTTTGGTCTGACCAATACCTTGCCTCGTTCACGTAGCATATGAATCACTCTTCTTGGAGTGTTCTACTAAGGGTGTTGTCGAGCCTATCGATGACATTCCTACTTATCCAAGTTGCAAGAGGTTCATGTTGAACAACTGGCACTAATGTTGGAAACTTTCGAGAACCATCTTTGTGTCATCACGAAGTTGTGTTATCGATGTTCGAAGTGACTTTCTCGGGTTCGTGTGCTTTTGGTGAAAGTTGTCGCCATGGATCCGAGAAGACTATTCTTGTTCTTCGGGAATAATCTCAAGTCAGTCATGCATGTGTGGACTATTCTTGAGATGGCAGGTTGTTACCTCCATTCATTTGAAGAAGTTTGTACCCACACCAAGCCACTGACTGATTGTTCGTGAAAGAGAAGAAGTCTAAGAACTTCGTTATCTCTGCAATCATCTTCCCAACAAGGACTCCAATGTGTTTTGTTGAAAGTAATTCAGGTAGGTGCAACCGTCTTTCACAAGTTGCTAATACATGAGTCCTGCAACCCTGCTCATATTTTCGAGCTTGACACCATAGTCCATGCCTTGAGAATCTACTAAATGTATATCAATTGTAACCAGTGCAGTTCCGCTGATCAAACATACCGATTCTGAGTTATTCAACCCACTAACCAGAGCTAAATCTCAAACAACAACGATGGTTGGTGTTTCCGCAAGGGTATTGAATTACGTCCATCTGAAAATACGGCATTGTTGATGTTGTGGTTGACACAACTAGCCGGAAGGCCTAATGTCATATCTCTTTGAATCTGTAACAACAGCCACTCGCCGTGAGAATTCTTGTGTGACTCATTCTAACAAGTTTTCCCTCCCTGTTTTTCCAAACCGAAGTTTTACATTCACTTGATGACCTATAGAAGGCTTGTCGTGAGCCTGATGTCGGTGTCTAGAACATCAAGGATAACTTGGAAGTTGATATTCCCAATGTCGGGGGGTTACCCCCGAGTAGGGTAAAGACAGGTGGTAAAGGCCGCTTACAGAAGAGAGGTTTGGCCGAGTAGCCGACTACCGGGTACTTGCTACCCGGTCGACTGCTACCCGGTCTCACCTCAAGATGATCAGAAGGAGATATCAATCAGTTTCTACCATGTCGAGTAGAAGGTTTGGCCCGAGTACAATTGGCGGGAACCTTTGGCGGGAAACTACTCGGGCAGGAAGTCAAAGGAGCCGTTCTGACACAGGATCCCGCGTATCCTGGGTCCGTACTTGGCAGCATTCGAACTACTGTTCACGTGGGGACGGTCTGTCTGACAGTGACAGCATGGAAGCAGTCGGTGGCAGGATAAGGGGGACCTACTCTGTGACTAGGTACAGTGATACCAGTCTGTCCCCTAGTTTTGCCCAACGACTTTACAGAAGCAGCCAAGACCAACGACCAAAGCTGTCAGCGGGTACTCGGAGAAAGGACAGTGTGCACACTATGTCGACACTTGTCTAGGATTTGGACGTATCCGGCTGGGCACCATGTATATAAGGTGCCCCGCCGCCTCCTGCGCGGGGCACGTACTCAGAGAGGCTCATATGCTCCCATAGTGGCTCACTAGAAACCCTAGAAACCCTAAGTCCTTGACCTAGCTCTACTCGGAGAGGGGCAAGGGGCTACTCGGTAGCGTTACCATTTGTACTGTGGCTACTCGGTGAGACACCATAATACATAGGGAAAGGCAGGAGTAGGGGTTTTACCTCCTCACGAGGGCCCTGAACTTGGGTACATCGTGTTGTTTGTGTTGTGTGGATCTTACCTCACGCGGCTACTCGTCGCGTAATCCCTCCCCGGACACCTCCAGCGTCCATCGTCCCCACATCTTTAGCCATCCCATGGCATCTGCCGTGACACCACCACGACACCCAACATCTCTCCGTTCAACCTCCAAAACCTTTGTTCTAGTGGAAACAAGTTCATCAGGAGAACATCTCTTGGTGTTTTGTATCTGCCATTTATCAGTTTGCTTATTCAAGTTGTTGGTACTTGAAGATCTGTTCATCTCACACATTATGTGAATTTGTCAGTTACTTCAGCCATGGAGTCTTAACCATGTGGTAGATGTATTGCTACGTCCAAACCACAATAGGAAAGAGATTCCCTATTTTCTTTCGGTGTTCCAATCCTCATTGGTTACTCATCCTTATAGTGTGACCAAGAATTCCTCCTTCGTTACGGTGTTTCCACATCTTTTGGTTACTCATCTTCTGTCGTGAAGTAACTTTCCGATCCCTGACAAGGGTTTCAAGAAAACTGTTATGGAATGGTTGAAAGTTTCATCATCTTCCGTGTCCACTCCGAAGAGTGAACATGATCATGTATCAACTTTTTCTCCGATGCATTATTACAGTGTTTTCTTGTGTTCACCCTCGTCTACGGATATTACGTTATGGTATCCAACAAAATCCTTTCCATCTGGTATTCTGTTTGAAGAAACCTCAATGCCACAAGTTGTCCAACCTATCTTTTCCAAAAGGATTTAAAATCTTGTGCAAAGCTCATATTATAAATCCTTTGAAGATCAATCTTCCGCAAACTTGAAACCTTCTTTTATTCCCTCTGTTATCTTGATGTGTTTCATGCCTGTTAACTCAAAAGTTCTTTATGAACATTCCTGTCATGAGTTAGCAATGAGATACTCGATCTTCGTAAAGATCAATTCCTAAGAGTTTTCCCTTTACCTAAGGTGTAGCCGTTGGAGATCTTCGCAAGTGCCACATATCACCCTCTACAAGAAGAGAACCGTAAGGTTCGAGAAGATCGTTCAAAACTGGTGTTCCTTCTTTCTTTCTCCTTCGAGAATCTCGGGACGAGATTCTTGTAAGGGGGGGATTTGTAACATCCCAAATTATCTAAAATAGGGTGTGTGGTGTGTGTTCATCTCATACATACATGAAAACAAAAAAAATTAAACCATGTTGAAACAATTTTTTATTGTGAATTTCAATGGTTTGAGAAAATCTCACAAATAGTACTTATTTTGGTTTCCAAAATCTTGTATTGGAAACTAATTCAAATACACCAAAGAAAAATATGGTTAGGTTGGAAATTTCACAAGCTTTCCAAAAAGTATTTTTGCTAAATTTTTCTGATTTCAAAAAGGCCCTCAAAATTTTGTTTTCTATCATGTTTTTAAATAGAAAAGGACTAGTTTGCAGTTTTCAGAAAAGATAGGGGGTTTTCGTAATTTGTTTTTCTTGTCGTCTTCTACCTCCGGACGCAAGCAGCTCCGTGGCGCTGCACCGGCCGTCGATCTCGTGAGGGATCCCCGCCCACCGCCGCTCCCTGTGATGGAGGATAAGGACCCGACACGCTCCTTCTCCCTCGAGTTCCCTCTTCCTCTCTGCCTCCTACGACCGAACCCTACCCCTACTGTCTCTCCGGCGAGCCGCTCTCCACCATCGTTCTGGCCACCCTCAAGCCCCACCGAGAAGTCTAGGACCTCCATCATCTTCTCATCTACGTCCTAGGTGAAGGAATCGTCCAAATTTGGCAGGAGTCGCCGCCACCATCCCCGTTTCCCTCGTCTCCGGCCGACGGCCGCCGCGGCCGATTCGCCACCGTCCGGCCCTCCCCGGCGTCCCCAACCCCTCCACCAGCCTCCCCGCGTCGTGGTGAGCTTCGTGGTGCCCTCGCCTTAACATCTCCCTCTCTGTATTGCGTTGCCGTCGGACGCCACCGAGCGCCGCCGCGGATGCTCGCCGCCGGCGAGGATTCCGGTGGCCATTCGGCCCTCCGCTGGCACCCCCTCAACTCCCCTCGATCTCCTCTTCCTCGTTGTATAATTTGATTTTCGATTTGAGCACGAATTTGATTGAATTTGAGGAACATCTGTGAGGTTCAGAGAGGGTAATGTCACAGTGACATCATGGTGATGTCATAACTCCCTCTTTTTAGTAATTCCATTAAATTCCAGAAAAAGAATAAAATTGATATTTTCATAACTTTTGTTTTATACCTCGGAAAAATAAAAGGAAGGTACCAAAATGTTCATAAAAATGTAAGCTACCCAAAAATAGAAAAATAAGTTTTTATTCACTAAAATTAGAAAATTAAAAGTTATATAAAAAATGCTAAAAATGATAAATGCAATCTAGTTATGATGTTTTCAAACCCATTTGAGCAACTAAAATTGTACTCACTTTTAGAATCGTCCGAATTGCCCCTCTGGGGTCTATTTCGGGATAATTTCAGTAAAAATGCATAACTGACATACGAACCCTAGCAACCCAACGAACATGTTTAGGGCTTTATTTTAGTGCATTAACTTTCTCATGCATACATATTGTGCATTGCATCGATGCTGTCGTGGTGGTGTCACGGCAGATGCCATGGGATGGCTAAAGATGTGGGGACGATGGACGCTGGAGGTGCTCGGGGAGGGATCACGCGACGACTAGCCGCGTGAGGTACGACGTAAACACTGCAAACAACACGATCTACCCAGGTTCAGGGCCCTCGTGAGGAGGTAAAACCCCTACTCCTGCCTTTCTTTGTATATTCTGGTGTCTCACCGAGTAGCCACAGTTCAACGTTCTTGCTACCGAGTAGCCACTCTCCTCTCTAGATGATGAACTAGGTCAAGAGTTAGGTCAAGATGTGTTCGATCTAGCCCGTGCCTCACGCAGGAGGCGGCGGGGCACCTAATATACCTGGTGCCCAGCCGGATACGTCCAAACATGGACAAGTGTCGACATAGTGTGCACATCGTCCTTTCTTCCGGGTTCCCGCTGACAGCTTTGGTTCCTAATCTTGGCTGCATCTAGAAAGTCGTTGGGCAAAACAAGGGGACAGACTGGTATCACTGTGCCAAACACAAAGTGGGCCCCCCTTATCCTGCCACGGCCTGCTTCCATGCTGTCACTGTCAGGCAGGCCGGTCCCAGATGAACAGTAGTTCGAATACTGCCAAGTACGGACCCAGGATACGCGGGATCCTGTGTCAGAACGGCTCCTTTGACTTTCTGGCCCGAGTAGGTTCCCGCCAAATCTACTCGGGCCAACTCTTCTACTCGAATGGATGTAACTTGACTGATATCTCCTTCCGGTCATCTTGAGGAGAAACCGAGTAGCTGTCGCCCGGGTAGCAAGTACCGGGTAGTCGGCTACTCGACCAAACCTCTCTTCTGTAAGACGCCTTTACCACTTGCCTTTACCCTACTCGGGGGTAATCCCCCGACAGCAGTCCCCGAAGCTGGTTGAGCCTTGTGAACTCGTTCACTAGGCTCTGCCAGCTTAAAACCAATCTTTGCAATCTCAGCCCTTGAACCTCGAGATGCCGAGTAAATGACCTCCGAGTAGCTCTCAGAGTAGTACCTTATGTTTCCTCTCTTCTGCGTAGCAGATGACTTCTACTTTGCGACCGAGTAAAAAGACTTGGAGAATTTTCTTGAATTGAGCCTCTGCAGCGCAGAGCACGATCCAGCCCTTAGCACAGCAACTGAACACGTGTCAAGCATCCGTGACCCCGTCGCTTCGTTGCCGCGACACGACGTGCCACGTGCCCAGTTTTCACGGGGCGGGCCCACTGATCCGTTATGTCCCATCACGCGCAGTAATTGGCCACGATCTGGTAGTGGGATCAACTGCGGCCGTTACGCGCGCATCCCGCGCTTGTGTGCGTTTCCATGCGGCCACAGGCCCCACCACACGCCACGATTGATCCCACTTCCCCGGTGGTAACGGTAAAATCGCGGCGAGGATATAAATACCCCCGCCGGTAACTTCCTTTTCTCCTCCCTTTGCTCTTTTCCCCTTCCGTCTCCCTGTTCTCCTCCGCCGCCGAGCTCTCCGCCGCCGCGCAAACCTTTGCGCCGCCGCGAATCCAATCCAGCCAACCAAACTCTTCCAATTTTCTCCACTCCTCCTACTCGCAGCCATGTCTCGCGCCGGCTGGGCTGGCTCGCACGTCACCGCCGAGGACTGCGCCTGGCTTGTGAACACTAGGAGGGTTCCTCCTGGTGTTCAATGCCGGCCGTCTAGGGGCGAGCTCGTGCCTGCCCCGGAGGAGGGCGAGCACGTCGTGTTCCTGGCGCATTTCGAGCGCGGCTTCGGCCTACCGGCGTCCGACTTCCTCCGCCGCTTCCTCGACCACTTCGGCCTTCAAATGCATCATCTACCGCCCAATGCCGTCGTCTTCCTCGCCTACCACGCCGTGGTGTGTGAGGCCTTCCTCGGCATTCATCCGACAACCGACACCTGGCTCAGATACTTCCATCTCCGCCAGCAGACCGTCGGGAAGAAGGAAAGCGCGGGTGCGCCACGGGCAACCGACACCGGCTGCGCCATGATGGTGCAGCGGTCGGGGACCAATCATCCCCGTATCAAGGGGTTGGAGTCCGTGCGGATGTGGCAGAAGACGTTTCTCTACGTCAAGAACATCCCCGCCACCGAAGGAGGACTGGTGACCGACAGGATCAACCTTCCCGCTTGGAGCGACCGTGCTCCCACCGGGAAGAATTGGAAGGCGAAGCCCGCCAACGACCTCAACGCGAAGGAGATTGAGGCGCGGATCGGCGCTCTGATCGATGAGGGCCTCAAGAGCGATGATCCAGTGGCATGCTGGATCAAGAATCGCGTCCTGCCCCTGCAGGAGCGCTGCCACCTGATGTGCTACATGGGTGGTCCCCGCGATCGCACCAGGACAACCACCATCGAGCTCGACAACGCGGACGTCCCCGAGCACGCAAGGGCCATCCTGACGACGAACCTCGACGAGCACTGGCAGTATGGGTTCATCCCATACAGCCGCACGAAGCCGATTTCGCGGGTACGCCCTTCTTTCCCTGCTTTCCGTACTATGTATTCCGAGTAGCAAACTTCTTCTTCTCGCCGCGGCTAGCAATCATAATCTGTACCGAGTAGATTACTTAGTAGAATTGTATAGGCTTAGTGTGCTTTGTGCCTGCACACCCTTCTAAGTAGAACATTCGGTCAACTTACTTAGGCTTAGTGTGCTTGGCGCTTGCACGCCTATCCGAGTAGAGCATTCGATAAGATTGCCTAGGCTTAGTGTGCTTTGTGTTTGCACGCCCATTCGAGTAGAGCATTCGATAAGATTACCTAGGCTTAGTGTGCTTTGTGTTTGCACGCCCATCCGAGTAGGATACCATTCTGCTACTCGGCTAGCTAGTGACACTTCTCCGCTCTTCAGGTCCTCACTCGCCAGCTTGAGGAGAGCTGCGAACGTTTTGAAGGGAACTGGTTTCCTGACCGAGAGGAGGACGACCAGGCCTCCTTTGAGACCGCTGACCAGATCAACCTTCCTCGCTCCCCCACCATGGAGAAGCAGCGCGCGGAAACGTCTCTCCGCGACAGGTCTGAGGACGAATTTGAAGGTAACCGCACACTTGCTTTGCTTGTTCACGAGAAACACCAATCCACTGTTTGTTGTTTTCTGATATGCTCCTCTTCTTTCCGCAGATGATGTTGCTGAAGAGAACGAGGATGAGGCCGAAGATGAGAACAAGAATAAAGGCGATGAAGCTCTTGTCGTCAACCCTCTCTCTGTCGCTGCCCCTGCCACTCGCAAGCGGACAGGCAGCGGCGCCCAAGAGCCTCCTGCCAAGAAGAGAAAGGCAGCCGAGGGGACGAAAACGACCAAGGTGGTCGTGAAGAGACCAAGGCGAAAACTCGCCTCCACCAGCGCGTAAGTTTCTTCTCTGTTGCCTCCCTTCTCTTACTATGTCATTTTCCCCAATCCTCTTCTAATTTCTGAATTCCTTCTTCTCTGCAGACCTCCCATGGACGCGAATGCTGCTCTCGCACCCAACCAGGCTAAGAAGCCAGCAGCACCACTTATCAACCTCGACGATGACGAGGATAACACTCCCAGTGCATAGGGCACTGATGCTCAAGAAGCAGATTCAGGAAAGCAATCAGCAGCACAGGACACTGGCGCCCACCATGAGAGACTCCCTTCTCCTCCGGCCAACACTGCCGAGGAGACTCAAGATGAAGAGATGCCGGATAACACTGCCCTCGAGCGACCAGAGACTGAACAGGAGCAGCCAACCACAGCTACCGCAGGCCAAGTGGATCCTGCTGCCGAACAGCGGGTGGAAGATGCCACCAAGACAGATGCCACCCTGGCAGATTGCTACCCATTAAGCGATGCACAAACAGGCGCCGCACCGAGTAGCGCCCAGCCGACTGGCGCACCGGATAGCGCGCCCCTGGCGCCGCCAACTGACCAAGCCAGGCAACAGGCCCTGGATGCTTTGAGGAAGGAGGTCGAGAAGAGGGCGGCCGAGAAGGGAGCTGCCGAGAAGACAGAGGCTGAGAAGAAAACAGCCGAGGCGGAGGCCGCCGAGAAGGCGAAGGCCAAGGTTGAAGGGAAGAAGCCCGAGAAGCAGAAGGGCGAGGAGCCAACTGCTCAGAAGGAAAAGGCCATGAAGCGAGCTACCGAGCAGATTCCGCCGGCATCGACTGGACAATCCAAGCAGTTGGTCATCCGCAATCCCAGTGCGGTTCCTGCTGCTGCCAACATGGCTGACCAGCCCCTCTTCCCGGACTACATGGTAAAGGTCAGTCAACAGCGCCAGATTGGCCTTTCTGTCGAGGACCGGAAGATTGCCCGTACCAAAGGACGGAAGGCCGTGGCGACGGACTCCAGGCCCCCGGCCCCCGTCTCTATTGCTTCTCGGGGAGTTCAAGATCAAGCAGTATCTTCTCAGAGCCTCGAGCAGGTACTCGACTTGGTGGGTTTCATTGACGCCAAGTGGGACAGCAAGCTTCTCGGCACAGAGAAGTGGAACGGCCTTGGCCTGGGCGACATAGATCACATGCGGGTCGAGTGGAACAAGGTGGACTTGGGCTACCAGCCCATGACCGTCTCTTCCAGCACCGCTACCCTCGCCGCCAAGATGTTCGTGCACCGCAAGAACGCTGAAGATCTTGAACAGTCTTACGCGGTAAGTCTTATCTTTCCCTCTCCGAATAGCATCTTTCCTTTCTCCGAGTAGCATCCTTCTTTTCTCATTTTCCTTTACCATCACCCAGTCCCCGAGATTCTGGCCGAGTAGGCGGATGCTTTCCCGAGTAGCCGCCTTCTCGGATTGAATCTTCACTTCTCTGTCTAACTTTCTTTCTTTTCGCTTCTCAGGATAGCGTTCTGAAGCGCACCAGTCTGCACCGCCAGCTTCTCTGGAATCACGCTATCGCCAGAAGGCGAATTACTGCATTGGAGAGAGAGAGAGCAGCTGCGGAAGCAGCCAGTAAGGATGCGAAGAATAGCACCCAGAAACTGTCTGAGGTGGAAGGTACGTTTCCAGCCGCGCGGTTCTTGCGTTTTTGCTTACGCCCGCTTCTGCTTTCTTGCGTTAACATTTTTCTACTCTGCAGGGAAGCTGAAGGCCCTGGCTGACCAGCACGAGCACTGTCGCACCTTTGTTGCGAATGCCGAGAACACTATCAAGAAACTTGAAGGTAACCCTCCGTCTACTCGGTCTGCCCTTACATCCGTTTCTTTTGCTTCTCTGCTAACCATGCTTTGCTCTTTTCAGAAGATCATAAATTGTTTGTTGAGGAACACCAAGACTGCGTCAAGCCTGACGAACTGCAGCAGCGGCTGTCCGACCAGGCCGTTGAGCTGCTGAAGGACCATACAACAGAGACGGAGCAGCTGCAGCTCCAGCTTCAGAAGGCCCTCCAAGATGCTCTCGACCTTGGCGCCGAGAGGGACAGGATCACCGCCGAGAAGGCCAAGGCTGAGACAACTTTCAAGGCCAAGATCAAAGCCCTCGAGCAGGAGTGCGAAACACTGAAAAAATCCAATGCTGGGTACTTCACTCAGTTGGACGGACTTCGCTTGCTCGAGGAGAAGCACATTTCCAATGAGGAGGCCTGGAAAGTCCAGTTGCAGCAGCTGCGCCACGAGCTTCACAGTAAGTCTCCTTTTCTCTGCATCTTTTCTTCTCGATTCTATCTCTTCTCGGTTCCCGTGTCTGAATTTCTCCCTTGCTTCTGTGCAGACATCTTCCCTGATCTCGTGTCTGCTAGCGCGCCAGCTTTGGCCAAAGCCCGAGCAGCTCGCCTTGAGAAGGGCGAGGCCTCGGACACTAGAGCCGAGATCGAGGACAGCTTGCTGGTGATGAAAGGGCACTTCGAGCGCCTAGCCGGCGTGGGCACCGACTTGGTGCGCGTCGGCTTCGAGCTCCACAAGCTGTTCTGGCCTGAGGATTCCGCGCCGACAACGATTGGTGGCCTTGCTGTGAAACTGCGCGGTGTGAAGGCCGAGTTGAAGAAATGGCGCGCCTCTGCAGCTCGGGCAGGCGCCGACCTGATGCTACTCTGCGTCGCTTCTTGGTACGAGAATCTCAACATGGAGATCATCCGCGGGAAGCGCGATAACTCCAGGTGGGAGATGGATCCCAGCTGCGTGGCCTCACGCAAGCTGATTGCGTACGAAGTCGCGGAGTGCGCCGAGACGGACGTCTTCATCGACGGCCTCCTCGAGCCCGACACCGAAGTGGAGGAGGGCGAGGGAGCGGATGAAGATACAGAGTCCGACTTGGACGGCTTCTTCGATACGCCTAGAGGCAAGAGGAAGGCCACGGTCATCGCGAGTAGCGATGAAGAAATCGAGGTTATCGACACCGCTGCCCTCGAGTTCGGCACTTCATCAGGAGCCGCTCTCGACGACTCGGTGCGCCCCCAAGGCCAAGCTTCAGATTCGGTGGCTCCCGAGCACGACGTCGAGATGGAGCAAGCCGCCACCGTCCACCCGGATGCGACCAACACAAACACCGAGGAAGAAGCCGCGAAGGCAGCCACCGCCAACTCGGAAGCAGAAGCAACCAAGGCCACCACAGAAGATGCAGCAGCCAAGGCCAGCGCCGACAACGATACCTCCTCCACATGATTTTACCTGCACACTTTTTACTTGAACACTCATCAGATCCCCGGGATGCCGGGAGCATATGTACCAGACTTATTTATGCTTTTCTCTTGCTACTCAATTTTATTTCCACTTGTTATCTTTGATTTAGTCATTTTGGGCAGCCCTGGCTCAATGCTGGGTTGCGTTTCCATGCGAGTCCCCGAGTAGCGTTTCTTATTCACCCTCTCCTTTCATCTCTGCTCTACCCGCAACTTGTTGCTTTTTTGGTATTCGAGTCACAAGAGTCCAAGAGTAGGGCTGCAAATACTTAGCCGCTTAGAAACAATCATAATAACGCAGCCCACCACTTAGCCGAAAAGACAATACAGAGAACAGAAGTAACAAACACTCTACTCGGTTCCTGCACTTTTTCTTCCTTAGCGATTTTCTTGTGCTCATTGACCTTTTGCTTGTTCTCTTGCTTGCCATGAAGCCGGGTTTCGGACAACAGCAGAGTCGAAGAGTTGGCATATAGGTTTAGACACAGTACTCAATACGCGTATGAGTTCAGAAGTGAAGCAACCGAATAGACAAATAATGAAACCGAGTAAAAACACTTAGAGCAATTTTGGACGAGGGCAGTCCCCGAGAACAATTTCAGATTGCAGAGTAGAATTTCAACTCGGATAAGAGGGTACATACACATCTTTGCTTACGAATGAAATCGACGGAGTAGAGCTACATTCCAAGGGCGCTTGGTTTCCTCTCCGGATTTGTCTGCCCTGTTCGCCTGTGGTGGACGCACATCTACAAGATAGTAAGCATCGTTGTGCAGCGCTTTGCTCACAATGAAAGGCCCTTCCCATGGAGGAGACAACTTGTGCATCCCGGCGGTGCGCTGCACAAGCCTTAGAACCATGTCTCCTTCTCGGAAAACCCTTGGGTTCACCTTTCGGCTATGATAACGCCGCAGGTTTTGCTGGTAGATAGCCGAACGTGACAGAGTCAGCTCTCTTGCTTCTTCAAGCAGGTCAACGTCGTTTTCTCGAGCTTCTCTCGCCTCCACCTCAGTGTAGAGGGCTACTCGGGGGGAGTCATGCTCTAAGTCTATTGGCAACACGGCCTCAGCCCCGTATACCAAGAAGAATGGCGTGTAGCCGGTTGACCGGTTAGGGGTAGTCCTTAGACTCCACAACACCGCTGGCAACTCGTCTAACCAACACCCAGGTGCTTTCAGCAGTGGATCCATCAGCCTTGGCTTTATACCTGCCAGTACCATGCCATTTGCTCTTTCAACTTGCCCATTGGAAGCAGGGTGCGCGACTGACGCAACGTCTAGTCGGATATTCTTATCTCTGCAGAATCGCACCATTGCTCCCTCAGCAAAGTTCGTGCCGTTGTCGGTGATGATACTGTGCGGGTAGCCATATCTCAGGATTATATCCTTCACGAATTTCACAGCTGTGGCCCCGTCACACTTCCGAATAGGTTTCACTTCAATCCACTTGGTGAACTTGTCCACCATAACCAGGATGTGAGTCATGTTGCCTCTAGCCGGCTGGAAAGGCCCAACCATGTCCAAACACCAAACAGCAAATGGCCAGGTGATAGGAATTGTTTTCAACTCGGAAGCGGGCATGTGAATCTTACTTGCGAACATCTGGCAACCAGTGCATTTCCTCACGATATCCTCAGCTTGCTGCAGTGCTGTGAGCCAATAGAATCCATGCCGGAAGGCTTTCTGGACCAGCGCCCGAGAAGAGGCGTGATGCCCGCATTCTCCCTGGTGTATCTCTATCAGGATTTCTTCTCCTTCTGCTGGATCCACGCAGCGTTGCAGCACGCCAGTGGCACTTCTCTTGTGCAGCATATCTCGGACAATAGTGTAGCCCTTGGATCTTCTCTGAATCTGCCTTGCCGTCACCTCATCTTCAGGTAAAGTGCCGTCCCTTAGAAAGGATAATATGGGCATAGCCCAACTCGGTGTCTCCCGCGTGGGAAACACCGGTTCGTCCAGTTCCATTGGGACATGCTCTTGTGGTGGCTCAGGAGGAGTAGGAGCGCTTCTCTGTAACCCAGATCGATTGGCGAGAACTTCTTCAATGAATGCGACAGCCTCCGGGTTGAGGGCGGCAGTCCCCGAGTAAGGAGTGGCAGTCCCCGGGTAAGGAGTGGCAGTCCCCGGGTGAGGAATGGCAGTCCCCGAGTATGGAGCGGCAGTCCCCGAGTAGGGAGCGGCAGTCCCCGGGTGAGGAATGGCAGTCCCCGAGTAGGGAGCGGCAGTCCCCGAGTTTCCTGCAGCACTCTCCCAGTCAATTTCCATTGGGTCAGATTCCTCGCTTGGCAGAGAAGGAACAAATATCGACTCCGAGTTGGGAGAAGGCTTGATGGATGGCTTCCTCAAATGTTCCAAGGCGATTCCCGCCGGGATGGATTGCCGAGAAGATCCCAACTTGGATAACTCATCTGCTGCTTCGTTCTCTGCTCGGTGAATGTGCTGGAACTCACAACCTTCGAAAAACCCAGTCATAGACTGTACCAGGAAGCGATATGATGCCATGTTGGCATCCAAAGCATCCCAAGTACCCGAGACTTGCTGCACCACTAGATCTGAATCTCCATAGCATATGATGCGCTGCACTCCAACTTCCTTGGCTACTCGCAAGCCATGTACCACTGCCTCATACTCTGCAACATTGTTGGACGCCTTGAAATGAATCTGCAGCACATACTTGAGTTGATCTCGCTTGGGGGACGTAAGCACAACACCAGCACCAAGGCCTTCCCCGTTGTTGCCATGTTTGATTGTTGTTGTTCTTGTTTTCGGTGTTTGTTTCCCCCTCGGTAGAGTGCGACTCCGAAGTGAAGGCCAGCAACTCCAATGACGAATACTTGATCCTAACCGACAAGTCAAGCACTTATCCGAGCAGACATTTCTATTGGTTTTCTTGTCACCAAGGCAGGCATAACCTCTTATCTGCTCATATATGCTTTCGAACAACATTTGAATCTCGTACTTTGCATTCGATTCCAAAGTATTTGATGCTAGTAGATATAGTTCACTTTTATACTGCATTGCCTCAATATCCTGATCCACTGCTCCTAGCCGCCATAAATTTGCTTGTGCGCATCGCTAGAGCCTCATATCTGCTTCGCTTAGTCATACATGTTTGTTACCTCTGCTCCATCCGGTTGATGAATCAGAGCTGCAATAACCTAGTATGATGTGATGACGTGGTGAGATTAGCATTGTGTGGATAACCTGACTAAGGCTGGTATGGGAGGCCACTTGGGAAGTGGTTGTTCGTCCTATACTCGCCAACCCTAGGATTACGGTCTCGAGCGGAAGCCAAGAATGAGCATGCAACCACACGCGGGGTCTAGGTAACCGCGCTCGACCAACTAACTTGTTTCGCCAGATCCATGAGTCGCGTAGTTTAATATTTCCATTCGGCACCGCAAATAAAACCTTTTAAACGGTTTTGAAAACAAAATGATCCGCTAGGGCGTGACCGGGGCCAAGTTATGGACGTACACGGATCTTGACCCCGCCTCACAGAGACAGGTGCCGTCAGGAGGATGGCCAACTCCCTGTTGACGGGGTGGCCCTGTCTTGGGTTGACTCATGGATAGGGTCGGGTAAGGTAAAGGTCGTGGCCAGCCACCCTCTGCCGCGTTCCATGGAAGAACGTACATGTGGCGCTAAGAGTCGGATGGTACGTGTGGGTAAAGTGTACCGCCTGCAGGGATAAATCTTTTCGAAAAGTCGTATCCACGGTTAAGGACGACTTGGTGAATGCAAAGACCATAGATAACTTGAACGCGGCGTAAAAGATGTTTACAAAGCATGGAGATAATGTTTGAAGGGTGCCTCCTCGGAGATGCCGAGAGGGGTGATCCTTATAGCATGTGAGAGTTTCTGGGAAATGATGTTGGTGGATTCAAAAGATGATGACTATAGTAGTGAGTTTCTCATCTGTTTTGAAAACCTTCCATGATACGTGCCATTCCTCCTCGATTTGGAAAATAATGATTGCTTTACGCAAACCAACCTTCATAAAATCCTTTATGAAACTAGCAGATATATAATAGGTTAACTAAGTCTTGTTGAGTACCTCCCGTACTCAGGTTTGCTTAATTTTGGTTCGGGTGGAGTTCGTCACTTCAGTGGTGGTTCAACGTGGACATCGACGAGTAGTTTGGGGTTCCCAGGTAGCATCCTGGAATCTATGGGCTGGGACGTCGCTTTATGTTGCAGCCTCTTAGGCCTTTTTGGTTCTTGTTGATTTGCAACATATTTTTCCTTTCGTTGTCTGATGTAATGTTGGGTCGTGTGACCTCTGCTTGTAAGCTATACTCTAGTAACACCTGTTTAATACAGCTTCCATGTTTAGAGTACTGCTTTGATCGGTTGTTGGTTTCGAGCTCATTGTTATACAGTTTTGGCTATGCCTGCATAGTTGTCGCAGTCGAGGGGTTGTGGAGCCGATGATCCATTTTCGAGCCTGCCTGCCGATGTGATTCGGCCTGGGGCTAGGTAACCCCAGTAACCCTCGATTGTTGTTGCACTTTCTGGACACATAGCAGCTCTGTATATCTTTGGTCCCGTTTCCTTGAGTTTTGTTCGATTCGTGGACGCTTTGATATGCATAGTTGGTTATGACTAGCGTGGACACAAGGAGTAGTAGTACCATGGTGATTCGTCCTGCGTGCCGATGAATCTGGTCTGCCTGCCGTTGTTTGTTCCGGCCGGGGCTGGTAACCCTGAAGCCCTTGTGGGTCCATGTCTAGGAGCACATAACAGTATGTATATCTCTGGGTCCGGGGTCGTGACATAGCCCCAATTATGTGTGCCCTCAATATGATAATGCAATTTATAATTATGGTCACACACATAGGGGGAGCTTCTATATAGTTCTACTCCCTCGCAAATTCTTCAGTCAATTTCTTTTCTAAGACCCATATGTTGTCATCAAACATCAAAAAGCAGGAGATTGAAAGGACATGTTTCCTAATCCTAGTTTTTGATGTTTGATTACAACACTTGGAAGTATTTGACCATTGTACTTAAGTGTTCTAGGAAAAAAATGACAAATATACAATGCTATAAGAGCACAAAAATGGAGAAATGAAAACAAGTTGAAACACTTGTTAGTTGAAGAAAAGAGACAAAGAAATAAGATGGAGGAAGAAGAAATCGAAAGGGAAGAGGAAGGAAAAGAAACTGCCTGGCCGGCCTAGCCGGGCCTCAGGCCGGGCGCGTCTGTTAGGTGGTCGGCCTGGTGGCCAGCCCAGGCCAGGCTCTCCCCTGTGTAGGTCGGGCCGTGCCTAGCCGACCCAGGCCAGGCGCGTCGGTGTACTGGCCGGCCTAGATGTCGGCCCAGGCCAGGCTCCCTGCACAACAGGCCGGGCTCCAGGCCGGGCACTCTGCACTGCACAAGAAAACCCCCAACGGCCACTTTCTTCCCCTCACTATAAATAAGACTTGTCTCCTACCTTTTGGAGGGGTCAAATAAGCTTTCTCTCACCTCCATTGTTGACCACCTCCAAGCTTCAAGGCTCTCCCCAAATACCCAACCAAAGCCATTGATCTCTTGGGATTTGGAGGAAAAGATCTAGATCTACAACTTCACCAAGCCGATTCGCCATCAACCCACTCATCCGCTAGGGATATTGTTGTTCTTGGTTCATTGGAGCCAAGAACCTTGTTGCTTCTAGATCATTGGAGCTTGGAGCCTTGTTGTTGTCCCCGAGGCTCTTGTGCTCGTGGATCTTGCTTCCCGGTGTCTTGGTGGCTCTGGGGATTTGGTGAGGACCCTCCAAAGTTGTGGAGTGTGCCTCATCCTTGTAAAGGTTCTAGTTGTCAACCTCAACGGCAACATAGTGATTCAAGCCTCTCCGCATCGGTGTAAGGACTCGAAGGAGATACGGTGTGCCATTTGAGGGATACTCGGTGTTCCACATTGGTGGCACCGCACCGCTCCAACGGAGATTAGCTTCCATTGGGAAGTGAACTTCGGGATACATCTCCACGTAATTGTGTTAGGTTATCCCTCAACTTACCTTTACTTGTTGCTACTAGCTTAGCTATATATATACCTTGTGCTAGTTGCATTTGCTCAACATATAGGAGTGTCCACCTAGTTGCATAATCTAGACAATCTATATTTGAGAACTATCTTGCTAAACCGAAAAAGAAGCTAAAATTTGTAGTTAACATATCACCCCCCCCCCTCTAGTTAACCTCTCGATCTTTCATAAGGTACTAGACAAACACCAAAATTTCATAGGGTCATCCAACACAAGATATAAATATCATGCTAAACCACACAGTGCACACACTGTCACCTTTACACCGTGATCAAAGTGTTTACGGAGATCTCATAACAAAACCACTTGAGTAGAATAACAGATGAAGAGTAACATCCACTTATTCAACTAGATTACAAAGCTCACAATCACATAAAGATCACAACATGGGAGAGAGAGAGAGATGAAACACATAGCTACCGGTAGAGCCCTCAGCCCCGGGGGAGAACTACTCCCTCCTCATCATAGGAGACAGCAACGGCGATGGAGATAGCGGTGGAGTCGATGGAGATGGCTCCGGGGGCACTTCCCCGTCCCGACAGGGTGCCGGAACAGAGATTTCTGTCCCCCGAAACTTGTCGGCGGTGGCGGCGGAGCTACGGAACTATTCATGGAAAAGGGCCGATTTCTTTAGGGTTTATGCATCGGGGGGCATATATAGGCGAAAGGGCGATGTAGGTGGGTAGCCAGGGGGCCCACACCACCTGGTGGGGCGACCGGGGGTAGGCCACACCACCCTATGGTGTGGACACCCTGTGGCCCCTCTCCGGGTCTCTTCGGGACTCCATGGACCCTCTCGGAATTTTAAGACTTCTGGCTTTTGAATCGTCCAATTCCGAGAATACTTCCAGAATAACTTTTCTGAAACTAAAAACAGCAAAAAAAAAACAGGAACTGGCTCTCTGGCATCTTGTCAATAGGTTAGTCCCGGGAAATCGATAAAGATGACATAAAGTGTAAGGAAAACATGTAGCATATGGCATGAAAAAGACATGGAACATCATAAATTTAGGATATGTTTATGACGTATCAACATCCCCAAGCTTAGTTCCTACTCGTCCTCGAGTAGGTAAACGACAAAACAAATAATTTCCGAGGTGACATGCTACCAACATAAACTTGATCATCATAGTAATGTAAAGCATGTAAACTAGGATCAAATGAATAAAGGGTGTGGTTTATAGTTGATATCAAAGAGTAATGTATAAACCATTAGGAATAACAAAGTAAAACCTTTCGATGAATCAACACTAAAAGATAATCCATTGTGCAAAGTATATTAAAGATGACTTAAGATTCAAGAACAACAATATAATCATCCAAGGCATCAAAATATCACAACAACTCATGTTAGGATCAAGTCAAGTGACAACAATATGCACATAGGAAAATCATTCAAATAATTGTGCACTCAAAACAAGCAAGCATTTTGTATTGGTTCCTGGCACCAGGATGTTGTGGCTAAAAGAACATTATGGGGGGGGGGGGGTTGGATGGTCAATGGAAGAAAGTCTCACACAACTGAAAGTGATCATTAGACAAGAGGAAGTCTTATAATCGAAGTTGTGCAAGGAGTAGTGATTGCCACACAACGGATGCACATAGAGATATAAGTGTATGAAAGCTATCCAATGGAACTAGTGGGGGTGCATCCAACATTCTTTCCCATGAAGACCTAGAGCTCTTTTGAGGAGGCTCATCATTGGAATATACAAGCCAAGTTCTATAATGTAAGTTCCCCACATAGTTATGCAGGTCATAATATGAAAACTCTCTCCAAACTGAAGTAATGATGCTAATAAAGCACAAGTGTGGAATAAATGATAGTAGTGCTGCCCCCTCTTATTTTATCTCCTTTGCCTCTTTCTTTTTTATTTTTCTCTTTTGGGATTTTTCTCTTTTTTTGTTTTTTGATATATAACCTCACTGGTAGGGGCAACACTCTATTTTACAATGGATCAACACACTTTTAGTACTCATAACTCAAACTGAAATATCTCTGATGAATAAAACTAAATGCTCCTGCCAGTGTATCAGTATGCAAAAATAATGATGAAGCATGACAAGTAACATAATGATGATGGATGTTGTATGGCAATATATCTCGGAATGGCTATGGAAATGCCATGGTAAGTAGGTATGGTGTTTGTTTTGAGGAAGATAAATTTTGGCTTATGTGTAGAAGAACAAAGTTCTCCCACTGGGTTTAGATGCAGTGGCGAAGTTTGCACCAACTCTCAATGTGAGAATGAGCAATGCACAGTACGGAAGAGACTAGCAAATATGGATGGTAGAAGTGCCAGAAAACCGCAACATAGAACTCACACGTTAAAAGATTCCAAATAAAATCATGATATCATAAGGCATAATGAAAATCACTCCAAGAGGGTCCTTGGTAGGGACAAGTCACTATTAGCTACCCCGACCGTAGTGCGTAACAAAAAATCCATTACGATTGCTATCAGGAAAGGAAGGCATATACCATTATCCTATCAACTGGTTATTTGAGTGTGGCACAGTTTCAAGCTTCTAGACCAACCATTAATTTTTTTTACTCTACTAAACCAGAAAGTTTACCATTAAGCATATTAATATCTTAAAATAACAGCAAATAATCAAGTGAACCAGTTTAATGATCTACAAGAATATGCAAGCTTTTTCGTTATACCATCTACCACACGTAGCATTTTCTACCAAACACCAAACAACAAAAACTCTCCAAGAGATACAGAAATGAAACAATAGTACTAACACAACTCTACTAAAACTAACAGCTCTGAATAAGAGATGCAAGAAAAATAGGAGCTAAACAGGAATTTTGCAGCAGCTAGAAGAAAAACTAAGAATACGAGCATAACAAGTATTCAAATGAAAAAGCAGAGCGTGTATCTCTCCAACACAAAGAATGCTAGGGTCCAACTATATTATTGCAGCAAAGAAAACAAAATAAACAAAAGAAAGACAAATAGACGCTCCAAGTAAAATTCATATGATGTGACCGAATAAAAATATAGTATCAGTAGAAGCGACCTGATAGATTATTGATGAAGAAGGGCATGCCTTGGGCATCCCCAAGCTTAGATGCCTGAGTCTTCTTAAAATTTGCTGGGATAAACCACGAGGGAATCCCCAAGATTTGACCTTCCACTCTTCTTGATCGCATTATATCACCCTCTTCTCTTGACCCTTGAAAACTTCCTTCACACCACACTAAAAGAGTAATTCACATTATAGGGTTAGTGCAACAATAAAAAGTTCATGAGCTATGCATGGGAAAAAGTGCTATCGATACTTTTAAACATTATCTATAGAAATTGATGTTTGATGAAGCAAAGAAATCCACTTGACATCGTACAAGAGTAAATGCAAGAAAAATGGCACAATCTGCCGAAACCAGAACAGTCTGTAAAGAAAAAAAAAATCCGGGCACTTAAGTTGCTCAGATTGAAAAACTTAAAGAACAAAAAAGTTTAGAAATTAGCTGAGGAATAAGCACAAAAAGTTTTAGGTCATTTTGATCTTTCTGTGAATTATGGATATTTTTTACGGTGGACAGAAGAAATCTGTTTTCTACGTAGAAATCCAAAACTAACACCAACCTTCGCTAGAAACTTTACTTGGCACAACTAATAAATGAAAATAAAGATACAAATGAGTTTCTACAAAAGTATACAACCCCTTGACTCAAAGAAAACAGAGAAAAACAAAGAAAAAACAAAACCATGGGTTATCTCCCAAGAAGTGCTTTTCTTTAAAGCCTTTTAGCTAGGCATGATAATTTGAGAAGATGCTCACGTGAGGAATATGAATTGAAGCAAAAGAGAGCATCAAGAAGCAAATGTAAAACAAATTTAAGTCTAACCCACTTCCTATGAAAAAGAATCTTGTAGAGAAACAAGTCATGAAAGCACAAAGTGGCTAGCATAGGAAGACAAAATAAGTGCAACTTTAAAATTTTCAACATAAAGAGGGGAAACTTGAAATTGTTGAGATGCATAAAATTATGTTTCCCTCTATCATAATAACTTTCAGTAGAATAATGAATAAATTAACAGTATAACTATCACAAGAAACATTCTTATCATGAGCCACATGCATAAAAGAATTAATACTCTCCACATAAGCATAGTCATTCTTATTAATAGCAGCAGGAGCAAATTCAACAAAATAGCTATCATTATTATTCTCATCACCATAATCATCAAATATAGGAGGCATATTATAATCATAACTAATTTTCTCCTCAATAGTAGTTTGACTGAAAATAACATATTCATCATTGTAATCATCATATATTAGAGGCAAAGTATCATGAAAGAAAATTTCCTCCTCAAAACTTGGGGGACTAAAAATATCATATTCATCAAAACCCACTTCCCCAAGCTTAGATTTTTTCCATAGCATTAGTGTAACATCCCTGATTTTTGGAAAATGCAAAAATCACAAAAATTTGAAACTTTTGTTTTCATGACAATACAAGTCACCAAAAACAAATAAAACTCAAACAAAAATGAAATATGTGGTCCTATACCAAGTTTATTGGAATTTGAAATCCAATTATGCCTATGTTCCTTAAACCCTAAAATCTTTATTCAAACAAATAAGTTCCTTTATATAAAGGGAATATCTTTTATTAACAAACCTTTGCCTAAAATGTTTACAACTACAATATTAATCTGAAGATATTTTATGGCATCAAAAATCAAAGTTTTGTAACCCTTAATAAAGTTCTAGGCCTTAAAAGTATTTGAGGAGAATAAAATTATTAATAATAACCTTTAGTTGTTATTCAAAGTTTTAAACATAAAGGTGTGAAAATAAAAATGTATTGCTTGATAATAACATAAAAGAGGGTTTTGAAAACAATATCATGACTTGTGGTTTTATTATAAAATTTATTGATCAACAATATTAATTAATTGATATGAACTAATTAAATAACATTAAGTTACTATTAGTAAATCCTTCATATCCTAAAATTATAAAATTTGAAAATAGTTTTAAAATGGCTTTCCAAAAATAATATATGACATGAAAAATGCCTTTGAAATTTTATTTAGATAATAACATCAATTTATTATTTTCTAAATTTTTAAAATGGCCTTAAAGTATTATTGGTGTTTTATTTATTTTTCAAAATATAAAATTGTGAAAACAAGTAAGATACTTTGAGAAAAGAATGTTTTCATTTGGGGAAACCTTTCTGCTTTTACTAAACCCCATTTCCAAATTTATTAAATAATTCTCTATGTTTGAAATATAACAAAAGGATACTAATTGTGGTTTCACTAATATGTTGAAAATATACAATATGAAAGTTCCTAAAAGAGTCTTAGAAAACAATAGTTGAACCATAGAAAATATTTCTAAAAATTGTTTTAATCATATAAAAATTAATGTTTTCTATTAAGTGACTATCATTGATTCTTCATATTTTAAAATCATAAAATATGAAAACCATTAGAAATAATTTTGGAAAATGTCATTTGACCACATTAATGTCTCTGATATTTTATTCAACCAATAATTTTCATTTATATAATTGATATTTTTAAAATGGCATTAATATGCTATTAGTGAAATCATTTCTATTTCAAAATATAAAATAGCAAAATAGGTGTAAATGATTCTCAAAAATGATATTTGACTTATATAATGTCTCTTTATTTTTATAAAACCCTTTCTCAAAAATTAAATTTGATTTTCTATTAAAAATGCTATTAAGTCACATTTAATTAATTACTCAAATTTCATAATTAAAAAAATATAATATGTATAAAAGTTTATAAGAATGTTCTAAACAGAAAGAATTTATTTTTAGAAATTTTTAGAAGTTAATTTGAGGTTAAATGGATTTACCAATTAAAAGATATTAAAAACAGGAATTAAAAGGGAAAAAATCATTGATGACGTCATCAATGACGTCATCATCTTCAATCTCGGGCAGAAACTGCCACTACCGTTTCGGCCTTGAATTTTGACGAATCAATTCATGCGATTAAGGCGTTTAATCCTCGCACCGATCACTCCCGTTAAAAGAACACTCTCTCCTCTTCATTTCCCCCTCCTTTTCCCCTCGAATCTGTGCCCGAGGCCCCCAAACATTTCTCGCCGGAGCCGTGCTGTCCGCCGCCGTGTTTACAAGATTCTGGCGAGGTGAGAACTTCCCCGTGCCCGAGACCTCCTCTCCCCGGACCCCCGTTTCCCTGTGCACCCCTCTCACCCCTCTGTTTTATGTTTCACGCAGTGAATCCGCCGCTCGGTGTACCCCCGCGCGTTGCCGGAGATAGACGTCCTCCGACTGCTCGTCGCCGCCGTTCCAGGAAGCGAGACCTCGCACCACCGCCTCCATCTTTCTCGCCGAGTCGATCTGGTCATCATCGTCAACTCCAGGAGCACGGAGACCATCTGAATCACCGCCGACGTCGAATTTCTGCGCCTCCGGCCACCGTCCCACCATTCTCCGGCGAAGACCTTCCGGTGAGATCCCTCCCCCCTCTGTCCTCCATTCGATTTCGATGGATGGCCTGGATTAGAACCCCCACCGAACCGTTACGCAGCCGTCCGATCTAGATCCCGCGCTCCAGATTTAATGAAATATGCCAAGTCAGCTCAGCCCAGTCAGCATGCCACGCCAGCATCCAGTCAGCACAAGCAACCAATCAGGAGCTCCCACGTGTCCCAGCCTTTTATTCAAATTTCCTCCCGCTAGAATTAATTGGCAGTTTTACAGATTAGTCCCTGCATCTTAGATATATCATATCTTTTCAACCACTTAGCCAAATTTAGCAATCTTGGACTTTTTGAAAAGCCCTTGACATGTAGAATCTTTTAGCATTGTCCAAATTCAAATTTGACAAAATTAAATTGGTTCAAATTTAAATATGCTTGTTTGATGAATTTTGGCATAATTTAAATTCTACAAATCCAAAAATTGTAAATAAAATATATTTGGAAACCTTAGGATGTGTGCTTTCATATCCTCTGTCCTAAAATAATATTTGAACAAGTTAAAATTGAATTTAGAATTTAGTTGTTCAATTGAGTATTTTTGACATAGATTAATTTCTATAAATATTTTCAATATAGTTCCTTTTGCAAAATTGCTCCATTTGGTAACCTTAAACCAGAGACATCAGTACCTAAACCTTTTGGACAACTTTGAATCATTCCCTTGTAAGTTGGACCAAAACTTCATCTTAGTGAACCACTAGTTGATCATGCCTTAGATTTTGTTTGTATTCTTTCTACCATTGTTTGTTGTGGCCATTTTTGGATCCAAGACCAAGTCCCTAAAATTTCCAAGTAGTGAACCTCAAACACTAGCACCTTAGTATTCTATCTACTTCTCCATTCTCCCATTCTTGCTTCAAGAATTCACCAAGTCAGCAAAATGGAGATCAAGACTCAAGTACAAGAATGAAACTTCAATATCAACTTGGTGGCAACATGAAGAGCTACAAGGAAGATCAATGAAGAAGTTGAAGAAAATACTTGGACTCCACACCTAGAAGAAACTCAAGGAAATACAAGTGTGAAGAAATTCAGAAGAAAGCATCTCCCTCTCTCTTTCTAATCTTTCTTCCTATTTTCTTTCTCTTGACTTAGTGGTATTTTGTGCCCATCCCATACCCAAACCAATTAGTGAAGTGAAAGCCCAGAAGAATTTATCAAGACCAAGAGAAGCACCACACCAAGGAAGGAAGCAACTTAGATGGCATGATGATGATCTTCAAGAAGGCAATCACATGAGGACTAGAAGCAATCCACCCAAGTTGGAGAGTAACAAGTTATTTTTGTCCAACCATTGACCCAAATGGAAAACCCAAGACTTAGTAATATATTTCCCTTTGATGATGAAGTTAGTAGACCTACCCTAACCACAATGGAAAATACTAACATAGTCACTCAAATATATTTTGAAGGTGAATATGACCACGTGTTTGCATGTATTACTTTAGCTGAAGAAGTAATATGTTTATTCTTAGTGAACTCTTGGAACTTCCTCGACAAGTATGGTTATAATAAAGTTAGTTTTATACATAACTCAACCTAGCCCTTCCCAAGTAAACCATTGGAATTTCCTTAACAAGAATGAGACCACTAGAGAATGAATCTTTCAACTCAAACCTAGACCTTGTCCTAACCAACTTGGTTAAACCCCTTTTGATATGTTAGTTGCTATGTATGTTTCTTCACTTGTATGTTGTTTGGTAGAATGTTTGTTTATTTTGTTATTGTGTTTTCAATGAATAGATTGTACGGAGAGCAACGATCTTTTGTGAAGAGAGTGTGATATCTTCACCAACTTCAACAAGGCAAGTAACACACCATCAACTACCCATTATTTTCTATATGCATTAGTTGATTTTGAGTAGTATGCATGATAGGAAATTTTGCTAAGTTATACTATGCTATGCTATTATCCTAGTAGTGTGTAGCCATCCCTTTTACCTTGTTATTTTGATAGCCTTAGAATTTACTAGGTGCTATGCAATGTTACAAATTGTTTTACTAGATGTTGAGGAAAAATCCTAAGTATAACTAATGAATGAACCATCTGGGTGGAAGTGGTAAGATTGGGTTATGTTGAGTGTTTCCTCAGGGCCCTTATCTAAGGGTTATTCCACTTGAGGTTGTCACTTGCGGATGGCCACCCAGGAACAAAGAGATTACTATGTCCTTCTAAGTTTAGTAGCTTCCCGTGCAGCCTTTTGACATTATGGGCTCTGTCTTGATCAATTAAGTTGTGAGGGTTCATCCCAGGCTTGACAAGCAGATGTAGCATAATTATAGGTGGAACGGGTCTTGCCGGTGGGTTTGGACTTCTTCTTCTGAAAGATCTCGTCTCAATTCTCTCCTTTCCATGATGCACTCCGGGTGTATAGGATGTTTGGGCTAATTGAAGACAAAGGGTGAAAGTGCACAACCTCTGCAGAGTCAACAAACTAAGATCTTAGCCGTGTCCCCGGTTATGGACAACTATGAGCAGCTGGACAAGGATTGACGGAAGAATCTCATCATCAATTTCAATAAGTAAAATTTTGACCAAGTGAAGAGTATTGTGGTGCTTGGATCTAAATCCAATGTTGCCACCCCTTTGAAAAGAAAAGTTTCTTTTACAAAAGAGATAGGACAAAACTGGCTTTTTGCAAACTTAGCCAAAACTCCACTCAGCCAAATAAGCATGTAGTTTTAGTCTTGCCATTTATATCCACCATAGTGTTACTTGCCAATACATTAAATTGTATTGACTCCCTTGTGGCTGCATATTCCATATTGCAGATATTTCTGAAGACGAGTGAGGATTTCGTTTAGGATCTCGAGACTATCGCCAACATGTTTTGCCTGTGGCACATGAAGAAGATGGGCTCAATGTTATTCATGTTTTCCGATGTATATCTTTGTTTTCTGCTAGTCTTCAAAGACTATGCAAGTTGTAATACTATTTTGTAAAGACTGGATCATGCGAAGTAATAGAATTTGATGCATTTGCATGATATTTCATTTTGTACTGTGGTGCTAGCAATTGATCCAGGGACTAGCACAATAACACAGGTGTCCTTACATTATTTAAATGTGGGAATGCTACAAAATGGTATCAGAGCATTGTGTTGCCTGTAGGATTCGAGACCCTAAGTTTGGAAAAGACTCTAGGATTGAAAATTTCTATGTTCAAACTTTCTAGAAACAAAACAATCATCTTAATCTTTCTCATATCCTCTCATCTATTATTCACCTTCAAAATTTTCTAGATGACCTCCCTCTTTAATACCATCAAGACAGGGATGTTGATGACCATACCAAGAAGTACAAGAAGTATTTTCACCACATGAAGACCTACACCCAAGATTATTGAAGAACTTGAAGAAAATCATAGACTTCACAACAATAAAGAATAGCTAAGACATGGAGAGAAGAATATGAAGAAAAGCTCAAGAAGACATAGATGAGACCACCAATCTAGTTCCTTTGTTAGAACAACGTTAACGTGTTAGTGTATTGATCATATCAATGAGTGTGGTATGACAATACTAGATGTTTTCCTAAAATTATGTTGTTTGGTGTGATGGATGTGTTGCTATATGTTTGTTATGTGTTGTTTGTAAGATGAGTTTCCTTGATCTGCTATTCTGGATAAGAACCTTCCTTAGCCATCTTTCTAAATCTCTACTCATTCCTACTAGACCAAGCCCAACACCATACTCATACACCAACCATAGTGAGAACCATTTGGAATCATACAACCTTTACCCTATTGATACACAAGCCATCCCATTTGAGGAATGCTAGTATCAAATTCCCTTCTTCTGTGTGAAGGAACAATCACATCCATGATCAATGCCAACTGCCTAATAAGGATCAAGCTAACCTTGGAGCTATAAAGCAATGGGAGTTTTCCTACCATGAGAGTATCCTTAGAAATAGCATGGTGTTTGCCTTCAAGGATGACAACAACAGGATGAAAGATTTCCAAGGACATCAAAAGATCAAGTTGAGAGGAACCCAAAGACTTTTGATTGACCCAAAGAGTGACCCCTCAGTGTCAAAGGTAGTTCAACAGATCTATGTTGGTCTACAACTCTACCACGAAGGAAAGTTCTACTCAAGCAAATCTCAAAACAATCTACACTCCAATCTAATGAATTTTAGACTACCCACAAAAGTTTCTTTTAAGGGTGGTAGCCCACCCAGTTGTTTTGGAATCCAATTACCCAAATCTTTCTTTCTAACCTTCCCAAATCTCGGGACGAGATTTCTTTTAAGGGTGGTAGTCTGTAACATCCCTGATTTTTGGAAAATGCAAAAATCACAAAAATTTGAAACTTTTGTTTTCATGACAATACAAGTCACCAAAAACAAATAAAACTCAAACAAAAATGAAATATGTGGTCCTATACCAAGTTTATTGGAATTTGAAATCCAATTATGCCTATGTTCCTTAAACCCTAAAATCTTTATTCAAACAAATAAGTTCCTTTATATAAACGGAATATCTTTTATTAACAAACCTTTGCCTAAAATGTTTACAACTACAATATTAATCTGAAGATATTTTATGGCATCAAAGATCAAAGTTTTGTAACCCTTAATAAAGTTCTAGGCCTTAAAAGTATTTGAGGAGAATAAAATTATTAATAATAACCTTTAGTTGTTATTCCAAGTTTTAAACATAAAGGTGTGAAAATAAAAATGTATTGCTTGATAATAACATAAAAGAGGGTTTTGAAAACAATATCATGACTTGTGGTTTTATTATAAAATTTATTGATCAACAATATTAATTAATTGATATGAACTAATTAAATAACATTAAGTTACTATTAGTAAATCCTTCATATCCTAAAATTATAAAATGTGAAAATAGTTTTAAAATGGCTTTCCAAAAATAATATATGACATGAAAAATGCCTTTGAAATTTTATTTAGATAATAACATCAATTTATTATTTTCTAAATTTTTAAAATGGCCTTAAAGTATTATTGGTGTTTTATTTATTTTTCAAAATATAAAATTGTGAAAACAAGTAAGATACTTTGAGAAAAGAATGTTTTCATTTGGGGAAACCTTTCTGCTTTTACTAAACCCCATTTCCAAATTTATTAAATAATTCTCTATGTTTGAAATATAACAAAAGGATACTAATTGTGGTTTCACTAATATGTTGAAAATATACAATATGAAAGTTCCTAAAAGAGTCTTAGAAAACAATAGTTGAACCATAGAAAATATTTCTAAAAATTGTTTTAATCATATAAAAATTAATGTTTTCTATTAAGTGACTATCATTGATTCTTCATATTTTAAAATCATAAAATATGAAAACCATTAGAAATGATTTTGGAAAATGTCATTTGACCACATTAATGTCTCTGATATTTTATTCAACCAATAATTTTCATTTATATAATTGATATTTTTAAAATGGCATTAATATGCTATTAGTGAAATCATTTCTATTTCAAAATATAAAATAGCAAAATAGGTGTAAATGATTCTCAAAAATGATATTTGACTTATATAATGTCTCTTTATTTTTATAAAACCCTTTCTCAAAAATTAAATTTGATTTTCTATTAAAAATGCTATTAAGTCACTTTTAATGAATTACTCAAATTTCATAATTAAAAAATATAATATGTATAAAAGTTTATAAGAATGTTCTAAACAGAAAGAATTTATTTTTAGAAATTTTTAGAAGTTAATTTGAGGTTAAATGGATTTACCATTTAAAAGATATTAAAAACAGGAATTAAAAGGGAAAAAATCATTGATGACGTCATCAATGACGTCATCATCTACAATCTCGGGCAGAAACTGCCACTACCGTTTCGGCCTTGAATTTTGACGAATCAATTCGTGCGATTAAGGCGTTTAATCCTCGCACCGATCACTCCCGTTAAAAGAACACTCTCTCCTCTTCATTTTCCCCTCCTTTTCCCCTCGAATCTGTGCCCGAGGCCCCCAAACATTTCTCGCCGGAGCCGTGCTGTCCGCCGCCGTGTTTACAAGATTCCGGCGAGGTGAGAACTTCCCCGTGCCCGAGACCTCCTCTCCCCGGACCCCCGTTTCCCTGTGCACCCCTCTCACCCCTCTGTTTTATGTTTCACGCAGTGAATCCGCCGCTCGGTGCACCCCCGCGCGTTGCCGGAGATAGACGTCCTCCGACTGCTCGTCGCCGCCGTTCCAGGAAGCGAGACCTCGCACCACCGCCTCCATCTTTCTCGCCGAGTCGATCTGGTCATCATCGTCAACTCCAGGAGCACGGAGACCATCTGAATCACCGCCGACGTCGAATTTCTGCGCCTCCGGCCACCGTCCCACCATTCTCCGGCGAAGACCTTCCAGTGAGATCCCTCCCCCCTCTGTCCTCCATTCGATTTCGATGGATGGCCTGGATTAGAACCCCCACCGAACCGTTACGCAGCCGTCCGATCTAGATCCCGCGCTCCAGATTTAATGAAATATGCCAAGTCAGCTCAGCCCAGTCAGCATGCCACGCCAGCATCCAGTCAGCACAAGCAACCAATCAGGAGCTCCCACGTGTCCCAGCCTTTTATTCAAATTTCCTCCCGCTAGAATTAATTGGCAGTTTTACAGATTAGTCCCTGCATCTTAGATCTATCATATCTTTTCAACCACTTAGCCAAATTTAGCAATCTTGGACTTTTTGAAAAGCCCTTGACATGTAGAATATTTTAGCACTGTCCAAATTCAAATTTGACAAAATTAAATTGGTTCAAATTTAAATATGCTTGTTTGATGAATTTTGGCATAATTTAAATTCTACAAATCCAAAAATTGTAAATAAAATATATTTGGAAACCTTAGGATGTGTGCTTTCATATCCTCTGTCCTAAAATAATATTTGAACAAGTTAAAATTGAATTTAGAATTTAGTTGTTCAATTGAGTATTTTTGACATAGATTAATTTCTATAAATATTTTCAATATAGTTCCTTTTGCAAAATTGCTCCATTTGGTAACCTTAAACCAGAGACATCAGTACCTAAACCTTTTGGACAACTTTGAACCATTCCCTTGTAAGTTGGACCAAAACTTCATCTTAGTGAACCACTAGTTGATCATGCCTTAGATTTTGTTTGTATTCTTTCTATCATTGTTTGTTGTGGCCATTTTTGGATCCAAGACCAAGTCCCTAAAATTTCCAAGTAGTGAACCTCAAACACTAGCACCTTAGTATTCTATCTACTTCTCCATTCTCCCATTCTTGCTTCAAGAATTCACCAAGTCAGCAAAATGGAGATCAAGACTCAAGTACAAGAATGAAACTTCAATATCAACTTGGTGGCAACATGAAGAGCTACAAGGAAGATCAATGAAGAAGTTGAAGAAAATACTTGGACTCCACACCTAGAAGAAACTCAAGGAAATACAAGTGTGAAGAAATTCAGATAAAGCATCTCCCTCTCTCTTTCTAATCTTTCTTCCTATTTTCTTTATCTTGACTTAGTGGTATTTTGTGCCCATCCCATACCCAAACCAATTAGTGAAGTGAAAGCCCAGAAGAATTTATCAAGACCAAGAGAAGCACCACACCAAGGAAGGAAGCAACTTAGATGGCATGATGATGATCTTCAAGAAGGCAATCAAATGAGGACTAGAAGCAATCCACCCAAGTTGGAGAGTAACAAGTTATTTTTGTCCAACCATTGACCCAAATGGAAAACCCAAGACTTAGTAATATATTTCCCTTTGATGATGAAGTTAGTAGACCTACCCTAACCACAATGGAAAATACTAACATAGTCACTCAAATATATTTTGAAGGTGAATATGACCACGTGTTTGCATGTATTACTTTAGCTGAAGAAGTAATATGTTTATTCTTAGTGAACTCTTGGAACTTCCTCGACAAGTATGGTTATAATAAAGTTAGTTTTATACATAACTCAACCTAGCCCTTCCCAAGTAAACCATTGGAATTTCCTTAACAAGAATGAGACCACTAGAGAATGAATCTTTCAACTCAAACCTAGACCTTGTCCTAACCAACTTGGTTAAACCCCTTTTGATATGTTAGTTGCTATGTATGTTTCTTCACTTGTATGTTGTTTGGTAGAATGCTTGTTTATTTTGTTATTGTGTTTTCAATGAATAGATTGTACGGAGAGCAACGATCTTTTGTGAAGAGAGTGTGATATCTTCACCAACTTCAACAAGGCAAGTAACACACCATCAACTACCCATTATTTTCTATATGCATTAGTTGATTTTGAGTAGTATGCATGATAGGAAATTTTGCTAAGTTATACTATGCTATGCTATTATCCTAGTAGTGTGTAGCCATCCCTTTTACCTTGTTATTTTGATAGCCTTAGAATTTACTAGGTGCTATGCAATGTTACAAATTGTTTTACTAGATGTTGAGGAAAAATCCTAAGTATAACTAATGAATGAACCACCTGGGTGGAAGTGGTAAGATTGGGTTATGTTGAGTGTTTCCTCAGGGCCCTTATCTAAGGGTTATTCCACTTGAGGTTGTCACTTGCGGATGGCCACCCAGGAACAAAGAGATTACTATGTCCTTCTAAGTTTAGTAGCTTCCCGTGCAGCCTTTTGACATTATGGGCTCTGTCTTGATCAATTAAGTTGTGAGGGTTCATACCAGGCTTGACAAGCAGATGTAGCATAATTATTGGTGGAACGGGTCTTGCCGGTGGGTTTGGACTTCTTCTTCTGAAAGATCTCGTCTCAATTCTCTCCTTTCCATGATGCACTCCGGGTGTATAGGATGTTTGGGCTAATTGAAGACAAAGGGTGAAAGTGCACAACCTCTGCAGAGTCAACAAACTAAGATCTTAGCCATGTCCCCGGTTATGGACAACTATGAGGAGCTGGACAAGGATTGACGGAAGAATCTCATCATCAATTTCAATAAGTAAAATTTTGACCAAGTGAAGAGTATTGTGGTGCTTGGATCTAAATCCAATGTTGCCACCCCTTTGAAAAGAAAAGTTTCTTTTACAAAAGAGATAGGACAAAACTGGCTTTTTGCAAACTTAGCCAAAACTCCACTCAGCCAAATAAGCATGTAGTTTTAGTCTTGCCATTTATATCCACCATAGTGTTACTTGCCAATACATTAAATTGTATTGACTCCCTTGTGGCTGCATATTCCATATTGCAGATATTTCTGAAGACGAGTGAGGATTTCGTTTAGGATCTCGAGACTATCGCCAACATGTTTTGCCTGTGGCACATGAAGAAGATGGGCTCAATGTTATTCATGTTTTCCGCTGTATATCTTTGTTTTCTGCTAGTCTTCAAAGACTATGCAAGTTGTAATACTATTTTGTAAAGACTGGATCATGCGAAGTAATAGAATTTGATGCATTTGCATGATATTTCATTTTGTACTGTGGTGCTAGCAATTGATCCAGGGACTAGCACAATAACACAGGTGTCCTTACATTATTTAAATGTGGGAACGCTACAAAATGGTATCAGAGCATTGTGTTGCCTGTAGGATTCGAGACCCTAAGTTTGGAAAAGACTCTAGGATTGAAAATTTCTATGTTCAAACTTTCTAGAAACAAAACAATCATCTTAATCTTTCTCATATCCTCTCATCTATTATTCACCTTCAAAATTTTCTAGATGACCTCCCTCTTTAATACCATCAAGACAGGGATGTTGATGACCATACCAAGAAGTACAAGAAGTATTTTCACCACATGAAGACCTACACCCAAGATTATTGAAGAACTTGAAGAAAATCATAGACTTCACAACAATCAAGAATAGCTAAGACATGGAGAGAAGAATATGAAGAAAAGCTCAAGAAGACATAGATGAGACCACCAATCTAGTTCCTTTGTTAGAACAACGTTAACGTGTTAGTGTATTGATCATATCAATGAGTGTGGTATGACAATACTAGATGTTTTCCTAAAATTATGTTGTTTGGTGTGATGGATGTGTTGCTATATGTTTGTTATGTGTTGTTTGTAAGATGAGTTTCCTTGATCTGCTATTCTGGATAAGAACCTTCCTTAGCCATCTTTCTAAATCTCTACTCATTCCTACTAGACCAAGCCCAACACCATACTCATACACCAACCATAGTGAGAACCATTTGGAATCATACAACCTTTACCCTATTGATACACAAGCCATCCCATTTGAGGAATGCTAGTATCAAATTCCCTTCTTCTGTGTGAAGGAACAATCACATCCATGATCAATGCCAACTGCCTAATAAGGATCAAGCTAACCTTGGAGCTATCAAGCAATGGGAGTTTTCCTACCATGAGAGTTTCCTTAGAAATAGCATGGTGTTTGCCTTCAAGGATGACAACAACAGGATGAAAGATTTCCAAGGACATCAAAAGATCAAGTTGAGAGGAACCCAAAGACTTTTGATTGACCCAAAGAGTGACCCCTCAGTGTCAAAGGTAGTTCAACAGATCTATGTTGGTCTACAGCTCTACCACGAAGGAAAGTTCTACTCAAGCAAATCTCAAAACAACCTACACTCCAATCTAATGAATTTTAGACTACCCACAAAAGTTTCTTTTAAGGGTGGTAGCCCACCCAGTTGTTTTGGAATCCAATTACCCAAATCTTTCTTTCTAACCTTCCCAAATCTCGGGACGAGATTTCTTTTAAGGGTGGTAGTCTGTAACATCCCTGATTTTTGGAAAATGCAAAAATCACAAAAATTTGAAACTTTTGTTTTCATGACAATACAAGTCACCAAAAACAAATAAAACTCAAACAAAAATGAAATATGTGGTCCTATACCAAGTTTATTGGAATTTGAAATCCAATTATGCCTATGTTCCTTAAACCCTAAAATCTTTATTCAAACAAATAAGTTCCTTTATATAAAGGGAATATCTTTTATTAACAAACCTTTGCCTAAAATGTTTACAACTACAATATTAATCTGAAGATATTTTATGGCATCAAAAATCAAAGTTTTGTAACCCTTAATAAAGTTCTAGGCCTTAAAAGTATTTGAGGAGAATAAAATTATTAATAATAACCTTTAGTTGTTATTCCAAGTTTTAAACATAAAGGTGTGAAAATAAAAATGTATTGCTTGATAATAACATAAAAGAGGGTTTTGAAAACAATATCATGACTTGTGGTTTTATTATAAAATTTATTGATCAACAATATTAATTAATTGATATGAACTAATTAAATAACATTAAGTTACTATTAGTAAATCCTTCATATCCTAAAATTATAAAATGTGAAAATAGTTTTAAAATGGCTTTCCAAAAATAATATATGACATGAAAAATGCCTTTGAAATTTTATTTAGATAATAACATCAATTTATTATTTTCTAAATTTTTAAAATGGCCTTAAAGTATTATTGGTGTTTTATTTATTTTTCAAAATATAAAATTGTGAAAACAAGTAAGATACTTTGAGAAAACAATGTTTTCATTTGGGGAAACCTTTCTGCTTTTACTAAACCCCATTTCCAAATTTATTAAATAATTCTCTATGTTTGAAATATAACAAAAGGATACTAATTGTGGTTTCACTAATATGTTGAAAATATACAATATGAAAGTTCCTAAAAGAGTCTTAGAAAACAATAGTTGAACCATAGAAAATATTTCTAAAAATTGTTTTAATCATATAAAAATTAATGTTTTCTATTAAGTGACTATCATTGATTCTTCATATTTTAAAATCATAAAATATGAAAACCATTAGAAATGATTTTGGAAAATGTCATTTGACCACATTAATGTCTCTGATATTTTATTCAACCAATAATTTTCATTTATATAATTGATATTTTTAAAATGGCATTAATATGCTATTAGTGAACTCATTTCTATTTCAAAATATAAAATAGCAAAATAGGTGTAAATGATTCTCAAAAATGATATTTGACTTATATAATGTCTCTTTATTTTTATAAAACCCTTTCTCAAAAATTAAATTTGATTTTCTATTAAAAATGCTATTAATTCACTTTTAATGAATTACTCAAATTTCATAATTAAAAAATATAATATGTATAAAAGTTTATAAGAATGTTCTAAACAGAAAGAATTTATTTTTAGAAATTTTTAGAAGTTAATTTGAGGTTAAATGGATTTACCAATTAAAAGATATTAAAAACAGGAATTAAAAGGGAAAAAAATCATTGATGACGTCATCAATGACGTTATCATCTTCAATCTCGGGCAGAAACTGCCACTACCGTTTCGGCCTTGAATTTTGACGAATCAATTCGTGCGATTAAGGTGTTTAATCCTCGCACCGATCACTCCCGTTAAAAGAACACTCTCTCCTCTTCATTTCCCCCTCCTTTTCCCCTCGAATCTGTGCCCGAGGCCCCCAAACATTTCTCGCCGGAGCCGTGCTGTCCGCCGCCGTGTTTACAAGATTCCGGCGAGGTGAGAACTTCCCCGTGCCCGAGACCTCCTCTCCCCGGACCCCCGTTTCCCTGTGCACCCCTCTCACCCCTCTGTTTTATGTTTCACGCAGTGAATCCGCCGCTCGGTGCACCCCCGCGCGTTGCCGGAGATAGACGTCCTCCGACTGCTCGTCGCCGCCGTTCCAGGAAGCGAGACCTCGCACCACCGCCTCCATCTTTCTCGCCGAGTCGATCTGGTCATCATCGTCAACTCCAGGAGCACGGAGACCATCTGAATCACCGCCGACGTCGAATTTCTGCGCCTCCGGCCACCGTCCCACCATTCTCCGGCGAAGACCTTCCGGTGAGATCCCTCCCCCCTCTGTCCTCCATTCGATTTCGATGGATGGCCTGGATTAGAACCCCCACCGAACCGTTACGCAGCCGTCCGATCTAGATCCCGCGCTCCAGATTTAATGAAATATGCCAAGTCAGCTCAGCCCAGTCAGCATGCCACGCCAGCATCCAGTCAGCACAAGCAACCAATCAGGAGCTCCCACGTGTCCCAGCCTTTTATTCAAATTTCCTCCCGCTAGAATTAATTGGCAGTTTTACAGATTAGTCCCTCCATCTTAGATCTATCATATCTTTTCAACCACTTAGCCAAATTTAGCAATCTTGGACTTTTTGAAAAGCCCTTGACATGTAGAATCTTTTAGCACTGTCCAAATTCAAATTTGACAAAATTAAATTGGTTCAAGTTTAAATATGCTTGTTTGATGAATTTTGGCATAATTTAAATTCTACAAATCCAAAAATTGTAAATAAAATATATTTGGAAACCTTAGGATGTGTGCTTTCATATCCTCTGTCCTAAAATAATATTTGAACAAGTTAAAATTGAATTTAGAATTTAGTTGTTCAATTGAGTATTTTTGACATAGATTAATTTCTATAAATATTTTCAATATAGTTCCTTTTGCAAAATTGCTCCATTTGGTAACCTTAAACCAGAGACATCAGTACCTAAACCTTTTGGACAACTTTGAACCATTCCCTTGTAAGTTGGACCAAAACTTCATCTTAGTGAACCACTAGTTGATCATGCCTTAGATTTTGTTTGTATTCTTTCTACCATTGTTTGTTGTGGCCATTTTTGGATCCAAGACCAAGTCCCTAAAATTTCCAAGTAGTGAACCTCAAACACTAGCACCTTAGTATTCTATCTACTTCTCCATTCTCCCATTCTTGCTTCAAGAATTCACCAAGTCAGCAAAATGGAGATCAAGACTCAAGTACAAGAATGAAACTTCAATATCAACTTGGTGGCAACATGAAGAGCTACAAGGAAGATCAATGAAGAAGTTGAAGAAAATACTTGGACTCCACACCTAGAAGAAACTCAAGGAAATACAAGTGTGAAGAAATTCAGAAGAAAGCATCTCCCTCTCTCTTTCTAATCTTTCTTCCTATTTTCTTTCTCTTGACTTAGTGGTATTTTGTGCCCATCCCATACCCAAACCAATTAGTGAAGTGAAAGCCCAGAAGAATTTATCAAGACCAAGAGAAGCACCACACCAAGGAAGGAAGCAACTTAGATGGCATGATGATGATCTTCAAGAAGGCAATCACATGAGGACTAGAAGCAATCCACCCAAGTTGGAGAGTAACAAGTTATTTTTGTCCAACCATTGACCCAAATGGAAAACCCAAGACTTAGTAATATATTTCCCTTTGATGATGAAGTTAGTAGACCTACCCTAAACACAATGGAAAATACTAACATAGTCACTCAAATATATTTTGAAGGTGAATATGACCACGTGTTTGCATGTATTACTTTAGCTGAAGAAGTAATATGTTTATTCTTAGTGAACTCTTGGAACTTCCTCGACAAGTATGGTTATAATAAAGTTATTTTTATACATAACTCAACCTAGACCTTCCCAAGTAAACCATTGGAATTTCCTTAACAAGAATGAGACCACTAGAGAATGAATCTTTCAACTCAAACCTAGACCTTGTCCTAACCAACTTGGTTAAACCCCTTTTGATATGTTAGTTGCTATGTATGTTTCTTCACTTGTATGTTGTTTGGTAGAATGTTTGTTTATTTTGTTATTGTGTTTTCAATGAATAGATTGTACGAAGAGCAACGATCTTTTGTGAAGAGAGTGTGATATCTTCACCAACTTCAACAAGGCAAGTAACACACCATCAACTACCCATTATTTTCTATATGCATTAGTTGATTTTGAGTAGTATGCATGATAGGAAATTTTGCTAAGTTATACTATGCTATGCTATTATCCTAGTAGTGTGTAGCCATCCCTTTTACCTTGTTATTTTGATAGCCTTAGAATTTACTAGGTGCTATGCAATGTTACAAATTGTTTTGCTAGATGTTGAGGAAAAATCCTAAGTATAACTAATGAATGAACCACCTGGGTGGAAGTGGTAAGATTGGGTTATGTTGAGTGTTTCCTCAGGGCCCTTATCTAAGGGTTATTCCACTTGAGGTTGTCACTTGCGGATGGCCACCCAGGAACAAAGAGATTACTATGTCCTTCTAAGTTTAGTAGCTTCCCGTGCAGCCTTTTGACATTATGGGCTCTGTCTTGATCAATTAAGTTGTGAGGGTTCATCCCAGGCTTGACAAGCAGATGTAGCATAATTATAGGTGGAACGGGTCTTGCCGGTGGGTTTGGACTTCTTCTTCTGAAAGATCTCGTCTCAATTCTCTCCTTTCCATGATGCACTCCGGGTGTATAGGATGTTTGGGCTAATTGAAGACAAAGGGTGAAAGTGCACAACCTCTGCAGAGTCAACAAACTAAGATCTTAGCCGTGTCCCCGGTTATGGACAACTATGAGCAGCTGGACAAGGATTGACGGAAGAATCTCATCATCAATTTCAATAAGTAAAATTTTGACCAAGTGAAGAGTATTGTGGTGCTTGGATCTAAATCCAATGTTGCCACCCCTTTGAAAAGAAAAGTTTCTTTTACAAAAGAGATAGGACAAAACTGGCTTTTTGCAAACTTAGCCAAAACTCCACTCAGCCAAATAAGCATGTAGTTTTAGTCTTGCCATTTATATCCACCATAGTGTTACTTGCCAATACATTAAATTGTATTGACTCCCTTGTGGCTGCATATTCCATATTGCAGATATTTCTGAAGACGAGTGAGGATTTCGTTTAGGATCTCGAGACTATCGCCAACATGTTTTGCCTGTGGCACATGAAGAAGATGGGCTCAATGTTATTCATGTTTTCCGCTGTATATCTTTGTTTTCTGCTAGTCTTCAAAGACTATGCAAGTTGTAATACTATTTTGTAAAGACTGGATCATGCGAAGTAATAGAATTTGATGCATTTGCATGATATTTCATTTTGTACTGTGGTGCTAGCAATTGATCCAGGGACTAGCACAATAACACAGGTGTCCTTACATTATTTAAATGTGGGAACGCTACAATTAGAAATAATGGTGTTCAAAGAATTCACACTAATAACATCTCTACTAGCATGCAAATAAAGTTCCATAGGTTTTTTAATTTTCTCTTCAAACACTTCATGTCCTAACTCAAGATAAAGATTATAAAGCTCCCTCATATTTTTGTTGTTTTCCATTAATCCTAACTAGTAAAAATATAAACAAGGAACAAGTTAAAATAAGCCTAACTAGTGAAAATAAAAACAAGAAACGAAAAGATATAATTGCAGAATCTAAAGGAAATAACTTCGAGCACTCACACAGGAGGTGAGTACTGATACGTACATTTTGCATCACCGTTTTATATTGTTATTTTCTGTTATTCGTTGATATATTTCATGTTATGATGCATCACTTATTTTATCTTATTTTTAATATTTCATAATTTTTGGAGAATAAACATCGGGACGAGAAATCTGATGGAAAAAAGCACTATCGGGATACCCTATTTCAGAAGATCAGAACAAGAGGGGGGACACCGGAGATATCTTAGAAGTCCAGATGAGGGAGCCAGCGACGAGGAGAGCCGGAGGGGGGCCACCAGGGGCCCACACCACCAGGTGGCGCGCCCCACTTGGTCGCGCCGCCACGTGGTGTGGCCACCCTGGCCCACCTCTGGTCGATATTTTTCGCGTACTTGACCCCGAGGAAACCCTTAGCCCCATAACATCATCGAAGAATTATTCCGCCGCCGCCTGGGGGCGGAAAACGCCCGAGAGAGAAAAGCTCTCTGGCAGGGAGACATCTGCTGGGGAAATTCCTCTCCGTTGAACCTCCAAAACCTTTGTTTTAATGGAAACAAGTTCCTCATGAGAACATGTATTGGTGTTTCGTAACCGCAATAATCAGTTCCATTTTCAAGTTGTTGGTACTTGAATTTCTGTTATCTCACACATTGTGTGAATTTGTCAGTCACTTCAGCCCTGGGATCTTAACCATGTGGTAAACGTATTGCTACGTCTAAATCACAATAGGCAAAAGATTCCTTATTCCTTTCGGTGTCTCAGTCCTAGTGGTTACCCATCCTTATGGTGTTACCAAGAATTCCTTTTTCATTACGTTGTTCCAACTTATCTTGGTTACTCATCCTCTGTCGTGAAGTAATATCCCGATTCTTGACAAGGTCTCGAAATTTTTTGATGGAATGAAAGTTCCTTTATCCTCCGTGTCCACTCTGAAGAGTGAACATGATCCTCGTCTACGGATATTACTTTGTGGTATCCGACACAATCCTTTTCATCTTGGTATTCTGCTTCGAAGAAACCTCGATGTTACAAGTTGTCTAACCTTTCTTTTCCAAAATTATTTAAAGTCTTGTGCAAAGCTCATACTCTAAATCCTTTCAAGAACCGTCGTCCAAAAACTTGAAACCTTCTTTTTTCCCTCTGGTATCTTGATGTGTTTCATGCCTGTTAACTCAAAGGTTCTTTACGAACATTCTTGTCCTGAGTTACCCATGAGATACACGATCTTCGGGAAGATCAATTCCTACGATTTTTTCCCTCCTACCTAAGGTGTAGCCACTGGATATCTTCGCAAGTGCTACAGATCAACCTCTTCGAGAAGAGAACCGTAAGGTTAGAGAAGATCCTCCAAAACCGGTGTTCCTTCTTTCTTTCTCCTTCAGGAATCTCGGGACTAGATTCTTGTAAGGGGTTAGATTTGTAACATCCCTATTTTGCTACATTAGGGTGTGTGGTGTTGTGTTCATATCATACATGCATGAAACAAAAAATTTAATCTTGTTTGAACCAATTTAAACTGTGAATATAAATGTTTGAGAAAATACCATAAATAGTACTTAAATTGGGTTCCAAAATTTTGTACTGAAAATTATCTCAATTTCACCAAATAAAAATGTGGTGTGGTTGGAAATTTGATAAGCTTTCCAAATATTATTTTTGCCAATTTTTATGTTTGCAAAAAGGGCCTCAAAACCTTGTTATCTTTGCAGTTTTCTATGAAAAGGACCTCTCTGTGGTTTCTAATTGTTTCCGGGGGTTTTCTGTAAAACGTTGTTTTGTTTCTTCCTCCTCCAGCCAGTAGACGAGATGGTCGTCGTCGGCTCCTTGCTACCTCCTGCTTCACCTCTTGGGCGTGGATAGGACGCGAGGAGGCGTCCTAATCGAACCCTCCTCCCTTAGAACCCCACTCTCCCTCCTCTCGTTCTCTCTGCCCGCAGGCGACCAAACCCTAGCTCTACTGTGTCCGTTCGGCCGCCGCCGAGTCCGGCGATTTCCGTCGTTACAGACCACGCTGAACCCCGTCGTTGACGCCTGAAGCTCCACCGTGCCCCGCTCTCCCTCCTCGAGCTCGCTCGAAAGCCGGGAGGCCCGGGAGGCTCCCAATTTCGCCGCCGGTTCCCGGCACGGCCGCCGTCGTTTCCGGATGCCGGCGACGATTCCGGCCGCGCCCCGCCTCCTCGTCCATCCCATCACACTCACGGTGAGCTCCCGACCCCGTGGGTACCCTCATCCTTCGCTCTCCCCCTCTGTACCGCCTCGCCACCGTACTCCACCGAGCGCCGCCGCAGATGCTCGCCGGCAGCGAGGTCTCTGGCGACCATTCGGCCCTCCGCCACCACCCTTGACTCCCCCCAATATCCTCTACGTGGTGGTAGCTTCTGTTTCGCGAATTGCGCGCAAATTGCGTCGAATTCGAGTGCGGCTGTGAAGAACAGAGAGGATTCATCCCTGTGTGATGTCACAGTGACATCACGATGATGTCATAACCCTGTTTTCTTATTTATAGAAATGTTTAATAAATTACAGAAAATGATTAAAATGGAAAATTGAATAACTATTAAAATATTAATCAGAAAAATAAAATGAAAGTATGGTTTTGATCAGAAAAATAAACTCTACCCAATTATATCATTTTCACACATGTTTGACAAAGTTGAAAAATGAGTATTATTTAATGTTGTTTAATTCGTTTAAAAATATAAAAAATAAGTTTTTATTCAATAAAATTAGAAAATTAAAAGTTATATACCAAAATGCTCAAAATGACAATTGGAACCTAGTTATGATGTTTTCAAACCCATTTGAGCTTTTAAAATTGGACTCACTTTCAGAATTGCCCGAACTGCTCCTCCGGGGTCTATTTCGGGATAAATTCAGTAAAAATGCTTAACTATCATATGAACCCTAGCAACCCAACAAACATGTTTAGGGCTTTATTTTAGTGCATTAACTTGCTCATGCATACATGTTGTGCATTGCATCGATGCCTTGTGTTCATTGTTGTTCCTCTTTTCGGTGTTGTTTCCCCCTCGGTAGAATCCGACTCCGAAGTGAAGGCCAACAACTCCAATGGCGAATACTTGATCTTAACCGACAAGTCAAGCACTTATTCCAGAAGATATTTATCTGGTTTTCTTATAATGAAGGCAAGCATAAACTCTTATCTGCTCATATATGGTTTTCGAAGTGTTTTGGAATCTCGTATATTGCATGTGATTCAAAGTATTTGTGGTCTTAGATAGAGTTCTCATGTACTTGTTGAATCACCCAAATATCCTGATCCACTGCTCCTAGCAGCTATAGGTTTGTTTGTGCGCGCCTCGTTAAAGCCCGTGAGTCTTGCTTAGCCATGCCTAGTTGTGATCTGATCCATCCGGTTGATGAATATGGTCAATGTGTGAATCTAGTTTGTCAGGTTGTTGTGGTTTGAATTACCTTTGATAACTTGACTAAATAATAGCATGGATGTGAGGCCACAATGGGTTGTGGCGTTTTTTCCTGTTCATGCCCCTAGGAGCGAGTTCTCGCCTTCGAAGCCAAGACTGAGCGTGCAACCACACGCGCGAGCCAATGAACCTCACCCGACTAACTAACTTGTTTGGCCACATCCATGAGTCATGTAGTTTGATCTTTCCATCTGCGTGTGAGTCAAAAAACGATTTGGAGAAAACTTAGGGCGTGACCGGGACAAGTGATGGACGTACACGGATCTTGATCCAGACTCACAAAACAGGTGCCGTCAGGAGGTGGCCAACTCCCTGTTGACGGGGTGGCCCTGTTTGGGTTGACTCATGGATAGGGTTACGCAAGGTAAAAGTCGGAGCCATCCACCCTCTGCCGTGCTCCCAAGGAGCGTACATGTGGCGTTAAGAGTCGGATGGTACGTGTGGGTAAAGTGTACCCCCTGCAGGGATAAATCTCCTTGAGAAGTCGTGTCCACGATTACGGACGACTTGGCAACAGATTCTGTGATCATAGATAACTTGAACGGAATGGCTAAAACTTGTTAACCATGATTGAAGGGTGCCTCCTCGGAGATGCCGAGAGGGGTGATCCTTGTAGCATGTGAGGTGTTGGGAAATGATGTTGGTGGATGAAAAGATGATGATTATTACAGTAGTTGAGTACCTTTCTCATCTATTTTGAAAACCTTCTATGAGATGTGCTATTCCTCCTCGATTTAGAAAATAAAGATTGCTTTACACAAATCAACCTTCATAAAACCCTTTATGAAACTAGCAGATGTATAATAGGTTAACTAAGTCTTGTTGAGTACCTCCCATACTCAGGTTTGCTTAAATTTTGTTCAGGTGAAGATCTCACATTGGGGGTGATTCAACGTGGACATCGACGAGTAGTTTGGGGTTCCCAGGTAGCAGCCTGGAATCTATGGGCTGGGACGTCGCCTTATGTTGCGGCCTATTAGGCCTTTTTGGTTCTTGTTGATTAGCAACATAATTTTCCTTCCGTTGACTGATGTAATGTTGGGTCATGTGACCTCTGCTTGTACAGCTACTCTAGTAACACCTGTTTAGTAAAGCTTCATGTCTAGAGTGCTGCTTTGATCGGTTGTTGGTTTCGAGCTCATTGTTATACAGTTTTGGCCATGCCTGCATAGTTGTCGCAGTCGAGGGGTTGTGGAGCCGATGATCCATGTCTGAGCCCGCCTGCCGATGTGATTCGGCCTGGGGCTAGGAAGCCCCAGTAACCCTCGATTGTTGTTGCACTTTCTGGACACATATCATCTCTATATAGCTTTGGTCCCGTTCTTTTAGTTTCATACGATTTTGTGGACGCTTTGATATGCATAGTTGGTTATGACTAGCATGGACACAAGGAGTAGTAGTACCGTGTTGATGGCTTGCGTGCCGATGAATCCGGTCTGCCTGTCGTTGTTTGTTGCGGCTGGGGCTGGTAACCCTGAAGCCCTTGTGGGTCCAGGACTAGGAGCGCATAAAAGTATGTATACCTTTGGGTCCGGGGTCGTGACAATGGGAGAAGTCATGATGTTAGTAGTGAAGTTATGTTGAAGTAATATCTTGTGGTTCGATATTTAAGTTGTGGTGCTATTCTTCTAGTGGTGTCATGTGAACGTCGACTACATGATACTTCACCTTTTATGGGCCTAGGACGATGCATTGTGTATTTGGCTACTAATTGTGGGGTTGCCGGAGTGACAGAAACCTAAACCCCCGTTATGAAACCAATGCACGAGGGAGCGTAGAATCCCGAAGTTTTAAGGTTGTGGTTAGTTTATCTTAATTACTTTCTTGTATTTGCGGATGCTTACGAGGGGTATAATCACAAGTATGTATTAGTCCTAGTTGGGCGGTGCATTAGCATAGGTTCACCCACACAACACATCACGAACCAATGGATATTAATCAACCGTAACGAAGCGAAAGCACTTGACAAAATTCCCTTGTGTCCTCGAGAACGTTTGGTAGTTATAAGTAATACAACCGGTTTGTCCTTTGCTCTCAGAAGGATTGGGCCACTCGCTGCAATATTATTTAATGCACTTTATTTACTGGCACTTTATTTTTATGCTATATCCAAAACAATCAAAAACCCGTTTGTTAGTGTTTACAGTGAATCCTCTATCCAACCTGCTTGTCAACATCTTCTGCTCCTCGTTGTATTCGACACTCTTATTTATCAAAAATATTATGATACCCCCCCTATACTTGTGGGTCATCAAGACTATTTTCTGGCGTTGTTGCCGGGGAGTGAACGCTATTGGTAAGTGGAACTGGTAAGAGAAACTTGTACTCTGAGTGTTGTTTTTATTTCTGCCCGCTGTTTTATTTCATTATGGAGAATACTTTTGATTCTCTGTTTAGGGGTACTTCTACCGTTGCTACTAGGGTAGTTGGTAACCTGTCATATGCTGAATTAGATTCTTATAAAATACCTATGAAAATTGTTGGACATGTTATGGATACCTGCTATTACAGTGATGGAACTGTCCATCCCGGTGATCATTTGCTCTTTATACATGAATTATGCGAGTTATTCAGGTGTGTAGGTATTACAATGGATCACGTTAAAAGGAAATTATTTTCTTTATCGCTGAAAGGAAGAGCCGGTTAATGGTTCAAGTTACTGAAGAATGGTGAATCTATTGGATGGGAGGAAATTATTCCTCTCTTTATTCTAAATTTTATCCTCCTAATGAGATTCATAAATACCGGAATCAAATCTATAATTTCTGGCCTCGTGATGGAGAGAGTATTGCCCAAACGTGGGGGAGAATGAAGTTATTAATGCTTAAATGTCCCGTTCAGGAATTTCCAAGAAATATTGTTATCAATAATTTTTATGCAAGGGTTTCTCTTCATGATAAGGATTTATTGGATGCTTCTTGTTCTGGATCATTCACACGTATGAAGGAAGAAGCTAAATGGGAACTTCTTGATTGTATTCAAGAGAACACTGAAGGGTGGGAGATGACAAAGGTAGAAAGTCAGGTATAAATTATGATTATGAATGCATTAAATCTTTATGGGAGCCAATGATTTCTATGATGTTCGTGCTGTTTGTGGTCTTGATTCTCAAATCTTTGCAAACTGTCTTAAAGCTTTTGCCTCCTATCTTGATATTCCTAAAAGGAATTATCACAAGTACCATGCACCTTATAAAGATATTGTTCCTGCTAGTAATATAGAAGTGCATGTTGTTAATCCTGCTGTTCCTGATCCATATGTTGAAAAAATGTATTTCCCTGCTAAGGTGAAAGAACACTCTATGGTGGCTTGTGTGGTTGATAAGAGTAATAATAAATCTATTGAACCTGATGAACAAATAACTGTTGAACCTGCTGTAGCAATAGTGAAAGATCTTGTTTGTGGAAATGTGGAGGATGAGCACATTGTGTTCTGTGAGGATGCTTCTAATATTGTTTCCCATCCTCATAGACCCAAGAAAACTAGTGTTCCTATGCTTTCTTTAAAGGTCGGTGATCATTGCTATTATGGTTTGTGTGATATTGGTGTTAGTTCTAGTGCCATACCTTATGATCTTTATAGAGAAATTATGCATGAAATTGGTTCTCGTGAGCTTGAAGATATTGATGTGGTTATTTAGCTTGCTAATAGAGAAACTATTTTTCCGATTGGTATTGATCCACATCTGGAAGTTTTATGTGGTAAAACTAAATATCCCACTGATTTTCTAGTATTTGGTAAGGCTGCTAGTAAGACTTGTCCTATTATTTTTGGTAGACCTTTCTTGAACACTTGTGGTGCTATTATTGATGGGGGGATGATAACTCGGTAGGCCAAACTCCAAGGGGTAACCCGGCCCAAAGGACGCTGTGCAGGATCCGGCTAAGGATAAGGAAACTAGCGGAGGGCCCAAGCTTGTAGGCCCAGTAACCCGGATTGTGGGTTACTGTAAAGGAAAGTTAGGGTTTGTGCGCCGTGTCCGGGTAGGATCCAGGATGCGCCTTGGAGAATAAGCCAGGGGGTACGGGTGCTTTATAAACCGACCCCCTGGTCTAGTTTAGGCAGAGATCTAAGAACCCTAGCAATATCGCTTGATATCGAGCATCTAGTGTAATCCCAGAGTCGAGTTGTTATATCAAGATCGGAGACTCGGCGACTTTGATTCCCGGCTACCAGATCGAATTGCACCATGTTTTCCTCTGAGCTAAACCCTCTCCCAAACGCCTGTGTCGTCTTGCCCCAAGATCAGTTACCCCCGGTAACGTCTGCCGTGATTATCCCACGACAGTTGGCGCCCACCGTGGGGCCTGCGTCCAAAGGTGTTTACATCACGGGAGAAGCTCGGAAGAACATGGAGAATCTTGTCGTCGGCGAAATCTACATCGACCGCAAAGGAGAAAAGATGGTGGACGATTCCGGCTGGGGGCCAGAGTCGGATCACCTCGAATCCGGATCCGTCGTGACGATCGGCCGGATCAACATCTTCGTCGGTATGGTACGAACGCCTAACTTAAAAGGACAATATCATGTGCATACTACAGGAACTTCTAGCAGGAACAAAGAGACATTAAAGCAAGCGGCAAACTCGGTTTCGTCGGCCGCGCCGGGATACCATAGATGGGCGGAACAAGAGGTAACGTGGAGTAGAGGAGATCATCCGGAAAAAGTAGAGCGTCCAGGAGTCTTGGCATTGGTGGTTGCTCCACAGGTTAATGGTTACGAACTGAAGAGGGTCCTGATGGACGGTGGAAGTAGCATCAACATCCTTTATTGGGAAACCTTCTTACGGATGAGTCTCAAAGAGTCCCAGTTACAGAAAAGTTCGACAATCTTTCATGGGATCGTGCCAGGTCACTCGGCGAGTCCCGAGGGAAAGATCACCTTGGAGGTTGCTTTTGGAGAATCGACGGATAATTATCGAGTTGAGTGGCTCACGTTCGAGGTGGTCAAATTGCGCAGTCCTTATCACGCGCTGTTTGGAAGACCGGCTTATGCCAAATTCATGGCTAGGCCGTGCTACGTGTATTTGCAGCTAAAGATCCCGGGTCCTAAACGGACCATCACCATACATGGGAACCGGGATATAGCGGCCGAGTGTGACGAAGGAGATTCGGTTATGGCTGAGCAAGCATGCAGAAAGGAAGAACTCGAATATTACCGGTCTCAAGTAAATCCGGATGATAGAACAGCCTTGAAAAAGCCGAATACCGAGGATGAGAGAGCAAAATTCAAGGCAGCACAAGACACCAAGAAGATAGATTTTGTCGAAGGCGATTCCACTAAGCAGTTTACCATAGGGTCTAACTTGGGAAAAGAGCAGGAGAAAGCGCTTGTGGAGTTCATTCGTTCAAATGCAGATGTGTTCGCCTGGACACCTAGCGACATGCCGGGTATCCCTACAGAGCTGGCCGAGCACAGTTTGCATGTGGATCCCAAGTCCAGGCCCGTGAAGCAGGGTTTGAGGAAAATGAATGAGGAAAGAAGGAGGGCTATAGGCGAAGAGATCGCTCGGCTATTGGCAGCCGGCTTTATCATGGAAGTATTTCACCCGGATTGGTTGGCAAACCCGGTTCTAGTGATGAAAAAGACCAATGAGTGGAGGATGTGCATCGATTTTACGAGTCTCAACAAACATTGCCCAAAGGATCCGTTCGCGCTACCAAGGATAGATCAGATTATAGATGCAGTAGCTGGAAGCGATCTATTATGCTTCCTGGACGCATATTCCGGGTATCATCAGATTAAGCTCAAGAGGGAGGATTGGGAGAAAACATCGTTCATAACCCCTTTTGGGGCCTTCTGTTATAAAACTATGACGTTTGGATTGAAGAACGCCGGTGCAACTTACCAACGGTGTATTCAAAAGTGCTTCGAGGACCAAATCGGACGCAACGTCCATGCCTATGTGGATGATGTGGTCATCAAGACCAGGAAGGCGGAGACGTTTATCAATGATCTAAAGGAGACGTTCAAAAACTTGAGGAGGTACCAGATGAAGCTTAACCCGACAAAGTGTGTGTTCGGAGTTCCAGCCGGGAAATTACTCGGCTTTATAGTTTCCGAGAGAGGAATCGAGGCAAACCCGGATAAAATCAAGGCCATCCAGAGTCTGAAAAAACCGGAAAATTTGAAGCATGTTCAAAAGCTCACGGGCTGCGTAGCAGCCTTGAGCCGATTCATATCCAGACTCGTAGAAAAGGCAATACCCTTGTACCGGCTCTTGAGGAAATCAGATAAATTCGTGTGGGATCAAGAGGCGGATGAGGCGTTTGAGGCGCTAAAGAAGCAGTTATCTGAAGCACCAGTACTAGCGGCTCCGAGTCCTAAAGAGCCTATGTTGCTATACGTGGCAGCTGGCCCCCGAGCCGTCAGCGCAGTAGTTGTTGTGGAGCGCAAAGAGGATGGGAAGGGTTACCCGGTTCAGAGACCGGTTTATTACGTCAGCGAGGTATTATCAGAAGCAAAGCAGCGCTATCCACATTGGCAAAAGTTGGTGTTCGGGGTCTTTATGGCTAGCCGGAAATTGAAGCCGTACTTCCAAGAACACCCCATAACAGTGGTTAGTTCAATATCAATGTCGGATATCATCAGAAACTCGGACGCGACGGGAAGAATAGCCAAATGGGCGATAGAGATGGGGGATTATCACATCAACTACGAACCCATGTCAGCAATCAAATCTCAAGCTTTAATTGATTTCGTTAACGACTGGACACATACAGGCATGACTACAACGGTTCCAAATTCCGAATCATGGATCATGCACTTCGATGGATCTAAGCAATACGAGGGATCAGGAGCTGGGGTGGTGCTAACGTCGCCCAAAGGAGATAAATTAAGTTACGTACTACAAATTCACTTCGACTGTTCCAACAACGTGGCCGAGTATGAGGCCCTATTGCACGGCCTAAGGGCAGCTAAAGAGATGAACGTCAAGAGGATACGGTGTTTCGGAGATTCGGACCTTGTGGTACAGCAGGTGTCAGGAACTTGGGATAAAAAGGACGCAACTATGGCAGCATACCGCAGGGAAGTTGATAGGGTTGCAGGATGTTTTTCCGGGTATGAGGTGGAACATATAGACAGAAGAAAGAATGAGGCAGCCGACGCGCTCGCTAGACTCGGCTCGCGCAGAGAGCCGGTTCCACCTAACGTTTTCCTGGATGAATTATGGCGACCATCAGTTAAAACCGAGTCAGAGGAGGAATTGGCAAATCAAGACCCGGATTTAGGACTTGTGGCTACTGTACGCACTGTTCCCGAATGGACAGAACCGTTTTTGGCCTACCTGTCGCAAGGCGAGTTACCACAGCAGGAGGTATTAGCAAGGCAAATTTTGAGGCGAGCAAAGGGATATTCTATCATCAACGGGGAACTATATAAGAGAAGCGCAGCGGGGGTCTTTTTGCGCTGCGTAGCGCCAGAAGAAGGCCGACAGATTCTCAAGGAAATACATGAAGGCGACTGTGGACATCACGCATCCACAAGATCTCTCGTGGCTAAAGCTTATCGACACGGATTTTTCTGGCTCACGGCTATAGCAGATGCGGAGCGATTGGTAGCAAGGTGTGACGGATGTCAAAGGTACGCTCGCCAAACCCATGTGCCGGCTATGGAGTTACGGACCATCCCGTTAACTTGGCCGTTCGCTGTATGGGGTATGGACATGGTTGGCCCCTTTCATATGTCACCATGCAAGAAGACACATCTTTTGGTGGCTATTGATAAGTTTACCAAGTGGGTTGAGGTTATGCCAGTTACTAATTGCGAATCAGCCACAGCAGTCAAGTTCCTGAAGAGGATTATCTACCGGTTCGGGTATCCCCACAGCATAATTACCGACAATGGAACCAACATGTCCCTTGGTGAGATGGAGAAGTTCTGTGGCAACAATGGAATCCGACTTGACGTCGCGTCAGGGGCTCATCCGCAGGCCAACGGACAAGTGGAGAGGGCAAATCGAGAATTGCTTCGCGGGTTAAACCACGATTACGAGTCCCCTGTATCAGGGCAGCTGGCGCATGGGTTGAAGAACTCCCTTCTGTGGTTTGGGGCATCAATACTACGCCTAATAGATCTACTCAGATGACACCCTTCTTCATGGTCTATGGCGCGGAGGCAGTACTACCGAGTGATATTATTCATGATTCACCACGAGTATCAACATACGTCGAAGTGGAGAATGAAAAGACCCGGCAAGACGCCGTGGATATGTTAGAAGAGCAAAGGGAACAAGCCCTGGAAAGATCAGCCATATATCAGCAGGATTTACGAAGGTATCATAGCCGGCACGTGAAAACCCGGGTCTTCCAGGAAGGAGACCTGGTTCTGCGCCTGGTACAGTCGAACGAAGGAAAGCACAAGTTATCACCACCCTGGGAAGGACCGTTTATCATAAGCCGGAATTTGCATAATGGGTCATATTACTTGATAGATGCAAGGGAAGAGTCGACCACAGTTAATGACACTGCTCACACCACTTCATCTATGCAAGAAAGAGACAGACCGTGGAACGTGGCTCAGCTACGTCCATATTATACTTAGCAAAAATTGTACTGGCATATGGAATTGAACGATGTAATAGGCAGCAGGTTTTTAGACGTACTCTTTTCCTATCCAGGGTACCCTTGGGGACTGGACGGGTTTTTAATGAGGCGGCTTGCTGACCTAGATTTTTCATATCAAGTAAAGAGGTGATTATCAAGAAAAGCGATGGTTATTATCAGGTTATGTACTCTCAGTATGATGCGTATATCTAGGTCTTGGGGGCTGGTCGCTTGAATAGCACAGTTACAAACTCAAAGACCCGGCCATGATGCCTATGAGTTATAAGGGCCGATTACTTGCAAACGAGTACGGCTACAATCTTATAACCGGACAAAGAAGTCCAAATTTCTTGGCTATTCTTACTTAAGCTCGATGTGACTCGCATTAAAGTGGCATGATTTGTTCGCTTACGATTACAGTCAGTCATGAACCCGACGGGGCTTGACTGGCTACGTTTTCGTATGGATGTAACAACATGGTATCCACGCGAAAGCCGGCTTATAGTACAAGATAGTCAAAAGGGTCATCTAAACCACAAGTTATGCAGAGTACAAGGCTAAACAGCTGGAAGCTCAACGATTATTAAGCATAACTTCAAATCCTATGTGAAACAACTCAGGGATCTTTGCGAATTTAGCAGTAGGCAGTTCGTTCCCCTTTCAAGATCAAGTGTCCCAGACTTGGAGATCCGGGTCCGGGTGACTTGAAATCTTGAAAAGAGAAAAAATTGCTTACTTGTAGAATTCCAAAAACCCAAATATCCGAGTCTTGGGGACTTGGGGACTTAGAAGCGAATCCGCTTGTAAATACCCATGAGACCCGGGAATCGAGTTTTCACAAAAGGAACAATAAAGAAAGCCGGGTATCGAGAACAGATGAGCTCAAATAATGGATAAATTTAAAAAGGTCGGCAGAGGCATAGAGTATATCAAGACCTTAGCGTGCATTACAAAATCCCGGTGAAAAGATATCAAAGGTGCACAGGCGCACCACCCAAAATATAACTGTTTAAGCAGCATGTTGGCCAACCAGTGCATAAGAAGAGGCATTAGAGATCAGATGTCACTCGGCGTTCATCTTGGCCTTGCCCTTGCCATCATTGGTGGTAGCAACAGCACCCGGATCAGCGGTACCAGCCCGTGCAGGAGGGGGAACAACTGGTGTTGAGGTAGCGGGGGCAGAGCCGGCTTCAGCTTGCTTCTTGGCAGCCTCCGCCCTCAACGCAGCAGCTTCCTCCTTCCACCGAGCCAGCATATCATACGGCTCGGGAAGATCCGACTTAATTGCTTCACCAGCAGCATCATATGCTGGAACAAGGATATTAACATCCAGTTCGTCAGCGATCACGCTGGCCGGGTAACGGACCTCCTTCTGGACGGCCTGAAAATCCTTCACCGAGAACTTGGACCCATCAAGCTTGAACTCTGGGAAGCCGCCCATAAGCTTCGCTAGCTCGAGCCTGGGGAAATATGCCTTGGCGAGTGCAAGCCCCCGGGTCACTCCAACCCGGCAAGACGAGCGTTTCCAGTGCCAAATCCACTCAGGAATAGTGGAGAAGGCATCCAGCATCCTCTTCAGATCAACATGTCCTTTACCCGGCCACCGTAATTCCTGCAGGATCCATTTGGTTCCGGCACATAGCTGCCGGGTAACGCTCTTCATGGTTTTCAGCTTGGCAATGTCATCCTCTTCCGGCATGGTTTCGTCCGGGCCTGAAAAAATGGAAACGTAAGTCGGGAAAACTCTTGCTATCTATCAAAAAGATAAACCCGGAGGAGGAAACGTACCAAGTAAAGCGCGATATGTGTCTGATATTTGGACAGAAAGGCTTGTTAGATCATCTTCTGCTTTGTGAGCCCTTTTCCTATATTTCCTCATTATCAGCCTATTCCTCCTGGCCTCACCTTCGGCTGCTTCACGCAAAGCTACCTCCTTTTCGATGAGCTTGGTGGCGTCTGCCAGTTTCTCCTCAGATTGAGTCACGAAAGACTGCATGCATGCAAACAAGGATCAGTCGGGTAGAGGAGCAAGTTATCAGTCGCTTGTATAATAAAGTCCCAAGCAAATTATGAATCAATTCACTCGGAACTTGGGGACTGGACAGGGGCACAAGCAACATTAATCGGATTTACCTCATGTTTGGCTATTAAAGCCCCCAAGATGTTTTCTTCATTAGCCCTTAAAGTGCGCAGGTTTTCCAGCATCTGGGCAAATGTCAGTTCCTCGGGTCGAGTACCGGAAGAGCCGGCAGCCTGGTCGCCTGGTGGGGGAGCTCTCCCCGCCCTTGGGGTCGAGACCCGGACAGTTTGGGTACCCGGGTTGGGAGAACCCATCCTTGTATCCAGAACCTCGATCTCCTCGTCCACTGGTTCCAATGAGGAAGGAGATCCGGCGGTTCGGGGAAGCGGATTGTTCAGAGGGCCTTGTTCCTGGTCATTCGCCGTATCACCGCCAGTCGCGGCGTCTACGTTCTCAGTCGGCTTCTCCGCCTGATGGTTATCCGCCTCCACATTTTCCGGGTCACTGATGGTGACTTGAGTGCTGAAAGAAAATGAGAAAAGGCAGTTATTAGTGGTGACGATGGCTTGAGTGAAAACTTGTCAGATGTCAAAGGAAATCATGTAGCAAAAACTTACCCGGCATTTACGGTGTAGTCCGGCGGGAGCTCGCCGCTGGAAGCAGATGAGGTCGTCACAGGGACCACTAGCGGAACCCGGAATTGCCCAGCACGTGGGTGGTTAGGAGAAGGGTGGCGTTGAGGAGAGTCGGAAGGACGGGACGGAGGAGCGCTGGCACGATGGACCGAGGGGGTAGAGATGCCCGGGTTAAGGGGATCTTCAACCGGAGAGCTCCGAGTTACTCTGCGCTTGGCTGGGAAAGAATCCTTCAAGCACGACGAATTTGATAATTGATGGTTAAGTCGTCGCATGGCGTCAAAGGAGTAAGGTTCAGAGGATAACGAGGAAAAAGGAACCTTGGACACTGCCCCTCTGGCCTTCCTCTTGGCTCCAACTGTTGCTTCTTGGTCAGATTCAGTTGCCTCCGGGTCATCCTCGTTGTTCTCACCTTCGTCCTCCAGCCCTGCGAACCGGGTGTGTGTTAGTTGGAAAAAAGGTAAACGGGAGGAAAGTAATACAAGTAAAGATATACAAATTCTGTGCAAATACCTTCACTATCATCAGCCGGCTCGTCCTCTTCTTCCGGGTCTCTGGAAGGGGGGAGGGTTCAACTCTCCAGAAAGGGTCATCAGCCTAAGTCAAAAGAACGAGATTAAGGGTCAGAAGTTGTATCAAGTCAAAATGTGGAGATAAGTTATGAATATCAGATATTACCGCTGGAGCCGGGTTTTCCCGAGTGAACGGGGGTAACCCGGTGATGCCCTTTATCACCTCTAGCTTCTCTGTCAAGAAGCCCTTGATGGTCTTGTTGGTATCGCCGGTCGCAAAGCTCTTGGTGGAGTATCGGAGTGCATCTGTGGTGTGACCCGAATACTCGCACATCAATTTGGTGCGGATGGAGTTGGGTTGGATCCGAAAATCAACCCATGTTTTTACTAAATTTAGCCCGAGGAGGCCTTGGGCTGAGAGGATGGCTATCTTGGCTAATGAGGGAAGGATCGCCTCCCTGTCCGAGTCTGGTGCAAAGGCATTGAAAGACTCGGAAGGTTCGAGGAGGCTTTCCGAGAAACCCGGCAGTTTCTTTTCGCCGTCTGGGGAGGTATCGTGGCAATAAAAGAAAGACAGTTGCCAATGTTTGACGTGGGAGTTTAAATTGAGGGTTGGCATCGGTGAATTCTTGCGGCGCTGGATGGATACCCCGCCACAAGTAAGAAGTGCTCCGTCACCACTTTCGCGGCACGGCTTACACTGGAATAGTTCGATGAAGAGAGTCAAACTTGGCGGCATGCACAAGTACGACTCGGATAGAACGATGAAGTGGGTAATATTCAACATAGAGTTAGGCCCTATGTCGAATACCCGGAGGCCATAATGGCTTAAGACCTCCCTGAAGAAAGGGTGACCCGGAGGACGGAATCCCCGGGTCACGTGCTCTACGAAGCAGATTACCTCGTTATCAGCGGGTGTGGGCCGGGTCTCGTTGCCCGGCGCCCTCCAGTGAATGTCCTTCTGAGAAGGGAGAATTCCTAATTCGGCTAGCTCGTCCAACTTGGCCTTCGTAGCTGTGGAACGCCCCCAGTTGGCGGATATGGTTTGGGTAGTCCTCGCCTGAGTCGGCTGTTTTCCCTGTCGTTTGGGAGCCATGGGATCAACCTGCAAAACACAAGAAAAAGAGGCATAGGAAATAAGACCCGGAAGTGTTGGATTATCCGAGTATAAGGTATCAAGAAAGTATGAAGCTAAGAATTATCCGGGTATCATGCTATGAAGTGAAGATTACAAGGTATCCGGGTGTTAAGTACACTTGTGGAAATTATTGGTCACTTACGTATGGAAAAGCATTTGGGGATGATGGATGGTTGCCCATGTGTATACCGCAAGTAAAATAGCTGGAAAAGGAGGATTCTCCGGGTGTTAACGCAATGAGCGGAAAATCAAGGAGGAATGGATCTAGATGGGAAAGTTTGTGAGCGATTTTACAGGAGATTTGGTGATTAGTAATGGTAGGAGGATGAGTTGTAACTATCTAGCAGGTGGTTAAAGGAGTTGGCGAGCATCGGATCGATCTAACTTGATGCAATCGGAAGAAAGACTCACGGGTTAACCTAGATCCGATCCTGGATGAATTGAAAAATTGCGGGGCTAAATTAAACGGCTGCAAGAGGCTTACTGGAGAGATTGGAGTCTAGCGCGACAGCGGCGAGCGGCGTGGCTCGAATGCCCCTTCGCGGCTCTTGGCGCGGGGAATGAAGGTGCGACAGTGAAGCTTGACGGCGGCGCGAGATATCTCGAGGGCGAGCGCGGCCGGCGGCGATCTAGCTTCAATGGCGAGCGCAAGCTCCTTGCGGTGGCACTGCGAGGGTGTACGGGGCAAGGAAGGAAAGGGGAAGCTGAGGTGTAGTGATGGGTTTAGGGTTACCCTCTGAGTACTATTTATAAGGTGAGGGTGAGTCTATCTCAACGGCCAGAAGCCGGAAATCGTGGGGTGATGGTTGTCCACGTGGATTCTGCGAGATATGCGCCAAATATTGAGCAAAGCATTTGGAAAAAAAGAAAGAAGGAGTTCTACCCCGAGATATCAGGATCGGTTATCGAGTATGGGATCTTGGCATTTTTATTAGGGTTTGGACCTGGAAAATTAAACCAAAGTGTTTGGAGGAAAAACCCGGGTTACTACATGGCCACCATGGAGTGAGGCCTAGCTGAATATCAAAGCACCTTAACCCGGCCTCCATGTGCCTGTGTGTTTGATATCTTTGCAGGGAATAGCGAGCGCTTCAAGGAGGATCCATGAAGCCCAGGCTATTCTGGGGACTACTGATGGGGGGATGATAACTCGGTAGGCCAAACTCCAAGGGGTAACCCGGCCCAAAGGACGCTGTGCAGGATCCGGCTAAGGATATGGAAACTAGCGGAGGGCCCAAGCTTGTAGGCCCAGTAACCCGGATTGTGGGTTACTGTAAAGGAAAGTTAGGGTTTGTGCGTCGTGTCCGGGTAGGATCCAGGATGCGCCTTGGAGAATAAGCCAGGGGGTACGGGTGCTTTATAAACCGACCCCGAGGTCTAGTTTAGGCAGAGATCTAAGAACCCTAGCAATATCGCTTGATATCGAGCATCTAGTGTAATCCCAGAGTCGAGTTGTTATATCAAGATCGGAGACTCGGCGACTTTGATTGCCGGCTACCAGATCGAATTGCACCATGTTTTCCTCTGAGCTAAACCCTCTCCCAAACGCCTGTGTCGTCTTGCCCCAAGATCAGTTACCCCCGGTAACGTCTGCCGTGATTATCCCACGACAATTATAGATTGTAAAAGAGAGAAGATTTGACTAAATTTGATGGAAAATCTTATGAGTTCAGTTTCTCCTAATTTGCTAGAGCACCTTATGAATCTGAATTGCGTGATGAGAATTTTAAAGTTGAACAACTTGCTTCTATTGCTCTTGATCCTAACAATGCTTTGCAACAATATATGGAGGACCACGAGAGTGTTGTCTTTATGGAAGAGAGAAATTATATTGACGATATTCTTCTTTGTCAACCGGTGGTACTAAAACATAATTTACCTGTGGAAGACTTGGGTACAACATTACCACCCAAGGAGGATCATGTCTTTGATTTAAAACCTCTGCCTGATGATCTTAAATATGCTTATATAGATGATAAGAAAATATATCTTGTTATTATTAGTGCTAAACTTTAAGGTGAAGAAGAGGAAAGATTATTGGGAATTCTGAAGAAACACCGTGGAGCTATTGGATATACTCTTGATGATTTGAAGGGAATTTCTCCTACTATATGTCAGCATGTTATTAATATTGAACCTGATGCAAAGCTAGTTGTTGAACATCAACGCCGTTTAATTCCTAAGATGAAGGAAGTGGTAAGAAATGAGGTATTAAAACTTCTTGATGCTGGTATTATTTTTCCTATTGCTGATAGTAGATGGGTGAGCCATGTGCATTGTGTCCCTAAGAAGGAAGGAATGATTGTTGTGCCTAATGAAAACAATGAGCTCATTCCGCAAAGAGTAGTAGTTGGTTATAGAATGTGCAATTATTTTAGAAAGGTTCATAAAGTTACTAAGAAAGATCATTATCCTTTGCGCTTTATTGATCAAATGCTAGAGAGGTTGTCGAAGAAAACTCATTTTTGCTTTCTTGATGCATATTCTTGGTTTTATCAAATTGTTGTTAGGAAGCAAGATCAATAGAAAACAACCTTTACTTGTCCTTATGGTACTTATGCTTATAGACGTATGCCTTATGGTTTGTGTAATACTCCTGCTACTTTTCAAAGATGCATGTCTGCTATTTTCATTGTTTTTGTGAAGAGATCGTGGAAGTGTTCATGGACTATTTCTCCGTCTATGGAACTTCTTTTGATAATTGTTTGCACAACCTTGATAAAGTTTTGTAGAGATGTGAGGAAACTAATCTCATTCTTAATTGGGAGAAATGCCACTTTATGGTTAATGAAGGAATTGTTCTTGGACATAAAATTTCTGAAAGAGGTATTGAAGTTGACAGAGCTAAAGTGGAAGCAATAGAGAAAATGCCCTGTCCTAGGGATGTTAAAGGTATTCGTAGTTTTCTTGGTCATACTGGTTTTTATAGGAGGTTTATTAAAGATTTTTCTAAAATATCAAAGCCTCTTACTAATCTTCTTCAAAAATATGTACCATTTGTTTTTTATGATGATTGTAAGGAAGCTTTTGAGACTTTAAAGAAGGCTTTAACTACTGCTCTGATGCGTGTGAACACACGTTCGTTGGGAGACCCCAAGAGGAAGGTATGAAGAGCGCATCAGCAAGTTTCCCTTAGAATGAAACCAAGGTTTAATCGACCAGTAGGAGGAAGGAGTAACTTCAGAAGGTGTAAGCAGTTGAGATGGCAGCGCGCACTACCGGTTCAGAAGCAACGTGGAACCTACACAACACAATCAAATCACTTTGCCCCAATGAAGCAGTGAGGTTGTCAATCTCACCGGTTCTGCTGAACACAAAGAGGTTAAACATATGGTGTGGAAAACAGTAGGAAAACAGTATGAGAGCAGTATGAAAGCAGTAGGTGTTTTATCGGTATGAGGAAAAAGGACCGGGGTCCACAATTCACTAGTGGTGTCTCTCCGTGAAAGATAAATAACATGAGTGGTGAACAAATTACAGCTGGGCAATTGACAGAAATGAAGGCTGCACCGTAGTGCATATGCAATACATACAAGTTACTATGTGATTCATGCGGGCATTACAACAAAATACATAGATTGTTATCCAACTGCATCTATGACTAAAAATCCACCCTCCGAATATCATCCGAACAAACGTTGGGTATTAAGTTGCAAGCAACAGATAATCGCAGTAAGCAAAGTGTGTAATGTAAACAATAACATCATCCTTAGACAAAGGATTGTTGTTTTATCCCTAATGGCAACAACACATCCTCCATCCGTCACGTCTCTGTCACTCGGGCACAAATGAAAAGGAGGCATGAACCCACTATCGAGCATAAATACTCCCTCTTGGAATTACTAGCATCTACTTGGCTAGAGCATCTACTAATAACAGAGAGCATGCAAGATCATAAATAACAAGAGCATGAAAATAACATGATAGATTGATAATCAGAAGACATAGCTTTCAACATTCATCAGATCCCAGCAAACACAACATGTAGCATTACATAAAGATGATCTTGATCATGATAGGTAGCTCACAAGATCTAAACATGAGGTACAAAGAGGAGAGAACAACCATCTAGCTACTAATATGGACCCGTAGTCCAGGGATGAACTACTCACGCATCACTTAGGAGGAGGGCATGGTGGTGTAGACCCCTCCGGTGATGATTTCCCCCTCCGGCAGGGAGCCGGGGAGAGCTCCAGAACCCTCCTGATCTCGGGATGACAGTGACGGCGGCCTCGGGTGTTTCTCGGGAAAAAGTGGGATATCTTTAGGGTTTATGTCTTGGGGGGATTAACTAGGTGAAAGGGCAGAGGCGGTGGAGGCCTGGGGGCCCCATACCACCCCCCGGCGCGGCCAAGGGGGGAGCGCCGCCCTATGGTGTGGGCCCCCTGAGGCCCCCTCCGGGTCTCTTCGGGACTCCGTGGAACCTTCGGGAATTCTAAGACTTCCGGGCTTCGAATTTTGGAATTCCAAGAATATTTCGAGAACAACTTTTCTGAAGCTGGAAACAGCAGAAAACAGGGAACTGGCTCTGTGGCATCTTGTCAATAGGTTAGTCCGGAAAATCGATAAAAATGACATAAGGTTTATAGAAAACATGTGGGAAACAATAAGAAAAACACATGGAACATCATAAATTAAGGATACGTTTATGACGTATCAACATCCCCAAGCTTAGTTCCTACTCGTCCTCGAGTAGGTAAACGATAAAAACACAATAATTTCTGAGGTGACATGCTACCAACATAAACGTGATAATCAATAATGTAAAAGCATAAGTAAGCTGAGATCATAAGATGTGACCTAAGCTGATGACACGCAGGTCAGGTCGCATGCAGGGCGAAGTGGGGGAGCCGTTCCTGGCAGCGCGCAGGGAGGCCGTGGCATCAACGACGACGGGAATCCGCATAGAAGAATCACCCCGGAGGAAAAGTGGCCAAGCACCTTTTTGTGCGTGCGCCTGCAAAGTGACTCCCGATTCCGCTCAGACGCGGACGACCGTACATCGGCGTGGTTGCTGCAACTGCAGCACATGGCGCCGCCTCGCCATAGAGATCCCTCTTATGCCGCATCGCTCATGGCTACTCTCCTCGATCGCCTCTGCCCGCACGGCCGCATGTCGAGCATAGACGAAATCGACAGTGATTTGGGCCAAGCGACTTGGTGAGGGAGGATTCCACGGAACTTTCTTATCAGGTCTCGGGATTTGGGGCGAATAAATAGACAGAGTAGCGAACCATGGTCTGGACTAAGGACTCTCGTGAAACCGGAGTGGAAACGTGTCTGTGCAGAACTCTACCTGTTCGGAATACGAAGGAAACGGAGAACAACGTAGGAAGGAAAGAAAGGACGCTGGAGGGCATACCAAAAAGGAAGGAAAGCTAATGCCTTTATGCTTCTGACTCAATCCCGTTAGCCGTTTGTGTGCAGAGTTATGATTGGACCCGCAATCTTTTTTCCAATTGCTAGCTAACTATTTCGCTCAGACGTACTACAACCGGAACCGCCATACGGACGAAAAGAGGACGACCGATTCACGACCTAACCAACCGATTTCACAACCTAACAAACCGACCTAGCCGACGTACCCAAAACCAAATAATAAAGAGAGGATTTTGGTGGAAGGGCAAAACGGTAAAACATCAGGTTGGACCGGAAGAAGCCTTCCTCTCTTTATTATTAGGTAAAGATTATGCTTTGACTGATAAATCAGGGGCAAAAATAGTGAAGAGAATTTGTTGTTATTAATTTGGGGCTGGGCACCCCGCTGCCAGCTATTCTATCACTGGATAAGCACATGAAGCCACTAGTCCAGGGTGTGAAATTCCAGTCAACAAGTGAGATAAAGATTCTCTATTTACGTCCTCATGAGCTAAAACGGGAGCACAAAACAGGAGTAATTTTGAAAGTTTTAAAGATAACACATGAGCAATTTACTTTGGAGTGGCGGTTAAATACCACATGTAGGTAGGTATGGTGGACACAATGGGAAAACTTTGGTTTTTGGGAGTTGTATGCATGAGTAGAGCTCATACTCAGTACAGGTGGAGGCTAGCAAAAGACTGGGAGCGACAAATCAAGAGAGCATAAGAGCCATAATCATGCATAGCGACATAAACATCATTAATCAAAGCATAAATGGTACCACAAGTTCAAAAACTAAATTATCAAAGAGGCTATTCGTGACTAGTTCGTAGTCATAAACATGGTGTGAGCATGCGCCAAGTCAACCAAATAAAACATTCAAAGGAGAACACCACAAATTTATGCTTCAATATGACAAAGAACAACTCATGATTCTTTCAATGGCACATTAAACACTCTCATATATTTGAGTCTAATCATGATACTCGATAACCACAAGGATTTAAAACTAAAATAACATTTATCATGATATGAAAAAGTTCTAGCCACAGTCTATACAAGCTTCTACTTGCAACGTTAAAAATTCTACCTCAAGCAGTTGTTTCTTTTCCCAACAAGCAACATACAAAACATGCTTTAAAAAAACTCTATAAATGCTAGAGCAAGAAAAAAATGAGAGGACTCACATAACACTACTAAAACTAACAGCTCTGAATAAGAGATGCAATAAAAATGAGAGCTGAACAGGAATTTTTGCAGCAACTAGAAGAAAGACTAAGAATACTAGTATAGCAACTATTCAAACAAAAAAGAGGAGCGTGTATCTCTCCCAAAAAAATAATGCTAGGATCCAACTATATTATTTCAGCAAGGAAACAAAAGAAAATAAAGGAAAACAAAAGAAAAACAAACAGATGCTCTAAGTAAACTTCATATGATGTGACCGGATAAAATTATAGTTTGACGAGAAGTGACCTGATAGATAATTGATGAAGAAGGGGATGCCTTGGGCATCCCCAAGCTTTGATGCTTGAGTATTCTTAAAATATGGTTGGATGAACCACGGGGGAATCCCCAATCTTTGACCTTGCACTCTTCTTGATCACATATATCACCTCTTCTCTTGACCCTTAAAACTTCCTTCACACCACACTCAAACAGTGATTCGCATTAGAGGGTTTGTGAAACAATTAAACATTCATGGGTTATGTATAGAAAAAGTGCTATTGATACTTTTAAACATTAGCTATAGCCACTTATGTTTTGTGAAGCAAAGAAATCCACTTAACATCGCAAAAGAGGAAATGGAAGAATCTGTCAAAACCACAACTGTCTGTAAAGACAAAAAAATTCGAGGCACTTACGTTGCTCAGATCGAAAAATTTAAAGAACCAAAAAGTTGAGGAATTAGTCGAGGAATAAGCATAAAACATTTCAGATCATTCTGACCTTTCTAGATTTTATACGATTTTTATGGTGGACAGCGGAAATCTGTTTCCTGCATAGAAATATGAAAACTAACTCCAGCTCTCGTCAGAAACCTTACTTGGCACTAATAAAACATGAAAAGAAAGATAAAAAGGAGTTGCTACATAAGTATATAACCCCTTGATTAAAGAAAACAGATAAAAACAAAGCAAAAATAAAACCATGGGTTATCTCCCAAGAAGTGCTTTTCTTTAACGCCTTTTAGCTAGGCCTAGAAAAGTGGAATCAAGTATTTTCAAGTGAAGAAGCATTCAAATCAAGATTTAGAAATTCCTTAATAATGCATTGTATTTTATCTAAGTGAGTTTTAGAGGCTCCTCTCTTGGAACTTTTAGGCTTACTATCTTCATCAAATAAATTCTCAGGAACAATCCAATCAAAATTCTTCTCTTGGGCTTCATGCAGTGCTATCAATTTAAAGGGGATTGGTATTTTATCCTCCTTTTCATAATTGGATTCAGTTTTTTTTCTAGAGTACCAACAATGTCTACACATGAGCCAAGCATATTGAAATGATCAAAGACTTTTCTAGCTTCTATAGCAACATCTCCAAATTCTTTAAGCATAGTTTCTAGGATAAAATTTCTTTTCTCAACATCTTCAATGTTATTCAAGTTGAGGAACATATTTTGTAATATGGGATGGAGGTTAACAAACCTAGCTTCTAACACGTGAACTAAAGAAGTTGCAGCAGTCTCATAATTGGGAGCAAGTTCTACTATGGATTTTTCCTCAAGATTATCATGCTTACTAACATGATCAAAGAATTCTTTAATAGTGTCCTTTCCAAGTATAGAACCACTTCCTACCGGCAAATCTTTCAGGGTAAACTTAGGGAACAACATGATGAAGAATAACAATGAAATGACCAAAATAACAACTAGAATAAGAACTAATTTTTTTGTGTTTTTTGATAAAGAGAAGCAAACAAGACAAAATAAAATAAACTAAGCAAAACAAAAATAAAGTAAAGAGATTGGAAGTGAGAGAATCCCCTTGCAGAAATTCTCTTCCTCCTCGGCAACGTCACTAGAAAATTCTTTGATGCGTGTGAACACATGTTCGTTGGGAGACCCTGATACGTCATAAACATATCCTTAATTTCTAATGTTCCATGTTGTTTTCTTATTGTTTCCCACATGTTTGCTATACACTTTATGTCATTTTTATCGATTTTCCGTACTAACCTATTGACAATATGCCACAAAGCCAGTTCCCTGTTTTCTGTTGTTTTTAGTTTCAGAAAAGTTGTTCTAGAAATATTCTCGGAATTAGAAAATTTGAAGCCCGGAAGTCTTAGAATTCCTGAAGGTTCCACGGAGTCCCGAAGAGACCCGGAGTGGTGCCTTAGGGGGCCCACACCATAGGGAGGCACGCCCCTCGGGGTGGTGTGGGCCCCTAGGCCTCCACCGCCTCTGCCCTTTCGCCTATCTAATCCCCCGAGACAAAAACCCTAGGAGGATACCACTTTTGCCCGAAAAACACCTGAGGCTGTCGTCACCGTCATCCCGAGATCGGGAGAGTTCTGGAGCTCTCCCCGGCACCCTGTCGGAGGGGGAAATCATCACCCGAGGGGTCTACACCACCATGCCATCCTCCGAAGTGATGCATGAGTAGTTCATCCCTCGACTATGGGTCCATAGCAGTAGCTATATGGTTGTTCTCTCCACTTTGTACCTCATGTTTAGATCTTGTGAGCTGCCTAACATGATCTTGTGAACTGTGGACCCCAGTCCTTTTTCCTCATATTGATAAACACCTACTGCTTTCATACCGTTCTCATACTGTTACTACTGTTTTCCTACTATTTTCCACACCATACATTTAACCTCTTTGTGTTAAGCAAAACCGGTGAGACTGACAACCCACTGCTTCGTTGGGGAAAAGTCATTTGATTGTGTTGTGAAGGTTCCACATTGCTTCTGAACCGGTAGTGCGCCTTGCCATCTCAGCTGCTTCACCTTCTGAAGTTACTCCTTCCTCCTACTGGTCGATTCAACCTTGGTTTCTTTCTGAGGGAAACTTGCTACTGTGCTTTTCATCCTTCCTCATGGGGTCTCCCAACGAACGTGTGTATCACGCGCATCAAGCTAATTTCTGGCGCCGTTGCCGGGGAGGAAGATAATTTCTGCAAGGGGAGTCTCTCACTTCCAATCTCTTTACTTTGTTTTTGTTTAGCTTATTTTATTTTATTTTGTCTTGTTTGCTTCTCTTTATCAAAAACACAAAAACAATAGTTCTTATTCTAGTTGTTATTTTTGTCACTTTGTTGTTATTATTCATCATGTTGTTCCCTAAGTTTACCCAAAAAGATTTGCCGGTAGGAAGTGGTTCTATACTTGGAAAGGACACTATTAAAGAATTCTTGTATCATGTTAGTAAACATGATAATCTTGAGGAGAAATCCATAGTAGAACTTGCTCCCAATTATGAGACTGCTGCAACTTCTTTAGTTCACATGTTAGAAGCTAGGTTTGTTAGTCTCCATCCCATATTACAATATATGTTCCTCAATTTGAATAAAATTGAAAATGTTGAGAAAAGAAACTTCATCTTAGAAACTATGCTTAAAGAATTTGGAGATGTTGTTATAGAAGCTAGAAAAGTCTTTGATAGTTTCAATATGCTTGGCTCATGTGTAGACATTGTTGGTGCTCTTGAAAAAACTGAATCTAATAACGAAAAGTAGGATAAAATACCAATCCCCTTTAAATTGATAGCACTGCATGAAGCCAAAGAAAAGAATTTTGATTGGATTGTTCCTGAGAATTTATTTGATGAAGATAGTAAGCCTAAAAGTTCTAAGAGAGGAGCCTCTGAAACTCACTTAGATAAAATACAATGCATTATTAAGGAATTGCCAAATCTTGATTTGGACGCTTCTTCACTTGAAAAATACTTGATTCCACTTTTCTGGGCCTAGCTAAAAGGCGTTAAAGAAAAGCACTTCTTGGGAGATAACCCATGGTTTTATTTTTGCTTTGTTTTTATATGTTTTATTTGAGTCAAGGGGGTTTATACTTCTTTAGAAACTCCTTTGTATCTTTCTTTTCATGTTTTAGTAGTGCCAAATAAGGTTTCTGACGAGAGTTGGAGTTGGTTTTCGGATTTCTGCGCAGGAAACAAATTTCTGCTGTCCACCGTAAAAATCGTATAAAATCCTGGAAGATCCGAATGATCTGAAATTTTTTGTGCTTATTCCTAAGCTAATTTCGAAACCTTTTTATTATTTAAGTTTTTCTATCTGAGCAACATCAGTGCCTCGAAAAAATTCGTCTTTATAGATAGTTTTGGGTTCGACAGATTCTGCCATTTTTTCTTGCATTTGCTCTTTTACGATGTCAAGTGGATTTCTTTGCTTCACGAAACATCAGTGGATGTAGATAATGTTTAAAAGTATCAGTAGAACTGGATTTTTAATTGTTGCACTAACCCTCTAATGCGAATTACTGTTTGAGTGTGGTGTGAAGGAAGTTTTCAAGTGTCAAGAGAAGAGGTGATATATGTGATCAAGAAGAGTGCAAGGTCAAAGCTTGGGGATGCCCCTGTGGTTCATCCAAGCATATTTTTATAAGACTCACACATCTAAGCCTGGTGATGCCTAAGGCATCCCCTTCTTCATCAACTATCTATCAGGTCACTTCTCGTGAAACTATATTTTTATTCGGTCACATCATATGAAGTTTACTTGGAGCGTCTGTTTGTTTTTCTTTTGTTTTTCTTTGTTTTCTTTTGTTTTCCTTGCTGAAATAATATCTTTGGACCTAGCATCCTTGTTTGGGAGAGAGACATGCTCCGCTTTTTCATTTGAATACTTGTTATGCTAGTATTCTTAGTTTTTCTTCTAGTTACTGCAAAAATTCTTGTTTAGCTCTTGTTTTCATTGCATCTCTTATTCAGAGCTGTTAGTTTTAGTAGTTTTATGTGAGTACTCTCATTTTTTCTTGTTGTAGAATGTAGAGGATTTTTTTTAAAGCATGTTTTGTATGGTGCTTGTTGGGAAAAGAAACTGCTGCTTGAGGTAGAATTTTTAACGGTGCAAGTAGAAGCTTGTATAGACTGTGGATAGAACTTTTCATATCATGCTATATTTTATTTTAGTTTTAAAGCATTGTGGTTATTGAGTAGCATGATTATCCTCAAATAGCTGAGAGTGTTTAATGTGCCTTTGAAAGAATCATGAGTTGTTCTTGTCATATTGAAGCATAAATTTGTGGTGTTCTCCTTTGAATGTTTTATTTGGTTGACTTGATGCATGATCACACCATGTTTATGACTATGAACTACTCATGAATAGCCTCCATGATCATTTAGTTTTAGAATTTGTGGTACCACTTATGCTTTGATTAATGATATTTATGTCGCTATGCATGATTATGGCTCTTATGCTCTCTTGATTTGTCGCTCCCAGTCTTTTGCTAGCCTCCACCTGTACTGAGTATGAGCTCTACTCGTGCATAAAACTCCCTAAACCCAAAGTTTTCCCATTGTGTCCACCATACCTACCTACATATGGTAATTAACCGCCACTCCAAAGTAAATTGCTCATGTGTTACCTTTAAAACTTTCAAAATTACTCCTGTTTTGTGATCCTGTTTTAGCTCATGAGGACGTAAATAGAGAATCTTTATCTCACTTGTTGATTGGACTTTCACACCCTGGACTAGTGGCTTCATCCGCTTATCTAATGATAGAATAGCTAGCAGCGGGGAGCCCAGCCCCAAATTAATAACACGAATTCTCTTCACTATTTTTGCCCCTGATTTATCAGTCAAAACATAATTGTGTAAACAAAAGAGAAAGGGGGATGAACTTCTACCCAGATGCGTCCTTCTATGGGAGCCTCTCTTGTGAAGTCTAGTTGGCTTATGACGTACTGTATTTTCTGTTTACCATTCGTTGACATAAGCATACACCTCTCTTAAAATATAGACACTCCTCCACGGTATGTGATTGTTGGCAGGCACACGAGGATTCGGTTAGCCAGGGTTTGTGAAAGATGGTTGGGAGGAGTGTCAAGTTTTTATACCTCTGTTTAATAAAATAAAAGCTCTAGCACATGAGTGATCCATGCTTCCCTCTGCGAAGGGCCTTTATTTTACTTTTACGTTGAGTCTCCATCTTCTAACTTTATGCACACTTGAGAGAGCATTTTTGCCATTCCGAGTTTTATGTGCATTTGTCCCAAAAACATTATTAATTGATTCATGATGTGTTATTGCTTGTTCTCTAATTATTTTTTCTAGTCTTCCTCGTGAACTTTGAAGGTGTCCTGGCATTTATGTTTTGCCCAACTCTTGAGGACTAGTGAAATATCACTTTGACATGATTTCTCTATACTTGAAACAAACGTATATCTTTGTTTGCATTGTTATTCATGATCTTTTATTTGAGTTACTTCTCATGATTCAAAGTGATTGCTATGCTTTATTATTAAAGTTTTATTTATCATGCTTGGGTTTAAGTTCTATGATCTCAACTTACTTATGCTTTTACATTATTGATGACCAAGTTTATGTTGGTAGCATGTCACCTCAGAAATTATTGTGTTTTTATCGTTTACCTACTCGAGGACGAGTAGGAACTAAGCTTGGGGATGTTGATACGTCATAAACGTATCCTTAATTTCTGATGTTCCATGTTGTTTTATTATTGTTTCCCACATGTTTGCTATACACTTTATGTCGTTTTTATTGATTTTCCGGACTAACCTATTGACAAGATGCCACAGAGCTAGTTCCCTGTTTTTTGTTTTTTTTAGTTTCAGAAAAGTTGTTCTGGAAATATTCTCAGAATTGGAAAATTTGAAGCCCGGAAGTCTTAGAATTCCGGAAGGTTCCACGGAGTCCCGAAGAGACCCGGAGGGGGGCCTCAAGGGGCCCAAACCATAGGGCGGCGCGCCCTCCCCCTTGGCGGCGCCGGGAGGTGGTGTGGGGCCCTCAGGCCTCCATCGCCTCTGCACTTTCGCCTATTTAATCCCCCCGAGACAAAAACCCTAGGAGGATACCACTTTTCCTAGGAAAACACCCGAGGCCACCGTCACCGTCATCCCGATGTCGGGAGGGTTCTGGAGCTCTCCCCGGCACCCTGCCGGAGGGGGAAATCATCACCGGAGGGGTCTACACCACCATGGCCTCCTTCGAAGTGATGCGTGAGTAGTTCATCCCTGGACTATGCGTCCATAGCAGTAGCTATATGGTTGTTCTCTCCACTTTGTACCTCATGTTTAGATCTTGTGAGCTGCCTATCATGATCAAGATCATCTTTATGTAATGCTACATGTTGTGTTTTCTGGGATCTGATGAATGTTGGATGTTATGTTGTAACATCCCAAGTATGAAAACACCCCTAGAATGTTTGATTTCTTGTTTAATTAAAGTTTTGCATCATGTCATCATACTCATTGCTTTGTTTTCTTTTTGTTTGCATCTGTTTGCTCTGTTTTCACAATTCAAATTCAAACTTTATTCAAACATTTATTTCATACTTGTTATGTTACAACCTTTTAAATAAAGAGTTCAAATAAAAACAACCATTTTGTTTCCAATTAATCCATAAGGTTCAACCATTAAATTATGGCTTTTAATAATTAATTAATCCAAACTTAATTCAATTGGTATTTCAAATTCAAATCAAAAACATCAACAACACCCAATTTCAAATTATGAAAGTACCAAACAATTCTAATCACATTTGTTCTAATTAAACAATAGGGTTCACCCTATTAAAAAGTTTGTTTTCAATAATAAACATTTAATAAGCAAATTCTTCCACATTTGAATTAATTCACAAACAGCAATTTAATTTGAAAACTTTTGTAAAACAAAGTTAGCATTTAGTTGCTAATGTAAAAACTAACCTAACCATAATTTTTCCAAATTTTTTCCTAGCCCTAAAACCTATCAAATCCCTCCATTTTTATTTCTGCAAAAAAAAAACAGAATAAAAATTTAAAAATAAAAGCGCGCAGCAGAGAGGAGAAGCCCGCAACCCAGCCCACCTATTCTAATTTTTCTGGCCCGCGTACCGGTTCGCCCCCTATCTCTTTCTTCTAACCGTACGGAAGCGCATCCACTGCTGCCACGGCGGCAACAGCAGCGCTCCGACGACCAGGAGCTCCTGTAGCCCTCTATAAGAGCTACCCTAGCCCCGCGCCGTAGCCCTAGACCTCTACTCCCTTCTCCCCTCGCTCCGCCGCCGTTTCCCTCTCCCTCTCGCCGGAATTCTCCTCTCCCTGCAACCCCCTAGCCTCACCGGAGTTCCTCTCTCTGAACCCGAGATGACCACTGCCACCTCGTCGCACCACCACCCAACCTAACCACCGAAATCGACTCGCCGTTTCCTCCTCTCCCTCGACGACACCTAAGCAGCCGCGGAGGATCACCACATCACCGCCGCCGTCCACGAACCTGTCGCCACTGCCGTCGAGATCACCCCTGCAACCTCCCGGTGAGCTCACCGTGCCTCCACTTCCTCCTCTCTGTCTGCGAGCATGCACATCACCACAGCGCACGCATCCGTGCACGCAGCACACGCAAGCACCACGAGCACGAGCAGCCGCGGTGATCGCCGCCGGCCACCGTCGCTCTTCTGTTAATGTTTAGTCGCGTGCGTTCGTCAGTTAAGTTCAGAAACGCGAGATACACCTTAACCTGTTTGCGTCGCATATACTGGTAAGCAACGATTCGCTACCGCACTGGTTACAGTGCGTTGCGCGCGCGCTGGAGCCCAGGGTTCGATCCCTGGCTCACGCGATTAAATCCATCCTTTTTTGCGCAGCGCTGACAGGGTGGCCCCCCCTGTCAGCCACTGCTGCGGCCACGCAAGCGCACGGTGGCCACGCTGGCCCGTGAGGCCCACTGGCAGTGAACCTGGCTAGGTCACTGCGCGGTGTGGACAATTTTCCAAGTTTTCTTTTTCTGTTTAAGTCCCCCACAATTACAGAATGGTCCCTAAAACTAAAACCTTAATAACTTTTGTTTTATAAACCCAAATAATAAAAATAAAATATGTGCACTGCCCCAAATTAAATTATCTATCTATTTATAACATTTGTTTTCTGTTTTGAATTTTCCAAATGCATTCCAAATTTGAATTCAAACAATCCATTTGTAATTTGATAAAATCCATAACTAATTCATACCAAATCCAAATAATGCAAATAAAATATGTTTTCCATGATATTTCAAACCAACTATTCAAATATAAATTTTGTTTCATGGTTTGAATAATTAAAATTGCTTAAATAATTTAAACCTTGTTTAAATCATTTAAGTTTGCTAAATTCATAACTTGCTCAAATTAAACTATTTTTGAACATGTAAAATATGTTTTCAAACTAGAAAAGTATAAACTTTTCTAATATGAACTTGAATTTATGTTTGGAACAAATAAAATTCAAATAATTTTCAAACTTGTTTTAAATTCATTTAAAATTTGTTTAATCTTGTTTAAGTCATAATAAATTCATCCTAACTCCTTTTTCAATATTTGAAACATGTAATCCAACTAAAATTTTGTATTCTTTTCAAATATGAATTTTGTTATTTATTTTGCACAATTTAAATTGGTGAAAACAACAACTATTTGTGTAATCCCTTTAAGGAACCAAAAATTCCCTAACTTAATAAATAAATTTCTAAATTGGTAAACCTTATTTCCAATTGGTTCTATTGTTGTTATTTTGTTATTTTCCTCATCCATGCATCATACTAATCCACTTTCACCTGTTGATTAGTTGAAAAACAAATATTCCAACCTTATTTGATGGGCTTTTCATATGCAACTCAAAATTGCATATGTGTCCATTTAAATTGTTTCCCATGTCAACTATTTTATTTTGATGCATCAGTTAAATTGACATGCATCATCCCATGATTGTGCACTATGCCATGATATTGATTGTTTATATTTTTGCATTGTTTGTTTGCTTCTTCTCGGATAGACGACGACGTTGAGACAGACGATAGTTACGACACCCCTTCTGAGGATCTAGCTCAGTACCAGGCTGCTGAGTTTGCAGGCAAGTTATCACTCACATGAACCGCTGTGTTCCTTTCAACATTGGTTACCGATACTTTCCGTTGTCTATTTATGCTAGCCCTATGTATCGTTCCCTTAACCCTGATATTGCCTCACCTCCACTCCTACAACCCCATTGTTTGAGCCAGTGTCTTACTAGCATGCTTAGGTTGTTTTGCTCGAGTCTGTTACCGTTACTTTCTGTTACTATATTTTCCATTATGTTCTGGGGGCTCGATGTTAATCAATCAACCTGTTAATAATAATATGCTGATAAGGCACCGGCAGGAGGCCCTGTGTGGTTTTGAGGCCTGCTAGTGTCGACCCTAATAGGAAAAGGGTCTTGTCTACTGATCCATGATGAGCGCACTACCCGCATGTGGGAAGCGTGTATGGGCGCCCCCCTCAATTTGATTCGATTCGCATCTCGTCCAAATCGCCTCATTTAGTTCGTGTTTTCCATTTGCCGCATGCATGTTTTTGCGAGCCGTAGTCGGCATATAGGGGGACACGTTCTTAGAGTGCTATGAGGGTCCCCTTTCTTCGGGGCTCGATTAGCCGTGCGCCCAAGGTGCTTTGGGCTTGATGCGAAGAAGAGTTGAGTTGTGTTGAGTGCCCCGCTTGGTGGGAGGCATCCCATCTGGCGGGTTATTCTTACGTGTACGGCCAAATTGGTGCACCCCTGCAGGGATAAATCTTCTCGAGAAGCCGTGTTTTCCGCGGTTATGGTTGACTTGGTGAAAGTACTGGCTAACAAGTACTCAGAACAACTTACACCTAACTAATGCTACCTGACTAGTAATAGGCTTATTGACATAACAAATTGATTCATTATTCATTAATCCAACTGTGTGAGTTATCCTCGGATTGCTTCTTTGGATAAGGGGCGAGATCCAGGATGGGTTTGTTTGGTGGTTAGTTATAGTTGGTTACGATACGATATCTTAGCTTCTTTCTGTTAGCCGGAAGTAGTAGTATCTCTGTAGTTGGTTAGAGCAGCCAGTTGCAGCATCTGTTATATCCCCTTCCTTCCGTTGAACCCAAGGCATCTGTGCCTGGTGTTGACGGGCTACATTTTGGTGAACTGTGAGTCTTGCTTGCCAGTACGTTTATGTACTGACCCCTTTGGGGTTGTGGTTTCCGCAGACTACGCTTACGAGGATCCCAGTGACGGCTACTACGTGGAGTTTGACGAGGCTGCTAACGAGTAGAGAGCGGACCCGGGCAGGATCCGAGACTACATGGATGGGCTCCGTTTTCCTTTCATTCCCGGCTTCTTAAGCCTATTTGGATTTGTCTGTACTCAGACC